>CM060446.1:81711636-83101716 GCA_030545235.1 Helianthus tuberosus | reverse complement strand
AGCGTAACTTTTCTGTCGATCGCGTGCTGCTTTTAGTCGTTCCTTGACTTGAATGATCTTATCGGTTGTTTCTTGCACTATCTCAGGTCCAGATAGTTGCTTTTCCCCAATTTCTGCCCAACAGACTGGGGTTCGGCACTTTCGTCCATACAATGCTTCGAATGGTGCAACATTGATACTTGTGTGATAACTATTATTGTAAGAAAATTCCATTAAAGGTAAGTGTTCGTCCCAATTACCTCCGAAATCAATTACACAAGCTCTAAGCATGTCCTCCATCGTCTGGATTGTCCTTTCGCTTTCTCCGTCCGTTTGAGGATGATAAGTTGTACTCAGTTTTAACTTAGTTCCCATTGCCTTTTGGAAACTTGACCAAAAATGAGAGGTAAAGCGGCTGTCTCTATCAGAAACAGTTGATAAAGGTATTCCATGTAAAGAAACGATTTCATTTACATACAATTTAGCTAATTGTTCCATACTAAAAGTTTCCTTCATTGGTAGGAAATAAGCTGACTTGGTAGGAAATACCCATATTGTATCATTACCTTTCTTTGTTTTGGTTAATTTAGTAACAAAATCCATTGTTATTAATTCCCATTTCCATACTGGCATTTCTAGTTGTTGCAACAAACCTGAAGGTTTCTGGTGTTCAGCTTTAACTTGTGAGCATGTTAAACATTTAGAAACGTAGGCTGCTATGTCCTTTTTCATTCCTATCCACCAGAAATTCTTTCTTAAATCCTGATACATTTTATCACTTCCTGGATGCATCGTGTATTTGGCTTTATGAGCTTCTTCTAATATACAATGACGTAGGTTTCCTAATTTAGGTATCCATATTCTCTTTTTATGGAATCTCCAAATTCCATCTGTTCCTTGTTCTAATTCCTTAATCATACCTTTCAATTTTTCAGTATCGTTGATGTGTTAAAAATGCAACATATAAATTTCATCAAATGAGGCATAAAACTAACCCTTTTTTAGTACTAATGTTGGAAAAAGTGTGCTTTTGTCTTCCTTTTGTATTTTCAGGATTAAATGAGCTCAAATTAACAAAAGAAGCAACAAGACATCAAAATCTAACATAAATACAAGAAAAGGAACAAGACGTGACATGCCCGACCCCACGACAGCATCTTCCCAAGCAAAACAAGAGATCAGAAGCCTGAACACGCCCCATGCTCAGCCAGCACGGGGGCGTGCCCAAGTGTCAGCAGAAAAGACAAAGTGGTAGAAGCTTCTATTGCCCACCACGGGCCGTGCTCAGCGGACACGGGGCCGTGGTCAACTATAAGATTCGCACAATCTAGCAAATCTGCATAGTACAAAGATTCTTCTGCACCACGGGGTCGTGCTCAGCGGACACGGGGGCGTTGTCAACTAATAAGACAAAACTGCAATAAATGAAGAAAGAGAAGGATGTGGACATGGGGCCGTGCCCGAGCTTCTATTCAGCCTATAAATAGAAGTGCTTGGCTCAAGCTCAAACCATCCCTTGGCACACCACCTCTCTCACACTTCACCCACCACCCACCACCACCATAACACCATCATCCACCACCATCATCCATTGTCCAACGTAGAGTGTGTGAGTCGTCTCGGGATCCAAGATTGATCGTAAGAGTTATTGACAATCAAGGCCATGTTTGCCTAGGTTTCTTACATCACTTGGTGAAGACAAAGTGTCTAGTGTAGTACTTTTTATTTCTAATCTTTTGCACTTTTTACTTGGTTTTGTATTAATGACTTTAATAACTAGTTGCTTATGTTGAAGGTGATCTTTCTTTATCGTTTGTCCGTGGTGTCTTGGTATTATTTTACTGTCTATATAAAATAAAAGATTTTCACCATTCATATCTCCACGGTCTATATGGAGGTATGTTGGCTACCTGGTCGGGGGTTAAGGGAACGGTTTGGTAAAGGTCTTGTCGTTGTTCAGCATTTAGAGGTCCTGCAATGGACCTGGGTCAAATTTAGTAGGACCTCCTTCAATACTTAACGGTATTGGATGGCGGGGGTCCAAACTCTTTGATCCCCTCATAAGTTAACTACTATTAATACTATAACCCGGCTATTTAGGACTGTATCCCTGCTGACTCAGACTACTTAGTCGAGGGTAACGTCACCTCCAAAAGAGGGGCCTACCATAATTTGCATTAATAACTTAATTAATTATCTTCCAATAATCCACCCTTTTAGGATTGTATCCTTGCTGACTCAAACTACTGGGGTGAGGGTAACGTCACCTTCAAAAGAGGGGCCTACTACAATAACTAAGATAATCTCTTAAAACAGTGCAAAAGTGCGGAAATAATCAAAGGTTACACTAGATACGAGTCGGAACCAAGTGATTCATCTTGTCTATCTGTTTTTTTTTATTTTTATTTTCAGCATTTTAGTTAGTTTTTATTTTTCTTAGTTTAAAACATTTTTCTAAACTTTTTGATTTGATTAGACGTTGAGGATAAACCGGTACTAAAAGCTCTTGTGTCCTTGGACGACCTCGGTATCTTACCAACACTATACTACGCTCACGATGGGTGCACTTGCCCATATGTGTGTCTAGTGTTAGTAAATATCGTGTTTTATAAATTTAAAACTTGGCTAAAAATAAGTGTTAAAAGGGCTTAAAATATACACCTAATATATATAACACTCGACTACGCATCAAGTTTTTGGCGCCGTTGCCGGGGACACAAGGATTTTAAGAAAGTTAGGAATCAACGGCCTAATCGTTTTTCTTATTTTTCATTTTTTTTAGGATTTTTTTTTAGTTTTTCAGCTTCTGGAGAGCTCAGCACGGGCCGTGCCTGGTCGGACACGGGCCGTGCCCAGCATCATCATGGCAGTTTTTATTTTCCGAGTTACAGAGAGTTGAACACGGGGCCGTGCCGGTGCAACACGGGGCCGTGTCCAAGTCCCAGTAACAGGGATCCAGAAAACAATCACTGTATCTCTGACCACGGGCCGTGTTCACTGAGCACGGGGCCGTGGTGAACATTCTGACCAACGTTCTTTTCTGTTTTTATTGCAGGACTTGGAACCCAGGCGCCACATTTGAACCTCCTACGTAGTGCATGAGCTCCAGTTCTAGTAGAGACATAAAAGTACCCCTAGAAGAACCCAAACGCTTTCTCAGAAAAAGACTTAAAGCTAAAAATCAAGAGAAAGTTTCGGGGGACCCACTTCCAATGGCGGACCAACATACCCTCATGGATTACCTACGGCCCACCATAGGCAATCTCGGCGCCGCTATCAATGCACCAAAGGTCGAAGCCAACAACTTCGAACTTCAGCCGCATTTGATACAAATGCTCCAAAACTCCGCAACCTTCCATGGGCTTGCGGACGAGGATCCCCATCTACATATTACTAATTTCTTGGAAATATGTGATACTTTTCGGATCAATGGAGCATCAAACGACGCCATTCTCCTTAGGATGTTTCCATTTTCACTAAAAGACCGAGCTAAGGCTTGGCTTAACACCCTTCCAGTTGGCTCGGTAAACACCTGGGATGAACTAGCCCAAAAGTTTCTATATAAGTATTTCCCTCCTGCTAAAACGGCTAAACTAATGACTGAAATTAATACATACTAGCAAGAGGATGGGAAATCCTTATATGAAACTTGGGAAAGGTTCAAGGAGCTTCTAAGAAAGTGTCCTCATCATGGTCTAGTGGTGTGGCAACAAGTATCCACTTTCTACAATGGGTTGTTGCCACACATAAGACAAACACTTGATTCAAGCCCCGGGGGACTTTTAGGTAATCGTCGCCCAAATGAAATATATAATCAAATTGAGGAAATTGCTCAAACCAATTTTCAATGGCACACTCCCCGAGGTAATAAATCTATTGCCCCGGGCGCCCATAAGGTTGATGAAAGCACCTCTTTACAAGCCCAAATCAAGGCCCTCTCTTCGAAAATCAAAAAGCTAGAAATGACAAAAGCGGCCTCGGTTATGGCTTGTGAAGGGTGTGGTGGGTCACATGAAAATTGGAGTTGTATGAAAGAATTATATGAACAAGCAGAAACGGTAAACTACATTGATAATAGACCTAGGCCGTCGGGTCCTCCAACGGGTACCTACAACCAAGGATGGCGTAACCACCCAAATCTTGGTTGGAGAGATCCCGGCAATAGTAGTAACCAACAAAATCAACGAACTAATTTTCAACAACCACAAAATTTCTCTCAACAACAAGGTGGAAGAGAAAGGCTTGAAGATACCGTATCTCGCCTCATCTCCGACACCGAAAAGAAAAACTCGGATCGATTTCAACAATTGGAATCGAATTTTCGAAATCAACAAGCTAGCATTCAAAACGTTGAAAAACAATTAAATCAACTAGCTCAAAATTTCTCCGAGAGACCACAAGGCGCGTTACCAAGTAATACCGAAACCAACCCAAAGGCGCAAGTACACCTCATCACATTGAGAAACCGAACCGTGGGTCCCGAGGATGCCCCATTACCACCAGTTGAAGGAAGTCAACGCCAAAGCACGACTTCACCTACACCTCAACCAGAAAAGGCTTCTTCACCAAATCAAGAGCCCACCAAGACTCCTACAATTCCATACCCCGGTAGGTTAAATCGTCAAAAGACCGATGAGCAATTCGCAAAGTTCGAAAGTTTACTAAAACAATTGCATGTCAATATTCCTTTTATTGAGGTCCTAACCCAAATGCCTAAATATGCAAAATTCATGAGGGATTTCCTCACTCACAAAAGGAAAATTGAATCATTGCAATTAGTTAACCTAGGCGAAGAATGCTCCGCTTTAGTACTCAACAAACTTCCACAAAAGAAAATCGATCCTGGGAGCTTCACAATTCCATGCTCAATTGGGAAGTCCCCGTTCGTAATGCATTAGCCGATCTTGGGGCTAGCATTAACCTCATGCCCACGTCAATGTTCAAACGACTCGGCCTAGGAACAACAAGCCCTACAAAGATGAGCATACAACTCGCCGACAGGTCCGTCAAATTTCCACAAGGTGTCGCTGAAAATCTGCTGGTCAAGGTTGACAACTTCGTTTTTCTAACCGACTTTGTCATCCTAGACATGGAAGAAGACACCGATGTCCCTCTCATCCTCGGGAGGCCATTTCTAGCCACCGCCCAAGCAGTGGTGGATATGAATGACAGAACGTTAACATTGAAGTTTGGGGATGAGGAAGTGAAGTTTGAATGTGGAAAGTAAGTAGAGGAAGAAGACCCGGTCAAATACATGAAGGTCATAGACTCAAGCTTGGATGACGCTCTCCGACGGTGTAACATGGGATGCAATACATCCCACTTGGGTAACATGTGACCAGGCTTTGGGTCTAGCCAAGGACCCTTATAAACGTGGCGCACCACGGAGGCATTCCGCGAAACTATCCTTAGTTTAGATTAGATTAATTTTCTTGTTTTCTAGTTAGTTTTAATTTTCAGGAATAAAACACACTTGAGATGGCAAAGGATGCAAGGGAAACTTGAACCAGCACCCCATACAGGAAAACAGAACCGTCCGACAAATTTCTTCGTTTACAGTAAGCTCGGCACGGGCCGTGTCCACCCAACACGGCCCCGTGCTGCACAGTCTGCAGAAAAAGATCCAGTTCAGGTAACTGGACACGGGCCGTGTTCACCCAACACGCCCCCGTGTCCAGGCTTCTGTTTCTCTTGTTTTAATTTCGTTACTGGCACTTGAACACGGGGCCGTACCCGGACAACACAGGGCCGTGTTCAGCGCCCAGTAACATAAATTTTTTTTGCTTTTTCACACCTTTTACGCATTCAATCAACCTAAAAACTTATTTTTGGGACACATTGAGGACAATGTGTAATTTAAGTGTGGGGGGGATGCTAAAACCTTGAATCTTACAAGTCCTAAATACAAGCCTTACACAAAACTCTATTGGAATCGCTAATCACCCCAAATTTTTTCAAAAATTTTCATTTTTTACTTGTCTAGGTTTAACTCGGGAATTTCAAGTTCTAAAAAGGTTCTATTTTTTACGAATTTACAACCGATAGCGTCGTGATAAAAAGAACCAACATAAGAAAATTATGAAAAGGCATGACAAGCTTAGTTAAAATTTGATTATATATACTTGATCACATAAAAACTCATTCCCACAAAAGTGAGTTTTGAGCCTTTATTGAGCAAACACTTACATATCATTTGACTAAATGCTCATTTTTCGTTTCTTGTGTGAATAGCCGCTTGGTTCTTACTACTCTAGAACTTGCCATGACGATACATTCCCGGTCCTTACCAACTTAAACCCGAGTAAGTAAATGATGGAGGCATTAGGACTAACTTTTTTTTTAATTCTACACCATTATTTTTCTTTTTTACCACCTACCCAAAATCCCCCTAGTTAGCCCCTTTGAGCCTAAACCTTTTCATTTCATAACCCAAACCAAACACCCTTTCTTTTTTACCCACCAAAACCTTTTTCATTTTTACCCCTTTGTTTTAGTAACAAGTTCGATTTGTCGTATGACTTTTCAAAAAAAAAAAAAAAATTTGTTGATGATGAAGCAAAAGAAAATAAACAAACAAGTTTATCAAAAATAACTTGGTTTGAATAATAGCTTCATCAAAATAAAAAATTTACAAAAATAGAAAGTCTTACGAAAACCGACACTTGTTACGCTTTTCGCCTTTCTCTACTAACCACTAACCACCAACCCAACCACCTACCTTTAACCTAAGCCTAACCCTTCACCCACAAAGTCCTCTTGATATTTACAAAGGTATATAAGTTAAAAAGGAGGAGGATTGATTGCTTGGCAAGCCTATGGTAGGAGTAAGTTCCATGCCGCTCTCGAGTGATCCACAAAAATACATTTTCGGTCGAGTGTTGAGTGATCCCCGTGAGGTATGTGAACTTGTATATAAATAAAATTTTAAGAGGCATGTTATGCCCTAATAAGTAATTTATCTTATGAAAAGTTTTAAATAAATCATGACGAATAGGATTGTAAATAAATAAAAATAAAACTAAATAAAGAATCTTGGAAATCCCGACACTCTACGACAAGCCCAAAAACCTTCTTCTCTACCCATTCCATTTGGGAGTGTAATAGCCACATATTAAAGAGTTTTGCTTGAGGACAAGCAAAGATTCAAGTCTGGGGGTATTTGATGTGTTAAAAATGCAACATATAAATTTCATCAAATGAGGCATAAAACTAACCCTTTTTTAGTACTAATGTTGGAAAAAGTGTGCTTTTGTCTTCCTTTTGTATTTTCAGGATTAAATGAGCTCAAATTAACAAAAGAAGCAAAAAGACATCAAAATCTAACATAAATACAAGAAAAAGAACAAGACGTGACATGCCCGACCCCACGACAGCATCTTCCCAAGCAAAACAAGAGATCAGAAGCCTGAACACGCCACGTGCTCAGCCAGCACGGGGGCGTGCCCAAGTGTCAGCAGAAAAGACAAAGTGGTAGAAGCTTCTATTGCCCACCACGGGCCGTGCTCAGCGGACACGGGGCCGTGGTCAACTATAAGATTCGCACAATCCAGCAAATCTGCATAGTACAAAGATTCTTCTGCACCACGGGGTCGTGTTCAGCGGACACGGGGGCGTGGTCAACTAATAAGACAAAACTGCAATAAATGAAGAAAGAGAAGGATGTGGACACGGGGCCGTGCCCGAGCTTCTGTCCAGCCTATAAATAGAAGTGCTTGGCTCAAGCTCAAACCATCCCTTGGCACACCACATCTCTCACACTTCACCCACCACCACCATAACACCATCATCCACCACCATCATCCATTGTCAATCGTAGAGTGTGTGAGTCGTCTCGGGATCCAAGATTGATCGTAAGAGTTCTTGACAATCAAGGCCATGTTTGCCTAAGTCTCTTACATCACTTGGTGAAGACAAAGTGTCTAGTGTATTACTTTTTATTTCTAATCTTTTGCACTTTTTACTTGGTTTTGTATTAATGACTTTAATAACTAGTTGCTTATGTTGAAGGTGATCTTTCATTATCGTTTGTCCGTGGTGTCTTGGCATTATTTTACTGTCTATATAAAATAAAAGATTTTCACCATTCATATCTCCACGGTCTATATGGACGTATGTTGGCTACCTGGTCGGGGGTTAAGGGAACGGTTTGGTAAAGGTCTTGCCATTGTTCAGCGTTTAGAGGTCCTGCAATGGACCTGGGTCAAATTTAGTAGGACCTCCTTCAATACTTAACGGTATTGGATAGCGGGGGTCCAAACTCTTTGATCCCCTCATAAGTTAACTACTATTAATACTATAACCCGGCTATTTAGGACTGTATCCCTGCTGACTCAGACTACTTAGTCGAGGGTAACGTCACCTCCAAAAGAGGGGCCTACCATAATTTGCATTAATAACTTAATTAATTATCTTCCAATAATCCACCTTTTTAGGATTGTATCCTTGCTGACTCAAACTACTGGGGTGAGGGTAACGTCACCTTCAAAAGAAGGGCCTACTACAATAACTAAGATAATCTCTTAAAACAGTGCAAAAGTGCAGAAATAATCAAAGGTTACACTAGATACGAGTCGGAACCAATTGATTCATCTTGTCTATCTGTTTTTCTTTTTATTTTTATTTTCAGCATTTTAGTTAGTTTTTATTTTTCTTAGTTTAAAACATTTTTCTAAACTTTTTGATTTGATTAGACGTTGAGGATAAACCGGTACTAAAAGCTCTTGTGTCCTTGGACGACCTCGGTATCTTACCAACACTATACTACGCTCACGATAGGTGCACTTGCCCATATGTGTGTCTAGTGTTAGTAATTATCGTGTTTTATAAATTTAAAACTTGGCTAAAAATAAGTGTTAAAGGGGCTTAAAATATACACCTAATATATATAACACTCGACTACGCATTAATCGTCCTTAATTACTGATTCTTGTAGTTTTCTAATTTGATCATTTAAATCTACTTTTAGATTTAATTTAAGAGAACGTACCCTTTTTGGCTTTTCATGATACTTTCGGCTTAAAGCATCGGCCACTACATTTACTTTTCCTTCATGATACTGGATATCATAATCATAATCACTATGCAATTCCATCCAACGTCTTTGCCTCATATTCAACTCTTTTTGCCCGAAAACATACCTTAAACTTTTATGATCAGTGAATATGGTAAACTTGCTACCATAAAGGTAATGTCTCCAAATCTTAAGGGCAAAAGTTATAGCTCCTAATTCTAGATCATGGGTTGAATAATTCTCTTCATGATTCTTAAGTTGTATGGAGGCATAAGCTATAACCTTTTGATGTTGCATTAATACACATCCATAACCTAACTTAGAAGCGTCACAATAGATTACAAAATCTTCAGTTCCTTCTAGTAATGCTAGTATGGGTGTATGGGTTAATCTTTGCTTAAGAATTCTAAATGCTTCTTCTTGTTTTGGTCCCCATTCAAACATAATGGATTTACATGTTAACTTAGTTAAAGGAATGGCTATTCTAGAGAAATCTTTAATAAACCTTCTATAATAACCGGCCAATCCTAAGAAACTTCTAACCTCGGTTGGTGACTCAGGGGTTTTCCATTTGCTAATTGCCTCGATCTTTGTTGGATCTACATGAATTACTTCATGATTGACTAGGTGTTCGAGAAATTGTACCTGTTCTAACCAAAACTCGCACTTTGAAAACTTAGCATAAAGTTTTTCCTTTCTTAGTAAACTCAAAAGTGCATGCAAATGCTTTGCATGATCCTCTTTACTCTTAGAGTAAATTAGAATATCATCTATGAAGACAATTATGAATTTATCCAAATATGGCTTACATATTCGGTTCATCATGTCCATAAATGCAGCTTGGGCATTGGTTAAACCAAATGGCATGACAGTAAATTCATAATGACCATACCTCGTTCTAAATGCGGTTTTAGGAATATCCTCTTCCTGTACCTTTAATTGATGATATCCTGACCTTAAATCGATTTTTGAGAAAAATCGAGCTCCTTGTAGTTGATCAAACAGATCATCAATTCTCGGTAATGGGTACCGATTCTTAATCGTGACCTTGTTTAATTCACGGTAGTCAATGCACATACGTATTGATCCGTCCTTCTTTTTAACGAACAGTATTGGCGCTCCCCATGGCGATTAGCTTGGTTGTATGAATCCTTTTTCTAGCAATTCATCTAATTGTTTCTTCAGTTCCTTCATTTCGGCGGGTGCCAAACGGTAAGGTGCTTTGGCAATTGGTGCTGTTCCTGGTAGTAGATGAATCCTGAATTCAACTTCTCTGTCGGGTGGTAGTCCTGGTAATTCTTCTGGAGATACATCTGAAAACTGAGATACTACTGGAATGTCCTTTAGTTCTTTTCCTTTAGTGTTAGTGATTATAGAAATCAAATACACTATAGAACCTTTTCTTATATAACTTGCAGTTTTCATCACAGAGATGAATTTTGTGGATCTAGACAACCTATTTCCTTTAATTGTGATCGTTTTACCTTTTGGTGAATTTACTTGAATTGACTTTTGATCACATAAAATATTGGCTTTATTGGCTATTAACCAATCCATTCCTAAAACAACATCAAATCCTGCCAGATTCATTAGGTAAAGGTTTGCCCTAAACGTTTGGTTTAAAATTTCTACTCTTGCTCCCTGCAAGATTTCAGAAATCCTAATGGTTTCTCCATTAGCTGTCTCTACTAGACATTCTTGTGGTAGTTTAGTTAATGACTGATTTAGAATTTTGCAAAACGAAGTATTAATAAACCTTTGGTTTGCACCAGAGTCAAATAATACTTTAGCAAATACATCATTAACTAAAAACGTACCAGCTATCACGTCTGGAATCATTTTGGCTTCATCTGCAGTTAAAACAAATGCTTAACATTTTTAGTGTTCTTGTTATTCGCAGCTGGGGCCAATTTCGGACAGTTTGTCTTGATATGGCCTTGTTCCCCACAGTTGAAGCATACCCTGCTGTTGGCTTTCCTCCTGCAGTCTTCTTCCTTGTGACCTGATATTTTGCAGAAATTGCAATAGATGGAGCATTTTCCAGAATGCTTCCTTTTGCAATACTTGCAATAAGGTGCAGAGGTAGAACCCATATTCCTACGGTTATAATTCCCAGAATGGAATTCTTGGGTAAGCCTTTGTGCTAGGTTTTTCTTCTGGTCTTCTTCTCTAGTACGGATCAGTTCATCTGTCAAGGTGTTAGCTAGTTCTACAGCTTCTTCTATAGTTTGAGGTCTAGCTGCCTTGACTACATGTCTAATCTCTCCAATTAATCCCCAGATATAACGGGAGATTAATACTGGTTCAGGTGATGCAAGGGTTGGTACTATTCTAGCATATTCAAAGAATAACTTTGTGTACCCCTTACTATCTACTCCATTCATCCTAAGATTTAGGAATTTGTTTACTATTTGCTCCTTTTCATTAGGAGGGCAGAATTTCCTTTCTACCATATTCCTAAATTCTTTCCATTCCATATTATAAACCCTATCACTTCCTCTAGACTGAAGGATAGTGTTCCACCATTCTAAGGCTGAATTCTTAAATAGATTGGAAGCAAACATTATCTTGTCCTCTTCCGCACATTTACTTATTTTTAGAACAGCCTCAGTCTTCTCTATCCAGCGTAGGGCTGTAATAGGTTCTTCATTGCCCGAGAATTCTATTGGTTTACAGTACCAGAATTCCTTGTAAGAACAACCGTTAGGCACAGTTCTTCTTCTTTTGCGAATGGGCATTTGAAGTACAGGGCCATTGTTCACACTGTGTTCTGGTTCAATTGGTCGCTTACTGCTATGTTTACTTTTATTATTCGCTTCTTGAACCGTTTGAATAATAAATGGCATTGCATCTATAATTCCTTGTGCCACTATGTGTTGAACGACACTATTATCCATTGGGTTCCCATTGTTATTGTTCCTTGGATTCTCATTAACCACGTTAATGTTACTCTGGTTATCGTTATTCAGATTATCTTGATTTCCTTCGTCGGCCATCTGAATTTTAAACATTTACCCCGTATTAATATCACAAAATAATGTTTAATATAGTCAATCATATGACACGCAATTTAACCAAAAGCGTCGATCATTGCGACTTACTCTATTCATATACTATGCGTCTATTACACACTAGTACTGAAATAAAAATTACAATACCAACTGAAAGAAAATTACACTAATAGTAGTAGGCATCCGTACACACATATTTTATTTTATTATTATTATTTTATTATTATATTATTATTATTATTACTATTACCGTTTCCTCCGTCACGTTTACTTATATGGATTCATCCATAAATCCATATTGCATTCGTCATACTTCCAGACGAGACGCTCTCCCACCTGTCGCATTCGCTCACTATTTTCTAGAATTTCCTCACCGAAAGTCCTAAGTTCTTGGACGTTTTCTGCACTCATTGGGGGTGCAGGTTCTAGGACTGGGTTCGGAATCTGGGGTGCGGGTTCCTGATATGGAGGTGTATGAGTTCGGAGATGGTAAGGATCTTCTAAAATCTCCCTAATGTATTCATCGTGGTAATAGAGATCTAAAGGGTCCATACCTGGGTAGTCTCCTAGAGTTGGCATAGGCATGTCTTCGTGCATCTGGTAACGTGGCACGTAGTCCCTATTATCGTCCCACCAGGGGTCATAATTTGGGTCTAGGGGGTTTGGTGCTGCTACCCTTGGTATTTCCTCCGGGTTTAAGTCATGCATCTCTACTTGGTTTTTAGGGTTTTCTAGCTCCATGTGTTGGTCAGGCATTTGTGGTTGGGATGCTATTATTTGCTCTAGGTTAGGGTGTAACACCTCGAAACTTTATGTCCAATAATGTATCGACACGTGTCATAAGCTTTGAACGTGTGAAAGAATTACCTTAGAGGGACTAAAGTTGACAAACAAGGAAACTATGTGAATATAAGGGTCCAAAGTGTCAACAATGGATAAATATATTTTAAAAATAGCCCTACAAGATGTTTATAACTTCAAACGAATAAATCATGGATCATACGAAGCTAAATATGAATGAAAGTGAGAGATTACAAACTACAGGGGTTAAATGTGTCAACATGTTTAAAGTATACCTCTGAGTGACCTTTTAGCAAACCCGAAGCTTTGTAACGGTAAATTATACTCACTAGAATGTGTGATAAAAATTTAATAAAGTTTCGTTACCGTTTGAGAAAGTTATGATGAAATTCGTATGCGAGGGGTTAAAAGCGTCAACGTTGAAATTTGTGACTTTTCGGGTAAGCACAAAGCTAACCAAGGACTTGCCAATGTTTAAACATGTCATGGAGCCCTTAAAAGTAAGGTTAGAAGGCTGAAAATGCAAAATGGGAGCTTAAAACGACGTTTAAAAGGACCAAGGACCAAAAATGCAAAGTTTGAAACTTGTTTGGCTGGTTATGGGAGGCCAGGCGGCCCGCGTAAGAGTGCCCTTGGGGCTTACGCGGCCCGCGAGAGGGTGCCAGCATCAGAAAACGCGAACAGCTGCCAGTCAGACCTGTAAACCGAGTTTAAAACTTGTTTGTACATACCAGGGGCTGCCCCAATAATACTACATGCATAGGGGGCACTTGTCTTGATCTGGAAACATTTGTAGACCTCCTTGGCATGATCTTGTTGAATCAAATTGCATATATAAGGAGCTCTTGTTGCAACAACTTTGTTCATTCATTTGCAACATTCACAACTTCATTTCTGGAGCTCCCCTGATCAGCAACAAGCTTCCTAGTGATCCCTAATCATACTTAGGACCTTTGTAGGTGTCCTAAACCCTTCCAAATTCAGTTTAGCTTGGTTATTTAGCTAAAAGTCAAATCGTCGTAATTAAAGTTTGACTTCAAGATTAATCATTAATTGTTCAGTCAAATCTCGAATTAAAAGTACCTACAAGTAGGTGATTATGTGAGTAATAAACCCTTAAAAGGGTACTCTCTGATTCCCACTCTAACTAGGTCAATTGTCAGGTCAAAGCTAACTTTAAAAAGTCAACATAATGCTTATTTTAAAATTAATGCATAATTAGCAATGTAGAAGCTATGTAACCTGTTTTATCATTAATATAACTTGGTAATTAATGTAAAAACATGCCTAAACATGTTCAACCCGACAATTTTCTATAGAGACCGGGTTCGGAACCGAAAGTTTCAAAATTTGACTTTTGCTTTGACTTTCAGTTCTGACCCATTTAAGCATGTTTTAGAAATGCCTTAGAGCCTTATTTGGACCAGGTTTCATGTTAATATAACCCTCTGTGATTATACACCTTGGTTCAATAGTTATCCGATTCATTTTCATGTTTCCGTTAAATGCTTATATGTTGACCATTATGCCCATATAACCTTAAAACGTGATTTTTGAAAATGTAAAAGAGTAGAAACCTTAGTTACTGATTTATAAACTTGCACCCAAAATTTGACATCAGTTTGAGTTCTAGAGTAAGAGTTATGCTCATCAGCGTAATTAGAAAGCTTCTTGTTAATTATACGGCGTAATTAGCATATAGCCTATTTAAACCCAATTTTTGATATCAAACTTTTTACCCACTGATATAAAATAATATTTTGAGATTTTTGAAGATTTTTATTTGATTTTAGGCTGAGCATAACATAGGTCTCTAAGCTTGATTCGGTTATCGCCGGTTTTGCCCTTTTGGGCTATAAAATGAGTTTTACAAACTATTTTGATACCAAACCTTTTTCTACTGATTTAATATGATAAATAAAAGAGTAAATTACAAGTTTTGTCCTTTATGTTTACATCAAATTTCAGACGCTGTCCTTTTGGCCAAAAGTTGACAGGCGTTGTCCTTTACCTTTCAAAATCTTGCACGTTTTGTCCTTTATGCCAAACCTAGTTAGAATTTTTGGTTAAATCTGGTCATGTGCCTTGCACATGAGGGCATTGTTGTCATTTCATCTATTCAGTGACTATTATGTAAATCAATTATGTTTAAGGACTAGTTTGTAATAAATTGAAAAATCAAACAAATATAATATGTGTCACCATCATACTATCACCTGCTACCACCCACATTACCACCACCAGCCCAACACAACCACCCAAAATCCCATAGTTGACTCACAACACAATTTCTTGATAGGAAGTTGACTAACAAAAGAATTTGATAATCACATGTTATCGTAACCCAAACAATTGCTTGATATCCTATAATTACTAATATTTGGTTTGTCCACCATCGTGAACCTCCACCTGCAACCAATTTCCACCATTACCAACAACTATCCTTTCTAAATCCAAAAACCCACCATCAACCCTCAAAATCTGAAAACCCCTCTCTCTAAAACTGAAAACCACAGTCTCTCTCTCTCTCCCTCTTTAAACTCCATTTGATTATGAAAAACGAAACGGAAACATCGATGGTGAAAACCATTTGAAAATTTGTGATGAAAAAATGATGGAGAAGAATGGGTTTTTAGTTGTTTCATTTGATTTTCTTTACTTCACCTAAAAAATCACAAAAAGGAGTTTGAACCTTCGTTTTGGAAGCTGCCGATTGTAACAGATCTGGAATCGGAGCCCTTTTTCTTCACTTATCATTTAAGATAATAAGATAACTTTTTGTTTGGCAAGAAATTTGTTGAGATACTGACCGACCACTCGATACCATCGGAAGCTCAGTTATCGTTATCCCCATGGATGAATCGAAACCTGGTCGATCTTCAGGTACTCGTCTCTCTGTTTTGAGTTGATTGTTCATAACATGATTTCGAAGCCTCCACTATATGATCGGAGTTGTGGTGGGGGTGAGGGCGGTGGGGGTGGTGGTAGCTGGGAGGGCGGTGGTGGCCGTGAGGTTGATGTTGGCTGAAATCTAGAGAGAGAGGAGTGAAAGAGGGGTAGAGAGAGAAAGAGGGGAGATAGATAAGAGTGTTTGTATTTATAAAATATATAATATTAGTTTTCTAAATTAGTTTATGTTTTTTTATTAAAATAATTTTAAATATATAGGTAAAAAGACCAAATTGCCATTGGATAACCAGATTTAACCAAAAATTCTAACTGGCTTTGGCATAAAGGATAAAACGTGCAAGATTTTAAAAGGTAAAGGACAGCGCCTGTCAACTTTTGGCCAAAAGGACAGCGCCTGAAATTTGATGTAAACATAAAGGACAAAACTTGTAATTTACTCTAAATAAAATATTTTGAGCCTTCTGGAATAATAAAAATATCAGCTTTCCTTTAAAAACCCGGAAAGCTCCAAATCGCCTTTTTAAGCGTTTTTAACGCATAGTATGTACTAAAACTATTTTAAGCATATAAGGTTTGATACCTACTGATATTTTCAGTAAATTTTATATATTAACTGTAAGCATAAGTTTTAAACTCAGATTTCCAGTTTTGACCTTTTTAGCCTAAGTGAAATTACCAAAATGCCCCTAAGGTGCATAGTTTGGTTTTAAATGGTAAATTTCACATATATTTAGTACCCTACTGATATGATGTATAAAAATGAGTATTTTTACTGATTACATCAGACCTATAACTCAGATTAATATTTAAACTCTTTTACAACCTTTTAAATGACCAAAATGCCCTACGGGGCATAGTTTGAGTTTAAATTCGTTTGGGGCATAATAGAAGATATCTTACTGATGTCACAACATATTTAAGGCATATTAACTCAGGTAACTTGTATATGACTCTTTTGGTTACTCGTTACGCACTTGTCGCGTTCAGATCGGCTTATGTGACTAGTTTGCATATATTAGCCGAAACGGGGCAAACCATTTCATTTTTGTCTAAAAATCCAGAATGTGTTTAAGTTACCCATATTAAACAAGCATACAAGCTTGTCGGGTCAAAACCACATTCTAAACCGGTCTTCGCTTTGTCATGCGTTTGAACCGTGTCTTCCGTTTTTTTTAAAACTAACCGGTCTAAGTCGAAGCTTAATTAAAGACCCGTTAGGATTCTAATAGGTTATTATAAACCTTCATTCCAGATTAGGAGCCCAGTAAAAGCCATCTGTGTTTGCTGTATTTGATTTATACTTTGCTCAGGTAAATACTCTTAACTTATTTTCCCTATACGGCTTGGGATACGGTACTATAAAAGTACCGCTTGGTCGGGTATATGTAGTCATTTAAATCGGATTGTGATCAATGTATTTGCATGACCCGTTGAATATGTATTATTTGGTGTATGGCCTTTGGGGGTTAAATGATCATGTCCCGGATATCCTTGGCATCATTCAAAGAAATGGCCACGACCTAAGCACGGGGTGTAGGCGTACACCTGACTAATGCATTATATAAAAATTGGTAATCCACTTAAAGGAAATAATCCTTGTGGGTATTATACCTGTGGCGTGTCAGTTAATCTAGACCGGCCCTACAAACCGGCCCTAATGGACGACAAATAAGTAAAACTGTATACAAGATTATTTTTAAATAATTGTCCCAAGTTATAAAAGATATTTTTGCCGAAGTGCATTCAAATAAATTTTCAAACTCTTTTCAAAATGAGTCACTTAAGTTGTATTTACCAGTGTAAACTGGCGTATTTTCAAAAAAGGTTAAGTGCAGGTGCTACACGTAATAGGCTGGATACTCCAGGCATCAATAATCAAGTCTCGCAAAGCTTTAGGTGTCAAAGTCTGTTGAACAACTTTCCTTTTTATTTTGATCCGCCTGTGGATCTGTTTCAACTACATTGTGATACTTTATATTACAATATATTTGGTTGAAATAAATCTATCTTTTGCTTCCGCTGTGCATTAAAATATTGTGTTGTTTGACTATGATGATATCAACTACGTCACGATACTCCCCACCGGGCCAACCGGTAATACGTGGAAATATCGGGGTGTGACAGGTTGGTATCAGAGCCAACACTGAGTTAATTAAACACTAGCCTTTTGTGTTTAATCTCAGTTACACAATTGCACATTCCTAAATCTTCGAGTCTAGACAAAGAACTTTGGATTAATCCCAATTGGTCTTTATCTCTAACTTTGTCTTTTATATATTTTTCCTTGTTGTTATATTGTTTATGTTGATAGGTCAAAAATATGCCGCCAAGATTTTTCAGAGGAAGAGGAAAAGGAAAGGCACCTGATAGAAGCCACGATAAGGAGACAGGGCCTTCTCAAAGGCGAACTTCACCCGTTGCTATTAGCACCAGTCCAAAAGGAGACTGGAGGTCGCACCTGCAGCCAGCGAGGCGGTCTATCTCGTTAGCTTCGTCACCGTCTTACCTACACTCCTTTGGACCCCAATCCGAAAACGAACCCGATAACACACAACCTTCGTTTATCACTCTCGAGAGGTCCAACTCACGCCATTCCTTTGATAACCCGTCCCATATTTTCCGTAGCCGGTTCAACCCGGCAAACTACCTCGAAGAACCAGTGGGTGCTAACCCGCTGGGGCCGGAAGATCACTTTTCTGGAGATCACGACATGGGTATGGACGAGGACACTGATCCTACCGAACCATCGACTGGTACCCCCACACATCCTGTTGAAATCTCAGATGGATCATCGTTTCATGGATCACCTTACCGTGGTCCTGATAGTTATCAAGCGAGATTTAACCAGATTGAGTGGTACTTTACACCTTCTCATCATTCGTCGCCCTACCAGCAGCAGCAGCAACATGATCCTTCAGGGGATTCACGCTTTGTGGCAGTTACACCACCACCAGCTGTTCAGCAGCAGCCTCCTGAGCCACCGAGGCGAAGGAGAACAAATGCACGGATGTCCGTGCAAGGAAGAGGAGTGCATATCAGCACCCCTCAACCATCGAGCGGCAGCCACTGTCCGCCACTCCAGGAAAACCAGCAGATGGGGGGACCTTCAAACCCCAACCCGGGAATGAACTCCGCGCATGTCGCGTCACCCCCATTGGGATTTGGAAACCCAATTCCCACATACACTGGCCTAGCAACATATAATCCCTTCGAGCAGCCGACTCACACCAGTTTCAACTATGCGGAGATCGACCCATATCTGGCGGCGTGGAACTACAATTCTCTTAACCCCGAAGGGCCCTAAGGGACTCCTTGGGGAGTTGGATACCCAGCCTATGGGTACCAACAGCAGCCACCTCTTCGACCTCCACATCAGCCGCAGCCACAGCCGCAGGTACCACGGTTTTCCCGCCAGAACGGGAAGAAATTCTCCACAGATTGGACCAAGTTGAGCAGGAAGTTCAGCGAGATCGCAGGGAGCGGCATGGTTTCTTTAAGGGATTAGGAAGTTTAATTAAAGGAAAGAGCAAGAAGGACCATTGAATCCTTCAGATTGTTGGTTGTATTTCCTTGTTTTTAGTTAAGCCGCTGCGTGGGCCTGTCTTTCTGTTTCAACCCCTGCGTGGGTATGTTTGTTGTTAAGCCCCTGCGTGGGCAAGTCTTTTGTTTGACCCCTGCGTGGGTATGTTTGTTTGTTTAAGCCCCTGCGCGGGCATGTTATTTCGGTAGAAGTCCCGTTAGGGCAGACTCGTATTTTTTTAAGTATGTGATGGAATGGTTGATTTAAATCTTCATTTTGTTAAATATATGCTTAAACATAAAATGTGAATTAAATAAAAAATAACGTTCCTACTAAAAGATCTACCATTATAATAAAATGGCAAAATCTAAAAAGGACAGACCTAGCCACGTGTCACCTTAAGACAGGGCCAAGATGGTAATCCCAAAATTAGATTCAGATCCATATTAACATATCAATTTAGGATTGTTCTGCGTTAAATAATAAAAAGAATCTTAAAGGTAAGACCTAGCCTAAATGTCATTACAGACATGGCCAAGATGGTAAAACCTATTCAAAAGATTCGTATCCTTGTTAACATCTGAAGACATGTTAACACTCTTGGCAAAATGTGATTCGATAAAATTGCATAAGTCATCCTTAAATTGGGATATTCCAAAATTCCCTTATTTAAAATAACCATCCCTTATGGATGAAGTGCCCACGGGCTATAATTAACGTCCTCTGGGACTAAAGACAGTGGTAGTCTACAACTCCCTGTCAAGAAAAGGTAATGAACTTTGATCCAAACCTTAATGCCTCGATTCCATAAAATCTAGGCTTATAAATTAAATTTCTCTATGTGACTAGGCCTTTTTGTGCTATTATTAAATTATAATTAAGGACTATGATAAAGATCCTGAATAATTATATAAATAACAAATTAACTAATATGGCTATTTAAGAACCATGGTTAATAAATTTAAAACTGTATAAGCTTCTATATAAACCTTGCCCTTATTTGATTTTTGTAGCATTAAAGCTACATGGCTAGGTCAGATGAAGTAAACAGTCATCCGGTGGAAAACCACGAAAATACTAAGATACTTGTGACTGGTGCGGAGCTGCAAGCGTTAGTAGATACTGCTGTCACAAAAGCCATATATAGGCAGTATAGTGAATCGGGTAGTACTCGAAGCAGGACCGATTCAGCACCCCATTCCAAGCCTAAAACCCAATCTGAGGCTCACAGCAAGCCGCCCTCTAAGAAAGAGGAACCAAAGAAAGATGATGATCGACATTCATCTAATCAACACAGTGTTCCATCCAAGAGGATAGTGTTCGATAATGAACCGCGTACCAAGTCCTGTACCTATAAGTACTTTGTTTCCTGCAAACCCCGAGATTTCACTGGGGAGAAGGGGGCAATTGATTGTATGACCTGGTTGGATGAAATGGACACAGTTGTCGATATCATCGATTTTGCTGAAAAGGATGTAGTGAAGTATGTATCCAATCATTCAAGGGAGAGGCACTGGCATGGTGGAAGTCTCTCATTCAAGCTGCTGGGAAGATCCCGCTCTACAATTTGTCATGGGATCAGTTCGTTGCTCTCATTAAGGAGAATTATTTCCCGCAACACGAGGTTAAAAGAATTGAATCAGATTTCTTATCCTTGGTGATGAAGAATTTAGATTGCCAAGCTTACCTCACCAGTTTCAATACCCTGTCTAGGCTGGTTCCGTATCTCGTAACCCCGGAACCCAAAAGGATTGCTCGCTTCATTGGGGGTTTAGCCCCCGAAATCAAAGCCAGTGTTAAGGCTTCAAGACCTGCTACTTTTAGATCAGCAGCTGATCTATCTCTATCTCTTACCTTAGATGCAGTCAGGCTAAGATCGCTCAGGAATTCAGAAGAAGGCAAGAGAAAGCGTGAGGATGATAACTCACGAAGGTCTGAAAAGAAGCACAAAGGTAATACTGACTTCAAGAAGAAGTCTGGATCCAACAAGGGTAACCAACAAGCTGAGGAAAAGCCGAAGTGCAAGACTTGCCAAAAACGCCACTTCGGAAAGTGCAGACTTGAGTCCAAGTCTAAGTCAGGATTACCTGCTTGTGGGTTATGCAAGTCTAAAGAGCACAAGACTATTGATTGCAAGAAGATTAAAGATGCCACATGCTACAACTGCAATGAGAAAGGGCACATTAAAACCAACTGCCCTAAATACGCCAAGAAGACTGAAGAGGTCAAGAAGACCAGTGAAAGGGTCTTCCGAATGGATGCAAAGGAAGCTGTCCAGGACGACAATGTGATCACAGGTACCTTCCTCATTAATGATGTCTATGCAAGAGTACTTTTTGATTTAGGAGCTGATAAGTCGTTCGTAGATAATAAGTTTTGTGAATTGCTGAATTTACCTGTTAAAACCTTAAGCGTGAAATATGAGGTGGAATTAGCTGATGGTACCTTAGAAACCGCCTCAACCGTATTAGATGGATATTTCATATCCATTAGGAACCATTCCTTTCCACTATCCTTACTTCCTTTAAAGTTAGCCGGTTTTGACATAGTTATAGGCATGGATTGGTTATCTCGTAACCAAGCCCAGATAGTGTGCAATAAGAAGCAAGTGGTGATCAAGACTCCGTCTGGTGAGTCAATTACCATTCAGGGAGATACCCAGTATGGGCTGCCTGAGCAAGTGTCTATGCTCAAGGCATCTAGATGTTTGTAGAAGGGTTGTGTCATTTATATGGCACAGGTAACTATTGATGAGCAGAAACCCAAGATTGAAGACATCCCCGTCATTTCTGAATACCCTGAAGTTTTCCCAGAAGAACTACCTGGTCTGCCACCAGATAGGCAAGTGGAATTCAGAATTGACATCATCCCTGGAGCAGCACCTGTCGCAAGAGCGCCTTATAGGTTGGCACCAACAGAGATGAAAGAATTGAAGACACAACTAGATGATTTGTTGGCCAAAGGTTTCATTAGACCTAGTTCGTCTCCATGGGGAGCGCCAATCCTATTTGTCAAGAAGAAGGATGGATCGATGCGTCTGTGCATCGATTACCGTGAGCTTAATAAGGTCACTATCAAGAATAGGTATCCCTTGCCCAGGATCGACGATCTGTTCGATCAACTTCAAGGGGCAAGTTACTTCTCTAAGATTGACGTAAGGTCTGGCTATCATCAATTGAAAGTTGAAGATGAAGATGTACACAAAACTGCATTTAGGACTCGTTATGGTCATTACGAGTTCCTAGTGATGCCTTTTGGGCTCACTAATGCACCTGCCGCATTCATGGATCTCATGAATCGCGTTTGCAAGCCTTACTTGGACAAATTTATCATCGTCTTCATCGATGACATTCTCATCTACTCGAAGAGTCAAGCTGACCATGAGAAGCACCTCCGTTGCATTCTGAAGCTGCTTCATCAAGAGAAACTCTATGCCAAGTTCTCAAAGTGTGAATTCTGGCTTCGTGAAGTCCAATTCCTTGGACATGTTGTCAGTGAGCGTGGTATCCAAGTGGATCCCGCTAAGGTAGAAGCTGTCATGAATTGGCAAGAGCCAAAGACGCCTACAGAAATTTGTAGCTTTCTAGGACTGGCAGGATACTACAGACGATTTATTGAAAACTTCTCAAGAATTGCAGTACCCCTGACTCTACTCACTCGCAAGAATAACAAGTTTGACTGGCGGCCTAAGCAGCAAGAATCTTTCGATATTTTGAAGCAGAAGTTGAGCAATGCTCCTGTATTGATGTTGCCTGATGGAATTGATGAATTTGTAGTATATTATGATGCATCACACACTGGCATGGGTTGTGTGCTTATGCAGAAAGGCAAAGTCATTTCCTATGCTTCACGTCAGTTAAAAGTGCACGAGAAGAATTACACCACCCATGATTTGGAGTTGGGTGCCGTTGTATTTGCACTGAAACTATGGAGACATTATTTGCATGGAACCAAATGTGTGATCTATTCTGATCACAAGAGCCTTCAACAATTGTTCAATCAGAAGGACTTGAATATGAGGCAACGACGTTGGATGGAAACTTTGAATGATTATGACTGTGAGATAAGATACCATCCAGGCAAGGCAAATGTGGTTGCTGATGCCTTAAGCAGGAAAGAAAGAGTAAAACCTATAAGAATCAATGCCAAGAGCATTGAGATAAAGAATAGTTTGAACGAAAGATTGTTAGCTGCACAGAAGGAAGCTGTGTTGGAAGCTAACTATCCTGATGAAAAGCTGGGAGTAACTGAGGAGCAGTTATCCTATGGCAAGGACGGAATTCTGAGATTAAATGGACGAATATGGGTTCCTGTTTATGGAGGACTTCGGGATGTTATCCTCCAGGAAGCCCACAGTTCTAAGTACTCTGTTTATCCCGGAGCTGATAAGATGTACCAGGATCTGAATGTAAACTATTGGTGGATAGGCTTGAAGAAGTCTATAGCCGCCTATGTAGCTAAATGTTTGACGTGCGCGCAAGTCAAAGCCGAACATCAGAAGCCGTCAGGTCTGTTACAACAGCCTGAACTTCCCACATGGAAGTGGGAGATGGTGACAATGGATTTCATCACCAAGTTGCCAAAGACAAGGAAAGGAAATAATACTATATGGGTGATAGTAGATAGACTGACTAAGTCAGCACATTTCCTACCCATTAAGGAGACTTATAACTCCGACATGTTAGCCTAATTGTACGTAGATAAGATTGTATCTCTACATGGCGTACCAGTATCTATTATCTCGAACAGAGATACCATATATACATCACACTTTTGGAAAAGTTTCCAACAGTCATTGGGCACGCGCTTAAATTTTAGTACGGCTTACCACCCTCAGACGGACGGACAGAGTGAGCGTACGATCCAAACTTTGGAAGACATGCTTCGTGCATGTGTGATTGACTTAGGTGGTAGTTGGGATAACCACCTGCCTTTGATCGAGTTCTCCTATAACAATAGCTATCATACGAGCATTAAGGCTGCGCCTTTTGAGGCATTATATGGTAGAAAATGCAGAACGCCTGTTTGTTGGGTGGAAGTAGCAGAAGTTCAATTATCAGGACCTGACTTGGTCTTCGAAACGACGGATAAGATTGTCCAGATTCATGAACGCCTGAAAGCTGCTAGGGATAGGCAGAAAAGTTATGCTAATAAAAGGCAAAAACCTCTAAAGTTTGAGGTTGGTGATAAAGTTTTGATTAAAGTATCACCCTGGAAGGGGGTGATGCGATTTGGTAAGAAAGGTAAGTTAAGCCCAAGGTATATAGGACCATTCGAGATTATCGAATGTGTTGGGTCAGTGGCTTATAAGTTGAATTTGCCTGAAGAGCTTAGTGGTATTCATAATGTATTCCACATCTGGAACTTAAAGAAATGCCTGGCAGACAAATCACTAGTCATACCACATACGGATGTGCACATTGACGAGAGCTTAAAGTTTGTTGAAAAACCTTTGTCGATTGAGGATCGACGGGTTAAGAAGCTTCGGAGAAAGCATGTGCCAATTGTAAAGGTCAAATGGGACGCCCGCAGAGGTCCCGAATATACTTGGGAGGTAGAGTCTACCATGAAGGAAAAATACCCTCATTTGTTCCAATAAATCTCGAGGTCGAGATTTCTTTTAAGGGGGTAAGGATGTAACATCTCGAAAATTTATGTCCAATAATGTATCGACACGTGTCATAAGCTTTGAACGTGTGAAAGAATTACCTTAGAGGGACTAAAGTTAACAAACAAGGAAACTATGTGAATATAAGGGTCCAAAGTGTCAACAATGGATAAATATATTTTAAAAATAGCCCTACAAGATGTTTATAACTTCAAACGAATAAATCATGGATCATATGAAGCTAAATATGAAAGAAAGTGAGAGATTACAAACTACAGGGGTTAAATGTGTCAACATGTTTAAAGTATACCTCTGAGTGACCTTTTAGCAAACCCGAAGCTTTGTAACGGTAAATTTTTCTCACTAGAATGTGTGATAAAAATTTCATAAAGTTTCGTTACCGTATGAGAAAGTTATGATGAAATTCGTATGCGAGGGGTTAAAAGCGTCAATGTTGAAATTTGTGACTTTTCGGGTAAGCACAAAGCTAACCAAGGACTTGCCAATGTTTAAACATGTCATGGAGCCCTTAAAAGTAAGGTTAGAAGGCTAAAAATGCAAAATGGGAGCTTAAAACCACGTTTAAAAGGACCAAGGACCAAAAATGCAAAGTTTGAAACTTGTTTGGCTGGTTATGGGAGGCCAGGCGGCCCGCGTAAGAGTGCCCTTGGGGCTTACGCGGCCCGCGAGAGGGTGCCAGCATCAGAATACGCGAACAGCTTCCAGTCAGACCTGTAAACCGACTTTAAAACTTGTTTGTACATACCAGGGGCTGCCCCAATCGTATTACATGCATAGGGGGGCACTTGTCTTGATCTGGAAACATTTGTAGACCTCATTGGCATGATCTTGTTGAATCAAATTGCATATATAAGGAGCTCTTGTTGTAACAACTTTGTTCATTCATTTGCAACATTCACAACTTCATTTCTGGAGCTCCCCTGATCAACAACAAGCTTCCTAGTGATCCCTAATCATACTTAGGACCTTTGTAAGTGTCCTAAACCCTTCCTAATTCAGTTTAGCTTAGTTATTTAGCTAAAAGTCAAACCGTCGTAATTAAAGTTTGACTTCGAGATTAATCATTAATTGTTTAGTCAAATCTCGAATTAAAAGTACCTACAAGTAGGTAATTATGTGAGTAATAAACCCTTAAAAGGGTACTCTCTGATTCCCACTCTAACTAGGTCAATTGTCAGGTCAAAGCTAACTTTAAAAAGTCAACAGAATGCTTATTTTCAAATTAATGCATAATTAGCAATGTAGAAGCTATGTAACCTGTTTTATCATTAATATAACTTGGTAATTAATGTAAGAACATGCCTAAACATGTTCAACCCGACAATTTTCTATAGAGACCCGGTTCGGAACCGAAAGTCGCAAAATTTGACTTTTGCTTTGACTTTCAGTTCTGACCTGTCTAAGCATGTTTTAGAAATGCCTTAGAGCCTTATTTGGACCAGGTTTCATGTTAGTATAACCCTCTGTGATTATACACCTTGGTTCAATAGTTATCCGATTCATTTGCATGTTTCCGTTAAATGCTTATATGTTGACCATTATGCCCATATAACCTTAAAACGTGATTTTTGAAAATGTAAAAGAGTAGAAAACTTAGTTACTGATTTATAAACTTGCACCCAAAATTTGACATCAGTTTGAGGTATAGAGTAAGAGTTATGCTCCTTAGCGTAATTAGAAAGCTTCTTGTTAATTAAACGGCGTAATTAGCATATAGCCTATTTAAACCCACTTTTTGACATCAAACTTTTTACCCACTGATATAAAATAATATTTTGAGATTTTTGAATACTTTTATTTGATTTTAGGCTGAGCATAACATAGGTCTCTAAGCTTGATTGGGTTATTGCCGGTTTTGCCCTTTTGGGCTATAAAATGAGTTTTACAAACTATTTTGATACCAAACCTTTTTCTACTGATTTAATATGATAAATAAAATATTTTGAGCCTTTTGGAATAATAAAAATATCAGCTTTCCTTTAAAACCCGGAAATGGCTCCAAATCGCCTTTTTAAGCGTTTTTAACGCATAGTATGTACTAAAACTATTTTAAACATATAAGGTTTGATACCTACTGATATTTTCAGTAAATTTTTATATATTAACAGTAAGCAAAAGTTTTAAACTCAGATTTCCAGTTTTGACCTTTTTAGCCCAAGTGAAATTACCAAAATGCCCCTAAGGTGCATAGTTTGGTTTTAAATGGTAAATTTCACATATATTTAGTACCCTACTGATATGATATATAAAAATGAGTATTTTTACTGATTACATCAGACCTATAACTCAGATTAATATTTAAACTCTTTTACAACCTTTTAAATGACCAAAATGCCCCTACGGGGCATAGTTTGAGTTTAAATTCGTTTGGGGCATAATAGAAGATATCTTACTGATGTCACAACATATTTAAGGTATATTAACTCAGGTAACTTGTATATGACTCTTTTGGTTACTCGTTACACACTTGTCGCGTTCGGATCGGCTTATGTGACTAGTTTGCATATATTAGCCGAAACGGGGCAAACCATTTCATTTTTCTCTCAAAATCCAGAATGTGTTTAAGTTACCCATATTAAACAAGCATACAAGCTTGTCGGGTCAAAACCACATTCTAAACCGGTCTTCGCTTTGTCATGCGTTTGAACCGTGTCTTCCGTTTTTTTTTTAAAACTAACCGGTCTAAGTCGAAGCTTAATTAAAGACCCGTTAGGATTCTAATAGGTTATTATAAACCTTCGTTCCAGATTAGGAGCCCAGTAAAAGCCATCTGTATTTGCTGTATTTGATTTATACTTTGCTTAGGTAAATACTCTTAACTTATTTTCCCAATACGGGCTTGGGATACGGTACTATAAAAGTACCGCTTGGTCGGGTATATGTAGTCATTTAAATCGGATTGTGATTAATGTATTTGCATGACCCGTTGAATATGCATTATTTGGTGTCTGGCCTTTGGGGGTTAAATGACCATGTCCCGGATATCCTTGGCATCATTCAAAGAAATGGCCACAACCTAAGCACGAGGTGTAGGCGTACACCTGACTGATGCATTATGTAAAAACTGGTAATCCACTTAAAGGAAATAATCCTTGTGGGCATTATACTTGTGGCGTGTCAGTTAATCTAGACCGGCCCTAATGGACGACAAATAAGTAAAACTGTATACAAGATTATTTTTAAATAATTGTCCCAAGTTATAAAAGATATTTTTGCCGAAGTGCATTCAAATCAATTTTCAAACTCTTTTCAAAATGAGTCAGTTAAGTTGTATTTACCAGTGTAAACTGACGTATTTTCCAAAAAGGTTAAGTGCAGGTGCTACACGTAATAGGTTGGATACTCCAGGCATCAATAATCAAGTCTCGCAAAGCTTTAGGTGTCAAAGTCTGTTGAACAGCTTTCCTTTTTATTTTGATCCGCCTGTGGATCTGTTTCAACTACATTGTGATACTTTATATTACAATTTATTTGGTTGAAATAAATCTATCTTTTGCTTCCGTTGTGCATTTAAATATTGTGTTGTTTGATTATGATGATATCAACTACGTCACGATACTCCCCACCGGGCCCACGGGTAATACGTGGAAATATCGGGGTGTGACATAGGGTCAGCTGCAGTGGTTGCTAATATGTGGATGTTGGCTATACCCCTATTTATAATATCCTGGGCATAGGCATCTGTCTCTCTCTTAGCTGCTGCTAATACCCTTTGTTCCTGTAACTTTTTCATACGTTTTCTACGCTCGTGCGCCCATCGACTGAACCATCCCCTTTTCTTTTGAGGACATGGTTCCTCGGATTGAGCCTTAAACACAAAGATTCCTTCTTCCGTATCAGCAGAGTACCCAGAGAGGGCAGGCTGAGAAGAGGAGGTGCCTTCGCTCCTAGGCGAACCAGACAATTGACGATACGTGTCAGATGGTCCTTGGTTGCTCATACTGTAAACTAACAGATAGTCAAATAACACATAACAAATAAATATAGTTATGCACGTATTTCCATAATTTATTTCCTAACACTTTGAATTTTGATGCCAGCGGAACACTTCTGTGGCTAAATCAGTGGCTTAGCTCTGATACCACCTTCTGTCGCAACCCCCGATCCCTGATTCCCGGGAACGGGCGGCCACGAGCCAGTTTTGGTGGTATCGTGTATTGTCTAATTTTGGCAGCAGAATTTTTCATCAGGACCGTAGTTAGGAAATGTTTATCAGAGTAAAACCACCATATTTTATATTAATAATCACATGGGTAAAACCCAAGTTTCTTATTACAATATCTTTATAGGGATAAATCCCCATTTTATTTAAATAAAATGCCTTCTTTTATTTAGGTAACTTTTATAGCCACTTTTCCAAGCCTTCAGTGCTGTCCAGCTGGCTTCTAATTGGCTTTCACATTGTGTTACCTGAAACGCGTTTTAAAAACATTTGTCAGTGGGAAATACTGGTGAGTGAATCCCAGTTTAATCAAGAAACATTTATTTTAATTTCACTTAACAGTATTGAGGGCGATTACAATGTTTATATCTACCAAATTACTCATTCAGTAGTGTCAAGTCTGACTAGAGGGTCACATTACACATTGGCTAACTCTTCGTCCAATGGTAACGTTACTCACATTTTGTATACAAAACCCCAACATACTGACAGTAATCGTAGAATTACAAAGACTCAATCACTGCTAAATTGCATTGTAAAATAGTTAAGGTTTTGTAAAAACTGTTTACAAAAATGAGATTACTCACATTGTTGTTTTAGGTTTTTCGTAAGGGTTTCCTTGTGACAATCTATAATTTACACAAAAGCACACGCGTTAGTATAATAACCCATTTTAACATTAGTAATACCCTCCCCGAGATGGCATTCCAACGACTACGTCGGGCAGAACCACGACGGCCGTTACGGAACCATAGATCAATCGGGCAGCGTATCTAATACATATCCAGGGGTTATAATACTTACAACGGAGCAGAACTTCGCTATTTAGGGGATATAATACCCGCGTATAATAACTCTACTACAGAAATTGAGATTGAGAATGAAATTTTGAACGAATTCTGGTTGAATCCGATGGCTCCTTTATATAGTTGCTGAACTCGACTTTCACGCGGCCCGCATGAAAGATAGACAAGTGTTACGCGGCCCGTGTCAACCCTAGGTCAACAAGTAGCTTAGCTGATTCGACAACTAGCTTAGCCGGGTGTTGGGCCACATGGCCGCACCGGGCTTTGCCACATTCTGGGACCGTCACGGCCCGCGTAAGGTTGAGGTGGTGTTCACGCGGCCCACCTCAACTTAATAATCAGATTTTTAATTGTTTTAAATACTATTTAATGTATTTCGGGCTCGGTTTTCACATACGGGTATATTTTAAAAAATACTAGGGTGTCGGAAAAATAATCGAGGGTGTCGGTTTATTGAGGATTGTTACAGGTAAGTTATTTCGACAAGGAGACAAGAAACAAGACACCGAATCTGTTATCGAGAATTCGAGAAGATCAAAGGCTGAATCTTCTAAAAGTTCTAGGAAGCGCAAGGCTTCAAAGAATTTTGTAATTCCTGCACCTGCTCCACTGAACTCAGTACCCTTTAAGGGATTTTATCGTGGGAAGCAACCTCGGTGCAATCAATGCAATTATCATCATGCATCAAATTCCCCTTGTCGCCAGTGTACAATTTGTAGTTTATTTGGACATCTAGCTGTGACCTGTCATATCCAGAATCGAGCAGCCCCTACTCAGACTCGCCCAAGAGCATGTTTCAATTGTGGTGAATTAAATCATTTCAAGAGAAACTGCCCCAAGCTTGCCAATGCTAATGGACGAGTGTTCAACATCAACGAGGCTCAAGCTAATGATCAAGCGCTTATGATCATTTGAACCTCTAATTTTCTTGTTTATTTTCAAGATCAGTGTACATATTTTTAACTATGTTTGTAATGACAATATAAATTTCAAGAAGTTTATTTTTATCTCTGTTATTCAATTTCCAATTTCAAACTCTAATGTGATTGCACTATGTGTGATTTCAAATTTCATGCTGATTTTGAGGATTCCGTTCTTTAGGAACTAAATCTTATAATAATAGCATAATATGAATTGCACTCTGGTGCATTCGTACGAACTTGGTAACACGATTGATACAAATACTATGAACAAGTTAGTACTATTTTATGATCATAACATTACATGCATGATTTGTTTATCTAATATGTATAGTACATGATTATAAATACAATTTGCTTCGTTTGCTGATTTAACGTACTTAGTATATTAACTTAGCATCCCTAGCACATGATTTGAAAACATTTTTGATATGCTTACATTATGATAATAATGTATGATTAATATATGTTGCATTCTACCTGTTTGGTTAATATGAAACATATATAAATATTTGTGCTAGAATAAAATACCCACTACTAAATTTGTCATATACGAAATAAGTAGTGTTATCATTGCTAGTATGAAATACAATTCAATTTGACAGATGTTATGTTGTGACAATGTTTATTTGATTTAGACGATGGTTCGACCTTATTATTTGTTTACCCTTGCTTAATAAGAGGAGCTATGTGGACCATGTGACGAAACGAGTAATTATGGGTGCACACTTAATTATGAGTTTCGACGCATGAGAATCATAGTAAGCCTTGTTAAGTATGGTGGCATAAAATCTAGAATGATTAAGGTAACAGAAGAAGTATGATGCGATAAGAACACGATGGATACGCCGATGGTATTTCCTATATATAAGTGTTATTATTGTGTTATTCTTCAGAACGTCGCTGAGATCATTTGGTGATTTTATGTTATCTTGGACCATTATGTGATTATGTGTTTTAGTGTTATTTGTGTGGTTATTTTCAATAGATTACAGTAACTACATTCATTAACTCAAATCGAGCCGACCGGGAGTATATTATGGTGTTAAAGGTGATGATCTTGATGCCATAGGTATGTTGACTCGTCTCCTATGCATGAGATGCTCATGGTGCATTGGATGTACCTCGTGGGATGTTAGAAACCGCATACGTGCAGGGCTTGAATGTACACCCCCTTTGTTTGCTAGGAATTACACTAGGAACTTAGTATAACATAGTGCCATACTTAAATGATTTTTTAACTCCAGTCGACTATCACAAGTTTCAAAGGATTGAATACCTTGGGACGCTTGAATATCCCAAATCACATTTTGAATTCCCTAAAATTTCCAAATGATGCTCCGCATCTTTGGGAATCTAGCAATGTGCTTATCCATTGGTTGTTTCAATTCCACTCTACGGTCTCATTCGAATAAATTTCGGGACGAAATTTCCTAAAGTAGGGGAGACTGTGACACTTGTGCTCCGTAAACACACACAATGTAGGACACTATCTTTTATCAAAGAAACAATGTGTTTTATTCTCAAAATTTTGTTTATTTTGGTTTTACAATTTCACAGGTTGATTCTAATTCATTTTCAAGCTTTAAATCACTTTCTGGAAAGTTAAACGCGAACTGGTACGTAAACGTAATCAGTTTAATGCGGAAAACACTCCGGAATAGTGACATAGGCTTAACATACCTTAAATAACTTTTATATAACTTAGAAATAGGTTTTGAAAGCTTTGGTGTGTCAAAAACAAGTTTATTCACACTCAGGGACTATTTGCGTCAAACTGTGAAAGTCTGCTGATTCACATAGTATCACACATTCTGGAACTTGATCTTAAGTTAAAAATGCCCTAAATATCCTTTACATAGCTTAGAAATAGGCTTTGAGGTGTTTGGCACGCAAAAATAAACTTATTTGATCAATAGGGACTAAAAGCGTCAAAAAGTGCATAAGTTTGCATTTTCGCGCATAACTTGCGTTCTGGATATATCCGGACATCCAAAAATTTATGTAATCATTAAAATATTTTATTTTAGTGATTGGCTTGATAAAATCTCATTCGTCGTGTAATTTGGATTGTTTTTCGTGTCCGTTCATGTTTCGTCGTAATTAACCGAATAACGCAACCGTACGACCAAACGAACCAACATACGAGATATTTTTGAGCATATTTTAAGTTCCCTATAGTTTAACTTCATTTTATAGCCTTGAAGTGGGGTTAACGGGGCTTAAACGTGCCAAAACGCATCAAAAATCAAGTTTGGAGATGCAGGGGCCTGTTCTGCCAATTGCTGAAAATTGCTGCCAGCACACAAGCTCCTTACGGACCGTATGGAGGTGCTTACGGTCCGTAAGCCTTCTCCAGCACATCAGACTTCCTTTTTCTTAAACCCAGCTGCTCCCATGGTTTTGCACATGGTTTCTTTCATCTTGTGGGCTGGTTTTGAACTCCCCTAGTTTACCAAATCAGTGTGCCCACATGGATGGTTGAGATTAAAGCTCGGGAATCGAGGAACGATCTTAACGGTTGTCCAAAAACTATAAATACCCCTCATGTTTTCACTTGATTCCTCACAAATATGATCCTTTTTGCTCTAAGTTGGGGCTTGGCACCTCATACCTGAGCAATTTGGATCAAGATTACCTTGCTTGGAGCCTTTGTAAGTTCTCTTTCGTTCTTTTATGCGTTTTAAGCATGAAAGTCAAATAGTGTTTGACTTTCTGCTTTGACCAGACAATGGTCAACATGAAGTTCGTTTGAACTTCGCAACGTGAGCGTAATCACGATGGTTATAGTCCCTAGTGACTATACATACTGATTACCACGTTGATTAGGTGTAGTGACGAGTCATAGTTTCAGTCAAAATACACGTCTATGCGTATTTTGCAACCAAACTATTCTTAGGTATCAAAACCATTTGTTTTGATATCAAAACCTGTTTTCTAAATTAGTTAAACATGTTCTAACATGTTTAGCTCGTCACTTTTAGGATAGTGCTTGTGTAGAGTCGTAAGTCAAGCGGTCTTAACAACCGCTTAGACTTTCGAACCCGACCCGTTTGGTCGATCATTAGGATCCGACCAAACATGTAATGTGACCATAGTTGTATAGGGAATAACCTCCTGATGTTATACCTTATGGTCACTTCGTTTAGTTAGTTGTATGATAGGTAGTTTATATGCCTTAGGAAAATGACCAAAATGCCCTTTTTTGCATAATTTCATTTTAAGCATATGTAACACATGTTTTAACATCTAAACTTATTATATAACATAATTAGATACGTTAAGGCATATAATACTTGTCATAGGACTAGTCAGGCATCTCGAACGCGCTTTCGCGCGAACAATGCGTTAAAGTAGCATAAGCTACCTTAATGGGTTGTAAGCACTTAGGTTAGGTTTCAATTTAGAATGTAGGCTTTGTTAAACCATTTCACATGAGTTCCAACACTCATTTGGTTTACAAGACCTCATTCTACCCGATCTTCTGATTTAGGTGTCGATTCCTTAATATAGTATATGTTACCCTAGGAACCGCTTCAACATTTGAACTCTTGGTCTTTTGAGCTTTGTTATACCCTTTGAACCGGGACTATACGCAACCCAAGGCGAGTACATAGTTCCCCTCTTTTACCGTTTTCAAATGTTTTGGGGTGATTCATATGTGTAATCGATCTGTTTTCAAATTGTATGGCATATATGTGTTCACTAAGTGCTTTTATGTGTTTATTTCCGATTATGCAAACTCAATGTTTTATCCTTAAGTGATCTGCCTATCTTCATAGTTAGATTCATACAGGATATTTGAAGTACAGTCTTAAGATCTTCCTATCTTCATAGTAAGACTTTTAAGAAGTACTTTACAACTTGATGGTTGGTTTTTGTGTAGTTTGTTGGTGATTTAGATAACGAAACTAGATAATACAATAAGCACATGGTGGATACACTGCTGGTACTTCCTATATATAAGTGTGCTTATTGTATTACCTTTCCTGGCGTTATCCCGAATCACCATTAGGATTTAGGATTGTTTTGATTCAATAATTCAATATGTCAAGAACCCAGGATCCCTGTAGTATCTATCTATCTTCATAGTTAGACTTATATGGGATGTTTAAAGTACTGATATTGGAGTCCTTGATTGGATTCATTATGTATTTTAATGCATGTTAGATTGAACAATGTGATAGAACCCAAATCCTTATAGCCTCTATCTATCTATCTTCATAGGTTGATTCTTGTAGGATGTTTAAAGTACTGATATTGGAGTCCTTGATTGGATTTCTTGTGTGCTTTAATACGTGTTTACAAGTTGGTACAAATTGTCAATTTATGTGTTATTTGGTAGTTGTGATTTATATAACGAAACGGGTATAATAAAATAAGAAGATGGTGGATACGCCGCTGGTACTTCCTATATATAAGTGTTCTTATTTTATTATTCCTGTAGCGTTATTTGGGTCGCTTTAGGATTTTGTGTATGATTGTTTCAATGTTCAGTTGTTCAAATCTTTATAGAATTCCTCCATATTTCTATGTGTTGGATTCTTAGAAAGATATCTGAAGTATTATCATGTCTCATTGATTTGACTTATATAATACTTTCAGAAGTTTTTGATTTATTTCAAAACAGTTATTATTAATCCTTGATTGGATTCCTAATAACACATTAACAAGTTATTACAATGGTTTAATCGAGATTTCAATATAAGGCATAAAATGACTTAGTAATAATCATATTGCCATATACAAACCTATTTTGTCACAAGTTTTCACAATTAAGATTTTAAAATGCAATACTAAATTTTTGCCATTCTTTGGCTTCAAGATTTATTTTCAAACAACAGCTCTCGTAGCTGTTAAAGTATTACAATAACAAATGTTTTGCCATTTACTTGGCTAATAAAACCTATGTATTCGCCGACATTTTTATGCTGACTGTTTTCGCATATGTTTCAGGTTTTCGACTATTCAAGCATGCAACGCAATAGGACTGCATTCGGGCCTTAGACTTCTAAAACAAAAGAACAATTTCATGTATTCTTTGTTTGTAAAACGATGTTAATGATATTGAAACAATTTAGTACCAGTAGTTGTGAGCAATTTGTAACGTGACTCCCCGATATTTCCGTCACGTGTTGTTATATTACGCGATTGGGGTATTACACTATACATATTAAATAAACTCAGACTAGTATACATTTAGCAAACTCGTTTTCATGATAAACTCGGACTTTGTGACTTCACAAAGTCTGACAATTACAGAGGCATACGCACAGAATAACACAAATCAAAATGTAACAGTTACAATTCCTACAATCAACCCTAATCAGTACTGTTATGAATCACAACAACATTTTAACAATTCGATCAAGCCAATAACATTCTAATATCAGGCGAACAATCACACATTATACATAACCCGTTGTACATTCAATAAAACGTGATCACAAAACACAGACCAATTGTTTGGAGGACTATGGTTTGCATGAAATCAAGAGAACAAGATACTGGGTATAACATAAACATTTACCTCAGATTTATTTAGAGTTCGCTCTTGAAGAATTGAGAGATCAAAGGTTTAGAGGTTTGTGAAGACCCAAAAAATTAGAGAATTTGCAACAGCCGTATGATTGGAATTATGAGAGGTTTTGGGTTGCAGTAGTTTATTAGAGTCTTTTAATTAAGCCTAACATACCCTTAACTATACACTTTTACACAAACAACACACAACATCTTGTAATTTACAATCAAGGCATATAATTCACGTATTTGTCATGCAACGCATAAATTTCGTATGAATAGTCCGTTTATAATCATTATTCGAGTTAGTCACCAACATTCAAGAATTCACTCGTGTGTGTTCCCGTAATTCCCCGAATTACCAAAGTAGACTCATTTAACTAACCCTAGTTAAATGCAGTGTTATGAATGTTTGTCTAAGTTAATTGTGGTTAGGTTAAAGTATTAATCTGGAATTGCGGGTTGTCACTGAAAATGTTACTGTTCATCTGTATATTTGAGGGACACTGTTCAACCTTTATAATTTTTTAATATATTTTGGAAGTGGTTGTGAGAGTATGAAAGAGAAAAAGGTAATGACAAATATATAAAAATGTCACATCCTGATATTTCCACGTATTACCGGTGGGGAGTATCGTGACGTAGTTGATATCATCATAGTCAATTAATCCCAGTTTAATGCACAACGGAAGTCTAAAAGTATTTATACAAACCGAGTTGAAAGTACAATAAAATATTATACAACAGATTGTAAGTGGATCCATAGGCGGATCCAAAACAGAAAGAAATATTGTTCAACAGATTCTAAGTATCAAAAGCTTGCAAGACTCTTTATTTAATACTCAGGAGTTCCTGCCTATTACGCGTAGTACATGCACTTAGTCTTTTTGAAAAATACGTCAGTTTACACTGGTAAATACAATTAACTGACTCTTTTTTAAAACATTTAAGAAAATTGATTTAAATGCACAAGGCACAAATATTCTTTTATAACTTGGGACAATTATTAAAAATAATCTTGTATACAGATTTATATGTTTGTCGTACGTTCAGGATCCGGGATAGAAGCCGGAACAAGATTAATAGACACACCACATAATATAAAGCCACAACGAGTTATCCTCAACAGGCTGGTACATACGCACTGTCAGGTGTATGCCTACACCTCGTGCTTAAGTCGTGGCCATTTCAATGAATGAGCCAAGGATATCCAGGGCACGGTCATTAACCCCCCAAAGGTTTAGATCAAACAAAACAGACTAAAATGGGTTATCTCAATGATTTAACCATTAATCGATTAAAGATTCGATACCCGACCAAGCGGTAATAATTTACCATATCCCAAGCCCGTATAAGAGAAAATAAGCTAAAAGTATTTACCTGAGCTAAAATATAATTTTATTCTCAGCCGTATATCAATCAGCAAGCACAAGTAGCTTTTACTGGGCTCCTAATCTGGAACGAAGGTTTTTAATAACCTATTAGATTCCTAACGGGTCTTATTTAACTCTTAACTTAGTCCGGTTAGTTTTAATGAAAGGTTTACGGTTCAAAACGTAAGATTAAGCGAAGACCGGATTAGAATGTGATTTAGACCCAACAAGTATGAATGCTTGTATAAAATGGGTAAACTAAACACATTCTGGATTTTGAAGTAAAAATGATAAGGTTTGACCCGTTTCGGGTAATTTATGCAAATTAGTTACATAAACCGTACCGAACGCGAATATGCATAACGGGTAACCAAATGAGTCGTGTACAGGTTCCACAAGTTAATATGCTTTAAATATGTTATGATATCAGTATGATACCTTCCATTATGCCCAAAACGAATTTAAAACCAATTTAAGCCCCGTAAGGGTATTTTGGTCATTTTAAAGTTTATAAAAGAGATTAAATAGAAATCTGAGGTTCTGGTATAAAACAATTAGTAAAACTATTTATTTTAATAAGTTACATCAGTAAGATATCATATATATGTGAAATTTATCATTTATGGCCAAACTATGCACCGTAGGGGCATTTTGGTCATTTCACGTATGCTATAATTGGAAATCTGAGTTCAAAACTTTTACTTACTGTTAAAGTATAAAAAAGTTGCTTATAATATCAGTAGGTAACAAGTCTTAGGTGCTAAATATGGTTTTAAACCATACTATGCGCCTAAATCGCATAAAAGTCGGTATTTGACGATATTCGGGTTGGAAAAGGAATTCTGAGATTTTGATTACTCTCAAGTGTTTAAAATAGTTTATTGAACATATGACCTCGCTAGAAAAAGGTTTGGCATGCAAATGATGCATAAAACTCATTTTATTAACAAAAAGAGCTTTATCGTCAATTACCGAATTTATGCTAGAACTCTAGGTTATGGTTAGTATAAAATTCGAAAAACATTTCTAAAGATCAAAGATCCCAAAATATTATATTATAACAGTGGGTAGAAAGTTTGGTGCCAAAAATTGGGTTTAAATACGATTTATGCCAAAAACGTTATTTAATTAATAAAAAGCTTTTGTTTTGCGATATCGTGCATAACTCTTATTCTAGACCAGAAACAGATGTCAAATTTTTAGGACATACTAATATATCAGTAATAAAGGTTTTTGTTCACTCACATTTCCAAAGATCTCGTTTTAATGATAAAAGGGCATAATGGTCCATTTTTAAGCATTTAACGGGAACATGCAAATGAATAAGATTTTTAAGGAACCATGTAGTATAACCTCATAGGGTGATACAAACATATAATATGGTCCTAAAGGAACCCTAAGGCATATCTAAACTAAACTAAATCGGGTCAGAACTGAAAGTCAAAGCAAAAGTCTACTTTTGCGACTTTCGGTTGCGAACCGAGCCTAAACTCAGAATTTGTCGGGTTGAACATGCCTAAACATGTTCTTATATTATTTACCAAGTTATTTAAGTGTTAAAACATGTTCCATAACATCTGTATTATCAGTTATGAATTATATTGTAAAAACTGATCCGTTTGACTTTTTGTTCATAACTTTGACCCGACGATTGACTGAGATAATGTGATAATTAGAAGGTGCCCTTTTAAGGGTTTAACACTTACATAATTACCAACACATAGCCACTTTCAATTCGAATAATGGCTGGACCATTAGTAATTAATCACAAAGTCAAAGTGTAATTACGCTAACTTTGACTTTCGGTTATTATAGTAATGAAAACTTAATTACAGAGGCTTAACTTTGACTTTCGGTTATTATACTAATGAAAACTTAATTACAGAGGCTATGTACACTTACAAGAGTCCTTAGCACGAAGTTTGAACTAGAGAAAGCTTCTTCTTAGAGGTCCAGGAGGCTCCAGAGAAGTGAGTTTGAGAGTAAAATTCAAATGTGTGCAAGAACAAGTGAAAACTCAAGCTCTTATATAGGAATGTGGATGTTCTAGGATCATTGCATTTGTCCCTATGTTGTTACCAGATGTTCACAAGTGTCCCTAGGGCAATAAAAACCATTTACAAGCCCCTAGTATCGCTCAGAACTCATGCAATGGCGGTGTAAGAGCTGCAACATGCAGCTGCCAGTTTTTTGGTCATTGGCACCTGCTACGCGGCCTGCGTAGACTCCAGTGAATGTCTACATGCCCCGCGAGGCTCCTCCTAAACTGGAAACAAAATTTTATAAATTGCATTTTCAGCCCCTGGTCCTTCCTAGCTTGTTTTATCTTTCGTTTATTGCACTTTTATCCCCCAAGTTTAACTTTTAAGGGTCTTGAGTCATCAAACAAACATTGTTAAGCTTTCGGTTAGTTACGAGGTCACCCGAGCGGTCTTAAATTGCAACGTTGATGCATTTGATCCTTATTTCTTGGAATTACCACACTATTCATTTATGTGTGTCGAAACTTCATGGAATCAAATATTCGACATTCGTGAGAATATAATAAAATATTACAATGCTTTGGGTTCGTTAAAAGGTCACTCAGAGGTAACATTTAACATGTTGACACGTTTAACTCCTATGCTTTGTTAAATTCTCAATTTAAGCATGAACGGCTTTCTATGTCCCATAATTTATTCATTCATGAATACGAACATCTTATGAGGTTATTCAGAGGCACGAGTTTGGCACGATGACACATTTGATTCCTCTATACACATACTTTCTTTGATTGTCCCCTTTAGTCCCTTGAAAACAATTTGTTACATGATTAAAGTTCATCACATGTGTCTTTAATTGGACATGATTTTGCGAGGTGTTACATCCTCACCCCCTTAAAAGAAATATCGACATCGAGATTTACTGAAATAAATGAGGGTATTTCTGTTTCATTGTGGATTCAACCTCCCACGTGTATTCTAGGCCTCTACGGGGCATCCCATTTTACCTTCACGGTCGGCACACGCTTTCTTCGAAGCTTCTTAACATGTCGATCCTCGATCGACAAAGGTTTTTCAACGAATTTCAAACTTTCATCAATCTGCATGTCCTTATGCGACATTGCTAGCGACTCATCGGCTAGACGTTTCTTTAAGTTGCAGATGTGGAATACATTATGAATTCCACTAAGCTCATCTGGCAGATTTAGCTTGTAAGCCACAGTTCCGACACATTCGATGATCTCTAATGGTCCTATGTACCTTAGGCTAAGCTTTCCCTTCTTGCCAAAACGCATTACTCCTTTCCAAGGTGATACATTGAGTAGCACTTTATCACCTACCTCGAATTTCAGAGGTTTACGCCTTTTATCCGCATAGCTTTTCTGCCTATCCCTGGCATCTTTGAGACGATCACGGATTTGGACAATCTTATCCGTCATCTCGAGGACTATATCAGGTCCTGATAATTGGGTTTCTCCAACTTCCGCCCAACAAACTGGTGTTCTGCACTTCCTTCCGTACAACGCTTCAAAAGGTGCCGCTTGAATGCTCGAATGATAAATATTATTGTACGAAAATTCAATTAAAGGAAGATGGTCATCCCAACTTCCTCCTAAATCAATAACACAAGCCTTGAGCATATCTTCATGTGTTTGAATCGTACGTTCGCTTTGTCCATCTGTTTGAGGATGATAAGCAGTGCTGAAATTTAGCCGAGTGCCTAGGGATTGCTGGAAGCTTTTCCAAAAATGAGACGTGTATCTTGTATCCCTATCAGAGATAATAGATACTGGCACACCGTGGAGAGATACTATCTCATCCACGTACAATTGAGCTAGCTTATCGGAGCTGTGCGTTTCTTTAATAGGCAAGAAGTGGGCTGACTTGGTCAATCTATCGACTATAACCCAAATAGTATCATTTCCGTGCTTTGTCTTTGGTAACTTAGTGATAAAATCCATTGTTACCATTTCCCATTTCCAAGTGGGAAGTTCAGGTTGTTGTAGCAAACCTGACAACTTTTGATGTTCTACTTTAACTTGTGCGCACGTCAGACATTTAGCCACATAAGTGGCTATAGATTTCTTCAAACCTATCCACCAATAATTTGCCTTTAAATCCTGGTACATCTTATCACTGCCAGGATGAACTGAATATTTCGAACTATGAGCTTCTTGAAGGATCACATCTCTAAGCCCTCCATGGATTGGAACCCAGATTCGACCATTCATCCTATGGATTCCATCCTTGCCATATGATAACTGTTCAGCAGTTACGCCTAACTTCTCATTCGGATAGTTAGCTTCCAGTACAGCTTCCTTTTGAGCGGCTAACAACCTATCATTCAAGTTGTTCTTTAAATCAATGCTTTTGGCATTTATTCTAATAGGTTTGATCCTTTCTTTCCTGCTCAAAGCATCAGCGACTACATTCGCTTTGCCTGGATGATATCGGATTTCACAATCATAATCGTTTAATGTTTCCATCCATCGGCGTTGTCTTATGTCAAGATCTTTCGGATTAAACAGATGCTGAAGGCTCTTATCATCAGAATAGATCACGCACTTAGTCCCATAAAGATAATGCCTCCAAAGCTTTAGTGCAAATACAACAGCACCGAATTCCAAATCATGGGTGGTGTAGTTCTTCTCGTGCACCTTTAATTGACGGGATGCATAGGCAATGACCTTGCCCTTCTGCATAAGCACACAACCCATACCTGTGTGCGATGGGTCGCAATAGACCACAAACTCTTCAATTCCTTCTGGCAATGTCAACACAAGAGCATTGCTTAATTTCTGCTTAAGAATATCAAAGGATTCTTGCTGCTTGGGACCCCAGTCAAACTCGACATTCTTGCGAGTTAACGATGTTAGAGGTGCGGCAATCCTTGAAAAGTTTTCAATGAAACGTCTATAGTATCCCGCTAGACCCAAGAAGCTGCGAATTTCAGTAGGTGTTTTGGGCGCTTGCCAATTCATAATTGCTTCAATCTTAGCGGGATCCACCTGGATGCCACGCTCACTTACCACATGTCCTAGAAATTGGACTTCCCAAAGCCAAAACTCACATTTAGAAAACTTGGCATAGAGATTCTCTTGCCGCAGGAGTTTAAGGATACACCGGAGATGTATTTCATGATCGGCTTGACTCTTCGAATAAATAAGAATGTCATCAATGAAGACAATGACAAACTTGTCTAAATACGGCTTGCAAACGCGATTCATGAGATCCATGAATACTGCAGGTGCATTAGTGAGCCCGAAAGGTATCACTAAGAACTCATAGTGGTCGTAGCGTGTTCTGAATGCGGTCTTGTGAACGTCTTCGTCTCTGACCTTCAACTGGTGATAACCTGACCTTAGATCGATCTTTGAAAAGTAACTTGCTCCTTGAAGCTGATCGAATAGATCATCGATCCTGGGCAACGGATACCTGTTCTTGATTGTAACCTTGTTTAACTCGCGATAATCAATGCATAAACGCATTGAGCCATCCTTTTTCTTCACAAACAGAATCGGTGCTCCCCAAAGGGATGAGCTAGGTCGAATAAAACCCTTTTCCAACAAATCATCCAACTCTGTTCTCAATTCTTTCATCTCAGTTGGAGCCAATCGATAAGGTGCTCTTGCAATTGGTGTTGCTCCAGGAATGATATCGATTCTGAACTCCGCTTGCCTATCTGGAGGTAAACCAGGTAGTTCTTTAGGAAAAACGTCTGGATATTCAGAAATAACGGGAATATCTTCAATCTTGGGATTTGGTTCATCAATGGTTACCTATGCCATATAAATGACACAACCTTTCTTTAAACACTTCGATGCCTTGAGTATAGACACCTGCTTAGGTAACCCATGCTGCGTATCTCCCTGAGTTGTTAATGGCTCACCATAAGGAGTCTTGATAACCACTTGCTTCTTATCACATATAATTTGGGCTTGGTTATGATATAACCAATCCATGCCTATCACTATGTCGAATCCTGCCATATTCAACGGAAGCAAGGATAGCGGAAAAGAGTGATTCCTAATGGATATAAAACATCCATCTAGAACTGTTGAGGCAGTCTCTATAGTACCATCGGCCAATTCTACTTCATATTTATTGCTTGGAGTTTTAACAGGCAGATTTAATAATTTACAAAATTTATTGTCTACAAAAGACTTGTATGCACCAGAATCAAATAACACACTAGCATAAACATCATTGATAAGAAAAGTACCTGTTATAACATTGTCATTCTGAATGGCCTCCTGAGCATTCATCTGAAAGACCCGATCATTGGTGTTTTTAGCCTCCTCAGGCTTCTTTGCAAATTTTGGGCGGTTGGTCTTGATATGCCCCTTCTCGTTACAATTGTAACAAGTTGCATCTTTCATTTTCTTGCAATCTAACGTTCTATGCTCGTTTGATTTGCAGATCCCACAAACTCTAGGCTGCGATTGAGATTTTGATTCGAACCTGCACTTCCCTAAATGGCGCTTCTAGCAGGTTTTATACTTGGGCTTCTCACCCGTTTGTTGATTATCCTTTTTAAACCCAGAACTCTTCCTGTGATCTGAGTTCCCTTTCCTTTTATTTTTGGAGCGGTGAGAACTCTCATCCTCCCGTTTCCTCTTTCCTTCCTCAGACGCTTTGACAGACTTGCTCCTGACAGCATCAAGTGTGAGAGATAGAGACAGATCTACCACTGACCTGAATGTGGTAGGTCTAGATGCTTTCACATTCGCCTTGATTTCTGGAGCTAGAACTATAATAAAACGAGCTATGCGCTTTGGTTCCGGTGTGATCAAATAAGGAACCAATCGGGACATGGTGTTGAAACTTTTAAGGTATGCCTGACAGTCCAAGTTCTTCATGACCAGAGTCAAGAAGTCGGTTTCAATCCTTTCCACCTCATGCTAAGGACATAAATTTTCCCTAATCAATGCAACAAACTGATCCCAAGATAAGTTATACAACGAAAACTTTCCTGTAGCTTGGATTAACGATCTCCACCAAGCTAAAGCTTCACCCTTAAATGATTGTGAAACAAACTTCACAATATCTTGTTCTGCACAACCACTGATATCAACCACAGTATCCATCTCATCTAGCCATGTCATGCAATCAATGGCTCCTTTCTCTCTTGTGAAGTCCATTGGCTTTCAAGAGACGAAGTATTTGTAAGAACAGGTCTTAACGCGTGGCTCCTGATTGAGCACAATTCGCTTGGATGGAACGATTCTATGATTTGACGAAGGATGAGAATCATCCTTATGTGATGCGTGCGACTTGAAAGGTGGTTTTGTATGAGGTACAGACAGGGTCCTGCTACGAGTACCACTTCATTCCTTGAATTGCCTGTCCATAGCTCGGGTGACAGCATTATCTATCATTGCTTGTAAATTTGCACCAGCTACATTAATTTTGGTGGTATCATTCATTTCCCTAGGATGACTGTTAACCTCTTCTAATTCAGACATGCTGAGGCTTGAATGCTATAAAACAATTGACAATATTTTATTCAGAGGTTATTATGGAATCATCATTTTGATGTTTCATTAACCATGGTAACTATAAACCATATTGGTTAATTTATTTAGGATTTTCTTCATAATTTATCCCTAGTTATAAATCATTAAAGATATTAGAGTGGCACAAAAGGCCTAGTCACAAGGACAGTTTTAAAATTATAAGCCATGATCTTTATAAGATCGAGGCATTAAGGTGTGAACATAGTTCTTCACCTTTTCTTGACATGGAATCATAGACTACAACTGTCTTTTGTCTTGTTGGACAATGAATATGGCCTGCAGGCACTTTATCACTAATGGATATTTAAATTTGGTGAGGATAAGGAATTGGAAAAATCCAATACAAGGATGACTAGTATGATTTTATCGAATCACATTTGCCAGGAGTGTTAACATGTTTTCAGATGTTAACAAGGATTTGAATCTTAAAAAGGTTTTACCATCGGTGTCATGTCTAAATTGACATATGGGCTAGGTTATACCTTCAAGATTTCCTTTAATATTTTATTGGCAAATCAAAATTTTAAAATGGAAGTGATATTTTGATTTATAATATATTCATACATATAATGACAAATAAAATTGGAATTAAAACATTCATAAATTAAAGGAAGTACATAATTGCCCTAAACGGGACTTTTAAAGAAATAACATTGTTCAAGCAGGGACATAAATAAAAAGATAAGTCCACGCAGGGACCAAGTACATAAATAAAATGTCCACACAGGGACTTACTTGAAAATAAAACTTAAAAAACAAAATAAACAAGGAATTTTCAATACTCCCTCTTCTTCTTCCCCTTTATCAGGTTTGCCAAACCCTTAAGCAGACCCCGGCGGCTCCTACACTCCTCCTGTACTTGTTGCTCCACCTCGTGCAACCGTTGAATGATTTCCTGCTGTTGTGGTGGTTAGATCTGTGACGGCTGCTGCTGCGGTTGAGGTGGTGGGGGGTATTAATACCCATATGCTGGGTACCCACTTTGGTACGAAGCTGCGTAGGGCCCTTCAGGGTGGAGAGCATTGTAGTTGGCCGTTTTGAGGTACGGTCGACAACAGGAGCATTGTAATAATTGTAACCCGAATATGCTTGTTGCTCAAATGGGTTATATGTCGCTGCACCGGCGTAGGAAGGGATTGGGTTATCATAACCCATGGGCGGTGGTGGTGCGACTGGAGCAGAGTCGACTTCTGAAGCTGGGTTTGAAGGCCCACCCATTTGTGGGTCTTCATATAGTGGCGGGTAGTGGCTGCCGCTGGAGTGTTGGGGGTGCTGAAGTGAAATCCCCCACGCACGGACATCCGTGCACCTGTTCTTCTTTGCCTCGGTGGTTCTGGAGGCAGTTGTTGCTCTGGTGGTGGCGGTGGCGTAACCGCTTGGAAACGCGAATCCTCTGAGGGATCCTGCTGCTGCTGTGGAGGTGGGTTGAAAGGGGGAGAGTACTCCCAGTTGTATGTGGCCCATCTTTCAGCAAAACTGTCTGGGCCTCTGTAAGGCGAACCATGAAATAATGATCCGCTGGAAATCTCAATGGGATGCGTCGGCGTCCCAGTTGGTGGCATCTCAAGATCTGGATCTTCATCCATCTCCATGTCCTGCATTTCAGGATAATGTTCAGCTGGCCCCAAAGGGTTTGGACCCTCTAGTTCTTGAACCTGCTTTAGAAGTAGGGGGTTGGGTCCTGGAAGGTACGGTGCGAACCCGATCGCTGCAATGGTATTGCTCCTCATCTTGATGAGGTCCGAATGAGTAATGATAAGACGGGGAGGAACTGAGAGAGACTGAGCGTCTCGTTGGCTCCAAATAAGTTCTACAATCCTCCTGGGGACTAGAGCTAAAGGTCGCTGAAGGAGTACGCCGGTGTGATGGCCCAGCCTTGTGGTCATTTCTAGCAGTTATTGGTGCCTTGCCTCTTCCACCTCTACCTCTAAAACGTGGCGACATTGTCTTTGTTCCTACCAAAACAAACAAAAGAAACCAACAAAAAGAAAATACTAAGATTAGGATTAGTCCTAAGTCATTTGACTAGACTCGGAAGTCAAGGAATGTGCAAACTGTGTCATTGAGATTAAACACAAAAGGCTAGTGTTTAATTCACTCAACGTGGGCTCTGATACCAACCTGTCACACCCCGATATTTCCACGTATTACCGGTAGGCCCGGTGGGGAGTATCATGATGTAGTTGATATCATTATAGTCAATTAATCACAGTTTAATGCACAGCGAAAGTCTAAAAGTAATTATACAAACCGAGTTGAAAGTACAATAAAATATTATACAACAGATTGTAAGTGGATCCACAGGAGGATCCAAAACAGAAAGAAACATTGTTCAACAGATTCTATGTATCAAAAGCTTGCAAGACTCTTTATTTAATACTCAGGAGTTCCAGTCCATTACGCGTAGTACCTGCACTTAGTCTTTTTGAAAAATACGTCAGTTTACACTGGTAAATACAATTAACTGACTCTTTTTTTAAAACATTTAAGAAAATTGATTTAAATGCACAAGGCACAAATATTTTTTTATAACTTGGGACAATTATTAAAAATAATCTTGTATACAGATTTATATGTTTGTCGTACGTTCAGGATCCGGGATAGAAGCCGGAACAAGATTAATAGACACACCACATAATATAAACCCACGGCGAGTTATCCTCAACAGGTTGGTATATATTTTTACATATGCACTGTCAGGTGTATGCCTACACCTCGTGCTTAAGTCGTGGCCATTTCAATGAATGAGCCAAGGATATCCAGGACACGGTCATTAACCCCCCAAAGGTTTAGATCAAACAAAACAGATTAAAACGGGTTATCTCAATGATTTAACCACTAATCGATTAAAGATTCGATACCCGACCAAGCGGTAATAATTTAACGTATCCCAAGCCCGTATAAGGGAAAATAAGTTAAAAGTATTTACCTGAGCTAAAATATAATTTTATTCTCAGCCGTATATCAATCAGCAAGCACAAGTAGCTTTTACTGGGCTCCTAATCTGGAATGAAGGTTTTTAATAACCTATTAGATTCCTAACGGGTCTTATTTAAGTCTTAACTTAGACGGGTTAGTTTTAATGAAAGCTTTACGGTTCAAAACGCAAGATTAAGCGAATACCGGATTAGAATGTGATTTAGACCCAACAAGTATGAAGGCTTGTATAAAATGGGTAAACTAAACACATTCTGGATTTTGAAGTAAAAATGATAAGGTTTGACCCGTTTCGGTTAATTTATGCAAATTAGTTACATAAACCGTACCGAACGCGAATATGCATAACGGGTAACCAAATGAGTCATGTACAGGTTCCACAAGTTAATATGCTTTAAATATGTTATGATATCAGTAGGATACCTTCCATTATGCCCAAAACTAATTTAAAACCAATTTAAGCCCCGTAAGGGTATTTTAGTCATTTTAAAGTTTATAAAAGAGATTAAATAGCAATCTGAGGTTCTGGTCTAAAATAATCAGTAAAAATATTTATTTTAAGAAGTTACATCAGTAAGATATCATATATATGTGATATCAATTGTGGCCAAACTATGCACCGTATGGGCATTATGGTCATTTCACATATGCTATAAGGGTCAAATTTGGAAATCTGAGTTCAAAACTTTTATTTACTATTAAAGTATAAAAATTTGCTTATAATATCAGTAGGTAACAAGTCTTAGGTGCTAAATATGGTTTTAAACCATACTATGCGCCTAAATCGCACAAAAGTCGGTATTTGACGATATTCGGGTTGGAAAAGGAATTATGAGATTTTGATCAGTCACAAGTGTTTAAAATAATTTATTTAACATATGACCTCGGTAGAAAAAGGTTTGGCATGCAAATGATGCATAAAACTCATTTTATTAACAAAAATGACTTTATCGTCAATTACCGAGTTTATGCGAGAACTCTAGGTTATGGTTAGTATAAAATTCGACAAAAAATTCCAAAAATCCCAAAATATTATATTATAACAGAGGGTAGAAATTTTGGTGCCAAAAATTGGGTTTAAATATGATTTATGCCAAAAACGCTATTTAATTAATAAAAAGCTTTTGTTTTACGATATCGTGCATAACTCTTATTCTAGACTAGAAACGGATGTCAAAATTTTAGGACATACTAATATATCAGTAATAAAGGTTTTTGGCTTCTCACATTTCCAAAAATCTTGTTTTAATGATAAAAGGGCATAATGGTCCATTTTTAAGCATTTAACGGGAACATGCAAATGAATAAGATTTTTAAGGAACGATGTAGTATAACCTCAGAGGGTTATACTAACATATAATATGGTCCTAAAGGAACCCTAAGGCATATCTAAACTAAACTAAATCGGGTCAGAACTGAAAGTCAAAACAAAAGTCTACTTTTGCGACTTTCGGTTGCGAACCGAGCCTAAACTCAGAATTTGTCGGGTTGAACATGCCTAAACATGTTCTTATATTATTTACCAAGTTATTTAAGTGTTAAAATATGTTCCATAACCTCTGCATTATCAGTTATGAATTATTTTGTAAAAACTGACCCGTTTGACTTTTTGTTCATAATTTTGACCCGATGATTGACTGAGATAATGTGATAATTAGAAGGTGCCCTTTTAAGGGTTTAACACCTACATAATTACCAACACATAGCCACTTTCAGTTCGAATAATGGCTGGACCGTTAGTAATTAATCACAAAGTCAAAGCGTAATTACGCTAACTTTGACTTTCGGTCATTATACTAATGAAAACTTAATTACAGAAGCTAAGTACACTTACAAGAGTCCTTAGCATGAAGTTTGAACTAGAGAAAGCTTCTTAGAGGTCCAGGAGGCTCCAGAGAAGTGAGTTTGAGAGTAAAATTCAAATGTGTGCAAGAACAAGTGAAAACTCAAGCTCTTATATAGGAATGTGGATGTTCTAGGATTGTTGCGTTTGTCCCTATGTTGTTACCAGATGTTCACAAGTGTCCCTAGGGCAGTAAAAATCATTTACAAGCCCCTAGTATCACTCAGAACTCATGCAATGGCAGTGTAAGAGCTGCAACATGCAGCTGCCAGTTTTTTGGTCGCTGGCACCTGCTACGCAGCCCGCGTAGACTCCAGTGAATGTCTACACGCCCCGCGAGGCTCCTCCCAAACCGCAAACAAACTTTCATAAATTGCATTTTCAGCCCCTGGTCCTTCCTAGCTTGTTTTATCTTTCGTTTATTGCACTTTTAGCCCCCAAGTTTAACTTTTAAGGGTCTTGAGTCATCAAACAAACATTGTTAAGCTTTCGGTTAGTTACGAGGTCACCCGAACGGTCTTAAATTGCAACGTTGACGTATTTGATCCTTATTTCTTGGAATTACCACTTTATTCATTTATGTGCGTCGAAACTTCATGGAATCAAATATTCGACATTCGTGAGAATATAAATATTACAATGCTTTGGATTCGTTATAAGGTCACTCAGAGGTAACATTTAACATGCTGACACGTTTAACCCCTATGCTTTGTTAAATTCTCAATTAAAGCACGAACGGCTTTCTATGTCCCATAATTTATTCATTCATGAATACGAACATCTTATGAGGTCATTCAGAGGCACGAGTTTGGCATGATGACACATTTGATTCTTCTATTCACATACTTTCTTTGATTGTCCACTTTAGTCCCTCGAAAACAATTCGTTACATGATTAAAGTTCATGACACGTGTCTTTATTATATTGGACATGATTTTGCGAGGTGTTACAAAAAAATATTATTTGATTTAAAGAAGAGGAAAATGTAGTTTTTATAGTGTAATCTTCGACAAGAGCGTAATGCTCTGAGCCATAACAAGATACGGAACTAGATTATGACTAATTAAAATTCATGTGAGTACGTCGTCGTAAATTTCGTGAAACAGTTGATCAAACTTTCGATTGCAGTAGGCCAAAAGATTTTCCCGAATGATTCCATTGCCAAAGTCTCGAATGCCTATTACCAATGGCTCTTCAAAGTGTTTGGTAATGTCAACCCTTTCCTGTTTGGTGACAAAGTAGTCAATTTCGACAAATTATTTTAGGGCTTGGCTAAATGCACCCCCGTTTTTACTTTAACACCCCCTATCTAAAATAAATAGCTTTAAAGTTGTCAAACTCTACCCCTATAAAAATTCTTAATTTTAATTCTATACATAAATAATTAAATAATTGATAAGCATTTAATCCGAACCAAACTTTGGATAAAATTGGTTATATAATTTAATAACTTTATTTGAAATGTAAAAAAAAATTTATACGACCTGATTACATAAGCTTATTATTTTTTTAAATGGTAAAATTCACGTAACTATATTTTTAAAATTATAGTTACGTTAATCTCTGTCTCCCCCTCCAATGATTTATTTTTCCTGATTACATTTTACTTTCAAGATTATTGTCAAGAAGACTTATATAGCCTTTATTGTTGGATGTGTGAAAGTTATTTGGTTTCCAAGGTTAAACTCAGGCTTTCTTTTTACCATAATATAGATAAAATGCATCACTCAATTTAGGTTAAGGTATCCATTGCGGCGCGAATTCGATAGATATAGGTTTTGTTCATTATGGTTTTAGTACCTAAAAATAAAGTGGTGATATGCTCAAAAGGATATAAACACGCGTTTTACATCGATCGAACAACATAGAAATAGATAAATTGTATTTGACCTGTTTGGTTAATGCAAAAGATTAAATATAAACATGCCGCAACGATACACTAAAAATCAGAATGTTATAAAAGGTTATACTTTAATTCTTTTTGCTCTGTTATTGTACAACTTTGTTCTTATCTTGATTTGAATAAAATTTATCTCAAGGAATGTCATACCCCGATATTTCCACATATTACCGGTGGGCCCGGCGGGGAGTATCGTGACGTAGTTGATATCTTCCTAGTCAATACACACAATATAAAGCACAGCGGAAGGCTTGGTGAATAAACTATTACAAACCATAATGTCTGAGTGTTCGAGTGAAAGAATATACAGACTGAAATGTAATAAGATCCACAGGCGGATCATAAATAATACAAAGAAACAAAATAACGGACTTCAGGTATCTTAGGGATTTGCAAGATCCTCTTATATGACACCTAATAGCTCCAGCCTATTACGAGAGGTACCTGTCAAATTAATCTTTGGAAAATACGTCAGTTTACACTGGTAAATACAATTAACTGACACTTTTTGAAAAATATTTATAAAATTTGATTTAAGTGCACATGGCACAAATCATTTATAACTAGGGACAATTATTTAAAAATAATCTTGCATACAGATTTACATGTTTGTCATACATATGGGGCCGGTTTGGAAGCCGGTCATGATTAACCGACTTACCACTTATAAAACCAACAAAGGAGTTATCCCCAACGTGTGGGTTATTTTTGCATTTGCATCTGCCAGGTGTATGCCTACGCCCCGTGCATAGGTCGTGACCATTTTCAAATGAAATTAGCCGAGGATATCCAGGACACGGTCGGATTAACCCCCAATGTTTATGTTATCAAACAAGACAGATTAAAACGGGTTATGTAAATTTTATTAATCACAATCCGATTAAATAATTTCATACCCGACCAAGTGGTATTATTCTAATACCATATCCCAAGCCCGTATATGGGAAAATAAGTTAAAAGTATTTACCTGATCTAATGTGAAAGGTAACTCAGCAGTATAATCCTAAAGCTTTTTGATGATACCTTCTACTAGATGCTACTAATCTGTATTAGAAGGTTTAATAACCTATTAGGTTGCTAAAGGGTCTTTAGTTAAGTCAAGGACTTAGACCGACTAGCTAGAAAGAAACTTTATGGTTCTAAACGCTAGATTAAGCGGAGACCGGAATAGAATATGGCTTAGACCCGACAAGCTTGGATACTTGTATAATATGGGTAAACTAAACATATTCTGAAAATTGAAGATTTAATGATAAGGTTAATCCCGTTTCGGCTATTATACGTAAACTAGTCACATAAACCGATCCGAACGCGTAAACGCATAACGGGTAACCAAATAAATTATATACAGATCTTAATTGTTAATATGCTTAAAATATGTTATTACCTCAGTAAGATGTTAACATATATGCCCAAAAAGTAATTTAAACCAAGTTAAGTCCCATAAGGGCAATTTGGTAATTTTAATGCTTAAAAAAGAGTTCAAATATTAATCTGAGTTTCAGGTCTGATATAATCAGCAAAAACATGTATTTTTTATAAGTTATAACAGTAGAGTTTTGCATATATGTGAAATTTATCTTTTATAACCAAACTATGCACCGTAGGGGCATTTTGGTAATTTCACATAAGCTTTAAAGGTCAAAATTTGAATTATGAGTTTAAAACTTTGGCTTACTATTTAATTACATAAATTAACTTAAAACATCAGTAGCTAATAAGTTTTATGTGCCAAAAATAGTTTTAACTCAAACTATGCGCTTAAAACGCTTAAAAGTGGGTTTTAAGCGATTTTCAGGTTAAAATAGGAAATCTGAGTTTTTGATCAGTTTATAAAGTTCAAAATATTCTATTTATCATATAAAATCAGTAGCAAAAAGTTTGGTATCAAAATGTTATGTAAAACTCATTTTATTCAAGAAAAGGGTATAACCGACATTTACCGAATCAAAGCTAGAACCCTATGTTATGCTCGGCTTAAAAATAAATAAAAATCTTCAAAAATCCCAAAATATTATTTTACATCAGTGGGTAAAAATTTTGGTATCAAAATTTGGGTTTAAATAGGCTATATGCTAATTATGACGTTTAATTAATAAAAAGCTTCTTAATTACGATATCGAGCATAACTCCTAATCTAGACCTCAAACTGATGTCAATTTTTTAGGACAAGTCTAATTATTAGTAGCAAAGGTTTTTGTCCTTTCACATTGCTAAAAATCTCATTTGTGTGTCAAAAGGGCATTTATGGCATTTTTAAGCATATTAACGATCAAGAGCATATAATCCAAATCACTAAGAATCATGCAATATAACTTCAGAGGGTTATACTACTGAGTAATGTGGTCTTAATGGAAGCTTAAAACATAGGAGAATTAAGCTTGAATGGGACAGAACTGAAAGTCAAAGCAAAAGTCAAGCTTTTGCGACTTTCAGTTATAAACTGACCTTAGACTAATAATTGTCGGGTTAGGACTGATAAAACATGTTCCAATATTAATTACCAAGTCATTAGAGTGCTAAAGTATAATTTAGAACCTCTGTTTTATTAATTTGATTCATTTTTAAACTTTCTGTCCAGTTTGACTTTTTGTCAAACTAGTTTGACCCGACAATTAACTAGTCAAACGAGATAATTAGGAGGTGCCCTTTTAAGGGTTAATCACCTACATTAATATGGTTCCATAACCACTTTCGATTTGATCAATGGCTGGTCCATATGTGATTAAAACGAAAGTCAAATCTAAAATACGATAATTTTGACTTTTCGGTAATTAAGCTAATTAAAACGACTAAGCAAGTAATTAAACTCTTACTAATGGTCCTTGCTGTCTTTTCTACACTTGGTATTCTTCTCCTACAGATTGCAAGCTCCAGAAGTGATTCAATTGAATGTTGCAATTGAAGTGTGCATATGAACATAAGACTAGAGCCTCTTATATAGCAATTCCCAAGTGATTGGATCACTTCCAGCTATTATGGGACATCCTAGGATCACTCTAGGTGTCCTAGTAGATTTATAAAACCGTTAAGAGCCCATGGGATCGAGTTTGAGGCAGTGCGAAGCTGAAACCCGCACCTGTCATGATCTTCCTGAGCTGGGGACTTTTACGCGCTCCGCGTAAGTGTTCTTCAGGGCTTACGCGGCCCGCCTAGAACCTGGTTTCAGGTTAAACAAGTTTTAAACTTGTTCAATTCAGCCCCTGACCATTTAAAACCTCATTTAACCTTATTGTTGACATGTAAGCCCTTGTAGTTAGTTTGTTGAGGCTCAATGATGTATAAACAAACTTTGTTAGGCTCGGTTTCGTTAAATATCACTATAAATGCAAGTTTCATCAAGTTGACACTTATAGCCCAAAGTCTTGAAAACTTGCTTAACGATCTCGAAACACGTGAAATTTATACCACTTATTCTTGAGAGCATATTTGAATATTTCAAAGCCTCGGGTTTGTTAAAAGGTCACTCAGAGGTCAGAATCAACATGTTGACACGTTTAACCCTCGTAGTTTAATAATCTTCCAATTATTTTCACAAACGGCTTCTTATATCCAATCAATCACTCGTTTAAGAATATATTCATCATGTATGGTCATTCAGAGGCACAAGTTTGGCATGTTGACACTTTTAGTCCCTGTGGTTTCATAGTTTCACTGTTTGACAACTTTGGTCCTTCAAACTCAATCTTTCACATAATTAGAGTTTAGGACACGTGTCTTTACATAATTGGACACATTTTTACATGGTGTTACATCCTCACCCCCTTAAAAGAAATCTCGACCCTGAGATTTATTGGAATAAGTGAGGGTACTTCTGTCGCATAGTGGACTCAACTTCCCACGTATATTCGGGACCTCTACGGGCATCCCATTTGACCTTCACTATTGGCACATGCTTTCTTCGAAGCTTTTTAACCTGACGATCCTCGATCGATATAGGTTTTTCAACAAATCTCAGACTTTCATCAATCTGTACATCCTTATGTGACATGGCTAGTGATTCATCAGCTAGATACTTTTTGAGATTACAGATGTGGAACACATTATGGATTCCACTTAGCTCCTCAGGCAAGTTTAGCTTATAAGCTACACTGCCGACACATTCAATAATTTCGAATGGTCCAATATACCTCAGGCTTAACTTGCCCTTCTTACCGAAATGCATCACACCTTTCCAGGGTGATACTTTCAGTAAGACTTTGTCACCAACCTCAAACTTTAAAGGTTTTCGCCTCTTGTCGGCATAACTTTTCTGCCTATCCCTGGCAGCTTTCAGGCGATCACGAATCTGGACAATCTTGTCTGTTGTTTCAAGGACTATATCAGGTCCTGATAACTGAGCTTCTCCTACTTCCGCCCAACAAACAGGCGTTCTACACTTTCTACCATATAATGCCTCAAAAGGTGTAGCCAGAATGCTTGTATGATAGCTATTGTTGTAGGAGAACTCAATCAATGGTAGGTGGTCATCCCAACTACCACCTAAATCAATAACACATGCACGAAGCATGTCTTCCAATGTTTGAATTGTACGTTCACTCTGTCCATCTGTCTGAGGATGGTAAGCAGTACAAAAGTTCAAACGAGTGCCCAAAGATTGTTGGAAACTTTTCCAAAAGTGAGAGGTGTAACTAGTATCTCTATCTGATATAATAGACACCGGTACTCCGTGGAGAGATACAATCTTATCCACGTAAAGCTGAGCTAGCTTGTTAGAGCTATGAGTCTCTTTAATGGGTAAGAAGTGTACTCACTTAGTCAGTCTGTCAAATATGACCCATATTGTATCATTTCCATGCCGTGTTTTGGGTAACTTGGTTATAAAATCCATAGTCACCATCTCCCACTTCCATGTGGGAAGTTCTGGCTGTTGTAGCAGACCCGATGGCTTCTGATGTTCAGCTTTAATCTGAGCACATGTCAGGCACTTAGCTACATGTGTGGCAATAGATTTCTTCAAACCTATCCACCAATAGTTAGCTTTTAAATCCTGATACATCTTGTCACCTCCAGGGTGAACTGAGTATTTAGAATTGTGAGCTTCCTGGAGGATTATATCTCGAAGTCCTCCACGAATAGGAACCCAGATCCTACCATTCAGTTTGAGGATTCCATCCTTGCCAGGTGCTAGCGATTCAGCAGTTACACCTAACTTTTCATCTGGAAAGTTAGCTTCCAGCACAGCTTCTTTCTGTGTAGCTAGTAGTCTCTCATTCAAGCTATTCTTAACTTCAATGCTCTTGGCATTAATCCTTATAGGTTTGACTCTTTCCTTGTGGCTTAGAGCATCTGCAACTACATTCGCTTTACCTGGGTTGTAGCGAATTTCGCAATCATAATCATTTAGAGTTTCCATCCAACGGCGCTGTCTCATATTGAGCTCTTTTTTATTGAATAAATGTTGGAGACTTTTGTGATCTGAATAGATCACACATTTTGTTCCATATAGATAGTGTCTCCATAGCGTTAGTGCGAACACAACGGCACCCAACTCCAAGTCGTGGGTGGTGTAATTCCTTTCATGCACCTTTAGCTGTCGTGATGCATAGGCAATCACCTTGCCTTTTTGCATAAGTACACACCCCATACTGGTGTGTGACGCATCACAGTAAACGACAAACTCATCAGTTCCTTTGGGCAATGTCAGCACCGGAGCATTGCTCAATTTCTGCTTGAGAATCTCGAAGGATTCTTGTTGTTTTGGACCCCAGTCAAATTTTACATTCTTACGGGTCAAAGAAGTCAATGGCGCAGCTATTCTTGAGAAGTTCTCAATGAATCTTCTGTAGTAGCCAGCCAATCCCAGAAAGCTACGAATTTTGGTTGGAGTCTTTGGTGCTTCCCAATTCATTACGGCATCTACCTTAGCGGGATCAACTTGGATGCCACGCTCACTAACAACATGTCCAAGGAATTGGACATCACGAAGCCAGAACTCACACTTGGAGAATTTGGCATACAGCTTCTCCTGTCGAAGCAATTCTAAGATACATCGAATATGCTTCTCATGATCGACTTGGTTACGAGAGTAGATAAGTATGTCATCTATGAAGACCAAACTTATCCAAGTATGGTTTGCAGACTCTATTCATGAGGTCCATGAATGCTGCTGGTGCATTAGTGAGCCCAAAAGGCATCACTAAAAACTCGTAATGTCCATATCTCGTCCTGAACGTCGTTTTAGGCACATCTTCGGTTCGGACCTTAAGTTGATGATACCCAGATCTTAAATCAATCTTTGAGAAGAAGCTCGCCCCTTGGAGCTGATCAAATAAGTCGTCGATCTTGGGTGAAGGATAACGATTCTTGATCGTTATCTTGTTCAGTTCACGGTAATCAATGCATAAGCGCATTGATCCCTCCTTCTTCTTTACAAATAATATTGGAGCTCCCCATGGCGAAGAGCTGGGTTGAATGAAACCTTTCTCTAGCAAGTCGTCTAATTGAGTCCGGAGCTCCTTCATTTCAGTAGGCGCTAGAGGATAAGGAGCTCGTGCAATTGGTGCGGATCCTGGAAGAATATCTATCCTGAATTCAACTTGTCTCTCAGGAGGTAATCCAGGTAGATCGTCAGGAAAGACATCAGGATACTCAGAGATAATAGGAATATCTTCAATCTTGGGCTTTGGGTCATTCACTGACACTTGTGCCATATAGATGACACATCCGCTCTTCAGACACTGCGATACTTTGAGACTGGACACATTGCTGGGTAGTCCATATTGTGTATCTCCTTGAATAGTGACGGATTCACCAGAAGGGGTTTTGATAATAACTAGCTTTTTTATCATAGGCAATGTGGGCTTGGTTATGCGACAACTAATCCATGCCCAAAACTATATCAAACCCAGCCAATTTCATTGGCAAGGGGGATAGCGGTATAGAATGATTCTTAATGGATATGAAACATCCATCAAGAAGAGTGGAAGCTGTTTCTAAGGTACCATCAGCAACCTCTACCTCATATTTTATGTCTAGAGTCTTAATAGGCAGATTCAGTAATTTACAAAACTTATGGTCTACAAAAGACTTATCAGCACCTGAATCAAATAAGACTCTAGCATAATTATTATTGATGAGGAAGGTACATGTTATGACGTTCTCGTCATTCACCGCTTCTCTCGCATTCATTTGGAAAACTCTTGCGTTGTTTTTCTTTGCCTCCTCGGGCTTCTTGGTATTCTTGGGATATTTTGTCTTGATATGCCCCTTTTCATTGCAACCATAACAAGTTGCATCCTTTATGTTCCGGCACTCTACAGACTTGTGCCCCTTTTTTTACAAATCCCACATGGTTTGGCTTGTGGATCTAGGTTGCACTTTCCAAAGTGCCTTCTGTTATAGGTCTTGCACCTGGGCTTGTCATTTGACTGCCCCTTCTTAAAACTAAAGTTCCCTTTACTCTTCTTGTTAGACTGAGGGGACTTATCTTCCTCTCTCTTCCTCTTCCCATCATCAACAGTTTTCTTTGCTCTATTCCTCACAATATCAAGAGTGAGGGACAAAGACAGATCCACAACATATCTGTACGTAGTAGGCTTAGAAGCCTTGCGTTTCCTTTTACTTCAGGAGCTAAACCGCCGATGAAACGCGCAATGCGTTTGGGTTCAGGGGTGACCAGGTATGGTACAAGCCTTGACATCGAATTGAAGCTGGTCACATAGGATCTATAATCCAGATCCTTCATTACTAAGGTGAGGAAATCAGTCTCTATCCTCTCAACTTCGTGCTAAGGATAATAAGTGTCCTTTACCAAATCAACGAACTTGTTCCATGAGAGGTTGTACAAAGAAACCTTTCCAGTGGCTTACACTAATGCCTTCCACCAAGTAAGGGCATCGCCCTTGAAAGATTGTGATACAAACTTTACTATATCCTCCTTGGCACATCCGCTGATATCTATCACAGCCTCCATTTCGTCCAACCATTTCATGCAATCAATTGCTCCCTTTTCTCCTGTAAAATCCCTCGGTTTACAGGAGACAAAGTACTTATAAGTGCAACTCTTTTTGTACTTGGGAGTCTGGTTTGCCACTACTTTTTGGGACTCAGATCTTTGATTGGATGAATGCTGAGATTCATCCCTTCTTGATGCATGTGACTGTGATAAGGGTTTCGAGTGAGTTTTGGACCGAACATTACTCGGTTCCTTGAATATCTTATCTACCGCTTGAGCAACCGCGGTGTCGATCATAGCTTGTAGTTCAGCGTTAGTAAGATTTATTCTGGTCTCATTATTGTTTTCTCCTCGTGGGTGACTGTTTACTTCATCAGATCCAGCCATGATTTGGGTTCTATATGAAACAATAATGTTTGTATTTAAATAAGCAATAAATCATCGCATTGATGATTAGATGGTCATGGTATTATTAAACCATATAGACCATTTTTTTAAAAACAAATAATAATAATTTATGAGATATTATTCTTTATATTTTATTAGACAGGGGAATATAATCACAACTGTCAATGTCTTGAAAGACATTTTAAATTAGCACAAGGCTCGTCTCGAAGGACATTTAGACAGCACCAGAGGCTATGTCACAAGGGACGATTTAACTATAATCAATGATCTCCTGGATCAGTGATCTTTTAAGGGTCAAACACAGTTCATCGCCTTATTGACAAGAAGTTCATAAAATAAAACTATCTTTGTCATTATTACACCTTTGCTTGAAAGCATACATCTCTAATGGATGTTGTAGGTGTATACATCATATTGATGTTTATTAGCCATGATTCATATTGATCATATAGGCTATAATAGTGACTTGGAAACGTCCAAGTACATTTAGAAGATTGTGTGGTTTTTCGTACCGCACAACTAGGAATGTTAACATGTTTTCAGATGTTAACAGGGAGTTATTTTCTTAAAAAGGTTGTACCATCATGGCCATTAATATTTTGGCTAGGTTATACCTTTAAGAATTTCTTTGGCTGATTAATAAAATTGAAATGATATGACATGATGATGTAATAAAATACATATTAAAATCGAAAATAACTTCATTAAACCACGAAACGAGTACAACATTGCCCTAAACGGGACTTAAAACAACACATACTGCCCACGCAGGGGCTACAAAAACAGAAAGTAAGTCCACGCAAGGACTTGGTACTGAAAATAAAATAGTGTCCTCGCAGGGACATGATTACAAGACAAAACAAAATAAACTAACAACATCCTACTTCTTCTTGCCCTTAATTAGGCTTGCAAGGCCTTTGAGAAAACCATTATGTTTCTTCTTAGTTTCACTGGCTTCATGCTCAACCCGGTCTAACCTCTGTAAAATCTCCTGAGTTTGTTCCTGTTGGTGAGGAGGAGGTTGTTGGTAGGGTGGGTATTGGTATCCCTGCACCGGATATCCAGTTGGGTAAACTGGAGGGTAAGAAGAAGGATAAAGTGCATTGTACTGAGCAGCTGTAAGGTATGGATCATGGTTTCCATAATCCGATGGCTATCCTGATGGATTATACCCAGATGAACCTGGGTATGTCGGGATCGGGTTGTCAAAACCCAAAGGCGGCTGCAGTGGTGCATGAGAGACTGGCGGAAGGTTGATCTCCGGCACCACGTGTGAGGGTCCACCCATTTGGGGGTCCTCAGGAATAGGTGGGTAAGAACTTGAACCCTAAGGAGAACTGAAATGAGGTCCTCCTTGCACGGATATTCGTGCATTCCTCCTTCGCCTCGGCGGCTCGGGAGGTGGCTGAGGTGGTTTTTGAGGTGGCTCCTCAACAGGGAGAGGTGGTGGTGAGACTGCTTGAAGCTGTGGTTCAACCAAAGGAGGTTGAGCAGGAGAGTTGTGGTATGAAGGGGTAAAGAACCAATCATACTGAGCCATCCTCTCAGCATATGAATCAGGCCCTCGGTACGGTGATCCTTGGTAGGGGGAACCACTAGAGATGCTTATAGGGTGGCTCGGTGTTCCGGTTTGCATTTCAGGTTCAGGTTCATCGTCCATCTCAATCTCCTAGGAGAAATGATCTTGAGGTCCTAAAGGGTTGACACCAAAAAGATTGTTGACATAATCATTCGGATTAAACTGTCCTGGAGAATAAAGAGAGTCGGAGTGGTGAAAAGAATAGGAGTGAAGGGAGTGGTGAGATTAGTTTGAATGGTGCGACTCTTGAGAATGTTGGGGCTCATTAAGAATGGGTAATCCAAAATATGGAGGGTTGGATGGTGAGGATCCTAGCGAAACAGAATGTCTCGCTGGCTCGAAGTTATGGATCCATTTGTCCCGAGAATCGGAACTGGAGAAAGACGCCGATGGGGTACGTCGATGAGACGGTCCCGCGTGGCCCGATGGCCCTCCTCGCATAGGTCCCTTTCCTTTGCCTCTCACTCATGGTGGCATTTTCCAAGAAATTAACCTGTCAAAACAAGTAAATATAATATAAACAATAAAAGGAAAGTTTAAGAATAAATCCTAGGTCATTAGCCTAGACTCGGAAGTCTAAGGAATGTGCTTATTGTGTCATTGAGATTAAACACAAAAGGTAAGTGTTTAATTCACTCAATGTTGGCTCTGATACCAACCTGTCACACCCCGATATTTCCACATATTACCGGTGGGCCCGGCGGGGAGTATCGTGACGTAGTTGATATCTTCATAGTCAATAAACACAATATAAAGCACAGCGGAAGGCTTGGTGAATAAAGTATTACAAACCATAATGTCTGAGTATTCGAGTGGAAGAATATACAGACTGGAATGTAATAAGATCCATAGGTGGATCATAAATAATACAAAGAAACAAAATAACGGACTTCAGGTATCTTAGGGATTTGCAAGATCCTCTTATATGACACCTAATAGCTCCAGCCTATTACGAGAGGTACCTGTCAAATTAATCTTTGGAAAATACGTCAGTTTACACTGGTAAATACAATTAACTGACACTTTTTGAAAAATATTTATAAAATTTGATTTAAGTGCACATGGCACAAATCATTTATAACATGGGACAATTATTTAAAAATAATCTTGTATACAGATTTACATGTTTGTCATACATATGGGGCCGGTTTGGAAGCCGGTCATGATTAACCGACTCACCACTTATAAAACCCACAAAGGAGTTATCCCTAACGTGTGGGTTATTTTAGCATTTGCATCTGTCAGGTGTATGCCTACACCCCGTGCATAGGTCGTGGCCATTTTCAAATGAAATGAGCCGAGGATATCCAGGACACGGTCGAATTAACCCCCAATGTTTATGTTATCAAACAAGACAGATTAAAACGGGTTATGTAAATTTTATTAATCACAATCCGATTAAATGATTTCATACCCGACCAAGTGGTATTATTCTAATACCATATCCCAAGCCCATATAAGGGAAAATAAGTTAAAAGTATTTACCTGAGCTAATGTCAAAGGTAACTCAGCAGTATAATCCTAAAGCTTTTTGATGGTACCTTCTACTGGATGCTACTAATCTGTATTAGAAATTTTAATAACCTATTAGGATGCTAACGGGTCTTTAGTTAAGTCAAGGACTTAGACCGGCTAGCTAGAAAGAAACTTTATGGTTCTAAACGCTAGATTAAGCGGAGACCGGAGTAGAATATGGTTTAGACCCGACAAGATTGGATACTTTTATAATACGGGTAAACTAAACATATTCTGAAAATTGAAGATTTAATGATAAGGTTAATCCCGTTTTGGCTATTATACGTAAACTACTCACATAAACTGATCCAAACGCGTAAACGCATAACGGGTAACCAAATAAATTATATACATGTCTTAATTGTTAATATGCTTAAAATATGTTATTACCTCAGTAAGATGTTAACATATATCCCCAAAAAGTAATTTAAACCAAGTTAAGTCCCATAAGGGCAATTTGGTAATTTTAATGCTTATAAAAGAGTTTAAATATTAATCTGAGTTTCAGGTCTAATATAATCAGCAAAAATATGTATTTTTTATAAGTTATAACAGTAGAGTTTTGCATATATGTGAAATTTATCTTTTATAACTAAACTATGCACCGTAGAGGCATTTTGGTAATTCCACATAAGCTTTAAAGGTCAAAATTTGAATTCTGAGTTTAAAACTTTGGCTTACTGTTTAATTACATAAATTAACTTAAAACATCAGTAGGTAATAAGTTTTATGTGCCAAAAATAGTTTTAACTCAAACTATGCGCTTAAAACGCTTAAAAGTCGGTTTTAAGCGATTTTCAGGTTAAATAGGAAATCTGAGTTTTTGATCAGTTTATAAAGTTCAAAATATTCTATTTATCATATAAAATCAGTAGCAAAAATTTTGGTATCAAAATGTTATGTAAAACTCATTTTATTCAAGAAAAGGGTATAACCGACATTTACCGAATCAAAGCTAGAACCCTATGTTATGCTCGGCTTAAAAATAAATAAAAATATTAAAAAATCCCAAAATATTATTTTACATCAGTGGGTAAAAAGTTTGGTATCAAAATTTGGGTTTAAATAGGCTATATGCTAATTATGCCGTTTAATTAATAAAAAGCTTCTTAATTACGATATTGAGCATAACTCCTAATCTAGACCTCAAACTGATGTCAAATTTTTAGGACAAGTCTAATTATCAGTAGTAAAGGTTTTTGTCCTTTCACATTGCTAAAAATCTCATTTGTGTGTCAAAAGGGCATTATGGCATTTTTAAGCATATTAACGATCAAGAGCATATAATCCAAACCACTAAGAATCATGCAATATAACTTCAGAGGGTTATACTACTGAGTAATGTGGTCCTAATGGAAGCTTAAAACATAGGAGAATTAAGCTTGAACGGGTCAGAACTGAAAGTCAAAGCAAAAGTCAAGCTTTTGCGACTTTCGGTTATAAACTGACCTTAGACTGATAATTGCCTGGTTAGGACTGATAAAACGTGTTCCAATATTAATTACCAAGTCATTAGAATGCTAAAATATAATTTAGAACCTCTGTTTTATTCATTTGATTCATTTTTAAACTTTCTGTCCAGTTTGACTTTTTGTCAAACTAGTTTGACCCGACAATTAACTAGTCAAACGAGATAATTAGGAGGTGCCCTTTTAAGGGTTAATCACCTACATTAATATGGTTCCATAACCACTTTAGATTTGATCAGTGGCTGGTCCATATGTGATTAAAACGAAAGTCAAATCTAAAATACGACAATTTTGACTTTTCGGTAATTAAGCTAATTAAAACGACCAAGCAAGTAATTAAACTCTTACTAATGGTCCTTGCTGTCTTTTCTACACTTGGTATTCTTCTCCTACTGATTGCAAGCTCCAGAAGTGATTCAATTGAATGTTGCAATTGAAGTGTGCATATGAACATAAGACTATAGCCTCTTATATAGCAATTCCCAAGTGATTGGATCACTTCCAGCTGTTATGGGACATCCTAGGATCACTCCAGGTGTCCTAGTAGATTTATAAAACCGTTTAAGAGCCCATGGGATCGTACAATCGAGTTTGAGGCGGTGCAAAGCTGAAACCTGCACCTGTCATGATCTTCCTGAGCTGGGGACTTTTACGCGGCCCGCGTAAGTGTTCTTCAGGGCTTACGCGGCCCGCCTGGAACCGGGTTTCAGGTTAAACAAGTTTTAAACTTGTTCAATTCAGCCTCTGACCATTTAAAACCTCATTTAACCTTATTGTTGACATGTAAGGCCCTTGTGGTTAGTTTGTTGAGGCTCAATGATGTATAAACAAACTTCGATAGGCTCGGTTTCGTTAAATATCACTATAAATGCAAGTTTCATCAAGTTGACACTTATAGCCCAAAGTCTTGAAAACTTGCTTAACGATCTCGAAACCACGTGAAATTTATACCACTTATTCTTGAGAGCATATTTGAATATTTCGAAGCCTCGGGTTCGTTAAAAGGTCACTCAGAGGTCAGAATCAACATGTTGACACGTTTAACCCTCGTAGTTTAATAATCTTCCGATTATTTTCACAAACGGCTTCTTATATCCAATCAATCACTCGTTTAAGAATATATTCATCATGTATGGTCATTCAGAAGCACAAGTTTGGCATGTTGACACTTTTAGTCCATGTGGTTTCATAGTTTCATTGTTTGACAACTTTAGTCCTTCAAACTCATTCTTTCACATAATTAGAGTTTAGGACACGTGTCTTTACATAATTGGACACGTTTTTACATGGTGTTACAAGGAATACATAAATATAAGTATGCCGCAACAATGTACTCGAAATCAAAATATACGTGATAAAAGATTATACTTCAACAATTATAAAAGAAAACAAAAAATATATTTGAAAATAGCTATAATTACAATAGTTAAAAAAGAAAACTAAAACGACGTTAGTTAGTTAGCTATTAAAAAAGAGATTTGAGTAAAAAAATTATATATGTATTGTTGATTATGCTCCAATAAAAATCAAAATGAAGCTGGGCATATGTTATTAATCGTTTATACGCAATTAAAAAATAATAATAAAAATAATAAATAAATACTCTTTCATTAATCATTTAAAAATAGTCTATACATAAATAATTGATATAATTTTATTCTGGAGAAGTTTTGATTCTATAATTTAATTTGATTTTTAGTTTTAGGGTTGTTTGTTTACCTCTTAGTAAGGCTCTTAATGGTTCAGACCTCTTACTGGTTTGACACTTAATGGTTCAGACTGTTTGTTTCATGAGCAGATGTCTGAATGGTTCAGACATTTGCCTCTGAATGGTTAACTTTGATACAAAGTCTGAATGGTTAAGATCTCTAATCTGAATTGGTCAGAGATTTGCCTCTGAAGGGTTAAGCATTATACTGCCTCTTAATGGTTCACACCTCTTACTGGTTCAACACTTAATGGTTCAGGCCTCTTACTGGTTCAACACTTAGGGTATGTTTGGCACAAGTAGCTGGTGGCTAGTGGCTAGCGGCTGGAAGCTGGTAGCTGGAAGCTGATAGCTGGTAACTGTAGCTAGTAGTTAGTAGCTGTAGCTTTTTAGATATATTTGATGTTTGACAGATTAGCTGGAGCTTTTAATAAAATGTATAAAATGACCAAAATGGACATAACTAAAAGTTTAAAAAGTTTGTGCATTAAAAAGTTCATTATCTTTAGAGGTTAAAATACTCATTTTTCCCTAAAAGCTTGTAGCTTCTTCTAAACGCTACTAGTAGGAGCGTTCAACCAAAAGCTTCAAGCTCCTAACCTAAAAGCTCCAAGATCCTTCAACCAAACAAGGCTTTTTATTTAATAGAAGTTTTTTTCTTAAAATCTTAAAGCTAGAAGCTCCTAAAAGCTTAATGCTAAACATACCCTTAATCATTCAAAAGTTGCCAAACAGTCCTTTAGTTGTTTAAAAGCTTAAAGTAGATACAAATTAGAAAAAATATAAAATAAAAGGTTTGATTGTAAGGAGGAGTGTAATCAATAAAAATGGAAGAAAGCCGAGTGTATTTAGCAACACTCTTATTTTAAGTGGGTCAAATGTAAGGCAACAACATGGAAACTTCAATTAAACCTCAATTTGGTAGAAACCGTGTTCCCAACCACCTCCCTCTCTAGGAGAAACAAGGATTTTAAGTGGGTCAAATGCAAGGTAACAACATGGAAACTTCAATTAAACATCAATTTGGTAGAAACCGGGTTCCCAACCACCTCCCTCTGTAGGAGAAACAAGGATAAGGGTGCTTAATTAACTGAATTCAACACATTATTGATCGGATTAATCATTTTCTCTTTTGCATATAACCTACTTCATATCTATAACTGTAGCTACCTATTATCCTTCTGGTTCGTATCTACTATTACTATGTTTTTCCCTGCCAGTCACGATGTCGAATCCTCATCATCATCCTCAGAGTCGCGGCAACTGTGCCGCCAGTTTACTTTATCTGAGATTCAGCTAGCAACCAGAAACTTTGATGAGTTATTAGTCATAGGCCGTGGTGGGTTTGGCAAGGTTTACAAAGGAACCATCACTAATGGCCTAAGTATTTCAATTGTTGCCATAAAGCGGCTGGATTCAACTTCTAATCAAGGAGCATCTGAATTTTGGGCTGAAGTAAATATGCTTTCTAACCTAAGGCATTGCCACTTGGTGTCTTTGATTGGTTATTGCAATGATGGGCAAGAAATGATACTTGTTTACGAATATATTTCAAATGGAACACTTGAAGATCATCTCCATAGACACCAAACCCATCTATCTTGGGTTCAAAGACTCACAATATGCTTAGGAGCCGCTCGAGGGTTAGATTATCTTCACACTGGTACGGGTATTAAGGATGGAGTTGTACATCGTGATGTTAAAAGTTCAAATATATTGTTACATGATAGTTGGGCAGCTAAGATTTCAGACTTTGGATTGTCCAAAACATGCCCGAAAAAACAGCATACCACTTACGTCAACACTGGCGTAAAAGGCACGTTTGGATATCTTGATCCGGATTACTTTTACTCGGGTAAGTTGACCATAAAAACTGATGTATACGCTTTTGGGGTGATATTGTTTGAAGTTTTGTGTGGGAAACGGGCAGTTGATCGAAGTATTCATGAGGAGCAATGGGGTCTCGCAGCATGGGCTCAAAACTCTATTAAAGAAGGCAAACTAAAGCAAATTGTTGATACTAATATAAGGGGGTCAATATCTCCTATATGTTTAAAGGATTTTGCAAAGCTTGCAAAACGGTGTTTGCATAAGCATCCAAAACGGCGACCTACAATGGCCGAGGTTGTGGTCAGTCTTGAGTCTGTTGTGGCCTTAGAAGAGAAAGCCAACAATACATTACAGTCCACGGGCATACAATTTTTTGCTAAAAAGGCTCTCATGGTTATATTTCCATCTAAAGAAAAGAACACAGGTATCATTTTCTCTTCCAATTTCATGTGTTAAGTTACTTAATGATTTTGTCCACTACAGAAGTATTAGGTGAATAAATGCAGTAATGTAGCCTCGTGCTATTTGTTGATACCCTACCATTCTTCTATCTAACAACTTCTTGAAGTTGGAATAGGTCAAAACCAAACATTACATCGGTTTGGTTCTGAAACTATCAATGTTGCAACCAAAAATTTCTCTGAAGCTATTACAATTCAGCAGCGGAACACGAATCCTTTCTCGTATAAGGTGAAGATAATCATCTATCTAATTACATGTTTTCCAGGTTTTTCTGTAGTCTGCCTGACAGTCCAACTTTCTTTCTCTTTTCAGGGAATTTTACAAAATGGACAAGGTGAACAGATAGTTGCAGGGTGGCCTTCTTGGCTTGCTGAGGTGGCAGGTGCAGCTATCAACGGATGGTTGCCACGTAGAGCGGATACGTTCGAGAAGTTGGATAAGGTATGCGCATCGTGTTTCTTTATTGTCAATAACTAAAGAGTAAGGATAAGTCGATACTTGCTTGATGGTATTCTTTACTGTGTTTATAGCTTTCTATTCTTGCAGATTGGTCAAGGAAGGTATAGCAACGTATACAAGGCTCGTGATCTAATAAGCAACAAAATTGTTGCGTTGAAAAGGGTGCAGTTTGATAGTCAAGATTTAGAGAGCGTTGTTTTTATGGCAAGGGAAATCCTTATCTTTCGAAGGCTTGATCATCCGAATATAATTAAACTTGAAGGAGTAATAACTTCGCAAACTTCACGCAGTTTATATCTTGTTTTCGAGTATATGGAACATGATCTAACTGGACTTGTAACACTACCAGGGGTCAAGTTCACGGAATCACAGGTACTTAATCATATTCGACATCTAAGCAGTTAATGCGGTAAAATATCGGATATCGGTTATCGTGGTGGGATACCGGTAATTTTAATATCATGCAGATATTATATATATATAGCAATTTAAGACTTAAAACACCAACATTTAACACTAACAATTAACAATTAAGACTTAAAAACAATAATAACAGCAATCAGTGGCGAAGCTTGAGATTTCCGACCGAGGGGGCGGAAGTAACCGGACCCTAAAAATTTCTATAAAACCGAGGGGTCGAAAACGTATATAGCCAATAATTTCTATACGAAAACTATATACTCTCCACTACTGAGCGAAAAGTTCGGGGGGTCGGCCGCCCCCTCCCGCCCCTTAAAAGCTTCGCCCATGACAGCAATAAGAAGAAAGACGAATGGTAGAACTAAGAAGAAAGGTACTGATATCGGGAATGTCGGTGATATATCGGTCGGAAATATCGGTCAATATTGCCGATAATGTCGGTACCGATTTATACCCGATATTTGACACCGATATTTTACATGGAGACCGATAACTGTTATATCACCGATATTAACCACATAGTTCGACATTTTATAATATATTTTGGTTATGCCAATATTTCAATAATCACTGAGTTTATTTCTTTAATTTTTTCTTTAATTTGCAGGTTAAATGTTACATGAACCAGCTGCTAAACGGGCTTGATCATTGTCATAGCCACGGTGTCCTGCACCGGGACATAAAGGGGTCGAATCTTTTGATCGACAATAATGGAATCTTAAAAATTGCCGACTTTGGGTTGGCAAATTTTTTTAAACAAATTCAAACAGTACCATTGACCAGCCGGGTTGTGACTCTGTGGTATCGACCACCAGAGTTACTACTCGGAGCAACTCATTATGGAGTCGGTGTGGACTTATGGAGTGCAGGATGCATTCTCGGAGAATTATACGCTGGTAAACCTATCATGCCCGGTCGAACTGAGGTACTATCAATTTTTAAATTATAGATCCAGTTAAAAAGTGTTAACATACCTGTTTCTTGTTTTAGCTAAGGTTTTTGATTACCAGTTTAACTGAACCGTGTAGGTTGAGCAACTGCATAGGATTTTTAAGCTTTGTGGTTCACCGTCTGACAGCTACTGGATAAAGTCAAAGTTACAGCACTCAAAACCGGTCCAGCCTTATAAAAGACGTATTTTAGAAGTCTTTAAAGATTTTCCTCCAGCTGCTATTGGCCTTATGCAGACTTTACTTGCAATATATCCCCAAGAACGAGGAACCGCAGCACTCGCTTTGAAGAGTGAGGTAATTCTCATTTGAGTAATGTACACGGATTGTTCTTGTGGTTTCCCAAAATTTTGGATTTGGTCCCCAGCTTTCTAAAAGTAGACGGATGGTCCCTGTAATTTGTACTTTGTAATGCATTTAGTCCCCAACCAACAAGTCTAAGGGTTTTAGGAGGTCCAAGTTAGGGACTAAATGCGTTACAAAGTGCAAACCACAAGGACCATTCATGTACTTTTGGCAAAAAGTTGAGGACTAAAGGCATTACAAAGGGCAAACCATAGGGACCATCCGTGTACTTTTAGAAAGCTATGGATCAAATATAAAATTTTGAAAAAACCACAGGACCATCTTTGTACTTTACTCTTCTCATTTTTTAATAATGAATACAATGTGGAGAGTCCATTTGTACTTTACTCTTTTAATAATGAACAACAATGTGCAGAGTCCATGGCTTTATAGCCTAGTGGCATCTTGGGGGTGGGATAAGACTTTGGGACCAATAAATATTTATTTTCCTTTAACAGTTCTTTACGACAAAACCACTTGCGTGTGATCCTTCAAGTTTGCCGCAATATCCTCCCAGCAAAGAAATTGACGCGAAAAGGAGAGAAGAAGAAGCTAAAGGGTATGCGCATATACGTAACATTTTTTAAAAATATCTTAAGAACGTACTTCGATGCAACTATTCGGATTACCTAATTTCAAATATGGTTAACCACTTAACCGAGTTGAATGATATTGTAGACAAAGGGCAGCAAGAATGAACAGTCAAAAGCTTGATAAGGAAAGTGGGGGAGCGCAAGAAACCGGTGCGGTGCCAGCTCATGATGCCAATGCTGGGCTGGCCAGATCAACTCGGGTACCTGTATCTATACAGCCGCCCAAGGGTTTAAACGACGGTGCGAAACGCTCTCCACCAATGAGGGGGTCTTATTCAGGGCAGTTGGCAGCAGGTGTAAATTCCGCTCAAAGTAAAGCCGTCGCATATAAAGACATTCCTTCTCAACCAAAAAAATATCTACAGGTTCCCCAAAACATGGGTGGTCCATGCAGGGTAGGAAGCGGGAGAGCTAGTATGAACGAAGCAAATATGGTAATTATTAGTTATTTCTGGTTAACGGTTGGCAAACTAAATTCATGTTTAAACAAGGTGTTGTTTTCTTATCTATTTGTTATTAGGACGGTGACGGATACAAGGGAAACAAGATCCAATTCTCGGGACCGCTGGTTTCGTCAAAAGTGGATCAGATGATTAAGGATCATGACCGCCATATCCAACAAGCTGCTAGGAGAGCACACCTTGAGAGGACCAGGCTCAGCGAAGTTGAGGCTGAAATGGCTAGAAACAAGGTGTATCCGTCTAGCCAGATAGCCAAGTAAAAACTCCACCGGTCCGTAGAGAGGGTGCGGTCAACAGAATCGTTTGTGTATAGCAACTGTTGATTTAAGTCGATTATTTTATTATCTTTCTGGAATGTTTGGGTCCGTTGGTATCTTAGAAAATATATAGGAACAAGCAGTAAGTAACATGTTTTTGACGCAGGATGCTTTTTTTTTTTTTTAGAGAAACTATTTGATGCCCCGCCTGCGTTGGGGGGCGATAGCCGAATAATTCTCAATCAATTAAAAAAAAACACTATTATAGTTTTGTTAGAAAAAAAAAAACTAAAACGATGACAAGACCATAGTTCTGAGCTCAGGGCAAAACTGTAGTTTGTCAGGATTAATGAGCGAGTGTTAGGCAGCTCCTTGACATGGAAAAAATTTAAATCCAGTCAACCAATTTAAAAAAAACACTTTTATAGTTTTGTTAAAAAACTAAAACGATAGCAATACTGTAATTTGAACAGAGGGCAAAGTTGTATTTGTTGACTTGGGTAAAATCGTAATTTGCCAAAAGTTAAAGTGATGGCAATACTATAAATTTGAACCACAGACAAAATTGTAATATAACTTTGCACTAAAGACAAAATCGTAATTTTAAGCTGGGGACAAAACTATATTTTTAATTTGAACCGGGGCAAAATCAAAATTTTGAACCGAGTGCAAAATCGTAATTTTGAATTGGGGGGCAAAAGCATACTTTTATTTTTAACCGGGCAAAAACATAATTTTAAACTGAAGGCGAAATCATAATTTTTGAAACGGGGCGAAAATGCAAAATCGTCATTTTTAGTTTGGGGCAAAAGCAAAAATTTATTTTGAACTAGGGCAAAAAAATGTAATTGTAATCTGGGGATAAAATCATAATTTTGAACCGAAGGCAAAATCGTAATTTTGAGCGAGGGACAAAAACATAATTTTATTTTGAAGTGGGGGCAAAAACCTAATTATTTTTTTAAAATAAGGACGAAAACGTAATTTTAAAACGAATATAAAATAATAAAATGGTTGGTCGAATAGGGAAGTGCCACGCAAACATAATTTTATTTTGAAGTGGAGGCAAAAACCTAATTATTTTTTAAATTAAGGACGATATCGTAATTTTAAAACGAATATAAAACAATAAAATGGTTGGTCGAATAAGGAAGTGCCACGCAGCTGCGTGGCACTATTCCCCTTAACTTACTTTTGTATATGTAGGAAATGCTAAATAATGGTGTAAAGAGCAACCGGTGTGCTAACTGCTAACCTTTTTTGGTCCTAATTGGCTGTGGGCTCGAAAAGGTACTGGTTCGATGCATTGTCTCCATTTAGCGTTGGTTCCAAGCAATGTCTTGGACGTCTATTGGTTCCAACTTGTCCCTATCTTCCCTGGAGTAGACCACAATACCTATTGGGAGCTACTAAATACACCCCCCTTTTATTAGATACACCCTCTTCTCTCACATAGTATCAAGTAAGGGGGGGGGGGGGGGGGGGTGTATTTAGACACACCCTACCTATTAGACTATTTCCTAGCTTCTATTTCGTATTTGATTAGACAAAATTATAGAAAACAACCTTTATGTTATACCCAAATTCCCAAATTGTACTTCGTACATTTCACTATGAAATTGGCAAAAACCAACCTTTACGTTCATGTTTTGCTACAAATTCAACCTTTACGACAAGCGTCGTTTAATTTCTTGGTTAAGTTACCTCACATGCAAAGCATGTAAGGGTATTATGGTCTTTTCAAATTCATATCCCACTTTCTCTCTCTCTATCCTCTATCCACCATGCATCCATCTGAAACATTCTTTCTTACACTAAAATCCTCGAATCCTTCACAAAAGACCAACTCCTCAACATCCTACAAACCGTCGTCGTTCGCGACACTGCTGCCGTCTCCGCCATTCGCTCTGTTGCCGACTCCGATCCGACTCACCGGCTGAGATCAGAGCCATTAATGCAGCCGCATCGGCGATCCAGTCGGCTGAGATCAGAGCCACTCAAGATTCTACAGTTCAGATAAAGAAAAAGTTAACAATTCAATCTTTTTTAGTTGATTTTGCTTTTTTGAATATTTCCTTGATTGGGTTTTGTTCTTTGATGAATCTTGAAGATATTTCCTTGGTGCAAGGTGTTATTGTTCCATGACATACGTGGTTTATCACCTGCTTTTACGCTCTAATTTGTATATCTTTCTCTTCATCGATTGTTTCCGACTTTGAAAAACCTCTGGTAAGTTGTCTCTTCCATTAATTAAGAATTGTTATGCCATTATTTAATTGTTAGGTCAGTTTTTCTTCTGATATTTGTTTGATGTTGAGTTTTTATTTTGAATATGAATTTGGGTTTCGGGTATGTGTTGTGGTTCCAACCGATAATCGACTGGCCAAAGCAAATAGGGAGAAAACCAGAGAGAATTTAAGATAGGATTTTAGATCAATTTTTCTGCATATATTATCCAAAGATGAACTCCCCTTATAAAAGGTTACAAATAACAGAAATAAACAAACACTACTACGAACGTGGGATCATGGGCATCCCCAATATCTCCCTTATTTTACACATGAAAAATAGAAAATACAAACTACAATATTTAAATAAATAAACCACTAACTACTGACTACCAAAAGTCATGCATGGAGATCATGGCTTCATGTATAGTGCAGCTCCCATAATCATGTGCACCCCATTTGACTTTGCCACTACAGTTGACCTCGACCCATAACAATTATTTACTCCATGTTTGCATGCTAATTTTAGTGGTTTAGTGGTAGGAGTTATTTATAATTTGTTCAATTGTTACGTAACTATATAATAGCTATTAGGTTTCATTAATAAAGTTATGCAAAGAAATAAATTAGTAAAAGTCTTGTTTCCTTCTAAATTTCTTCAAGTTCCTTACTATTTTCTTAGGACCATTGGATATACGATTCGGTTCGTATCAGAAATGTTATGTGCCAGTAGTTGTCGAGTTTTATTTTAGTATGTAGTTTATTTATTAATTAAGCATGTTTTGAATTATAGATAGTGGGTCAAGATAATTGGTTAGTGGGTAGTTATTTATCTTTTTAGTATTTATAGTGTAAGCCATTTGATGTTGATGGGTATGAATGAAAAATATTAAGTCTCAAATTCTCTCTAGATTTCATCTTGTTTCTCTCTATTTTATGTGGAGCTTGACCCACTTTAACGGGTTATCTATCAAACCAAGTGGTACACATCAGTATGCTTGCACTAAAGAGTTTTATTATTTTTTTGAAAGGATTGTTATGGGTGAATGCTGCTCATATTTGGATTTATTACATGTTGCCTCTAAATCCAGTTTCTCATCCTAAAAATTTGGTTCTGATGATGGATTGTGTATTTTGAATTTGGGTTTCAAAGGTAGAGTATGATGTTTCTTCTTGGGACGTGCATCTATCGAATGTGTTATTGCAATTCAAAGTGGCTTTCTTAAATTCTGTTTACTTGACTTTATTAAAGGAAATTATTCATTGATTTTATTCTATTTTTTATCTTTTTTTTTTTTGTGATAGAAAGGTGCTTGTCTGAACCATTGTTTGGGAGAGGTTTGAAGATATGTTGAAAATGAAGACATTGACTACATGCTTAATCTAAGATAAAATACAATTAAATCTAAAAACTTGATATAAATTTTGAATCTCTTTTTATGTAGGTGTGCAGGATTTGCATTGGGAATTAGTTGGATGTCACCAATAAATTTTATAGTGAGTAAAGTTTATATTAAAATGGTCTTTTTTCACACATCTCTTGAGACTGAAATCTTGCAAGTGAAATTGATAGTTTCATGGACTCCTCTGCTGAAAGATTTTTCAAGGATAGACAATAGTGGCTACAAGTTTAATCTGAGATAAAGCCATACAAGGGTGGCTGTGAAGATCTTCTCACGAGCTTTGAGTTCCTTCAAATCATGAAGTAAAACGATACAAGGTCTTAAAATTACATTAAAGAAAATTAAAACCCTACAAGTTTTAGTTATGTAAAAACTGAAAAGTTGATGTTTTAGTGTATTAGTGGAATTTGCAGACTTTGGTTAACAATTGGTACTTCAAGTGGACTAATGCTTATGTGTTGTCTTTTGCTTTAGTACAAATGATTCTTTTTAATATTTTCTGGATGGACTTATGAGAACCTGTTTAAAACTGATTGTCTACTTGATGAAGTCTATGGCTCGAGGGTGAGAGGTGGTTCAATCACGCTATCATATTTGTATAGTTATTCTTTATCCTATGCTTGATCATGGTTGCCCGATCGCATATTTGTAGAGTTATTTAGGCCATTACATATCTATATATGCAGCAAGAGAAGATAAAATGAACGTTGAAAACCGATGATACAACATATGTTTGAAACCGATGATACGCTGAAAACCAATGAACGTTGTCGATTTAGCATAAATTTTCAATAAAAAGCATTCTGCATGTTTATATCTCTGAATTTTAAACATTCGATATAAAATAGTATTACAAAACTTAGAATTTGAAAGATATTAAAATATTACACGCTACAGTTAACACTTCCTAGGATTTCTAAGACTCTCGCTTTCTTCCACGCAATTTCATTTTTTATTTTGTTTTGCAGATCAGCTAACATATCGCAGATCTTCTGATCCTATTGCAGGACTTGTGTGATAAATTCTTCTGCGTTATTCTTGAAGTGTGATGGAGGAGAGTGGATCAAGCAATCCGATGTTGCTCCAGGTTTGCTTATAGTTATTTTCACTGATGATGCTGATTTTTCTGTTGAGTTCTTCATCTGCTCTCTGTTGTTCGAGAGACCATCATGAGAATTGCGTTTTAACAACGTTAGTTTCTTCACAGTTGATTTCTTTTTCTCGATTGCTATCTCCTGTTTAGATTTCAGGCGCTTTCGAGATCCAGAACCTTTGGATTTATACCCAATAGGAACTCTTATCGGATTCTTGTCGTTTTTATATTGATCGGTTATCTCTGCAAATCTATCCCTAGTGCTTGCAGGAGGAGCAACAATCTGCATATCTTGAACCTTCTTCATATAGGATTGAACATGATCCTTGTATAAAGCTCCTCTTTATTACCAGATAAACGCCTCAAAGTATTCTCCGTTGAAAAAATAATCTCTCGCATCATACTTTACACGTCGGGATCAAGCTCGGTCATATATTCACGACTAATTGAGTATTCGGAAGAGCAGTTTGGGGAAGCCTCTTTACGTCATCTATTCAAAATGTATTGTTTTGTAAATTCCCTAATGTCCAAACTTCTCAAAACATAGAATATATGTCTACATAGCAAACCAAACTGCTCAAAACGCCTGCATGAGCAATTAAATGTACAATCAGACTTACGGTACATTACCTGAAAAACGCCAAAAACACTATCTCTATAACGCCATGCAGAGAATGTTTGTATAAAAAGATTAAAAAAACCAAACACTGGATAAAAAACAAATTAAATGTTATAATAGAACATGATAAACACCATGTATAGAAAACGCCATATAAAAAACTAAAACGCCTTTTTTTACCCCAAATAAGGATGTACAAGGCAGCTCGAAATCATTTATGTAAAACTTAACAAAACCATCGGGCTGATCTTCGTAACGTTGATTTATGCAATCCGCAATTCCGATTATCTCAGCTTGAACGTCACAAAAAATATTTTTCGTGTATATGTCAGCAGCTTGGCCCTCCAACACTTGGTAATTACTCTTCAACTGGGGGCGTTTGTATCGATATTCATGATCATTTTTCCGGTGCGTGTGGCGCTGTGCTTCTATTGCAGTTTCGTAATGAGTCATGAACTCAACAAGAGTAGCTTTTGAATTGCACGCTTGACCAAAAAAAGATTCTCACTCTCCGACCTCGATGCCGTTCGGCGTTCGCATAAGGCCTGACAACTCTTCCATTCTATAGTATGCACGGATCCAAGATTCCCTGAGTGCAAAAATATCAGATATCGAAACTACCAAGCTACATCGGGATGAGATCAATTGGGAAAACGTGATTGTTGAGTTCAACAGTACAATCACGGAGAACAGAAGTACAAAACTAACGGTGACGGTTCTTCCAGTGGCAATTTCTACATCGAACGTCGTTGGGAGGTTAGCGCATTTACGATTTAGGAGCTTTTAGAATTCAAATGACACAAAACAGTTATCGGCTCCAGTATCAAATAAACACGAAGCATAATGTAACACCTCGCAAAATCAGGTCCAATGTAATATCGACATGTGTCATGGACTTTAAACGTGTAACGGATTGATTATGAGGGACTAAAGTTGACAAACGAAGAAAGTATATGTATATAAGGATACAAAGTGTCAACATTTGATAATTTTTCCTTTCAACAACACTACACGATGTTTATACCCTTAAACGAATGAATCATGAAGCATATGAAACCGTTTGTGGAAGAAAGTGAAAGTTTACAAGACGCAAGGGTTAGAAGTGTCAACATGTTTAAGTTATACCTCTGAGTGACCTTTTAGCGAACCCGAAGCCTTGTAATGATTAATTATACTCCCAAGAACGAGTGATAAAAATTTCACAAGGTTTCGATATCGTATGAGGAAGATACGTTAACTTTTGTAATTAAAGGGTTAAAAGCGTCAACGAAGAAAAACTTGTGTTTTCGGTTACCGTTTAACAAAACCGGACCTAACGATGTTTGGTTATACATCATGGATCACAAAAATATAAATTTCATGGGTTAAAACTGCTTAAAATGGAAGAAATTACGCTTTAGAAGGTCCAGGGGGTGAAAATGTCATTTTTGAAACTTGTTTGGTTGGTCCCCTACCTCCTGGTGCTGCGCCACCACCTGAGGCACTCTGCCGTCGTGCGACGCGATGGCATACCAGATCAGCAATTTTTTTTAAACGTGGCAGCTTGCATGTTTGCTAAATTCCGCGAGTTTGCCACCCTCTAGCTGATGTAAACACATCCCTTAACACTTGTTTTCATCTTTAGAGTTGCCACAACACCTGTATCAATCTCCATGATCCTTCCATGGCTATATATAGAGCTCATTGTTGCAACATTTGGGCACTTCACTTGAAAAATTTCCAAACACTTGTTCTGGAGATTCCTGGAGCTCAAGACCACTTCCTAAGGATCATTAGTCGTGCATAGGACTTCAGTAAGTGTCCTTAACCTCTCTTAATTCAGTTTTATTAGTTTAATGGCCTAAAGTCAAACCCGTCATAATTAAGGTTTGACTTAGTGATTAATCACTAATGGTCCAATCAATTCTTGAATTGAAAGTACCTATGAGTTGGTAATTATGTGGGTAATAAACCTGTTGGATCTGAGTTTCTTTTTTATTTTATTTTTCGTTTGAAATTAAGATGGAAATGGATGAGTGTGCAGCGGAATTAAGATGGAAAACAAACTTTGCATACAATCAAACGAGAGTAATACTTTTATCAAACATCTTTACACATAGAATCGAAAGATTGAATTTGTTTCAACAACGATTACAATGATTGATGTAAGAATGCAAACTCCCCCTCAGCCAGAGCTCAGTAGTTTGTTCATGCAAAGAAGACAATGTGATGAAAGAGCTAAATAGAACAGTGCATGGTACTGTTCTATTTATAGGCACTTGCAAACCACTGAGCATCTTCAGCTGACGTCACCATGAAAGTGACCTCTAACCTCCTAACAAACTCTAACCTCTGATCTTTACAAACACTGCTATGTTTAACTACTGCTAAGTTATCTACTGCTATACATTTCAATACATAAAAGACTTAAACAGCTGCTGCTTCATTCCACTGTTGTGAACCCAGCAGTGCTTGTCCGGATCAGCAGCACTTGACTCAAGGCAGTAGATTGAATCAGCAGAGCTTTGACCTTCCATCAGTCTTTGTCATTTGGCAGTAGATGCAAGGCAGCAGATGTAGAACAGCACTTAATAAGATCAGTAGATAGGAGGTCAGTAGATAGGAAAAACCACTTTCAAGGGGAGAGATTTGCATGATCAAATGTAAACGTCTGCTTATTCTGGATCCACTGCTCTGATCCAGTTTTGGCTTTAATTATCTGTTCCTCTTCATAGGGTTCAATCCCAACAATCTCCCCCTGGAACAGATAATGCCAAAACTCCTCATTATTTGTGGAGATCTTTATTGCCTCATCAACAGTTCCCTTATCTGGCCTTTGAATTGCAGTTCAAAGTTTAAGGCATCTGTATCTTCATCATCCCTGCTAAGTGGAAGATCAAGGAGATCCTGCAAATCTTCAAGTCTCAGGCCAAGAGCTTGTTCCCTTGATATTTTCTCCACTACTCCACCAGACCTGAGCAAAGTCAATACGCAGGTCTGTTTATCAGTTTCCCACTTTTGTATTTTTGAGCCTGGTGGGTTTCTTGGGAGATGTTTATTAGCAGAAGTATTTGGTGAGGCTGGCCTATTCAAAACTGGCTGAGCAGTTGTTGCAGATTGTTCCAATTCAAGATCCTCCTTTATCATTACTTCCGTGCCTATTTTTACAATGGCATCTCCAGCTAATAGATCTTGAATTGTTTCCATACTCATCTGGTTTTTGCTCCTTCTTTTGTAGATGGCAGCACCAGCTGGAGTAGTGGCTCTCCTGAATTGCAGCTTTGATGGTCTTTTTGAAACCGCTGCTTCAGGATAATCAGGCTTTTGAGGAACAGTGGGATCTTTCTTTCTTAGTTCCTCCAACCTTTTGTAGGTTGCCCTGACCACATCTTCTTTCCATCTAGCAATTTGTCTTTTGTTACCATAATCAGCTGCTACTAGTTCCTCTTTCATTCTCCTCAGCTCTTCCTGTTTGTCAGGCACATTCCTTTTCGATTCTCCCTTTTTGTGAGCCATAGTGCTTTTAATGTAGTCTTTTTCCAAAGTTTCAGCTGCTTTTTCTGAAATTTGTTGACTGACATTTTTTGCAAATTGTTCTAGGGATCTGACTAGTGTGAGCAGATATTGATAGTATCTTGAAATTTCTTTGTCAGATTTCCCTTCTGAGTTTTTGTTTGAGATATCCTCTACTTGTTTAGCCTTGATTTCCAAGTATTCATCAACATTTTTAGGCCAAGGATATCCCTTTATTGATGGCAAATTCCTTTTGGCAGGGTCATCCTCATAGTAAAAGGATTTGATTTCATCTCTAACAGCTGCTAGCTCAAGAGGAAATTGAACACCTGCAGGAGGTAAGGGCTTGTGTATTTTAACTGAAGAGAGAGGAACAGGTTTTGGAATTGTGACAAGTGCTAAAGATTTTGAAGATGTTTGTGGTGGTGAATGATCATCATCTTTGAGAATTAGTCTTCTCCTTTTTGTGGGAGGGACTGATGATGTTTTGAATGGAACAGTGGTAATGGATGTAGTGGCAGTGGATTGTGATTGACTAACAGCTGTTGAAACAACTGGTGTTTCAACCTCTGTTGTCATTACAACAGATGTTATAACATCTGCTGTCTTCTGCTGTGTGTCAGCAGGAGTTGTTTTTGGTGGTGATGATGGTGGTGAGGCAGTGATTGTGGTGTGTGTTGAGGTGGTGTGTGTTGAAGTAGAAACAGATGTTGAAACAACTGAAGCACCAGCAGTAGTTGGTACAGCAGGGGTTACAACAACTGTTTGAATGGAGGTTTGATGTTTATGGCTTTTGGATGATGGTTTTGGAGGCTTTGGAATACTGGATGGGATGGATTTTGATTGCCTTTTTGTCTTGGGCCTTTTAGAAACCTTTGAACCAGAACAACCCTGCGCATACAGTTCCATAAAAGCTCTCTTCTCCTCATTCCATCTTGAGATATCCTTTGCCATTCTATCTCTTTTAACACTTGCTACTCCTTCATCAAGTGCTTCTTGAGTCACATCAACCTTTTTGCTACCATCTGGCAAGGGAATTTTCCTGGTCATAACATCCTTTTCAGGTTCAACATAAAGACCATCATCTATCCCCTTTTTCTTCCACTCCTGAATTTTCTCCCCCTTTTTGGCATTATCTTCTGGGAGTTGATCAATGAAAAGTACTGTTGGAGGAGCAGTGCCAGTGGTTTCCAAAAGATGGGCCTTAATTGCCTTGATGTCGTTTTGAGTGTTCTTGTACCTAGACTCCATAATGGTTCTCAGATTTTTGACATGAAGTTCATGCTGCTGCTCTGCCATTGCGTGTCGTTGTTGGAGAAAAGGTTGAAATAAATTCCATAGCTCATTTGTAGCAGGTGCTTGAGTTGGAATAACAGTGGATTGCATCTTTTGTATTGTCAACACCTGTTGCAGCATATTTTTAATATCTGCCACAGATGTATCCAATTTTTCAACACGTTCCGTCAAATCCATGTATTTTAAATCATCACCCAATTTAATGGGATCATCTGATTTCCCACTAACAGTGGTTTTATCAGTGGTTGAGGTAGGGAGTGTACTCCAAACATCTACCACTGATGCCCCTTTGTCTTGGTACTGGGGTCTTCTTCCTTCAACACTTGACAACCTTTTGATGTTGCCAGTAGGATAGATAAATCCACTGGTGGTTGGCAGAGGTGCTATGGAAGGAATTGCCTCCAAGGAAGTCTTATTGATGTAACCACTGTCCAACTGTAAACCAGTGGGTTCAACAGTTGTAGTGGCTGCTTCACTTGGACTACCACCAAAAGTTACATGTAACTTAAGGGGTGTAACCTCCTCAGGTTGTGTTGGTGGGTTAGCAACGATTGATTCATCAGACCCAGTCAGTTGTTGAGGTATATTCTCATTGATAGGTGATTGAGAAGGACTGGATAGTGCCTGGTTCAAATCAATTGCATCCAACAGTGGTTTTATTGGAGATGGAATTTGGGATGTGAGTGGTGGTGTAGAAAGTGGATTTGCCCCGGGTATTGAGCTGTGGATGATAGAAACAAGTGTTTCCAGAGCATCATGATGTGGAGACCCTATTTGTACAACCTGTTCTTTTTGTGAAGAAGCAGGAGGAGTTTCGGTTATGGGTTGAGATATTTGTACCAACTGCTGTGAGGAAGTAGCAGCAGTGGTTTCTTGTGACTTTTGTTTTGTCACTGGCAATTTATCTGGTATCTCATCCTCCAGAGATGCCTTTTTGATGGGTTTGGGGGGTTTTTGTGTTTTTCTTTTTGTAGTCTTTTTGTGGATTTTTGGTGTGGGTTTCAAAGCAGTTGTGCTGCCACTTTGATCACCATGAGCAGTGGGCTCAGCAGCAGATACCTGAGGAGCAGTTGTAACTGCTAAAATCTGCTCAGGCACCTCTGCTTGTGTTTTGCAAGGTGCTAGCATCCTTGAAAAAGTTTCAGTTGTTAAACTGTTTATTTGAATAGGATCACCTTGGTTTATTATAGCTAAATCATCCTTACTGAATTTCTTTGCAAAATAGTAACTTAAAAACCTTGGAAACAGTAAGAATGATTTTGTAGCAACATTATTAACCAAATCTTTAAAAATTTCTTGAGAATAATTAAGATTCTCTTCTTGAAGAATAGCATATCCCAGATTTTGAATCTTTAAAGGGATTTCATTGAAAGAAGTGGTTTTATTTGAAACACATAGGAGGAGGGTATGGAATAAAAATCTGGTTGCAGAAGGAAAACAACCTTTTTCTAAGGTAATTTTCTTCATCATTGTTGCTTCATACCCTCGCTCAATGAAGTCATTTTGTAACTCATATTTTGTGAAGGCAGTTTTACTTTCTGATCATTGAGTTGAAAGACCTCTGAGATGGTTTGTGGCGTGATTTGGACAGCTTTTCCCTTTATAGAAGAGTTTATGGCAGTTGCAGTGTCTCCTTGTTTTGCAAGTGATGCATTTTTCCAAAACTCCCTTTGGGTCGCCAAATAGATGGGTGCATCGGCTGTTAGCAAAGTTTTGTACTTTGATTTTGCCAAAATGTCAAGGATGGAATCGAAAACTCTGGTGGTTCCTGGTTTTATGAGAAGACCCAGGAGATTGTGAGATGGTTTAAATGGAATTTCAGTGGAGGTTGCCTTTTGAGAGGCTGTTTTCGATGATGATTTGGAAGTGGGTTTTGTAGATTTCTTTGATTTAGTCATTTTGAGGATGATTGATCGAAGAAATTTGTGAAAAGATGAGATGAAAAACTGTTTTTAGAAGAGAATTTTTAAGAATTCAATTCGACAGTAAAACCCTGTTTTGATGGTGAATGGGGAATTTTATAGAGGAAAAGTGAAGGCTGAGGTGGCAGCCGTTACAAAAGTACTGATCATAATGTACTGCCCACATGCCAAACTCTGATGAAATGAAGGACAGTACTTTGGTGAAAACTACTGATGAAGACAGTAGTTATAACGGTAAAATGGAAGCAGTGGGTGATTTTCACTATCAGTAGATAGTATATCAGTGGATAAGACTCTGCTTTTGAACAACAGAGGTTATCTAGAAAGGAGAGAGCAGAGGATGGCTTTCAGCAGTGAGCAGACTTTTGAAGTAGAGCAGACTTTTGAACAATCAGTGGTTAATGGCAGACTTTTAAGGATTTTAATGAAAACTTCATTTTTAGCTATTTTTAAGGATGGATTTTTGATTTTCTGAAAACATTTTGTCGCTTTTATGCATAGAAAAACAAGATTTTGCTTGTTATTCCATGTTTAGCATCCCAATTCTAGAGACCAAGCTTTCAAAGGTGGCTGTATCAAGTGCCTTTGTGAGCACATCAGCCAGCTGATCTTTAGTTGGGACATGATGCAGAGAAATCAAACCTTTTTCATAGCAATCCCTCACAAAGTGATGTCTGATGTCGATGTGTTTGGTGGTTGAATGGGAAACTGGATTTTTGATGATATTTTCTGCTGCCTGACTGTCCAACATGAGTGGTGTCTTTAAGGCAGTGATACCAAAATCCAGTAACTGATTTTGAAGCCACAGGAGTTGGGCTGTACAGCTTGCAGCAGCAATGTATTCAGCTTCAGCAGTGGATGTTGAAACAGCTGCTTGCTTTTTGCTTTGCCATGAGACTAAGCAATCACCTAGAAACTGGCACCCTCCTGATGTGGACTTCCTTGTGGTGTGACATCCAGCAAAGTCACTGTCTGAAAAGCCTGAAAGCTTGATATTCCCATTAGCTGGATACCAGATACCAAGTGTGGGAGCACCTTTTATGTATCTGAAAATCCTTTTTACAGCAATGAGATTTGATTTTCTGGGAGCTGATTGACTTCTTGCACAGACACATGTTGCAAACATGATGTCTGGTCTAGATGCAGTTAGGTACAATAAAGACCCAATCATGCTTCTATAAAGTGTTTGGTCAATCAGCTCATCCTTTTCATCAGACATGACTAGCTTATTTGTTGCCATGGGTGTGCTGCATGGTTTACAATCATTCATATCAAATTTAGATAAAAGTTCTTTAGCATATTTGCTTTGATGAATGAAAGTTCCATGTTGCAATTGCTGTACTTGGAGACCAAGAAAGCATTGCAGCTCACCCATTGCACTCATTTCAAACTCAGCTGTCATGAGTTCCCTAAACTCTTCACACATTTTATTGCATGTGCTTCCAAAAATAATGTCATCCACATAAATTTGGACAATCATTAAATCCTTTCCTCTCCATTTTAAAAACAGTGTTTTATCAATGGTACCTCTTTTGAAACCATTTGAGAGTAGAAAGGTGGAAAGAGTTTCATACCAGGCCCTTGGTGCTTGTTTCAAGCCATACAAGGCTTTGTTTAGCCTGTAGACATGATCTGGATAAAATGGATCCTCAAAGCCTGGAGGTTGACAAACATATACCTCTTCTTGAATATTACCATAGAGGAAAGCACTTTTGATATCCATTTGAAACACCTTCATATTGTGGTTGACAGCAAAGGCCAGGAACAGTCTAATTGCTTCTAATCTTGCAACAGGGGCAAATGTTTCATCATAATCAATCCCCTCTTCCTGTCTGTAACCTTGAACCACAAGCCTGGCTTTATTCTTGACAACAATACCCCTTTCATCAGTTTTGTTCTTGAAGACCCACTTTGTGCCAATAGGACTAACCTCTTCTGGCAGTGGTACAAGCTCCCATACTTGTTGTCTTTTAAACTGTTGGAGCTCCTCTTGCATGGCTTCTACCCAGCTGTTGTCTTTCAGTGCCTCTTGGTACTTGACTGGCTGATGGAGTGATAGAAAACCAGCAAAAAGACAAATGTTTTGGGTTTGGCTTCTTGTGAGCACCCCTTCATTTATGTTGCCAATGATTTGATCAGGTGGATGAGATGGCAAGAAGATTAAATCTCCTTGGTATGGTATGATGGCATTTGTTGGTGAAGGCTGCAAATGTGTATCATCTGAGCCAACCACTGCTGGGGATTTTGATGAACCAGCAGTGGCTTCAAAAGGTGGTGGAATAGGAGGTAATGGAGTGGACATCTGCTGACTTTTATCCACTATTTGAGGACTTTTGTCAGCAGTGTTTGTGGATGTGGAAGCAGTAGTTGATGGGCTACTTTGGTCAACAACTGTTGAGGTAGCAGTGGTAGAGCTTTGACAGCTGTTTTGAACAACTGATGCTTTTCCCTTTGTGGCAGACCTTTGAGGAATGATGATTTCATACCCATAGTCTGGTGTTGTATCCTCTGATGGACCTGCACTGTTAGTCTTGACAGCAGTATTTTCAAAGGTAAATTTATCAAGATCAAACAGAACAGCAGGGTTTGCTGGGATTTTCATTGATGAAAGTTCATTGAACTTTACATCCAAAGTCTCCTCCACTGCCTTGGTCCGTGTATTGAACACTTTGTAGGCCTTGGCAGTGGTTGAGTATCCCATATGGTAACCATAATCAATTTTGGCTGCAAATTTTGAAATGGAATCTTTTAAGTTCAAAATAAAGCATGGGCAGCCAAACACTTTGAAATATGAGATCAGTGGTTTAATTTTATACAGAATTTCATAAGCAGTCTTTTTGTGCCTGGGGTTTATTAAAACTCTGTTCTGAACATAGCAAGCAGTGTTTACTGCCTCTGCCCAGAAAGTTAATGGCAAACCTGAATCTGCAAGCATGGTTCTGGCAGCCTCAATCAAAGTTCTGTTCTTCCTTTCTACTACCCCATTTTGCTCTGGTGTTCTAGGGATACTGTACTGCCTTACAATCCCTTTCTTCACACAGAAGGCATCCAGCTGCTTATTTTTAAATTCTGTGCCATTGTCACTCCTAAAGCTTTTCACTGGCAGATCAAATTGCTTTTCAACCTGTGTCACAAAGTCTTGCAAGATGCCTGCAGTTTCATCTTTTGAGTGCAAAAAGAAAGTCCATGTGAACCTAGAAAAGTCATCAACAATAACCAAACAATATCTTTTCTTTTTAAGGCTCATGACTTGAACTGGGCCAAACAAATCCATGTGCAGCATTTGCAAGCACTGGGTTGTTTTGGACTCTTCAATGGACTTGTGAGAACTTTTATGCTGTTTTCCTTTTAAGCAGGAAATGCAGTGTTCATGACATGAAAACAATTTTTGTGGTAGGCCTCTCACCAAACCATTTTTTGAAATTTCTGTGATTGTCTTAAGATTTGTGTGTCCCAGCCTTCTGTGCCAAAGTTCTGTCTCTTTGTTAGAGGCAGCTGAGAACAGACAAGCATCAGCTCTGGGACACTCTTTTGACATGTCAACAACATAAACATTGCCACTTCTTTGAGCAACAAGTTTAGTTTGACCAGTTTTGATTATTGCTTCAATCTTTTTGACCATTTCTGGTCCAACAATCATACAACAGTCTTTTGTGAAGAATGACCCAAATCCCTTGTCACTCATTTGGGACACACTCAGAAGGTTGAATTTTAGATTGTCTATTAGATTGACATTTTCAAATTTTACATTTCCAGATTGCACTGTTCCAGACCCCAGAACTTTCCCTTTACTATTATTCCCAAAGGATATATCACCCCCTCCATGGATTTTAAAGTCTTTGAGAAGGGCTTTACATCCTGTCATGTGCCTGGAGCCTCCACTATCTACATACCAAAGACTATCAAAGCATGCAGAAGCTCCCTGCACATGAAGTAAAAGGATTAGTTCATTAGGGTCTCCAAAGCCAGCAGGGCTTTGGATGGGGTCTCAACAGTGTCTGGGATGGAAGCAGAATGATGGACAGTGGTTAGATCAGAGGTTTGAACTGTTTTAGGACAGTGTTTCTCTAACCACTGTTGTGGGTCCTGACCAATCAACTGCTGATAACCAAAAGGATGTTTATTCACTTTGGGTTTAGAGGGCCTTTTGTAGGTCTCATAAACGTGTGGAATCCTTTGGTAAGACTGTTTATCCTTGCCTTTCCTGAATTGATTAGCAGGGGGTGCATCAGTAACCTGAACATCTCTTTTGACAGATGTTTGGTTCAGCTGTTTTGTAACAGCTGTTTGTACTGGCACAAACGGTGGTTGTTTCTTGGTGAATTTGACAGATGTTGATGATAATGATGGACTCAAGGATGTTTTAGCAATGTACTCATTCTTTTTCACATCAAAGTTTTCGAGGTACACACATGCCTGAGTTTTGTGATTTGTTTTACCACAGACAATGCAGCTTTCTGCTGAAACAATGACACTTGTTTTGTTTAGATCATAGGCTTTTAAGTGGAAACAATCTTTTGTTAGATGATTCCTTTTCTCACAAAATTCACAGAACAAGTTGTCAATTTTTTTCTTTCTTCTTTCTCTTTTCAGATTCCTTTGCAGCAGAGGTTTTAACCACTGCTGGGATATCCTTGAGAGGTATGACTTTAGCTTTTGGAGCTTTAACACCTTTAGTTGATGTAAAGTCCATTGGCTTGAAGTTTTCAAGAATATCACACTCATCAGACCATTTTGGTTTAAATTGGTGTTGTTCAAGCTCCTCAAAAGTAGAGGGTCCAATTGGTCTGTCAAGTGTGATTTTGTTACTAAGTTTGTCAGTGATTTTCACTTCTTGGCCATTCTTGTTAGTGGGGATGAACTCAGTAGTTGCATCAGTGGTTTTGATTTGAGCAGAGTTTTCAAAAACAATGTTTTCATCATCATGTTTTCTAAATCCAACCCCAAATTTTACATTGTTTTTTCTCTGTTTTTCAAGCATAACCTCATATCCTCTGCAGGATTCCACCCATCTTTCACAAGTGATCTGGGTGGATTCCAACTCCTTTTTGCAAACTTGGTATTTTTCTACCATAGTTTGAAGTTGGGTTTTGGTTATGCTTTGCTCTTCTTTCAAACAGCTGATCTCTTTTTCTTTTTCAGTCAATTTGTTTTTAAGTTCTTTTAAAGACCTTTCAAATTTGACCTCATCAGATAAGACTTTATCCCGAAGGTTTTCATTCACCTCTTTAATGTTAGCAAAAGCAATTATGCAATTGTCAGAACACAGTTTTTCAAGAACTTGAGGAGATACCTTGGCAGCTGCCATCATAGCACAATTACATTGATGATCTTCATCAACATCAGCATTCACCTTCTTTTCACCAGCCCTTTCTTCCTTTTCTTCTTGTTTGTCCTCTTCGGACCAAGGATCTGTCAGTGGTTCAATCAGGGAACCTGAACTTTCTCCCAACAGTACTTCATCAGCCACAGCAGTAACCACTGCTTCAATCACTTCATCCACTGTTTCATTATTTAGCTGTTCCTCCTCAGTTTCAACCTCCTCCTGTATTGACTCTAATGCCATCAAACAAAATTCATCATGTGAAGGTTCATGAAACGCATAGAGTGCAAAATTTTCATCACTAAGGTCTTCAGGTATACTGCTCCAGTCAACAAACCCTTGTGTAAAAAAGCTTTGTTGATCTGGTTGTGTTGCTGCTGGAGCAGTGGTTTGAGGTGCAACCTGCACTGGTGCCTGGGGAACAGGGGTTTGAACATATTGGATTTGTGGAACAGTGGTTTGGACATAGTGTACTGGCACAGGGGCAGCAGCATAGTGAGCAGTGTTCACTTGAGCTGCTGGGGTATATTGGGTATAGTGGACAGTGTTTTGACTTTGTGGTCTAGGATTTGAACTAGGATGAGTGATTATGGGACCAGAGGTTTGACTCCTGCATTCTCTAGCAAAATGACCTAGTCTATTACATTTGTAACACTTGATTTTCGATTTATCCAACCCAACCCTTAGATTCCCATGCAGACCTGGGAATTTTCGCCCTGTTCTTTTGTAAAACTTGCTAGTTCTAACACTTAGCAAAGCCAGTTGATGCAAAATGTCCATTTCCTCTAAATCAGTGGGATCAAAATGCTGTAAATCATTGAGTTCAAAGCTTAGATTATCTGACATCTGGTTTTCGTTAGCAGTGAATGCATAACTTGCAGAGTGAGGATCAGGGTTGTTAAAGTTTGCTCCAGCAGTTATGTCAATGAAATGATCATAACCCTGGTCCTTACCACTGCTCCCAGATTCTTCTTGACCCAGAAGAGCAGTATTACCGAATGTATAATCATCAACGGCTTTTCCTGACTCTTGTAACTTCCTTTTCTGGTTCAACTCCCTTTCGTAGGTCAGGAGTCGACCATGGAGTTGGGTCAAGGTCAGATCCTTGAATTCAGGTGAATTTCTGGTGACAAAGGCTATAGTGTCCCATTTTTCGGGCAGTGACCTGAGGAACCTGCTGTTTTGAGTTGAGTTTGTAAAAGTAGAATTAACAAGCCTCAGTTCACTGATGAGATAACTAAACCGCTCAAATTGTTGAGTCAGTGATTCACCTCTAACATGACAAAATGTTTCGTACTGTTGGTTCAGGATTTCCCTATTGTTTTCTATGACTTCTTCAGTACCTCCAAACTGTTCCTTAAGTGCGTCCCATAATTCTTTGGCACTGTTACAGTGTAACAGTCCAGCATATATTTCATTGGGCAGCGCTGATGCTATGATGCTGAAAGCTTTAGCATCTAGTTCGATCTTTTGAAAATCGGTTTCGGTATAGTTTTCAATTGGTTTTGGAACGAACTTTTTAACATCTTCAGCGCTTGGCACTGAAGGAACATGAGGACCAAAAGTGACAGATCTCCAACAACCTGTGCTTTGTTGAGCGAGGATGTGACCCATCCTCCTCTGCCAGATGTTGTACTCATTTCGTTTTAGCATGGGTGGTTTAAAAAGTGAGCCGATGTTGTTTTTGTCATCTTGAGATTGTGACGTCATTCTTGTTGTTTTACAGACACTGAGAAATCAACTTTAATGGTGATTTATCCTTGCTCTGTTTTTCAACGGACGAACAAACGGTCAGTATCAACTGTAATGAGCTGAACTATTTACGTCAAAATGATTGTTAAATCAAATTTGACTGTCCAAGCTCTGATACCAATTGTTGGATCTGAGTTTCTTTTTGATTGTATTTTTCGTTTGAAATTAAGATGGAAATGGATGAGTGTGCAGCGGAATTAAGATGGAAAACAAACTTTGCATACAATCAAACGAGAGTAATACTTTTATCAAACATCTTTACACATAGAATCGAAAGATTGAATTTGTTTCAACAACGATTACAATGATTGATGTAAGAATGCAAACTCCCCCTCAGCCAGAGCTCAGTAGTTTGTTCGTGCAAAGAAGACAATGTGATGAAAGAGCTAAATAGAACAGTGCATGGTACTGTTCTATTTATAGGCACTTGCAAACCACTGAGCATCTTCAGCTGACGTCACCATGAAAGTGACCTCTAACCTCCTAACAAACTCTAACCTCTGATCTTTACAAACACTGCTATGTTTAACTACTGCTAAGTTATCTACTGCTATACATTTCAATACATAAAAGACTTAAACAGCTGCTGCTTCCTTCCACTGCTGTGAACCCAGCAGTGCTTGTCCGGATCAGCAGCACTTGACTCAAGGCAGTAGATTGAATCAGCAGAGCTTTGACCTTCCATCAGTCTTTGTCATTTGGCAGTAGATGCAAGGCAGCAGATGTAGAACAGCACTTAATAAGATCAGTAGATAGGAGGTCAGTAGATAGGAAAAACCACTTTCAAGGGGAGAGATTTGCATGATCAAATGTAAACGTCTGCTTATTCTGGATCCACTGCTCTGATCCAGTTTTGGCTTTAATTATCTGTTCCTCTTCATAGGGTTCAATCCCAACAAAACCCTTAAAAGGGCACCCTCTGATTCCCACTCTAACTAGGTCAATTGTCGGGTCAAAGTTAATTATAAAAAGTCAACAGAAAGCAAATTTTCGCATAAACACATAATTAACAATGTATAAGCCATGGAACCTGTTTTATCACTCATATAACTTGGTAATCAATGTAAGAACATGTCTAAACATGTTCAACCCGACAATTTTCTGTTTAAGCTCGGTTCGGAACCGAAAGTCGCAAAAGTAGACTTTTGCTTTGACTTTCAGTTCTGACCCAATATAGCATATTTTAGAAATGCCTTAAAGCTCTATTAGGACCAGGTTATAGATTAGTGTAACCCTCTGAGGTTATACAACTTGGTTCATTAGTTATTCGATTCATGTGCAAGTTTCCGTTATATGCCTAAATGTTGACCATAATGCCATTTTGACCTTAAAACGAGATTTTAGAAAATGTGAGAGGACAAAAACCTTTATTACTGATTTATAAACTTGTCCTAAAAATTTGACATCAGTTTGAGGTCTAGATTAGGAGTTATGCTCAATATTGTAATTAAGAAGCTTTTTATTAATTAAACGGTGTAATTAGCATAAAGCCTATCTAAACTCAAATTTTGACACCAAACTTTTACCCACTGATGTAATATAATATTTTGGGATTTTTGAAGACTTTTAATTATTTTTAAGCTGAGCATAACATAGGGTTCTTGCTATAATTCGGTAAATGTCGGTTATACCCTTTTCTTGAATAAAATGAGTTTTACATAATATTTTGATACCAAACTTTTTGCTACTGATTTTATATGATAAATAAAATATTTTGAACTTTATAAACTGATCAAAAACTCAGATTTTCTATTTAAACCCGAAAATCGCTTAAAACCGACTTTTACGCGTTTTAAACGCATAGTATAGGTTAAAACTATTTTTGGCATATGAAACTTAATACCTACTGATGTTTTAAGTAAATTTATATAATTAAACATTAAGCAAAAGTTTTGAACTCAGAATTCTAATTTTGACCTTTAAGGCTTATGTGAAATTACCAAAATGCCCCTACGGTGCATAGTTTGGTTATAAAAGATAAATTTCACATATATGCAATACCCTACTGTTATGACTTATAAAAATAAATATTTTTACTGATTATATCAGACCTGAAACTCAGATTAGTATTTAAACTCTTTTATAACCTTTAAAATGACCAAAATACCCATACGGGGCATAATTTGAGTTTAAATCCAATTTGGGCATAATGGAAGGTATCTTACTGATATCACAACATATTTAAGGTATATTAACTTAGGAAACCTGTTCATGAATCATTTGGTTACCCGTTACGCATTATTTGCGTTCGGTGCGGTTTATGTAACTAGTTTGCATAAATTAGCCGAAACGGGTCAAACCTTATCGTTTTTATCTCAAAATCCAGAATGTGTTTAGTTTACCCATATTATACAAGTATACAAACTTGTCAGGTCTAAACCACACTCTAATCCGGTCATCGCTTAATCGTGCGTTTTGAACCGTATATCTTCCTTTAAAACTAACCGGTCTAAGTTTAGACTTAATTAAGACCCGTTAGGAATCTAATAGGTTATTAAAACCTTCGTTCCAGATTAGGAGACCAGTAAAAGATACTTGCACTCGCTGATTGTGATATATACTTGCTCAGGTAAATACTTTTAACTTATTTTCCCTTATACGGGCTTGGGGTACGGTATATAAAATACCTCTTGGTCGGGCATTGAATTGTTAATCATATGAAGGTTAATTTATTGAAATGACCCGTTTAATCTGTTTTGTTTGCTTAAAGCCTTTGGGGGGTTAATGACCATGTCCCGGATATCCTTGGCATCATTCATTGAAATGGCCACGACCTAAGCACGGGGTGTAGGCATACACCTGCCAGTGCATATATATATATAAAGGTATAACCGACGGAATTGAGAATAACTCGCCGCAGGATTATATCATGTGGTGTGTCTATTAATCTTTAACCTGGTATTCAACCCGGGCTACTGAACGTATAACGAACATGTAATTCTTTTACAAGTTTATATATAAGTAATTATCCCAAGTTATAAAAGATTATTTTGTGCCATGTGCATTCAAATCAATTTTCTTAAACATTTTCAAAATGAGTCGGTTAATTGTATTTACTAGTGTAAACTGACGTATTTTCCAAAAAGGCTAAGTGCAGGTACTACACGGAATAGGCTGGCTACCCCTAGCATCAATAAAGAGTCTTGCAAGCTTAGATGTTATTAAATCTGTTGAACAATGATCTTTTGAACTTTTATCCACCTGTGGATCCTTACAACCGTTTTGTAATACACTTGATATTACTTTTTATTCGGTTTGTAATGATTTTATCTTTCGACTTCCGTTGTGTATTAAACTGTGATAATATAAATTGTCTATGATATCAACTACGTCACAATACTTCCCACCGGGCCCACCGGTAATACGTGAAAATATCGGGGTGTGACAGGTTGGTATCAGTGCCAACATTGAGTGAATTAAACACTAGCCTTTTGTGTTTAATCTCAATGACACAGTTTACACATTCCTCGACTTTCGAGTCTAGACAAAGAACTTAGGACTAATCTAAATTTGTTTTATTTTAAGTTTGTCCTTTATTTTTCTTTGTTGTGTCCTTTGTTTGTTTTGACAGGTTCAAAAAGAATGCCGCCAAGAATCCGAGGAAGAGGTAGAGGCAAGGGGCCATTCATCGCCCCCAACGATCACGAGGCCGGGCCATCACACCAGCGAACTCTGTCACACCCCCAAAATCCACATGCGGAGTATCACCGCTTGGAGGCGTGACATGACCAGGATCGAGCCACCAATCATATTGAACTACGTAAATAAGTAAGTAAAACCAACCACAATACAATTGGTGACCATAAAACAGTAACCAACTTTAAGTTAACAGCGGAAGCATAAAACGTAAGACTAAAACATAAGTTCCATAGTTCATAAGTTTAAAGTCCAAAACGTAGGTTTAATAAGATCATAAGGATTAAATGTTTAGCACGGGATATAACAACCCATATTCCACAATGACTTCCTCCTCGTGCAAGCTCCATAAGCATCTAACGACCTGTAAGGCATGTAACAACGAGTCAACAACAAAGTTGAGTGAGTTCACGGTTGGTTGTTTAGTTTTAAATTATTTCCGAAAACATGGTTTGTCTTTCGTTGGCTTAATTGCCGTGGGGGTTACCCCATAGTTGAAAGTATGATTAACCAGTTCCTTCTTTATTACCCAAACCATATCCATAATTAGTGGGGGGCTTCCCCATGTGAACTACTAGACCGATATCGACAACTGACGAACAATAATCTGCCCTACGTCAATGTCTATCATCATTGACAGTTTGCCATAGTCCATTAGTACACGCACGTCCGAACGGCACGGTGTGAGGTTTGTTAAACCTAATAGCGCTATTAACTAATGAACCACTCGCCATTGGCCTCGGCGATTAAGTCGATATAAGATGAGGGACTTAATGATAGAGTTTTGTCTAGTAAATTTTAAGGTTGTTGTCCTACCCAAGGAGGACGAACGTACTTATTCTACCCAAGGAGGATACGCAGGATTTATATTGCCATCCTACCTATGGAGGATGGCGGTACATATCCTACCCAAGGAGGATATGTAGGTTCCATTTTAGTTTCTTAACCATTTCCAAACCACCGGGAATCCCATGCCTTGTAGAAAGTGTGAACTCACCTTGGTTTGCTCGGTTAGATTAGTTACTCTAATAATCAGAAATCAAGCACGTCCTAATAAGGTACATATAACAATCAGTTTCTCATGCATGCATAACACGTATCCTACGTACGGTTTATCTACTCATTACTTCTATCACATACCACGTAATTCAATCGTCAAGGTACTTTGTTAAGTTATATTATTTTACCCTAAAATAGTATAACAATCTCACAAAATGAACAAGTATCCACACAAGTGTCCTAGTATAAAATATATATTCTAAATATATATTTAACCATTTTATTTATAAAATCAACCTCCGACTCTTTGTATTTTTGTGACAAAACCCATGGCGAAGTTTATATTCGAAACACAAGTTGTAAAATATACTAGTAACATTTGTTAGAAAAATATTTTCTAAGTGTTGAAATTTTAGAATTTTCGCCAGAGTTTCCTTTGTAAACGGAGGTGTCCATGCTTATTAGCATATCATTTTCTTTTCAAAAATCCATCTAAACAATTCTCAATCAACAATATACAATCTCTACTTACCAATCTTGTTAAAACAAGCATAAACTACCAACTCATGAACTTGAAAATTTATAAAAATGTGTAGTAACTTACTAGTGCAATTAGTAAGTCTTGTTACCCTTGGAAGTGTAATTATTTCTTTAAAAACTCCATTTTTAAAGAATATGGCTATTTACAACTTATGTTAATATTTTCCAAAAATATTTCTTCGTGTATTTTTCTTGTTACACATGTGCTTCTTAGCTTTGTTAGCCACTAAAATGATGTATATTTATGTAAGAACCATGATTTAGTAGATTTGTATTTTTAACTTGGTTACTTGGTAAATCATACTTGAGATATTTAGATTTACAAGACTTTAAACTTACTTTGTTCATCATTTTTACAAAAACATTATATTCATTCAAGTTCATGACTTTAGTGAGGATGATTCATAACTTTTAACATGCTCATCCTCTCATTTTGCTAGATTATGTTTTTAATCATGATCTAGCAAGACTACATGATGATCAACATCATTTCCACAAACAATCAACAATCAACAAGTATATCAACACTAAACAACATGATTTCTTCATAACTTTAGCTTATGTTCATGTTTCAACTTCAAGTTTCTTAGTGTTCTTTAAGTTTATCATCATGTAACCAACTTTAACCACTTAAATAAGAAGAAATATGAAGTGTAGGATGTTCTTACCACTAGCTTAAGGCTAGGGATGTTCAAGAGAAGAAATAAGGTGGTTAATAGCAAACGAAGAAGGTCTTTGAACTTCCGAAAGCTCCTAGCTCCTTTGTATGACCTTTAACACCTTTGTATGCTTGTAAAATAGATGAAGATGATTGAATGATGTTGATGGTGGTGGGGTTTGAGTTCGGCCGAAGCCAAGGGAAGAGAGGATAGAAAGAGTTTGTTGAAGGATGAAGATGATATGAGAATGTGAAGATCTAGTGGTTATATAAGAAGTCTTCCAACATGTCTTTGTCCATTAGTTCTAGTGTTTCATAAGTACTATGCATGATCTAATTTTTAATTCAAAGAAAATCAAGGGTGGGGGCCACCCTTTGAACCGTATGTAAGGGGGGGGGGGGTGTTTAGTTGTGTTTCAATGGTAGTTAGACTAAATGGTTGGATGTTAAGTGATTTAGTTAAGGGTTTAGGTGTTATGTAATATTATTGGGTGTTATGATGTTCAGGAACCATAAGTAGTTCAGAAAAAATAAAAACAATGCTTCTAGCATTATTTTGGTGTTTCGGGTAGTGTCCGGTTGTTCGGTTAGATACCGGTTCGTTACAGTGCTAAGTTATTCCGTATAGTGTCTTTTATATATCTCTTTGTACCACTTTTAATTCCCCACACTCAGGAAAGCATACAGGACTATTTAGTAACTTTTCTGCACAAGACTAGTATGTTAAAAAAGCACAGGTAAGTATGACACAGTAATCAGAAAACAGTTAAGTAATTCAGTACAGTCATCAAGCACTTTAATTAACATAAATAAATCGTATGGATACATGAAATTTTGAGGGTTGTCACATTCTTCCCCTGTTAAGAGAATTTCGTCCTGAAATTTAGCACGTGGTTACTAAGGAAGCTAGTTAAGTCGCGTGGTTTTTCCTGGTTTTCTTGGGGTGTCACATCATCCCCCCGTTGGTTTGGAATTTCATCCCGAAATTCTGCAGTAGCTTCAGCCTCAGTAGTGGTTGCACTTTTCTTAAACAACTGGGGATACTTGAGTTTCATTTGGTCTTCTCGTTCCCAGGTATACTCTGGGCCACGACGAGAATCCCAACGAACTCGAACAAGAGGTATTCTGGTACGCTTGAGAATCTTAACATCTCGGTCTGTGATTTCAACGGGTTCCTCGACGAATCGCAACTGGTCGTCTATTGTGAGCTCCTTTAAGGGAACCATGAGGGTCTCATCTGACAGACACTTTTTCAGATTTGACACGTGGAATACGTTGAGAACTCCGCTGAGTTCTTCAGGTAAATTCAACTTGTAAGCGACTTTGCCAATTTTCTCAATGATTTCGAATGGTTCGACATAACGCGGATTGAGTTTGCCTCGTTTGCCAAAACGAAATACACCTTTCCAAGGTGAGACTTTGAGTAGCACCCGATCCCCAATCTGGAACTCGAGTGGTTTCCTTCGCTTATCAGCATAGCTTTTCTGACGGTCACGAGCTGCCGCCATTCGTTGTCGTATCTGAGCAATCCTTTTGGTTGTATTTACTACAAGTTCTGGGCCTGTGATTTGACTGTCGCCAACCTCTGCCCAACAAAGAGGTGATCGACACTTCCGTCCGTACAATGCCTCGAACGAAGCGGCCTGGATACTGGTGTGGTAACTGTTGTTATACGAAAACTCCATTAACGGGAGGTGTTTTTTCTCAGCCATTGCCAAAGTCGATTACACATGCCCTAAGCATGTCTTCAAGGGTTTGGATGGTGCGTTCAGATTGTCCATCCGTCTGTGGATGATATGCCGTGCTCATGTCTATTCGAGAACCAAAGGACTTGTGCATAACTTGCCACAGTTCAGAGGTAAAATGCGAGTCACGATCAGAAATGATGGAGGTTGGCACTCCGTGCCTTGATACTACTTCCTTTAGGTAGATGTCTGCTAGAGTAGAAAACTTGTCGGTTCCCTTGATAGCCAAGAAGTGTGCAGACTTAGTTAATCGATCCACGATCACCCAAATGGTATCATTTCCGTGTTGAGATCTAGGCAGACCAGTAATGAAATCCATGGAAATTTGCTCCCATTTCCATTTCGGGATCTCTGGTTGTTGAAGTAGGCCTGATGGTTTCTCGTACTCGACCTTGACCCTAGCACAAGTCAAGCATTTGCTGACGTAGGTTGCTATGTGGGCTTTCATGCTAGGCCACCAGTATGTAGTCTTGAGATCGTGGTACATCTTATCCGAGCCAGAATGTACTGAATAACGAGACTTATGTGCTTCATCCGTCACAAGCTCTCGTAAATTTCCGTAAAGTGGGACCCAGATGCGCCCGTTAACATAGTAGGTGCCGTCTTTCTTTTGTTCTAACTGTTTCCTCGATCCTCGTAGGGACTCAGTCCTGATGTTTTCTGCTTTCAATGCTTCAACCTGAGCATCTCGTATCTGAGTAGGGTGACTAGATTGGATGGTAAGTTGTAACGCTCGCACACGTTTAGGTATAGTATCCTTTCGACTGAGGGCGTCGGCCACAACATTGGCTTTGCCCGGATGGTACTTGATCGCACATTCGTAATCATTCAAGAGCTCGACCCATCGATGTTGTCGCATGTTTAACTCCTTTTGCTTGATGATATGCTCGAGACTCCTATGATCGGTGTAAATGGTGCACTTGGTACCGTACAGGTAATACCTCCATATCTTAAGTGCGAAAACAACTGCTCCCAATTCCAAGTCGTGTGTAGTGTAGTTCCTTTCGTGAACCTTAAGTTGGCGTGATGCGTAGGCAATGACCTTGTCACGTTGCATCAATACGCAACCAAGTCCTTGGATGGAAGCGTCGCAATAAACCACAAAATCATCTGTGCCTTCAGGCAATGAGAGGATAGGCGCGCTATAAAGTCTGTCTTTTAAGTGATGAAATGCGGACTCCTGTGCATCACCCCATCGATAGGTGACACCCTTCTGAGTCAGTGAAGTGAGAGGTTGCGCAATCTTTGAGAAATCCTTGATAAACCTTCTGTAATATCCTGCCAAACCCAAGAATTGGCGTATTTCTGTTGGTGTACGGGGTGCAGGCCAGTTCTTGATCGAGTCAACCTTGGATGGATCAACATGAATCCCATCCTTGTTTACCACATGGAGTAGAAAGTGGACTTCGCGAAGCCAGACGTCACATTTCGAAAATTTGGCATATAACTGCTCTGTTCGAAGCAGTTCCAATATAAGCCTCAGGTGTTGCTCGTGTTCTTCCTGACTCTTCGAATAGATCAGGATGTCGTCGATGAAAACTATAACGAACTTATCCAGGTAAGGCTTACACAATCTGTTCATGGGATCCATGAAGACCGCTGGTGCATTTGTCAATCCGAAAGGCATAACCAGAAACTCGTAATGCCCATACCGAGTCCTGAATGCTGTTTTAGAGACATCCTCGTATCGGAATCTCAGTTGATGGTAGCCTGACCTTAGGTCAATCTTTGAGTAGAAACTCGACCCTTGCAACTGGTCGAATAAGTCATCAATACGTGGGAGAGGATAACGATGCTTCACGGTCACCTTGTTGAGTTCGCGGTAGTCAATACACATTCTGAAGGTACCGTCTTTCTTCTTCACGAATAAAACTGGAGCTCCCCAAGGCGAAGAGCTAGGACGTATGAAACCCTTTTCCAAGAGTTCTTGTAGTTGCGTGGACAGTTCTTCAAGTTCTGATGGAGCTAGACGATAAGGTGCTCGAGCTATAGGCGCTGCTCAAGGAGCTAGCTCGATTTGAAATTCAACTTGACGATGAGGCGGAAGACCAGGTAATTCCTCAGGAAATACCTCAGAAAAATCACGTACAATAGGTATGTCTTCTATCTTCCTTTCTTCCGAGGATGCATCAGAAACGAGGGCTAGGATAGCAGTGTGGCCCTTTCGTAAACACTTCTGGGCCTTAAGGAAAGAGATGATGCCCGCAACAGCACCATTCTTGTTGCCACGAATCACGAGAGGTTCCTCACCAAAACGAGGGATGCGGACAATCTTCTCGTTGCAAAGAATTTTCCGCTTGCTGGTGAGATAACCAATCCATAATAACAACGTCGAAACTACCCAGAACGATAGGAATGAGGTCGATAGAAAAGGTTTGTTAAGCAAGAACAAGATTACAACCCTTAACTATGTGTGTGGCCTCTAAACTTTTACCGTTTGCTAGCTCTACCATGTGTTTGGTGGTCGAAAGTGTTGGGGTGCGCTGAAGTATTTGACTAACTTTTAAGGACACATAACTAGTATCGGCACCCAAATCGAATAAAACAGTAACATAAAAGTCATCCAGTAGAAACTTACCCATCACCACGTTGGGATCGTTCCTTGCATCAGCCTGACCAATCACGAAGGCACGACCTCGGGCGCCATTGCCATTATTGTTACTCCCGTTTTTGCTTCCATTGTTGCCTCCATTGTTGTTCTCATTTCCTTGGTTGTTGTTCTGATTCTGATTTTCATTCAGCTGTGTACAGTGCCTCTTGAAGTGACCCTTAGCACCGCACTGGAAGCATCCCTTATTACCCTGCTGGTGTTGCTGTTGTTTCTGGGGAGCTTGTGGCTGCTGCTGTCGATTCTGATTCGCAGGACGTGAGCTCCGGCAATCTTTGGCTTCATGTCCAAACTTGTTACATCTCTGACAACGACGCTTGTTGCACGGCCCACTGTGGTGCAAACTACATCGATTGCACTTAGGGTGATTTCCCCTGTATCCACCCTGACCTTGATTTCCAGAAGGCTGCTGACTGGGGCTCCTGTGTTCATCTGTCTTTCGCTGCTGGGACTGAGACTGAACTGAAGTAGAACCCTTGCCCGAATTTCCATCCCACTTGCACTTGTTATCACTGGGAGTATCAGTAGTAGTAGCGTTAATACGCTTAGGCAGCTTGTTTTGCTCAACTGCCTGATCAGTGAGACGGTAAGCTAGTCGTATAACTTGCTGAATGGTACCCAGGTTAGCTGAAGTCACGTGACTCTGAATCTCTTGTACTAGACCCTTGAGGTACAACTCAATACATTTGATGGGAGGATCCACCATAGTAGGACATAAGATAGCTAATTCGTTCGATCTCTTTGTGTATGCCTCAATTTCAGACCCCGTCATATTCAGATTGAAAAACTCCACCTCTAGCGTGTGGATGTCGTCATGACTACAATACCCTTCTTTGATCAGTTCTTTGAAGTCGTTCCATGGGGTGGCATTAGCAACCTCCAGCCCTAGCAGTTGAACCTGTGCTTTCCACCAGGTTAATGCAGCACCTTCGAGTGTTCCAGTAGCGAATTTCACCCTACGGTCTTCAGGGCATTCACACATCTCAAAAACAGACTCAAGCTTCTCGAACCAATGAAGAAGGCCTACAGCTCCTTCTGTGCCGCTGAAAATACTAGGTCGGCAATCCATGAATGTTTTGAATGTGCACACAGGAGGCTGAGCATGTTGACCTCCTGCAGGGACAGCTGCAAGTGCCTCAGCAACCCGTTCATTGATCAAAGCCGTCAACTGGGCTTGAGTTAGGTTGATATGTCCTCCGCGTCCGCTCATGCTCTTCACAACGAAGCAACGTAAGTGAGAAAAGTGTCGTGAAAGTGCGTAAGCGTGGGATAACAGGAGAGAGTAAGCACACAAGGTTCAAATAGCAGTTATCACGTTAACTAGTGCACAGTGTGAACTATCTAACCGACAATATAAACATAAATCATACCACATATTGTGTAGAGTCTTGCACGTGGAGCGAAGCGTCGTTGTGGATCGTTGAGCACTGTACATGTTATAGTCTGGTTTTATCGAAAAGCTTTTCCCTTTTTAAAACCAAGTTCACTATAACCAATGGCTCTGAAACCAATCTGTCACACCCCCAAAATCCACATGCGGAGTATCACCGCTTGGAGGCGTGACATGACCAGGATCGAGCCACCAATCATATTGAACAACGTAAATAAGTAAGTAAAACCAACCACAATACAATTGGTGACCATAAAACAGTAACCAACTTTAAGTTAACAGCGGAAGCATAAAACGTAAGACTAAAACATAAGTTCCATAGTTCATAAGTTTAAAGTCCAAAACGTGGGTTTAATAAGTTCATATGGATAAAATGTTTAGCACGGGATATAACAACCTATATTCCACAACGACTTCATCCTCGTGCAATCTCCATAAGCATCTAACGACCTATAAGGCATGTAACAACGAGTCAACAACAAAGTTGAGTGAGTTCACGGTTGGTTGTTTAGTTTTAAATTATTTCCGAAAACATGGTTTGTCTTTCGTTGGCTTAATTGTCGTGGGGGTTACCCCATAGTTGAAAGTATGATTAACCAGTTCCTTCTTTATTACCCAAACCATATCCATAATTAGTGGGGGGCTTCCCCATGTGAACTACTAGACAGATATCGACAACTGACGAACAATAATGTGCCTTACGTCAATGTCTATCATCATTGACAGTTTGCCATAGTCCATTAGTACACTTCCGTCCAAACGACACAGTGTGAGGTTTATTAAACCTAATAGCGCTATTAACTAATGACCCACTCGCCATTGGCCTCGGCGATTAAGTCGATATAAGATGAGGGACTTAATGATAGAGTTTTGTCTAGTAAGTTTTAAGGTTGTTGTCCTACCCAAGGAGGACGAACGTACGTATTCTACCCAAGGAGGATACGCGGGATTTATACTGGCATCCTACCTATGGAGGATGGCGGTACATATCCTACCCAAGGAGGATATGTAGGTTCCATTTTAGTTTCTTAACCCATTCCCAAACAACCGGGAATCCCATGCCTTGTAGAAAGTGTGAACTCACCTTGGTTTGCTCGGTTAGATTAGTTACTCTAATAATCAGAAATCAAGCACGTCCTAATAAGGTACATATAACAATCAGTTTCTCATGCATGCATAACACGTATCCTACGTACGGTTTATCTACTCATTACTTCTATCACATACCACGTAATTCAATCGTCAAGGTACCTTGTTAAGTTATATTATTTTACCCTAAAATAGTATGACTATCTCACAAAATGAACAAGTATCCACACAAGTGTCCTAGTATAAAATATATATTCTAAATATATATTTAACCATTTTATTTATAAAATCAACCTCCAACTCTTTGTATTTTTGTGACAAAACCCATGGCGAAGTTTATATTCGAAACACAAGTTGTAAAATATACTAGTAACATTTGTTAGAAAAATATTTTCTAAGTGTTGAAATTTTAGAAAATTTCGCCAGAGTTTCCTTTGTAAACGGAGGTGTCCATGCTTATTAGCATATCATTTTCTTTTCAAAAATCCATCCAAACAATTCTCAGTCAACAATATACAATCTCTACGTACCAATCTTGTTAAAACAATCATAAACTACCAACTCATGAACTTGAAAATTTATAAAAATGTGTAGTAACTTACTAGTGCAATTAGTAAGTCTTGTTACCCTTGGAAGTGTAATTATTTCTTTAAAAACTCCATTTTTAAAGAATATGGCTATTTACAACTTATGTTCATATTTTCCAAAAATACTTCTTCATGTATTTTTCTTGTTACACATGTGCTTCTTAGCTTTATTAGCCACTAAAATGATGTATATTTATGTAAGAACCAAGATTTAGTAGATTTGTATTTTTAACTTGGTTACTTGGTAAATCATACTTGAGATATTTAGATTTACAAGACTTTAAACTTACTTTGTTCATCATTTTTACAAAAACATTATATTCATTCCAGTTCATGACTTTAGTGAGGATGATTCATAACTTTTAACATGTTCATCCTCTCATCTTGCTAGATTATGTTTTTAATCATGATCTAGCAAGACTACATGACGATCAACATCATTTCTACAAACAATCAACAAGTATATCAACACTAAACAACATGATTTCTTCATAACTTTAGCTTATGTTCATGTTTCAAGTTCAAGTTTCTTAGTGTTTTTTAAGTTTATCATCATGTAACCAACTTTAACCACTTAAATAAGATGAAATATGAAGTGTAGGATGTTCTTACCACTAGCTCAAGGCTAGGGATGTTCAAGAGAAGAAATGAGGTGGTTAATAGCAAACGAAGAAGGTCTTTGAACTTCCGAAAGCTCCTAGCTCCTTTGTATGACCTTTAACACCTTTGTATGCTTATAAAATAGATGAAGATGATTGAATGATGTTGATGGTGGTAGGGTTTGAGTTCGGCCGAAGCCAAGGGAAGAGAGGAGAGAAAGATTTTGTTGAAGGATGAAGATGATATGAGAATGTGAAGATCTAGTGGTTATATAATAAGTCTTCCAACATGTCTTTATCCATTAGTTCTAGTGTTTCATAAGTACTAGGCATGATCTAATTTTTAATTCAAAGAAAATCAAGGGTGGGGGCCACCCTTTGAACTGTATGCAAGGGGGGGGGGGGGGGGGTGTTTAGTTGTGTTTCAATGGTAGTTAGACTAAATGGTTGGATGTTAAGTGATTTAGTTAAGGGTTTAGGTGTTATGTAATATTATTGGGTGTTATGATGTTCGGGAACCAAAACTAGTTCAGAAAAAATAAAAACAATGCTTCTAGCATTATTTTGGTGTTTCGGGTAGTGTCCGGTTGTTCGGTTAGATACCGGTTCGTTAAAGTGCAAAGTTATTCCGTATAGTGTCTTTTATATATCTTTTCGTACCACTTTTAATTCCCCACACTCAGGAAATCATACAGGACTATTTAGTAACTTTTCTGCACAAGACTAGTATGTTAAAAAAGCACAGGTAAGTATGGCACAGTAATCAGAAAGCAGTTAAGTAATTCAGCACAGTCATCAAGCACTTTAATTAACATAAATAAATCATACGGATACATGAAATTTTGAGGGTTGTCACAAACTCCATCAGACTCTTTAAGCAAAAGTCCTCAGGAAAACTGGAGGACCTCTTTAGAACCCGCGAGGCGTTCAGTCTCGCTGAGCTCCTCACCTCCTTACCTAAACTCTTACGGGCCTCAGTCGGAGAACGAGCCCCACAACTCACATCACTCTTTTATACCCCTTCAAAGACCCAACTCACACTCACCCTTCAAAGACCCAACACCCTACTTCCAAAGCCGGTTCAACCTGGCAAACCAAATTGAAGAGCCAATGGGTTATAACCCGTTGGGACCGGAGGACCATTTCTCCATGGACATGGAGGAGGATCCGGAACCTGCCGAGCCACCAACCGGAACACCTACTCACCCCATCGATATTTCGGATGGGTCACATTTTCTTGGATCACCTTATAGTGGTCCCGACAGCTATCAGGCAAGATTTTCCCAATACGACTGGGTGTTTACTCCCAGTTACCACTCATCACCGCAGCAGCAGGATCCCTCGTGTCACACCCCAGCCGATGGCGGAAACATCGGGATGAGACGAAGTGCGTATAGATTGCTAGAGACTTCATAACACTATGTGACAATATTTAATTAAATTCAAATTCCATTGCAATTGCTAAATTGTCATAAAATAATCAAATCAAAATACAACATTGTTCCAACAAGTAACATAACATAAAAAGATAGACGATTCATAGGTGTATATCTAGTCCACCCTATACTTGTTTCATCTTTCATCATACTTCAACAATTTAACATGCAACATGTATTAAAATAGAGTTTCAATGCAAAAGCAAAGGCGAGTATACAAGTTTAACTACATAGCATAATAGAATAAAAGCTCATATCCAACATGATTCATAATATGTGATTACTAGTATGCAATTTTGGCATACAATATGATCAAACCCTAGAATACAACGCATAAAATAGCCTAATCCCAATAGTTTAGCGGGGTGGTAACTTAACAATACCCAAAAGAATAGCGGGCGGGGCGTTAATCCTATAGCGCTATAATTGTTAAGGTGGGCGAGCAAAGTTAATGAGCATATAACGTTCCAAATCGTTCACATAGCATACGAGAATAACAAGTAATTCACATTATTTTCATGTTTAAGCATGGATAGAGTATGTTTAAATGAGTTTAAAAGTCGTTGAATAATTATACATGTTGCATCCCAAAGTGTAAAGGGGAAAAAAGGGATCGAGTATACTCACGGTTGTTGCAAGCTTTCCTACTTGGAATTCCCGCGAGTGAGTTTGGTGGATGGATTAGTTTGGAGTACCTAGTCCTTCTACACGAGGAAACATAGGTGTGTAAGTTTGGCGTTTAACGGAAGATTATAATTTCGGATTTAACATAACATAAAGTATGATATCAAAAATAATCATCCTTAACTTAAATACACTTATATGACACTATGTAACCACTAGGGTTATATTGTATTTCATGGGTAGTACACCCATTAGAATCATATCAAGGTTTTAAAGTCTTAGATGATATTCTACTACTTTTAACATATAAACACAAGTTCAACATTAAAAGGTTCGAATGGGTATATATATATATATATATATATATATATATATATATATATCTAGGTTACATATTATTAAGTCCAATAATTCAAGTAGGAGTTAGAAGATTAAATCTTCATTTAGGCACCTCTAGTATCATGGAAGTCATGTATGGGGTAGGAAGAACAAGCCTCCGTTTAGGAACCCCTTGTGTGTTCACCACTTCACTTGATGTAAAAACAACCAAGGAGGGTCACGAACTAGGATTAGTACAATAGTATAAACAACCTAACTAAAGAGAAATCATCAAATCATGTGAGGATTGTATGTTTGGACAACCCAAGTTGTTCCATAATCACTCATTCATCAAGGTCTAAGCTTGACATGACTTGTGGGTTAAATACCCTAACAAAACAGAAAGTTTATGAGGTTTAATCCTTTGATATTAAGTGTCTCAACCTTTTTTTTAAGCTTAACTAACCATAGATGAGGTTATAAGCATTAGGACATAGGCTTGAGTGTATAAGTATCATAATCAAGTGTCGTTTAAGTTCAAAAACACGTTTTAGGCAAAAGTTTAGATTAATTACAAGTTTAGCACATAGTTTCCAAGAATAATGATTAAGCATCAATTGATTCACTAAATCGAACATACGAGCATATATAAAGTGTGTATAACATATTTGTAACAAAATACGAGTTTCATTAATGATCCAGGTCTCGGTTTTACAACGACTACAAAGAAAGAACGATTACAAGATTACAAGGTTTCTAAAAATAGAAATACGAACAAAACTTCTATAAATGGAAAGTACAAAAGAGCCGGGCCTTACAGTCTCCCATCCTTTAGGAAATTTTGTCCCGAAATTTAGGAAGACGTAGGGAAAAGATGAGGGTACTTCTTCTTCATATCGCTCTTGAGTTCCCAAGTGAATTCAGCGCCACGTTTACCTTCCCATCGAACCTTGACGATAGGAATTTTACTGCGCCTCAATAACTTGACTCCTTGATCCATGATTTCGACAGGTTTCTCCACGAAATGCAAAGTGTCGTTTATTTGGAGATCTTCGAGAGGAACTTGAACTCCTTCTTCAGCGTGACACTTCTTTAGATTAGAGACATGAAACGTTGGATGAACGTTGTTGAGCTCTTGAGGTAAATCGAGTCAATAAGCCACCTTACCAATCCTTTCGAGTATCTTGAAAGGACCAACATAGCGAGGGGTACGTTTTCCCTTTTTACCAAAACGAACAACTCCTTTCCAAGGAGATTCTTTGAGTAGAACATGGTCCCCAACGTTGAATTCCATTGGTTTGCGTCCCTTGTCAGCATAGACCTTTTGGCGATTTCGAGCCTTGAGTAGATTATCACGGATTTGATGAATCTTATCCGTTGCTTCTTGTATGATTTCAGGGCCAGTAAGTTGTTTGTCACCAATCTCGTGCCAGCTTAAAGGAGATCGGCATTTGCGACCATACAATGCCTCGAAAGGAGCCATTTGAATACTGGAGTGGTAGCTATTGTTGTACGAGAACACAAGAACGGAGCATGTCCTCTAGGGTTTGGATAGTACGTTCAGTCTGTCCATCCGTTTGAGGATGAAAAGCCGTACTGAGATTCAAATGAGTACCCATAGCGGACTGAAAAGTTTGCCAGAGACGCGAAGTAAATCGACTATCGCGATCAGAAATGATGTCGAGAGGAATACCATGATGGCGAATGACTTCATCGGTATAGATGCGAGCAAGTTGTTCAACCTTGAAATCTTCACGAATAGGGATTAATTAAGCGGATTTGGTCAAACGATCAATGATCACCCAAATGCTATCGTGACCAGAGGGTGTACGAGGGAGTTTAGTTATGAAGTCCATCGCAATGCTATCCCATTTCCAAACGGGGATTTCAGGTTGTTCGAGTAGACCGGAAGGTCGTTGATGCTCGGCTTTGACTTTCGAACACGTAAGACACTTATAGACGTACACGGCAATGTCTTTCTTCATACCGGGCCACCAATAGGATGTACGTAGATTATGATACATCTTGTCGGCACCAGGGTGAATTGAGTACTTGGATTTGTGTGCCTCGTTCATAAGAAAGTCTCGGAGGTTTTCGCGGTTTGGGATCCAGACACGATTGAGATAGTATAAAATACAATCGGATTTAGACACGAGCTCATGTTCTTTAGCGCCTCGTATCTCTACAGAGAGGCTACCTTCGTTAATGGAGGCGTATTGAGCTTCACGTATGCGGTCGTGGAGATCGCTCGAGATATGAAAACAATGAATATAATCTACATGAGTCTTACGACTGAGTGCATCGGCCACAACATTCGCTTTACCAGGATGGTAGCGAATCTCACAGCCATAGTCGTTTAACAGTTCCACCCAATGACGTTGACGCATGTTCAGTTCCTTTTGGTTGAAGATATGTTGAAGGCTCTTGTGGTCAGTGAAAACCACACACTTAGTACCATAAAGGTAGTGTCGCCAAATTTTCAACGCAAAAACAACTGCGCCAAGTTCAAGGTCATGGGTAGTATAGTTTTTCTCATGTATTTTGAGTTGACGAGAGGCATAAGCGATGACTTTGTCTCGTTGCATAAGAACACAACCAAGACCACGATTTGAGGCATCGCAGTATACCATGAAATCATCGTTCCCATCAGGAAGGGCGAGAATAGGAGCGTTGCAAAGCAAATTCTTGAGTGTCCGAAAAGATTTCTCTTGCTCAGGACCCCAAGCAAAAGGTTTCTCTTTTTGAGTCAACGAAGTGAGAGGGACGGCAATTTTTGAAAAGTTCGATATGAATCGACGGTAGTAACCAGCCAATCCTAGGAAGGAATGGATTTCAGAAGGAGATTTAGGCGCGGTCCAATTCTTCACTGCTTCGATTTTGGAAGGATCCACATGGATTCCTTTTTCACTAACAACGTGTCCAAGGAATTGGACTTCTTTAATCCAAAACTCGCATTTAGAGAACTTAGCGTATAAGCGTTCAACACGTAAGAGCTCGAGTATAAGGCGAAGATGACGTTCATGATCGGCTCGAGATTTAGAGTAAATGAGAATATCATCAATGAAGACGATCACGAAACAATCCAAATAAGGCTTACAAACACGATTCATAAGATCCATGAACACGGCGGGTGCGTTGGTCAAACCAAAAGGCATGACTACGAACTCGTAGTGTCCATGGCGAGTGCGAAAAGCGGTTTTGGGAATGTCCTCATCGAGAACACGAAGTTGGTGATAACCAGAATGAAGATCGATTTTGGAGAAATAAGCAGCGCCTTGAAGTTGATCAAAGAGATCGTCGATACGCGGAAGAGGGTAACGATTTTTTACGGTGAGTTTGTTGAGCTCACGATAATCGATACACATGCAGAAAGAACCATCCTTCTTTTTGACGAAGAGTACGGGAGCACCCCAAGGTGAGGTACTTGGACGAATGAAACCCTTATCGAGGAGTTCTTAAAGCTGCGCAGATAACTCTTGCATTTCAGAAGGTGCAAGACGATAAGGAGCCTTAGCAACAGGAGTCGCACCTGGTACGAGGTCAATCCGAAAGTCAACAGATCGAGGTGGAGGAGGACCAGGTAAATCTTCAGGAAAGACGTCAGGGAAGTCGCGCACCACTGGAACATCACTTAAACTCTTTCCCTTGCCCTTTTCTTCCACAACGTGGGCTAAAAAGGCAAAGTACTGTTTGCGTAAGTACTTGTTCGCTTGTGTGCAGGACATCAACTTCAGTCCCTTTGAAGGTCGGTCTCCATAGACGTGCAAAACGTCGCCAGATGGAAGGGGTAAACGAACGTATTTCTCGTGACAAGCGATTTCAGCATGGTTCTTTTGAAGCCAATCCATGCCTATGATGACGTCGAAACTACCTAGTTGCATAGGTATGAGATAGATAGGGAAAACGTGCTCATTAAGAGTAAGAAGACAATCACGAAGAACGGAATTGACAGAGATGGACTTGCCATTGGCGACTTCGACGGAAAACAACTTAGGTAGCTTAGAGCGGGCGCAATTTAACAATGATTCGAATACTAAGGACACAAAGCTTTTGCCCACACCAGTATCAAATAGTATCGAAGCATAAAGATGGTTAACAAGAAACGTACTGTAACGACTCACACAAAAAATGTCCTAAAAACGTTCTGTAAGTATAAACCCGGACCCCTGATGTAACAACCCTCATTAAAAGTCCTATTTATTTTATTATTTTATCCAATAGGAAACCCTAGTTGAGACACCCAAGTGATTCTGCACAAACCCTACAAATTTCAGAACAATCAGAATCAGGATCAGAGCCCCTAAAACTCAAGGAGGGCATTCCCTACTTGACGATTATATAAATATATTGCTGTCGAAATTGAAAGTAAATAATCTGACGACTCAGCAGGCCTAGTCCCAAACGTGGCAAACCTATAGTGCTTAGGTGTTCCTTACGCACCTTAAGGAAATTAGTGTTACGGTGCGCAAGGGTTGTTACGGACCGTAAGAGATTTGGTGTTACGGTGCGCAAGGGATGTCAATTTCTGGCTATAAATAGAAGGCTTCAGGACTTGAATTCTGCAATTGGAACGACGTTCAAACTCCAAAATTACGCTGAGTTATTGTTCAATTACTACAAAAACACACACGAATCACTAATTAGAATAGCGGGTGCTGCTACGATGCCGGGTATTAACTCGATCGCTGCTACGATTCAATGTCCGATCGATTTAAACTATCCAATGGATGTTTAAGTGCTGCCCACATTAGGGTTTATGCTTTGTCATTAGTCATGATTCCGATGGATGTTTAAGTGATTGCACTTTGTCATTCGTTGTGAATCTGATGGATGTTTAAGTATCGCACTTTGTCATTCGTTGTGAGGGTTTTAATCTCGTGAGTTATCGTAAATGCTGTATTAATTTACCTACCTAGTTCGTGTGCACTAGGTTACAAGGCTAAATCAATAGGCTAAGCTCTGCCTGTATAAATCTGCAATATATTAAGGCTTATCTGTAACTTTGCCGTATGAATCTGCATGCTTATAATGTGAGTCATTCTCTTTTTATCAACTATTTTACAATACCTCAAATTCTTTTCAAGGTTATAATTACAGGGACTAAGTCGTGGATATCTTGAATTACTGGCTAATGGGGTATTGTGCACATTACTAATTTTCTCCCAGTTAGGTTCATTAACCTACTAGGGATAATCGTCACTATTTAGGATCATTGACCTAATAGTGGTATGACCATCGTCACCATTGTGACATGTCACCATTGTGACAGGACGTCAGATAAAAATGAGATAGAAGCCATTGTAAGCGCTCTTATGCTGTAATGAATAACTATGCATCATTATGCAAAATGAATGATTCACTCAGTATTTCCCGCTGACAAAACCTTTTTTAAAACGCGTTTCAGGTAATTACAGTAGATTGGAGTAAGAGATGGATACGGCACTAAAAGGCATCAAGAAGTGGCTTATTTTATTAATTAAATCAAATTAAGAAATATTGTTTTATGTAATCAAATTTATCTTTATTTAAGCTACCTTTGTAAAACATGGATTTATTCCATCTATTTAATAAATAAAAATCCGGTGTTTCTATACTCTGATATTTTTCCTAACTCACGGTCCTGATGAAATTTCCGCTGCAACGTTTTCAAAATAATCACCGGTACCACTGGGCTGTTCACGGCTTCCGATTCTGTCCAGGGTGGGTCGGGGGCCGTGACAGAAGGTGGTATCAGAGCCACTGCTCTAAGCCTTTAGGTGTTGTGACAATAATCCCTAAGTTCATATAAAAGAGTTAGGAAATTGCTGTTAACTGGTAGCACACATTATAGCATTTAGACTTGAACTTAAGAAAAGATGCCTTAGTATCAGCTTTAGGATAAGCTAAGTACTGGTGTAAATAAAGTATGATGGGTTTTGATATACCATAAGAATGGTAATTAGAATATTGCAAGAGATGATAAATAAGCAAGGATTAATAGTAATTATTGCTTATTGATATTAATTGGTCTAGAATAAGATATGTTACAAGAAATACAAGTTTCCTTGATTCAGGATAAAAACCCTAATAAAAGAGGCACTTTTGAAAAGATACTATTTATGGGAAATAGAAAATTTTCTCCAACAAGACTGGGTATGGTGTAGCAGACTCTCCAGTTTGTTTGGATATACTGGGATTACCTCTCCGGCGTGAACCGGATAAGACGGGGTATATATTATGTCAAACGAGTGACAAGATTTCCCTAAATAGTATTATGACCAGATATCTGACTGGTTTTTGGAAATATGAATCTATTAAATACATGATCTTATAGAGGGTATGTATATTACAGCATGTAAAATATGTGATTATATATATATATATATATATATATATATATATATATATATATATATATATATATATATATATATATATATATATATAAGAAATTCCAAAAGTCAGTTAGGAATAAAGCACAAGCATATGTGTCAAATAATAAATCTAGATTTCTTTATTAGGAATCTCTTTTTCGATTTCAAACATTATTTCGTTTGATCATCTGTCTCATAGCTCGTGTGATAAAATAAACAATAGAAAACCTTTAAGTTAAACCGCCATCAAAAGAATTTCTAAAACATTAACGCAAGTAAGAAGCAGGTAAAGTTGTGATAATATACAAGAAAACACATGTAAATTTAATTATAAATCCACAGAAGTTGAAGTATATCACACAACTTTCGAGGCAAGACCTTTGGAAAATATAAATTGGGTAAGATGACACCAATGTTAATTCCATCAGTAGAAGAACTACTAATAAAAAAGAAGCACTTTACCACATGATCCTACAAAATGAATCTCGCTAAGGTACGCTAGAATAAGATTTCACAAACATCAGTGCACAGTCTAATCAGAGTTATAATTTTTAGCACTGAAAAAGGAGTCACATACCTTTGTAAATTCCCTATTTCATTTTATTTGACATTCCCTGGTAATGTCATTTAATAACGGTTATCACTCAAAAATTCCAGATAGAAGTTCTTATATTTCTTTTGTTGAAAGTTTTGACTTCTGCATATGATAAGTTGACTTTAGCATTTCTACTTCCCCTAATGGTCATCATACCATGAGGATTTCTTTCATAATAGAGAATATTGATTTATTTCAATTCTTGGTAAATCCACACGTTACACATGCACCGTTTGCTGCGCATATGGTTCGTTTAAATTCTGAATTTCACTAGAGGGCTTCATTCTAATTTGTCGTTTTATCCAAACTCAAATATCCTTTAGTTAGACTTGATTTTGGCACAGAGAACCGCATTATTACTAAACAATGACTCTTAATATCGAGTCAATAAATTTTTGAAAAACTCAATTTTCTTTGGCATCCATGGTTTCTGTTATGACCATGTCCGAACTTTCTTATTTAAACTCGTTTTGTTTAAACCGAGTTCAATTGTTTGAACTTGCTCGTATTACATATTCAATTCAAGGTTCCATATGATGAATTAAAACCATCATGTTCGGAATAATCCTAACAAGCATTTCAATTCTCTTGAACTATAACATGCTTGTGTGATCCTCGACTTCACTAAATTATTTCTTTAATTACGATCACCTTGTGGTGACATTTTCACAAAATCTGAAGATTGCGCTAATCTCGGATTTAATTATTTAATTATTTATATTAAATCCACTTTGTTGATTTCTTCTATACAAGTAATCTTAAAACAATCATGTGCTCAGATAATAATACCCAAATTCATATTTTGGTATATCTCTTAATAGTTATTACAATATCAATCGAGTCTTTCGTAATATTTATTGCTCTATCATCGTTGATCGAAAAACATTATATATAAATTTAATTGATTATATATAATTACCTAATTTACAAATATAGTATTACTATATTTTAAACCATTGCGGTGAAGAAATTATATTTGAGATATACTCTCATTTAAAGTTATTGATTAGTTATTTATTATTGATAATTTTATTATTAATAATAATATATTAATAGTAGTAAGTGTTAATATTATTTTTTTAAATACTAGGGTTATTATCAAGGGCAGGTATTAGATAGCCTAGCCTTAGTTAGGCATGGATTGGCCACCTATGCTTAAACAAGGGCGCACTAACCAATATCCAACCAGGATAATAACTAGTTAATATATATAAATTAAGTCATCATACTTATTTAGTAAATTTAAATTATATATATATACTGTGGAGAAGACATATTTTCAAAAAAAAAGGGACAAATAAAACTATATAAAAAATTGTCTATCACATGTTTTGTAAAGAAAATGACCATATAAGAATAATATGATAGTCATCAACTACGTTGGGTTAAGGGAACATTATGATATATAAGAATAGTCCTCATTTTTCATTTATTTACAACATTTGTAAATACATTTACAACGTTATATGGTTTCAAAATAAAAATAAGTAATCCCATAGAATCAACCCATTAAGTGTTATATATTTACCAAATATTTTACAAATACTTTTGTACAATAAATATTTTTACACCTCTATTTACCATTTTCATTTAAACGTTATAAATAAAAAGTGATTTCTTTTACAAAATAATAATAGTAAAATATTTTGTAATGTAATAACTTCATTACGGTATTTTGTAATATATATTACATAGTAAATATAAATATTTTACATAGTATAGTAAAATACTAAAATAATATTTATTTAAAAGTGGTGACTATTTATGTAACAACCCTCGGTAAAACCAACACCCTCATAATATTCCGACTCTCTAAATATATCATAAAATGTATTAATATGTCTTATGTTATGTCCCGTATGTGAAAACCGAGCCTTAAGCTATGTTATAGTTATAAAAATAAATAAAATTCTGAAATTATAAGCTGATGCGGGCCGCTTCTTACCCACATCAACTTAATGCGGGCCGAATTAGGATCAGGTGTTGACTTCGCTGACTTCTTTAGTCAAAGCGGGCCGCTTTAGGGTTTAGCTAAATTAATGCGGGCCGCGAGTGACTTGGTTACGCGAATGCACCAGAGGGCGACACGTGTCGTAATCGTGTCAACCCTAGAGCTGACTAGTCAAAGCTATGGCTAGATGCGGCCCGCTTTAGGTCTAGCGTTCTGGAACGCGGGCCGCTTCAGGATCATATTTCACAACTATAAATAGAAACCCTCAGATTCAGTTCTCGTCGCCAATTCATAAATCTTAAACACGAATTCTGAAATAGAGAGCTTATATATTTTGGGTATTATACCCCTAAATTAGCGAGGTTCTGCTCCGTTGTAAGTATTATAACCCCGGTTTCATAATAGTTACGCTGCCCGATTGATTTAGGGTTCCGTAACAACTGTCGTGATTTTGGCCGACGTAGTTGTTGGAATGCCGTCTCGGGGAGGGTATTACTAATATTTTCAAAGGGTTGTGATACTAATTAATGTACATTTGTATAAATTATAGATTATAGCCAGGAAACCCTTACGGAAAGCCTAAAACAGCAATGTGAGTTTATCCTCTTTTTGTTAATGTTTTTGGAATACTTTACAAAACCTTAATTGTTTACAAATGTGATTAAGCGGTGATTGAGTCTTTGTAGTCTTCAATTACTGCCGGTATTATGGGGTTTTGTATACAAAATTTACTACTTGCGAGTAGTATGTCAATATGACAATTCATTATCATTGGACGACGAGTTAGCCAATGGGTAATTTGACCATAGCCATAGATCCGGTCGAGTGGCAAATACTGAATGAGTAATTGTGTAGACATAAACAATGTGATCGCTCTCAATACTGTTTTAATTGCTAAAATGTTTCTTGATTAAACTGGGATTCACTCACCAGTATTTCCGACTGACAAATATTTTTAAAACGCGTTTCAGGTAACCCAATGTGACAGCCAATTAATAGAAAGCCAGCTGGAGAGCACTAAAGGCTTGGGGATAATGTGGCTATAAAAGTTACCTAATAAACGATGTTTTAAATTCAATAAAATAGGGTTTATCCCTATAACTGTATTGTAATAAGAAACTTGGGTTTTGCCCATGTATTTATTAATATCAAGCATGGTGGTTTTACTCTGATACACATTTCCTAACTACGATTCTGATATAAATTCCGCTGCGAGGTTAATATTAACCAAACTGATACCACCACTGGGATCACGTCCGCCCGTTCCCGGGAAATGGGGCACGGGGGCTGTGACAGAAGGTGGTATCAGAGCCTAGCCACTGGTCTGAGCCAAAGAAGTGTTCTGCTGACACTTAAATTCTACCTTTTGTGTTAGGAAATAGATTACGGACATACGTGCATAACTGTATTTACTTGTTATGTGTTATTTAACTATTTGTTAGTTTTCAGTACGAGTGATCAAGGGACTTCAGATCTGAATCGTCAGTTAGTTGATTCCCCTAAGAGTGAAGGTACCTCATCCCAGCCTGCCCTCTCGGGGTACGTTGCTGATCAGGAAGATGGAATATTTGCCTTTAGAGCCCAATCTGAAGAACCATTTCCTAATAAGAAACGAGGATGGTTCAGTAAAGAAGCTTTTGCTCGTAGGAAGAGAATGAGGAAATTGCAACAGCAAAGAACTTTAGCAGCTATTAAACGAGAAACAGATGCCCATACTCAAGATATGCTTAATAGAAGCCTAGCTAATTTCCATATTTTAGCTACGACTGCTGCTGACCCAGATCTGGAACAACAAGTAGCCCCACAACCCTTACCTGTAATTCCAAATCAACCCATGGAAATAGAAAACATCGATAATCAAATAGATATGCATGAATTTAATCCGGAAGAAATCCCTAGGATACCTGCACCAAACCCTCTAGACCCAAATTACGACCCCTGGTGGGATAATAATAGGGACTTTGTGCAACGATATCCTATCCAGGATTATCCACCCATGCGGAACATAGAAGCTTACCCAGGTATGGACCCTTTAGATCCCTATTACCAAAATGATTATATTAGGGAAATTTTAGAGGATCCTTACCAATTTCAGGAGCTGTCACCCCTATCTCAGGAACCAGCACCCCAGTTTCCAAACCCAGTCCGAGAACCTGCACCCCCAATGAGTGCAGAAAACGTCCAAGAACTTAGGACTTTTGGGGAGGAAATTTTAGAAAGCAGTGAGAGAATGCGTCAGGTGGGAGAGCGTCTCGTATGGAAATACGATGAGCGCAATATGGATTTTTGGATAAATCCATATCCATGAATGTGAGAATGGAGGAAGCAGTAGTAATACAATAAAGTAAAATAAAATAGAATAAAAGATGTGTGTAGGGATGCATATTACTAGTGTGATTTTTACTTTCTGTCAGTATTGTAATTTCATTTCAGTAATAGTGTGTAATGGAAGCATAATACTATATGAATAGAGTAAAAGTAGCAATGATCTACGTTTTTGGTTAAGATTAAGTGTTGTATGGTTAACTATCTGGTGATATTAATTTGAAATAAATGTTTAAAATTCAGATGGCCGACGAAGAAAATCAAGGAAATCTGAATAACGATAATCATAGTAACATTCATGTGGGAAATGAGAATCCAAGCAACAATAACCATGGACATCAATTGGATAATAGCGCTATTCAACACATAGTAGCACAAGGAATTATAGATGCAATGCCATTTATACTTCAAACTGTTAAGGATGCTGATAACAAAAGTAATCATAGTAGTAAGCGACCAAGTGAACAAGAAAACAGTGTGAACAATGGACCCATACTTCAATTGCCTATTCCCAAAAGAAGAAGAACCATGTCTTATGGTTGTTCTTATAAAGAATTTTGGTCATGCAAACCAATGGAATTCTCGGGCAATGAAGGGGCTATTGCAACCTTACGTTGGATAGAAAAGACTGAGGCAGTTCTAAGGATAAGCAAGTGTGCTGAAGAAGATAAAATATTGTTTGCTTCTAATCTATTTAAGAATGCAGCACTAGAATGGTGGAACACTATCCTCCACTCAAGAGGAAGTGATCAAACCTACAATATGGAATGGGAAGAATTTAAGAACAAGGTAGAAAGAAAATTCTGCCCACCCAATGAGAAAGAACAGATAGCAGACAAATTTTTACATCTTAGAATGACTGGTGTGGATAGTAAGGGATACACTAAAATATTCTTCGAATATGCTAGGATAGTACCAACTCTTGCTTCACCAGAACCAGTGTTAATTTCTCGTTATATTTGGGGATTGATAGGAGAAATTAGACACATAGTCAAGGCAACTAAACCTCAAACCATAGAAGAAGCTGTAGAATTAACAAGTACCTTGACTGATGAATTAGTCCGTACTAGAGAAGAGGATCAAAGAAGAAACTTAACTCAAAAGCTTACACAAGAATTTCGTTCTGAAAATTCTAACCGTGGGAAGAATGTAGGTTATACTTCTGCACCATACTGTAGAAATTGCAAAAGAAAGCATTCAGGAAGATGCTCCATATATTGTAACTTTTGCAAAATATCGGGACACAAGGAAGAAAATTGCAGGAAGAAAGTTAACAGTCGGGTATGTTACAATTGCGGAGAACAGGGTCATATCAAACCAAACTGTCCGAAATTAGCTCCAGCTCCAGACAACAAGAATACTAAAAATGCTAGAGCATTCGTGCTGACTGCAGATGAAGCCAGGATGATTCCAGATGTCATAGCTAGTACGTTTTTAGTTAATGATATTTTTGCTAAAGTATTATTTGACTCTGGTGCAAACCAAAGTTTTATTAATACGTCGTTTTGCAAAATTTTAAATCAGTCATTAACTAAACTACCACAGGAATGCTTAGTAGAGACAGCTAATGGAGAAACTGTTAGAATTTCTGAAATCTTGCAGGGGGCAAGCATAGAAATTTCAAATCAGAAATTTATAGCAAACCTATATCCCATGAATCTAGTAGGATTCGATGTTGTTTTAGGAATGGATTGGTTAATAGCCAATAAAGCCAATATTTTATGTGATCAGAAGTTAATTCAAATAGATTCACCAAAAGGTAAAAGGATCACAATTAAAGGAGATAAATTCTCTAGAACCACAAAATTCATCTCTGTGATGAAAACTGCAAGTTTTATAAGAAAAGGTTCTATAGTGTATTTGATTTCGATAATCACTAACACCAAAGGAAAAGATTTAAAAGATATTCCAATAGTATCTCAGTTTTCAGATGTATTTCCAGAAGAATTGCCAGGGCAACCTCCAGATAGGGAAGTTGAGTTCAGAATTCATCTAATACCAGGAACATCACCAATTGCTAAAGCACCTTATCGTTTGGCACCCGCTGAAATGAAAGAATTAAAGAAACAATTAGACGAATTGTTAGAGAAAGGATTTATACAGCCAAGTTCATCGCCATGGGGAGCGCCAATATTATTTGTTAAAAAGAAGGACGGATCAATGCGTATGTGCATTGATTACCGTGAATTAAACAAAGTCACGATTAAGAATCGGTATCCATTACCGAGAATCGATGATCTGTTTAATCAACTGCAAGGAGCTCGATACTTCTCAAAAATCGATTTAAGGTCAGGATATCATCAATTAAAGGTACAGGAAGAGGATATTCCTAAAACTGCATTTAGAACAAGATATGGTCATTATGAATTTACTGTCATGCCATTTGGTTTAACCAATGCCCCAGCTGCATTTATGGACATGATGAACCGAATATGTAAGCCATATTTGGATAAATTCATAATTGTATTCATAGATGATATTCTAATTTATTCTAAGAATAAAGAGGAACATGCAAAACATTTGCACGCACTTTTAAGTATATTAAGAAAGGAAAAACTTTATGCTAAATTCAATAAGTGCGAATTTTGGTTAGAACAAGTACAATTCCTTGGACATTTAATAAATCATGAAGGAGTTCATGTAGATCCAACCAAGATTGAAGCAATTACTAAATGGAAAACCCCTGAGTCACCAACCGAGGTTAGAAGTTTCTTAGGATTGGCCGGTTATTATAGAAAATTTATTCAAGATTTCTCAAGGATAGCCATTCCCTTAACTATGTTAACTTGCAAATCTGTTAAGTTTGAATGGGGAATGAAACAAGAAGAAGCTTTTAGAATTCTTAAGCAAAGATTAACCCATACACCTATATTAGTATTACCAGAAGGAACTGAAGACTTTACAGTCTATTGTGATGCTTCCAGATTAGGTTATGGATGTGTATTAATGCAACGCCAAAAGGTTATAGCTTACGCATCAAGACAACTTAAGAATCATGAAAAGAATTATTCAACCCATGATTTAGAATTAGGAGCTATAATTTTTGCTCTTAAAATTTGGAGACATTACCTTTATGGTAGTAAGTTTACCATATTTACTGATCACAAGAGTTTAAGGTATGTTTTCAGGCAAAAAGAGTTGAATATGAGACAAAGACGTTGGATGGAATTTCTTAGTGACTATGATTGTGATATCCAATATCATGAAGGTAAGGCAAACATAGTAGCAGATGCTTTAAGCCGAAAATATCATGAAAAATCAAAAAGGGTACGTTCTCTTAGATTAAATCTGCAAGTAGATTTAAATGGTCAGATAAAAGAAGCACAAGAATCAGTAATCAAAGATGATTCTGAAAAATTAAAAGGTATGCTAAAAGAATTGGAACAAGGAATAGATGGAATTTGGAAATTCCATAAAAAGAGAATATGGATACCTAAATTAGGAGACCTGCGTAACCGTATACTAGAAGAAGCTCATAAGTCTAAGTATACCATGCATCCAGGAAGTAATAAAATGTACCAGGATTTAAGGAAAAATTTCTGGTGGATAGGAATGAAGAAGGACATAGCAACCTATGTTTCTAAATGTTTAACTTGTTCACAAGTTAAAGCAGAACATCAGAAACCCTCAGGTTTGTTACAACAGTTAGAAATGCCAGTTTGGAAATGGGAATTGATAACAATGGATTTTGTTACCAAATTACCCAAAACTAGGAAAGGAAATGATACAATCTGGGTGATTGTAGACAGGCTAACCAAATCAGCTCATTTTCTACCAATGAAGGAAACAATTAGTATGGAACAATTATCTAAATTATATGTAAATGAAATTGTTTCTTTACATGGCATTCCTTTATCAATTGTTTCTGATAGAGATAGCCGTTTTACTTCTCATTTTTGGTCAAGTTTCCAAAAGGCAATGGGAACTAAGTTAAAGCTAAGTACTGCTTATCATCCACAAACGGATGGACAAAGTGAAAGGACAATTCAAACCATGGAAGACATGCTTAGAGCTTGTGTCATTGATTTTGGAGGTAATTGGGACAATCACTTACCTTTAATAGAATTTTCTTATAATAATAGCTATCACACAAGTATCAATGCTGCACCATTTGAAGCACTTTATGGAAGAAAGTGTCGAACCCCAGTCTGTTGGGCAGAAATTGGGGAACAGCAACTATCTGGACCTGAGATAGTGCAGAAAACAACTGATAAGATTATTCAAGTCAAGGAACGACTGAAAGCAGCACGTGATCGACAAAAGAGTTATGCTGATAACAGATGCAAGCCATTGGAATTTCAAGTAGGAGATAAAGTATTGTTGAAAGTCTCTCCTTGGAAAGGAATAGTAAGATTCATCAAACGAGGAAAGTTAAGTCCCAGGTATGTTGGACCTTTCAAAATTATTAGAAGAATAGGACCTGTAGCCTATCAGTTACAACTACCAGAGAAAATGGCAGGAATACATAACGTATTCCATGTATCTAATCTTAAAAAGTGTTTGGCTGATGAGTCATTAATAGTACCTCTTAAGGATATAGAGGTAAATGAACAACTCAAATTTATAGAAAAACCTCTACAAATTGAAGACAGAAAGATTAAGAATCTCAAACATAAAAAACTAATTCTAGTCAAAGTAAAGTGGGATTCCAAAAGAGGATCTGAGTATACATGGGAACTCGAATCAGAAATGAAGAAGAAATATCCGTACTTGTTTCAATAGATCTCGAGGACGAGCTCTAAAATAAGGTGGGGAGAATGTAACAACCCTCGGTAAAACCAACACCCTCATAATATTCCGACTCTCTAAATATATCATAAAATGTATTAATATGTCTTATGTTATGTCCCGTATGTGAAAACCGAGCCTTAAGCTATGTTATAGTTATAAAAATAAATAAAATTCTGAAATTATAAGCTGATGCGGGCCGCTTCTTACCCACATCAACTTAATGCGGGCCGAATTAGGATCAGGTGTTGACTTCGCTGACTTCTTTAGTCAAAGCGGGCCGCTTTAGGGTTTAGCTAAATTAATGCGGGCCGCGAGTGACTTGGTTACGCGAATGCACCAGAGGGCGACACGTGTCGTAATCGTGTCAACCCTAGAGCTGACTAGTCAAAGCTATGGCTAGATGCGGCCCGCTTTAGGTCTAGCGTTCTGGAACGCGGGCCGCTTCAGGATCATATTTCACAACTATAAATAGAAACCCTCAGATTCAGTTCTCGTCGCCAATTCATAAATCTTAAACACGAATTCTGAAATAGAGAGCTTATATATTTTGGGTATTATACCCCTAAATTAGCGAGGTTCTGCTCCGTTGTAAGTATTATAACCCCGGTTTCATAATAGTTACGCTGCCCGATTGATTTAGGGTTCCGTAACAACTGTCGTGATTTTGGCCGACGTAGTTGTTGGAATGCCGTCTCGGGGAGGGTATTACTAATATTTTCAAAGGGTTGTGATACTAATTAATGTACATTTGTATAAATTATAGATTATAGCCAGGAAACCCTTACGGAAAGCCTAAAACAGTAATGTGAGTTTATCCTCTTTTTGTTAATGTTTTTGGAATACTTTACAAAACCTTAATTGTTTACAAATGTGATTAAGCGGTGATTGAGTCTTTGTACTCTTCAATTACTGCCGGTATTATGGGGTTTTGTATACAAAATTTACTACTTGCGAGTAGTATGTCAATATGACAATTCATTATCATTGGACGACGAGTTAGCCAATGGGTAATTTGACCATAGCCATAGATCCGGTCGAGTGGCAAATACTGAATGAGTAATTGTGTAGACATAAACAATGTGATCGCTCTCAATACTGTTTTAATTGCTAAAATGTTTCTTGATTAAACTGGGATTCACTCACCAGTATTTCCGACTGACAAATATTTTTAAAACGCGTTTCAGGTAACCCAATGTGACAGCCAATTAATAGAAAGCCAGCTGGAGAGCACTAAAGGCTTGGGGATAATGTGGCTATAAAAGTTACCTAATAAATGATGTTTTAAATTCAATAAAATAGGGTTTATCCCTATAACTGTATTGTAATAAGAAACTTGGGTTTTGCCCATGTATTTATTAATATCAAGTATGGTGGTTTTACTCTGATACACATTTCCTAACTACGATTCTGATATAAATTCCGCTGCGAGGTTAATATTAACCAAACTGATACCACCACTGGGATCACGTCCGCCCGTTCCCGGGAAATGGGGCACGGGGGCTGTGACAATTTACATATAGTAAAAATGCATAACAAATAACATTTGATATGTAAGATACGGTTTAGACAGGGATACAAATAATATATATTATATTTACTTTACAAATATAATATAATGGTTGGTCATGTCAAAACAACTTGTTCTTATTATATTTCAATCTCTAGAACATAGTATGAAAAAATATAGTCACTAATAGTGTACTATCACATTGTTTCACAATTAAAACAACTTGGAACCCTAAACAATGATACACTAACTCTATAGTCTTTTGGTGTATCTTTGTAATTCACTCATCCCAACACTTTGATTTTCTCATATCATCAATATTTGACAAATCATTTTTCATACTTTTATTTCATTTAGAACCTGTCAATTCTAAGTCTTCCTCAGTTGCCAATCAAAGTAAGCTTTCTTTTGACAAAGAATTTTATTAAATCTAAAAGTCCTTCAAATTCATATCTATTGATCATATATCTTTTGGCTTGAACCTAGTCACCTTGAAAATTATATCATTCATTTGTCATCGATTTCTCGAACTAATTCAGTTGAATCATTGAATCCTACTTATGGTACAACTCGTATTCACAAAATTATATATTTTGATTCAGTATCATCTACCTTAATATTGTTTTATTAACCAAAATATGACATAAAGTCTAAAAAGAAATATCATAACCCAAATCTCGAGGACGAGATTTTTATTAAGGTGGGGAGAATGTAACGACTCACACAAAAAATGTCCTAAAAACGTTCTGTAAGTATAAACCCGGACTCCTGATGTTACAACCCTCATTAAAAGTCCTATTTATTTTATTATTTTATCCAATAGGAAACCCTAGTTGAGACACCCAAGTGATTCTGCACAAACCCTACAAATTTCAGAACAATCAGAATCAGGATCAGAGCCCCTAAAACTCAAGGAGGGCATTCCCTACTCGACGATTATCTAAATATATTGCTGTTGAAATTGAAATTAAATAATCTGACGACTCAGCAGGCCTAGTCCCAAACGTGGCAAACCTATAGTGCTTAGGTGTTCCTTACGCACCGTAAGGAAATTAGTGTTACGGTGCGCAAGGGTTGTTACGGACCGTAAGAGATTTGGTGTTACGGTGCGCAAGGGATGTCAATTTCTGGCTATAAATAGAAGGCTTCGGGACTTTAATTCTGCAATTGGAACGACGTTCAAACTCCAAAATTACGCTGAGTTATTGTTCAATTACTACAAAAACACACACGAATCACTAATTAGAATAGCGGGTGCTGCTACGATGCCGGGTATTAACTCGATCGCTGCTATGATTCAATGTCCGATCGATTTAAACTATCCAATGGATGTTTAAGTGCTGCCCACATTAGGGTTTATGCTTTGTCATTAGTCGTGATTCCGATGGATGTTTAAGTGATTGCACTTTGTCATTCGTTGGGAATCCAATGGATGTTTAAGTATCGCACTTTGTCATTCGTTGTGAGGGTTTTAATCTCGTGAGTTATCGTAAATGATGTATTAAGTTACCTACCTAGTTCGTGTGCACTAGGTTACAAGGCTAAATCAATAGGCTAAGCTCAGCCTGTATAAATTTGCAATATATCAAGGCTTATCTGTAACTTTGCCGTATGAATCTGCATGCTTATAATGTGAGTCATTCTCTTTTTATCAACTATTTTACAATACCTCAAATTCTTTTCAAGGTTATAATTATAGGGACTAAGTCGTGGATATCTTGAATTACTGGCTAATGGGGTATTGTGCACATTACTAATTTTCTCCCAGTTAGGTTCATTGACCTACTAGGGATAATCGTCACTATTTAGGTTCATTGACCTAATAGTGGTATGACCATCGTCACCATTGTGACAGGACGTCAGATAAAAATAAGATAGAAGCCATTGTAATCGCTCTTATGCTGTAATTAATAACTATGCATCATTATGCAAAATGAATGATTCACTCAGTATTTCCCGCTGACAAAACATTTTTTAAAACGCGTTTCAGGTAATTACAGTAGATTGGAGTAAGAGATGGATACAGCACTAAAAGGCATCAAGAAGTGGCTTATTTTATTAATTAAATCAAATTAAGAAATATTGTTTTATGTAATCAAATTTATCTTTATTAAAGCTACCTTTGTAAAACATGGATTTATTCCATCTAATAATAAATAAAAATCCGGTGTTTCTAAACTCTGATATTTTTCCTAACTCACGGTCCTGATGAAATTTCCGCTGCAACGTTTTCAAAATAATCACCGGTACCACTGGGCTGTTCATGGCTTCCGATTCTGTCCAGGGTGGGTCGGGGGCCGTGACACGTACTGTTAACGACATCATTGTCGTTGCGCTCTTGATTTGCGTTCAGGTTGAAAACGCGTCCACGAGGAGGTTGTTGTTGCTCTTGATTCCATTGTGGGCATTGAGGACGAAGGTGATTAACATCCCCACATTTGAAACTAGCCCTAGCTGGTCTTGCATTTTGAGGAGCAGGTGGAGCTTGTTGGGCTTGCTGAGCTTGTGGTGCTTGCTGTGCTTGATTGTAGCGGCAAAAGGCGGTGTCATGTCCATAACGGTTGAAATTGCCACAACGACGACACCTGCCATTGGCGGGATGATGGTAATTACAAGTGGCACACTTGGGGTGAATCCCAGTGTACGACTTTTGGGTGTTATCAGGAGCAACAGGATTTGGGTTAACGGGTGGCACAATCGCATTGCAAACAGGGTTCGATTGCTTTCGCTTCTTCCCCCTATTGCTACTCAACTGTTGGGTAATTTGGTTGGCTGGCTTGAATGAAACGGGGTTCGCGGCTTGCTTATCGCAAATGCGATTGTTGTTCAGAGAAGCGGCCAAATGGTAAACAGCTTCGATATTGTCGAGCTTGGCAGTCTCGATCGTATCGCGCATAGCAGAGGGTAACCCATTGATGTATTTACTTATCTTGCGCGCAGTGGTCATGACAAGGTGGGGGACTATGAAGCTTAGTTGTTTGAAACGGGTGGTATAGGCTAGGTTCTCATCTCCTACTTGCTTTAAAGCCCAAAATTCTTCCTCTAACCTTTGTTGCTCATGCGGAGGACAAAACTCGTCCATCATTAGGGCCTTGACTTCTTCCCAGGTCAACGCATAAGCCAGTTCATTTGAACGGATGTTCCTTTCGTTCGTCCACCATTCTAGAGCTCGGGCTTGGAATACCCCAGTCGCACTACGCGTTCTGAGCTCATCAGAGCAATCACTGTTGATGAACGTGACCTCTATGCTATCAAACCATTTGAGCATGGCGGTCACCCCATCATTGCCAGTGAATGGCTTGGGATTGCACGACCAAAAGTGCTTGAAGTTGAACGAAGCGGGCTTGCGTATTTCAACCTTAGAGTCGACGGAAGAGTTTGGAGTTTCAGAAGCTCTAATCTCGGTGATGACCTTTGGAACGACGCACGCAAATTGATCGGCCATGAAATCCATCATCTTCTTTGTAGCACGGGTCTTTGACTGCTTAGACGCTTTGGAGAGACGGGAAGACATCTAAGATTCAAAAGAACGAATAGGTGAGACTTGATCATAATGTTTGTTTAAGAAAATTGATTGCACAATATGATTCACATAACATAAAGTGTCACAAAGCATAAATTGGTTCACATAGCATAAGAGTTTAGACGTCTCATATAGCATAGTCATGAGTTCCACATAGCATAGCATGAATAAATGAAAGCATTGTAAATTTAGTTTGTTCACGAGGGATTATTATTGTTTGTGATTGCGATAACGTGCGAAATGATTAAAACGAAATTTTGAAATGAACGAACGTTCAAGTATAAAATCACATATAAATTGAGATACATAAAAGAGAGGCTCAATAAAACATAGGATTGTTTCGGGTAGAGAAACGTCGACTATTCCAAAGTGGGTCGAAAGTCCTTTCGAATTAGAGAAAACGTGCTTTGGCCTATAGGTAAGATACTCTCGTCGAGAAGCAATTAACGGTATCTTACCCTTCCGGTTACTACACATCTCTAATTGATTGAAACAATCGGGACTTTGGCGAGATTGAAAATCGAGGAATGGGACTTAATCGACGAGGTGCGGGTTTCACCTCTAACTTGACGATTTCGTACCCTAAATGTGGTTGGTACTTGTCGGGTCAAAATAAAATTTCGACACTATGACAAGGGTCCACTAGAGTTGAAATGGAAATTACCATTAAGTTGTGGATTTCACTCCTAGCTTAATGGTGTAATTTTGTGCAAAAAGAAATAGTTTAAGGTAGAATGAGAGTCGTTTACCAAATTGTGGGTTTCACGCCTATTTTGGTAAAGTTGTCTCGTTTGTGTTACAAGAGTATGCAAATAAACAAAATGTATTCATGTTAACCTTAGGAAAGGCATATAAATTTAATCAACAAGAAGTATAGCTAGGAAGCATGCATAGTAGAGTACAAAAGTTTTAAACAACACATAAGAGGCAAAATTCCTAAAACTATAGATTAGGGCAAAAGCATGGCAATTTTCCTAATTCCCTATAGTTATGTATCTGATACCAATCTGTCACACCCCAACCGATGGCGGAAACATCGGGATGAGACGAAGTGTGTATAGATTGCTAGAGACTTCATAACACTATGTGACAATATTTAATTAAATTCAAATTCCATTGCAATTGCTAAATTGTCATACAATAATCAAATCAAAATACAACATTGTTCCAACAAGTAACATAACATAAAAAGATAGACGATTCATAGGTGTGTATCTAGTCCACCCTATACTTGTTTCATCTTTCATCATACTTCAACAATTTAACCTGCAACATGTATTAAAATAGAGTTTCAATGCAAAAGCAAAGGCGAGTATACAAGTTTAACTACATAGCATAATAGAATAAAAGCTCATATCCAACATGATTCATAATATGTGATTACTAGTATGCAATTTTAGCGTACAATATGATCAAACCCTAAAATACAACGCATAAAATAGCCTAATCCCAATAGTTTAGCGGGGTGGTAACTTAACAATACCCAAAAGAATAGCGGGCGGGGCGTTAATCCTATAGCGCTATAATTGTTAAGGTGGGCGAGCAAAGTTAATGAGCATATAACGTTCCAAATCGTTCACGTAGCATACGAGAATAACAAGCAATTCACATTATTTTCATGTTTAAGCATGGATAGAGTATGTTTAAATGAGTTTAAAAGTCATTGAATAATTATACATCTTGCATCCCAAAGTGTAAAAGGGAAAAAGGGATCGTGTATACTCACGGTGGTTGCAAGCTTTCCTACTTGGAATTCCCGCGAGTGAGTTTGGTGGATGGATTAGTTTGGAGCACCTATTCCTTCTACACGAGGAAACATAGGTGTGTGAGTTTGGCGTTTAACGGAAGATTATAATTTCGGATTTAACATAACATAAAGTATGATATCAAAAATAATCATCCTTAACTTAAATACACTTATATGACACTATGTAACCACTAGGGTTATATTGTATTTCATAGGTAGTACACCCATTAGAATCATATCAAGGTTTTAAAGTCTTAGATGATATTCTACTACTTTTAACATATAAACACAAGTTCAACATTAAAAGGTCCGAATGGGTATATATATATATATATATATATATATATATATATATATATATATATCTAGGTTACATATTATTAAGTCCAATAATTCAAGTAGGAGGTAGAAGATTAAATCTGCATTTAGGCACCTCTAGTATCATGGAAGTCATGTATGGGGTAGGAAGAACAAGCCTCCGTTTAGAAACCCCTTGTGTGTTCACCACTTCACTTGATGTAAAAACAACCAAGGACGAACTAGGATTAGTACAAATAGTATAAACAACCTAACTAAAGAGAAATCATCAAATCATGTGAGGATTGTATGTTTGGACAACCCAAGTTGTTCCATAATCACTCATTCATCAAGGTCTAAGCTTGACATGACTTGTGGGTTAAATACCCTAACAAAACAGAAAGTTTATGAGGTTTAATCCTCTGATTCTAAGTGTCTCAGCCTTTTTTTTAAGCTTAACTAACCATAGATGAGGTTATAAGCATTAGGACATAGGCTTGAGTGTGTTAGACACAAGAATGATAAGTATATACAAGTTCTTGAATAACTTAAAACGAAACAGAAAGTTTTGGTCCCTTTTAGGGAAATTCCATGCATGATTTCTCCGAGAAAAAACCAAGGAATCAAACCCAAGGATGTACCAAAGCAATAGGAGAAAGAATCACGGGATTTGGAGTGAAAACAAGCAAGTTACACTCACTTTTGTTAAGATGTATGAATCTGTCCAAGAACTCTGATTTGCAATAGATTGAGAGTGGATTTGTGAAGATTAGAGAGTTGTAAAAGTGTAAAATGGGTTGGAGAAGGTGTGTATTTATAGTGGAAGAGATTAGAGGTGATTGGAGGTGTTTAGAGGTGGATTAAAGGTGATTGGGTGAGGTTTAAACTTGGGATTTCGTGCAATAGCTGGAAGAAAGCACACACTCTGCCGAAACAGGGCCTTGGCGTGACGCCAAGGACCCTAGCGTCACACGGCGCCTCCAATTTGGGGGAGTTTGGCTTTTTCACATTTTAGTCCCTGTAGTTTATGTTTGATACATTTAGGTGTATTTTTGATAGTTTAGGGACTTGTTTTGATATAAAAGCATAGTATAAGGCATAATCAAGCATGGCGATCATAACCCAAGTATAATTAGGTGTATAAGTATCATAATCAAGTGTCGTTTACGTTCAAAACACGTTTTAGGCATAAGTTTAGATTAATTACAAGTTTAGCACATAGTTTCCAAGAATAATGATTAAACTTCAATTGATTCACTAAATCGAACATACGAGCATATATAAAGTGTGTATAACATATTTGTAACAAAATACGAGTTTCATTAATGATCCAAGTCTCGGTTTTACAACGATTACAAAGAAAGAACGATTACAAGATTACAAGGTTTCCAAAAATAGAAATACGAACAAAACTTTCTATAAATGGAAAGTACAAAAGAGCCGGGCGTTACACCTCGGAGGATTTGTGCTTTGTAGCGGTTACTCCACCGCCACCACCACCAGTGCAGCAACAGCCTCCAGAGCCACCGAGGCGTAGAAGATCAAATGCACGGATGTCCGTGCGAGGGGGAGTCCGTATCAGCACCCCTCAGCATTCAAATGGCAGCCATTACCCAACACTATACGAAGACCCACAAATGGGTGGGCCTTCGAACCCTGTTTCTGAGGTGTAGTCTGCGCCAGTCGCACCGCCACTAGTGGGTTATGATAACCCAATCCCTACATACGCCGGTGCAGCGGCGTACAATCCCTTTGAGCAGCCTGCCTACCCGGGGTATAACTACTATAATGCCCCCAGTGTTGACCCATACCTTGTAGCAACCAACTACAATGCACTTCATCCTGAAGGACCTTACGTATCCTCCTACCAAACCAGGTACCCACCTTATGGGTATCAACATCTGCCACCTCCTCAGCCTCCGCAGCATCAGCTGCCTCCGCAGCCGCCACTGTTATCGCCACCGCAGCAGCAGGAAATTCTTCAAAGGTTGAGTCAGGTAGAGCAAGAGGTTCGGGAGGAACGTAGAAACAACCAGGGATTTCTTAAAGGTTTGGCAAGCTAAATCAAAGAGAAAAGAAAAAAGGATCATTAAATCCTTTATTTGTATTTCTTTAATTTCAATTAAGTCCCTGCGTGGACATCTAATTCTGTATTCAGTCCCTGCGAGGACTTGTATTTCCAGTTTAGCCCCTGTGTGGGCAGATTATTTCTGTTAAGTCCCGTTTAGGGCAAAATGTACTCTTTTTAAAATTTTAGTGGCATGTTATAATTTGAATATCATTTTTGTCATCAAATGCATAAATGTAATATGTATGAAATAAATAAATAAATCCAAAATATGACATTCCTTTTATGAGATCTGCCTTTAAATATTAAATAAGAATCTTAAAAGGGTATAACCTAGCCTGCATGTCATTATAAGACCTGACTATGATGGTAAAACCTGTTTTAAAAGATTCAAATCCTTGTTAACATCACACGTGTCATCCTTATATTGGATTATTCCAATTCCTTCTTTATTATTGAACATCCATTTGTGATGTAATGCCTATGGGCCATAATTATTGTCATACAAGACAAAAGACAGTCGTAGCCTATAACTCCCTGTCAAGAAAGGTAATGAACTAAGATTCAAGCCTTAATACCTCGATCCTATAAGATCTTGGCCTATAAATTGAAAATGTCCATGTGACTTGGCCTTTTGTGCCATTACTATATCTAATTATAACTAAGGGTTATTAATGAAAATTCTGAATAAAATACTTAACAAATTAGGCAATATGGTTCTTTAATACCATGGTTAATAGATTAATAAGATGGCAAATCTATTATAAACTTCTAAGAAGTCATTGTCATCATTTTATGTAGCAATCAAGCTACATGGCAGAGTCTGAAGAAGTCAACAGTCATCCAAGGGAGAATCGTGATACTACTAGGATCAATGTAACTGGTGCGGAACTCCAAGCATTGATTGATAATGCTGTTACCAAGGCCATAGATAGGCAGTTTAATGAGTCAAGTGGTACTCGAAGCAAGACCTCATATGTACCCCATTCTAAATCTAAGACTCACTCTGAGGCTCATAGTAAGCCACCTCCTAAACATAATGGATCAATGAGGGATGACGATCATCACTCCTCAAATCAGCATAGTGTTCCGTCGAAGAAGATTGAGCTCAAACGAGAACCACGTGGTAAGTCCTGTACATATAAGTATTTCGTCTCATGCAAGCCTAGAGACTTCACCGGGGAGAAATGAGCCGTCGATTGTATGACTTGGCTCGATGAAATGGACACTGTAGTTGATATCAGTGGTTGCACTGATAGGGACGTTGTGAAGTTTGTATCTCAGTCATTTAAAGGAGAAGCGCTAGCTTGGTGGAGGTCTCTGATCCAAGCTACAGGAAAAGTCCATTTGTATGGCATGTCATGGGAGCAGTTCGTTACTCTCATCAAAGAAAATTACTGCCCTCAACATGAGGTTGAGAAGATCGAGACCAAATTCCTGACATTGGTTATGAAAAATTTAGACTGTCAGGCTTACCTTACAAGTTTTAATAGCATGTCTCGATTGGTTCCATATTTGGTAACACCGGAACCAAAACGGATAGCTCGTTTCATTGGGGGTTTAGCCCCGGAGATCAAAGCAGTGTGAAGGCATCTCGACCGACTACCTTTAGATCGGTAGCCGATCTGGCACTATCGCTTACCCTTGATGCGGTCAGGCAGAGATCGCTGAGAAATTCTGATATAGTGAAGAGAAAAAGTGTGGATGAAAACTCACACCGATCAAACAAGAAACACAAAGGGAACTTTGATCACAAGAAGAGTTCCAGGTTTAGAAAGGATGATCAGCAGTCGGGCGAGAAGCCCAAATGCAAAATCTGTAAGAAGCGCCATTTGGGGAGGTGTAGATACGAGTCAAAATCCCAATCACAACCAAGGGTTTGTGGGATTTGTAAGTCAAATGAGCACAAGACGATAGAGTGCAAGAAGATAAAGGATGCAACGTGCTATAACTGTAACGAGAAGGGGCACATCAAGTCCAATTGCCCTAAGTATGCCAAAAAGCCTGAAGAAGTCAAAAAGACCAATTCAAGGGTCTTTCGAATGGATGCACGAGAAGCGGTGCAGGATGATAACGTGATAACAGGTACCTTCCTTATAAATGATGTTTATGCAAGGGTGTTATTTGATTCGGGTGCGGATAAGTCATTTGTAGATGATAAGTTTTGTAAGTTGTTGAATTTACCTGTTAGAACCCTAAGCGTGAAATATGAAGTAGAGTTGGCCGATGGTACCTTAGAAACTACCTCAACTGTGCTAGATGGATGTTTTATATCCATTAGGAACCACTCCTTTCCGTTATCCTTACTTCCTTTGAAATTAGCTGGTTTCGACTTAGTAATAGGCATGGAATGGTTATCTCATAACCAAGCCCAGATCGTTTGTGACAAGAAACAAGTGGTGATCAAGACTCCGTATGGTGAGCCAGTTACCATACAAGGAGATACTCAGTATGGGTTGCCTAAGCAAGTGTCTGTGCTTAAGGCATCAAAGTATATGAAGAAGGGTTGTGTCATCTACATGGAACAAGTAACTATTGATGAACCAAAACCAAAGATTGAAGACATCCCTATCATTTCTGAATACCCTGATGTATTTCCTGAAGAACTACCTGGTTTACCCCCAGATAGGCAAGTGGAGTTTAGAATTGACATTATACCTGGAGCAGCACCTGTTGCAAGAGCACCTTACCGGTTAGCCCCAACTGAGATGAAAGAGTTGAGAACTCAGTTGGATGATTTGTTGGCAAAAGGATTTATTAGGCCTAGCTCATCTCCTTGGGGTGCACCGATTCTGTTTGTGAAGAAGAAAGATGGATCGATGCGACTATGCATCGATTATCGTGAGCTAAACAAGGTTACAATCAATAACAGATATCCATTGCTTAGGATCGACGATTTGTTCGATCAACCGCAAGGAGCAAGTTACTCCTCCAAGATTGACTTAAGGTCAGGCTATCATCAGCTGAAGGTTAGAGATGAAGATGTGCACAAGACTGCATTTAGAACTCGCTATGGTCACTACGAGTTCTTAGTGATGCCTTTTGGGTTCACTAATGCACCAGCAGCATTCATGGACCTCATGAATAGCGTTTGCAAACCCTATTTGGACAAGTTTGTCATTGTCTTCATCGATGACATCCTTATTTACTCAAAGAATCAAGCTGACCATGAGAAACATCTTCGTTGTATTCTCAAACTTCTTCAACAAGAAAAGCTTTACGCAAAGTTTTCAAAGTGTGAATTTTGGCTTCGTGAAGTCCAATTCCTTGGACATATGGTTAGTGAGCATGGAATCCAGGTAGATCCCACTAAGATTGAGGCTATCATGAATTGGCAAGAGCCGAAGACGCCCACAAAGATTCGCGGCTTCTTAGGTCTGGCAGGATACTACATGCGTCTTATTGAGAATTTCTCAAGGATTGCAGCACCCCTAACTTCGTTGACTAGGAAGAATATTAAGTTTGATTGGGATCCTAAGCAACAAGAATCCTTCGATATTCTTAAACAGAAGTTAAGCAATGCTCCTGTGTTGACACTGCCTGAAGGGATTGAAGAATTTGTAGTGTACTGTGACGCATCACACACTTGTATGGGATGTGTGCTAATGCAGAAAGGTAAAGTTATTGCATATGCTTCTCGACAATTAAAAGTGCAACAGAAGAATTACACCACCCACGATTTGGAGTTGGGTGCCGTTGTATTTGCACTGAAACTTTGGAGGCATGATTTATATGGTACCAAGTGTGTGATCTATTCTGATCACAAGAGCCTTCAACATCTGTTTAATCAGAAGGATCTGAACATGAGGCAGTGACGATGGATGGAGACACTGAATGATTATGATTGTGAAATCCGATACCATCCAGGTAAGGCGAATGTGGTCGCCGATACCTTGAGCAGAAAGGAAAGGGTTAAGCCCATTAGAATCAATGCCAAGAGCATTGAATTAAAGAACAGTTTGAATGAAAGATTGTTAGCCACTTAGAAGGAAGCTGTATTAGAAGCTAACTATCCTAATGAAAAGTTGGGAGTAACTGCTGAACAGTTATCATATGGCAAGGATGGAATCCTAAGATTGAATGGACGAGTATGGGTTCCAATCTATGGAGGACTACGAGATGTTATCCTCCAAGAAGCCCACAATTCTAAGTATTCCGTTCATCCTAGAAGTGACAAGATGTACCAGAATTTGAAGGCAAATTATTGGTGGATAGGCTTAAAGAAGTCTATAGCTACTTATGTAGCCAAATGTTTGACGTGCGCGCAAGTTAAAGCTGAACACCAGAAGCCGTCAGGTCTGCTACAACACCCTGAACTTCCCACCCGGAAGTGGGAAATGGTGACTATGGATTTTATCACCAAGTTGCCAAAGACGAAGAGAGGAAATGATACTATTTGGGTTATAGTGGATAGATTGACTAAGTCAGCCCACTTCTTACCTATTAAGGAAACACACAGCTCAGATAAGTTAGCTCAGCTATACGTGGACGAGATTGTATCTCTCCATGGAGTGCCAGTGTGTATCATCTCTGATAGGGATACGAGGTATACGTTGCATTTCTGGAAAAGCTTTCAGCAATCCTTAGGTACTCGATTAAATTTCAGCACAGCATATCATCTTCAGACGGAGGGTCAAAGCGAGCGCACTATTCAGACACTCGAAGATATGCTACGAGCTTGTGTTATTGATCTGGGTGGAAGTTGGGATGATCATCTTCCATTGATCGAATTTTCATATAACAATAGCTATCATTCCAGTATTCAAGCTGCACCTTTTGAAGCTCTGTATGGAAGAAAGTGCAGAACGCCCGTTTGTTGGGCAGAAGTTGGAGATGTCCAACTAACAGGACCTGATATAGTTCTGGAGACGACAGATAAGATTGTATAGATAAGAGATCATCTCAAAGCTGCCAGGGATAGGCAGAAAAGCTACGCAGATAAAAGGCGTAAACCTCTAAAGTTTGAGGTTGGTGACAAAGTATTACTGAAGGTATCACCCTGGAAAGGGGTAATGCGATTTGGCAAGAAAGGCAAGTTAAGCCCAAGATACATAGGACCATTCGAGATCATCGAATGTGTCGGAACAGTGGCTTATAAGTTAAATTTGCATGAAGAGCTCAGTGGTATTCACAATGTATTCCACATCTGCAATCTGAAGAAATGCCTAGCTGATGAATCACTAGTCATACCGCATACGGATGTGCACATAGATGGGAGCCTGAAGTTTGTTGAGAAACCTTTGTAGATTGAGGATCGACAGGTTAAGAAGCTTCGAAGGAAGCAGGTACCTATTGTAAAGGTTAAATGGGATGCCCGTAGAGGTCCCGAGTATACGTGGGAGGTAGAGTCCATAATAAAAGAGAAGTACCCTCATTTATTTCAGTAAATCTCAAGGTCGAGATTTCTTTTAAGGGGGTGAGGATGTAACACCTCGCAAAATCATGTCCAATGTAATATCGACACGTGTCACGGACTTTAAACGTGTAACGGATTGATTATGAGGGACTAAAGTTGACAAATGAAGAAAGTATATGTTTATAAGGATACTGATGTGTGCAAATTGCAACATATAAATTTCATCAATTGTGGCTTAAAACTAACCCTTTTTTAGTACTAATGTTGGAAAAAGTGTGCTTTTGTCTTCCTTTTGTATTTTCAGGATTAAATGAGCTCAAATTAACAAAAGAAGCAAAAAGACAGCAAACTCTAACATAAATACAAGAAAAGGAACAAACGTGACATGCCCGACCCCACGACATCATCTTCCCAAGCAAAACAAGAAGACAGAAGACCGAACACGCCCCGTGCTCAGCCAGCACGGGGGCGTGCCCAAGTGTCAGCAGAAAAGACAAAGTGGTAGAAGCTTCTATTGCCCACCACGGGGCCGTGCTCAGCGGACACAGGGCCGTGGTCAACTATAAGATTCGCACAATCTAGGCAAATCTTCATAGTACAAAGATTCTTCTGCACACGGGGTCGTGCTCAGCGGACACGGGGGCGTGGTCAACTAATAAGACAAGCTGCAATAAATGAAGAAAGAGAAGGATGTGGACACGGGGCCGTGCCCACTGGACACGGGGCCGTGCCCGAGCTTCTGTTCAGCCTATAAATAGGAGTGCTTGGCTCAAGCTCAAACCATCCCTTGGCACCCCACCTCTCTCACACTTCACCCACCACCCACCACCACCATAACACCATCATCCACCACCATCATCCATTGTCCATCATAGAGTGTGTGAGTCGTCTCGGGATCCAAGATTGATCGTAAGAGTTCTTGACAATCAAGGCCATGTTTGCCTAAGTCTCTTACATCACTTGGTGAAGACAAGTGTCTAGTGTAATACTTTTTATTTCTAATCTTTTCGCACTTTTACTTGGTTTTGTATTAATGACTTTAATAACTAGTTTCTTATGTTGAAGGTGATTCTTCCTTATCGTTTGTCCGTGGTGTCTTGACATTATTTTACTGTCTATATAAAATAAAAGATTTTCACCATTCATATCTCCACGGTCTATATGGAGGTATGTTGGCTACCTGGTCGGGGGTTAAGGGAACTGTTTGGTAAGAGTCTTGCCATTGTCAGCGTTTAGAGGTCCTGCAATGGACCTGGGTCAAATTTAGTAGGACCTCCTTCAATACTTAACAGTATTGGATGGCGGGGGTCCAAACTCTTTGATCCCCTCATAAGTTAACTACTATTAATACTATAACCCGGCTATCTAGGACTGTATCCCTGCTGACTCAGACTACTTAGTCGAGGGTAACGTCACCTCCAAAAGAGGGGCCTACCATAATTTGCATTAATAACTTAATTAATTATCTTTCAATAATCCGACCCTTTAGGATTGTATCCTTGCTGACTCAAACTACTGGGTTGAGGGTAACATCACCTTCAAAAGAGGGGCCTACTACAATAACTAAGATAATCTCTTAAACAAGTGCAAAAGTGTGGAAATAATCAAAGGTTACACTATACACGAGTCGGAACCAAGTGATTCATCTTGTCTATCTGTTTTTATTTTTATTTTCAGCATTTTAGTTAGTTTTTATTTTTTTTTCTTAGGTTAAAACATTTTTCTAAACTTTTTGATTTGATTAGACGTTGAGGATAAACCGGTACTAAAAGCTCTTGTGTCCTTGGACGACCTCGGTATCTTACCAACACTATACTACGCTCACGATGGGTGCACTTGCCCATATGTGTGTTTAGTGTTAGTAAATATCGTGTTTTATAAATTTAAAACTTGGCTAAAAAAAGTGTTAAGGGGCTTAAAATATACACCTAATATATATAACACTTCACACGCATCAAGTTTTGGCGCCGCTGCCGGGGACACAAGGATTTTAAGAAAGTTAGGAATCAGCGGCCTAATCATTTTTTTTCTTATTTTTCATTTTTTTTTAGGATTTCTCTTAATTTTTCAGCTTCTGCAGAACTCAGCACGGGCCGTGCCCGCTGAACACGCCCCGTGCCCAATCATTGGAACTGACAATCCTGTTTTAAGTCAGACAGTAGCTGAACACGGGGCCGTGCCCACTCAACATGCCCCCATGCCCAAGTTTCAGTTACTGAAAACAGAACCGTAAGATCCCGACGGTTGGTAATTTCTGACACAAACATGAGTGATACTGATACTTTTTACTTTCGGCACTCTTATGGTACTACGTGGTGTCAATTATGTGGTGGTAACCATAGGGAATTAGAATGTTATTTTCTAAATTATAAGCCCCACTATATAGACCCATCGTTTCCTAGTATCCTTAAGAGGGGCGAAAGTAAAAATAATCCCTATCTCTCCCTTGAATGCTCCCAACCAGATTTTCTAGGAAAAATGCTTCTCGATGAATTATTTCAATTAGAAGATCTAATTCTTAATTGGTTAAAAGAACTTAGGAAAGATTTCAATAATCTTTTCCAGGACAATAGCCAAGAAGAAGTGTTGGAATCGCATTCAAACAACTCCGTTGTTTCCAACGATACTTCTAACTCTAGTGAGGACTTGAGCGATAGTCGTCCCTGTATCGATTGTGCCATGAAGGACTCCCCATCAACTTCGTTCGATGCATACATAGACCTGAGTGATTCGACATACACCTTCTTTAACGAGAGCCCGGAAAAGGGTTAGGGGCTGTTTGGTAGCCTCTGATTGGTCATTAAGAGGCTACCTCTTAATAGAACCATTAAGAATTTTACTAATGAGAAGGTAGAAGAATATGACATGTGATGATTTACCATTCAGAGGTTACCTCTTAACCATTCAGACTTGAGGTTACCTCTTATTCATTCAGAGGTTTTAAACCATTAAGAGGTAGCATCTGAATGGTCATTAAGAGGCTACCAAACAACCCCTTAGACTTGTCCACCTACATATAGCATAGGAATCACCCTCACCGACAACCTCTTGCGTTCTCGTCTTAATCTAGATCAACTAAGGTATCTTAGGCACTTTGGGGTTGTTCCCTCCAGTAAGGAACCACCTAATCTGAAGAAGGTCCTTGAAAATAGACGAATACCTTAAGACAGCTTCTAGACACGGGGCCGTGTTCAGGTCAGCACGCCCCCGTGTCCACCCAAAGATTCCCTTCTGATTTTATCAGAATACGGACAAAAATGTGTCAGGATTCCTTCTGCACACGGGGCCGTGTCGAACCGACACGGGGCCGTGCGCAACGTACTGTCGTTTTCTATAAATGCAGCCAAGAATCCTGCACATTTGAACCATTCCAGGGACAGAGATTTGGGGAATATTCTCACATACCATCCTAGGTATTTTCTAAAAGAAGTTTCTCAACTATCTTCTTGTCCTTTCCTCTTTTATCCACTATCATCTTCTTCAATTTTTCTTCCCTTATACATCCATTAAAGCTTGAAACTTCCATAATTTCAAGCTTTGTTGAGATGTTTGTTAGATTTTTACATGGAATCTTGTTAATAATAAGTTCTATAACAATGTTTTAAGTTGTTTCTGTTCAAAAATGCTTTAAAAATCACGAAAACAATTTAAAGCCCCAAGATTCCTTGTTCCTAAATCTTGCAGATATCTGAACACGGGGCCGTGTTCATCGAACACGGGGCCGTGTCCGAGGTATTAGTCCCATAAAATTGAACCCTTTTCAGTGTGTTTTCTCAGAATGGCAAGCAGAACAAGCGGAAACTCTTCGTCGCATTCCAGAAACAACCGGCAGGGGAGAAGATCATCAACGGTTGAGGATTCTCTTGTAAACTATGTGTACGCCTTAAGAGAAGCCCTTGACGAAGTGACAAGTGTGGAAGAGGCATTGGTTGACTGTATTAATCATTTGACGATGGGACTAGAAGGATGTCTCCGGGAAGTCAACCTTTTGCACCAAAGGTTGAACATTCTCGCATCTCCTCCTTTGGTGCCAATTATCACCCAAAGGGCATGGAATGTGGTACCGGAAGTCATCATTCCGGCCGAATGGTACGCCTTACATCCGGAGCCCCCTCGAGACATACTACAAGGGGTTCCGATTGGTGTCGCTCCTCCTCCACAAGGTGTTGAGGAACACGAAGCCGCCTCCCTTCTCCCAAGGGAGATAGAAGAATGGCTCTAGCAACATCTAAAAGAAACCGCTCGGCTTGGAGTTCTACAAGGCTTTTAGTCCGGAAATCTATTTCCGGAATTTTGGTTCTTATTGTAGAAGTAGAGCTCCTTAGGAAGATTTTACGGATCACTTGACCTATCTAATATTAGGACTTTTAATTTTTATTTTCTGCTTTATTTTTCATTTTTAGGACTATTATGTAATCCTCTCTATGACTTAATGAATGATGGTTTTAGTTAATTTGGTGTTTGGGTGGTGTTAAAATGAATAAAACTCACTTGAGATGGCAAAGGAAACAAGGGAAACTTGAACCAGCACCCCATGCAGGAAAACATGACCATCCGACAAAATTCTTCGTTTACAGTAAGTTCGGCACGGGCCGTGTCCGCCCAACACGGCCCCGTGCTGCACAGTCTGCAGAAAAGACCCAGTTCAGGTAACTGGACACGGGCCGTGTTCACCCAACACGCCCCCATGTCCAGGCTTCTGTTTCTTTTGTTTAATTTTTGTTACTGGCACTTGAACACGGGGGCGTGCCCGGACAACACGGGGCCGTGTTCAGCGCCCAGTAACACAAAATTTTTGCTTAAATCACACCTTTTACACATTCAATCAACCTAAAAACTTATTTTTGGGACACATTGAGGACAATGTGTAATTTAAGTGTGGGGGGGATGCTAAAACCTTGAATCTTGCAAGTCCTAAATACAAGCCTTACACAAAACTCTATTGAAACCGCTAATCACCCCAAATTTTTTCAAAAATTTTCATTTTTTTTACTTGTCTAGGTTTAATTCGAGAATTTCAAAGTTCTAAAAAGGTTATATTTTTACGAATTTACAACCGATAGCGTCGTGATAAAAGAACCAACATAAGAAAATTATGAAAAGGCATGGCAAACTTAGTTAAAATTTGATTATATATACTTGATCATATAAAAACCCATTCCCACAAAAGTGAGTTTTGAGCCTTTATTGAGTATACAATTACATATCATTAAACTAAATGCTCATTTTTCGTTTCTTGTGTGAATAGCCGCTTGGTTCTTACGACTCTAGAACTTGCCACGACGATACATTCCCGGTCCTTACCAACTTAAACCCGAGTAAGTAAATGATGGAGGCATTAGGACTAACCCTTTTTATTTCTACACCATTATTTTTCTTTTTTTTTACCACCTACCCAAAATCCCCCTAGTTAGCCCCTTTGAGCCTAAACCTTTTCATTTCATAACCCAAACAAACACCCTTTTACCCACCAAAACCTTTTTCATTTTTAACCCTTTGTTTTAGTAACTAGCTCGGTTCTTTGTATGACTTTTCAAAAAAAAATTGTATTGGTGATGAAGCAAAAGAAAATAAACAAACAAGTTCATCAAAAATAACTTTGTTTGAATAATAGCTTCATCAAAATAAAAATTATAAAAATAAAAAGTCTTACGAAAACCGACGTTTGTTACGCTTTTCGCCCTTTTTCTGCTAACCACTAACCAGTAACCCAACCACCTACCTTTAACCCAAGCCTAACCCTTCACCCAAAAAGTCCTCTTGATATTTACAAAGGTATATAGTTAAAAGGAGGAGGATTGATTGCTTGGCAAGCCTATGGTAGGAGTAAATTCCATGCCGCTCTCGAGTGATCCACAAAAATACATTTTTGGCCGAGTGTTGAGTGATCCCCGTGAGGTATGTGAACTTGTATATAAATAGAATTTTAAAGAGGCATGTTATGCCCTAATAAGTAATTTATCTTATGAAAAGTTTTAAATAAATCATGACGAATAGGATTGTAAATAAATAAAAATAAAACTAAATAAAGAATCTTAGAAATCCCGACACTCTATGACAAGCCCAAAAACGTTCTCTTCTACCCATTCCATTTGGGTGTGTAAAGCCGCATTATAAAGAGTTTTGCTTGAGGACAAGCAAAGATTCAAGTGTGGGGGTATTTGATGTGTGCAAAATGCAACATATAAATTTCATCAATGGTGGCATAAAACTAACCCTTTTTTAGTACTAATGTTGGAAAAAGTGTTCTTTTGTCTTCCTTTTGTATTTTCAGGATTAAATGAGCTCAAATTAACAAAAGAAGTAAAAAGACAGCAAAATCTAACATAAATACAAGAAAAGGAACAAACGTGACATGCCCGACCCCACGATAGCATCTTCCCAAGCAAAACAAGAAGACTGAACACGCCCCGTGCTCAGCCAGCACGGGGGCGTGCCCAAGTGTCAGCAGAAAAGACAAAGTGGTAGAAACTTCTATTGCCCACCACGGGGCCGTGCTCAGCGGACACGGCGCCGTGGTCAACTATAAGATTCGCACAATCTAGGCAAATCTTCATAGTACAAAGATTCTTCTGCACACGGGGTCGTGCTCAGCGGACACGGGGGCGTGGTCAACTAATAAGACAAGCTGCAATAAATGAAGAAAGAGAAGGATGTGGACACGGGGCCGTGCCCACTGGACACGGGGCCGTTCCCGAGCTTCTGTTCAGCCTATAAATAAGAGTGCTTGGCTCAAGCTCAAACCATCCCTTGGCACACCACCTCTCTCACACTTCACCCACCACCCACCACCACCATAACACCATCATCCACCACCATCATCCAATGTCCATCATATAGTGTGTGAGTCGTCTCGGGATCCAAGATTGATCGTAAGAGTTCTTGACAATCAAGGCCATGTTTGCCTAAGTCTCTTACATCACTTGGTAAAGACAAGTGTCTAGTGTAATACTTTTTATTTCTAATCTTTTCGCACTTTTTACTTGGTTTTGTATTAATGACTTTAATAACTAGTTTCTTATGTTGAAGGTGATTCTTCCTTATCGTTTGTCCATGGTGTCTTGACATTATTTTACTGTCTATATAAAATAAAAGATTTTCACCATTCATATCTCCACGGTCTATATGGAGGTATGTTGGCTACCTGGTCGGGGGTTAAGGGAACGGTTTGGTAAGAGTCTTGCCACTGTTCAGCGTTTAGAGGTCCTGCAATGGACCTGGGTCAAATTTAGTAGGACCTCCTTCAATACTTAACGGTATTGGATGGCGGGGGTCCAAACTCTTTGATCCCCTCATAAGTTAACTACTATTAATACTATAACCCGGCTATCTAGGACTGTATCCCTGCTGACTCAGACTACTTATTCGAGGGTAACGTCACCTCCAAAAGAGGGGCCTACCATAATTTGCATTAATAACTTAATTAATTATCTTTCAATAATCCGACCCTTTAGGATTGTATCCTTGCTGACTCAAACTACTGGGTTGAGGGTAACGTCACCTTCAAAAGAGGGGCCTACTACAATAACTAAGATAATCTCTTAAACAAGTGCAAAAGTGCGGAAATAATCAAAGGTTACACTATACACGAGTCAGAACCAAGTGATTCATCTTGTCTATCTGTTTTTACTTTTATTTTATTTTCAGCATTTTAGTTAGTTTTTATTTTTTTTCTTAGCTTAAAACATTTTTCTAAACTTTTTGATTTGATTAGACGTTGAGGATAAACCGGTACTAAAAGCTCTTGTGTCCTTGGACGACCTCGGTATCTTACCAACACTATACTACGCTCACGATGGGTGCACTTGCCCATATGTGTGTTTAGTGTTAGTAAATATCGTGTTTTATAAATTTAAAACTTGGCTAAAAAAAGTGTTAAGGGGCTTAAAATATACACCTAATATATATAACACTTCACACGCATCAACACAAAGTGTCAACATTTGATAATTTTGCCTTTCAACAACACTACATGATGTTTATACCCTTAAACGAATGAATCATGAAGCATATGAAACCGTTTGTGGAAGAAAGTGAAGGTTTACAAGACGCAAGGGTTAGAAGTGTCAACATATATAAGTTATACCTCTGAGTGACCTTTTAGCGAACCCAGAGCCTTGTAACGATTAATTATACTCCCAAGAATGAGTTATAAAAATTTCACAAGGTTTCGATATCGTATGAGGAAGATACGTTAACTTTCGTAATTAAATGGTTAAAAGCGTCAACGAGGGAAAACTTGTGTTTTCGGTTACCGTTTAACGAAACCGGACCTAACGATGTTTGGTTATACATCATGGATCACATAAATATAAATTTTATGGGCTAAAAGTGCTTAAAATGGAAGAAATTACGCTTTAGAAGGTCCAGGGGTGAAAATGTCATTTTTGAAACTTGTTTGGCTGGTCTCCTACCTCCTGGCGCTGCGCCACCACCTGAGGCACTCTGCCGTCGCGCGATGCGACGGCATACCAGATCAGCAAATTTTTTTTAACCGTGGCAGCTTGCATGTTTGCTAAATTCCACGAGTTTGCCACCCTCTAGCTGCTGTAAACGTGTCCCTCAACACTTGTTTTCATCTCTAGAGTTGCCACAACACCTGTATCAATCTCCATGATCCTTCCATGGCTATATATAGAGCTCATTATTGCAACATTTGGGCACTTCACTTGAAAAACTTCCAAACACTTGTTCTGGAGATTCCTGGAGCTCAAGACCACTTCCTAAGGATCATTAGTCGTGCATAGGACTTCAGTAAGTGTCCTTAACCTCTCTTAATTCAGTTTTATTAGTTTAATGGCCTAAAGTCAAAGCCGTCGTAATTAAGGTTTGACTTAGTGATTAATCACTAATGGTCCAGTCAATTCTCGAATTGAAAGTACCTATGAGTTGGTAATTATGTGGGTAATAAACCCTTAAAAGGGCACCCTCTGATTCCCACTCTAACTAGGTCAATTGTCGGGTCAAAGTTAATTATAAAAAGTCAACAGAAAACAATTTTTCGCATAAACACATAATTAACAATGTATAAGCCATAGAACCTGTTTTATCACTCATATAACTTGGTAATCAATGTAAGAACATGCCTAAACATGTTCAACCCGACAATTTTCTGTTTAAGCTCGGTTTGGAACTGAAAGTCGCAAAAGTAGACTTTTGCTTTGACTTTTAGTTCTGACCCAATATAGCATATTTTAGAAATGCCTTAGAGCTCTATTAGGACCAGGTTATAGATTAGTGTAACCCTCTGAGGTTATACAACTTGGTTCATTAGTTATTCGATTCATGTGCAAGTTTCCGTTATATGCCTAAATGTTGACCATAATGCCCTCTTGACCTTAAAATGAGATTTTTGAAAATGTGAGAGGATAAAAACCCTTATTACTGATTTATAAACTTGTCCTAAAAATTTGACATCAGTTTGAGGTCTAGATTAGGAGGTATGCTCAACATCGTAATTAAGAAGCTTTTTATTAATTAAACGGCGTAATTAGCATAAAGCCTATCTAAACTCAAATTTTGACACCAAAATTTTACCCACTGATGTAATATAATATTTTGAGATTTTTGAAGATTTTAATTATTTTTAAGCTGAGCATAACATAGGGTTCTTGCTATAATTCGGTAAATGTCGGTTATACCCTTTTCTTGAATAAAATGAGTTTTACATAATATTTTGATACCAAAATTTTTGCTACTGATTTTATATCATAAATAAAATATTTTGAACTTTATAAACTGATCAAAAACTCAGATTTCCTATTTAAATCCGAAAATCGCTTAAAACCGACTTTTACGCATTTTAAACGCATAGTATAGGTTAAAACTATTTTTGGCATATGAAACTTAATACCTACTGATGTTTTAAGTAAATTTCTATAGTTAAATAGTAAGCAAAATTTTTGAACTCAGAATTCTAATTTTGACCTTTAAGGCTTATGTGAAATTACCAAAATGCCCCTACGGTGCATAGTTTGGTTATAAAAAGATAAATTTCACATATATGCAATACCCTAATGTTATGACTTATAAAAATAAATATTTTTACTAATTATATCAGACCTGAAACTCAGATTAGTATTTAAACTCTTTTATAACCTTTAAAATGACCAAAATACCCCTACGAGGCATAATTTGAGTTTAAATCCAATTTGGGCATAATGAAAGGTATCTTACTGATATCACAACATATTTAATGCATATTAACTTAGGAAACCTGTTCATGACTCATTTGGTTACCCGTTACGCATTATTCGCGTGCGGTGCGGTTTATGTAACTAGTTTGCATAAATTAGCCGAAACGGGTCAAACCTTATCGTTTTTATCTCAAAATCCAGAATGTGTTTAGTTTACCCATATTATACAAGTATACAAACTTTTCGGGTCTAAACCACAATCTAATCCGGTCATCGCTTAATCGTGCGTTATGAACCGTATATCTTCCTTTAAAACTAACCGGTCTAAGTTTAGACTTAATTAAGACCCGTTAGGAATCTAATAGGTTATTAAAACCTTCGTTCCAGATTAGGAGACCAGTAAAAGATACTTGCACTCACTGATTGTGATATATACTTGCTCAGGTAAATACTTTTAACTTATTTTCCCTTATACGGGCTTGGGGTACGGTATATAAAATACCGCTTGGTCGGGCATTGAATTGTTAATCATATGAAGGTTAATTTATTGAAATAACCCGTTTAATCTGTTTTGTTTGCTTAAAGCCTTTGGGGGATTAATGACCATGTCCCGGATATCTTTGGCATCATTCATTGAAATGGCCACGACCTAAGCACGGGGTGTAGGCATACACCTGCCAGTGCATATATATATATATATATATATATATATATAAAGGTATAACCGACGGAATTGAGAATAACTCGCTTCAGGATTATATCATGTGGTGTGTCTATTAATCTTTAACCCGGTATTCAACTCGGGCTACTGAACTTATAACGAACATGTAATTCTTTTACAAGTTTATATATAAGTAATTATCCCAAGTTATAAAAGATTATTTTGTGCCTTGTGCATTCAAATCAATTTTCTTAAACATTTTCAAAATGAGTCGGTTAATTGTATTTACCAGTGTAAACTGACGTATTTTCCAAAAAGGCTAAGTGCAGGTACTACACGGAATAGGCTGGCTACCCCTAGCATCAATAAAGAGTCTTGCAAGCTTAGATGTTATTAAATCTGTTGAACAATGTGACAACCCTCACAAAACCAGGTATCCATACAAATTAATTAATATTTAATTAATGCTTAATTACTGTGCTTGCTTACAATTGTGGTTAAATTGCTTCTTGATTTCTGATACATACATATTCATGCATCATACCTTCTTACTGTCACTTCATTTATTACACACAAAACAATAGTGACAAACTTAATGCACAAAAGCACAGTTAGTACAGTGAGCGGATAACCCAATAAACATGCTGACATTGCCAGCACTAGACAGACATTGTCTCTGAGGCCAGTATGAGCCGGGAATAGATTACTACACTGATAGGGAGTGTAGGGAAGTAAGAATCATAAAACTGCGTCACTAGGTGATAGTTATAGTGCCGGGAAGTGCCTAAAACATACTTTAACTGCAAAATTCTGCACTTTTAAATAAAATTCAGCATTTAACAATGCTAGTAAAGTGTTGGTAATTTATTGTGTCACTAAAAACAATATTAAAGACACTTTAAATACTTATTTAACACTTAAAAATATTGCCAAAGACATTGTTTATACTTTTCTGAGCTAGTTAGGGTCCCCCGAACACCCTAACACCCGTTATATTATAACACACATGTTGTACACTAACTAAATGCTTAAATATTAACCAAGTCTTGTAACTAGATCATTACAACCCAACCATACCCCCCCCCCCCTCAAAATGACGGTCACCTTAGGGTGACCCACATCTCCCTTTTGTTAATTATTTTATTAATGGGTGATAGATATTTAGTGAGCATATTACATGAAGGTTAAAAGCTTGAAGTGGTTTATAAATATACACCAAAGACAATCCTTCTCTTTCATTCAATATCAACAACTAACTCAAACTCTCTCCTTCTACACTCCATTATCGGCCCACCCCTAACCACCTGACAACCATCATCATTCAACCTCCTTCAAGCATTCCAAGCATACACAATGGTGCTAGAGATCATACAAGCAAGCTTGGTGTGTTCGGAAGCTCAAGGACCGCTCTAGTTTTCTTTTATCCACCACTTTTACGTCGTGTTTCTTCCCTAGCCTTGAGCTAGTAGCAAGTGCCTCTAAACATCCTCTTGATCTTGTTTAAAGTGGTTAATAAGTGATTTAACGGTTAAAAATCGAGAACCCACAAGAACAAAACATAAAGTCTTGAAAGTATGATGAATAAGTTGGTTAAAGAATAACTAGTGGTGTAAATCTTATGAAACTTGTTTAGTTGGGATTATTTTATGTTGTTGATGCTAGTAGTGGGATAGATCATCATCTAACCATGCTAGATCATGTTCATGGAACATGAACTAGTAGTTTGTTAAGTATGAAAGTTACAAGATGATGAACTCTTCCACTAACAAAACATGAACTTATGTAAAAGTGATTTTTCTTGTAAAATAAGGTTTTAAACTAGTTGATCTAAAGATCTACAAGTGGTTTTTCGGAAGAACCAAGTAAATATACAAGTCTTGTTTAAAAGCCGGATCTTTCATAAACTAAAGGTATTTTAGTGACTAAACAAGTGTGTAAACACGTGTGTAACAAGAAGGTTTAACAAAGAATCATTTTCGTAATTTTTGACTAGAAGTTGTAAAATTACACATTCTTTAAAAATAAAGTTTCCAAGGAACTAATTTTATTTTTAAAGATGACGAAATCCACTAAAAATGTTAAAAGGTTGCTACATATTTTTACACAACTTACAAGTTCATGAGTTTGCGGTTTATAATTATTTTTGACAAGTTTGATATTGGAATATTGTATGTTGATGATTGATAAGTGGTTGATTTAATTTTTTTTAAAAGAAAATGATACGCTAGTAAGCGTGGCCACCTTCAGTTACAAAGGAAACTCTGGCAAAATTTTTCCAGAAATATAACACTTGGAAATATTTTTGGTGACAAGTGTTTATAAATATATTTTTAACTTGTTTTCAAAGTATAAATTTCGCCATGCATTTTATTACAAAATAACCAAGTGTCAGGGGTGGATTTTCGTAAATGAAAATTTGTTAACTATATATTGAGAATATATATTTCATAATAAAATGCTTGTGTGCTTACGTGATTATTTTGTGAACTAGAGATATATTATTTTTAGGGTAAAAATAATATTACTTGGAAATATCGTGAAAATACGACTCCAAAATAATACCAACGCCCTCACAAATAAATATTTAAGTTACATCGGCATTGTTTTCACAACGCGAACTCTAAAACGTAACCTGCGTATTTTCGGAAGATACTCTTACGCGTATATTTTGATAAGTATTATTTTGGAAAAGGTATGAAGTAAAATATAATATTTTTGGGAAAAATATGTATATTTTGGACAAGTGATTTAAAATATATTTTTCAAGTGAGACTTAAAAATATATTTTTCGGAATTATAACGTATACGTATATTTTGGTAAAATATTATTTTGGAAACTAAGGAGGTGAAAATATATTATTTTTGGGAAAAATATATATTTTGGGAATACGTTATTTTCGGAAAAATGAGTTAAATGTATTTTACTAAGTGGGACTTAATATATATATTGTCGGAACTACAAGCCTACATGTATAAAAGACCCCCATCCTTGGGAAGGAAATACGAATACGAATACTCGAAAAGTATTAACACAGAAATATTGTATAAACAATTATTCCAAAACTAAATACAATTATTATAACTTGGAATACTATCATAATTGTAACTCAAAAACATACATACTAAGACAAGGCAAGACCCGTTCGTCTAATTGACATTAGACCATTGTAGGTAGTCGTGTTTGCCACGGAGATTTGGGTTACAAATACGAAGACGCAATATTGTGAGTTCATGTCCCCCTTTTCTCTTAACTGTTTTCAGTTTTTATACTTCGGGGGTGAAATACATGTTACTATGATTACGAATACTTTTTACATGGTATGGTTAGCGTAAGGAGGGTTACTACTTAGATCATGTGAGTGGGTAGGCGGGAACTGGAGGACATTAATCTTCATTGTAGGACCAAGGGTCATTAGCGGTAGATCTATCTGGGTGTAGCGAGCCCAACCCCTGAGTCCGCCGAATGAACCAGGTGGTGACTTTGAGCCCGACGCAAAATCTGCTAGGTTTGAGTGTTCCTACTGCACTTCACACATATCATTGACTTTGCAACCCAATGGTGATCTCTTTTTCCTTAATTGCTACATACCAGGGATTTTCATACATACGGACATTTTTACAAAGGTTTATACCTACTCACTTACACATGAACTCGCTCAACTTTATGTTGACTTTTCAAATTACATGTATTTCAGGAAACTAACGGATCTGGCACGATATGCACGTATTTTCAAGCTGCGTTTGAATAAAGAAGTCATCCAGGGTTTAGAAGGTGTAACCTCTTCCTGGACGGGTTACATATCCCTAAACCTAGTATTGTTTAAAGTCTTTTGCTAAGTCTTTATGAACTTAATTAAATCAAGTTAAGGTTTGTAACTTATTTTGTGATTGTTGAAAATGGGATTTTTCTAACTTTATTAATGGATGAATATCTCATGTTTTTATCATATAGTATGGTTATGATTGTCGCTATGGTATTAAGAAGTCACACCAAATAAACCCACGCTTCCGCAAAGCCAGGGTGTGACAAACAATGATCTTTTGAACTTTGATCCGCCTGTGGATCCTTACAACCGTTTTGTAATACACTTGATATTACTTTTTATTCGGTTTGTAGTGATTTTATCTTTCGACTTCCGTTGTGTATTAAACTGTGATAATATGAATTGTCTATGATATCAACTACGTCACAATGCTCCCCACCGGTAATACGTGGAAATATCAGGGTGTGACAAATAAATACCGTTAACGAGAAACGTACCATTGACAACATTGTTGTCAGCTTGGGCCTGGCGAGCATTGATGTTGAAAGCTCGTCCACGGGCTGCTTGTTGCTTTGGCTGTTGCTGTTGCTCCTGCTGTTGTTGCTGCTGCGGCTCTTGCTTCACCACACGATTTGGGCAGACATTGGCAAAATGATTAGGGTCACCAGATGCGTAGCAGGCTCGTGCATGGGCAGCGGGAGTAGGAGATGCTTGGTTACCCTGGGGAGCGGGGAGTGGAGCTGGCAGTGCAGGAGTAGCTTGAACTTGAGCTTGCTGACAAGGGCTAGTGCGACAGTTCGTGGTAAGGTGTCCGTAGAGATTGCAGTCGACACAAAAACAGCAAGCTATCCCAACTGGGTGATGGAAAGTACAGGTAGGGCACAGAGGATGTGGGCTAGTGTACACACGTTTTGCAGGTGGTGCGTTGGTTACACGTGCAGCGACTTGGCGGTTCTGGTTCTGGGGTTGGACAGGAACAAGATTGAGAGGAGCGGTGGTTGAAGCACAGTTCTTGTTGTTACCCTTGCGTTTGCGTCCTTGACGTGATGACTTTGAAGCTTGAGGTGCAGCGGTTTCAAAAGCGGGAGTAGCAGAAGTAGCAGTGACCTGGTGGAGATTTTTGCTCGAGGTCTTGAAATAACCAGCCAAAACTCGCTTATCATTGATTTTAGCAGCGAGTTGGAAGGTTTCCTCAATGGTGGTAGTCTTGGCTGCTTGAACAAAATCGGCAACATAATCAGGTAGAGCGCGAATGTATTTCTTGATTGTGATGTCGGGAGTTGAGACTTGTCCAGGGCAGATGATGCTGAACTGCTTAAAGCGAGCAATGGGACCAGCATTGTCGCCACATTCTTGCTTGATATTCCAAAACTCGTTCTCCTGCTTCTGGAGCTCATGTGGGGGACAAAATTCCTTCATCATGACTTCCTTCAGTTCCTCCCAGGAGAGTCCATAGGCTGCGTCGTTCCCACGCCTGTTTCGCTCTGCAGTCCACCAGTCCAGAGCCCTGAACTGAAAAACTCTAGTTGCGTTAACAGTGCGGAGGTTGTCTGGACATCCGCTTTGACGAAGTGTGACTTCAATCGAGTCAAACCACTGAAACATGGCGTTGGGCCCATCTTCTCCAGTGAAGTCTTTAGGGCCACAGGCCTTGAATTGCTTGAAGCTAAAAGAAGCCCTTGGCGAGTCACTCTTTGAATCAACGGAGGAGCTGCTCTTCACCTCATTGATCTCGCTGACAATTTGGGGAATGACCTTAGCCATTTCCTTGGCGACTAGCGATGCGCTTGTCAGCGTGGTTGTGGCGAGTAGCGCGAGAGGTGTGAGATCCAAATGACGACATTGTCTACAACAGACATCATCATAGGATTTAGGCGCGATATAAACGAATCTCTCCATACCAACATACTTATTACTAGTAGATAAAGCATCAGGAACAAGTCTAACACATAGGCACATAGTCACATAAGCACATAATCCACATAAGCACATAATCCACGTATGCACATATCCAACTATATTTTGCACGTATTCACCTACATATTTTGCACGTATCCATCTATCTTTCAAAGCTGGGTTTTACGATCGAGAGCCATGCGAGTGTGGGTAGCGATTGCGAGTAGCGTAAGCGAGTAGCATAGCAAGCGAGAGTCTACGATTTGGTAGTGTTTTGAGCTACAAATAGCTTTGCGAGTCGTGCGTGTCTAATAAAAGTGAAGAGCGGAAAGCGAATAGTCTCCAAAATCGAAACACATAAACATATAAACACATAAAGCACATAAAATCAATGATCCACAAGGTCAGTGGTTTGCGAGCTCAGAATCGAAATGGAGTGTCTTGGGTGCGAGACATCGGCTACCCAAAGTGGTTCGACTATCCGCAATCGACTTCAAGTACACGCTTTGACCTTATAGACTGTGCTCTCGCCTCAATCTGGGCGATCGACACCCATCCTTGCGGCTACCACGTGACCCAAGTCATTGGAACTCATCGAGACTTTGGTGAGAGTTTTTGTAAAAACCAAAATATAGAGCGGAACAAGTCATTAAGATGCGGGTTTCACCCCTAACTTAATAACTTAATTCCTGGTGGTGTGGTAATCCACAAGATAGAAAGGGAGAATTTTGTCGAGATATAGATTTCACTCCTGAATCAACGCAAATTCCCGTGTTTGATAGTAAAAGTACGCGTCGAGCGAGTAGTCTTATCGAGAGTTCTCGGTTTTCACACCTATTCTCGACAAAATCACTCGTCTGTGTGATGCGAGTGTTTCGAAAACGTGCAGTGTGTCGGGTCAGCTTTAGGAAAAGTTGATTTGCGCAAAGCCATAGTATGCGGTGTTCGCACAAAAGTCTAGTTTTCAAGCAAGTTCAAAAGAGTAATAGAGATAGGCTAGTGCAGAACCCCTACTGGGTTCGCACGAGGCGATCTGTTGGTACTTAGACTATAGACTAGGTCATTTCTAAGACATCGACCCGGACTAGGTCAAGTCTCGCCTAATTCCCTATAGTTATGGCTCTGATACCAATCTGTCACACCCCAACCGATGGCGAAAACATCGGGGCGCGGCACTGAGCGAAACAAATTGTCCAAGAGAATCCATAACAACTATTAAATTACCATATATTTAACGTTCACATCCCATACCATAAACATATAGAGTAAAAACAGTTATTATAGACATTGTTCTCAAAGACAAGTAAACAGTTCCGACAACTCAGATTTATTTAATGTAGTTTCTAGACTCCCTAGCTTGATTTCCAACAAAACATAGCATGCATCCTAATCAACCTGTCACATACGTTAAAATACAGTCAATACACAGAGTGTAAAGGTGAGCATACAAGTTTAATATCATATAGTATAGCAAAAGCGATTTACACATAACCAGCATGTAACACGTAGGAAAGTGAAGTAAGTAAGCTATCGACAATTAAATATGCAACCAACATGACTGCAAGTTGTAGAATGCGCAACACATTATCACCACTGTGACCATGTGAAGTAAAACCCTTAACAACCCCTGTCCATGACAGGTGCTGAGTCCAAACTATAGTACTATTGTTGCTAAGGTGTCAGGTAACAATCACTGTGTAAACATAACATACAAGCATTCATCGAGACACGTATAACATGCGAGAGCGGTCAGCGTATAAAAGTGTTTGCGTTGTGTGATGATGTGATATGATATAGGTAACGTATGTAACAACCAAAAGTGGGTTTAAGCAAAAAGGGGTTGAGTATACTCACTGAGCGTGTTTAGTAAATAAACACTTCCTTGGAGTGAAGGGAGCGCTTGGAGGTTAGCCTGAGTACAGAACAATAGTGTAAGCGTTGAACGGTGCGTGAAACATTGTGTAGCAATGCGCTAGATGAGGTGAGTGATCGGATGGCCATCCGGACGGATGACCATTCGGTCGGATGGTCGTTCGATGGAGTGAGTGTGTTTATGAAATGTTTGAACTTCGAAGTTTTCGTTGTAGTATTTTGAAAAATGTGAAATGTTTCCAAATGTCAAGTCGTCCGGACGGATGGCCGTTCGATCGGACAGCGATTCGAGTGGAAGTCTAACATTCTTTGAAATTTGACAAAACTTCAAGTGTTTAACTTACAAGTCACCTGATCGATTAGTCATTCGATCGGATGGCTATTCGATCGAGCAACCTGATGTTTTGTAAACCTTGTAAAATCAGTTAAGTTGAAAGGTTCTGCGGTTTAACGGAGACGGTGTGACGACGTGTTAAACAACGGAAACCCCACCAAGTTTAGCTCAGCTGTTCGGATGGGAATCACCCCGTTCGATCAGGTTCAACTATTCAAAATGAAGTCTCATGTTCAACCCGTGAATCGGTCGTCTCTTCGGTAGAAATCCGTTCTCAGACCGGTTCTCTACTGGAGAATGGGTAGAGAGTCTGAACGAGTCCAGATTCTAACTGTTTTGAGTAAAAAGTGAAGAATGTTGAAGAAAAGTTTGAATCCAATTGAAAATGTTTAGATCTTGTCGAAATTTGTGTAAAAAGGTGTAGAAATCCTGTGGATCCGAACCGTTTTTTATGAGATGAGGTCACACTTCAGTGTTCATAAAAACCCATGGTGACGTCACCCTAAAACAACCCAAATCGGGTGATTTCACGGTGGAAAGTAGTGATTTGATGGAGAAGATGATGAGAAAGTGTCTAATGAAGATGGAAGTACAAGATTTAGGAAGAAAACTTACAAGAATCGCGAGGAATCGAGAGAAAAGAGCCTGAAAGTGCGTGGGCGGACGGAGCTGTCACATCAATGAACAGTTGATGTGACAAGGGGTATTTATAGGTGTAAGGGTTAAAGGCGGTGGAAAGTTACGTGGGTCAGACGGACGTTCAATCGAATGGCCATTCGATCGGATGGTCATCTGGTCGGATGTCCATTCGATAGAATGGTCGTTCGATCGGTTGGCTTATGCGGGTTAGTTTTCCAACTTTCGTTTCGTGCGTTGAGCGTTACGTTGCGTTTAAGCGAGTTGCGAGTAAGCGATGCGATAGTATTAAACAATAGTTACACAAATAACATAACTAACACATACAGTGGCATATCTAGAAGAGAAATTCAGGGGTATCCCAAAAATATTTTTTACCACACATTCAGCGGCGGGGCCGGTCATGAGGATTCAAGTGCCTGGGCTGTGGGCAGGCCAAACAGGCCCTTAGACCCTAACTAATTAAATTATATAAACTAGTTTTTATAATGTTGTTATTAGTTTTTAGGTTAATGGATCAATATTCATTTAACATTTGAGGTAGACTTTATGGAACAATATTGGCAATATGTTTTTAGATTTTAGATTAGGCTAGGTTTATTTTTAATTTTTAAGTATTGGGCCGATTGATTACGCGAAGGATGAAGAATGCGTGTCGGAGCAAGAAGATCGTTGACCAAAATTCCGTTACAACGCACAAGAAAGTTTACTTGTCGTTTAATAAAATAAAATCGCCTAGACCTTTTAATTGATATCAACCCAATAAATCTTTAGCAAAATAATCAATCATAGCTTGTCAAAATTTGTAAATGACCCAATCTTGCATCAACCTATTATAGATCCAATTTAAAGCAACACAACTCCATCTCTATTCTAAATGTCAAACATCCCATATCCCTTACTAGCCCCGGCCTACATGACAAGTTATATAATATAACCTAGGTGTTTTTTTGCCTCAATGAAAGATGCAGAGTATTTACGGAATTAAAAAGGTAAATTTAACTTAATTTTTGACTTTCTATATTATCTTCCCGAGACACCTCGTTCCCAAGAAAACTTCTTCTCTGTAATTCCAAGTCCTGCAACGTTTTTTTCTATTTCACTTGCAACCCTAATCTAATTCATCTTTCTTCTTTCTTTTTCGTTTTCCATAGTAAACACCAAACCTAAATGAGGGGCATCCTAATATTTACTGAGAAGTATCCCATACATGAATCGGAGAAGAAAAAAAAACCTTTGCACTCATTTTACACTTCGTCAAGAAAGTTGAGGGGTAGCCTGTGCACCCCCTCAACCATGTTTGAATCCGCCCCTGAACACATAACAGCGTAAAAGTAAGTAAAATTGCGTTTAGAGTTTGCGATGAGATTGCGTTGCGATAGAGTCGCGATTGCGTTTGCGAGTAATCATCCCAAAACATATATAAAGCACACACAAGTCAAGCACATAATAACCCACATAGACAATACCAACAACTGCGTTTTGAGTTTGCGATGCGTTGCGATAGCGGTAGTAACATTCGACAAAGTGTGTTTAAATAGTATGCGTTTGTAATAGCGTTAAAGAGACAAATGCGTTTTGAATAAGCGTTATAAAATGTGTTGTAGAATCATGGTTTAAAATATCGTTAATTAATATATTGATAAACACAAAAAGGGCTAACTATTATCGAACATTGAGAGTACAAGCAATAATTAAGCAAGAAAAGACAGATCTGAATAACAATCCGACTTTTGCTTTAACTTTGACTTTAACTTTGGAAAGTCGGGTTGTTACAATCTGCTAAATTGAACTATCCGATAACCACTTCCCATTCTGATTCAAACTCTTTGGGTGTAAGAATATCCATCCACACAACACCACAAATACGTTCTTTGAAATTGGTGGAATTTTATAGCCTATCACCAACCTATGTATAACACGAAAACGCCATGGGAAAAACATATATATTACACATAGACAAACTTACATGAAAAACAGTAACAAAAGGTTAAAGAACGCCATATATCTTAAAACGCCAAACATAAAAAAAAAGGAAATCAGCCTTCAAAGAAATTTATGCATCACATGCCACATGCATAACCGATGCCTCATGTCAACAAATACATCAGAAATAGTCTTCTTCATTGTTGGATCTTGGTCAGTGACAAAAAATTTTGGTTGAGAACCAACAACTTTTAGAAAAACTCTCAACAACTAAATATACGTATCAGCAGTTTCTGACGCAAATAATGCAGCACAAAATGTAACATTGCAGTGATGATTGTCTATACCAGTGAACGGTACAAACACCATAGAGTATCTGCATATGAAAGCGCCATGATAAATGAAACAATAATAAAACGCCATTGCATGTAAACTCATAAAACGCCAATGCATGTAAACTAGTGAAAATGCCAAAAGAACAGAAGAAGTTGAATTATAAAATATTACTTGTTGGAACGATACGTGGCGTCAAACGAAATCACATCACCAAACATGTGGTAATTACGTTTGGCTTGATCATCACACCAAAAAAGTCCCTTCAAACGATTGTCTTCGTCTGTGAAATAATCATACGAGAGATTAGGCTGGGACTGTTTTTTCATCCAAATGTCTCACAACCATCTCGGCGTTGTATTCCCCTATAAACAAATTAATTTGCCTCTTGTAGTTCTTAAATTCAACTTTACTTGCACCAACGTCTTTAAAACCGCCAAAACAAGTCTTCATAACATTAAACGCCTTAACTGGACTCAAATTCAACTTAGACATGTTGTGTATAACATGCTTCTGGAGCTGAGTGAGGTGTCATTCAGTTGGAAGAAAATGCTTATCAGGACGTTCAACAAGATCATGGTTGTGCTCCTTGACAAACTTATAGACCTTCCATGATCCAGCCTCAAAAATTACACATAACAGTGCACCACAATCAATCCTCTTTGAAAAGTTGGGGTCGCACTAAACGTTCCTTTTGATTGGGGTCCAACGTATCACCCTTCTTGTCCTTATATAGCCCAGCTCTCGTATACATGTAATACTTAATATGTAATACACCTTTGGTGTTTATCTTTTCAGTCCCTTTCTTGACTGAAAAACCACAAGCCTAGGCATAGTAACATACATGGAATAACAATCATCGAGGCTTGTGAATATCATGTCCATTCTGGGCTTTATTTCTTCACTAACTGTAACACCCCGAAAACGGGTTTGGTAATCAAACCACGTTAATACTAAAAGACGGGTAAAGTACCGTTAGTGGTAAAATTAACCCGGTGAATATTAGGATTTTAAATAAATAAACTTAATATTAAATAAAAGTTGAATAAAGGCTTTTGAGGAAAATAAAGTTTATAAAATGCCCGAATTAACGGGACTTAAAATAAACTGAGTCATAAATTCCCCGAACCCACTAAGTTAACTTGGAATGTTTAACCTAGTTAATAAGTGGGAATTTGTTAGAAATAAGTAGGTTGTGTCCTACTTAATAGCTAACCAAACATGAGGGGCCAAAGTTGGATAACTTGAAAGTTGTATTATAAAATGAAATAAACAAAAATAAAACACACATAGTGTGTATTCTGGACTCCTGGTTCGATCAGAAGAAAGCTCTTAGGAGCTCACAACCCTAATTCCAACAATATCATCAAATTGAAGGGCCAAACGAAGCTCAAATTCACAATTGAACGTGAATTAATGATCACCCAAGCTAGGGGATCATAAGGTATGTAAAATTTTGATGATTTGTGAAGTTGTGAAATTTGAAGAAACCTCATAATCACGAATTATGGATGAATTATTGAAGCTATGGCTGAATTGTGATGTGTAATTGCTTAGGAACAAAACCTTAAGTAAAAATTATACATATCTTGTCATGAATTGAATGTTTAGATGATTTACCACACTAGGATAAGTGGGTTTTAATCATACGATGAAATTGATGATATAAATGTGTTTGGAATCGTTATACCTGATATTAATAAGATGAAACTTGAACAATTTAGGTGTTTAAGTATATAAATCATACTTGCTAAGAAATGTGTTTCGTGTGATATGATAAAAATTGATGATATGTTCATGTTAAATGATGTTTAATATCATCATGTATTAATTCGGTAACTTATGATTACAAGAACTTGGTTAATAAGTATAACAACCCTAAAATAAACCGACACCCTCGAAATATTTTGACACCCTAAAAATATATTAAAATGTTCCAACGTGTCTTAAAATATAACCCGTATGCGAAAAACCGAGCCCAAAATACGTTAAAACATTATAAAATAAATAAAAACAAAAATTACTGGGCCGTCGCGGGGCGCGACGCCCCTTGATCTTCTCCGTCGCGGGCCGCCAAGGTCTGGATACGAGGCACTCTTCAGAAGCCGCCACATGTTGACACGTGGCGAAGCTATACCGGTGACACATCGACGCTAGGGCCTACAACCCCTACGTCGCGGGGCGCGACGCCTTACCCTTGATGTCACACCCCGATATTTCCACGTATTACCGGTGGGCCCGGTGGGGAGTATCGTGACGTAGTTGATATCATCATAGTCAAACAACACAATATATAAATGCACAACGGAAGCAAAGATAGATTCATTTCAACTTTAATAAATTGTAATATTAAATATCACGAAATAGTTGAAACGGATCCACAGGTGGATCAAAATAAAAAGGGGATATTGTTCAACAGTTTTCATTGAGATCCAAGCTTGCGAGACTTATTGAGGACGCTAGAAGACAGCCAGCCTAGTACGAGTAGTACCTGCACTTAACCTTTTTGGAAAATACGTCAGTTTACACTGGTAAATACAATTTAACTGACTCATTTTAAAAAGGTTTGAAAATTTATTTGAATGCACGTGGCACAAAACATTTTCATAACTTGGGATAATTATTTGAATATAATATTGTAAAAGGATTACATGTTTCTTATGCGTTCAGTAGCCCGATCCGTAGACCGGGTTAAAGATCAATAGACACACCACATTACTTGGTTAGGTACTGACGGGTGTACGCCTACACCCCGTGCTAAGGTCGTGGCCATCTCGGAAGATGATGCCAAGGATATCCGGGACATGGTCATTAACCCCCCAAAGGCTTTAAGCAACAAAACATTTCAAAACGAAGCATATCAATAATTTAACCTCTATTCGATTAAAGATTCAATGCCCGACCAAGCGGTATTTAATATACCATACCCCAAGTCCGTATAGGGAAAATAAGTTAAAAGTATTTACCTTTGTAAGTATAAATCACAATTAGCGAGTGCGGGTAGCTTTTGCTGGTTCTCCTATTCTGGAACAAAGGTTTATAATAACCTATTAGATTTCTAACGGGTCTTTATTTAAGCCTAAGCTTAGACCGGTTAGTTTTAGAGGAAGATACGGTTCAAGCGCACGATTAAGCGAAGACCGGGATGGAATGTGTTTTAGACCCGACAAGTTTGAAGACTTGTATAATATGGGTAAACTAAACACATTCTGGATTTTGAGACAAATATGATAAGCTTTGACCCGTTTCAGTCAATTTATGCAAGCTAGTTACATAAACCGAACCAACGCGAAAAGAGCGTAGCGGGTAACCCAAAGAGTCCTATGCAAGTTCCTTGAGTTAATATGCCTTAAACATGTTGTGATATCAGTAAGGTACCTTCTATTATGCCCAAAACGGATTTAAACTCAAATTATGCCTTATAAGGGCATTTTGGTCATTTAAAAGATTATAAAAGAGTTTAATTAGTAATCTGAGTTACAGGTCTGATTTATTCAGTAAATATACTTGATTCAATAAGTTATAATAGTAGGATATGACCTTATATGTTTAAAAACTTTTACTTACTGTTAATATATAAAAATATACTAACGATCTCAGTAGGTATCCACCTTATATGTTTAATATGGTTTTAGTACATAATATGCGTTAAAAACGCTTAAAAAGGCGATTTGGAGCCATTTCCGGGTTTTCAAAGGAAAGCTGATATTTTTATAATTCCAGAAGGCTCAAAATATTTTATTTATCAAATAAAATCAGTAGAAAAAGGTTTGGGGTCAAAAGGATTTGTAAAACTCATTTTATGGCTTAAAAGGGCAAAACCAGTATTAACCGAATTATACTTAGAGACCTATGTTATGCTCAGCCAAAAATTAAATAAAAATCTTCAAAAATCCCAAAATATTATATTACATCAGTGGGTAAAAAGTTTGATATCAAAAAGTGGGTTTAGATAGACTATACGCTAATTACGCCGTTTAATTAACATAAAGCTTTCAAATTATGCTAATGAGCATAACTCTTAATCTAGACCTCAAACTGATGTCAAATTTTAGGTGCAAGTCTATAAATCAGTAACTAAGGTTTCTACTCTTTTACCTTATCAAAAATCACGTTTTATAGTAAAAAAGGCATAATAGTCAACATTTAAGCATTTAACGGAAACACGCATATGGATTGGATAACTAATGAACCAAGTTGTATAATCTCAGAGAGTTATACTTATGTGAAACCTGGTCCAAAATAAGCTCTAAGGTAAATCTAAAACATGCGTAAACGGGTCAGAACTGAAAGTCAAAGCAAAAGTCAAATTATGCGACTTTCGGTTCCGATCCGGGTCTAAACTGAAAATTGTCAAGTTGAACATGGTTAGACATGTTCTTACATTATTTACCAAGTTTTATTAATGATAAAACAGGTTGCATACCTCCTACATTGCTAATTATGCATTAAATTGAAGATAAGCATTCTGTTGACTTTTTAAAAACAAGTTTGACCCGACAATCGACCTAGTTAGAGTGGGAATCAAAGAGTACCCTTTTAAGGGTTTATTACCCACATAAATACCTACTTATAGGTACTTTTAATTCGAGATTTGACTGAGCCAATTTTATTTAATCACAAAGTCAAATGTTAATTACGACGGTTTGACTTTTAGCTAATTAACTAGGCTAAACTGAATTAGGAAGGGTTAAGAATACTTACAAAAGTCCTAAGTATGATTAGGGACCACTAGGAATCTTGTTGCTGATCAGGAGAGCTCCAGAGACTTTCTTGAGAGAAGTTGCAAATGAATGTTCAAAATGTTGCAACTTGATTTTCTTATATAGTGAACCCAAGAGCTTAAGATCATGCCAAAATATTCTAGAGGTGTTGTAAGATCATCCCAGGTGTGCCTAGGATGCTAAAAACCACCTAGAGAGCCCCTGAATTTCGAATACCACTTAATTGAGGCGGTGTAACCGTTTGGACAGGCAGCTGTCAAAATGTTCGCCCAGATGCACTGCTTACGGACCTTAAGGCTTTGTGCTTACGGTCCATAACCGTTCCTTACGGACCGTAAGATCTTGTCAGTGCGGTCCGTAACCGACCTCTAAAGAAATTGCCCAGCTCCGCTCCCTTACGGACCGTAAGGGTTAACCTTTACGGTCCGTAAGCCTTTTGCAGAAGACAAAAATTTGCAATCTTTAATGCTTTGACCATGCAACACTTACATCTCCGAATCTCATGCATTTTAATCAAAATAGGGACCATGTTTTCAGCCATTGCATGTCTAGGCATGCATTTACACACTTTGGCACTTTGTGGGAGGTTTAATTTGACGGAGATACTAAGAATTTGCATTGGATCCATGTCTAGAGTTATAAAATAATTTATTATTTAGAATGGCCAGATTTATAAAAAAAATTCAGATGTTGATAAAATATATCCTGGTAAGGGATTTATTAATAGGTCGCTCAGAGGTATAAATTAACATGTCGACGTTTAAATCCTACCGTACATCTTTATCTGGATCCGTATTTATAACACGTTTGCATAACATGACACGTGTCTTTATTTTATTGGACATGAATTTCCGAGGTGTTACATCCTCACCACCTTAAAAGAAATCTCGACCTCGAGATTTACTGAAACAAATGAGGGTATTTTTCCTTCATGGTAGACTCTACCTCCCAAGTATATTCGGGACCTCTGCGGGCATCCCATTTGACCTTTACGATAGGCACATGCTTCCTTTGAAGCTTCTTTACCTGTCGATCTTCAATGGATAATGGTTTTTCTACAAATTTCAAGCTCTCATCTATATGCACATCCGTATGTGGTATCACTAGCGACTCGTCAGCTAGGCATTTCTTCAGATTGCAGATGTGAAAAACATTGTGGATAGCACTGAGCTCCTCAGGCAAGTTCAATTTATAAGCCACTGATCCAACACATTCGATAATCTCGAATGGTCCTATATACCTTGGGCTTAACTTACCTTTCTTACCAAATCGCATCACCCCCTTCCAGGGTGATACCTTAAGCAAAACTTTATCACCAACTTCAAACTTTAGAGATTTACGCCTTGGATCCGCATAGCTTTTCTGCCTATCCCTAGCAGCTTTCAGGCAGTCGCGAATCTGGACAATCTTGTCCGTTGTTTCAAAGACTAAATCTGGTCCTGATAATTGAACTTCTCCTACTTCCGTCCAACAAATAGGTGTTCTGCATTTTCTACCATATAATGCCTCAAAAGGTGCAGCCTTAATGCTGGTATGATAGTTATTGTTATAGGAGAACTCAATTAATGGCAGGTGGTTATCCCAACTACCACCCCAAATCAATCACACATGCACGAAGCATGTCTTCCAACGTTTGGATGGTACGCTCACTCTGTCCGTCTGTCTGTGGATGGTAAGCCGTACTGAAGTTTAAGCGCGTGCCCAAAGATTGTTGGAAACTTTTCCAAAAATGAGAGGTGTATCTCGTATCTCTGTCAGATATAATTGACACTGGTACGCCATGCAGAGCTACAATCTTATCTACGTACAATTGAGCTAACATGTCAGAGCTATAAGTTTCCTTAATGGGTAGGAAATGTGCTGACTTAGTCAGTCTATCTACTATCACCCATATAGTATCATTTCCTTTCCTTGTCTTTGGCAATTTGGTGATGAAATCCATTGTCACCATCTCCCACTTCCATGTGGGAAGTTCAGGCTGTTGTAGCAAACCTGACGACTTCTGATACTCAGCTTTGACTTGCGCACATGTCAAACATTTAGCTACATAGGCAGCTACAGACTTTTTCAAGCCTATCCACCAGTAGTTTGCCTTTAGATCCTGGTACATCTTATCAGCTCCAGGATGAACGGAGTATTTGGAACTGTGGGCTTCCTGGAGGATAACATCTCGAAGTCCTCCGAAGACTGGAACCTATATTCGTCCATTCAATCTTAGCATTCCGTCCTTGTCATAGGATAACTGCTCCTCAGTTACTCCTAGCTTTTCTTCAGGATAGTTAGCTTCCAACACAGCTTCCGTCTGTGCAGCCAACAATCTCTCGTTCAAACTATTCTTTATCTCAATGCTCTTGGCATTGATTCTTACCGGCTTCACTCTTTCCTTCCTGCTTAGGGCGTCAGCAACTACATTTGCCTTGCCTGGATGGTATCTTATCTCACAACCATAATCATTTAAAGTTTCCATCCAGCGTCGCTGCCTCATGTTCAAGTCTTTTTGATTGAACAAGTGTTGAAGGCTCTTGTGATCTGAATAGATCACACACTTGGTTCCATACAAGTAGTGCCTCCATAGTTTTAATGCAAATACAACGGCACCCAGCTCCAAGTCATGGGTGGTGTAGTTCTTCTCGTGTACTTTTAACTGTCGTGAGGCGTAAGCAATGACTTTGCCTTTTTGCATAAGCACACAGCCCATACTAGTGTGTGATGCATCACAATACACCACGAATTCTTCTATTCCGTCGGGCAATGTTAACACTGGTGCATTGCTAAACTTTTTCTTAAGAATGTCAAAGGATTCCTGCTGCTTAGGGCCCCAATCAAACTTAACCTTCTTACGTGTCAACGAAGTTAGAGGCGCAGCAATCCTTGAGAAGTTTTCGATAAATCGCCTATAATATCCTGCTAAACCCAGGAAGCTACGAATCTCAGTAGGTGTCTTTGGTTCTTGCCAATTCATAACTGCTTCTACCTTAGCGGGATCCACTTGGATACCACGCTCGCTAACCACATGTCCAAGGAATTGGACTTCTCGCAGCCAAAATTCACACTTTGAAAATTTGGCGTAGAGTTTCTCACGATCTAGAAGTTTAAGAATACAGCGAAGGTGTTTCTCATGGTCGGCTTGGTTCTTCGAGTAGATGAGGATGTCGTCAATGAAAACAATGACAAATTTATCCAAGTAAGGCTTGCAGACGCGATTCATGAGATCCATGAATGTGACAGGAGCATTAGTGAGCCCAAAAGGCATTACTAGGAACTCGTAATGACCATAACGAGTCCTAAATGCAGTCTTGTGCACATCTTTATCTTTAACCTTCAATTGATGATAGCCTGCCCTCAAATCGATCTTAGAGAAATAACTTGCCCCCTGAAGTTGATCGAACAAGCCGTCGATCCTGGGCAAAGGATACCTATTTTTGATAGTGACTTTATTAAGCTCACGGTAATCGATGCATAGACGCATCGACCCATCCTTCTTCTTGACAAACAAGATCGGCGCTCCCCAAGGAGACGAACTAGGTCTAATGAAACCTTTGGCTAGCAGATCATCTAACTGCGTTCTTAACTCCTTCATCTATGTTGGTGCCAACCTATAAGGTGCTCTAGCAACAGGTGCTGCTCCAGGAATGATGTCAATTCGGAATTCCACTTGCCTATCTGGTGGTAAACCAGGTAGTTCTTCAGGAAAAACTTCAGGATATTCCGAAATGACAGGGATGTCTTCAATCCTAGGCTTCGGCTCATCAATAGTAACTTGTGCCATATAAATGACACAGCCCTTCTTCAGACATCTGGACACCTTGAGCATAGACACTTGCTCAGGCAATCCATGCTGGATATCCCCCTGAATGGTAAGTGATTCACCAAACGGAGTCTTGACTACCACTTGCTTCTTATTGCACACTATCTGGGCTTGGTTATGCGACAACCAATCCATACCTATCACTATATCAAAACCGGATAGCTTAAAGGGAAGTAAGGACAAGGGAAAAGAATGGTTCCTAATTGATATAACACATCCATCTAAAACAGTTGAGGCGGTTTCTATGGTTCCATCAGCTAATTCCACCTCATACTTCACACTTAAGGCTTTTACAGGCAATTTTAACAACTTACAAAACTTATTGTCCACAAAAGACTTATCTGCTCCAGAATCAAACAATACTCTAGCATAAACATCATTTATGAGAAAACTACCTGTAATCACGTTGTCGTCCCGAACCGCTTCCTTTGCATCCATCTTGAAGACCCTAGCATTGGTCTTTTTCCCATCCTCGGTTTTCTTGGTGATCTTTGGGCAATTTGACTTAATGTGCCCTTTTTCATTGCAACTGTAACACGTTGCGTCTTTCAGCTTCTTACACTCCAAGGTCTTGTGTTCCATAGATTTGCAAATCCCACAGGGTCTCGGCTGAGACTGGGATTTCGACTCAAGTCGGCACCTCCCAAAATGGTGCTTCTTACAAACTTTACATTTGGGCTTATCTCCAGATTGTTGCCCATCCTTCCTTGATCCCGACCCTTTCTTATGATCATTATTTCCTCAGTGCTTCTTGTCAGACCTTCGTGAGCTGTCATCTTCCCGCTTCCTTTTCTCAGCATCCGTGTTCCTCAGCGATCTTTGCCTGATCGCGTCCAAAGTGAGGGACAAGGATATATCAGCTACGGATCTGAAAGTAGTTGGCCGAGAAGCTTTTACACTTTCTTTAATTTTTGGGGCCAAACCCCCAATGAAACGAGCAATTCTCTTAGGTTCCGGGGTCACAAGGTAAGGAACCAATCGTGACATAGTATTAAAACTCGTGAGATAAGCCTGGCAATCCAGGTTCTTCATTACCAGAGATAGAAAATCAGATTCTATCTTTTCAACCTCATGTTGAGGGCAGTAGTTCTCTTTGATAAGAGCAATGAATTGTTCCCAAGACATGTTGTACAATGGAACTTTCCCGGTGGCCTGAATCAATGATCTCCACCATGCTAAGGCCTCGCCTTTAAACGATTGCGACACAAACTTGACCACATCCTTCTCAGCGCATCCGCTGATGTCAACCACCGTATCCATCTCGTCCAACCATGTCATACAGTCAATTGCTCCCTTCTCCCCAGTAAAGTCTCTGGGTTTGCATGAGACGAAGTATTTATACGTACATGACTTACCTCGAGGTTCCTGTTTAAGTTCGATTTTCCTTGATGGAACACTTTGCTGGTTCGAGGAGTGATGATCGTCGTCATCCTTCTTTGGCTTATCTAGCTTAGAGGGTGGCTTACTATGAGCCTCAGAATGTGTTTTTGGCTTAGAATGGGGTGCTGATCGGGTCCCGCTTTGAGTGCTACCCGATTCACCATATTGCCTCTCTATAGCTTTAGTGACGGCGTTATCAATCAACGTTTGGAGTTCTGCACCAGTTATATTGATCCTGGTGGTATCCTGATTTTCCTTGGGCCGACTGTTGACCTCGTCAGACTCGGCCATGTAGTTGAACTGCTACATAAGATGATGATAATGATTCATTTAAGGAATATAATATATTTGTCATCTTGATAATTAACCATGGTAATTAAAGAGCCATACTAGTTAATTTGTTAAGTAATTTCATTCAGGACTTTTTATTAGTAACTCTATCCCAGAATGAAATAATTGTTGGCACCGCAGGCCTAGTCACGTGGACAATTTCTAAAATAGAGTTAGATCTTATAAGATCTAGTTATTAAGGTTTAAATCAAGGTTCATTACCTTTCTAGACAGGGAGTTTATAATCTACGGCTGTCTTTTGTCTTATATGACCTTAATTATAGCCCGTAGGCATTACATCACAATTGGATGTTTAATTAAAATTTGGATGATTTATTAAAAAGGGTGACATGTGTGATTTTGCGGATCACATTAGCCAAGAATGTTAACATGATTGCAGATGTTAACAGAGATTTGAATCTTTTTAAACAGGTTTTACCATATTGGCTAAGTCTTATATGACATACAAGCTAGGTTTTACCTTTTAAGATTCTTATTATTTTATTAGAATGGTAAATCTATAAAATAAACGTAAATTTTCATTTATTCATATATTATATTTATGCATATAATTTAAATTGAAAATTTGAACTAACCATTCCAATAAAGGTAAACTAGTACAAGTTTGCCCTAAACGGGACTTTTACATAAATAACATGCCCACGCAGGGGCCAAACAGAAAGACATGCCCACACAAGGGCAGAACAGAAAATAAAATATGCCCATGCAGGGGCAGAGTACGAAAACAAATGTCCTCGCAGGGACATGATTACAACACTAAAATAAACAATCAAACAAAGGATTTAGTGATCCTTCTTTCTTTTTCCCTTGATCAAATCCACATTTTCTTGAACATCCCTCGGTTATACCTTCGATCTTCCCGCACTTCATGCCGTACCTCTCTAATATTCTGCAGAATCTCCTGATGTTGTGGTGGAGACATCTGCAGGGGTTGCTGATATAGTGGAGGTTGAGGAGGCGGCTGCTGATGATACCCGTAAGGTGGGTACCCAGTGCCCCAAGAAGTTCCATAAGGTCCTTTTGGGTGGAGAGTGTTGTAGTTCCATGCCTCCTGGTACGGGTCCACATTGGCATAATTGTAGTTGGTGTGACCTGGTAATTCAAATGGGTAATACGCCGCCGAACCGGCGTATGCAGGGATTGGGTTGTCAAAACCCGAGGGTGGCGCTACAGGCACAAAATCTACTTCCGAGACGGGGTTCGAAGGTCCCCCCATCTGCGGGTCTTCAGAGAGTGGTGGATAGTGGCTGCCACTTGAGGGTTGAGGGGTGCTGAAATGCACTCCTCCTCGCGCGGATATTCGCGCGTTTGACCTTCTCCGCCTCGGTGGCTCCGGAGGCGATTGCACAACTGGTGGTGGTGGTGGCGGAGTAACTGCCACAAAGCGAGAATCCTCAGAAGGATTCTGCTGCTGCTGTTGGGGCGAGTGGTGGTATGGAGGTGTAAAATACCAATCAATCCGGTTGAACCTCTCCTGGTAGCTATCCGGACCGCGGTAAGGCGATCCATGAAATGAGGACCCATCCGAGATCTCTATGGGATGAGTAGGGGTCCCTCTTTGAGGTTCGACGGGATCGTCATCCTCCTCCATATCCATGGAGAAGTGGTCTTCAGGCCCTAACGGGTTGTGACCCACTGGTTCTTCTTGTTGGTTTGTCGGGTTGAACCGGCTCTGGAAGTAGGGTGTGGGGTCATTAAAAGAATGGTGGGAGTTTAAGCGAAGAAGGGGTATGAAAGAGTTATGAGGTTCATTTTCGGACTGAGGTCCGAAGGAGTTAAGATAGGATGGTGATGAACTTAGGGAGACGGATCGTCTCCCAGGTTCAATATATGCCCTCCAGGGTTCCTGGGGACTGGTGCTTAAGTTGACGGAGGGTGTGCGCCGGTGGGAAGGTCCGGCCTCATCATCATTGGGGGCACGGAATGTCCCCTTACCTCTTCCTCTACCTCTGAGGAATCGCGGTGGCATCTTGAACCTGTCAACATAAATAAAGATAACACAAGCATATATATATATACATAAAAATAAAACAAAACATTAAAACAAAACAGAGTTTGTCCTATGTTATTTGTCTAGACTCGGGGATCGAGGAATATGCAATATGTGTAACTGAGATTAATGTAGGATCGTGTTCTGACCTAAACGAGTCGGTTCAGAGGAGTTTTCGTCAATTACAGGTGCGGAAAACAAGTAATCAACGTAGAAACAGCAAGATCTTCACTTTAATCACTTTACTGATTGATATAACAGCTTGTACACTCAAATCTCACACCGGCAGCACTTCGGCGTAGATAACAAGAAGACTGATAATGATTTCGCTCCAGGGACCCTATTTATAGGCAAGAGATTCCGCTCCAGTGTCATTTCCATAAGAGCGATACCCTCTAGTTAAGATTTCGCTCCTGTGTCAAGTACACATAAGCGAAATCCTCTTGTACCTATGAGCGAAATCTGTTCTAACACACTTATACATTTTCTCATTTTCTCGAACTACGAGCCCTGATCTATACAATGAAATATTAGACTCGATACAAGACGAAGTCGACAGATGTAGTGCACCAACAAACTCCCCCTCAGATGTTGACGAGTCGCAGTATCAAGTAACACCAAACTGTTTCTTCAGTTCTTCAGTCTTGATCTGTCTTTGGGCTTTTCTCTTTTATCGAATCAACAAACTCCCTCAAAACTATCTTCAGACTCCCCCTCTCTATTTGCTGGCATTCCTTTGTTCTTCAGCACAATCTTCAGGATCGTAATCTGGCATTTTCTAGTTCATCAGATATCGAAATCTGGCTTTTGAAACATGATGAGTCTAATTCTCTTGATCAGATCTCTTGATTCCTTAAGTTCATCAGCCTCATATCAATATCTGAAACACTCTTAACCCAAAAATAAGATTTATGATATAACAATTAAGTGCACCAACACTACTCTCCCTCAATATACTCTAATTTTCATTTGATGAACCAATTGTAAGATTCTAAAAACAAAGTTTAACATTTAAGATTCACTCTTTCTCAATAATGTCATCATGTCTAGCACTTTGGAACTTTGAAAATCAGCTTTTCAATATCAGTTTGTCGAAAATCTTTTTGAATTTTCAAAATTTATGCTAAAACACACTAAAAATCTTTTTGAAAATTTTTGAATTTGAATAAAATGCAATAAAAAATATTTACAAACAATATTTTTGTGAGTTTGTGTAAGAGGATCATATCAGTTTTTGAGACAAGTCACCAACACCGTTAAGCTTTAAACATTTTAAGCTCTAAACGATTCACTTTGATTGACGATATTGTTGTCCACTTAAACTCAATCTAAAAACTTTCAATCTGCTTACCGATACGATTAAGTATATTTAGATAGCACTAAATTCTTATGGACCCCACGATCTTAGCATATCCCCTCATCATGCAATACACTGATTCAAGTAATGCCTTTAAACTTTTATCAACTGTGACTTGTGCGAAAATCAAAGCAGAATGTTTAAACATTAACAGTCAGGTCGATCTTTCGATACGCAGAGAAAATCCAATGTTTAAACAAAATAAGAAAAATAAAACAAGTTGAAATTGTTTAGGCTTTAACCATCAGTTCGATACTCACGTATACGCAGAGATGATCCAAAGCTTAAACGAAACACCAAAGAAAATAAAGCAGAACGTTTAGGCAATAACATCCAGTTCGATACTCACGTATACGCAGAGGATATCCGATGCTTAAACAAAATAAAGAAATAAAATAAATTTAAATCTTTGCAAAATGAAATGCACAATCATAGTGACTTTTTAGCAAAGTTGTGAAAGTTCACAAACTTAACCAGTTTTATGCTTTTGGCATTCAGCGATTACTGAGCAGGCACACAGTCAAGAAGGACAAAACTAAGTACTATGCTTTCGACCATGTTTCCCACTAGAACTAGGCATTTTGATTTAGATTTGTATCGTTATAGCAAATCTACTAGTCTAGCTGAGCCTACCGTCACATCTTTAGTGAGATCGTTTATCACATTTTAACTTTCCATTTCTTTAGCATGTTGTGACGGTCCACTGATGTACTATCATTTCCTCTTTTATACAACAAAACTCATTTTTGAATTTTATCATGTTTTTGTATTTTTCAAATTTTCAAATGTTTTTGGATTTTCTGAAATTTTCTACTCCCCCTAAAATGCAAACACATTTAAGGAAATTTGAAAATAAACTGTACATTAAAGTGACAACTGATATCAAATCACCTCAATTCGCCATTCACTCGGCATAAACAATCAGAACTCCCCCTATCACAAAACTATTTTCTCATAATGATTTCAAAACACTTAAGTTTGTTTTAATCAGAATGAATTTTCCGGAAAATAAGTTTTGTTGAATAAATCACTTGTAAATTCGGGGTTTTGGTTCATCATATTGTTCATTCAATCAAATTGTAGAAAATCAGATACAACTTAATGTCCCTGATTTACCACTTTAACATTGAAAACCTTATTCAAACAATTGTAAACATCTCAGTCAAATAACAAGAATGATGCCGATTCCTGATCCACGATTACAAACTTGGGATCTCCGGCAATTCCACAATTTGTAGAATTTTAACATTTTAAACCAAATTTTAAGAATGATGCCGATTCATGCTCCGCAATAACCCTCTTGGGAGCTCCGGCAAGTCCTAAGACTTTAAGGAAAACAAACTTCCACCCAAGTCTTTTCAGACTTGGTGGCTTCCAATTCTTGGGTAGTAGGGTTATATGTTGCTTTTTTAGTTGCATAAAAATCCTTAACCCCCTTTACTTTCCCATCAATCATTTTTCCAAACATTTTCTTGATATTTCCATTCAGTGATGGAATTTCATCATCATTCACTGAATCATTTCTTCCTACCTGTGGCTCATCTGATTTTGTGGAATCAGATTCATCGCCAGATTTTACTTCAGATTCCTTAACAACCCATTTTTGGTTGTCAAGTTTAGCACTTTTTTTGTAAAATCTTTTAGAATTTTCACCAACTTCATTCTTTGAATTTTCAAAAATTTTGAAGTTTGTAGTTGGTGAAACATTCTTTTCAACCATTGTTTCTTTAAATTTTTCAGAGACTCCCTGTTTTCTGTTGTCTTTGTTCGGACAGTTGTGAGCAATATGTCTAGCAACTTGACATTGAAAACAAATTCTGGTATCTCTTTGCTGATAAACTCCACTTGGATGAAAAACTCCAGTTCCTGTTCTTTTCCTTTCAGCAAGAAATTCCTGATTTGTTTGTCTCCAGAATGAACTTTTCTGTTCTTCTTCAGCTGTAGTCCCTGAAACAAATTTTATATTTGTTTTAGAAAATTTTTCATTTTTACAATTTTCTGGAGGAATATAACCTAATCCTTTCTTTTTGTAACTACGATTTTGGTTTGATTTCTTTTGAAAACCAGAACCAGAATTGTAGCCCTTTTTTCTTGTTTAACCTTTGTTGAACACTTGAAGTGTATTTTTTAGGTTTTTCATTAAGATGAAAATCTTTAATTTCAGAAATATTAATTTCTGTCATTTTGAAAACCTTTTTGATCATGTCAAAACGAACACTTCTTATTGGAAACTCTTTGTCAGAGTATAATTTGTCCGAATCATTTAAAGTATATGCAACTTCAAATGTTTCATCATTCAAATTAGCCTTTGATAATAAAAATTCTTTACTATAAGACCGTTTAACCGTTGACTTTGAACTGTTGACTGATGAACTAGAACACCCAGACTCAGACTTTGACTCAACCACCTCCTCAGTATCCAACACTTGATCGACCACCTTTTTTATTAACTCAGACTCATGATCAGTATCAGATGAGGTAAACGTGATATCAATGTTATCTGGTAAAACGTCAGTTGTCTCGGATTTTAACTTTATATTGACTGCCTTTTCTACTTGCTCCTCATTTGGTTTTCTAGGAGAATAACCTTCCCAGATAGGAGGCGGACACTTGTTATATTTAACAGTCGATTTCTTACCAGTCGATTTCTTCTGCTTATCATCTTGAAAAGCTTCAAAACCTGCAACAGTAGGATAAACTCGATCAATGACATAATCAGAACAAGAATAACTCAGTAATAACCTTCTGATTCTCTCATTCTCAATCTTTTCATTCTCCAACTCTTGCTTCAGTTTAGCATTTTCTTCGATGTAATGATTAATTGCTTTTTGCTTCGTCATCAAAGTCGAATTCATCATGGTTAACGCCTTTTCTCTTTCAGAATTCGTTGTTTGAAGACCTGTCACTGTTCTGTTCAACACACTGTAAGATTCTTTCACATAGTTGATGTCAGAAATTAACTTCTCTATCAATCTTTCTCTATCAAACAGTAACACATCTTTTTCTTCACACTTCTTGCAAGCTTCCAAACACTTCATGCAAGGCTTTTCAACTTCAACTATCTTTTCTATCTCAACAGTCTTTACTATTTCTTTTACTTTTTCCTTTTCAATCACTTTCTCAGCTTCAGTCACCTTTTCTTCAACAACATTCTCATCCTTCAAATCTTGTTGTTGTTCTTTTGCCATTTGTTTCTCCTTCAGTTTCTTCATTCGATCTGCAAAATAGAAATGAAAACTTTCAGGAGATAAATGATTTTTAGCAACATTAATATGTTTTTCCTCTTCATCATCACTGCTGCTATCAACTGGTGTTTGATAAAACTGTACAGATTTTTCAGACTCTGTATCCGAAGCACCAGAATCAACTGGTGTTTGATCAAAAACAGCTTCTTTTTCTGAAGTAACATCATTCTGTTCACTCTCATCAGAACTTTTCAGACTTTCATCATCACTTTCTGAACTTTTATCAGATCCAACTGATTCTTCTTCCATACTCTTTACCGTTTCACCAATAGATCTCATCCATGTTGCAAACAAATCTGGTTCTTTAACAATCTTTGCAATAAAAGCTTTGAAATCACCCTTTTCATCCACAAACATATCCCAACTGAATCCTTCAGGTAATTCTTCATCATCTTGTTCTACTGAACATGCTTTGCTTTCAGAAGATATGTATTTGCTCCAATTGAAATCTACTAAACATCCTTTCTTAGAATCTTCAATCTTTCTACCATGAGCCGTTTGTGAATCTTGTGATTGACCAACTTGTTGGTAAATAGCTTTCCGGTAGTAGTCTTCTTTTCCAAACGGATTCTGAGCACCACTAACTTCTCTGTTCTTGCACTCCCGTTTAAAATGACCTTTTTCTCTGCACCTGAAACAAGTAACTTTAGATTTATCAAAACCCAAAGTAGAAACACAAGCATCAAGAAAGTCATTTCTTCCAGTGATTGTTTTGAACTTTTTAGCACGTCGAAGAACACTTGCAAGACACCATTTGATATCCATTAGTTCCATTTCTTCAGCATCAATCTGATCGTAATCCTCTTTAGTAAGCATAGGATTTCCAATTCGACCAGCCACTAACCCTTCATAAGAGATAAGCACAGAACCAAGTAATGCCATATGATCTTTTGCAATGTCTTCAGAGAAACTTTGACCTTCTGGAAGATTTAAAGCTATGTTGCACTGAATCACACAACCATTTCCCATCTTTGTGCTTTGCGATTGAACATTTTCTGATGAAGTCTTTGGATTGACACTTGGATATGATGAGAAGCCACTGCTGCTTTTGTTTGTGTTTTGATCAATCTTTTCTGTGGAATTTTCAACACTATAAGCAGTTTGAATTTTCGCACTTCTCTCAGCTTCTGAAGTAGAAACACTACCCTTGTAGTACATTTTCACATCCTGCTGATTACTTGGATTATTCATCCTAGCAATCTTTTGCTGTTCCAAATCCTGACTTTCAATTTTTTCAATAAACTGTGAAATCGATAACCCATCATACACTCCTGTATTTTTCAGAATCATCAAATAAGTTCCCCATTCTTTCTGCGGTAAAGCATCAGCAAGCTTATCAACCCATTCCTCATTTTCTTTAGTAATATCCATCATCGACATTGTTCGCACTAGATGACAATAACGTTCAATCAGTTTCTTTGTGTCTTCCCCAGGTAAACTTGTGAACAAATCAAATTCTTTCTTGAGCAAAGACTTTTTGTTTTTGATCATGTTTGCACTGCCTTCAACCTTAACCTTTAGAGCATCCCAAATTGATTTTGATGTTTTGTCATGTTGAAGTAGTATGAATATGTCTTCTTTAATGGCCTGTTGAAGCAAACTGATCATCATTTTTTCAGCTCGATACATTTCCCGTTCTTCATTACTGAAATCTGATATTTGTTTCACTGTTTGTAGTTCAGTTCGCGGTAGCACATACTTTTTCAGAATACATTCCCATGATCTAAGATGATTCGCTTGAACCCAGTTTTCGAAGCGATCTTTCCATCCATAATATTCCTCAATACCCATAAGCTTTGGAGGTTTCTGAGTAGTTCCTGTTTCATTCTCCAAACTCACAGCTTGAGCAATCGATGATGAACTAGCTGGTGTTGCAAAAGCGTTGTAAAATTCTGAATTCATGATGACTTAACACAATTTTTAATATCAGTGACACTTGAGCGAAATCTGAACAAATGTTGTCACAAAAACGAAATCCCCAAGTCCGTTAGAGCGAAACCCCTAATTGTCTGTATGAGCGAAACCCCTTGATGACCTTTCGAGCGAAACCTCAAGATATCCTTTCAAGCGAAACCCCAAATAACCTTTTGAGCGAAACCTTGGTCACAAAAGCGAAATCTAGTTCGAAAGATTTTTAGGCCATTTTACTGTGAATTTCAATATCAAACTTTCCAGGCTTTGTCTATGTATGATTATCTATATACTATGTAATTTTGATCCAATTTTGACCGGTAAAACTCTCTGTGATGATAAAAGAAGGTGTAGAAGTAAGAAACCCCAATCAATTTCAGCTAATTTCTGCAGAACTCCTCCTCCTGAGCTCTGATACCAATTGTAGGATCGTGTTCTGACCTAAACGAGTCGGTTCAGAGGAGTTTTCGTCAATTACAGGTGCGGAAAACAAGTAATCAACGTAGAAACAGCAAGATCTTCACTTTAATCACTTTACTGATTGATATAACAGCTTGTACACTCAAATCTCACACCGGCAGCACTTCGGCGTAGATAACAAGAAGACTGATAATGATTTCGCTCCAGGGACCCTATTTATAGGCAAGAGATTCCGCTCCAGTGTCATTGCCATAAGAGCGATACCCTCTAGTTAAGATTTCGCTCCTGTGTCAAGTACACATAAGCGAAATCCTCTTGTACCTATGAGCGAAATCTGTTCTAACACACTTATACATTTTCTCATTTTCTCGAACTACGAGCCCTGATCTATACAATGAAATATTAGACTCGATACAAGACGAAGTCGACAGATGTAGTGCACCAACAATTAAACACAAAAGGCTAGTGTTTAATTCACTCAGCGTTGGCTCTGATACCAACCTGTCACACCCTGATATTTCCACGTATTACCGGTGGGTCCGGTGGGGAGTACCGTGACGTAGTTGATATCATCATAGTCAAACAACACAATATATAAATGCACAGCAGAAGCAAAGATAGATTCATTTCAACTTTAATAAATTGTAATATTAAATATCATGTAATAGTTGAAACGGATCCACAGGCGGATCAAAATAAAAAGGGGATATTGTTCAACAGTTTTTATTGACATCCAAGCTTGCGAGGCTTATTGAGGACGCTAGAAGACAGCCAGCCTAGTACGAGTAGTACCTGCACTTAACCTTTTTTGAAAATACGTCAGTTTACACTGGTAAATACAATTTAACTGACTCATTTTAAAAAGGTTTGAAAATTTATTTGAATGCACGTGGCACAAAACATTTTCATAACTTGGGATAATTATTTGAATATAATCTTGTAAAAGGATTACATGTTTCTTATCCGTTCAGTAGCCCGATCCATAGACCGGGTTAAAGATCAATAGACACACCACATTACTTGGTTAGGCACTGACGGGTGTACGCCTACACCCCGTGCTAGGTCGTGGCCATCTCGGAAGATGATGCCAAGGATATCCGGGACATGGTCATTAACCCCCGAAAGGCTTTAAGCAACAAAACATTTCAAAAAGAAGCATATCAATAATTTAACCTCTATTCGAATAAAGATTCAATGCCCGACCAAGCAGTATTTTATATAACATACCCCAAGCCCATATAGGGAAAATAAGTTAAAAGTATTTACCTTTGTAAGTATAAATCACAATTAGCGAGTGCGGGTAACTTTTACTGGTTCTCCTATTCTGGAACAAAGGTTTATAATAACCTATTAGATTTCTAACGGGTCTTTATTTAAGCCTAAGCTTAGACCGGTTAGTTTTAGAGGAAGATACGGTTCAAGCGCACGATTAAGCGAAGACCGGGATGGAATGTGTTTTAGACCCGACAAGTTTGAAGACTTGTATAATATGGGTAAACTAAACACATTCTGGATTTTGAGACAAATATGATAAGGTTTGACCCGTTTCAGTCAATTTATGCAAACTAGTTACATAAACCGAACCGACGCGAAAAGAGCATAGCGGGTAACCCAAAGAGTCCTATGCAAGTTCCCTGAGTTAATATGCCTTAAACATGTTGTGATATCAGTAAGGTACCTTCTATTATACCCAAAACGGATTTAAACTCAAATTATGCCTTATAAGGGTATTTTGGTCATTTAAAAGATTATAAAAGAGTTTAATTAGTAATCTGAGTTACAGGTCTGATTTATTCAGTAAATATACTTGATTCAATAAGTTATAATAGTAGGATATGACCTATATGTGAGATTTATCATTTAAAACCAAACTATGCTTCTTAGGGGCATTTTGGTAATTTCTCTTAGGCTTAAAAGGTCAAAGCTGGAAACCTGAGTTTAAAAACTTTTACTTACTGTTAATATATAAAAATATACTAACGATCTCAGTAGGTATCCACCTTATATGTTTAATATGGTTTTAGTACATACTATGCGTTAAAAACGCTTAAAAAGGCGATTTGGAGCCATTTCCGGGTTTTCAAAGGAAAGCTGATATTTTTATAATTCCAGAAGGCTCAAAATATTTTATTTATCAAATAAAATCAGTAGAAAAAGGTTTGGGGTCAAAAGGATTTGTAAAACTCATTTTATGGCTTAAAAGGGCAAAACCGGTATTAACCGAATTATACTTAGAGACCTATGTTATGCTCAGCCAAAAATTAAATAAAAATCTTCAAAAAACCCAAAATATTATATTACATCAGTGGGTAAAAAGTTTGATATCAAAAAGTGGGTTTAGATAGGCTATACGCTAATTACGCCGTTTAATTAACATAAAGCTTTCAAATTACGCTAATGAGCATAACTCTTAATCTAGACCTCAAACTGATGTTAAATTTTAGGTGCAAGTCTATAAATTAGTAACTAAGGTTTCTACTCTTTTACCTTATCAAAAATCACGTTTTATAGTCAAAAAGGCATAATAGTCAACATTTAAGCATTTAACGGAAACACGCATATGGATCGGATAACTAATGAACCAAGTTGTATAATCTTAGAGAGTTATACTTATGTGAAACCTGGTCCAAAATAAGCTCTAAGGTAAATCTAAAACATGCTTAAACGGGTCAGAACTGAAAGTCAAAGAAAAAGTCAAATTATGCGACTTTCGGTTCCGATCCGGGTCTAAACTGAAAATTGTCGAGTTGAACATGGTTAGACATGTTCTTACATTATTTACCAAGTTTTATTAATGATAAAACAGGTTTCATACCTCCTACATTGCTAATTATTCATTAAATTGAAGATAAGCATTCTGTTGACTTTTTAAAAACAAGTTTGACCCGACAATCGACCTAGTTAGAGTGGGAATCAGAGAGTACCCTTTTAAGGGTTTATTACCCACATAAATACCTACTTATAGGTACTTTTAATTCGAGATTTGACTGAGCCAATTTTATCTAATCACAAAGTCAAATGTTAATTACGACGGTTTGAATTTTAGCTAATTAACTAGGCTAAACTGAATTAGGAAGGGTTAAGAATACTTAAAAAATTCCTAAGTATGATTAGGGACCACTAGGAATCTTGTTGCTGATCAGGAGAGCTCCAGAGACTTTCTTGAGAGAAGTTACAAATGAATGTTCAAAATGTTGCAACTTGATTTTCTTATATAGTGAACCCAAGAGCTTAAGATCATGCCAAAATAGTCTAGAGGTGTTGTAAGATCATCCCAGGTGTGCCTAGGATGCTAAAAACCACCTAGAGAGCCCCTGAATTTCGAATACCACTTAATTGAGGCGGTGTAACCGTTTGGACAAGCAGTTGTCAAAATTTTCGCCCAGATGCACTGCTTACAGACCGTAAGGCTTTGTGCTTACGGTTCGTAACCGTTCCTTACGGACCGTAAGATCTTGTCATTGCTGTCCGTAACCGACCTCTAAAGAAATCGCCCAGCTCCGCTCCCTTACGGACCGTAAGCCTTTTGCAGAAGAAAAAATTTGCAATCTTTAAGGCTTTGACCATGCAACACTTACATCTCCGAATCTCATGCATTTTAATCAGAATAGGGACCATGTTTTCAGCCATTGCATGTCTAGGCATGCACTTACACACTTTGGCACTTTGTGGGAGGTTTAAATTGACGGAAATACTAAGAATTTGCATTTGATCCATGTCTAGAGTTATAAAATAATTTATTATTTAGAATGGCCAGATTTATAAAAAAAATTCAGATGTTGATAAAATATATCCTGGTCAGGGATTTATTAATAGGTCGCTCAGAGGTATAAATTAACATGTCGACATTTAAATCCTACTGTACATCTTTATCTGGATCCGTATTTATAACACGTTTGCATAACATGACACGTGTCATTATTTTATTGGACATGAATTTCCGAGGTGTTACACTTGATCCCGTCGCGGGGCGCGACGACAAGCCAGAACAGGCCTATAAAGCTGGAGCTCGGGCCTTCAGTTTATGTTGCTCAATTCTTCGATCTTTCTCTCAATTTTCACATAGTAGGCACTATACTCGGGTATAATACCCCCCTAAATAACGAAGTTCTGCTCCATTGTCGTAACCCCCGATCCCTAATTCCCGGGAACGGGCAGCCGCGAGCCAGTTTTGGTGGTATCGCGTTTTGTCTAATTTGGCAGCGGAATTTTCATCAGGACCGTAGTTAGGAAATATTTGATCAGAGTAAGATACCACATTTTCATAATATTAAACACATGGGATAAAACCCAAGTTTGCAGTACACACATTTTCATAGGAATAAATCCTATTTTATTTAATAAAAACATATATTTTATTTTAGGTAACTTTATTGCCACTTTTCCAAGCCTTCAGTGCTTTCCAGCTGGCTTTTATTGGCTTCACACTAAGTTACCTGAAACACGTGTTTAAAACATTTTATCAGCAGGAAATACTGGTGAGTGAATCCCAGTTTAATCAAGAAACATTTTTATCAATTAACACAGTATTGAGAGCGATCACATTGTTTATTTCTACACAATTACTCCTTTATTACTGTCAATCCTGACTTGTGAGTCATATTACACATTGGCTAACTCATTGTCCAATGGTAACGTATTGTCATCCCGACTGACTACTCACAGTGTAGTAAATTTTGTATACAAAACCCCAACATACTGGCAGTAATTGAAGAACTACAAAGACTCAATCACCGCTTAATCATATTGTAAAACATTTAAGGTTTTGTAAAATATTACAAAAAGGTTAACAAAAATAGGATAAACTCGCATTGCTGTCTTAGATTTTCCGTAAGGGTTTCCTGAGAATTATCTATAATTTACACAAATGTACACGCGTTAGTATAATAACTCATTTTAACATTAGTAATACCTTCCCCGAGACGGCATTCCAACGACTACGTCGGGCAGAACCACGACAGCCGTTACGGAACCCTAGATCAATCGGGCAGCGTATCTAATACGTATCCAGGGGTTATAATACTTACAACGGAGCAGAACTTCACTATTTAGGGGGGTATAATACCCGAGTATTATTTCTACTATTCAGAATTGAGATAAAGAAATCGATTTTGAACGAATTCGAATGAAGATCCGATGCATTCTATATATAGTGCCTGATCTTGACCTTGTCACGGCCCGCGTAAAACAAAGACAGGGGTTACGCGGCCCGCGTCAACCCCGGTCAAACGTGTAGCTGATCCGGGTCACTGCCTAGCCTCGCCACGATGATGACACGTGTCATCACCGGGCTGCGCCACCTTTATGATCTCACGCGGCCCGCGTAAGGGTTAAGGGTGCCTTACGCGCCCCGCCTAAAACCCAAAATCATTATTTTAATTAATTTTAATAATATTTAGGGTATTCGGGGCCCGTTTTTGCGTATGGGGTGTATTTAAAGACATATTGGGATATTTTAAAATATATTAGGGTGTTAGAAAAAATATTCGGGAGGGTTGTTATATTTTGGGTACAACGAATTTAGGCAAAACCTTGACATACGTTACGGGGCCCTACGTCACTTGGACAGGGTATCAGTGATCAGGGGCTACAATACTTAAAACGGGGCATGGTTTTATTATTATGGGGTGATTTACTAGTATATATATATATATATATATATATATATATATATATATATATATATATATATATATATATATATATATATATATATATAGGATAAGGATCATGTGAGAAGTAGTAGGCTAAATGAGAAACTTGAGAAGCATTATGGACCACACATTTTAGTTAAGCAAAAAAATGCAAAAAAAAGGTGAAAAAATGCAATTTTTTTTTTTTTTTGGAAAAATCGCAGCTTTTTCTTTAAGAATTAATTATTTTTTTAATTTTTTTTTTTTGGATTTATACACATGTAACATTGATTACTTCTGTATGGTCACCTAAAAAGGCTGATTCAATTCTAAACCAAGGAGCCTTACATAACCTCATAAAAGCATAACATACAGAATACATCTTTTGCAATAGAATTAATCATCAGAAAAGTAAATTAATTTTCTATTTGCAATCAAAATGTGGATTCAACAATAATAAAACCTAACTAAATAAAAAAAACATGTAAAATATTGAAAAAATAATAATTGCGTTAAAGCACACGCTGCCACTTAAATTGACCATGTAAAACTAATTCGACAACAAAAATCTCCAAACTTAAAAACAAGGTAATTTGTGTTAGTGACAGAAAGCATATAATCAACTATTTGAAACAAAACTTCCCCAACTGAAGAATCTCAAATTGATGCTAAGAAACTAAAATGTGAGAATCAAACAATAGTTCAATTGACAAACGAAGCTTTCTAACAGATCAAAAGACTAACTCTAACTTCCAATCTCAAATGCCACCATACCTGCCTTCGCCATCGGTTCTCTCAAACACCATCCTTTTGTTTTATGCACACGTGCCACCATCATAACCTGAAATCGTAACAAACGAATGTCACATGTCCTTGCTGGTATTATCAAGGAAACCTAAGCACTGATGAACACGCTATCAAGCATCTGAATGACCGAAAAATCAATTAGGGTCTGCAGATTTACCTCACCATTCGTGACTTATCAAGAAAGTTGCAGCTCAATCTTAAGCTCGGGAAAAGCTAGATCGAGTCTGTTCGACTCAAACACCCGACCCAATGATTTCAAACACGGAGGCAGCGCCTGTGTCCGACTCACATAAAAGCAGCTGCGAGCAGTGGAGATGGGTTACCGTGGCGCTATCAGTCACCATCATCTCGCCACAGACTATTCAATGCTGCTTCAGTTGCTCTCATCCACTCTTCATATTGTCCCTCTCCAGGTCCAAACATAACCTGAAACAATTTTCCATTTTTATTCATCCATCAGTCATAACTCCATTCCATTCTATAGATAAATGCTTACAAATTGAACATCATCTTGCAGCAAGGCTGGAGCTGCAGAGAGTATTACATCGATTCCTTTTTGGTAGTCCAGTCGCCCAATAAATCCAATCTGTTAGATTCACACAGTTATAACGAAAGGGGAAGTCTAGCTCAGTCCAGTCATCAAAAAGCCGCAATGTTAAGCAACCTGCTTCCTCTTCTAGTAGCATCAATAATCGCGTGCTAGAAAAACATATCCTTATCATTCAGCAACCAGTAAATTAACACCAAACATTTTACACAACCGATCGGTCATATACTTGGTTTTTTCCCTTCATAAGAGTGGGTATGTACTGCAATACACATCATCATAGTTTAACATTAGTGTCACCTGACCAACTTTTTGGAGTATAATAGAGGTGGAAGAAGGGCTGGTTGAGTGGGTTGGGTCACACGTCAGAATGGGTTTGGGCCTAAACAAGTCAAACTCAGTATGAGTAAATATGGGTCAAGTTGGGCGAACCTGCAAGCACCTATTTTTTTTCTTTTCTTAAGCTTTATAGACAGTTAATGCACAAACTCCTAAAAGATTATTAAATACTGTATTATTATGATCATAATTAAACTTCGAGATATGATGATTTGGGAAGTTATGCTTGTTTTGTACACACTTTGTGTGGCTTTCAACCCGTTTGACCTATCTCCATTGTAACAAAGATTATCCATTTTGACCCATTAGAGACAAAGTACAACCCAAGTTAAAAAAAAAATTCGTTTTGAACACACGTCGAGTTACTCTCAACCAGTTTGACCCGTTACCCAAATTGACTTGTTAGACCCGTAAGGAGTAGAAATTTTCCACTTGTAGAATATTGTTAAGAAACATTACCTGTGAGAAAATTAGCAGCATAATCTGTGGCAATCTCAACACATTTAGTAACCTACAGAACATCAAGCAACTGCATAAAACTAATATTTTTAGGCATAATTAGCATCATTCTGTATAAATATCCCCCTATATGCAGATATTATATATATATATATACACACACACACACACGCATATTTATATATGCATACCAAGGGAAAACCAAACTCATATAATCCATAACCGGTTAGAGCCACCAATGAAACTGCAGACAATGGAAAAATTACGTTAACAAACAACAATACTACTGTAATATCATGCCAAATAATATATAAATCATCAAAAATAATTAAATAAAAAAGCATCAATTAAACGTTATGTACCTTCCTGAACCTCTTAGCCAGCATCATGTTCATCAGAAGATAAATCGGACCGGAATCGCATCTGCAGCTAATCGAGCCTTAAAACCCTTGAACCGTCAGCGCTGATTCGGTTACGGATAACGCCAGAGAGTGGCTGTGGCCGCTAGCCACCGTTGTTGCCGCTGCTTAATTGCCATAAAACACCACCATCGTGTTTGCCGGCTACCACAAACATCATTGTTCGTGAGTAAAACTATAACAAACGAAAGCAGCTATCAGTTTGATACGCAACACACAGATGGCAATTCTCTTATGTGATTCGTCTAATAAACTAAAAAATGAACCTTAAAAACCATTTGGAAAGTTATTAGTAGTCTGTTATATAACACACCCCTAACCTAACTCTAAAACAAAAACAGAATTCTCAATCTTGAAGCACCTTAAGCTAGCAAATTTGACTCAAGCAAGTCAAAACTCTCAACAACATTCAAATTCACATACACAACATATAACTCATAGACTGTAGATTCTTATTCAATGTCAGAAGGTCATCCGAAACAACTTCGAACAAATCAGCTTTCGATTCTTTCTTCACACTTAACACCGGTGGAGGCCCCGGTGCATCCCCTATTCGCAAAACAATAATTTAAATCAATAAACTGAATTGCACAGAAATTAAATTCTAAATGAAAATGAATTAATTAAAACTGTAAAACTACCATTGAGCAAATTCTCGGGAGCTTCAGTAGAAAACACTCTACACTTTGCAACTTTCTCATCACCCCTGCAACATATCAATCTCCTACCACCACCCCTATTCACACTCCTCATCACTTACCCATCATAATTCCTCGACCGAAACCGGTTGAATGAAGCACTAAAAGAACACCCACAGGCACCAAAATCAGCAAACTTTGTCCTACCAAATTAAAAGGGCCATGATTTCAGAAATTTTAACAATAAATTGATGTCCTTGTCTGAAAATCTACTTCCATGACGACATGATGAGTCCTTCAATATCTTGGCTATGGCACCCAATCTCGTTGTCTCAGCAACACTGATTGCTAAGCTTTGCTTGTCCTAAAATAACAAAAGAAAGTAAACAAACGTATCAGATCTGAATGGAAAATTCTTGAATGTTCCTTAGTCATGTAACTCACTGGCTTCTCTATCTCCACCGCTCCATCTTAATCTATAACAAAACAACCAAAAAGGTCAAAAATTTACGGTAGCATAGTAGATCTGTGAAAACTTTCAGCAGAAATTAGAAAAAAACCTACCTATTTTACCTGAAATTGAAGAAAATAAATGATTTACTGCCGCTGTTCAACCTTGTAACCAAAACCAAAAAGAGAAAGCTAGTGATAAATTGTAAGATTAATCTTAACAATTGGATGAAACTGTACCGAAAGTGAAATTTGAGAGGAGGTGACGGTGCCGAAAGTCCCACGTGCGAGAACAAACCTGCAAATCGGTGGGGATTTCTTCAAATCAGTGTTCATAAGCTGCGAATCGAATGGGATTTCTTCAAATCATCGGTGTTCAACACAAAGAGGGAAAAAGCCTGAGATTTAGGAGAAAAGAGGAAAAAGCAAGAGAAAAGGAGAGAGAGGGGTGTAGATTAGATGAAGAAAAGATAAGATCTGACAATGGGTGTTAGAATTTTGAAATCCCTCCCACAAATTAGATATCCCGCCCAACAGAATTCTGCATGTATTGAAAAGGTACTTTCAACACATTTGTGCTTAAAGATGTTTGTACAATGTGCTTGAAATGCTTGTACAATGGCAAATGATCATTCGTGCCCTTCCTATATGCTTATTAAAGTAGTATATATATATATATATATATATATATATATATATATATATATATATATATATATATATATATATATATATATATATATATATATATATATATAGGGTAGGGATCCTAAGAGAAGTCCACCCTATTTGAGAAACTTTAGAAGCAATCTGGACCACACATTTTTCCTAAGCAAAAAAATGTAAAAAAAAGGTGAAAAAAATGCAAATTTTTTTTTTTTTTTTTTGAAAAATCGCTGCTTTTTCTTTATGAATTAAAAAAAAAAAAAAATTTGGAATTATACACATGTGTATATTGTCAATTATACATATATGTATATACATGTTTAAAATTGAAAAAATGTGTATATTGTTAATCTTAAACCATAAACACCAAAGCTAAACCCTAAAGCTAAACCCTAAGCTCTAAACCCTAAAGCTAAACCCTAAAGCTAAACCCTAATTCTAAACCCTAAAGCTAAACCTTAATGCTAAACCCAAATGCTAAAACTAAACACTAAAGCTAAACCCTTAATGCTAAACCCTAATACAAACCCTAAAGATAAAGCTAAACCCAAAAGTTAAAACTAAACCCAAAAGCTAAACCCTAATGCTAAACCCAAAAGCTAAACTCTAATGCTAAACCCTAAATACTATTGCTAAACCCTAATACTAAACCCTAATGTTAAACCCTAAAACTAAACCCTAAACCATAAAGCTAAACCCTAAACCCTAATGCTAAACCCTAAATACTAATGCTAAACCCTAAATAACACTTATTTTTCAATTTTAAACATGTATATACATATATGTATAATTGACAATATACATATATGTATAGTTAAAAGATTAACAATATACACATGTGTATAAATCCAAAAAAAAAAATTAAAAAAAGAAAAAAAAATTAATTCTTAAAGAAAAAGCTGCGATTTTTCAAAAAAAAAAAAAAAAAAAAAAAAAATTTTGCATTTTTTCACCTTTTTTTTTGCATTTTTTTGCTTAGGGAAATGTGTGGTCCAGAATGTTTCTCAGGTTTCTCATTTAGCCTACTACTTCTCACATGATCCTTATCCTATATATATATATATGAAAAGAAGGGGTGACATGAGAGCTAGAGAATGGAAAGGGACTTGTTTTACTTTTAACTTCACCTTCTGTGTTCTATATATAGTAGGTTGGAAACTAGATTGCTAAGTTAGTAAGATTCCTTCTGTGTATAAATGAAACACGTATACATATACTTTAAATGGTTTATCTTGATTTTGTGTACACACACATCACACGTGCACCATTTCCTTAATTTCTAAGTTTAGTGATTTTGTTATTTTATTATAATATATATATATTATAATTAATTCAACTGCTTTATTATTTGGTGCTTATAACTTCTAAACTATGACGTTTTATAAAATGATGAATATGCCATTAGAACGAGAATAATTTTATCTACATTTTGAACCAAGTTTTATTAAAAACAGAGTAGGTCCAAATATAATGTATTTTTATAAATTAGTTATTAAACGGTTCCTACGCTTGCCCAAAATATCTCATATTTCCATTGGTCAACTTACCCATGATGCATCCTTTTAATAACATAAGTTTTTATATATATTATATAAATAAAATTTTTGGGAATGTTACATCCTTCCCACCTTGTTTTAAATCTCGTCCTCGAGACTTACTGAAATGTGGATGAATACTTTTAGTTAGTCTAGTTCATAGGTATATTTTGGTCCTTGTTTTGAATTTTACTTTGACCAGAACTATTCTCTAAGAGATTCTTATGCTTGACTGGAATATGTTTTGTATTTTAACACAACTTTTAGTTACAGGCTTCCTAATGCGTTAATAAGTGCAAAGGAAATTCTTATACTTTTGAGGGCGTCCCAACTTAAAAAGTTTCTGTCGTTCATCTTGTCGCACGAATTTCGAGATGGATAATCAAACGAAATAATGTTTGATATTGGAATTATAGATGTATACGAGAGATTCCTAATATATCTAAAATTATTATTGACACACCTGTTCGTGATTAATTCCTAATTATCAATCATTATGGTCTTTGGATCTCCTCATAGACATACATGTCCATATAATCATACATTTTACATACTGTTATATACACACCATTCATAAGGTCAATGTATTTAACAGATTCATATTTTCAAAAACAGGTCAGACATCAGGTCATGGTACTATTTAGGGAATTTCATATAACATATACCCCATCTCACCCAGTCTCGCCGGAGAGGTACCCCCATCTTACCCGGACAAGCTGGAGAGTCTACTACACCATACCAGTCTTGCCGGAGAGGTAGTTATCATTGTATTTCTCATAAATAGATTTTCTCAAATCATGATTTTGAAAGTGCATCATTTGTTTTGATTTATATCAAGAAACGAGGAAATTAGTATTCTCATTATGGATCATATTCTAGAACCGAGTAGTACTAATAAAAAAGAAATAACAGTGGCCAGGTGTTATCGCTTATTTATCATACTTGCACTGTTCTAGTTATTATCCTCACGGGATACCAATAACCATCACACTTTATCTATGCAAATAATTAGCTCATATCGAAGTTTATACTAAGGCATTTTTCTTAAGTTCAAGTCTAAATACTATTCTAAGTGTTACCAATAATTATCAATATCCTAATCTTTAAGCATAGATATTATTATGGTTGTGGTTTTTCTTTTGCTTGGAAAATGGAGTTTTGACAAAAATATCGTTGTCTCCATTGACTCTATGGTTTGGTTAAATGTGAAGAGTATGCTTACAGCTAACTTTATTAGATTCCGTCACAAGGAATATTTTATTGAGACATATGGCATTTTAAAACATAGTAGGTTTCATGGTTTATAATGACTTCATGTTTTCATATGAATCCCTAATGTTATTTTCTCTTATGTTTATCTTACAGAAGATATTATATTGGGTATACCATCAAGAAATTCTATTGGGCATATGCATATATGTGTACAAAATTTCAAATCTCTAGTTAATATTAAACTTACGTAATGTATACACACACACACACACACACACACACACACATATATATATATATATAATACTAAATTATTTTTGTAATAAAAATAATAACTATACATCCGAAGGTACCAATCATCAAGCTTATTTCCATGACTTTATTTTATCCTTTTACAAAAGTAGTATATTGAAATAAATTTCTGTCAAATATAATATTTTGGAATTTAAGGATGGATAAAATAAAAGTTTAAAGAAATAAATTAATCAAAATATAAATTTTCTGGACTCATGGGAATAAATTCATTTTTAACTAGTGGGTTGAACCATATGGGTTTAAAATATTAAAACTTAACTCTCAATTTAGTGTATATTATATTATTTATTCAAAGAAGTACTTATGGTAAGTAATACAAAGTTTGATGTTTCTAAAATTGATTCTAAATATATTTGAGTAATATACATGTATTAGAATATGTATGTATATCCCATACAATAGTAATAGTAATTTATTCAAAGATATTGTAATCTGATTTTTATATAAAGTTATATAAAGGACAATCGTACTAAACACACATTTGATTCAACTATTTTTATGTGGGGTATTCTTTTTAAATTCTAGTTTAAAAAATGAATGTTTAGGAACATTTTAACGTGTCAGGTAAAATAAATAGATATTAAATTATTTAAGTCGGATAAGAAAAGATGTTTTGTAATATCTTTATTGCTAAAAATTAATTATTTAATCTCTTTTATATGTATCGATTGTACAAACCATCAGACCTATCTTTTCCCTTCTTCTATATAAAAGTAAAAATTTTATATGTATCTTACGTAAAATAACTTTTAGTTTTCATTATATACACGTATAAAATATATATAAACATTATTTAAATATATTATAATGTATATATATATATATATATATTTTAAATAGAATAGAATTGCAATACTTTTTAGAATACTTATATATTATTATCTTATATTATCTTATATTTATAATGAAAGCCGGTAAATAGTGATTACAATCTTATAATAATATATATCATTTTTTTAAATATTTTTATCGTTTTAATATTATAATAATAATGACGATTATTAGTAGTAGTATCATTATTATTATAACTATATTTTCTCTTTCTTCGATTTACACAACCCAAATCTCTAATTTTTTTTAAATGATTTTATTTAATCACGAATACTCATCATATTCATTTAACCATCTATTTTATTATTAAGTATTTTAATAGAAACCTTTAATCCCAACATCAGTTATTTCATAAAACTATGATAGTATAAAGTCTTATGGCCAACTGGTTATAAACCAGAAGGGATAAAATGGAGTGGTAAATTGGTACACCTGGGTTTCAAAACTTGCTTTACCTCGATCCACTAAAGCAATCTTTTTAAATTTTATTAATTCTTAAAATTCTTTCGGTTAATTTAATAGCTTTGGTTTTATTCATTTAAATATAAATTATTTTGAAATAATATTATTAAAACAACAAAGTTTTAAGACTGTATACCATATATTTCAATATGTATTTTAAACCAAAGTGAATGATTGGTTCCAAAAGAGAATCATAAACATGACTTCTTTGTTAATAACTAACTTAGTTTGATGTATATTATGATATTATTTGAGTAGGTGGTATTAATTATCACAGACAAATTTCTAGTATAAACATTTGGGTAAAATCATGAAAATAGATTGATTAAAAACGGCAAACATTGCGACTTATATATATATTTATTACAAACTACAACTGGAATTCAAAATATACTAGTGATTATGCATCCGTAACTTATTTTAGTCTATCTAGGTTATAGGAGTATTATGCTCAACATGCTTTTATGTAAGGTTTATTCTATCTCCTGTTGTAACAACTCTCATCAAAAGTCTTAATTATTATTTTAATTATCCAATAGGAAACCCTAATTAAGACACCCAAGTGATTCTGCACAAACCCTAAAATTTTCAGAACAATCAGAATCAGGATCAGGGCCCCTAAAACTCAGGGGGGGTAAACCCTAGTTACGATTATCTAAATTATGTGCTGTCAAATTCGAAATTTTCAATTTCATCAACTCAGCAGGCCTAGTCCCACATGTGGCAACCCTATGACCATTAGGTGTCCCTTACGGACCGTAAGGGATAAGTCTTACGGTCCGTAAGCAATGTCAAATTTTGGCTATAAATAGCAGACATTGGCACTTGATATTCTGCGTACGTTCGACGAAGAAATTCGTTTTAGGCATTGAGTTACGTTCTGTTTACCACAATTAACACACACGGATCACTAATCGACGCCGCAATACAGGGTAATAACTCGATCGCTGCTACGATTCAATGTCTGATCGATTAAACTATCCAATGGATGTTTAAGTGCTGCCCACATTAGGGTTTATGCTTTGTCATTCGTCGTTAATTCGATGGATGTTTAAGTATCGCACTTTGTCATTCGATGTGAGGGTTTGATCTCGTGAGTTATCGTAAATGCTGTATTAAGTTACTGACCGAATTGTGTGCCTGTTATTAATTTAGGTTAAAAGGCTAATCAGTAGGCTAGACTCTGCTCAAAAATTAAATCTGCAATGTGAGTCATTCTCTTTTTATCAACTATTTTACAATACCTCAAATTATTTTCAAAAGTTATAATTACAGGGACTAAGTCGTGGATATCTTGAATCACTGGCTAGTGGGGTATTGTGCACATTACTAATTTTCTCCCAGTTAGGTTCATTGACCCACTAGGGATAATCATCACTATTTAGGTTCAGTGACCTAATAGTGGTATGACCATCGTCACCATTGTGACACGGCGCCAGATAAAAATAAGATAGAAGCCATTGTAATCGCTCTTATGCTGTAATTAATAACTATGCATTATTTTATGTAAATAGAATGATTCACTCAGTATTTCCTGCTGACAAAACCTTTTTCAACCATGTTTCAGGTGATCTGTTATGATCCAGGAAAAGTTCCGTGAAGCACTACAAGCTTAAGGAAGTGGCTCAGGATAAAATAAAGAAACATGTTTTGTAAAATAAAAGATTTCTTCGTGAAATCAAATGATTGTAAATTTCCGGGGTTTTATCCCGAGTTGTGAAATAAAATAATCGGGAAATATTTCAGTTTTAAAAAGATCCTGATAATAAACTTCCGCTGTTAAACTCAATTAATTAAATACCACAGGATTTCTGTCCCGCGGCTCCTGAAACGGGTCAAACCGGGTCGGGGGCCGTGACAGAAAAAGGTGGTATCAGAGCCACTGATCGAGCCACTGATTTAAGCCAATTAAGTATTTAGAAAATACTTAATTTTTATTAATTGCTATTTTGTGATTATGTGTTTTATTATCTGACTAATTTTGTACAGTATGGGCAGATCTTTATATGCTAGCCACTGTAGCAGTAAATACAAATCTTTAAATATTTTGATTCAAGTTTTAGCACCCTTATTAAATATAAGCCAGAAACCTGATTCAGTAAATAAATAAATTTACAAATAAAACCTAGTATGTTTTAACATTCGGTTGTTTTGTAGTTACCCAATATGAAATAATATTTAAAGGTTTTCTATGAAATTTTGTTATAAAATTTTAAAATCAGTAATGGTGTGTATTGATGCATACAATTAAATATAAAAATGGAGATCGAGAAATCGATAGTTTTAATTATATGTGAAATTATATAATTGTTTTGTGTATAATTATTATTTAATCAATACTAATAAAATATATGTATTAATTATCAGATGGAAAACGCTAATAATAAACCAGTTAATGAGGTTAATCAATCTGAGCAACATCCGGGGGATCAATATATGACTAGGCAGGATATAGAAAATATCGTTGCTCAAGGGATAGCCAACGCTATTCCAGCAATAGTTGCTCAAGGGATAGCCAACGCTATTCCAGCAATAGTTGCTCAAGGGATAGCCAACGCTATTCCAGCAATCGTTGCTGCTGTTAAAAATCCAATCAAACCGCAACAAATCGTTCCTAGCAAACGTATTTCTGAAGATAACTTCAGTAATAGCGTAAACGGAGGCAATAATCATACTAATCATGAGAATGAACCACAACAAGCTCCTCCCCCTAAGAAAATGAAAGCTGCAACGCCTGGTTGCACTTACAAAGAATTTCTTGCCTGTAAACCCACTGAGTTTGCAGGCAATGAAGGAGAGACTGTGGCACTGCGTTGGTTAGAGAAAACCGAGGCAGTAATTGCCATAAGTAAATGTGCTCAGGATGATCAGGTCATGTACGCGTCAAACCTTTTCAAAGAAGGGGCGCTAGAATGGTGGAATACGGTGTTACAAGCAAAAGGAAGAAGGATGGCGTATGCTATGAACTGGGAAGAATTTAAGAGCTTTGTAGAAAGAAAAATATGTCCCGAGTATGAAAAGGAACAAATGACAAATAAGTTTCTAACCCACCGGATGGTGGATGTAGATTGTCGAGGGTATACTTCGACATTCTTCGAGTATGCTCGAGTGGTACCAACCCTGGCTTCGCCAGAGCCGGTACTTATTTCTCGTTATATTTGGGGATTGATTTCCGAAATCCGTAATATCGTCAAGGCTGCGAAACCTCGCACAATTGATGATGCGGTGGATTTAGCCAATACTCTGACTGACGAACTAGTACGGACAAGAGAAGAAAATAGAAGGAAGGAAGTAGCCCAAAAGATTACCCAAGGATTCTGTCCGGGTAACCATAACAATTTCAAGAGAAGAGGGAATGGGTAATCTTCCACTAGCCCATTTTGCAATTCTTGCAAAAGGAAGCATTTTGGAAGATGCAAAGGATATTGCAATTTTTGCAAAATTCCGGGGCATCAAGAAGAAGACTGCAGGAGGAAGAAATTTTCAGTCTGTTACAACTGTGGAAAAGCTGGACATCTTAGGCCAGATTGTCCAAAACTGAACAAACCATCTGACAATAAAGCCAAACCTGCAGAAGGAGCAAAAAGGAATGTAAGAGCCTTCCAACTGACTGCTCAGGAAGCAGAGCTCATTCCAGATGTGATAGCTGGTACGTTCTTAGTTCACAACGTTTACACAAAAAGTATTATTTGACTCTGTTGCAAACCAAAGTTTTATAAATACTTCATTCTGCCAAACTCTTAACTTACCTTTAACCAGCATTAGGCAAATTTCTACAGTAGAAACGGCAGATGGGAATTCAGTTAAAATAAATAAGGTTCTGCAAAACGTAGAAATAAAACTTTAAGTCATAAATTTCCTGCAACCCTATTATCTATGAAATTAGTTGAATTCAATATTATGTTAGGAATGGATTGGTTAGTAAACAACCATGCTCGAATTATCTGTGATAAGAATTCCATAAAAACTTGTGCACCCACTGGAGAAGTAATAATGATTACAGGAGATAAGCCATGTAAACCCATAAAGTTCATATCAGTAATGAAAGTTGCTAATTATGAACGAAAGCAAGGAATAGCATATATGATTTCAGTAATCATTAATACTAAAGATAAAGAACTTAAGGAAATTTCTGTAGTTTCAGAATACCCAGATATATTCCCAGAAGAGTTACCAGGGTTACCACCAGATAGGGAGGTAGAATTTAGGATTCATCTAATTCTAGGAACTATACCGATAGCCAAGGCACCTTATCGGTTAGCACCCACAGAAATATTAAAACTGAAAAAGCAATTAGATGAATTACTAAGTAAAGGTTTCATACAACCTAGTTCATCCCCTTGGGGAGCACCAGTGTTGTTTGTTAAGAAAAAGGATGGTTCGATGAGAATGTGTATTGATTATAGGGAATTGAATAAGGTTACAATTAAGAATCGATACCCATTACCTAGAATTGATGATCTATTCGATCAATTCCAGGGAGATAGATATTTTTCTAAGATCGACTTACGTTCCGGATATCATCAATTGAAAGTACAAGAGGAAGACATACCTAAAACTGCTTTCAGGACTAGGTATGGTCATTACGAGTTTACAATCATGCCCTTCGGATTAACGAATGCACCTGCAGCATTCATAGACATGATGAATAGGATCTGTAAACCATATTTGGATAAATTTGTAATTGTCTTCATCGACGATATACTTATTTATTCCAAAAGTCAGGAAGAACATTGTCAGCACTTGCATGCACTCTTAACTTTGTTAAGAAAAGAGAAGCTTTACGCCAAATTCTCGAAGTGTGAATTTTGGCTGCCAGAAGTGCAATTTCTAGGTCATATGGTGAATCATGAAGGTATTCACGTAGATCCTGCTAAGATAGCAGCAATTACCAAATGGAAGGTTCCGCAATCCGCAATGGAAATTAGGAGTTTTGTAGGTTTAGCCGGATACTATAGACGGTTTATTAAGGATTTTTCCAAGATAGCTATACCATTAACTAAGCTAACCTGTAAAACAGTTAAGTTTGAATGGGGACCTAAACAAGAAGAAGCCTTTAGGATCTTAAAGCATAAATTAACAAATGCCCCAATCTTAGCCTTACCAGAAGTAACTGAAGATTTTGAGGTATATTGTGATGCTTCAAAACTAGGATTAGGATGTGTGCTAATGCAACGCAAGAAGGTAATTGCGTATGCTTCAAGACAATTGAAAAAGCACGAAGAAAACTATACCACTCATGACTTAGAATTAGGAGCCATAATTTTTGCCCTTAAAATTTGGAGACATTATCTGTATGGAAGTAAGTTTACTGTCTATACGGATCTTAAGAATTTAAGATATATATTTGGGCAAAAAGAATTAAACATGAGGCAAAGGAGATGGATGGAAATCCTAAGTGACTACGACTGTGATATTCAGTATCACGAAGGAAAGACGAATGTAGTTGCAGATGCCTTAAGTCATAAGTATCATGAGAACCAAAGACGAGTTCGTGCTCTTAGGTTAAATCTACAATTAGATTTAATGGGACAATTGAAAAATGTTCAAGCTACAGCAATCAAGGATGATGCTGAAGGAATGAAGGGACGAATAAAAGAATTAGAGCAAGGAGCTGATGGAATTTGGAGATTCCACAAAAGCAGAATTTGGGTACCTAAGCAGGGAGAATTAAGAAATAAGATTTTTAGAAGAAGCCCATAAGTCTAGATATACCATGCACCCAGGAAATAATAAGATGTACCAAGATTTAAGAAATAATTTCTGGTGGATAGGCATGAAAAAGGATATAGCTAGATATGTTTCTAAGTGTCTTACTTGTTCACAAGTTAAGGCAGAACACCAGTAACCTTCAGGTCTACTACAACAACTGGAAATGCCTGTATGGAAATGGGAACTCATAACAATGGATTTTGTTACTAAGTTACCCAAAACCAGAAAAGGTAATGATGCGATTTGGGTAATTGTAGATCGATTAACCAAATCTGCTCACTTTTTACCTATGAAAGAAACCTTTAGCATGGAAAGACTGGCAAAGTTGTATGTAGATAAATTCGTATCTCTACATGGAGTTCCACTCTCCATTGTATCAGATAGGGATAGTCGTTTCACTTCTCATTTCTGGAAAAGTTTCCAAGAAGCTATGAGAACTCGACTAAATTTAAGCACTGCATATCATCCTCAAACAGACGGACAAAGTGAAAGGACAATCCAAACTCTAGAAGACATGCTCCGAGCATGTGTGATAGATTTTGGTGGAAATTGGGATGATCACTTACCTCTGATCGAATTCTCCTATAACAATAGTTATCATTCAAGTATTGAAACTGCCCCATTTGAAGCACTGTATGGAAGAAAGTGCAAAACTCTAGTTGTTGGGCAGAAATAGGAAAAGGTCAATTGTCAGGTCCTGAAATAGTGCAAGAGACGACCGACAAGATTACTCAAATCAAGGAAAGGCTGAAGACGGCTCGAGATCGCCAGAAGAGTTATACAGACAATAGATGTAAGCCATTAGAATTCCAAGTTGGAGATAGAGTACTGTTGAAAGTTTCTCCTTGGAAAGGAGTAGTTAGATTTGGTAAGAAAGGAAAGTTAAGTCCAAGATACGTAGGACCATTTCCAGTGATCCAACGTATAGGACCAGTTGCTTATCGTTTACGACTACCAGAAGAGTTAGTTGGAGTACATGATGTATTTCATGTATCCAATCTCAAGAAATATCTATCAGAAGAATCTTTGGTAGTACCTCTCCAAGATATAGAGGTAAATGAAAAGTTAAAATTTGTTGAGAAACCTCTTCAGATAGAAGATCGAAAGGTGAAATTTCTCAAGCACAAACGACTAGTGTTAGTTAAATTAGTAAAGTGGGATTCAAAGAGAGTACCCGAATACACTTGGGAACTGGAATCAGAATGAAGCGAAAGTATCCACAATTATTCCAGTAAATCTCGAGGACGAGATTTTTATTAAGGTGGGGAGAATGTAACAACTCTCATCAAAAGTCTTAATTATTATTTTAATTATCCAATAGGAACTCGTAATTAAGACACCCAAGTGATTCTGCACAAACCCTAAAATTTTCAGAACAATCAGAATCAGGATCAGGGCCCCTAAAACTCAGGGGGGGTAAACCCTAGTTACGATTATCTAAATTATGTGCTGTCAAATTCAAAATTTTCAATTTCATCAACTCAGCAGGCCTAGTCCCACACGTGGCAACCCTATGACCATTAGGTGTCCCTTACGGACCGTAAGGGATAAGTCTTACGGTCCGTAAGCAATGTCAAATTTTGGCTATAAATAGCAGACATTGGCACTTGATATTCTGCGTACGTTCGACGAAGAAATTCGTTTTAGGCACTGAGTTACGTTCTGTTTACCACAATTAACACACACGGATCACTAATCGACACCGCAATACAGGGTAATAACTCGATCGCTGCTACGATTCAATGTCTGATCGATTAAACTATCCAATGGATGTTTAAGTGCTGCCCACATTAGGGTTTATGCTTTGTCATTCGTCGTTAATTCGATGGATGTTTAAGTATCGCACTTTGTCATTCGATGTGAGGGTTTGATCTCGTGAGTTATCGTAAATGTTGTATTAAGTTACTGACCGAATTGTGTGCCTGTTATTAATTTAGGTTAAAAGGCTAATCAGTAGGCTAGACTCTGCTCAAAAATTAAATCTGCAATGTGAGACATTCTCTTTTTATCAACTATTTTACAATACCTCAAATTATTTTCAAAAGTTATAATTACAGGGACTAAGTCGTGGATATCTTGAATCACTGGCTAGTGGGGTATTGTGCACATTACTAATTTTCTCCCAATTAGGTTCATTGACCTACTAGGGATAATCATCACTATTTAGGTTCATTGACTTAATAGTGGTATGACCATCGTCACCATTGTGACATGTCACCATTGTGACACGGCACCAGATAAAAATAAGATAGAAGCCATTGTAATCGCTCTTATGCTGTAATTAATAACTATGCATCATTTTATGTAAATAGAATGATTCACTCAGTATTTCCCGCTGACAAAACCTTTTTCAACCATGTTTCATGTGATCTGTTATGATCCAGGAAAAGTGCCGTGAAGCACTACAAGCTTAAGGAAGTGGCTCAGGATAAAATAAAGAAACATGTTTTGTAAAATAAAAGATTTCTTCGTGAAATCAAATGATTGTAAATTTCTGGGGTTTTATCCCGAGTTGTGAAATAAAATAATCGGGAAATATTTCAGTTTTAAAAAGATCCTGATAATAAACTTCCGCTGTTAAACTCAATTAATTAAATACCACGGGATTTCTGTCTCGCGACTCCTGAAACGGGTCAAACCGGGTCGGGGGCCGTGACACCTGTCTCTACTAAGTTGTTATCTAATGGGTGAAGTTCCTTTAAAGTTTTTGGCTCATAGGTGGCATGGGTGCTGGTACTGGTTTGGCAGTTCAACTATTTAATATAAGTTATCATTTACTGCTGTATTGGCTAACATATGGAGATTTACCCATTGTTCATCTAATTCATTTTCCCATAGTGGGTTATTGTCTGTTTCCTGAGTTTGTGCATTTATTTCCTTATTGATTATTGCTCCCTTTGGTTGTGACTTCTTTATTTTCTCTCGAATTTTTCTAATAATCCAACTTCTTTTCTTAGTGGTAAATGGTTTCTCAGATTGTGCCTTACGAATAAATATTCCTTCTTCAGTATTTGTTGAGTATTCTGAGGGATTTGGTTGAAATGAGGTTCCCTTATCTTTTGGTGGACTATCTAATTGACGATAGATGTCCGAAATTCTTTGCTTACCCATACTGTAGACTAACAAATAGTCAAATAACATAAAACACATAATTACATAAATTATTTCCTAACACAAAATTTAAAACTCAAGTGTCAGCAGAACAGTTCTTTGGCTTGAACCAGTGGTAAGGCTCTGATACCACCTTCTGTCACAACCCCCGATCCCTAATTCCAGGGAACGGGTGGCCGCGAGCCAGTTTTGGTGGTATCGCGTATTGTCTAATTTGGCAGCGGAATTTTCGTCAGGACCGTAGTTAGGAAATATTTGATCAGAGTAAGATACCACATTTTCATAATATTAAACACATGGGATAAAACCCAAGTTTTCAGTACACACATTTTCATAGGAATAAATCCTATTTTATTTAATAACATCTATTTTATTTTAGGGAACTTTATTGCCACTTTTCCAAGCCTTCAGTGCTTTCCAGCTGGCTTTTATTAGCTTCACACTAAGTTACCTGAAACACGTGTTTAAAACATTTTATCAGCAGGAAATACTGGTGAGTGAATCCCAGTTTAATCAAGAAACACTTTTATCAATTAACACAGTATTGAGAGCGATCATATTGTTTATTTCTACACAATTACTCCTTTAGTACTGTCAATCCTGACTTGTAGGTCATCTTACACATTGGCTAACTCATTGTCCAATGGTAACGTATTGTCACCCCGACTTACAACTCACAGTGTAGTAAATTTTGTATACAAAACCCCAACATACTGGCAGTAAATGAAGAACTACAAAGACTTAATCACCGCTTAATCATATTGTAAAACATTTAAGGTTTTGTAAAATATTACAAAAAGGTTAACAAAAACAGGATAAACTCACATTGTTGTCTTAGATTTTCCGTAAGGGTTTCCTGAGAATTATCTATAATTTACACAAATGTACACGCGTTAGTATAATAACCCATTTTAACATTAGTAATACCCTCCCCGAGATGGCATTCCAACGACTACGTCGGGCAGAACCATGACAGCCGTTATGGAACCCTAGATCAATCGGACAGCGTATCTAATACGTATCCAGGGGTTATAATACTTACAACGGAGCAGAACTTCGCTATTTAGGGGGGTTTAATACCCGAGTATTATTTCTACTATTCAGAATTGAGAGAAAGAATTTGATTTTGAACGAATTCAAATGAAGATCCAATGCATTCTATATATAGTGCCTGATCTTGACCTTGTCGCAGCCCGCGTAAAACAAACAGGGGTTACGCGGCCCGCGTCAACCCCGGTCAAACGTGTAGCTGATCCGGGTCACTGCCTAGCCTCGCCTCGATGATGACACGTGTCATCACCGGGCTGCGCCACCTTTATGATCTCACGCGGCCCGCGTAAGGGTTAAGGGTGCCTTACGCGGCCTACCTAAATCCTAAAATCATTATTTTAATTAATTTTAATAATATTTAGGGTATTCGGGGCCTGTTTTCACGTATGGGGTGTATTTAAAGTCATATTGGGATATTTTAAAATATATTAGGGTGTCAGAAAAAATATTCGGGAGGGTTGTTATAATTTGGGTACAACTCCTGGTTTATTTAATAAAATATATAGTGCACTCACATGAAGTATAGTAACCCAATTCCACTTTATCCCTACGTCACGAGACAGAACCCCAACGAATTTAGGCAGAGCCTTGACATACGTTACGTGGCCCTACGTCACTTGGACAAGGTATCAGTGATCAGGGGCTACAATACTTAAAACGGGGCATGGTTTTATTATTATGGGGTGATTTACTAATATATATATATATATATATATATATATATATTATGGGGTGAAAAGAAGGGGTGACATGAGAGCTAGAGAATGGAAAGGGACTTGTTTTACTTTTAACTTCACCTTCTGTGTTCTATATATAGTAGGTTGGAAACTTGATTGCTAAGTTAGTAAGATTCCTTCTGTGTATAAATGAAACACGTATACATATACTTTAAATGATTTATCTTGATTTTGTGTACACACACATCACACGTGCACCATTTCCTTAATGTTGGTGCAAACGTCTGTCGACTTCGTCTTGTATCGAGTCTTATACATAGAATGATAGATCAGGGTGCGATGTACGAGAAAATATCAGATTTTAGGGTGTGTTAATAGTGATTTCGCTTAAGGATGGTATTTTCTCTTGAAAGAAGTTTGGTCAGTTTCAAGCGAAATCAACATTACCTATTTCGCTTGAGCTGACATGTTGTCTCATTCAAGCGAAACCCATTGCCTATATAAACCAATTAAGCGAATTCAGTTGTAATCTTCTTGTTTCCGGTAGCGAAGCTCTGCTGAAGTGTTCTCAGACTTGTAATTGATCTTAAATCAATATACGAACAGTTTAAAGGGTGAATCTTACTGAATTGAACTTAATACTTGTGTTTCCGCCACTCGTATTGAGATAAACTCTTCTGATCGACTCGTTTGGGTACGAAAACGATCCTGCACTTAATATCTAAGTTTATTGATTTTGTTATTTTATTATAATATATATATTATATTAATTCAACTGCTTTATTATTTGGCGCTTATAACTTCTAAACTATGACGTTTTATAAAATGATGAATATGCCATTAGAACGAGAATAATTTTATCTACATTTTGAACCAAGTTTCATTAAAAACAGAGTAGGTCCAAATATAATGTATTTTTATAAATTAGTTATTAAACGGTTCCTACGCTTGCCCAAAATATCTCATATTTCCATTGGTCAACTTACCCATGATGCATCCTTTTAATAACATAAGTTTTTATATATATTATATAAATAAAAATTTTGGGAATGTTACATCCGTTGTAAGTATCATAACCCCTGGATACGTATTAGATACTCTGCCCGATTGATCTAGGGTTCCGTAACGGCTGTCGTGGTTCTGCCCGACGTAGTCGTTGGAATGTCGTATCGGGGAGGGTATTACTAATGTTAAAATAGGTTATTATACTAACACGTGTGCATTTGTGTAAATTATAGATTATTCCTAGGAAATCCTTACTGAAAACCTAAGACAGCAATGTGAGTAATCTCCTTTTTGTAAATTGTTTTTACAAAACCTCACATGATTAATTATATACTAAACAGTTATTGAGTATTTGTAAGAATACAATTATCATGAGTATGTTGGGATTTTGTATACAAAGTTATGTTACTTCCTTGCGAGGGGTAACATTTCCACAAGTCGGGTCTGACAGTACCATGGATGTTAATTGATATAACTTGGAAACAAATGTAATTGCGAGATCGCCCTCAATACTGTACAATGGTTTTTATTAAACTTGATTGAACTGGGATTCACTCACCAGTATTTCCCACTGAGAAAATGTTTTTTTAACGCATTTCAGGTAACAAAATGTGAAAGCCAAACAGAAGCCAGTTGGACAGCACTGACGGCTTGAAAAAGTGGCAATAAAGTTACCTAAAAGAAATAGATGTTTTCATTAAAGAAAATAGGATTCATTCCTATGGAAATATGTGTACTTAAAAATTGGGTTTTATCCCATGTGTTTAATATTATAAAAGTATGGTATTTACTCTGATAAAATATTTCCTAACTACGGTTCTGATGAAAATTCCGCTGCCAAATTAGACAATACCAGATACCACCAAAACTGGCCACGACCGCCCGTTCCCGAGGTGATAGGGGGCGGGGGTTGCGATAGAATGTGGTATCAGAGCTAAGCCACTAATTCAGCCACAGAAGTGTTCTGTTGACATCAAAATTCAAATTGTTAGGAAATAAATTATGGAAATAAGTGTATAATTGTATTTTCTTGTTATGTGTATTTGACTATTTGTTAATTTACAGTATGAGCGACCAAGGACCATCTGATGCGTACCGTCAATTGTCTGGTTCGCCTAGAAGCGAAGGTGCCTCTTCTCAGCCTGCCCTCTCGAGGTACTCTGCTGATACGGAAGAAGGAATATTCGTGTTTAAAGCTCAGTCCGAGGAGCCATTCCCTCAGAAAAAGAGAGAATGGTTCAGTCGAGGGGCACATGAGCGTATGAAGCGTATGAAAAAGTTACAAGACCAGAGAGCACTAGCAGCAGCCAATGAGAAACCGATGCCTATGCCCAGGATATGATTAATAGGGGTATAGCCAACATCCACATCCTAGCAACCACTGCAGCTGACCCTAACCTGGAACAAATGATAGCACCCCAACCACAACCACCAATTCCTGACCAACCGATGGAAATAGAAAACCCTGAAAATCAAGTAGAAGTGCATGATTTCAACCCGGAGGAAATACCTAGGGTACCAACACCAAATCCCTTAGACCCAAATTATGACCCCTGGTGGGATGACGTTAGGGACTATGTTCAACACTACCCGATACACAAAGACATGCCTATGCCAAACCTAGGAGCCTACCCAGGGTTGGACCCTCTAGATCCCTATTATGATAATGAAGTATTCATTAGGGAGATTCTAGAAAATCTTTACCCATACCAGGCCCCTATACCTCCGTGCCAGAATCCCGCACACCAGATTCCGAATCCAGTCCTAGAACCTGCAACCCCAATGAGTGCAGACAATGTACAAGAACTTAGGACAATTGGTGAAGAAATTTTAGAAAGTAGTGAAAGAATGAGATGTAACACCCCAAAACCGAAATATTAAATTTGCTAATTTGTTATCATGTTTAACAAAATGAGATATAATAACTAGGTTAGTAAACCTAGTTGATTGTCTAGCAAATTAGGCAAAGTAATGAAATTAAAGTCAATTATGATAGTGTCATGAACTTAAGGGACTAAGGTTATCAAGGTGAGAACTTGAAACTAATTAAAAGAATAAAATAGAAAATTAAAACACACACTTTGTGTCTGTTTTGAGTCTGGCGATTGAACAGGAGGCAAGGGTGAAGGGTGCAAACCCTAGTTCAAGATAAACCTTCAAATTGAAAGGGGAAACTGGCTCTAATCGGATGCATGGACCTAGATTCTTAATCATCTAGACTTTCTACACATGAGGTAAGTTGTAGAAGTTAATTTTATGATTTGGTATGAAGTAAGACTATGATCAAACTACGAAATTGTGTGAAATTGTATGAAATTGTGAATGTAGAGGTGTTAAAATCATCATTTAGGTTATTTTTTATGAATAAGTTCAAGTAATTTGGTGATTTAAGGTGAAACCCATAATGGTGAGTGAAGATGGTGACTTGGGTGTTCTACCCATGTCCAAATCCTTGTTTGATGTACTTGTTTCTAGCTTGAATCTATGTTAGTTGATGTCAATTGATGATAATAATTACTAGGGTGCTTAGACTTGGTGAAAATCCTAGTGAAAACTACAAGTTTTAAAGGGTTAAGAACCATCTTGACATGTTAAAGAATCATGTGTTAAATGGTTGCACATTAAGTGTTTGATAAAATGCCTACATGAAACTTGAATTGATTCAAGTTTGTGTTAAAAAGTTAGTAAATTCGTCACTTTTGACAGCCCTAGATAGTCATCTTGTAAAGGCCGTATCTCATTCGTTATTAGGAGTTAGACAACGAGCCTTATATCGTTGAAAAGGTTGTTTCGCATATTACATTTCATATTTGGTCATAAGAGGCTGGTTTTCAGATTTAGTGGGTCAAAACAACATGAAAAGTTAGTAAATTCGTCACTTTTGACAGCCCTAGATAGTCATCTTGTAAAGGCCGTATCTCATTCGTTATTAGGAGTTAGACAACGAGTCTTATATCGTTGAAAAGGTTGTTTCGCATATTACATTTTATATTTGGTCATAAGAGGCTGGTTATGAGAGTTAGTGGGTCAAAACAGCGTGAAAAGTTAGTAATTTCGTTTTGACAGCAAGCTGTTTACACATAATTTAGTTTCTGACCTGATCTTTCAAAAATCATATAAAATCATAGAAAAATCGTATGGAGGTGTTCTTTATATGTCTGTAAAGGTATTTAAATGAAGCACAATTCTTATTTGAAAGTCGAAGTCAGATTATGTGATTAAAAAGGGGGAAAGTGAGCCCGAACAGCTGCTGCGTGAAAAATGCAACAATGAAAATAATGTGTTTTATGAACTTAAAACATATGATTTTCTAGTTACCAATTTACTAAACACTAAATATTGCTCCAGGTGAATGTTTACAGTTGTTAAGGTGTGTTTAAAGCGTTTGTATGTAATAGTTGGAAGATATACTTATCTATAAGTGGTTTGACTTCTAAAAGTCAAGCTGACCCAAAACTAGTATCTTGATAAATGTGGTAATAAAATCCATAAGGTCTAATTATTATGATATTGGATGGCTAAACAAATCATCTTATGGATATGATGTAATAGCTTGACTCTTGACAAGCTATATGGGATCTTGGAGAAGAATGGGTTAAACGAATCAAGTACGCAAAGAAGCTCTAAAGGACACAAAGTAAGTAAAGCTTACATCTTTTGTAGAATATGAATTTGTTTTTATGAACTATAAATACGATAAAATCGAAATGTGGTTTCCGACGCGATATGATACATGTCGGAGTAGATATAAACGATGAAAACCATGGTTAATAGTAAAAAGGGGTAAATTGGTAATTTAGTCATGAATGACTAAGATTTAATGAGTTTTTGTTAAGTTTACCTTATAGTGTAACTAATAAAAGAAATAACAGGGTAAAATCCGAAATGGGTCGGATGCGTGAATTTGAAATTAAAATATCAAGTTTTATAAATATCAATATTTGGTCAGTTAGACCACACGGGTCAAATGGTAGTGATAATACCATTTGAGAAATTCAACTAATGTTTGGTTGGCAAGTCACTTGTTCATAGGAGCGAATAGCAATTTGGATAATTGCGTCGCCATAAAGTTTCGGCTAATAAAGCGAGGTAAAAAAACGGGTCTATGCGTTGACTCGAGCCAGGTACGCGACGAAACGTTTTGTTGTTGTTCATTGTTAATATGTAAATCTTATACATTGATGATATATGAAAGTTCGAGATGTAAAAATGTTTTATTTGTCTATAATAAGGATTTATGATAGACAAATCAAGGAGTTGAGCAATAATAGGTGCAAACCGGGTAAATGGGTGCACAATTTCCTAAGTGCTAAGCCCGGGGTTACGGGTAAAGAAACATTAAACACACAAGCCGGTAGTCGAAACGAGAATGCGAGTACATTAAAGGATTTGGGGACGGGTTGTCAAATTGAGCGTTTAGTCCCATGCTTAGGAATGTGATTGAAATAGGATTTATTGCTTATTAGCGAACTAATCTTGTGTGTGTGTTTATACAGTTTAAATCAGTTGAAGTAATAAGTTACTAAACCATTGTCTTGAGTATGAAATGAGAATGCAGGTATTCTTTTAACGTCGTTATCAGGGTTAAAGAATTTGGAATGCATGAATGTACACGGAAAGCTTATTCGTGGGGATTAGTATGGGAAGAAGGAACGCGGACTGGCTATTGATTACGTATGTCTAGTTTAGGAATGATGTCATTGTATCTAACCGATGTATATGTATGTGGTGAATGCAGGTGGCGTGGACTTAGCATCATTACGAAGAAAAGAAGGTTTGAAGATCGAGTCAAGAGCGAGGGTTGTACGGGAAGGATCGGTCACATAATTTGACAAAAAAAATATATAGGTCTTGAAGTATTAATATAACGGGACGTGGTAAATCCTTTTTAATGAGTGTATGATTTTTTGTAGTTGAACCTTCCTGTAAGTATTATGTCTAGTAAAGATCGAAAATTTTGGGCTCTTATTTTCCGTTGTGTCGTATTTTAAGTTATTACACGTTAGTCTTACAGGGAATTGTTCTTATTACGAACGGGTCATGCCCGAATTTTGTTAAATAATAGTATGATAATAGTCCCTTTTGGAATATGAAATTTGGGCGTTACAAGTTGGTATCAGAGCCCTGCCTTGAGGGAAATCAAGTATGAGGAGGCAAATACTTGAACTCAAACCTGCGTGCTCTTGTAACCAGGAACCCGTACAATCCAAGACTCGATCAAGATCTAAAGGTAGAAGCGAATGTAAGTGTGTACTTAAGTATGTATTTGAAGAAACTAACAGTATGTTATGTGTAAGGTAAGCATAATTGCTTGGGAGAGGATGATTCGTGAATGCGGTCTAGGACCGGCACCAAGGCATGTAATAAGACAATTGCCCAGGTACGTAAATTTAACATGTGAGTGTGTGTAATGGTAAAGCCTATTAAGTGAATGAAAATTTTAAATGAAGGATAATGATGGAATAGTAATGAGGTTTTGAAATGTTAAACGTGCCGAAACTAAATTCTTCGGACATAAGGCGATGATTACATGAAGGCACGAAACTAGTATGTGGATTGCGTACCTGGCCAGTACGCAAGAAATATATAACGTTCGTGAGACCGTGATAATTGTTGCAGGTATGTCCGGAAGGATTGAGTATTAGGTGGACGTGTGGGTGAGAATTATAAAACTCTTAAGAAAATTTAAAGCAACTCATATAAATGGAACGAACGAATGATATGTTTGAAACCGCGAGACGGATTCCAACATAGAAGTAATGGTATGTACGAATGATATGTTTGAACCCGCGAGACGGATTCAAAACATAGAAGGAATGAGAAAGTCTGAATGATATGTTAGAATCCGCAAGACGGATTCAAAACATAGAAAGGAATGGAAGGTGGAATGAAAAGTCTGAATTCGTAAGTAAATACGGACCGAAGAAGTAAATATTTTTTTAGAGATATTAACCGAGTTATGATTTGAAACTTTTTACTATATATAAATATATTTATGTAAAGGCATTGTATCTAAGATGGTTAAGAGGGACAAATGAGTCACACGGGTCCAATGGCGCTTGCCATTTGAACCCGGTATTTAATGATTTGAAGGTTCAAGTCTTATATTTGTAGGTGGGCATAATGCATGATCTTTCCAATATCACAAATTGGAAAGAAATAACCAACACAAGGATGGATAACGAGTCAATGGATTTGACTTGCATTGGTATGTATAAAGATTGTCTTTTAATAGGAGCTTATGGCTCGGCTAGAGAGGGATGTGTCAGGACTGGGTAATTGGTAAGCATAGGTCAAAGTGTATTTACAAATGGAATTATGAAAAGTCAAACAAAGTAAGTTGATAGTTATTAAACAAGTATCCGTAAAATAGTATGAAATATATGATCCACCAAGTAGGTAAGACCAACGAAAGCTATTGTAGTAGCAAGGAAAAGTATGTGAGAAATGGAATGTATGATAAGTTGTAGCATGTACGTAAGGAAATTGTGAAAAAGTCACAGAAATAAAGCAGATGGAAGGATGCTCGTGGGAGGAATCATAATACACGAATGTATGGGGTCAATTCTGGTACGGAAGATACCTATAAAATGGCGGATCGATCTGGCTTACGGATCACTGATCTATACGACGAAGACAAGGTCAGTAAATATTTAGTTTTTGATTGATAAATATGAAAATGTAAATTGATTAGTACGTACGAACGAAATGAATGGTAAGATAATTATGGTATAGTATGAAATGTTTGACTTGTAATGGTCAACATAAGAAAGTATGTATGTCATTAAGAGGAAGATATTGAGGCCTTAAATGAAAAATTTGAAATAAATGGATAAATGCTCATATGATGCTCTTACACGACATACCTGGTTAGAATAGTAAGTAGTGCATGCAATGAGCTAATAATAAAGCGTTTTGAATAATTAAAATTTGAGGCTAGATTTAAAGTTGTAAGTAGCTCAAATAACTGTAAGAAAAGTCCAGAATGGTACTTAATCCCAGTGTTGAGTATGGATAAGTGAGTATGAAAATGATGATTATGTTGGTGAATTAATATCTGAATGTTTAGGTACTGCGTACTATTATGCGCAAACCTCTCGTGAGGATATGGAAGAAATTAGTAGCAACGTTAGTTATGGAATGTAGTGGTTTGCTCTAGATAAGAGGGAATAAAACAATAATTATCCAGTGATAACGCTTAATTCAAGGATGAATGCTAGTAAAATTGGGTATGTAAGTGGCCAAATTATTATGTGTTAGCAAAAGTATCTAGAAGGGATGCTAATAATAAAACACAGAGGTAAAAACCGCAGTAAGTAAATTCGAGGCTAATGCTAGAATGTAATATCCTCTATTATATGTATGAGATGGAGATAGAATTACCCACAACGGATGGTAAGTGAATATTACCTCTTCAACCAGTCCCAAGTGTTTTCGAGATATGGTAAATATCTTGAGTGAATTAACTCAAGAGTAAGAATATAATTGGCTTAATAGGAAAGAGAAAGGTTTCGGGGACGAAACCTTCATTAAGGAGGGTAGACTTGTAACACCCCAAAACCGAAATATTAAATTTGCTAATTTGTTATCGGGTTTAACAAAATGAGATATAATAACTAGGTTAGTAAACCTAGTTGATTGTCTAGCAAATTAGGCAAAGTAATGAAATTAAAGTCAATTATGATAGTGTCATGAACTTAAGGGACTAAGGTTGTCAAGGTGAGAACTTGAAACTAATTAAAAGAATAAAATAGAAAATTAAAACACACACTTTGTGTGTGTTTTGAGTCTGGCGATCGAACAGGAGGCAAGGGTGAAGGGTGCAAACCCTAGTTCAAGATAAACCTTCAAATTGAAAGGGGAAACTGGTTCTAATCGGATGCATGGACCTAGATTCTTAATCATCAAGACTTTCTACACATGAGGTAAGTTGTAGAAGTTAATTTTATAATTTGGTATGAAGTGAGACTATGATCAAACTACGAAATTGTATGAAATTGTGAATGTAGAGGTGTTAAAATCACCATTTAAGTTATGTTTTATGAATAAGTTCAAGTAATTTGGTGATTTAAGGTGAAACCCATAATGGTGAGTGAAGGTGGTGACTTGGGTGTTCCACCCATGTCCAAATCCTTGTTTGATGTACTTGTTCCTAGCTTGAATCTATGTTAGTTGATGTCAATTGATGATAATAATTACTAGGGTGCTTAGATTTGGTGAAAATCCTAGTGAAAACTACAAGTTTTAAAGGGTTAAGAACCATCTTGACATGTTAAAGAATCATGTGTTAAATGGTTGCACATTAAGTGTTTGATAAAATGCCTACATGAAACTTGAATTGATTCAAGTTTGTGTTAAAAAGTTAGTAAATTCGTCACTTTTGACAGCCCTAGATAGTCATCTTGTAAAGGCCGTATCTCATTCGTTACTAGGAGTTAGACAACGAGCCTTATATCGTTGAAAAGGTTGTTTCGCATATTACATTTCATATTTGGTCATAAGAGGTGGGTCAAAACAGCATGAAAAGTTAGTAAATTCGTCACTTTTGACAGCCCTAGATAGTCATCTTGTAAAGGTCGTATCTCATTCGTTATTAGGAGTTAGACAACGAGCCTTATATCGTTGAAAAGGTTGTTTCGCATATTACATTTTATATTTGGTCATAAGAGGCTGGTTATGAGAGTTAGTGGGTCAAAACAGCGTGAAAAGTTAGTAATTTCGTTTTGACAGCAAGCTGTTTACACATAATTTAGTTTCTGACCCGATCTTTCAAAAATCGTATAAAATCATAGAAAAATCGTATGGAGGTATTCTTTATATGCCTGGAAAGGTATTTAAATGAAGCACAATTCTTATTTGAAAGTCGAAGTCAGATTATGTGATTAAAAAGGGGGAAAGTGAGCCCGAACAGCTGCTGCGTGAAAAATGCAGCAATGAAAATAATGTGTTTTATGAACTTAAATCATATGATTTTCTAGTTACCAATTTACTAAACACTAAATATTGCTCCGGGTGAATGTTTACAGTTGTTAAGGTGTGTTTAAAGCGTTTGTATGTAATAGTTGGAAGATATACTTATCTATAAGTGGTTTGACTTCTAAAAGTCAACCTGACCCAAAACTAGTATCTTGATAAATGTGGTAATAAAATCCATAAGGTCTAATTATTATGATATTGGATAGCTAAACTAATCATCTTATGGATATGATGTAATAGCTTGACTCTTGACAAGCTATATGGGATCTTGGAGAAGAATGGGTTAAACGGACCAAGTACGCAAAGAAGCTCTAAAGGAAACAAAGTAAGTAAAGCTTACATCTTTTGTAGAATATGAATTTGTTTTTATGAACTATAAATACGATAAAATCTAAATGTGGTTTCCGACGCGATATGATACATGTCGGAGTAGATATAAACGATAAAAACCATGGTTAATAGTAAAAAGGGGCAAATTGGTAATTTAGACATGAATGACTAAGATTTAATGAGTTTTCGTTAAGGTTACCTTATTGTGTAACTAATAAAAGAAATAGCAGGGTAAAATCCGAAATGGGTCGGATGCGTGAATTTGAAATTAAAATATCAAGTTTTATAAACATCAATATTTGGTCAGTTAGACCACACGGGTCAAATGGTAGTGATAATACCATTTGAGAAATTCAACTAATGTTTGGTTGGCAAGTCACTTGTTCATAGGAGCGAATAGCAATTTAGATAATTGTGTCGCCATAAAGTTTCGGCTAATAAAGCGAGGTATAGAAACGGGTCTATGCGTTGACTCGAGCCAGGTACGCGACGAAACATTTTGTTGTTGTTAATTGTTAATACGTAAATCTTATACATTGATGATATATGAAAGTTCGAGATGTAAAAATGTTTGATTTGTCTATAATAAGGATTTATGATAGACAAATCAACGAGTTGACCAATAAAAGGTGCAAACCAGGTAAATGGGTGCACAATTTCATAAGTGCTAAGCCCGGGGTTACGGGTAAAGAAACATTAAACACACAAGCCGGTAGTCGAAGCAAGAATGCGAGTACATTAAAGGATTTGGGGACGGGTTGTCAAATTGAGCATTTAGTCCCATGCATAGGAATGTGATTGAAATTGGATTTATTGCTTTTTAGCGAACTAATCTTGTGTGTGTGTTTATACAGTTTAAATCAGTTGAAGTAATAAGTTACTAAACCATTGTCTTGAGTATGAAATGAGAATGCAGGTATTCTTTTAACGTCGTTATCAGGGTTAAAGAATTTGGAATGCACGAATGCACACGGAAAGCTTATTCGTGGGGATTAGTATGGGAAGAAGGAATGCGGACTGGCTATTGATTACGTATGTCTAGTTTAGGAATGATGTCATGGTATCTAACCAACGTATATGTATGTGGTGAATGCAGGTGGCATGGACTTAGCATCATTACGAAGAAAAGAAGGTTTGAAGATCGAGTCAAGAGCGAGGGTTGTACGGGAAGGATCGGTCACATAATTTGACAAAAAAAAATATAGGTCTTGAAGTATTAATATAACGAGACGTGGTAAATCCTTTTTAATGAGTGTATGAATTTTTGTAGTTGAACCTTCCTGTAAGTATTATGTCTAGTAAAGAACGAAAATTTTGAGCTCTTATTTTCCGCTGTGTCGTATTTTAAGTTATTACACGTTAGTCTTACAGGGAATTGTTTTTATTACGAACGGGTCATGCCCTAATTTTGTTAAATAATAGTATGATAATAGTGAGGGGGGGTAGTGCACGGTCCTCCCAACCGCCGGAGTGATCCCACTCCGGGAGCCGCCACCCGACCAGGCAAGCTCCGCGGTGAATTCCCCATGCCGCGCCCTCCCCCTGGATCATTTTCGATGCCAAGGTTCGAACCCGGGTACCTCGGGAAGAGGCAGGTGTCGGTGGCCAACTGGGCTACCCCAGAAGGTTAATAGTATGATAATAGTCCCTTTTGGAATATGAAATTTGGGCGTTACATGAGACAGGTGGGAGAGCGACTCGTTTGGTAGTACGACGAGCGCAATATGGATTTCTGGATGAATCCATATCCATGAATGTGATGGTGGAAACGGTAGTAATAATAACATTTATAATAAAATAATATAATATGTGTGTATGTGTATGAAAAAAAACTACGGATGCCTACTACTATTAGTGTAATTTTATTTCAGTTGGTATTGTAATTTTAATTTCAGTACTGGTGTGTAATAGATGTATATTATATGAATAGAGTAAAGTCGCAATGATCGACGCTTTTGACCAAAGTGCGTGTCATGTGATTGACTATATTAAATATTATTTTGTGATATTAATATGTGGTAACTGTTTAAAATTCGGATGGCCGACGAAGGAAATCAAGAAAATCTGAATAACGATAACCAGAGTAACATCAACTTGGTTAATGAGAATCCGAACAACAACAATAACAATGGAAACCAAGTGGGTAATAGTGCTATCCAACACATAGTGGCACAAGGAATTATAGATGCAATGGCATATATTCTTCAAACTGTTAAGGATGCGGAAAATAAAAGTAAGCATAGCAGTAAGCGACCAACAGAACCAGAACACAGCGTGAACAATGGACCTGTACTTCAAGTGCCCATTCCCAAAAGAAGAAGAACCATGCCTTATGGTTGTTCTTATTAAGAATTATGGTCCTGCAAACCAATAGAATTCTCGGGAAATGAAGGACCCATTGCAGCTCTACGCTGGATAGAAAAGACTGAGGCTGTTTTAAAAATAAGCAAGTGTGCTGAAGAAGACAAGATAATGTTTGCTTCTAATCTATTTAAGAATTCAGCCTTAGAATGGTGGAACACTATTCTCCAGTCAAGAGGAAGTGATAGGAACAGATAGCAAATAAGTTTCTGAACCTCAGGATGACCGGGGTAGATAGTAAGGGTTATACTACCACATTCTTTGAATATGCTAGAATAGTACCAACCCTTGCATCACCTGAACCGGTATTAATCTCCCGTTACATCTGGTGATTAATTGGAGAGATTAGACATGTAGTCCATACACGAGAAGAAGACCAGAGGAAAAACCATAGAAGAAGCTGTAGAACTAGCAAACACCTTGACTGATGAATTAGTCCGTACACGAGAAGAAGACCAGAGGAAAAACCTAGCACAGAGGCTTACCCAAGAATTCGGTTATGGGAATTCCAACCGTAGGAATATAGGTTCTACCTCTACACCTTACTGTAAGACTTGCAAGAAGAAGCATTCGGGAAAATGCTTCGCTCACTGCAATTTATGTAAGTTACCAGGACACAAGGAAGAAGATTGCAGAAGGAAATCCAATAATGGACTGTGCTTCAACTGTGGGGAAAAAGGTCATACCAAGCCAAACTGTCCGAAATTAGCTCCAGCTACAAACAACAAGAACACTAAAAATGCTAGAGCATTTGTTCTGACAGCAGATGAAGACAAAATGATTCCAGATGTCATAGCCGGTACGTTTTTAGTTAATGGTGTTTTTGCTAAAGTATTATTTGGCTCTGGTGCAAACCAAAGTTTTATTAATACTTCATTTTGCAAACTTCTAAATCAGTCATTAACTAAACTACCACAAGAATGCCTAGTAGAGACAGCAAATGGAGAAACGATTAGGATTTCTGAAATCTTGCGTGGAGCAAGAATATAATTTTTAAATCAAAAGTTTATTGCAAACCTTTACCCATTGAATCTGGCAGGATTTGATGTCGTTTTAGGAATGGATTGGTTAATAGCCAATAAAGCCAGTATTTTATGTGATCAAAAGTCAATCCAAGTAAATTCACCAAGAGGTGAAAAGATCACAATTAAAGGAGATAAACCTTCTAGATCCACGAAATTCATCTCTGTGATGAAAACTGCAAGCTATATAAGAAAAGGGTCTATAGTGTATTTAATTCCTATAATCACTAACACTAAAGGAAAAGAACTAAAAGACATTCCAGTAGTATCTCAGTTTTCAGATGTATTTCCAGAAGAATTACCAGGACTACCACCAGACAGGGAAGTTGAATTCAGAATTCACCTATTACCAGGAACAACACCAATTGCCAAAGCACCTTACCGATTGGCACCAGCAGAGATGCAAGAACTAAAGAAACAATTAGATGAATTATTGGAGAAAGGATTCATACAGCCAAGCTCATCGCCATGGGGAGCACCGATTTTATTTGTTAAAAAGAAGGACGGATCAATGCGTATGTGCATTGACTACCGTGAATTGAACAAAGTCAAAATTAAGAATCGGTACCCATTACCGAGAATCGGAGATCTGTTCGATCAATTGCAAGTAGCTCGATTTTTCTCTAAAATCGATTTAAGGTCAGTATATCATCAATTAAAAGTACAGGAAGAGGACATTCCTAAGACCGCCTTCAGAACGAGGTATGGTCATTATGAATTTACTGTCATGCCATTTGGTTTAACCAATGCCCCAGCCGCATTTATGGACATGATGAACCGAATATGTTAGCCATATTTGGATAAATTCATAATTGTCTTTATAGATGATACTCTAATTTACTCCAAAAGTAAAGAGGAACATGCAAAGTATTTGCATGCTCTTTTAAGTCTATTAAGAAAGGAAAAACTTTATGCTAAATTTTCAAAGTGCGAATTTTGGTTAGAACAAGTACAGTTCCGTGACAACCCTCATAATTACATGTATCCGTACGATTAATTAATATTAAATTGTGCTTAATGACTGTGCTAAATTACTTAACTGCTTTCTGATTACTGCGTCATACTTACATGTACTTTTTAACATACTAGTCTTATGCAAAAAATTGACTAAATGGTCCTAAGTGTTGGGAATTAATAGTGTCACAAAAAGTTACATAAAAGATACTATACGGAATAAATTGACACTTTAACGAACCGGTATCTAACCGAGCAACTGGACATTACCTGGAACACCAAAATATTGCTAGAAACATTGTTATACTTTTTCTGAGCTAGTTATGGTTCCCGAGCACCCTAACATATTATAAAACATTATACACATAAGACACTAGTGGTAACAACTAACCTTCCACTAACTATCCCCTTTACCATTTAAAATTTGCAATTTACCAACTCCCTTGGCTGATTTACGGTCAAGAGTATAGCCCCACACACCAAACTCCACTAAATCCTTCCATATCTTGCTTTGGGATTTGTTGGATCTTGCATGTACTTGAGGGGACATACAACCCTTTGAATATTAGAATTTGGTAATTATAAGAACTACTACCATATTCTTCACACAACACAAACTCCTCCTCCCACACTAAAGCTCACGGCCTAACGTACTCCCACTACCACCATTCTTTTTGTTGCAATTTCAACCAATCCAAGTGTACTTCAAGGTGCTACAAGGTGATTTAGAAGGTGTGGAACACACGGATCTTGAAGGACCTCCATCACAAGCTTTTATCCACTCATTTTTCTCCATAGATCTTCCCTAGCTTTAAGCTAGTTGTAAGCTTTTTGTTAACTCTTGGTTACTTCCTATTTTTAGTAGTTAAAGGATGTATTATGATGTTGTCTTGTTTATGTTGGTTACTTGATGAAAACTTGTATTCTGGAAATCTGATATGAACGATGGTACTTGACATGATAAATCTAAGTTAAATAAACGATAACCTGCTGCAAGTGATGTTAAATGTTATTGTTGATCACTAGGCATGTTAACGGAACAAATAGAACTTGCGTTAGAGCGCTATAAGCTGAAAACAGGAAGCTGTCAAACTGTTACAGCCGCCTTCAGTCGGCTATAACTGGGTCATAACTTAACGAAAAATTGATTTTCTTGAGTCTATAATGCGTTATTTCGAAATACGGTTCTAATGGCACTGAAATCATAAGTTTTGGACTTCGTTTGCTATTTTTAAAGGGTCGTTTTTGTACAGCAGCAAAAGCTGCGTTTTTACTGCAGAAAGTGTGTGTTATGTTTTTCATCATAACTTGTAATCTGTGTAGAATTAGCTCATGAAATTTGTACTGTAGATGACGACTGATGTCGTTGTAATAATCCAACTGGAATTTCATTAATCGGACTTACGATGAATTTTAAATGAATTATTCCACGGACTGCAGTCAGAAAGTGACGAATCTGATTATAGTCCGGTAAATGATTTTTTATAAAATATTGGTAATAAATTGGATCTTGATATTTTTACACAGTAATATTTGGATTGTTTAAAACATTCTGTAAAAAAATTGGGAATTTTTGGAGTAAGTTAACTATTTTATTAAAATACCCGAAAACAGTCCAGTTTTGGATGTTCAAGCTGAAACAATATAACAAGTGAGTGCATGTTGTGTAGTAGATACGTGTAGGAACTTTGTGCTCTATTTGAAACCACTAAATGACTAACTGGTAATTATATTAGGACATGATTGACCGACCTTGACTGTTAGCTATTTTTGAGAGTCAAACCGAGCAAACCAATGTGAGTTTACACTCTTTCTAAGGCATGGGATTCCCGGTGGTTGGGAATGGGTTAAAGAACTAAAACGGAACCTGCATATCCTCCTTGGGTAGGATATGTACCGCCATCCTCCATGGGTAGGATGCCAATATTAATCCTGCGTATTCTCCTTGGGTAGAATACGTACGTTCGTCCTCCTTGGGTAGGACAACAACCTTAAACTTACTAGACAAAACTCTATCATTAAGTCCCTCATTTTTATATCGACTTAATCGCCAGGCCAATGGCGAGCGGGTCATTAGTTAATAGCGCTATTAGGTTTGACAAACCTCACACCGTGCCGGTCGGTAGGGCGTGTACTAATAGATCTGGGCAAACTGTCAATGATGATAGACATTGACGTAGGGCACAACTTACTTTCGTCAGTAGTCGATATGGTAAAGGTCTAGTGGTTCACATGGGGAAATCTCCACTAATTATGAATATGGTTTGGGATACTGGTTAACTCGTGGTTTACGAAACAACTTGCGGTTTTCAAAACAAACTTGCAAAACTAAACAACCATCTGTGAACTCGCTCAACTTTGTTGTTGACTCGTTGTTACATGCCTTACAGGTCGTTAGATGCTTATGGAGCTTGCACGAGGAGGAAGTCGTTGTGGGATATGGACTGTTATATTCCGTGCTTAACATTTGAACTTTATGAACTTATTACTTATGTTTGGGTTTCACGTTTTATGCTTCCGCTGTTTAAATTGAACTTGGTTAACTTGTTTGTGAACACCTATTATATTGTGTAGTTGAACTTTTATTTACTTTACTATATTGTTCAATATGATTGGTGGCTTGATCCTGGTCATGTCACGCCTCCAAGCGGTGATACTCCGCAAGGGTGGATTTTGGGGTGTGACAGATTGGTATCAGAGCCATTGGTTATAGTGAACTTGGTTTTAAAAACGGGGAAAAGGTTTTTGATAAAACCAGACTATAACCTGTATAGTGCTCAACGATCCACAACGACGCTTCGCTTCACGTGCAAGACTCAACATTATAGGTGATATGGTTTATACTTACATTGCCTGCTTATTAGTTTGCATAGTGTATTGAATGCTTAGTTATTAAAGCAACTGTTAAATTGAAACCTCGTGTGCTTACCCTCTTCTGTCATCCCACACATACACACTTTCGCCACACATTTCTCACTTATGTTCGCTTCATTGTGAAGAATCATGAACGGACGCGGAGGACGTGGTGGTATCAACATGACGCAAGCCCAACTAACGGCTCTAATCAACGAACGAGTGGCTGAGGCACTCGCAGCTGTCCCTGCAGGAGGTATAACCTGCCATATCAACCCATCATAGGACGTTTAGATCCTACTCTCGTGAACCAACTCTTGTGCTTAACCTTGTCTTTTATTCTCGCGCAACAGGTCAACATGCTCAGCCTCCCGTATGTACGTTCAAAACATTCATGGATTGCCGACCTAGTACTTTTAACGGCACAGAAGGAGCTGTAGGTCTTCTCCAGTGGTTCGAGAAGATTGAGTCTGTTTTTGAGATGTGTGAATGCCCTGAAGATCGTAGGGTGAAATTTGCTACTGGAACACTCGAAGGTGTTGCGTTAACCTGGTGGAAAGCACAGGTCCAACTGCTAGGGTTGGCGGTTGCTAATGCCACCCCATGGAACGACTTCAAGGAATCGATCAAAGAAGAGTACTGTAGTCGTGACGACATCCACAAGCTTGAGGTGGAATTCTTCAATCTGAAAATGACGGGGTCTGAAATCGAGGAATACACAAAGAGATCGAACGAATTAGCTATCTTGTGTCCCACTATGGTGGATCCTCCTATCAAGCGTATCGAGCTGTACCTTAAGGGTTTGGTGCTAGAAATTCAAAGCCACGTGACCTCAGCTAATCTTGGCACCATTCAGCAAATCATCAAGTTGGCTCATCGTCTCACTGATCAGGCAGTTAAGCAGAACAAGCTGCCCAAGCGTATTAGCGCTACTACTACTGATGCTCCCAGTGATAACAAGCGCAAATGGGATGGAAATTCGGGCAAGGGTTCTATTTCAGTTCAGTCTCAGCAGCGAAAGACTGATGACTACCAGAGTCCTGGTCAGCAATCTTCTGGTAATCGAGGACAGGGTGGATACTGAGGGAACCGCCCCAAGTGCAACAAGCATCATAGCGGGCAGTGCAACAAGGGTCGTTGTCTGAGGTGTAACAAGTTTGGTCATGAAGTCAAGGATTGCAGGGGCGCACGACCAGCAAATCAGAATCGCCAACAACAACAACAAGCTCCACAGAACCACCAGTAGCAGCAACAGCAGGGCAATAAAGGATGCTTTCAGTGTGGCGCTGAAGGCCACTTTAAGAGGAACTGTCCTCAACTGAACCAGAATCAGAACAACAACAACCAAGAAAACGGGAACAACAATGGAGGCAACAACGGGGGTAACAATAATGGCAATGGCGCCCGAGGTCGTGCCTTCGTGATTGGTCAGGGTGATGAAAGGAACGATTCCAACGTTGTGATGGGTAAGTTTCTTCTGGACGACTTCTTTGTTACTGTATTATTTGATTCGGGTGCCGATACTAGTTATGTGTCCATAAAATTTAGCCAAATGCTTAAGCGCACTCCAACACTTTTGACCACCAAACACACGGTAGAACTAGCAAACGGTAAAAGCCTCGAGGCCACACACATAGTTAAAGGTTGTAACCTCGTCTTAGCTGGTCAGACCTTCTCTATCGATCTTATTCCTATCGTTCTGGGTAGTTTCGATATTGTTATTGGGATGGATTGGTTATCTCATCAGCAAGCGGAAATTCTTTACAACGAGAAGATTGCTCGCATCCCTCGTTCTGGTAAAGAACCCCTCGTAATTCGTGGTGACAAGAGTAGTACTGTGGTGGGCATTATCTCTTTCCTTAAGGCCCAGAAGTGTTTGCGAAAGGGCCACACTGCCATTCTAGCTCTCGTTACTGACACATCAATGGAAGAGAAGAGAATTGAAGACATTCCTATTGTACGCGATTTTCCTGAGGTATTCCCCGAGGAATTACCTGGTCTTCCACCTCATCAACAAGTCGAGTTTCAAATCGAGCTAGCTCCTGGAGCAGCACCAATAGCTCGTGCACCTTATCGTCTAGCTCCATCAGAACTTGAAGAACTGTCCACGCAACTACAAGAACTCTTGGAGAAAGGTTTCATACGTCCTAGCTCTTCGCCTTGGGGAGCTCCAACGTTATTCGTGAAAAAGAAAGACGGTACCTTCAGAATGTGTATTGACTACCGCAAACTCAACAAGGTGACCGTGAAGAATCGTTATCCTCTCCCACGCATTGATGACTTATTCGACCAGTTGCAAGGGTCGAGTTGCTACTCAAAGATTGAACTGAGGTCAGGCTACCATCAACTAAGAGTCCGAGATGAGGATATCTCTAAGACAGCATTCAGGACTCGGTATGGGCATTACGAGTTTCTGGTTATGCCTTTTGGATTAACGAATGCACCTGCGGTCTTCATGGATCTCATGAACCGAGTGTGCAAACCTTACCTGGATAAGTTTGTCATAGTTTTCATCGACGATATCCTAATCTATTCGAAGAGTCAGGAAGAACACGAGCAACACCTGAGGCTTATTTTGGAACTTCTTCGAACAGAGCAGTTGTATGCCAAATTTTCGAAATGTGACTTCTGGCTTCGCGAAGTCCACTTTCTAGGCCACGCGGTAAACAAGGATGGGATTCATGTTGATCCATCCAAGGTTAACTCGATCAAGAACTGGCCTGCACCCCGTACACCAACAGAAATCCGCCAATTCTTGGGCTTGGCAGGATATTACAGAAGGTTTATCAAGGATTTCTCAAAGATTGCTCAACCTCTCACTTCACTGACTCAGAAGGGTGTCACCTATCATTGGGGTGATGTACAGGAGTCCGCATTTCAGCACTTAAAAGATAGACTTTGTAGCGCGCCTATCCTGTCATTGCCTGAAGGCACAGATGATTTTGTGGTTTATTGCGACGCTTCCATCCAAGGGCTTGGTTGCGTGTTGATGCAATGTGACAAGGTCATTGCCTATGCATCGCCCCAACTCAAAGTTCATGAAAGGAACTACACTACGCACGACTTGGAATTAGGAGCGGTTGTTTTCGCACTTAAGATATGGAGACATTACCTGTACGGTACCAAGTGCACCGTTTACACCGATCACAGGAGTCTCGAGCATATTTTCAAGCTAAAAGAGTTAAACATGCGACAACGTCGATGGGTCGAACTCTTGAATGATTACGAATGTGCGATCAAGTACCATCCGGGCAAAGCCAATGTTGTGGCCGACGCCCTCAGTCGAAAGGATACTATACCGAAACGTGTGCGAGCGTTACAACTTACCATCCAATCTAGTCTTCCTGCCCAGATACGAGATGCTCAAGTTGAAGCATTGAAGGCAGAGAACATCAGGGCTGAGTCCTTACGAGGATCGAGGAAGCGGTTAGAATAAAGGAAGGCGGCGCCTACTATGTAACAGGGCGCATCTGGGTCCCACTTTAAGGAAACTTACGCGAGCTTGTGATGGATGAAGCGCACAAGTCTCGTTACTCAGTACATCCTGGTTCGGATAAGATGTACCACGACTTAAAGACTACATACTGGTGGCCTGGCATGAAAGCCCACATAGCAACCTACGTCAGTAAATGCTTGACTTGTGCTAGGGTCAAGGTCGAGTATCAGAAACCATCAGGCCTACTCCAACAACCAGAGATCCCGACATGGAAATGGGAGAAAATTTCCATGGATTTCATTACTGGCCTGCCTAGATCTCAACGCGGAAATGATACCATTTGGGTGATCGTGGATCGACTGACCAAGTCTGCACATTTTCATGCTATCAAGGAAACGGATAAGTTTTCCACTCTAGCAGACGTCTACCAAAAGGAAGTAGTATCAAGGCACGGAGTGCTAACCTCCATCATTTCTGATCATGATTCACGTTTTACATCTGAATTGTGGTAAGCTATGCACAAGTCCTTTGGCTCTCGATTAGACATGAGCACGGCATATCATCCACAGACGGATGGGCAATCTGAATGCACCATCCAAACCCTTGAAAACATGATTAGGGCATGTGTAATCGACTTTGGAAATGGCTGGGAAAAACACCTCCCGTTAGTGGAGTTTTCGTATAACAACAGTTACCACACCAGCATCCAGGCCGCTCCGTTTGAGGCATTATATGGACGGAAGTGCCGATCACCTCTTTGTTGGGCAGAGGTTGGCGACAGTCAAATCACAGACCCAGAACTTGTAGTGGATACAACCGAAAGGATTGCTCAGATACGACAATGAATGGCGGCAACTCGTGACCGTCAGAAAAGCTATGTAGATAAGCGACGAAAACCACCCGAGTTCCAGGTTGGGGATCGAGTGCTACTTAAAGTCTCACCATGGAAAGGTGTAGTTCTTTTTGGCAAACGAGGCAAACTCAATCCGCGTTATGTCGGACCGTTAGAAATCATTGAGAAAATTGGCAAGGTCGCTTACAAGTTGAATCTACCTGAAGAACTCAGCGGAGTTCACAATGTGTTCCATGTGTCGAATCTGAAAAAGTGTCTGTCAGATGAGACCCTCATAGTTCCCTTAAACGAGCTCACAATCGACGACCAGTTGCGATTCGTCGAGGAACTAGTTGAAATCACAGACCGAGACGTTAAGATTCTCAAGCGTACCAGAATACCTCTTGTTCGAGTTTGTTGGAATTCCCGTCGTGGCCCAGAGTATACCTGGGAACGAGAAGACCAAATGGAACTCAAGTATCCCCAGTTGTTTGAGAAAAGGCCAACCACTACTAAGGCTGAAGCTACTGCGGAATTTCGGGACGAAATTCCAAACCAACAAGGGGATGATGTGACACCCCAGGAAAACCAGGAAACCACGCAACTTAACTAGCTTCCTCAGTAAACACGTGCTGAATTTCGGGACGAAATTTTCTTAACAGGGGGAGAATGTGACAGCCCTCATAATTACATGTATCCGTACGATTAATTAATATTAAATTGTGCTTAATGACTGTGCTAAATTACTTAACTACTTTCTGATTACTGCGTCATACTTACATGTACTTTTTAACATACTAGTCTTATGCAGAAAATTGACTAAATGGTCCTAAGTGTTGGGAATTAATAGTGTCACAAAAATTTACATAAAAGATACTATACGGAATAAATTGACACTTTAACGAACCGGTATCTAACCGAGCAACTGGACATTACCTGGAACACCAAAATATTGCTAGAAACATTGTTTTACGTTTTCTGAGCTAGTTATGGTTCCCGAGCACCCTAACATATTATAAAACATTATACACATAAGACACTAGTGGTTACAACTAACCTTCCACTAACTATCCCCTTTACCATTTAAAATTTGCAATTTACCAACTCCCTTGGCTGATTTACGGTCAAGAGTATAACACATGAAACTCCACTAAATCCTTCCATATCTTTCTTTGGGATTTGTTGGATCTTGCATGTACTTGAGGGGACATACAACCCTTTGAATATTAGAATTTGGTAATTATAAGAACCACTACCATATTTTTCACACAACACAAACTCCTCCTCCCACATTAAAGCTCACGGCCTAACGTACTCCCACTACCACCATTCTTTTTGTTGCAATTTCAACCAATCCAAGTGTACTTCAAGGTGCTACAAGGTGATTTAGAAGGTGTGGAACACACGGATCTTGAAGGTCCTCCATCACAAGCTTTTATCTACTCATTTTTCTCCATAGATCTTCCCTAGCTTTAAGCTAGTTGTAAGCTTTTTGTTAACTCTTGGTTACTTCCTATTTTTAGTAGTTAAAGGATGTATTATGATGTTGTCTTGTTTATGTTGGTTACTTGATGAAAACTTGTATTCTGGAAATCTGATATGAATGATGGTACTTGACATGATAAATCTAAGTTAAATAAACGGTAACCTGCTGCAAGTGATGTTAAATGTTATTGTTGATCACTAGGCATGTTAACGGAACAAATAGAACTTGTGTTAGAGCGCTATAAGCTGAAAACATGAAGCTGTCAAACTGTTATAGCCGCCTTCAGTCGACTGTAACTTGGTCATAACTTAACGAAAAATTGATTTTCTTGAGTCTATAAAGTTTTATTTCGAAATACGGTTCTAATGGCACTGGAATCATAACTTTTGGACTTCGTTTGCTATTTTTAAAGGGTCGTTTTGTACAGCAGCAAAAGCTGCGTTTTTACTGCAGAAAGTGTGTGTTATGTTTTTCGTCATAACTTGTAATCTGTGTAGAATTAGCTCATGAAATTTGTACTGTAGATGACCACTGATGTCATTGTAATAATCCAACTGGAATTTCATCAATCGGACTTACGATGAATTTTAAATGAATTATTCCGTGGACTGCAGTCAGAAAGTGACGAATCTGATTATAGTCCGGTAAATGATTTTTTATAAAATATTGGTAATAAACTGGATGTTGATATTTTTACACAGTAATATTTAGATTGTTTAAAACATTCTGTAAAAAAATTGGGAATTTTTGGAGAAAGTTAACTATTTTATTAAAATACCCGAAAACAGTCCAGTTTTAGATATTCAAGCTGAAACAATATAACAAGTGAGTGCATGTTGTGTAGTAGATACGTGTAGGAACTTTGTGCTCCATTTAAAACCACTAAATGACTAACTGGTAATCATATTAGGACGTGATTGACCGACCTTGACTGTTAGCTATTTTTTAGAGTCAAACCGAGCAAACCAAGGTGAGTTCACACTCTTTCTAAGGCATGGGATTCCCGGTGGTTGGGAATGGGTTAAAGAACTAAAACGGAACCTGCATATCCTCCTTGGGTAGGATATGTACCGCCATCCTCCATGGGTAGGATGCCAATATTAATCCTGCGTATTCTCCTTGGGTAGAATACGTACGTTCGTCCTCCTTGGGTAGGACAACAACCTTAAACTTACTAGACAAAACTCTATCATTAAGTCCCTCATTTTTATATCGACTTAATCGCCAGGCCAATGGCGAGCGGGTCATTAGTTAATAGCGCTATTAGGTTTGACAAACCTCACACCATGCCGGTCGAACGGGCGTGTACTAATAGATCTGGGCAAGCTGTCAATGATTATAGACATTGACGTAGGGCACAACTTACTTTCGTCAGTAGTCGATATGGTAAAGGTCTAGTGGTTCACATGGGGAAACCTCCACTAATTATGAATATGGTTTGGGATACTGGTTAACTCGTGGTTTATGAAACAACTTGCGGTTTTCAAAACAAACTTGCAAAACTAAACAACCAACTGTGAACTCGCTCAACTTTGTTGTTGACTCGTTGTTACATGCATTACAGGTCGTTAGATGCTTATGGAGCTTGCACGAGGAGGAAGTCGTTGTGGGATATGGACTGGTTATGTTCCGTGCTTAACATTTGAACTTTATGAACTTATTACTTATGTTTGGGTTTCACGTTTTATGCTTCCGCTGTTTAAATTGAACTTGGTTAACTTGTTTTTGAACGCCTATTATATTGTGTGGTTGAACTTTTATTTACTTTACTATATTGTTCAATATGATTGGTGGCTTGATCCTGGTCATGTCACGCCTCCAAGTGGTGATACTCCGCAAGGGTGGATTTTGGGGTGTGACAAGTTCCTTGGACACTTAGTTAACCATGAAGGAATTCATGTAGATCCAACCAAGATCGAAGCGATTACCAAATGGATAACCCCTGAGTCACCAACCGAGGTTAGAAGTTTCTTAGGATTGGCTGGTTATTATAGAAGTTTCATTCGAGATTTCTCTAGAATAGCCATTCCTTTAACTAACTTAACCTGTAAATCCATTAAGTTTGAATGGGGACCTAAACAAGAAGAAGCATTTAGAATTCTTAAGCAAAGACTAACCCATACACCCATACTAGCATTACCAGAAGGAACTGAAGACTTTGTAGTCTATTGTGACGCTTCTAAATTAGGTTATGGATGTGTATTAATGCAAAGACAAAAGGTTATAGCTTATGCATCTAGGCAACTTAAGAATCATGAAGAGAATTATTCAACCCATGATCTAGAATTTGGAGCCATAATTTTTGCCCTTAAGATTTGGAGACATTACCTTTATGGTAGTAAGTTTACCATATTCACTGATCATAAGAGTTTAAGGTATGTTTTCGGGCAAACGGAGTTAAATATGAGACAAAGAAGTTGGATGGAAATGCTTAATGATTATGATTGTGATATCTAGTATCATGCAGGAAAGGCAAATGTAGTTGCGGATGCTTTAAGTCGAAAGTATTATGAAAAGCCAAAAAGGGTACGTTTTCTTAAATTAAATCTACAAGTAGATTTAAATGAGCAAATTAGAAAAGCACAAGAATCAGTAATCAAGGATGATACTGAAAAACTAAAAGGTATGATTAAGGAATTAGAACAAGGAACAGATGGAATTTAGAGATTCCATAAAAAGAGAATGTGGATACCTAAATTAGGAAACCTACGTAATCGTATATTAGAAGAAGCCCATAAGTCTAAGTATACGATGCATCCTGGAAGTGATAAGATGTACCAGGATTTAAGAAAGAATTTCTGGTGGATAGGAATGAAAAAGGATATAGCTGCTTATGTTTCTAAATGTTTAACCTGTTCACAAGTTAAAGCTAAACACCAAAAACCTTCAGGTTTGTTACAGCAGCTAAAAATGCCAGTGTGGAAATGGGAATTGATAACAATGGATTTTTTTACTAAATTACCCAAAACAAAGAAAGGTAATGATACAATCTGGGTGATTGTAGATAGGCTAACCAAGTCAGCCCATTTCCTACCAATGAAAGAAACTTTCAATATGGAACAACTAGCTAAATTATATGTAAATGAAATAGTTTCATTACATGGAATACATTTATCAATTGTTTCTGATAGGGATAGCCGTTTTACCTCTCATTTTTGGACAAGTTTCCAAAAAGCAATGGGAACCAATTTGAATCTAAGCACCGCATATCATCCTTAAACAGACAGACAAAGCGAAAGGACGATTCAGACAATGGAAGACATGCTTAGAGCTTGTGTAATTGATTTTGGAGGTAATTGGGACGATCACTTACCTTTAATAGAATTTTCTTATAATAACAGTTATCACACAAGTATCAATGCTGCACCATTCGAAGCACTTTATGGACGAAAGTGACGAACCCCAGTCTGTTGGGCAGAATTTAGGGAAAAGCAACTATCTGGACCTGAGATAGTACAAGAAACAACCGACAAGATTATTCAAGTCAAGGAACGACTAAAAGCAGCACGTGATCGACAGAAAAGCTATGCTGACAACAGACGAAAACCATTGGAATTTCAAATAGAAGATAAAGTATTATTAAAAGTCTTTCCTTGGAAAGGAGTGGTAAGATTCACCAAAAGGGGAAAGCTAAGTCCCAGGTATGTTGGACCTTTTGAAATTATTAGAAGAATAGGACTTGTAGCCTATCAGCTACAACTGCCAGAGGAAATGGCAGGAATACATGATGTATTTCATGTTTCTAATCTCAAGAAATGCCTAGCTGATGAATCACTCGTAGTGCCTCTAAAGGATATAGAGGTAAATGAACAACTTAAGTTTGTAGAGAAGCCTCTACAGATTGAAGACAGGAAAGTCAAAAACCTCAAGCATAAAAGATTAGTTCTGGTCAAAGTGAAGTGGGACTCCAAAAGAGGACCAGAATACACATGGGAGCTTGAATCAGAAATGCAAAGGAAAAATCCACACTTGTTCCAGTAGATCTCGAGGACGAGCTCTAAAACAAGGCGGGGAGGATATAATAACCCTAAAATAAACCGACACCCTCAAAATATTTTGACACCCTAAAAATATATTAAAATGTTCCAATGTGTCTTAAAATATAACCCGTATGCGAAAACCGAGCCCAAAATACGTTAAAACATTAAAAAATAAATAAAAACAAAAACAACTGGGCCGTCGCGGGGCGCGACGCCCCTTGATCTTCTCCGTCGCGGGCCGCAAAGGTCTGGCTACGATGCACTCTTCAGAAGCCACCACGTGTTGACACGTGGCGAAGCTATACCGGTGACACATCGACGCTAGGGCCTACTACCCCTACGTCGCGGGGTGTGACGCCTTACCCTTGATCCCGTCGCGGGGCGCGACGCCAAGCCAGAACAGCCCTATAAAGCTGTAGCTCGGGCCTTTAGTTTACGTCGCTCAATTCTTCGATCTTTCTCTCAATTTTCACATAGTAGGCACTATACTCGGGTATAATATCCCCCTAAATAACGAAGTTCTGCTCCGTTGTAAGTATCATAACCCCTGGATACGTATTAGATACTCTGCCCGATTGATCTAGGGTTCCGTAACGGCTGTCGTGGTTCTGCCCGACGTAGTCGTTAGAATGGCGTCTCAGGGAGGGTATTACTAATGTTAAAATGGGTTATTATACTAACACGTGTGCATTTGTGTAAATTATAGATTATTCCTAGTAAATCCTTACTGAAAACCTAAGACAGCAATGTGAGTAATCTCCTTTTTGTAAATTGTTTATACAAAACCTCACATGATTAATTATATATTAAACATTTATTGAGTATTTGTAAGAATACAATTATCATGACTATGTTGGGATTTTGTATACAAAGTTATGTTACTGCCTTGCGAGGGGTAACATTTCCACAAGTCGGGTCTGACAGTACCATAGATGTTAATTGATATAACTTGGAAACAAATGTAATTGCGAGATCGCCCTCGATACTGTACAATGGTTTTTATTAAACTTGATTGAATTGGGATTCACTCACCAGTATTTCCTACTGACAAAATGTTTTTTTAACGCGTCTCATGTAACAAAATGTGAAAGCCAAACAGAAGCCACCTGGACAGCACTGAAGGATTGAAAAAGTGGCAATAAAGTTACCTAAAGAAATATATGTTTTCATTAAATAAAAATAGGATTTATTCCTATGTGTGTACTTAAAACTTGGGTTTTATCCCATGTGTTTAATATTATAAAATTGTGGTATTTACTCTGATAAAATATTTCCTAACTACGGTCCTGATGAAAATTCCCTTGCCAAATTAGACAATACCAGATACCACCAAAACTGGCCATGGCCGCCCCTTCCCAAGGTGATAGGGGGCGGGGGTTGCGACAATAAGTGATTAAAAGGGTAGCATAAGAATGATGCTTACCGGATAATTGACCAAGTAATTAAACGAGTAGTTGAGCTACATCGTGTAATTATTTACGTTAATAGGAAGTTGACTTTAAAAAGTCAAACTGGCCTTTGATATGATCGGATGATAATATCGACATAAAAATCGTAGGATGGTGATGTATTGTAAAATACATCTTTATTCGCGTCCGTTTTAGTCGATAGATTGTCATATTTTGTCCGTTTCTAGCGTAGATTGTATATACTTTTGATGTTTTTGTGATTTCCAGGTCTTTACAGCCAAAAGAAGCAGAAACGATTGAAAATCTGGAAAGGCAAGAGTCGGGAACGGAAATCGAGGAGCTCGGGAGTGAAAAGAAGCGGAAATGCAGCTATGAAGGGTTCAGGCGGCCCGCTTTAGCTTATGAGACACTCTCAGGCGGGCCGCATTAACTTAAAACAAAGATTTTAGGAAATAAAGGCACTCGCGGCCCGCTTTAACTATACTTAACTCTCAGGCGGGCCGCGCGGGAGTTATGATCGCGAAACCGACTTGCAGCAGCTAAGGAATTAGGGTTTTCTTGGGTTTTATAAGGTCATCATCATTCATAGTCGGAAGGACATCATCACATACGAATTTGAAGGTTCTTGGGCGATCTTAGAGGCTGATTGGAGGCTGTTGAAGTGTTTGGGGTTGTGCAGAATCATCGTGAGAAGTTCAGGAGCTCTCGGATTGGAAGATACTCGGGTTATCTCTACTTGTTTATCATTCGGTTCACTTGTTCTTGATTTTTAATGATGAATTCAGATTTAAACAAGATTATTATCATATTTTTGAACATGTTTAGCGGCTAGATTTCTGTTACTACCTAGACATGGTTGAATGATTGCATATGTTTTGATTATTCTTGGATTCTTGAATGCTATGGATAGTTTATAAATTGTAAACGGTTTGTTCTATCAGTTAGATGTGTTTGCATGCTTGATGTTATTTTATTATTGATAATTGCTTCGCATGAATCTTGGTGACGGTCTTTATCACATAATAGAGTCATGTTAGGTTTTAGATTTTGGTGACTGTCTATATCACGTAATAAATCTTGAATCTTTAGGGTTAAATTGGCCGATAAACCTTAGAAGTAAGAATTGGTAATTTTATAAAATCAAGTGTTCTACTAATCGTCAATAGCTGTAAGGTGCGAGATTATTGCTAGGTCTAAGTGATTAAACCGCAAGGTGGGTCCTTCTTAGGGAGTTAACCTTTTGACTATTGTCTAGCAAGTCTAGCTGAGAAAACAAACCTATCCTAGGTTTAGGTCTCGTAAGGAAGTGAGCCTTGTAGGATACTTTTATAAACTCATTAGACGTCTTGTAAAAGAGTCTAATAACCGGTAATTTAACAACCTTTAGGGGATCTTAGCGTGCTCTTGAGAAGGATTAGGGGTCCTTAGATTTCCCGAGGGGTGAGAATTCCAAGATCTCGGTTCCATAACAGACAACTTCCAATTATAATCATAACTAAAAGCAATCAGGATTCCAGTCTAGATAGTTCCTTCATCATCCTTGAGTTCAGTTTTCGTGTGAGTTCGTGTCTAGTTCGTGCTATTTCCTTAGTTAATCTAGTTAGTCGTTACTTGCATTCTTAGGATTTTTAGAAACCCCCCCCCCCCCCCCAATCAATTAACAAATAATTTGTGTCGTGTCAGTCTTAGTCTTTATAGAGTCTTAGCGTAATCTAAAGAGTCTCGTGGGTTCGATACTCGGACTTACTTTAGCTTTGCTACATTGATCGGTACACTTGCCGGTTGTGTGGTTTAGGGTTTTAGATCGAGTCTTAGTTTATAAATTTAAAGCTTAGAGTGTCTAAATTAGGGTTAATTTAGTTGTTTTTATTAAACCACAAAGTGCACATCAGATGGAATAGTCGAGAATGATTATGACTGATCTAACCATCTTACTAATTACAATGATAGTTTGACGCTTGACGAGCTAGGTGAAAGCTTGGGAAGGAAGCGGGTCAAACGAATCAAGTATGAAGGAAAAGCATAATCTGGATGCAAGGTAAGTAAAGCTTACACCTTTTATTGAATACCTATTTGTTTTATAGGTTATGAATAATATAAAGCCATGTTTGAATTATGATGTTCTGATGCGACATTATACGGGTTGGAACAAAAGACAATAATAATAAACCACTAGTTGTACACCCGTGTGAATACACGGGTATGTTTAATAACAATCGAAATCAAATACTAAAAAACATATTATAATATATCATTTAAATTCTTTGCATTTAGTTACATATCTTTATAAAACAATGTTAAAGACAGTATGTATTATAGATAGTATAGATGTAAAAACATGTGTCTTTTTAGGAAGTCATTTCATAATTATGTTGGTCGGACCTACTATATTTGATTTACTCTAAAAGAGAGTTTGATATATTGGTTTAATCAAATATGTAACATCTTGAAATTATTTTCTCATATGTACAAATAAACATGTGAATCCGTACAAGCCCGACTGCAAATTAAAAGAAAAAATTACAATGAATTATCAATCTAATGATTTGGGCCAAGAAGCGAGAGAAAAAAAGTCCGATAATGGCCTGACGTATACAAACTCTTTGCAAGAAAAGATACATTATAAAAAGAGAAATTATACAAGTGATAATGTTTAAAGCGAACCTTGTTCAAGCATCGATGAGCAGCAAGAACCTCTTTCAGATTCAATATCGGTTCACCCATTCCCATGAATACCACATTCATAACCCTACTGTTAAATACCTCCTCTATCGCCAACACCTACACATAAAACAGTGAATCAAAAAGCATATACCATATATTATTATCATCTTAAAAAAATTTCATTCGCTTCGTTGGTTATCAAAACCTGCTCCACAATCTCGTGCGCTTTAAGGTTTCTAGCGAAACCTCCTTTTCCAGTAGCATAAAATGAGCAACGTAACGGGCAGCCGACCTGAGTAATCAAATCAAGATATCTTTTAAATTAAAAAGAACCATAAGAATGAAAGCGGGATAGTTATCCTTTAGAAGAAAGAATGAAAGATCACCTGTGATGAAACACAAGCTGTGAGGCGAACCGAGCCTTTATCATCTGTTACCGGTATGCCAACAGTTTCCACCAGTCGATTATCTTCCAGTTTTATGAGCAACTAAATTGTAAATCAAACACTGAAGGGTTTTAGATGCAATCAAATGGAAATTAGGTTTGAATAAGGTTTAAGGAAAAGAAAGATCATTAACCTTGATAGTGCCGTCAGTTGCAGTAACAGAACTATGCACAGATGATCGTCCAACCACCCAACCGGCTTCTTGGAGTTCGGTTCTGAATGCCAGGGGCACTTTTACATTTAACAAAAATATTCAAACATTAGATTGAAAATAGATAAAATCTAACATTTTCCCAAATTGTTTTGTTTGACAACAGTTGTGATCTTATAAACGTGAATGACAATAGTTATGATCTAAAATAACAAAGACATAATTATAAACCAACAATACATAAGCTACATAACACTTAGAGGATCACCAATAGAACCGGTGAACACACGAAAACCAAAATGTCAAACAAAACAATAAAAATTTTAACTTTAGAGTTCGACTCACCTGGCCTATACTTGCATCAGAGAGTGATTCGTAATCAAAGTTTGGGCCTCATTTAGAGTCCAAAAAACGATTCATCTAACTTCTTGGCATATGTGTCAACCCCTAGCATGAAGCATTCTTTTTGTGGTTCAGAAGGTTGACCAAAATGTACTGTCCGAGTTATGTCAGTGGTACCATCAAGATACTGGGCTCCACTGTCTAGTAGGAAGAGCTTCTGCGTATCCACAATACTACAGATATCTGGTTCTGCTCTGTTATGTATAATAGCACCGTTCGCACCAGAACCTACAATTTAATAATGAAACTTTTTATTCATAAAATTTCTAAAATTGTTAAGGAATAATAAAAGCATAAAAAATTACGTAGAGAACATACCACTTATAGTATCGAAGCTAGTATCAACAAATCCAGCTTGACTTGCACGGAATCCAAGAAGCTTGTCCGCAACTTCTACTTCTGTAAGTACCACGTTTTTATTCATTTCCTCCTCGAGCCATGACCAAAACTCAGTAAGAGCAGTTGCATCCCTGATACCCAAAAACAACCATCAAGTAGTGATTTATCTTTAACAATATTTTAATTATCTTGCATTATAGAATATACAATTTATTTATTACCTTAAATGAGAATTACGCATCCCTTTTAGCTCAGCATGATTTTTAACTGCTTTAGCAAGGGACACGGGAGAGCTTTTACATAATGCGGTCGGTGCCCCAGACGAATTCTTCCCTTTGCGTTTACTACCATTTGTTTCTGTGTATTTATCACAGGCAGTTGCATATGTGCTTGAAATAGCAGCATTAATGGACGATGTGTCTAACCAAAGGCGGGCCCCTCTAGCCGCTAACCTTTTAATTTTAGAAAGAATAGAGTCATATGCTCGTAACTCTACGCCAGCTTTCTTCAAGTGGTCCATCACTTCAGGGCTAACTTTGGAACTATCAACAAACAGTTTTGCTGAATCAAGCTCCACTATCAAGTACGAATACATAACAGGAGAATGTGGAACATCGTTTCCTTTCTGCAAATACAATTGCATTAGTATAAGTTAATAACATAGAAGAAGCAGGGTACATAGACCGATAGATGTTTTGAGAAGTTAAAAAAATATTACCAGGTTCAGTAGCCAGGCAACTTCATCAAGCATAGAGATTACAATTGCAGATGAACCATGGTTAATGAGTTCACACCTCAGGTTAGCTAGTTTGATTGACACATCTACACCGGCATATTTAAGTTCATGCACTCGAATTGATGTGATTGTAGGAAACGGCCTTGCATCTTTCCAAATTTCGTCCACAAGATTAACACCATATAAGTAAACTAACTCATGATTGCTTTTAGCTACGCTTTCCTTTAATTCATTCACAGCATCAGAAGAAAAAAAAAACTGCTCCCTTCACAAATACAAGAAAAGGTCACACGCATATAAAATACACCATAAAAACCTTGGTTTAAAAAAGCAGGAAGCGCACAAAAACGATGAGGTCTAAAACCGATTTTTAAAAAGCGAAGCGCAAAAGCGGTGCGCTTTTTGTACAAAAAGCGCAAAGTGATTATATAATTTATTTTATATATCCCATAAGTGATTTAGCTATAATTAAGCTTTATAAGTTTATATATGTTTTAAAATGAAAACAACATAAATGTACAGCATAAAAAGCCTGTTGTACAACACTCAGAAGCATAGAAACACCCCATGCACAAAAAGCGTGCGCCTCAGCTGCGCCTTAGTTCGATTTTCACCCTAAAAAGCGCGCCTCAGTTGCGCTTCTTGTACATCGTGCGCCTTATGTACAGGTTTGCGCCTAGATGCGCTTTCCGCTTAAGCACGCTTAAGGCGCGCTTTTGTAAACCAAGATAAAAACTATTCAAATACTACTCACGGGATCGATGCCGATTCTGCTACCAGGAGCTAAAACATCATTTAGCCACTCAGCAGTGCTAGGGACACACGAGCTACCAGATCGCATTAGGGTCCAGCTCGAGCTCAACTGCTTCTCAGCCTGGTACACAACATAAAAAAAACATATTTTAATTCATATGTTTATTATAATGATGGATTTGCATCTTAAGAAACTGAGATAATTAGATAAACACCTGGAGGTAATATCTCCCATCTGTCCAAAGAGCTGCCTTATGACTTGTAACAACTGCAGTGCTAGCACTACCGGTAAAACCTGTTTATTATAATGATGGATTTGCATCGTTGAATACCTGCAGACATACACCCCTTAACGTTATTATATTTTATATAAAACTGCATAAAGCAGTATACATGCACTTGAACTCAATAGTCTGTGTATAAACTATACCCTGCAAACTTTTATCCAAATCGCGTAATAACGCATACTTCCTCTATAAAATGTTTGGCAGTGGCTCCAAACCTACATAAAAAATAATAATAATACACAAATAAAAAAACCCAATTTAACAACTCTGGTATGAAACCCCAGTATTTAAATTCTATAAAAAAATTAAAAAAAAAAACCTCAATTAACAACTCCGGTATGAAGCCCTAATATTTAAACTCTACAATCAGGCATCAAAATCACTCAAAATTATCCCTTTAACAAGCAAATAGAATCAAACATAACGATTGAATAATATAATATCCACCAATTTAACACTTTGGTAACTATTCAAGAACAATTTATAAACCCTAAAAATTAGGGCTCGAATAAATTTAAACAAAATTAAACATCAATTTAAACAAAAAAAAAGAAAAAAATTCTCATCAATCAAACTTACAAACAACACAAAATACAAACTCTCAAAACCCACCAACATCATACCATATCACCACCCAAAACTTAAAATATGTAGAAAAATTGAAACAATGTAACAAAACTATAACTTAAACTGGAAATTGAGACGAGTTTTGCTTACCTTTTGAGTCCTTAGAGACTCAAGCACAGTCTTGTATCTAAGAGTATACTTTCCACTCTTCATCTTCATGAAAAGAGCCAACCTATTGTTGATGCTCTCATGAGACTTCTTCTGCGATCACATAATACAAATCACCAGAGTCAATAATCAATTCACACACACACACACACACAAGCGAGCATATATAGATGTGTAATTTTATATTACCGTCCTGAAACCATTTTTTGATCCTGAGAATCAACGTCCCTCTATGAAGAGAAGAAATTAGCAATTGAGATGGCTAATCGAAGTTGCTGAATCGAAGGTTACCTGCTGGCTGAATGAACATTACCTTCCCTGCGAATGAAAGAAGATCTGTCGGTTGTTTTTTAGACCCTAGATCTTCAATCCATGGCATGTTTTTCTTCTTTGATTTAAGTTGAATCGAGAGAAAGAGGCAGAGATGCAGATAGATCTGATGGAATTTGAGAGAGAGAAAGAAAAAAGGAGGGTTGAATATGATTTTAGGTTTAAGTATATTTGAAGGTTTGAATTTTGAAATTCCCTCCTAAAAAAATCACTCCCCATATAATCTGATTTTTTAGATTTATAGTTTTTTATATTTTAATTTTATATATATATATATATATATATATTATCCGAATTATGACATCAGCGGAGTCTATGTGGCATAGCTAATATCATGACACGTAGGCAAAATTAAGTCATCCTCTAAGCTCCTTTAATAGAGAGTATAGATGTTAAATGGTTAAATAGGACTAATGCGATTATTTAGTCATGCAATGACTAATAGATAATGAGTTTTGAATGGTTACCTTATAGGGTAAACCAACATAAATAATAAGGATAAAGCGGTAATTCAGTACTAACTTTACTCTTCTCATTTTTTAATAATGAATACAATGTGCAGAATTTGTTTTTTTCTTTTGTTTTTTTTTAGTTAATTATATAGATGGGTCCTATGGTTTATAGCTAATTTCACCTTTGGGTACTAACTTTTTTTAACAGGTTTAGGTTTTATGGTTTCAATTTTGTAACACCTTTGGGTACTAACACCAAAATTATCAATATAATGACTAAAATACCCTTCCATTCTTTTTAATTTTATCAATGTAACACCTTTGGGTACTAACACCTAATTTTATTTAAGTTTAAATCAATTTTACAAAATCTATTTTTTTATTTTCATCTTTTTATTATATCTTTTAATTAACATAAAATCTATTTATTTTTTTATTTATAAATATAAATTAAAAAGTAAGAAAACGTCCGCTCCATTTTTTATTTATTAATAATATTACTAAATAATACTAGATAAATATCTAACTAATATTATGAATATATACAAACTCTTTAAAATATAAATTAAATAATGAAACAAATGATATAATAAGTATATATTAAAATCCATAGCAATATTGAAACACACGAATATAATATCTGAAAATTAGTTAAATTAATATATCAAGATATGTAGTATAATCGAGAAAAACTGTTTAAAAATAACTACAACTAGTTTAATATATTTTGTAGTAAATCGTAAAAATGTATAATCTAATCTGATTTGTTTGTTAGGATCAATTACTTAGCACATTTTGAGACGGTGTGATTAAACCATGACATCTCTATTTTATTTGTGGATCTATGTGCTTAGGAAACACTTTAGTTCCGATGAGATACAGACTTTTATTATTATTGTTATTGGTTTTATATTATTTAATCCCATATATATTTATAATTACAAAAATTAAAACTAAGTTTTATACATTAAACACGTGTAATACACCAAGTTTTAACCTAATATCTTAATAATAATTTATTTGCACATTACCAACTATTATTATACCTATTTAATTTTTAATTATTTAAGATTTTGAGCAACTTCTATCGTGCTAAATTATTTATCATTTCTTAAAAAATTATATATAAATATTTACTTATAAAAAAATAAAAAAATAAATAGATTTTATGTTAATTAAGAGATATAATAAAAAGATGAAAATAAAAAAAAATATTTTGTAAAATTGATTTAAACTTAAATAAAATTAGGTGTTAGTACTCAAAGGTGTTACATTGATAAAATTAAAAAGAAACGGAGGGTATTTTAGTAATTATATTGATAATTTTGGTGTTAATAACCAAAGGTGTTACAAAATTAAAACCATAAAACCTAAACCCGTTAAAAAAAAGTTAGTATCCAAAGATAAAACTAGTTATAAACCACACGACCTATTTGTGTAATTAACTTTTTTTTTTACGTAATATTTATTTTCCTTTAACAGTTCTCTACGACAAAACCACTTGCGTGTGATCCTTCAAGTTTGCCACAATATCCTCCCAGCAAAGAAATTAACGCGAAAAGAAGAGAAGAATAAGCTAAAGGGTATGCGCAAATACGTAACATTCTTTTAAAATATGATAAGCACGTACTTCGACGCAACTATTCGGATTACCTAGTTTCAAATATGGTTAACCGAGTTGAATGATATTGTAGACAAAGGGCAGCAAGAATGAACGGTCAAAAGCTTGATAAGGAAAGTGGGGGAGCGCAAGAAACCGGTGCGGTGCCAGCTCATGATGCCAATGCTGAGCTGGCCAGATCAACCCGGGTACCTATATCTATAGCTCCACCCAAAGGTTTAAACGACGGTACAAAACGCTCTCCACCAATGAGGGGGTCTTATTCAGGGCAGTTGGCAGCAGGTGTAAATTCCGCTCGAAGTAAAGCGTCGGATATAAACTCGGATCAAGCGGAAAGATAAAAGTGCTGAAGCTCTGATCCACTTTCAGAACACACTTTGGGTATTTCATAATTTTCCAAAATTCAGCATTCAACAACCACTACAAGAAAAAGATCCTATAGGGACAACAATTTTTTAGCCTGTAGGGATGACATGTCCTCTCTATAAGCCTTTTTCACCTGTAGAGAGGACATGTCGTCTCTAAAACATATTGTCTCTACAGCTCCGTCCCTATAGGTCACCCAAGTCCTTTCTATAAGTGTCGTTGCTATAGATGAGTTTGTAGAGGCGACATGTCGTCTCTATAGGGGTTTGCTAAAAAATAATAAAAAATAAATTAATATTTACCAAATAAAAAAACATTTTCTTAAAATATTTTTAAGCCCTTTAGAGACGACATGTCGTCTATATAAGTTTTTTTTTTTTGAAAAAATAAAAAAAAAACATTTAAACCCTATAGAGACGACATCGTCTCTATGGGATTTTCTTTTAAAAATCATTTTCATCTATAGAGAAAACATGTCGTCTCTATAAGATTTTTATTTTTTTAATATTTTCACCTAGACGACATGTCGTCCATATAGGGGTTTTTTCTTGTAGTGTATAACAGTAACAACACTCCAACAACATAGATCCAATAAAAAAAGATGCAGCAGATACATCGGTGGTGGATGCGGTTTCCCGGAATTCAACTCCGATTAAAAAAATTTGTGGAGTTTACTCAGCCTGGAAATGTAACTCCAGCGTTAATTGACCAAGGGCCACCACGTCAATGCTGAACTCGAAGATCCTTAAGAGACTAAAGCGAGTCAGTCAATTGAGGTAAGACTTTCAGGTCAAAATCCTAACTAAAATTACGTTGTATTATTCTGTGGAGGAGGGTACATTAATGACATTGTAATTTCGTACCAACTGTGTTTCTAATCACCAAATTGCCTCTTAAAACGTTAAATATTAATCAGTCTGTATGGTTGGCTATGATATCCTTTCACAACACAAACAATAGTAGGGATGGCAATGGGGCTGGTTTGAGACGGGTTTAGTCAATCCCAACACCAAACCAGATTAGATAAGCTTGTCCCAAACTCCTCCAAAAAACCTATCAAGTTTCTATCGAGTAATTAGCCGTCGGGTAGTATGAGGTATACCTACGGGTTTCGGGTAAATTCATTAATTTAAAAAATTTGCCCGTCGGGTAACTAATAATCAATTACAGTTAGCATTATTACTATAAAAATATACCAACTAATTACAATATATATAAATAAAATACCAAAAAGTATACACAAAAAACTTAAATGCACAAGTGACAAAAATAGTGTATGATCTACATGTTTAAAAAAAAAATCATATCGAGTATACAATCGGGTAAACGGGTATATCACTAAATCCAAACCCGTGAAAAAAATAAAAGCTAATCGCAAACCCGGTTCCATACCTAATTACTAGACCTAAACCCGTCCGTAATGTGTCAGCTTCAGGTTCGATTGTCATCCCTAAGCAATAGTTAGTTGGAAAAATGTAACTATGTGGTCCCCCAGTGGCAATTTGATCAATCAAGAAGTCTTTTGGACCACCTTTGGCTAGCTTGTCAATGCTGATAATTAAGATACTAGCTTAACTCAATGTAGGATGACCTGGATGTAAGACTTTTTGGGCCAAAATCCTAACATCACGTTCAGGGGCGGATCTAGGCCACTTTTGTGGGTTCCCAGGAACCCATTCGTTTTAGAAAAAAATGGGAAAAATTAGTGAGAACCTCGTATGATTTGGAAAAAAATAGTGAGAATTGGTGAGAATCTACCAAAAGGAACCCAATGGAAAAAGTTCTTAGATTCGCCACTGACCACGTTGCACTATTTGTGGAAAATACAATGATATCATAATTTCCTAGAAAGTTTGTTTCCAATCAATAAATTGACACACAGACCAGGATATCAATAATCAATATGTATGTTTGACTATGATAAAGCTATATGAATCCTTCAATACTATCCATCTATGAATGTGATAACATATTTAGGATACTATCTATTCTCTTTTCTTTCTTCATATCTATACCTCTATAATCATGTCTGCCCCTACCAGTTCATCCTCAGAGTTGCCACAGCTGTGCCGCCAGTTTACGTTTTCCGAGATTCAGCTAGCTACTCAAAACCTTGATGATTCATTGGTCATAGGCTGTGGGGGTTTTAGCAAGGTTTACAAAGGAACCATCACTAACGGCACAAATATTTTGACTGTTGCCATAAAGCGTCTAGATTCAACTTCTACTCAAGGAGCATCAGAATTTTGGGCTGAAGTAAATATTCTTTCTAACCTAAGGCACTGTCACTTGGTGTCTTTCATTGGTTATTGCAATGATGGGCTAGAAATGATCCTTGTTTACGAATATATGCCAAATGGAACACTTGAAGACCATCTCCACAAGCGCCAAACTCCTCTATGTTGGGTTCAAAGACTCACAATATGCATAGGGGCTGCTCGTGGCTTAGATTATCTTCACACGGGTACGGGTGTTAAGCATGGGGTTGTACATCGTGATGTTAAAAGTTCAAATATATTGCTACATCAGAGTTGGGAAGCTAAGATTTCAGATTTTGGATTATCTAAAATATGTCCAAAAAACCAGCAGACCACTTACGTCAACACTGGCATAAAAGGCACGTTCGGATATCTTGATCCCGATTACTTTTACACAGGTAAGCTGACCAGAAAATCCGATGTATATGCTTTTGGGGTGGTATTGTTTGAAGTCTTGTGTGGGAAACGGGCAGTAGATAGTAGAATTAATGAGGAGCATTGGGGTCTGGCAGTATGGGCTCAAGAATCCATTAAAGAAGGTAGGCTAAAGCAAATTGTTGATACTAGTATAAGGGGGTCAGTATCTCCTAAATGTTTAAAGGAGTTTGCCCAGCTTGCAAAACAGTGCTTGCATAAAGATCCAAAACAGAGACCTACAATGGCCAAGGTTGTGGTAGGTCTTGAGTCTACTCTGTCCTTACAAGAGAAAGCCAACAATACATTACAACCTAATGCTATATCCGCGTCACCTAAAGTGAAAAGAAGGATCCGGTTTGTACAGGGCCTGCCCAATGGGCTTCTACCACCATAAAACAAGGGCCTCAATTTTTAAAAAGTTTTTATATATAGTATGTGGATTAGGCCCAAATAGTGAAAAAAAATTAAACAGTTTTTAAATAAAAGCCCCAATTAATGCTATCAGTTTTTAAAGAGAGGCCCAAAGCCCAATTGTTCCAATTAACGCTTGTTTCATAAGTATTAATTTGAGACCTTATACTTAGTGGTGCACAAAAAACCCGGACCCAAAAAAAAAAACCCGGAACCGGGTATTATAAAACCCGGGTTTTTTATACCCGAACCCGACCTTATCCGTAGGGTAGGGACCGGGTATGCATATTTGATCTAAAACCCGAACCCGGAACCGGTTTATACCCGAAACCCGGTTTTATAAATACCCGAACCCGAACCCGGAACCGGGTTTTATAAATACCCGGAACCGGTTTTTAAAAAAACCCGATTTTAATGTAATCTTGTTTAATTATGTATGCATTAAGACTTCTAGTTCTTATGATTTAACAAAATTATGTATGCACTTTGATGTAATCTTGTTTAATTATTAGGTTTCTAATGATATTTACCACCGCTACTTAATTATTTAGTATATTTCATTACAAGTGGAAACAAATATGCCAATATATGTTGGCCCTTCTATTTTCTTTGTTTGTTTAATATCATTATTAGTTTTTGTATTTAATAAATTGTGCATCTGTTTATAAAGTTCAAGAATAACCACATGAAGAACTATAAATTGTGCCTCTGTTTATCAATAGATTTGATGTCTATGTGTGAGAGTTATGTTTGATACATTTTATAAGCATAGTTCCGGTCGGGTTTTTTTAATACCCGGTGCGGGTTTTTTCCCAACCTGATGCATACCCGAACCCTACCCGATGAATACCCGAACCGGACCCGAACCCGGAAATAGGGTATTATAATACCCAGGTTTTATAAAACCCGACCCGAACACTACCCGAACCCGGGTATATAGGGTATACATTTTTGGTAGAAAACCCGGACCCGACCCAGTTTTTAAAAAAACCCGATTTTGTAAAACCCGATCCTACCCGAACCCAATCCTACCCGAAACCCGGTTTTTAAAAAAACCCGATTTGTGCACCACTACTTATACTTGTTTTTTTTGTAAAGATCAGTTCTCAAACTTGCAAATACATATTTTAATTAAATTTTTTTTTCACATAAGCAACTTTTTTCATATGATTTGGTGTCCAACTTGCACCAATTAAAGCTAGAAAATAAAATTTATCTAAATATATATAATATTTTTACAAAAAAACTAACTTTCAAAAAAAATATTAATAACTCCGTCAACAGTAAACTCTCTACTTTATAATTTTGTTGGTTTCAAGCCGGGTAAAGAAGAAGGGTTTTTAGTTTGTATTTTTAGTTGTTTGTATAGCTTTTTTTTGTGAAATTATACAACTTTAAAGGGCCCCAATTTTGTATTACGCTTAGGGCCTCCAAAAACGTTGGAACGGCCCTGGGTTTATATCTAATGACGAGAACTCAGGTATCATTTTTTCTTCCAGTTTCATGTGTTTAGTTTACGTCTTGATTGTTTCCAATACACATATATTAGTCTTTGCAGTAGTTTTATTTAATTGGCAACCATTGTCTACTTGTTATTTTTGGATATCTTTCTAGTCTGTCTAACAGCCTGTTACTTGTTAAACTTGTAATAGGTGAAATTATAAAGTCCTTGGAGTTGTACTTTGATACAGTTGGAGGTGAAAACCAGACGTTACTTCGGTTTGATTTTGATGCTATCAGTGTTGCAATTAATAACTTCTCTGATGCTAATAAAATTTCACAACACACATCTGATGCCTTGTATAAGGTATCCATAATCACATATCTAATTACATATTATCCTGGATTTCCTGATGTCTGCTATAATTCCAACTTGGTTTCTCTTATCAGGGAAAGCTGCAAAATGGACAAATTATAACAGTTGTTGAACCTTCTTATGGTACCAGATATAAAGAATACTCTATGAATGAAGCATCCATACTGGTAAAGCTTCAACATGAGAATGTGGCTAAGTTGCTCGGATATTGTATTGAAGGAACCAGATTGTTCCTTGTCTATGACTTTCCAGTGCATGCAATCCTTGATCACTTGATGTTTGGTATGAATTTGCATGGTTCAACAGAAAACATGTGCTGTTGGCCTTTTTCTTCTCAAACTTATACGTCATTCTAGTTTTTAAAATATATTAGTTTTGATGGATAAAACCTTGACATAACTGAAAGAGTTCTGTCAATGCTTGTCTCATTCATTCAACACAATCGTATAAATAATTACAAACTGCGGGCTTACACGAAGACATCCCGGCCCGTTCAATAATGTCTTTGGCATAGGTCTGTTGGGAGAGAAACATATTTGAACCAGTCCGAGTGACATGTAATCCCAAAAAATGACTTAGTGGCCCCAGATCTTTCATATCGAATTCTTTTGCCAAATGTGACATGAGGTGAACACGAAGTTCGTCTGTAGATGTGGTAAGAATAATATCGACGACATAGATTAATAAGTAAGCTGTTAAATGATCTTTGTGAAAGATGAACAGCGAGTTATCACATTTACTTTGATAGAAGCCAAGGGTCATAACGAAGTCTGTGAACCTTTGATACCACGCTCGAGGAGCTTGCTTCAACCCATATAATGATTTCCTGAGGCGACATACATGATTTGGTAAGTGACGATGTCGAAAACCCATCGGCTGATACATGTAGACCGTCTCAGATAGATGGCCGTGTAGAAAAGCATTGGTAACATCAAGTTGATGAATCGGCCAAGCTTGGGATATTGCAAGTGTGAGGACGGTGCGTATGGTAGCAGGTTTAACAACCGGACTGAACGTCTCACCACAATCAATGCCAATCTGCTGTGCCGTCTCCGAGAAATCTCGAAACGTTTTGGGCCTGGAGCCACTAAAAATAAATCGGGCCCATATAATTTAAACACAATAATCATATATAAAAAAACTATAATATGACACTAATTGTTAAAACAATCATCAAAATAAAAGTATTGTACCAAAATGATCTAAATTTACCTACTTAAGCGAATCGTGCATATTGCCCCTTCTTGAGACCTTTTTTTCCTCTATTTTCCTTCTTTTACGTTTTTGACAACCGGACAAATGTTTGTATTTAGGAGGCATATTTCTGAAAAGAAAAAAAAAATATGAAAGTTCAAAGTTCAAAGTTTCAATTTTCAACAATCAACATTTAACAATACCGAACGATCCTAACCCTATTGGTAAATTACGACCCGAATCACACATGAACACAAAGCGATTACAACCCGAATCACACTTGAGCACAAAGCGATTACTTCTAATCACACTTGAACAATTTACAACCATAAACTAGACAATAAATCACTGATTTCGTGGGCCTGTTTTTGACAATAAACAAAATCGTTGCTGCTGAACAAGGAACTAACCTGTAACGCGATTCCGAATCACTGATTTCGTGGCCGCTGCGCTGCTGAACAGTGATCGGATTTCAGATTTCTGATTGCTTTGTGTGTGCGCTGCCTGTTAAACCTCTGTCGTCGCTTCGTATTCTATTCCGTATTCCCGCTCATTACGTATATACGTCAATCACAGATTCACAGATGAAGGCTGATTATTATAATTAGGTTAACAGTTTAGGCCCAATAACAAAAACATATAGTATATAGGATATTTTTTAAAAACTTTGGGCCCTCAAAGTCTTTGGGCCTGGGTCCATTGCCCTACTTGCCCACACTTATCACCGGGCCTGCCAATCTGTTGTGTGCTACCATCACATACTAACCGAGCTTTGTATCGTTCCAACGTTCCATCGGATTTAAATTTGTGCCAAAAAATCCACATACTACGAATGATATTCATATTAGACTCCCGTGGAACCAACTCCCAAGTCTGGTTTTTAATAAGGGCATTAAATTATGTGGCCATGGCGTCACGCCATTCCGTTGTGGACAAGGCATCCTTTGGGGTTTTAGGTATAGGAATAATGGTAGATGAAAAAAAGGTTAAGAATTCTTTTAGGTTTTGAAATACCATCCATAGCACGTGTACGAATGGTATGAGTAGGAGGGGGAGGTGGAGTAGGGATGGGTGAGGAAGTAGTAGACGAAGTAGGCTGTGGTGGTGAAGGAACGTTCAAAGGTTGAAGGGGGATGGGCTAGGTAGGTGGTTGGGCTTGAGTAGTTGTGACATTGGGTCTGGGCCGTCGAGAGTAAGTGTGGAGGAGCGGAGGGGAGGTAACAACAGGGTGGGTAGCCTGTGGAGTAGAGGGAGAAGGTGGTGGCCGAGGTGGGGTTGTAGGTGAGTGGGTTGGGCCGTTGGTTGAAGATGGCAAATCGGCCCATGGTATGTTATTTATGGGCTGAGAAAGGAAGTCATAGGATTGTAGGGATGGTGTAGGATGATTTGCGAAGGGAAACACAGTCTCATCAAATATCACATGTCGATTTATGATGATTTTGTGGGTGGCTAAGTCGAGACATTTGTAACCCCTATGGTTAGGGGGATAACCGAGAAAGACACATGGGATGGAACGATAGGCGAGTTTATGTATTGTAGTAGAAGGTAGTAAAGGATAGCAAAGGCATCCAAAACCACGAAGATGTGTGTAAGATGGAGTTCGTTGGTATAAGCGTTGGGTGGGGGAGTGGTTATTTAGAAGTTTACTAGGCAAGATATTGATGAGATATGTGGCCACTTCGAGAGCGTGATGCCAATAGTGATTGGGTAATGAGGAATGAGCAAGAAGTGTCCGAATAATATTATTGATAGTACGAATTTTACGTTCGTCCTTGCCGTTTTGAGAAGATGTGTGTGGGCACGAAAATCTAAATTGCATGCTGTTGTGTTTACAAAATTGTTGAAACATTGAATTGGCATATTCTTTGCCATTGTCACATTGGAATTGTTTAATGTGATGTTCAAATTGAGTTTTAATAAGGTTATAGAAAGTAGTGAAGGTAGAGAAAACATCAGATTTATTAGTTAACCGGTACGTCCACAGAAAATTACTAAAATCATCAAGAAATAAAATATAATAACGATGACCACCCGTGCTTAAAACAGGGGAGGTCCAAAGATCACTATGTATGATATCAAAAGGAAAAGAAGTAAAATTCATAGAATCAGCAAAAGGTAGTCTGATATGTTTCCCAAAAACACAAGATTGGCAAACTTTATTTTTCAATGTTCCACATTTAATAAAATCAGAATTTTTAAGAGAATGCAATAAATTAAATCCCGGGTGACCGAGACGTTGGTGCCATGTATCTTGAGTGGTAGCGGTGAGAGCGGTAGGAGATGTGATCTTGAAAACTTGTGTCGGATCGAATGTGTAAAGATCCCCCGAGCTATTGCATCGTAGGATAGGGGTCTCGGTCTTGAGATCCTTCACCCAAAAAACCATACGGATCAAATTCAATAGATAGTTTATTGTTAGTAGTAAAACGACGAACAGACAATAAATTTTTAATCAAGGAGGGGGCATATAGGACTTGGTTTAGTTTAAAAGGAGGAAAGGGGGGTGGTAGGGTAGGTTGCCTTGTCCATAAACGGGAATGGTGTTACCGTTGCCCACAATTATATTTTTAGTAATGCCAGTATTAAAATTAGACGAAAGAGTAGGGTTACGAGTCATGTGACCTGTAGCACCAGTGTCCATAGTCCATGATGGATCGGCTGAGTTGAGAGACATGGCATGGAGAGCTTGGTCAATGTCTGTTGGAGCGTAGCTTGGTGCATAACTGGCGGCATACGAGTGGGCTAGACGTGGGCCTAAAATACCCTGACCTGAAGCAGACGAGTTGGGCCGTTGTGCAGTAGGATAAGGACAAGGAGGTAGTGGGCCCCAAGGAGCCCACTGTTGGGTCTGGTTGTGATTCGGGTGGGAGTTGGGCCAGCCAGTGAAGGTATTGGGCTGCCATGGCATGTAACTGTGAGACTGGTTTGATGAGAAGTTTGACCTACGTCCCCGTCCAGTTCCGCGTCCCCTCCCGCGGCCTCGTCCGCGGCCTCGTCCCCTACCCCGCTCCACATTTTCTGTTGTCCGATCAGTACGTAGGGAGGAGTCATTGCGATCAACGACTGTGTTAAGAGCAGTGCCTGCTGCCTGTGCAGCGAGTCTAGCCTGACTAATTTTTCGGGTTTCGGCCATGCACAGACGAGACCTGGTTTCATAAAAATCCGGTAGGGGTTTGGTTTGTTGTATGAGGAGGCCAATTGTGACAACCCTCACCAAACCAGGTATCCGTACGAATTAATTAATATTTAATTACTGCTTAATTACTGTGCTTGCTTACAACTGGGATTAAACTGCTTGCTGATTTCTGATACATACACATACATGCATCACATTTTATTACTGTCACTCCATTATTTACACAGAACTATAGTGACAAAATTGATGCACAAAAGCACAGTAGCACACTATACGGATAACTCAGTAAACATGCTGACATAGCCAGCATCAGACAGTTACTGTCTCTGAGGCCATTATGAGCCGGGAATAGTTTACTACACTAGTAGGGTGTGTAGGGAGTTGAGGATTGTAAAACTGCGTCACTAGGTAACAGTTATAGTGACCGGATGTGCCTAAAACGTACTTTAAGTACAAAATCCTGCACTTTAATATAAAATTCAGCATTTATCTAAACTAGTAAAGTGCAAAAAGTTGGCAAAATAGTCCTAGACACTTTCCAAAGTGTTGGTAAATTAATGGGTCACTAAAAATAATATCAACGACACTTTAAATACTTATTTAGCACTTTAACGGATTAATATCCAACCGAACAACCGGACTTTACCCAGAACCTAAAAATATTGTCAATGACACTATTTTTCTTTTTCTGAGCCAGTTAGGGTCCCCGAATACCCTAACACCTGTTATAAATTACAACACACTATTACACTAAATTAAATTTCAAACAAAACAAACTAGCACTAATTATTTAGTTAAAAATCAAACTAATTACCCCTTTTTTTTCAACCAAACGGTTCCATGTGGGGGACACCCCACACCAAGTTTGAATAATTTATTTGTTGATGTCTTGAATCTAGAGGACATAATACCTTGGGGATAAAACACTAAATGGGTTTATAAATTAACCATAAGATTTATGCAATTCATTTTTCACAAACACCAACCAAACTAGCATCTCTCTTTTCCCTCCTTGATACTCACGGTCGAAGCCCAACACAACCACCCACATCACTTTCAATTTTGATCTAGGCAATTTATTATCATACAAAGGTGAAGGATCACGTATAAGGAGGCTCGGTGCTTACGGATTGCCAAGGACCTCTCTACGACGCTATTAACCACCCGTTTTTCGTCTAGTTTCTTCCCTAGCCTTGAGCTAGTTGTAAGTGACTCTAAACGCCTTCTTAATCTTGTTTAAAGTGGTTAATAAGATATTTGTCGGATGGAAATTATAAACACTAAAGATTACAAACTAAAAGTCTACTAAAAATAATGAACATGGTGGTTAAAGAATGAATGTTAGTGTAAAACTTTTGAAACTAGTTTTGTTATGATGATTTATTGTTGTTAAATGCTAGTGGGGGAACGGATCGCCATCTAACCACGCTAGGTCATGTTCATGGAACATGAACTAGTGTATGTTTAAGTGTGAAAATAACTAGATGACGAACCCTTTCACTCACAAACATGAACTTGTGTAAAAACGATTTTTCTTATGAAATGGAATTCTAAACTAGTAGATCTAAAGATCTACAAGTGGTATTTTCGAAGAACCAACCGTAAGACGACACCATGTTTTAAAACCGGATCTTTCCTAAACTAAAGGTGTTTTTGTGAACAAACAAGTGTGTAGACACCTGTGGAACGAAAGGTTTTATCAAGGAATTATTTTTGTAATATTTGACCTAGAAGTTGTAAAAATGTATTTTCTTCAAGAATAAAGATCACAAGAAACCGACTTTATTTATAAAAATGGAAAGATCTATTAAAAATATTGGAAAGTTACTACACACTTTTACATAACCCACAAGTTTATGTGTTTGCGACTCACGTATATTTTTGACTAGTTTAGTGTTGAAATATTGTTTGTTGATGTTGGGAACATTGTTGATTGAATTTATAAAAGAAAATGATACGCTTGAAAGCGTGGCCACCTCCAGTTACAGTTACAGGGGAAACTCTGGCGAAATTTTTCCCAAAATATAACACTTGGAAAATATTTTTACAACAAGTGTTATGGACATATTTTCAACTTACTTTGAAAGTGTTAATTTCGCCACAATTTTATTACAAAACTGCTAAGTGTCGGAGGTGAGATTTTCACAAGTAAAACTTGCAAAAATATATATTTAGAATATATATTTTCCATAATAGCACTTGTGTAATTTTTATGATTATTTTGGGAACTATACAAATATTATTTTTAGAGTAAAAATAATATTACTAGAATACACTGAATATTCACGGCTCCAAAATAATACGAACGCCTTCACAATAAATATTTAAGTTACACCGGTAATATTTATACCACCCGAACCTTACAACGTAACTTACGTATTTTCAGAAAATACACATAAGTGTGTATTTTGACAAAGTATTATTTTGGAAAATGGTATGTAATAAAATATAATATTTTTGGGAAAAATATTTGTATTTTGGAAGTAGAGTATTTTAGACAAATGAAATAAAATATATTTTATTAAGTGAGACTTAATAATGTATTTCGAAGTTATACGAACGCACATGTATTAAAACCCCCATCCTTGGGAAGGAATATATTTACAAAATAATTACGAAGTGTAATTACGAAATAGTTGCCTAACCATTTCCCAAAGACATTAAACCTTAAGCTAAGGCACGGCCGTCCGTCTAATAGAAGTTAGTACGTGTAGGTCGTCGCACAGCAGGTTGACCAGGAGATTTCTTGTTAGAGACGCACTTCGGTGAGTTCATGTCCCCCTCTTCTCTTAACTGTTTTCAGTTTTCTAAACTGCGGGGGTGAAATACATGTTACTACGATTACAAGTACTTTTTACATGGTATGGATAGCATAAGGAGGGTTATTACCTAGATCATGTGAATGGGTAGGCTATTATCGTAAGACCATTAATCCTTGTATAAGGACCGAGAGGCATGAGTGATAGATCTATCGGGTGTTGCGAGCCCCACACATGAGCCAGCGTGTGGCTGCATATGGTGACTATGTCGTTCCGCCGGAAGGACCGGTATGAAATACGCGTTACAGGTTTGAGTGCTTCCTAGGCCATTTCACTTATTAATGTATTAGCTACACATTAATTGATCTCTTTTTCCTTATTGCTACATACCAGGAATTTTCATACATACAGACATTTTACAAAGGTTTTACTTACTCACTTACACATGAACTCGCTCAACAATTTTTGTTGATTTTTCCAACTTACATGTATTTCAGGGAACTAAGGATTCTGGCACGGTATGCTACGTTTTCCCGCTGCATAAGAGTTTCGAGGTCATCCAAGTTTAGGGGATGTGACTTTTACCTGGACGAGTCACAGTCCTTAAACTGCGTTTATTTCATGTTGGTGTTGTGTCTTCCAAGCAATGTTTTTATGTTATCAGGTTGTAGTGTCCGTTGCATGAGTCAACGCCTTAAGACAATGTTGTGATACTTATGTTTTAAAACTTAATTCAATGGATGATCTTGCATGGTTTTATTTTCATATAGCTTTGTTATGATTAAGCTACGGTATTAAGAAGTCACACCAAATTAACCACGCTTCCGCAAAGCCAGGGTGTGACAGCTTGGTATCAGAGCTCTGATCATAGCGAACTAGGATTCTTTCTCGAGTCTAGACTATGATTACTAGGGCTCTCACGAAAACATTTTTACATTGCATACCACTTAAGTCCAGATCCAAAACGTTTTTACAAACAAATGTTGAGCACATTTTATTTATTATTTATAGGCTCAGTCTGGGAGGCTGAGGCTCGGTCTAGGAGGCCGAGGCTCGGTCTGGGAAACCGAGGTAGTTGTCTAGTGGGACTAGGAAGAGCAGTCTGGGAGGCTAGTGGGACTAGGAAGAGCAGTCTGAGAGGCTGGGAGGCTAGTGGGACTAGGAAGAGCAGTCTGAGAGGCTGGGAGGCTAGTGGGACTAGGAAGAGCAGTCTGGGAGGCTGGGAGGCTAGTGGGACTAGGAGAACTATTTGATTGCGTATTGGTGACTAATATGTTTATTTGACTATGTGATTGATTATTTGTGCATATGCGTGTTTGTATTACAGACGACCTGCCTTCATCCGGCCTTGGAAAGTCGGACACCACAGACCCCATGCCCATAGTATCAGACGACATAGTCTCATCAGAGCACGAGGTGTATACCTCAGATACTACCAGCACGGACAATGATGATTTCCAGCCATTTGCACTGCCCAATGACGTGGCTGAGCCCGCTGATGGCCCTATCACTAGGAAGTTGCCGCTCGCGGTGATCCCTACCCCTGTACCCCTTGCTGCTTACCCTATTATTGATATGCCCCCTGACGTAGGCGCTGACGACGATGTCGACTTGTTGATGAGGACCCACTCGAGGATGACATGGAGGGCGAGGCCCTTATTGCTGCTGGTGATCTCCTACTTCTCGCTGATGCTCCTGCGGAGGAGGCACCCATCCACTCACCGACCCCGACTCCTTTGAGTCCGTGACATCTGCACCTTCACATGCGCAGGGAGTGCAGCATCATTCGCACGACACGGACCCTGATATGGCATCATCCGCTGCACCTGCCCCTGCCCTTAGCTTTGAGTTTGATCATGACACTGAGTTTATTCACTTAGATCAGCCCATGAGGGACCCTGTTGACCCCATGTTTGCTGATCCCGCAGATTTTTGAGATGAAGTTTGACGATCCGGAGCCTGCAGTGGCCCCGAGCCAGTAGTTGCTCCAGACCCCGTATTCGAGCATGACCCTATTCATGCTGATGTACCCGCTGTTGATCCTTTGATTAATGATGTACCTATCGATGATCATCCTATTGTTGCTCCACTATTGGAGGATGAGCATGCTGTTGATGCTCATGTTGATGCCCCTCCCATTGCTGATATTCCTATTGATTCTGTTATTGCCCCTTTCCTGACCCTGTGCCTGTACAGTTTGATCATGCGCCTTTTGCGACCCAAGTTGATCCTCGATATGCGCACACCCGAAATGGGTGGATAGACGATGACAATGGTTACCCACCTTTCGAGTTTCCTGTGACGCTCTCTTGTGGATCCTGTTTCAGCCCCAGTTCCAGTTCCTATGGATGCACCTTTGTTACCCACACTCACCGCGGATGTCCACCACACCGTTACATGATCCGGAGCCTGCACTTGAGCCAGCTACTACACCATTTGGGTCAGCTTGATGTTGCGCCTGCTGAACCTACACCTTTACGTGATCACGACCCTGTTTCTTTTTGGTCTGCCATACATTGCACCCCTTATATCTACCTGCATCGGCCAATCTCCTCATTTGTGAGATGTTCGTTTTTACACCCGCAACCGCTGACATTGCTCCTTTCCCCTATAAAGACCAACGTCCATTGCGCCAAGATACCTATAGCTTCCTTTCAGAATGTAACCGTACCTCGGGGAGGTACTTCAGGTCAGCACCTACATAACGATTCATCTGCTACAACAGCATATTCCCAACTGCACAGGTCGCACCATTTGCTACATTCACCTCTACAACGTCGGACGAGCCATCTCGGTGATTCCTATTGTACACTGTGCTGAAATTAGACCCTTACATTATAAAGGCCACACGCGAGATGAGTTGCTCTTGTAACATCAACTACAGTTAAGGATATGAGTCACAGAATGTTGGAGCTTGAGCTGACGCCACAATTGGCAACTTCAATTGCGAAACATTACATAACCGAAAACATGACTTGAGTGTCTACATCACAAGACCACATATTGTCTGAAAAGTCTATGCAAAATACCATGTTCTCCAGCCTGTCTATCACCAGCATGCTTTGACCCGCCGCATACATCAAGACTCCTTTGTGCTCTTGACCTTTGTTCTTTCACCATTCCCGGGATTCCGATGTTCATTTCTAAACTATCAAGCGGCAGAGCAAATAATTACTTCAACGTATATACAAGCTCGGGGAGGGACTCACGCACGTTAACAGTATACTTTTCTTTCCTCCTCCACCTCAGTCACCAGTATAGTTGATTTCTGGATTAAGCGGATTGCATTACGCTTGGGAAAAGACGCTAATGATAAGCGGGGATTTCAGAGACTTTTGAGGATCACTTCTGACCACGTAATTGTGATGCACTGATATACTTGTTGGACAAGGGTAGGGTGACCCTGAGTCCCTTCTGATGTGATGCATTTTGGTAAGACACAATGATTGTGGCCGGTGGATAATGAAAGCCCGATCATCTTTAAACACGCGACAATACTTATGACTAATGACCGACGAAAAATATCGTCGCTATGCTCTCACTAAGCACGTTGATGATCTACATATTTGTGCTATAACTATAATACCACATGTTTACTTGCTACGTTCCTATTTGTAAGCTGTGCTATAACCGTGAGGATATGTGATTAATTGTTAAACAACTGCGTATTTACGTAAATGTAATATACCTCTGAGGTCTTATTCGTTAAATAGAAACTTATATGCTCGTGTCCTTACTAAGACCCGGCCTAACCGACTTTCTTCTAGGAAGATGTCGACTCGAGGGAACACCGATACCAACAACCCTCTGCCAACGACAGAGGCGGAATTTCAAGAACGCCTCTTGCAGTTTATCGCACAGTACGAGGCCCAACGCTCCGAGCGCAACGGAGGTACCTCAGGAAATAACCCACCCAACGGTAATGTTTGGTCCTCTAAGACACATTACAAACGTTTGGACATTTCCTCAAGTGCTTTGCTAATACCTTACGCGAATAATGTCGCTTGTATCGCAGGCTGCACCTACAAGCAGTTCTTAGGCTGCCAGCCCCTACATTTCGACGGCACTGGGGGTGCCGTAGCCTTCGTATGCTGGATTGAGAAGACGGACACTGTTTTGCGTGCGAGCAAATGCGCCCCAGAAGATCAGGTCACGTACATTTCTGGGCTGCTCCGAGATGGGGCTCTGTCATGGTGGAAACTTCAGGTTCAGACAATGGGCGAGGCTGCTGCGTATGCTTTATCATGGGACGAGCTGAAAGAGCTAATGCATAAAAAGTACTGTTCGAGAACAGAAAGCCAGAAGGTAGAAACTGAGTTCTGGAACTTGAAGATGGAAGGTCCAAAAATAGCTGAGTATGTGGAGAAGTTCCAAGTTCTGTCGCGTATCGTTCCTTACATGGTAGATCCGGAGTTTAAGAGGATTGAGCGTTTCATTTGGGGATTGGCACCCCAAATCATGAGCATGGTGACGACATCAAAGCCTGCAACAATCACTGAGGCCATCAATCTAAGTGTAGCCTTGACTGAAGAGGAAATCAGGATGAACAAATTTTCAACCTCTGAGGAGAAGAAGGAGAGTCATGTAGAGTCATCTGGGGACAACAAGAGAAAGTTGGCAAATTTCAAACAGGGTACCCAGTCGAGTAGCAACAATAAGGCCAAAAAGAGAAAAGAGTACATGGGCAAGCTACCTAAATGTGACAGGTGCCGACGTCATCATACCGGGCGATGTAAAAATGGGAAGTGTGACAACTGTGGCAAAGTGGGACACAACAGGGAAACGTGTTGGCGTGAGATGAAGCATGGAAAAAAAGGAAATGGGAAAGATAAGGGATGTTATACCTGCGGGGATATGAGGCACTTTAGGAAAGATTGCCCAAGGGAGATTAAGCAAAATGATGGGAAAGATGTCTAACACTGGAGCCAGGGAAGCACGCCAGGAATCCAAGCATGAATATCGGTACGTCCCATACTACTCAATGTTATGCATCTGTATTGCCAAATACTGTCGCAAATTTTACGATTCGCACCTCTAGAGTTCGAGAGTATAATTGGTTTAAGCAACGAGTAAGTAGATATTCCAGTACCCATTATAACTAGCTTAGGGGAAGCTAGTGGAAGCCAACGCAGTAACGGGAGTCGACGAGGTAAAAAAAAAGCCGGAGAGCGTAAGTTTACGATAGATCTACTACCAGTTGAGCTGGGAAGCTTCGACAAGGTAATTGGGGTATATTAGCTGCCAAGCGGCCTAGCGGAGGTTGATAACTGCACCACAATGACGAATGAAGGAACGACCTCGGCTCACAAAGCAGGATACGCCTCTACAGATCATGAATTGCTTGAGGACACGAAAGTTGTTGCGGAAGGGATGTGTTGTTTTCTGGCTCATGTCGGGGACAAGGGAGCCGAAGGACTAAACCTTAATGATACCCCCGTGATTAGAGAATACCCTGAAGTCTTCCTCGAAGACTTGCCGAAATCGTCTCCTCAACGATTAGTCGAATCTCGCATCGATTTAATTCTAGGCACCGCACCTGTAGTCGATGCATCGTAGTGACTTACATTTTCGGAGATGCAAGGATTGACAGTGCAACCTCAGTGGTTGATAGAGAAGGAAGATAACAGACCAAAACTTTTGTTTTGGATAACCTCAGCTCTGCTCATCAAAAGAAGGACGGTGATTATCAAGTAAGCATCCACTGCCAGGAGCCGAACGAGCTAACCCACGAGAGTCAGTGACTCTTGCTGAGAACTAATGAACCTCTTACATAACTGACTATGAGGACCCAACTACTACTACACGACGGATCAACGATCGAAAGTCGTTAGCAGTGAAATTCAGGAAGAAAGTATACCAGGGCGAAATTGTGGGACAATGACTTATTTTAAACGTGCACATGAATGGCGTTTCCTACACAATGCACACAATCGTTTTACACAGAATACGAACCTTTGAAAATCTAGGAAACATGTACTTAGGACCATCAGAACCGAGTCCAAATTCACCAAGGATTGCTACTTAGGAACCACATCTAATAACTCGAGCAGACACCATTAACCTGGCATATATGCCAGTTCCGCTGACCCAAACAGAGAGTACTTGGATTTCTTTTACTTCTGGCGAGTAGATGTTTGCATCTCTACTCCCCTTAATGGTAGTTGCATCACACAAGTTTTCTTCGCTGAGAGCGAACACACATTTGTTTCGATACTTGGTCATTTCTTCATTTTAGCAAGCACTCATTGTTTCAGTACTCGGAAACTTTCATGACTCACATGCATCATTTGCTACGCACGTGGTTTTGTTTCGAACAAACACTTCATTGAAATTTAAATATTACCTTGCTAAACCTAATTACTGATTCGTGATTCAAATGACCTACATTATAGTTATTGTTGACCCTTTTGTTACCAAGTCAACACACTTTCCGGAAACTTCTTTTGTTTCAAAGTAACATTCATGGATTCATCTTTGTGGCCATGCCAAGATTTCCTTTGTTGATACATACGTTTATTGTCGGGTTACGTTGAAACCAAGTTCAATTGCTTGAACTTATCCAGTTCACAGGTTTAACTTGAAACGCTATATGATGTATTGAGAGCATCATATTCAACTATTTTTGCAGAGATTCTTTCATTTCGAGTCGTAGTAGATTTGGTTGGTCTACGACTCCACTAAAACCTTTGATTTGTTTCGATACCTTGCGGAGATATTTTCACAAAATTGAAGCTTACGCTAATTTGGTTACTCACTTCGTATACGGATTCAATTCCCTATTTAGTTGTTAACAATCCATTTTGGATCTTCACGATCAAAGCGGTCTCAACACAATTGTGTGTTAAGGCAATGGTACATATATTCATTTCATAAGCACAATGTACCTCCTAACGATTCTTTCATTGTCAATCAAATGCCTTACATTACTTATTACATTTCATCTTCGATTGGAAACAGTGGTTCTTTGATGTTCCGTATTTAATTGAAAACTCTGTAACATGGTATAAATCAAATCTTCAGATTGTCTCAGTACATTTTCATTTGATTTCAAACACGGTGAACCTGTTCAGTCACCACTATTATTGGATAATGCCATTATGACACCTTGTGGTGTCACTACAAACTTATAACTTGTGCTAACCTTGGTCAACCGTTTCAAGCAAAACTACACGTACTTTGTTGACTTGTCATTTAAACGTTTCTGATGCAACTACGAATCAAGACAATGATACACAGATTCGCTTGTATCCCATTCGGTGTATCTTCACCATTCAAAAATGTCAACACACAAAACCTTACCAAACATTTATTCAGGAGTTGACAGATCATTTTACTATTACGTTGAGTTGTTGCTTTTGAGATCACATAGCGGGTGCTATGGTTTGTGAAAACACGTTTGCATATTGCAACCGATCGTTTAAGAATCTTATTAGTCAAAACTCCACTTTTGGTGGAACCTCTGCTAGCTGGATTACACTAGACTATACGTCAAATGCGTCTTGTACCTTTGACATCCAACGCTGGAAGCACACACCTTTCAACCCTAGGATTCGGGTTGTTATATATTCTTGGACTCACCTAATGTGAGTAATGTTTGTTTCGATTTGATGATTATCTACTTCGATATTATTCATATACATACGTGTGTGACTTAACCATAAGGAGTAAGGTAGTACAAATTTCAGGACGAAATTTATTTAACGGGGGGAGAATGTGACAACCCTCACCAAACCAGGTATCCGTACGAATTAATTAATATTTAATTACTGCTTAATTACTGTGCTTGCTTACAACTGGGATTAAACTGCTTGCTGATTTCTGATACATACACATACATGCATCACATTTTATTACTGTCACTCCATTATTTACACAGAACTATAGTGACAAACTTGATGCACAAAAGCACAGTAGCACACTATACGGATAACCCAGTAAACATGCTGACATAGCCAGCATCAGACAGTTACTGTCTCTGAGGCCATTATGAGCCGGGAATAGTTTACTACACTAGTAGGGTGTGTAGGGAGTTGAGGATTGTAAAACTGCGTCACTAGGTAATAGTTATAGTGACCGGATGTGCCTAAAACGTACTTTAAGTACAAAATTCTGCACTTTAATATAAAATTCAGCATTTATCTAAACTAGTAAAGTGCAAAAAGTTGGCAAAATAGTCCTAGACACTTTCCAAAGTGTTGGTAAATTAATGGGTCACTAAAAATAATATCAACGACACTTTAAATACTTATTTAGCACTTTAACGGATTAATATCCAACCGAACAACCGGACTTTACCCAGAACCTAAAAATATTGTCAATGACACTATTTTTCTTTTTCTGAGCCAGTTAGGGTCCCCGAATACCCTAACACCTGTTATAAATTACAACACACTATTACACTAAATTAAATTTCTAACAAAACAAACTAGCACAAACTATTTAGTTAAAAATCAAACTAATTACCCCTTTTTTTTCAACCAAACGGTTCCATGTGGGGGACACCCCACACCAAGTTTGAATAATTTATTTGTTGATGTCTTGAATCTAGAGGACATAATACCTTGGGGATAAAACACTAAATGGGTTTATAAATTAACCATAAGATTTATGCAATTCATTTTTCACAAACACCAACCAAACTAGCATCTCTCTGTTCCCTCCTTGATACTCACGGCCGAAGCCCAACACAACCACCCACATCACTTTCAATTTTGATCAAGGCAATTTATTATCATACAAAGGTGAAGGATCACGTATAAGGAGGCTCGGTGCTTACGGATTGCCAAGGACCTCTCTACGACGCTATTAACCACCCGTTTTTCGTCTAGTTTCTTCCCTAGCCTTGAGCTAGTTGTAAGTGACTCTAAACGCCTTCTTAATCTTGTTTAAAGTGGTTAATAAGATATTTGTCGGATGGAAATTATAAACACTAAAGATTACAAACTAAAAGTCTACTAAAAATAATGAACATGGTGGTTAAAGAATGAATGTTAGTGTAAAACTTTTGAAACTAGTTTTGTTATGATGATTTATTGTTGTTAAATGCTAGTGGGGGAACGGATCGCCATCTAACCACGCTAGGTCATGTTCATGGAACATGAACTAGTGTATGTTTAAGTGTGAAAATAACTAGATGACGAACCCTTTCACTCACAAACATGAACTTGTGTAAAAAACGATTTTTCTTATGAAATGGAATTCTAAACTAGTAGATCTAAAGATCTACAAGTGGTATTTTCGAAGAACCAACCGTAAGACGACACCATGTTTTAAAACCGGATCTTTCCTAAACTAAAGGTGTTTTTGTGAACAAACAAGTGTGTAGACACCTGTGGAACGAAAGGTTTTATCAAGGAATTATTTTTGTAATATTTGACCTAGAAGTTGTAAAAATGTATTTTCTTCAAGAATAAAGATCACAAGAAACCGACTTTATTTATAAAAATGGAAAGATCTATTAAAAATATTGGAAAGTTACTACACACTTTTACATAACCCACAAGTTTATGTGTTTGCGACTCACGTATATTTTTTACTAGTTTAGTGTTGAAATATTGTTTGTTGATGTTGGGAACATTGTTGATTGAATTTATAAAAGAAAATGACACGCTTGAAAGCGTGGCCACCTCCAGTTACAGGGGAAACTCTGGCGAAATTTTTCCCGAAATATAACACTTGGAAAATATTTTTACAACAAGTGTTATGGACATATTTTCAACTTACTTTGAAAGTGTAAATTTCGCCACAATTTTATTACAAAACTGCTAAGTGTCGGAGGTGAGATTTTCACAAGTAAAACTTGCAAAAATATATATTTAGAATATATATTTTCCATAATAGCACTTGTGTAATTTTTATGATTATTTTGGGAACTATACAAATATTATTTTTAGAGTAAAAATAATATTACTAGAATACACTGAATATTCACGGCTCCAAAATAATACGAACGCCTTCACAATAAATATTTAAGTTACACCGGTAATATTTATACCACCCGAACCTTACAACGTAACTTACGTATTTTCAGAAAATACACATAAGTGTGTATTTTGACAAAGTATTATTTTGGAAAATGGTATGTAATAAAATATAATATTTTTGGGAAAAATATTTGTATTTTGGAAGTAGAGTATTTTAGACAAATGAAATAAAATATATTTTATTAAGTGAGACTTAATAATGTATTTCGAAGTTATACGAACGCACATGTATTAAAACCCCCATCCTTGGGAAGGAATATATTTACAAAATAATTACGAAGTGTAATTACGAAATAGTTGCCTAACCATTTCCCAAAGACATTAAACCTTAAGCTAAGGCACGGCCGTCCGTCTAATAGAAGTTAGTACGTGTAGGTCGTCGCACAACAGGTTGACCAGGAGATTTCTTGTTAGAGACGCACTTCGGTGAGTTCATGTCCCCCTCTTCTCTTAACTGTTTTCAGTTTTCTAAACTGCGGGGGTGAAATACATGTTACTACGATTACAAGTACTTTTTACATGGTATGGATAGCATAAGGAGGGTTATTACCTAGATCATGTGAATGGGTAGGCTATTATCGTAAGACCATTAATCCTTGTATAAGGACCGAGAGGCATGAGTGATAGATCTATCGGGTGTTGCGAGCCCCACACATGAGCCAGCGTGTGGCTGCATATGATGACTATGTCGTTCCGCCGGAAGGACCGGTATGAAATACGCGTTACAGGTTTGAGTGCTTCCTAGGCCATTTCACTTATTAATGTATTAGCTACACATTAATTGATCTCTTTTTCCTTATTGCTACATACCAGGAATTTTCATACATACAGACATTTTACAAAGGTTTTACTTACTCACTTACACATGAACTCGCTCAACAATTTTTGTTGATTTTTCCAACTTACATGTATTTCAGGGAACTCAGGATTCTGGCATGGTATGCTACGTTTTCCAGCTGCATAAGAGTTTCGAGGTCATCCAAGTTTAGGGGATGTGACTTTTACCTGGACGAGTCACAGTCCTTAAACTGCGTTTATTTCATGTTGGTGTTGTGTCTTCCAAGCAATGTTTTTATGTTATCAGGTTGTAGTGTCCGTTGCATGAGTCAACGCCTTAAGACAATGTTGTGATACTTATGTTTTAAAACTTAATTCAATGGATGATCTTGCATGGTTTTATTTTCATATAGCTTTGTTATGATTAAGCTATGGTATTAAGAAGTCACACCAAATTAACCACGCTTCCGCAAAGCCAGGGTGTGACACCAATTCCTTCATAAAAAGTCTGGTTTTTAATAAGGGCATTAAATTCTATGGTCATGGCGTCACGCCATTCCGTTGTGGACAAGGCATCCTTTGGGGTTTTAGGTATAGGAATAATGGTAGATGAAAAAAGGTTAAGAATTCTTTTAGGTTTTTAAATACCATCCATAGCACGTGTACGAATGGTACGAGTAGGAGGGGGAGGTGGAGAAGGGATGGGTGAGGAAGTAGTAGACGAAGTAGGCTGTGGTGGTGAAGTAACATTCAAAGGTTGAAGGGGGGTGGGTTGGGTAGGTGGTTGGGCTTGAGTAGTTGTGACATTGGGTCTCGGCCGTCGAGAGTAAGTGTGGAGAAGCGGAGGGGAGGTAACAATAGGGTGGGTAGCCTGTGGAGTAGAGGGAGAAGGTGGTGGCCGAGGTGGGGTTGTAGGTGAGTGGGTTGGGCCGTTGGTTGAAGATGGCAAATCGGCCCATGGTATGTTATTTATGGGCTGAGAAAGGAAGTCATAGGATTGTAGGGATGGTGTAGGATGATTTGCGAAGGGAAACACGGTCTCATCAAATATCACATGTCGATTTATGATGATTTTGTGGGTGGCTAAGTCGAGACATTTGTAACCCCTATGGTTAGGGGGATAACCGAGAAAGACACATGGCATGGAACGATAGGTGAGTTTATGTATTGTAGTAGAAGGTAGTAAAGGATAGCCAAGGCATCCAAAAACACGAAGATGTGTGTAAGATGGAGTTCGTTGGTATAAGCGTTGGGTGGGGGAGTGGTTATTTAGAAGTTTACTAGGCAAGATATTGATGAGATATGTGGCCACTTCGAGAGTGTGATGCCAATAGTGATTGGGTAATGAGGAATGAGCAAGAAGTGTCCGAATAATATTATTGATAGTACGAATTTTACGTTCGGCCTTGCCGTTTTGAGAAGATGTGTGTGGGCACGAAAATCTAAATTGCATGTCGTTGTGTTTACAAAATCGTTGAAACATTGAATCGGCATATTCTTTGCCATTGTCACATTGGAATTGTTTAATGTGACGTTCAAATTGAGTTTTAATAAGGTTATAGAAAGTAGTGAAGGTAGAGAAAACATCAGATTTATTAGTTAACCGGTACGTCCACAGAAAATTACTAAAATCATCAAGAAATAAAATATAACAACGATGACCACCCGTGCTTAAAACAGGGGAGGTCCAAAGATCACTATGTATGATATCAAAAGGCAAAGAAGTAAAATTCATAGAATCAGCAAAAGGTAGTCTGATATGTTTCCCAAAAACACAAGATTGGCAAACTTTATTTTTCAATGTTCCACATTTAATAAAATCAGAATTTTTAAGAGAATGCAATAAATTAAATCCCGGGTGATCGAGACGTTGGTGCCATGTATCTTGAGTGGTAGCGGTGAGAGCGGTAGGAGAGGTGATCTTGAAAACTTGTGTCGGATCGAATGTGTAAAGATCCCCCGAGCTATTGCATCGTACGATAGGGGCCTTGGTCTTGAGATCCTTCACCAAAAAACCATACGGATCAAATTCAATAGATAGTTTATTGTCAGTAGTAAAACGACAAACAGACAATAAATTTTTAATCAAGGAGGGGGCATATAGGACTTGGTTTAGTTTAAAAGGAGGAAGGGGGTGGTAGGGTAAGGTTGCCTTGTCCATAAACGGGAATGGTGTTACCGTTGCCCACAATTATATTTTTAGTAATGCCAGTATTAAAATTAGACGAAAGAGTAGGATTAGGAGTCATGTGACCTTTAGCACCAGTATCCATAGTCCATGATGGATCGTCTGAGTTGAGAGACATGGCATGGAGAGCTTGGTCAATGTCTGTTGGAGCGTAGCTTGGTGCATAACTGGCGGCATACGAGTGGGCTGGACGTGGGCCTAAAATACCTTGACCTGAAGCAGACGAGTTGGGCCGTTATGCAGTAGGATATGCACAAGGAGGTAGTGGGCCCCAAGGAGCCCACTGTTGGGTCTGGTTGTGATTCGGGTGGGAGTTGGGCCAGCCAGTGAAGGAATTAGGCTGCCATGGCATGTAACTATGAGACTGGTTTGATGAGAAGTTTGACCCACGTCCCCGTCTAGTTCCGCGTCCCCTCCCGCGGCCTCGTCCGCGGCCTCGTCCCCTACCCCGCTCCACATTTTCTGTTGTACGATCAGTACGTAGGGACGAGTCATTGCGATCAGCGACTGTGTTAAGAGCAGTGCTTGCTGCCTGTGCAGCGAGTCTAGCCTGACTAATTTTTCGGGTTTCGGCCATACACAGACGAGACCTGGTTTCATAAAAATCCGGTAGGGGTTTGGTTTGTTGTATGAGGAGGCCAATTCCTTCGTATTGTTCGGACAATCCGGTGAGAATCTGTAAAACGAGTTGCTCGTCAGTTATCGGAGATCCGACATTCGTTAATTGGTCGAAGATGACCTTCATAGCCTGGCAGTAGGCTGACATTGAAGAAAACTGGTCAAGACGGGTCTGAGCAAATTTGTTGTTGAGATCAATGATTTGAGTGGCTTTATTATCTTGGAAAAGATTGGCGAGTGCCTTGTAACGCCCCAAAATCTGAATGTTAATAATTGTCGTATGTTCTTATGTGACACGTCATGAAATAAATAACTAGGCTATTTAACCTAGTTAAGGGTATGGTCAAAAGTATTAAATGATGAAGGTAGTGTCAGTTATGTTTTAAAGGTAAACCCGAGGGGCTAAAGTGGAACAAATGAAAGTAAGTTATAAAATAACTTGACACACACAAACACACACATACGTGTGTGTTCTGGAAAGATCGAGCAGGGGCTCTCAAGAGCCCCAAAACCCTAGTTCTTCAAAAGCTTCAATTTGAAGGATGAATCAAGGCCCAAATCCATAACCGAACATGGATTAATGATCACCAACACGAGAGGATCATAAGGTATGTTTTAAATCTAAGATTGGTGATCATGGGTGAAGTGGGTTATGTTCTAATCCGTGAGTTAATATGAAATTGATCATGTACAAGGGTTAGAATCTTCGTGTAGAACATGGGTTATGAATGGTTTGCGTTAATTTGATGTTTAGAGGTAACACCCGTTAGTTAGGGTGAAGATGATGACTAGTATCACCTCCTATGTTCAAGTCTTGTTGAATGATTGATGTATTATGTGAGCATGATGAATTATTGTTAGATGAAAGTATAGGAATATGATGATGTTATGTTTAATGTTCATTTGGAATGATACATGATGATTAGTAGATGGTTTTGATGGGTTATGTAGGAGTTTAGAAGAATTGTGCATGAAATAGTTGTACGTTATGCTTAAAAGGTAGTACTCACATCAAGTGTATGATGAAATGTATTTAGTGTCGTCCGTATAGTCGATTATGATGTTACGGGTATATGATGATAAGTCGATAGTTAAGTATGGTTAATAGTTGACTTTTGAAAGTCAACTAAGTATAAGAAACATGACTTGACTCGTGGTCGTAAATGTAGGTTGATGGGAAGTCGTATGGTACATGTTATAGCAATTCGTGTTAAATGTAATGATATGATGAGTTACATGAGTTTAACGTATACGGACATGATTATATGAAGTTGATTATGTATTTTAATGCTTGTTAGAAATGACTAAGGAAAGTTAAGTGTGAATTATGCGAGTGATATGATTGTTACATGTACAAAGGTATATGCTAATAAGAGCGTGATTTCGATGAAATGAAAGTATAGGAATCAAGTCGAGACGGACTCACGCATGAGGTGTTAACGGGTCAAGAAGAGGCAAGGAATCTGATACGAGCACGGACGCATAAGGTAAGTGATTTCTGTAATCACTTCGTCGTACAAGTAAGTAATAAAGTGTTGTAATGAATTAAACATGATGTTTGAGGTCAAATATGTGTTTAAGGTCTCTCGTCGTAAATGATGGGTTAAGAATGACCAAAATGCCCTTGATGGGTATTTTGGGGTAAACGATCTTAAAAGTAGATTAGAAACAAGTCATTCGATTAGTGTTATGTTTTGGACAAGTATGAAAGTGGGGATGATGGTTTGGTTAGTCATAGACCAAACTAATGAGTGAATACCCTTAACGGGTCGAAATGAGCACATGAATGATAATGTGATAAAAGGATGCAAGACATCCAAGAGTTTAGTAATTTATGACAGACGTCATTGATATCATTATGTGTATAAGGGGTTATGGCAAAACGAACAAGTTACGTTGATGAATGCATGAATGGGTCAAGGTTGGGAAAAAGGGGAATAAGCCGAAGAGATAAAAGTCTGAAACTTTGTTAATCCGGATGTCGGATCTTAACTCCGAAAGATGGAGAATTAAATTACGGACGTGTAGGAAAAAGAATCGGTTAAAACGGACCAATAACGAAGAAGTTATGACCGTTTCCGTGAAACGCGGACGTGCTGAAATCTGCAGCACAGCAGCAACAAACATTCTGTTTGTTTGATGGCGTCGCGCTACGCGACGGCCCGTCGCGCTACGCGACGGGGTGGCTGGTTGTCGAAAGTTGTTTGTTGGCTCCGTTTTGTATCGGGAACTCGTTTAAACGCATTTTAAGTCGCGTATAACTAGTTTAACTCATGTTTTATGATCATTAGGGTAAGCGTATGTGTGAATGTGTAAAGGTGGGATGACATGATCGTGCGTGACGATATAGGTATGTTGGTTCCCCTTGGGATCCCATAGCCCAGGTAAGAATCCCACCTTAGGTTCCATTTATGAACCTTAAAGCGGGATCCCATAGCCCAGGTAAGAATCCCACCTTAGGTTCCATTTATGAACCTTAAAGCGGGATCCCATAGCCCAGGTAAGAATCCCACCTTAGGTTCCATTTATGAACCTTAAAGCGGGATCCCATAGCCCAGGTAAGAATCCCACCTTAGGTTCCATTTATGAACCTTAAAGTGGGATCCCATAGTCCAGGTAAGAATTATTAATTTAATTCTCATTGGCAATCGCCCTTATGTGGATAAGAAAGTATGTATGTATGTATGAGTATATACGGGGATGTAATGATGTAGGAGTAGATAGTATGTATAAGTAGTCAAGGGAGTATGTACGAAGGTATGCACGTATGTAAGTTGTGAGAAGGTATGGAATAAGTATGTATGTATGTATGTAATTATGTATGTATGTTGGTATGCAAGTATGTATGTAGGTTTGTATGTAAGTATGTATGTAGGTATGTATGTATGTATGTAGGCATGTAAGGATGTATGTATGTATGTATGAATGGATGTGTTTAGGTATGCACGAACGTATGTATGTAGGTACACAGGGATGTATGTTGCTATGTGTGACCGTAAGTTTACGTATAGGTTGTATGAAAGTACGTACGCATGTATTCAATGAAATTGAGCACTAACGATAATAACATCGTGCCTGGTGATGAAGTGTAACGCAGGAATGTCAAAGATGTCTCACTACGGATCTTATGATCAGAAGGAAAGACGGGATGTAAAGAGTTAATGAAACGAAAAGTAAACGTGAACAAGTCTTGTATGCTTATGATACGTACTAATGTATGAATTTTATGTGGTGAGCGCAGGTAGTACCAGTCATGAGGATAACCAAGGTTTGGAGATCGAGGATCGAGTCACAAGACAGATTGTACGGGAATGCTTAAATATGTAATTTAGTGTTGATAAGGCATTTTCTTATATTCTAAAAATGAATTATTAGAATGTCAAGATGTATGTCATGAAAGAAATTTTCAAACTCGATTTTCCGCTGCGTTGTGTTAAGGTTAAATGAATTAGGGTCTTACAGTGCCGTCCAAGCATCATAAGCCGTAGTTTTAGGTTTGAGAATGGTGTGGAGCAAATCGGTGGAAATAGTACCATAAATCCACTGCAGAACTATCGAGTCGAGCCGCTCCCAGGACTCAGTTTGAGCCGTGTCTTTGTCTTTGTCCGAGCCTTTGTCTGTTCCTAAAGAAGAAGTTGCAGGTTTCGGCTGAAGGTGATCACTATGCAGTTAACTCGGCCGATATATCGGTGCTATATCACCGGTATATCGGTTATCGGACCTAGCCCCAAATATCGGTTTCGTATCTCGGTCAAATATCGGTCAACGATAATATCGGTGGTCAACACCGAAATATCGCCGATATTTTGTAAAAATCATATCGGTTGTCTCGCTGATATCTCGTCTGGGCCCAATTCCGACCGTATAGCGACCTCCGGCGGCTGAAAACAGAAGAAGAAACATACCTGTTGGCACTTATCGACCACATATCGACCGTATAGCGACCTCCGGCGGCCAATTTCGACGCCTCTGCCGGAATTTCTGCTGTAAACCAGTGAGGGAACAGCAAGAGACAGGAAGAAGGAGAAGAAAGTAGCGGCTGATGATGATGAAAAAGAAAGTAGCGGCTGCTGTAAACCAGTGTGTTACTTTTAGGGTTAAATAAGTTTTAAGTATTTCAATATTTACCCCTCTATCTTTCACTAGTTTATACTTAGTCCTTTAAACTTGTATTTTTTTTTTTACATAAAAGCACATTATTTGTTTGTGTATATAAACATTTAACCCCTCTATCTTCACTAGTTTATATTTAGTCCTTAAACTTACAAATCTATGCATAAAAAGTATCAACTTAACATTATATATATAAATTTATATAGGTTCTATATGTATATATATATTTATGCACTATATTAGAAATTACCGATATCTCACCGATATATCACCGCGATAAACGATATCTCAAATATCGGTCCTTGACCGATAACCGATATTTTTCCGCATTAACTGCTTAGGGTGATCAAAGACCTGATAAGCCTTGCACTGTATTTTAAAGAGCTCCGACCATGTTGTGTAGTGGCCGGTTTCGATGTCTAGGGTAACAGGAAAAAGCTGTTTGAAGTTAGAGACAGTGACTGCGGTGTGTAGGTTAGAGGCCATTGAAGGAGAGTGAAAAAAGGGTAGAGATTTGCAGACGGAAGAGAGGTGATAGGAGGGTTAGGATCGGCGGTAGTAGGGCGCTATGGTCTCGATACCATGAAAGAGTTCTGTCAATGCTTGTCTCATTCATTCAACACAATCGTATAAATAATTACAAACAATATCTCCTATTCTTTGGGGAGATATGGACCGAATCATAGGCTATCTATATCTAACAGATTTACAATTATATTTATTATTATATTGACTATTAATAACTTCGTTATCTGTGGTTTTAGATCCAAAGTGTACTCTTTTGAACTGGGATAAACTGTACAAAATAGTACTAGATGTTGCTAGGGCACTTCTTTACCTTCACAGGGATGCTCCCATCCAGGTCATACATTGTGATGTAAAACCTGGAAACATTCTTTTGGATGAAAGTTTATGCCCCATACTGTCAAGTTTCTGGGGGAGCAAGATGTTTAGCAATCAACGAGACTAATTAATGTTATGTGTCCAAGATTCATGGGACCTGGTTAGGCCACAGGGGGCGGTCCAATATATAACGCGTGATACAATGTTCAACGTGTGGAACAATGCAAATTCCCACCCCCACCTCTTGCTATAACGCCCTCCCCTTAGTAGACCACATGGGACCTGGTTAGGCCACAGGGGACCTGGTTAGGCCACAGGGGGCGGTCCAATATATCGTTGCTGACATGGCGGAACATGATTGGATATTGTGAGTGATGAAATTTTATCACTAGTGACCACCCCCTCCCCTTAGTATTGAAGAACCACTCATTTTCTCATTTGTTGAAGTATCAGGGTGTTATTTTTTGTTTTTTTAATTAATCAGTTGCATCCAACAAGTGTTCTTTTAATGGGATTGCCCATTTGACCAGAATTGCTCTTTGATTTTCCTTAGTAGTAACAAAATGGAAGAAACTGATTTAATCTGTGCCTTCTGACCTAACTAGTACTACTTGGGTCCCCTAAACCAGTGGTTGTGGCTCAAAAGTCCAGAGAACTGGCTCATTAGCAATGCTATCAATAAATGTTTTGTCATGACTAGTAAGGGCACCCGGGGCGCCGCGTGGAACTTTGATGTTCACGCGTTATAGCGCATTATACACCACCGCCACCATCAACATTTCACGCGTGGAATTTCGAATTTATGACCGGTTGAGGATTTTTTTAATAAAGTGGGGTTGGGAGATGCTGTAGATTTTTTTTGGTTTTTTTAATTTGCAATGTTTAGTATTTTTTAGTTTGTAATTTAGGATTTATTTAATGTAATTTTTATTTAAATGAAATTGTTATTGTTAATTTATAATTTAAAAAATAAAGAAAAAACCATCACTAGTGATGGGCACCCCTAGTAAAATCATCACTAGTGATGGAATCAAGCTCAATGACGTGGCGGACAATAATTGAGTGTTGCAAGTGATGGAAAACCATCACTAGTAGAGCGTCTCTACCCCTAAGAGTATATGTAATGAGACATTTTATAACGGGGAAGAGGGCCATGGCGCCCCATAGCGCCGCCCAACACCGAAACTGGGGGCGCCATAGGGGGTGTTTTTTTTGAAGCAGCCACGATACATATAGCGGCGTGAGAGGAAGAAGATTTCAAAAAAAGGAGCGTTGCAACGGTCATAAAATTAAAAAAAAAGGGAAAAATTTACACAAATGTAATCAAGTTTTCCAAGTGTTTCAGCTAAATCATCCAAACTTTTTTTTGTTTTTCTAAAGTAACTAAATTTTAATTTAGTGTTCTAATATTGTGTAATTACCAGGTCATCAGGTTACATTTTTTGTTCTCTTATTTTTTTAATGCTTACATGGATATCATTTTTATAAAATGGTAAATTACATTTTTCGTCTTTTATGTTTGTCCCAGATTGCAACAGATAACCTTTAACTTTAATAAATACAATCACAGTCCTTTTTTTATCAAACTCATAACACCGTACGTCCTTTATCACTAACTAAGTTAAACTTTTTAGTTAAATATGACATATACCTTGCACATAAGGGTAGGTTAGTAATTTCAATGTTATATACTTAAAATATATTTAATAAAATAAACAATCCAAATCTCATCTCTATTGTCTCACCCATCTTTCTCTCTTTCAAACCAACCCCACCGCCACTGTGACAACCACCACCCCCACCAGATCCACCACACCACCGCCTCCATGTAGATCCAACACACCGTCACAGCGCCTCCATTCAGATCCGCCACACCGCCACTCCATCCAAATCGCCACACCGTTGTCTCAAAACGACGGCGGCAAAGTCGAACAACACCCCCCCCCCCCCCCCCCGCGGTTAAGTTTTTACTGATTTAAAGATATTTTTGAAGCAATTCCGATAAAGCCTATGCTATCAAAAACCAACCAGCAAAACAGAGGGACGAACTTTGAGCAAGTTTGGTGTAGTGCTGTGTATATTCCAAAATATAGAAGAAAATGGGGGTGTTAATGGCTTGGAATGGTTACATGCTTCCTCCTCAAACTGAAATTGCTCCTTCACGCGGCTTTGTGGGTCACCGGAAACTCTGTTTTAACGGAATTTCAGCGGTCTGTACTTCCTCAGGCACACATCACGAGGATACCTCGCGTTTTCATCAACACGTAATAACCATATACGTTCTCCTTAATTACTTACAATTGCTATTTGATGATTGATTTCTTACTATTATGATTGTAATTCTGAATTGTGAAATTGATTGGTTTGGGTATTTGATTTTGAGAGAAGACCTAATGCAAACGGGAATTGGGGGAAATTTTAGAATTTGGAAACCCTAATTGGTATAGGTAGAATGGTGTACTGGCTTCACTACCTTAATTTAACAGCTAACCTGTGTTCGGATTTGAATACTATGCCTTCAAAATGATGAAATTTAGGGTGAGATTATGTGACTATTATTTATATCGAGTGCTTGATTATTTGATTATTTTATATGAACATTGGTTGTGCAGCTAATGCATTAGGCCACCCTTATGTGACAATTGAACAAGTAACACATGTATATTTGATGTAACTTTACGGCCTCAACTTAACATGGTGGTGGTGGTGGGGATGATGGTTGTCACAGTGGTGGTGGGGGTTGGTTTGAGAGAGGGAGAGAGAGAAAGATGGGAGAGAGAGATCTGAGACAAAGAGGTATTAGATGAGATTAGGATTTTGTTTATTTTCTTAAATATATTTTAAGTTTAATAGTAAAATTATTGAAGTTAAAGACTATCTGTTGCAATCTGGTACAAACATAAAAGACGAAAAGTGTAATTTACCCTTTATAAAATCATAACATAATTAGTTTCGATAAACACCATGGACGATATTTCAAACTTTCAATCGATCAAACCCTTCGATGACGACTACTGGCTTTGCAATTCAACCTTCACGATTGTGTTTACCGATCCCCATACCTTTCACCAACGAGTAACCTTGTATGACGATATTGTGAAAACCGTTTGCCGTCTTCGACACCGATCTGGAGGTCGTTGGTGAGTTAACAAGTGCGATTTTCTCGAAATCTGTCATTGTGATTGTTGTGTGAGGTTAGAGATTCATGTACGGATAGGCTGAAATGGGTGAATTGAATAGAATTTGCAGGTATTTTTTTGTTGTGTGAGGTTGCAACAATGGAGATTCATGTACGGATAAGGTAAAATGGGGTGAATTAATTTGCAGGTTTTATTGTAGGGAAGATGATGAAGATTTGTAAGGGTGTGGGATTCAAGGATGTTGTCTTGATTTTTATTGTTATTTAATGTTGATTTTTGTTGGATCTTTCTCTTTTCATTTTTTTATTGTGGAGTAATGTTGATTTTTTATATTTTAGAGCATTGGATAATTAGATTTTGGAAAACATGTTAAAGAACCTGACACGTCATTATTTGTAACCTGATAACCTGCTAATTACATAGTATTAGAACATTAAATTAAACTTCAATCACTTTAGAGAGACCAAAAAAGTTTCGATGATTTAATTGAAACAGTTAACAAACTTGATTACATTTCTATAAAGTTACCAAAAAAAAAAATTCAATTCATTTTTAATATCTATAAATACTTCCCGTATCTCCTATTTTTTAAAAATTCATCACACTCTCATTCCCTCTTCTCTACCTTTTTTTATAAAAATCAAGAAGTTAATCCCACTTTCTTCTAAAAAAAATAATAATGGGTTCCCCATCGGAAGATTCGTTCACTGATATTTACTGAAGATTTTTTTCACCCGAAGAAATCGCGGAGGAGGAAGAAGCGGTTACGAGTGCAAGTACTCTTGCGATACAAGCAATGCGAAAAGACAGTATTTTAAAAACTACAAGAGTCTTCGCGAAAGGACATAAAGAGGTGTTTTGGGGTTATTCAACAACGATGGCATTTTATCAGAAATCCTTGTCGTATGTGGCATAAGGATAGAATACGAATGGCCATGTATGCTTGCATTATTATGCATAATATGATCATAGAGGATGATTGAAATGCGATATGCCAAAACTATTTTCCGGAAGATGTAGTTGAAGGAACCCAGGCAACAATGGAAGAGAGACTCGTAAATGCTCAATTATTGTGATCTAAGGATATACATAACACGTTAAAGGCGGATTTGGTCGAGCATGCTTGGGTGATTCGCCCAATTCGACACGATGGTGACGTCGAAGAAGATTCCGAGGAAGAAGAATTTGAGGAATTCGAAGCCGGGAAGTTTGAAAACATAGGTTTGGATGCTGGAGAAAACGAAGAGGAAGAAGGAGAGAACGACGATGAAGACGAAGAATAAATGTATTGTTTATATAGAGTAGGAGTTGGGTGGAAAGTCTATTTTTCCTAGAAAGTCTAGGAAGGAATAAGATTTGGACATGTGTCATTGAGGGATTTTAAGTAGAAGGGCTATCATGTAATTTCACATTTTAATTTTATTTTTGGAATGTATCTTCATTAACTAAAATTCCATGATTTTCGGAATTTTTATTGTTTTTCGAATTCAAATCTGCAAGTCAATGTGTTTATCTGAAACTATCAGCATGTTCTTGGTGATGTGTTTTACCAGTTAGAGAGGTTGAAGTCAGTGTGTTTTAACAATCTGAAGTCAATATATAATCAGGTTGTGTTTTAACAGTTATTTTGCATTTTAACACTCTGAATGTGTTTTAACAGCAAACAGATTCTTGACGCTGTGTTTTAACAGCAAGCAGATTCTGGACGCTGTATTTTAACAGATTCTTGACGCTGTGTTTTAACAGCAAGCAGATTCTTAACCGCTGTGTTTTAACAGCAAGCAGATTCTTGACGCTGTGTTTTAACAGCAAGCAGATTCTTGACGCTGTGTTTTACATGCCTCTCTACAATCATCAATTAAAACAGAAAAAACACAGCCAAGTTACAAGCAGATTAAGACCGAAAACGTATATGCACTTCAAGAACTTTAATCACAACACAAGATATGAATACCTAGTGAAGAAAAGGGGTATCAACAAGCCTTGGAACCGAAATCTAAATGCATTTGGGGTCCTGTTTTGCGTCGCCAACAGCAAGGGCGAGTAGAGATCGCAGGTTTTATTATGTTTAGGGTTGGATTGGAGAGAGAAAGAGAGAAAATCAAATCAATAATGGAGAGAGAGGGGGGGAAAATCCCATGAAAGTAGGGATTGCAGTAATCTAATTGATTTAAAAAAAAGCCATTTGACAAAATTGCTCCTATTCATTTAAAACAATCAATTAATTAAACTCAAATATTACAAGATTGCCATTGATTTAATCTCAACCCTTAAACACACCAATCGGATAGACCAGATCGCTTCCTAGACTTTCTAGGAAAAACACACTTTCCGTGCGAACCCTACTCTTGTTTTTTTTATTGTAATGTTTTTTAAAATTTAATAAAAGTGTTTTTCTATACCCAGTAAGTCCCACAAATAACATAGCTATTGGTAGGGTGATGGGATGTAGACAAATATTACCTCTATCCATATGGATAAAGAGGCTGCTTCAAAAAAGACCTCCGACTCAAAACCAAACATCAAGAAACCAATGTGAACTACAGATATAGCAATAGAAATTCACCAATCACAGAATAAGTGGTAACCGACTAAAAAGAGCTTTGTGCACCTCTAATCTGGATACTAAAGTTGTAACCTCACATTTAAAATAGAGGGTTATCCACTTATTTTTGGGCTTCAAAGCCCACTTACAAACTCGGATAAGCCGGAAAGATAAAACTGCAGCTCTGATCCACTCTCGAACAAATTTTAGGGATATTTCAAAATTTCCAAATTCAAGCGTTCAACAACAGTAACGACGATCGATCAACTCCAAATCTCCAACAGTAACGACGATCCACTCTCATAACTATTGGCCAGCACGTCAATGCTGAACTCGAAGACTGTTAAAGCGTGTCAGTTGTGGTTAGACTTTTCGAGCCAAAACCCTAATTGAAATCACGTTGTGGAAAATACATTAATATCCTAAATTTCGTAGAAAATGTGTTTTGAAATCACCAAATTGATGCCAATTACATTAATCAATCTGTATGCTTGACGATGATATTCATTCACAACAGACAGGACGGGAACAATAGTTGGTTGGAAAAATGTAACTATGTGGTCCGCCACCGGGGATTTGATCAATTGAGAAGTCTTCTGGACCACGTCAATGCTGATAATTAAGAGACTAACTTGACTTTTGGGGCAGAAACCCTAACATCACGTTTCACTATTTGTGGAAAATAAAATGATATCATAATTTCCTAGAAAGTTTGTTTCCAGTCATTAAATTGACACCTAGACCAGGATATCAATAATCAATATGTATGTTTGACTATGATAAAGCTATATGAATCACTCAATACTATCCATCTATGAATGCGATAACATATTTAGGATACTATCTATTCTCTTTTCTTTCTTCATATCTATACCTCTATAATCATGTCTGCCCCTACCAGTTCATCCTCAGAGTCGCCACAGTTGTTCCGCCAGTTTACGTTTTCTGAAATTCTGCTAGCAACCCGAAACTTTCGGAAGTCATTGGTCATAGGCCGTGGGGGGTTTGGCAAGGTTTACAAAGGAACCATCACTAATGGCCCAAGTATTTCAATTGTTGCCATAAAGCGGCTGGATTCAACTTCTAATCAAGGAGCATCTGAATTTTGGGCTGAAGTAAATATGCTTTCTAACCTAAGGCACTGCCACTTGGTGTCTTTCATTGGTTATTGTAATGATGGGCTAGAAATGATCCTTGTTTACGAATATATGCCAAATGGAACACTTGAAGACCATCTCCACAAGCGCCAAACTCCTCTATCTTGGGTTCAAAGACTCAAAATATGCATAGGGGCTGCTCGTGGCTTAGAATATCTTCACACAGGTACGGGTATTAAGCATGGGGTTGTACATCGTGATGTTAAAAGTTCAAATATATTGTTAGATGACAGTTGGGAAGCTAAGATTTCAGATTTTGGATTGTCCAAAATATGTCCAAAAAACCGGCAGACCACTTATGTCAACACTGGCGTAAAAGGCACGTTTGGGTATCTTGATCCCGATTACTTTTACACTGGTAAGCTGACCAGAAAATCCGATGTATATGCTTTTGGGGTGGTACTGTTTGAAGTCTTGTGTGGGAAACGGGCAGTAGATAGTAGAATTCATGAGGAGCATTGGGGTCTGGCAGTATGGGCTCAAGAATCCATTAAAGAAGGTAGGCTAAAGCAAATTGTTGATACTAGTATAAGGGGGTCAGTATCTCCTAAATGTTTAAAGGAGTTTGCACAGCTTGCAAAACAGTGCTTGCATAAAGATCAAAAACAGCGACCTACAATGGCCAAGGTTGTGGTAGGTCTTGAGTCTACTCTGGCCTTACAAGAGAAAGCCAACAATACATTACAGCCTACCAGCATGAATTTTTTTGCTAGATTGGCACCAAAAGTTATATTTTCATCATTTGAGAACTCTGGTATATTAATTTCTCTTCCAGGTTAAAGTGCTTAGTTTACCTCTTTCATTTCTCCAATGCGATAATGTTCATTTTAATTGACAACAATGCCCTATTGCTAATTGTTGATATTATACCATTCTTATTACTAACAGCTTGGTATTTGTTGAACTTGTAATAGGAGGTAGAAGTTTAAATTCTTTGGAGTTGTATTTTAATACTGTTGGAGGTGAAAACCCGACACTACATCGGTTTGATCTTCTTACTTTGAATGTTGCAACTAAAGAATTCTCTACAGCTAATGAAATTTCACAAAATGCATTTGATGAATCCTTGTACAAGGTATCCATTATTTTTTTTACTTAAGTTTTTATATATTTTTCCTTCACGATTTAGGAAAATTACATAAGAATAGCAGGTAGACAGGCAACAAGCTGCGCCGCAACCCCTTTTTGAATATAATTACATATTTTCCGGCATATCATGTTGTATGCTCTAAATTCCAGCTTGGATTCTCTTATCAGGGAAAGCTGCAAAATGGCCAAAGTATAGCAGTCCTTCGTACTCCTCCACATATGGAATCTAAAAAAAGACATTACATGAATGAAGCATCGATATTGGTAAAGCTTGAACATGAGAATGTGGCTAAGTTGCTTGGATATTGCATTGAAGGAACCATTTTGTTCCGTGTCTATGACTTTGCACCTCATGCAAGCCTTGATGACTTGATCTTTGGTATTGATTTTTTTTTTTTCAATTTTAAATGTACATTTCAAGCTTGAGATCGCTGCATGATTCAACAGAAAGCAACAAGTGCTGATAGCCTTCTATTTTTTTAATCTCAAATTTACTATCACTCTAGTTTTTATTGATGGATTAAACCATGTCATAACCTCTGCTTTGTAATCTGTATTTTTAGGTCCGGAGCGTACTCTTTCGAACTGGGATAAGTACAAAGTAATACTAGGTGTTGCTAGGGCGCTTCTTTACCTTCACAGGGATGCTCCCGTCCGAGTCATACATTGTGATGTAAACTCTAGAAGAATTCTTTTGGATGAAAGTTTGAATCCCATATTGTCAAGTTTTTGGTGTGCAAGATGTTTAGCAAGCATAGAGACGGATTGTAAGGTGTCCAGGCTTTGCGGGACCCGGTTAGTACTAAAGAACCACCATTTTTCATCCCATGCTCCTATGCTGATTTAAGATTTTCTTTTTTTAAATAATTCAATTGCATCCAACAAGTTTTCATTTATTGGAATTGCCCTTTTTACACAATTGCTCTTTGATTTTCATACTGGAGAAACCTAATTTATGTTTGCCATCTGTAATCGACTAATCGCAAAATGGAGGAAATTGACTTATCTGGGACTTTTGACCTAACCATACTAGATGGATCCCCTAAATGAGTAGTGGTGGGTTCAAAAGTCCGCAGACAACTGGCTCCTTAGCAGTGCTATGAATAAATGTTTTGTCATGACTAAGGATGTATTATGGGACTTTTTACTGAATTTAGTACAAATTGAGATTCTTACTAGGGGTGATGTTGAAAACTGAAAATTGAAAAAATAGTGTATATATTTTGTAGCATGTAGAGGTGATGTTGCATATTAGGGTAGGTATTATGGAGCTACATCATCCCCTTCAGATGGGAGCATCTTAACTGATTTTCTATATTGAAGAGAAGTTGCATTCCATTTAAATGCTTTTCGTATAAGCCCATGTTTGTGTCTCCCTGCTCTCCTTTTGAAATTGTGGTAATTTGTATTGTTAATCATGGCTAATGACGGCGCATGTGACAGCGGTTATATGGCACCCGAGTATGTGCTACATGGATATATTTCAATCAAGACAGATGTCTATGGTTTTGGTGTGTTGGTTTTGGAACTTATAGCTGGATGTAGAGTATACCTTTTAACGGGGTGTAGCACGAACCCTTATGAGTCCCTTGAATATGTAAGTATGATTATGGTACATTTTGTAAGGCAAAAATAATACAAGCATTCCTGAATTTTTAAGTCAAACTGATCAGAAAGACATAATTGACATGGATTTTAATGTCAATGTATAACAACTTGTTTTTTGTTTTTTAATAACATATCTTTTTGTGTGACTTGTCAGTTTCACGGGAAAGGATTTTGGTTACTGATCATATGATTTTGGATCTTAGTATTTTCACTTATTTGTGTTGGGAGAAATCATATGGATATGAAATGAAAAATGTTTGCGAATGAATAAAGAATTTGTTCAATTTAAAAACAGAAACATTATGGTAGGAGTATAGCTGTTTCAATCTAACAGACATGATGAATTGTTGTAGGTTGAGAAAAATTGGTTCAAAGGAACAGTTTCAAATATAATTGATCCCATGATTGATGTCGATTCAAGTTTTATGACAAGTTTTTTGGAGATTGGGCTGTTGTGTGTTCAAAAAGATGCAAATGATAGGCCAACAATGGAGGAAGTTGTTTCCATGCTGCTTGGTAGCTCGTCTCTCACTCTCCCCGTGGCAAAAATGCGAGAAAGGATTACAAGAGAGCGTTCAAATGGTGTTAGTACTGTTGACGATTCTGATTCCGATTCCGATTCTGATTACGACATTTTAACTCTTCCAGATGAGGATTTATATCAGATCTAGTCCCTCGATAGTGCATTTAACTGCTTTACTACATAAAATTGTGTGTGCATCGCACTACCAACTTCCTATTTTTAGGTAAAAGAAGCTTGTGTTTTATTTCTATTTAATGTCAAAAGTGACCTGAAACTGGTTTATAGATGATGTAACAATGGTTACTGCCACATGGATTTTTTTGGGAACCATAAGAATCTAGAAGAAAATATCAGTGTGATCTTGAAGAAATTGCAGTTGTTTCAGTTGTTTTAGTGGTCTCGTTGGAACATGGTTGTTTTAAATTCATTGCATAATTCGGAAATACAGATACTAGCCATACGAGTGGCGAAGCTAGCCCAAAAATTCAGATGTATCCCCAATTTTTTTTTTGGGATTAGAGGTATCCTTTGTATAAAAAGATAAAAAATTTACACTACCTAGATGGAGTTGAAGAATATTTTTACACAACAAAGACGTAGTTGAGGGGTAACTCGGGCTACCCCTCCTTATAGTTATAGATTGCCGCCGCCTCTGAGCCATATGGAACCTGAGAAAGACAACTACCCATAACCCAAACACGGAGCCATGCATAACACGTATTTTAACTTACCAACCATGATGAGAGCACCCACAACAATGGACCAAGTTCATCCAATATTATTCCAAACCATCACCACTACAAATCTTCATTTACAATAAACCACTTCAAACCTCCACCTTATCACCTACTTTCTCATTTTATTATCTATACCTAATTTATATAATCAAAATTTATTATTATTAAATAAATTCATATCTATACTATATAATAAAAGAAACCTGATTTGAGACACATGTCATTCAATGAGGGCATCAATAATTTATTGATAAATTTTAAATTAAAAAGATTTAAATATTATATTAGAATTTTATTTTGATTGTAAATCTAAAGTCTAAAATTAAATAAATAAATATAATCTCTTTATGTTGTAGAAACTACACGATATCGTTTGAACAAACATATGATAATAATATATAGGATATAAATTACGAAAATCAAACTATAATGAATAAACTTGTTGTGTCTTGAGGACACGTGATTAATACAATTCGTTTAAAACATATTTAAAGACTATCATCTTTTATCCACATCTATATCTATACTTACTATATAATAAAAGAAACTTGATTTGGGACACATGTCATTCAATGAGGGCATCAATAATTTATTAATAAATTTTAAATTAAAAATATTTAAATATTTTTTTTTTTAGAATTTTATTTTAATTGTAAATCTAAAGTCTAAAATGTGTTTTATCTAATCTATAATTTATGGATTTAATTTTGATTTGAAATTATTAAACAAAAACCCATAAAATTAGTAACCATTTAATCAATTTCGTAAGTTTTACTTTCCCTTCTAGAATCAAATTAGATTTTTGTGATAATTAAAGTTTTGTCAAGAATATAAAAAATCATTATTTAATATTCAATATATTACATCAAATATTTAGAATTAAACTTCTATGTTTTTTTACTCTTCATATGCTATGCATATTATCTATCTCATATAGAAAACATCATGTTTTTTTAGATAAATTTACCATGTCAAATAAGTAATATGCATATTATCTATGTCAGATACAAAACATCATGTATTTTTAGATAAGTTAGATATATGTGTTTTAAAACAAAACTCTTAACATACATATTTTTTCATATTGTAACTAAGATGTAGAGGTTTGTGAAAGGTATCTTCACATTCGGAATGTCATAACTTTTTTTTTTAATTTAGATTTACTTAGTTGTCGTTTGGTGTCTCATGTCTTTATTTTTATTTTTTCACTTATATATATGTTTCATTGGTTCAATTGTACATGTAAAGTATTACACTATACATAGTACTTTCTCAACTATAGTTAATTGGCTTTATTGATTCAATTTTTGTCTATTCATTTACATTACTTTTATCTGTCTAGAAGTCCATTTTCGGACCTTTCAAATGGTATGAGACATATTACATTATCAATACTTTTTATTGGTTTCCTTACTAATTGTGATAAAAGTAATTATTTCGTACAATTCATATTGGTTTATAGCTTTGAATACGAGCATACCTTATATTAATGTTAATGATAGCGAAAGTGAGGAAACTATATTTGGATGGTAGAAAATATAATATTATGCCAACATTAACCCGTCAGAATAATCTATTATCAGATAAAATCAGACACGTTACCTTTGAACAAGAAAATGTCACAATAAATATTAGTAGTGGTACAAAATTTTAAGTTCCTATAACAAATCCTAAAACAAATAACAGATCATATTATTATGAATGACTATACAAACTTCAATATATATTTCGTATTTAGTTTGCATATTACTCTATATTATATATACTTAGATCATATTATGAACATATTTTTTTTTATTTCACATTATAATTATGATTCACCCCGTGTATTACACGGGACAATAACCTAGTATATGATAAAAAAGAAAGTGAATGAACAGTGTTCACTTTCTTTTTTTTTATCATATATTAATTTAGAATGGAATATATTATTAAGAGATCAGTAAATGGTATCGGGTATAGGTACCGGTCTTAAATTTATCAAATCGGTGTATTTTCGGTACTGGTTCTGCACATTTATTCACCGGTTTTTACCCTCAAATACCGGTGTCGTACCAGTACCGACCGGTACCGAACCGTACCATACTAGGTATATTCGGTACCGGTACCCACTTTTGGGGATTTCAGTAACGGGAACAGTGCTTTATAATTTATTTTTTAAATTAAAATTAGAATGGAATACATCATTAAGAGATCAGCAAATGGTATCGGGTATAGGTACCGGTCTCAAATTTACCAAATCGGTGTATTTTTTGTACCGGTTCTGCACAAGTATTCACCGGTTTTTACCCTCAAATACTGGTACCGTACCAGTACCGACCGGTACCGAACCGTACCATACTAGGTATATTCGGTACCGGTACCCACTTTTGAGGATTTATATAACGGTATTTTTGGTACCGGTTGGTACCGAGCTCATCAAATCCTGTAGCAACGCAGCAATGCAAGTAATTGCACCATTTAGATTACTTTTCATACACACAGTAAGTAAACTGTATTTCGTTTGAATGAAGTTTTATATACACAACAACTTATTTTGCTTTCTTTTTTGTCTTTTTCTGTAATGAATGGATTGTAACATGTAAAATTAACTTGCATATTTAGAATATTGATGAGCAAATCGTATCAAATCCTGTAAACGAATCGGCATCGGATCGGTACCAAATTTACTATACCAAATCATTTTCGGTACCAATTTGGTACCCACCTTTTGGCGTTTTCAGAATCGTTACTTTCGGTTCGACACCGGTCTAGCACCATACCTGTATTTATTGATTTTTACCTTCAAATACCATATCGTATTGTACCGAGCATTTTCGGTGCCGGTACCTAATTTCGATGATTTTCCAGATCGATACTTTCGCTGCCGTTACCGGTACCGAGCTCATCCATATTTTAACGTGTTAGCACCGTAATAACTGAACTGAAAACAACCGAATTTCCAACGTGTAGGACGTGTGAGTCCTATTATTATATATTAGGTTATTTAAAATTGTTTTTTCATGACGGAGTGATTATCCTTACCACGTCATTTTATTTATGTTTTGATATTCGGTATCTGTTTGCCGTTGCTGACACGCCTTTTGTAGTCATTGGGTCCCGCCGCAACGCGCGGGCGGAAAATAACTAGTTAAAATAATAAAACTCGTAATAATTATTTTTATCATTAAAAAATTTTAAATTCGTAAATAATAAATTATTTTTACTATTTAATTTTAACTAGGATTTACCATGCGCGCGTTGCGGCGCGCTCCGCTAAACCAAATCGTTCTATAAAGTTAACTTTCTTAGATATATAATAACAAATGTGGTAAAAAGTTGCAATGAATTGAGTATAAACTCTCTTAAAATATCAAAGACCCTTGCATAATGTTGACATGAGGACTCTCATATTTGTTGCAACAACCCTCGTTTCCTATACAACGGGAGTGATGCCATGCGTATGAGTAGCCATTGGTACGAACCTATTTTATGTGAGCAATGCCGCTGATAGATTTATATGCAACACGATTGACGAAGGCAGAACGAACAACCTCCAGCATGCTAGCAAGCATACGTGCGCTGACACACCTAACATATAAACGAAAAAAAAACGATGTTACCAAGCTACTCAGTTGAAACACTATTTCACAAAGAATAATTAGCCAGATCTACAATACCAAACACCTAAGCAAAACGTCTAGTGTTCAGCGGAGAATAAGCATTGCTATGCCCAAGTTTGATCTCCTCTTCTTTGGTTGGTATCTTGGGGATGATGGGGGTGTGGACGTGTCTTTGCGTAAAAGAAATAACACTACCAAAAGCCCTACAACTTCTTTTTCTATATAAAACCTGACATCTAGCTTTATCTGATGCAAACTCTTTAGTAAGGTTTTATTACCCAAATGATTTGACCCATGTTTATTTTTTAGTTAAATAGTTTACCTTAACGCATTTGAATCTGTCATCAAGATTCAAGAGTGCTTACCTATTTATTCTCCTTTGAACCTTGCCATTGAATATCGTGCCTTTGTCAATAAATTTACTGGAGAAAAAAAAAACAACCAAATGAACTTGTAAACTAACGAATTTCCAGTATATATAGTATATATGACTGCATTAATGGAAAAAATGACACTCACCCTAGGTTGTCTTCACATTCCTTGCTGGCATCAAATTAGTTACACCACACACTTCCATAATGTTAAGTAGTAAGTAATATAGTGATTAAGAGGGTTAAAATCATGTCATCGACAGAGAAAAATGGAGGCAGTTGCATACCAAATGAACACGCGGATTCACAACAGTGTGAACTTTCATGAAAGCCCCTGATCTGCATACCAACTCCTGCTATATCCCCTTTACATCTATAAAGAATGACATTCATTGTTAGACACAATGTGAAAAACATATGCTTGTACTTTACCAAATAAAGTGTTTGTGATCGGCCCAACCCAGCCAATTTTGCCGGATTTTGTAAACCATTGTTAGTTTACATGTAAACCAATGTTATATGTGTGTGTGTCTTAAAAGGAATTCTTAAAAGACATTATGGTAATTTAAAATAGATTATCATTTATATATAATCTACTCTATGATCATTCAAAAATTAACATTCTTAAAATACGTGTATCAGTCAACTCCTTTAATATAAATCAACTGAAACAGACACATCTTTTCAGTTTATCCACAAACATTAATACACTTTTCTAAATTACGTACTTTGAAGTTTTAATACATCTTTACCCTTTCAATATTCATCAACATCAACAATATTTAGTAATACAAATTAAATATCTTACGTTTGAAGCTGCAAGAAAAGTTGCCGACCATGTATCTTGAGCACTAAAATAATAAACTTCTAATACACTCATGTCAATACGTAAACATATAGACACCTAAATTCTTATAAATTAAACAACCATGGGAATTCAGGATTGACGGAATACTTACCGAAGCGCAATTTAAGATCGAGAGAGATGAGACCTACCATTTTAGTTAGCATAAGCTGCAAAAAAGACCATTAATGTTCTTAAATAAATCAAATAATCAAAGGGACAAACAACTATTCTTCAATTAACATTACATGAGTTCACATTTCCCACATGTCAAAACGATAATAATATTCGTATCAAATTAATATACAATAATAAAAATCAATCAAAATAGAGCGGTTACGGCTCTGCACTACCTATCCAAGCGTCCCATCGTTTGGCCGGATGAACCAAAGCTACTCTGTTGACGGAGTCGCCTGCTACTCTCATCAACACCCACTGCCGTAATCATTATTAATCATCGTATGTTCGTGACCAACCTGTCCAACGAACCACCATCACTCCTCCTTCTATCCCAGCAGCTGGAGGGAGGTTGTCTCTGCCGCCGATGACCATCATCCTAGAGCTATCACAAAGGGGTAGCAATCACTGTTCGTCATCAATAATCATATATTAGTTATCGACAACCCATGAATGGATGTAAAACGTAACCGGGCTTACCTTTAAACGCCGAATCCTAGTGGGAAGATATCATCACGGAATTTGACCGGAGCTCATCAGGGATCTAACCAGATTCATCATCATCTTACGTAACTTCACCGGATTTTGGTTGGAGTTCTAGAAATAACCCTAAATAACTTCACTCATTAGAATCAAGATCGATTTAAATGATTAAGGGACATGCAATAGAATCGAGGCTTACCGGAATATTGTCGGGAGCCAGATCGAAAAATGCCTTGCCGGAATACCAAGCCGTCAAACCGCAGCCGTCGCTCCTCTGTCAAAACCCTAACACTTCCACCGTTGTACATCATTCCAAATCGCTACCACCACTGGAGTCGTCATATTCAGATGAGTGGTTTCACATGGTGTTGATAAATCACCTCTTTAACCACCACTACTATCATCTACCGTCGTCATCTTTGTCATCGGAATATTAAGCCCGGCCGGAGAAGTTGGCCGGTGACACTTATCTCTCTCATCCCTCTTTGAATCTTTTAGAGAGAAAAAGAAGAGAAAATGGTGATATAACAGATGTTGGTTGTATCGCTTTGGCGGTGGGTTTTTGACGGTGTGAAGATGGAGTTTGGCATTTACACGTAGCAACAGAACAAACGTGGCAAAACCTAGAAACAATTTACAACTCACTAAACAGATGTACTACAAAGAGTTGCACAAAAAACAAATTATGCAGCATGTACAAACACCCAATGCCAAAACTTGTTGCTAATTAATAATATTAAAATAACCGATTACTATTCCAATGACTCTTTTTTTTAACTGGTTACTGTTTCAGTGGCTCTTTTTCTAATCCGTTAATTTAAAAATTTACTCGTTGGGTAACTACTAATCAATTACATTTAGCATTATCACTATATATATATATATATATAGGGAGGGGCTCATGCGAGAACCACCCTTATTGTGAGAACCTTGAGAACCAATGTGAACACAACCTAAAATAGCTAAAAAAACCTAAAAAAACCTAACCCCCATTTGGCGGTGGGTTTTTGACGGTGTGAAGATGGAGTTTGGCATTTACACGTAGCAACAGAACAAACGTGGCAAAACCTAGAAACAATTTACAACTCACTAAACAGATGTACTACAAAGAGTTGCACAAAAAACAAATTATGCAGCATGTACAAACACCCAATGCCAAAACTTGTTGCTAATTAATAATATTAAAATAACCGATTACTATTCCAATGACTCTTTTTTTTAACTGGTTACTGTTTCAGTGGCTCTTTTTCTAATCCGTTAATTTAAAAATTTACTCGTTGGGTAACTACTAATCAATTACATTTAGCATTATCACTATATATATATATATATATATATATATATATATATATATATATATATATATATAGGGAGGGGCTCATGCGAGAACCACTCTTATTGTGAGAACCTTGAGAACCAATGTGAACACAACCTAAAATAGCTAAAAAAACCTAAAAAAACCTAACCCCCACCCCCCCCCCCCCCCCAAAAAACCTAAACCCCCCTCCCCCACCCCCCAAAAACCTAAACCCCCCACCCCCCCAAGCTAAAATGCTAAAAACTAAACCCCCAAAAAACCTAAAAAAATCAAAAAAAAAAATCCAAAAATTTTTTTTTGATTTTTTTAATATTTTTTAGGTTAAAATCGCTACTTTTCGAACCAAAAAAAAAAAAAATTTAAAAAAAAAAAATTTTTTTTAAATTTTTTTTTTTTTTGTTCGAAAAGTAGCGATTTTAACCTAAAAAATATTAAAAAAATCAAAAAAAAATTTTGTGTGATTTTTAGCTATTTTTAGGCATTTTTGGTGTGTTCACATTGGCTCTCGCGGTTCTCACAATAAGAGGTGGTTCTCGCATGATCTTCTCCCTATATATATATATATATATATACCAAATAACTACAAGATATGTAAATAAAATACCAAAATGTATACACGAAAAAACTTAAATGCACAAGTGACGAAAATAGTGTATGATCATATATATTCATATTTAAAAAATAAAAAAAAAATCATATCGAGGTAAACGGACGTTAAATTGACCATACGTTTTTAGAAATTACTCCCACGATTGTAATATTCGCTCCTAATTAACATCTTTGTTATTTACTAACCAACGTTAAAAAAATTTGTTAAATCTATGTAAAATGACTTTACTAGTCTACCCTCAATAACAAGAAAAGTTTAAACAGAAAGTAAAACCCTAATGCTTATTTCTCTTCATCATTTTCATTGCTCCTCCATTGACACCATCTTCATTGGTATGCGTATTCGATTATAAGACATGTTCAAACCAAAGATTCTCTTGAATTGACAAGCATAATTTTTGGGAAAAGACATAAAAAGATCGGGAGGGTGAATAGAGAAATATGAGTTTTAAAAGATGTACTTCCATTCCAAAGAACGACTTTTTTTTAATCGGCACATACAGTTATCATTAGTTTAATCTTCAAAAACCTATAATCAAAATCATAATATAACGTTACCAGATAGATCATCCACATTACACATCACTTTAAAAAGTTTAAAAGCATTACGATCAATAATTATCAAAACTGCCTTTAAATAACACAACCACTTCTAAATAGTTATAAACCTATAATTCAAAAATCCTAATCCTCTTTTGTTATATTCTTTGTTACCATTTCTCCTTCATATTACCAACTTAAAAATATCACATCCCTTCACAAAGTTTTCAAAACATTAAAATACAACAGTCCAAAAGTATAAAACAATATAGAGTAAATTGTCAAAATCGTGCCTGAGGTTTGGGCATATTTGTCAGTTTCATCCAAAATAACGTTTTTGTATCATTTTGTCCTTCACTTTTGAGATTTTGTCATTTTCATCAAAACGTCTAATTTGAGTTAATTTTCTGGCATATATTGGATGAAAATGACAAAAAATCTCAAACCTCATGGACGATTTTGGCAAAAAAGTTAGACGTTTAGATGAAAATGACAAATTAGCCCAAAAGTGAAGGGCAATATGATACAAAAAATTGTTTTGAATGAAATTGGCAAACGTCCCAAACCTCAGGGACGATTTTGGCAATTTACTCAACAATATAAAAATATAACTAAAGGAGCAGTGCTCTAGCGGTACCCGACGACTCTCAATAATTATGTAAGAAATACTCACGTTCACGGCCATCTTCTTTCAGCTGTGCTTCAAGGTTTTCCAAGTTATACCTGTATATTTCCTCGGTCGTAGACTCGCACAATGTCCAAAATGTACGTACGAATTCTTTCCACTGCTTGTCAGAGAATTTCTTCTTGCTGTTCTTATTAATATTTTGTTGAATATGGAACCGACAAAGATACTTATGCGCTTTTGGGAAAACTTGTTCACACGCGTTAATTAGCGCAAATTCCCTGTCTGTTAAAATCACGCGCGGTTCCATACATCCTACCAGCATAGACTTGATCCTCTGCAACACCCATAGGTAGTTCTCTAACTTCTCAGCGGAAATTATCGCACAAGCAGCTGTAAACGATTTGTTTGTCGACGTCATGCCTACGACCTGAACAAATGGCAGGTTGTACATGTTCGTTTTGTAGGTGGCGTCAATCATTAACACATGCGGGAAGGCACACCACATAGTGAATGATTTTTCGTGAACAAAGAAGACATCTTTAACTGCGTTCGATATCTCATTCGTGCGCATGTAATAAGTGTAATTTTTTTCGAGAAGAATGTTTTCAAGTTTTTGCATCGGAGACTTACCGACATTTTTTCCGGCGTTGATCTTCTGAACAGCGTTGTGTATATCTTTCGGAATAAGCTTTCTAGCCGGATTGTTTTTCGTCAGCGTTCGCCAGATACTTTGGTTGGGAATATCTTGCTCTGCCAGCTCCTTAACCAGTTTTGTATCCTCCGAAGAAAGCCTTCTCGCATACGTGTGACCCTCTAAGTTTTCAATAGGAGTGTGGTTATGCTTCGCCTTCGTCACCTCGATCCTCCAAACATTTCCGGATGATTCCGAAAACCCGATCATCTCGAACGGGCAGCCTATTTTCTTACTACCCGTTTTCCTCTGTGTAGCTATACTCTTATGCTCCCCACCAAAAGTACATTGAAACCAAATCTTGTAATTCTCTCCTCTTTTATTCGACCTCTTAATCACAATGAGGTAACCATTGTCTTTTGCTGTGTCTTGTACCCAACGCACCAACTCTTTACGTGACGAAAAGGTCTGCGTTGTATCAAACGAAAATGTAACCGGGTAACACCCTTCCTCGTCAACAGACACATTCTCCGGCTCACCATCGTCACCGAGGTCCGAATAGGCTTGATGTTCAAAGCTCTGTTGACAACCGTAACTGTGATTTGGATAACACTCCTGCTGTACAAATCTGTGCTCGCCACCGTAACCGAAATTCGAATAACCTTGTTGTGCGTAAGGGTCCTCCACAGGGGTATTCATATCCAGCGTCACCGTGTTATCACGATAACGAATGCCAGATACAACCTCTGCCTCCTTCAAGTTGGACGAGATCGGTTTCTCATACGAGTCAGAAATAGCGGTTCCCTCGTAAGAATCAGGAACAACTGACTCGTCAGAATATGGACCGAAAAGATAGTTGCTTAACCACGACATCGTTTTTTCAAGACACGTAACTAATATAGCAAAACCGCGCGTTATTTTGAAGAAACACAAGTAATTTGGAAATCGACAAACAAAACCCCCGTATGTTTGTAAACAACATATTCAATAGACCCTATTCAATATTCAGTGCTTGATGTCTCGAACGCTAACTGTCTTGTCTTTATAAGTGAAAATTTGGTGTCGAAGCGCCGCGCTATGGCCAAAGCACGGCGCTTAGGGTTAACGACAAACCTGGTAATCAGCTTTATGTCTCTCAAACAGTAACGCATGTCTCAAACGTCAATCAAAGCACCTTTTGTCGAGCATAGCGCCGCGCTATGACCAAAGCGCGACGCTTTGAGGTGTGAAAATAATTTTTAGCCGTGTGTGAATAGCATGACCCTAAAAAAAAAAAAAAACCCTCAAACAAACAGTGTTGTTGACTTTTCAAAAAGTGTGCGTGTGAATCGGGTTACATTCACCCTTTTCTGCCCTCCACTCTTCCATTCCATATTCCACAACTCTCTTTTCCTCTTTCTTTCTTTCTCAACTGCTTCTTCTTTTTTAGGGTTCAACCACCGTCACATTCCACCGATGAACACCGCATCGCCTGCAGGTGGCTCGATCACGCATCACGCCGATGTTTTCGTTAATCTTCATGATCACACCTCAGAAGAGGATGTCTGCAGTATATGTCTCGACTCTTTTGACTCGCATGATAATCCCCCCACTGTATGTATATACTCTGCATTCTCTCTAATTATTATTGTTGTTCTTATGAATCATTAATCTGAATATATCATACTTTGATTTTAGTGTAATTTTCTGGTGATTACTTTCTACAAAGAGTTCGAATCAATTTTTATTTTAATTTATTTTATCATTATTATTGTTATTGTTTTTTTTTTATATAAATTCATGTGTTTTTGGTACATAATTTTTTAGCAAAATTTTACTGTTAGGAAATTGTATAGAAAGTAATGTGGGAGTATTGGTCGATCTGTATTTACAATATATGATCTGCTTTGGAGGATAGGGTAGATGGGGGTATATCGATCTTTGGTCGAATTAGTCATGAGATATAGGTTTTACCGTTTTAGTATATGGTATGATCATGTTAAACTGTGAGTGAATATGAGTATTTTCATGGGTGGTACTTTCTTGTAAAGTTTTTTTTTCATAGCACTACAAGGACATGAACAAACATATGTTGGTAGTAAATCGTTTTCTTTTGGTTGCGTAGAAAGCTATCCTGTTGTTATCTGAGTTGTCGTATGTTTCTAAATATTAAATAGATGCGTTTTGAACTTTTGATAACCCTGGTGGGAATTGCGCTTTTGTATAATAAGTTGTATCTTTATGGTCTTTTGCTGTGTTCAGGTAACCACCTGCAAGCATGAGTTTCATCTCCAGTGTATTCTTGAGTGGTATAAACTATAAAACTGCATTTTCCCAACTTTAAGTAATCACATTGCTTGCTTTATGAGCCTTACACTTTTGGTTGTTCGTGAAATTTTCTTTGTGTTAGGTCACAAAGAAGTAAAGAATGCCCGATATGTTGGCAGGTGATTGTGTTGAAGGATCCATCCAGGTATAAAATGCCATTGCAATGAAAAAAAAAATAGATTTATGCAATTGTATGAAAATTCAAACTTTGATCGCATATTCTTTTTTTACAGTTGTATTTTTAAATAAATAGTTTAATTGTTCTGTTGTTGCACAATATAGTCAAGAGCTTCTATCTATGGTTGAGGATGAAAGACGCATAAGGTCTGTGCGCAGGGTTCGTCATGTGTACGAGGATCCCGAGGTTGAACATGTACGTTCTATACTTCTATGGTCAATGTATATACCTCTAGGGTTCTTTCACTCTATAAATTTTGTTTTAATTCCCTCCGAGGTTTATATGTGGCCTGTTATTTCAGGATGTTGAGTATGCTGGTTCTGAATTTGATGAACAAGTTATTAGAAATTTTGAGGCAGCTACAAGAAACATGCATTACAGTAGAAGAAGGAACAACCATAGACTTTTAGGAGTCGGTCCTTCACAAATTCATCCTTCGGTTCCTAGGGATGATGTGTCAACTGGACCGGAAGTGTATACTTCACTTGAGGATTTCCACAGTTTAGGGTACGCTTCGTTTCAGGAAAATTTAGCTAGTTCTAGCTCGATGTCTACTTCCATTGATCAAATTTCACCATCTGCGGGTTCACTTATTAATAATGCGACATCTCAGACTCCTGACAACAGGTATTGCACAGTAAAACCTGGGTATATTTTTCAATATATGCTTTAAATGCTGTTCTGTTTATAATGTTTTTTAAACGTCTGTGGAGTTGGGTAACGGGTCAAATGGGGTAGGGTCAAAAGTCAAAACAACTAATTCTTTGATTCGGGTACAGTTGACACCAGTGGCGAAGCTTGCCGGAGAAAACGGAGGGGTCGGGCGTATATATACCCAAAAATTTCTATAGAATCGGGGGGTAAAAACGTATATATCCAAAAATTTCTATACGAAAACTACATATATAACACTACTGAGCGAAAAATCCCGGGGGTCGGGCGACCCCCCCCGCCCCCAAGAAGCTGCGCCCCTGGTTGACACAAAACACTTTTGTTCAGTTTTTAATTGATAATTGTGTAAGTTATCAGTTATGGTTACAGAAACTGTGTTATGTTAAAAATTATTTTAATATTTTGAACAAAACAATTTAGGAGAGTGTATGCATTAAACGTTATACTTCAACAACTTTTGACTCATTTGACTCAGTATCCCCTGGAGCCAAGTTTTTTTTTTCTTTTAACATATTGACCAATTAGAGATCAAACACGACTAGGTTTGACCAAATGATGATTTTGGGAAAAATAAATCTTCAAACAATAGAACGCTGTTATGTTCTGGCATTGCTAAAGTGGCAACTTTATTTAGTTGTGCAATTGTAGAGTGTTTTTGTCAGAAATTTTTATTCAGTTGTGCATTTCTATCTGGACGATGTTACAGCGTTGTTGATAGCCAGTCACCAAATGGTAGCCCGGGAAGACCATTAGCAGCTGATATTCATGCATTTTCAGAGTCTGTAAAATCTAAGTTTTCTGCTGCTTCAGCCAGGTATGTGAAATTGTGTTAAATGGTGTCAAATTGTTGACTAGTTTATTGACCCGAGGAAACTTAAATTAGAACTTGCGTCATTTTTTATCTAGCGTATTCTGTCAGCAATTCTTTTTTATTTTTATCATTAAAAGGGTGTACATTTAAGTTATCTTGTGAAATTCATTATTATTAAAATTAAAAGTTATGCTTTTTCACAAAATGTCCTATTTTCATTTGCTGTCTTCTTTTTTTACCAGCTAACTCGCACACTTTTAACCTATTTTAAAAGTTACTCCTTTTGTCCACCACCTTGATATTACTAGGCTAGAAGCCCTTTGGGTATTGAAGTGTATTTTTAAATATGTACAGTTAAGTTTTTATATTGTATACACAGTATAATCACTAGCTCGTGATACATATACAAACAAAAAAATGGGAAATGATAACTAACAATAGTTAAAGGGAGTACTTGGTAACTTTTTTTGTAAGAAAAAATAATCATAAATGAAATTTATAATAGGAGTATGTTAGAATTTTGTAAAGTAATTACTTAATAATAATAGCAAGGGTATTTATCTATTGTTTGAATAAATGACCAGTTATTTCGCATGACCCATGTCCAGATTAGAGAATATTCTGTTCAGTTGGAGTTTTGAAATGATTTGACACCTCTTTTAGGTACAAGGAATCAATCTCAAAAAGCACTCAAGGTTTAAAGGCAAAATTACTTGCTAAAGATAGTTCAGTTAAAGAATTAAGCCGAGGAGTTCAGAGGGAAATGAGTGCTGGAGTTGCTAGAATCTTTGGACGTTTGGATTCTACTCTAAAAAGAAATAACGATGGAAACTTTTTCAAAGGAAAACGTACTCAAGATAATTCTGCTGAGACTGTTAGGGATTTGAGCGCCAGTGTAGAAACTATGCATCTCTAAGTTGCTTCTGGTTGTGCGGAAAGGAAGTGATAATGGCAAAGTGACGTACACTGATGAACGAATCTGCCATCGTGTTACTTAATGGTTGGTTTGTTTGCGTCCTGCAATAACTATATTTAGCATTGTTCCAAGTTCCACTTATGCTCCAAAAACATTGTCTGTCTTGTAACTTTTCTGTCTTTGTTTGCGATTACTATGACATGATGGGTGAAGAGATGGAAAGAGATTTGTTGGTGAAATCCTTCTCTCTTTTCCCATTTGTACTGTCTTTGCATGAGAAAATTCATCTATATGATGATTTCACAAATGTTGCCTGTTACAACTTAAGTGGATGATATGCGACCAGCGATCTTCATGTGTGTCTAAAAAAATCATTTTGATTCCAGTGTTGCTTGTTTCAATGTTTTCATGAAACTTTTATAAAGCCGTAGACAGTTAAATATAGAGTTTGGACTAGTAAAACTATAAGTAGATTGAACAAACTTTAATCTTGAATAGTAAAAGAATCGGCAAATGAGATTGACTCTTGAAATCCGGTCAAGTTATGGTTCGACTAGTTCAATGGAGGCGGTTTAAATGGGTTTAGCCAGATCGGTTAAATAACCTGTTTCCGGTCCAATGACATGTTTGGTCAAGAAATGCATGATTTCTGTTTACTGTCCCTTGCTAAAAAGACAACTTTTAAGCGTTGGAATAAAAATTACGATCGTTGTCAGGCGCATGATGCTCCCCGCAGTCCTAGTTGTCCACCTTGGCTGAGCGGGGGTGCGGGACGACCATACCTCATGGTCTTACTTAACCAATAAGAGTAAACTATATCATCCTTTTTTTTTGTATAAACAGTTTGATCAACTAAAAGTTTAACTAAACAACAAAAGATAAAACAAGATTTATGTTTGATCAACTACAAGTGTAATTAAACGACAAAAGATAAAACACGATTTATAAATAACATCAATGAGGGAAAAACCGTTTACGCAAGTACTTTATGCTTTAAATTTGGAAGATGAAAATCGACATCGTGTTTTATGTGGGATTAAGAAATTCACAGCAATTTCTTAGTTCCCACAACAGCATGAAGTTTTGGTTTTGCCTGCGATCGTGAAACTCATCACCGTCAAGTTCGCCAGCGGTGCTGCAGAGGACTTCTCCGATGATCGTTAAAATATCAAAAAGTGGGTCAATGCAGGACGAGCTAGAGGAAACTTCACGCTGAGCAACAATATCTAAACTTAATTAAATCCCAATTTCATAGAAACCGTGTTTCCAACCACCAATTTGGTCCCTGTGATGTAGACACTTAAACCAATTATTATATCTCTCTTTACAAGAAAAAGAGAAACAAGGATCAAAGGACTTTAGTTGACTTGGATGAATTCAATACATTACTAATAGGATATATATTAGTATTTATCATACAGCACTCCCTACTTCATATCTATAAATGTGTGATTACATAGTTGGAGATACTATCCAAACTACCCTCCTGGTTCATATCTGTTATTATGTTTGTATCGTCATCCTCAGAGTCACGGCAACTGTGCCGCCAGTTTACGTTATCTGAGATTCAGCTAGCAACCAGAAACTTTGATGAGTTATTAGTCATAGGCTGTGGGGGGTTTGGCAAGGTTTACAAAGGAACCATCTATGAGCCAAATCTTTTGGCTGCTGCCATAAAGCGGCTGGATTCGACTTCTAATCAAGGAGCATCGGAATTTTGGGCTGAAGTAAATATGCTTTCTAACCTAAGGCACTGTCACTTGGTGTCTTTAATTGGTTATTGCAATGATGGGCAAGAAATGATACTTGTTTACGAATATATGTCAAATGGAACACTTGAAGATCATCTCCACAGACGCCAAACCCCTCTATCTTGGGTGCAAAGGCTCACAATATGCATAGGGGCTGCTCGCGGGTTAGATTATCTTCATTCTGGTACAGGTATTAAGCATGGACTTGTACATCGTGATGTTAAAAGCTCAAATATATTGTTGCATAAGAGCTGGGAAGCTAAGATTTCAGATTTTGGATTGTCGAAAATATGTCCGAAAAACCAGCAGACCACTCATGTCAACACTATCGTAAAAGGCACGTTTGGATATCTTGATCCTGATTACTTTTACACCGGTAAGCTGACCCGAAAATCTGACGTGTATGCTTTTGGGGTAGTGTTGTTTGAAGTTTTGTGCGGGAAACGAGCAGTAGATACAACTATAGATGAGGAGCACTGGGGTTTGGCTAGATGGGCTCAAGACTCCATTAAAGAAGGCAGGCTAAAGCAAATCGTTGATACTAATATACGGGAGACAATATCCACTAAATGTTTGAAGGACTATGCAAGGCTAGCAGATCAGTGTTTACATAGCCATCCAAAGAAACGACCTACAATGGCGGAGATTGTGGCGGGCTTGAATCTATTCTAGTCTCACAGGAGAAAGCCAACAAAACATTGCATGGTGGGGGCATGACAATATTTGGTAAAAGAGTACCAATGTTTGTCTTTCCATCCAATGGTAACAACTCAGGTATCATTGTCTCTTCCACATTTCGGTGTTTAGATTACCATTCTTCTAATATATCCATACGTAACATATTGTTATTTTTTACACATGTAGTAGAAAGTACAAGTTCAAGCTCCTTAAAGTTATTTTCTGATTTTGTTGGAGATGAAAGCAGAATACCGTACGAGTTTGATTGTGATACTATTTGTGTTGCAACTGATAACTTTTCTGACGCTAATATAGTTCCACAATCTGCATTTGCTTCCATGTATAAGGTATCCATAATAACATATCAAATTACCGATTCCAAAGGCTTCGAAAACTCTAAACTAGCTGGTATTTTCAGGGGATGCTAGAAAATGGACAGAGAGTCGGAATTGCAGGACCTTATTCCAGTTCTGAATGCCAAAGAGCTGAAGATGTATTGTCATTAATGGTACAACTTCAACATGAGAATTTGCTTAAGTTGCTTGGATATTACATTAAAGAAGCAAAACCGTTCTTTGTGTTTGAGCTTGCAGTAAATGGAAGCTTGGATCGCTTGATATATGGTATGATTTTTCATTTTAAAATATGTACCTCTCATGCTCGCTGTCACTGCATGTTCGACACAAAGCGTACTACTACAAACATGTATTTTGTGATTTTGTCTTTGTAGATCCTAATTGCGATGTTTTGGGGTGGAATGAGCGGTACAAAATACTACTAGGTGTTGCAAGGGTACTTCTTTACCTTCACAAGGATGCTCCCATTCGGATCATACATGGTGATGTCAGACCTGAAAACATCCTTCTAGATGAAAGCTTAGAGCCCAAACTCTCAGATTTCAGATTTGCAAGATGCTTGATCAATGAGACTGATTGTGTTGATATGGATGTGATTCATTGGACCTCTAAGTACATGCTGAGATACTATGGTTTTTTAAATATTCCTTTGTTGAACTATTCACGGGATCCATCTAACGAAAGTTTCTTATTGGTTCTTTGATGATTCAGAACTCAATTTACTTTTGCTTTTTCACAACAAACTATTACAACTTTGCAATGATACTTAAGGGACAATGATACGATTTTAAATGAGAGAGACTGTCATTTAATACAAAACCAATTTTAAGCAGAGAACTATGAGAACTGCATAAACACATGTACCTATTGCTTTAAATATGATACATAAATTAGTTATGTAACCTCATAACACACACACACTCTCTCTCTCTCATAATATTTGGCATGCACGCCGGGGGTCTCACTGGAAGCAGCCTCTCTATTCCTAACGGGTAGAGGTAAGGTTGTCTACATCTTACCCTCCTCAGACCCTACCTTAGCTTTGCTATTGGTGGGATTTACTGAGTATGATGATGATGATGATGATGATATGTACAAGTGTTTATGCAGTCTCGCTGTTATCTACTTAAATTGATTAGGTATACAACGCACCCCTTTATATACGTATGTTCTATGTTTAAATGATTTTTCCTTCGGTTTTGTAAGGTCTCAGCATGGTCGTTTGTCAACTAAGTTTGATGTCCTCAGTTTTGGCATGTTGATTTTGAAAACTATAAGTGGATGCAGGACGTACAAAGCTAATGAAAACTTCCTACAATATGTAAGTGTGATTGTGGATGATCATATTTAAAAGTGACAATTCTAATCCATTTACTTATGAGTTGGCCAAATGTATTATCCTACTGTTGCATTATTATCCTACTTTCTATTGTCATTTTTTTGGTGGAACATTAGGTGTGTAACTGTAACTACATGCTTGTTGGTTTTATCGTAGGCTTGGACGAATTGGTGGGAAGGAACATATTCAGATATCGTTGATCCTAGAATTGATGCAGATTCAAGTTCCATAAGAAGATTTATCCACATTGGGTTGTTATGTGTTCAAGCAAATGCAATTGACAGACCAACAATGAAGGATGTCAACAGCATGCTGCTTAGCAGTTCCTTTCTTACCCTCCCTATTCCTAAAAATCCGCATATTATGGAAGATGAGTGGGCTTGTACAAATGGTCATGAAGTTTTGTCGATTAACTACGGTTCTGAGACAGTTAGAGGAATTGGTATTGGAGCCAGAACGGTTCCTGCACAAGTTTTAGAAGAGGATTTGGCTTATACAAATGGTCAGGAAGTTTTGTCGTCGAATAACTATGATTTTGGGACAGCTGAGGACTTCATTTTGGAGCTAGAACCCCGATAAAAGTCTTTCACGTGTATGAACAGGGTCGTGTATATTAATTGATAGCTAGTAGCACAAAATATAAGCGAAAACGACAAGGCATTTGTACCAAGAGTTTATGCCTAAAAGTAATGTATGCTTCAATGTTATTATTTCAATCCTTGCATATTGATGGTGGTGGAACTGCAAATGATAATGGTTCAAAACTTCATATGGATAAATCACAAAACTTACCTAGAAGTAAAGTTTTTCTTCAGTATTTACTGCCTCCTAAATTAGTCAATATAAAAAATAAAGCATTATTATAGTAATAGTTTTTCTTCCAATCGTATTTCACATATTAACTCTCTAATGAAATTTGAAAAATAAGTGTTGGTAGGTTAAACTAAGGGTGTTCATTGAATCGAATATCGAATTTTCGAATTATTCGAATCGAATTGTTCGAATAATTTTTATTTTTCCTTGAATTCGTATTCGATTCGAATTCGATTAAAATCTACTTAATTCGATTCGAATTCGTATTCGAATAAAAAACCCAATTCGTATTCGATTAAAAATTCGAATCGAATTCGAATAAATTCGATTTAATTCAGATTCTTTAAAAACTTGTAAAAAAACTTTCTAAATAAAGTACCACAAGTCTAAAGTTCAAAACGAGAAGTCGGGAATAACCACTCCACATTACAAGTTAATATTTTTATGCTTAGAAATCTATTGATAGATTTGTTACTTAGGTTTTAGTTATGGACCATGTAGTGGGTTCGATAATGGGTAATTTTAATACTTGGAAAAAAATTTGAAAATAATTTATAGCATAGCCTAATAAAAGTCATATATGTATTATATATAAAAATAATAAATAAAAATGTATAATTTTTATTCGAATTTCGAATCGAATCGAATTTGAAATTATAAATTCGTATTCGATTCGTATTCTATTTACTTGACTCGAATTGAATCGAATTCGAATTCTTATAATCGAAACGAATTCTTGATAATCAAATCGAATTTAAACGAATTTCGAATTTTTCGAATTCGAAACGAATTCTGCACACCCCTAGGTTAAACCCACAAAATAATAACAAACTACTAATAACTATAATAATTAACAACAGTAATTGAGCTGGTTTATATCGTAGAAACATACTTTCTAGAAAATTATGATATTATTGTAATTGTGTAAAATACAATATTGCTTAACGTACGAGCGCACGCTATGGAAATTACGCATGTTGAAACATAATTACGCATGTTGAAAGGTGTAACACCTCGAAAATTCACGTCCTATAATGTGTTGACACGTGTCAAAAGTTTGAACGTGTGAAAGAATGTTATAAAAGGACTAAAGTTGACAAACATGGAAAGTATGTGAATATACGGGTTCTAAATGTCAACAGTGAATAAATATACTTCATAATAACCCTACATGATGTTTATAACATCAAACGAGTAAATCATGGATCATACGAAGCTAAAAGTGAGAGATTACAAACTACAGGGGTTAAATGTGTCAACATGTTTAAGTTATACCTCTGAGTGACCTTTTGACAAACCCGAAGCTTTGTAACTGTTAATTATGATCACTAGAATGCACGATATAAATTTCATAAAGTTTCGTAATCGTATGAGAAAGTTATGATCAAATTCGTATGCGAGGGGTTAAAGTGTTAACGTTGAAAGTTATGACTTTTCGGGTTAACCGGAAGTGTCCAAGGACTTGGCAAAGTGGGTATAAGTCCTAAAGCCCTTGTAGGTAAATATAAGGGGGTCAAAATGCAAGAATTAGGCTTAGTTGCCCTTTCGAAAGGCCAAGGGACAAGATGTGGAAACTAGAAAATAAAAATTTCTGATTTCAAGGGCCATGCGGCCCGCGTAAAGTTTGGTTAACATCTCATGCGGGCCGCGTCAGGACGTCAGATGCAGAAACTTCGACCAGCAGCCTGTATTCGTGGGTATTCGACTTTTAATCGATCTTTTTGCATTATGGGCGACCCCTAGGCACCCCCTAAGCCTTAGGGACACATGTTGGTGGGTTGTGGGCAGTGATAGAGTTGTGTGTCAACTTCTTGTGGTGAGAAATTCACTATATAAAGGCCATAACTTGCAACTCATTGATCACACCTTCATCTGCACAATTGGAGCATTTCTGGAGCTAAGGATCCCTCTCAAGTGATCACATTTCGTGCATAGGACCTTGGTAAGTCTGCTAAACCTTTCTTAATTAAGTTTTAGCTTAGTTTTAGCTTAAAAGTCAAACCGTCGTAATTAACGGTTGACTTTAAGATTAATCACTAATGGTCCAGTGATTAGTCGAATCAAAAGTAGTTGTAAGTTGGTAATTATATGGGTAATAAAACCTCAAAAGGGTTCCCCCTGATTCCCACTCTAACTAGGTCTAATGTCGGGTCAAACGTGTAATTAAAAAGTCATCAGAATGTTTAAAATGCAATTTATGCATGATTAGCAATGTAGAACACATACAACCTGTTTGATCATTAATATAACTTGGTAATTAGTGTAAGAACATGTCTAAACATGTTCAACCCGACAATTTCCTGTTTAGACCCGGTTCGGAACCGAAAGTCGCATAGTTTGACTTATACTTTGACTTTCAGTTCTGACCCGTTATGGTATGTTTTAGAAATGCCTTAGAGCTTTATTTGGACCAGGTTTCATGCTAGTATAACCCTCTGTGATTATACACCTCGGATCATTAGTTATCCAATTAATATGCATGATTCCGTTAATTGCTCATATGTTGACCATTATGCCCTTTTCACCTTAAAACGTGATTTTTGGAAATGTAAAAGAGTAGAAACTTTAATTACTGATATATAAACTTGTATGCAAAATTTGACATCAGTTTGAGGTGTAGATTAAGAGTTATGCTCGTTAGCGTAAAATTAAAGCTTTATGTTAATTAAACGACGTATTTAGCGTATAGCCTACTTAAACATACTTTTTGATATTAAACTCCTTACCCACTGAGGTAATATATTATTTTGGGATTTTTAAATATTTTTAATTAATTTTAGGCTGAGCATAACTTATAGTCGTAGGCTTAATCCGGTAATTGTCGGTTTTGCCCCTACGGGCCATAAAATGAGTTTTACATATCTAAATGACTCCAAACCTTTTGATACTGACCACATATGATAAATAAATTATTTTAAGCCTTCTGGAAATATAAAAATATCAGATTTAAGTATCGAACCCGGAAATGGCCTTTAATCGCCTTTTTAAGCGTTTTTAACGCATAGTATGTGCTATAACTATATTAAACATACAAGGGTTGATACCTACTGATATTTGAGGCAAATTATAATGTTTTAACAGTAAGCAAAAGTTGTTTAACTCAGACTCCAGTTTTGAGCTTTTCGGCTTATGTGAAATTACCAAAATACCCCTACGGGGCATAGTTTGGTTATAATTGGTAAATTTCACATATATACTTTATCCTACTGTTATAACTTGTAAAATTGAGTATGTTTGCTGATTACATCAGACCTGTAACTCAGTTAAACACTTAAACTCTTTTATAAACTTTTAAATGACCAAACTACCCCTACGGGGCATAGTTTGTGTTTAAATCCGTTTCGGGCATAATAAAAGACATCTTACTGATGTCACAACATATATGAAGCATATTAACTTAGGAAACCTGTAAATAGCTCTCATGGTTACCCGTTACGCTTATTACGCGTTCGGTTCGGTTTATGTAACTAGTTTACATAAATTAGCCTAAACGGGTCAAACCTTATCGGTTTTATCTCAAAATCCAGAATGTGAATAATAAACCCATATTAAGCAAGTCTTCAAACTTGTCGGGTCTAAATCACATTCTATCCGGTCTTCGCTTAATCGTACGTACGAACCGTATCTTTGAAACTAACCGGTCAAAGCTTAAGCTTAATTAAAGACCCGTTAGGATTCTAATAGGTTATTATAAACCTTCGTTCCAGATTAGGAGTACCAGTAAAAGCTACGTGCGTTTGCTTATTGTGATTTATACATTGCTCAGGTAAAAACTTTTAACTTATTGTCCCTATACGGGCTTGGGTTACGGTATATAGCATACCGCTTGATCGAGCATCAAATCCTCCACCGTTGAGTGGGTAATTGAATAATTTGATCGGCTCGTTTAAACAGTCTTGTTACTTAAAGCCTTTGGGGGGTTAATGACCATGTCCCGGATATCCTTGGCATCATTTTACGAAATGGCCACGACTTAAGCGCGGGGTGTAGGCGTACACCCGTCAGTGCACAAAAGAATATTGTGGTGTGTCTGTTGATCTTTAACCCGGACAAGATCCGGGCTACTGAACGCACAAGGAACATGTAATTCGTTCACAAGATTATAATATCAAATAATTCTCCCAAGTTAAAGTAAAATGTTTATGCCATGTGCATCCAAACCAATTTTCAATCATTTTCCAAAATGAGTCAGTTGATTGTATTTACCAGTGTAAACTGACGTATTTTTCCAAAAAGATTAAATGCAGGTACTAAGCGTAATTGGCTGGGATTTCTCCTTAGCATCATTAGAAGTCTCGCAAGCTTAAGATGCCTGAAGTCTGTTGAACTATTGTTTCATATTTTGTTTCCGATACATCTGTGGATAAACTTCCGAATATTGTGACATTTGACATTACAATATTAAATTCGGTTGTATTATATCTTTTAAAATTTCTTCCGCTGTGCATATTAAATATTGTGTTGTTTGACTATTATGTTGCCAACCACGTCACGATACTCCCCCACCGGTGACACGTGGAATTCGGGGTGTGACAGGTTGGTATCAGAGCCAACACTGAGTGAATTAAACACTAGCCTTTTGTGTTTAATCTCAATAACACAATTGCACATTTCTAAACTTAGTCTAGACATATAACATAGGACAAATTCCACTTTGTTTGTGTTGTCCTTTATTTTACATATTTCTGTTTTGTTATCTCATGCTATATTGACAGGATTAACAAAAATGCCGCCAAGATTCTTTAGAAGAAGAGGACGTGGAAAGGGGCCAATCACCGCCCCCAATGACAACGAGGCAGGACCCTCGAATGTGCGAGCTCCTTCGACCACAGAGAGTGACGATCCCCGGCAGAACCGGAGGAACCTATTCGAGCCGGCTAGACGGTCGGTCTCACACAGTTCAACACCTCCTAACCCTTATGGGCCACAGCCGGATTATGAGCCCAACAACCCTCAACCTTCATATATACCGTTACAGCGATCTTTATCGCACCACTCCTTTGGTGACCCTACACCTGTTTTTAGGGGCCGGTTTAACCCGGCAAATTTTATACAAGAACTAGTGGGTTTTAACCCATTGGGACCGGAGGACCATTTCTCGGGGGACAACGCAGATGATATGGACGAGGATACGGACCCCGTCGAGCCTGCCAGTGGTACACCAAACCACCCGATAGAGATCTCTGACGGATCTTCTTTCCACGGATCACCCTATGTTGGTCCAGACAGCTTTCAGGCTATGTTCACCAGGCACGAATGGTACTATACACCTCCTCGCCATTCACCTCCTCAGCAGCAGCAGCAGCAACAGGATCCCTCTGTGGATTCACGGTTTGTGGCAGTCACGCCACCACCTCCACCGCCACCAGTTCAACCAGCACCTCCGCAACCGCCAAGGCGTAGGAGATCTGGACCGCGTATGTCTACACGGGGAGGGGACTTTCATTTCAGCTCTCCTCGTCAATCTAGTGGCAGTCACTATCCGCCACATCAGGAGGACCCACAAATGGGTGGACCTTCACAGCCAGTTGTACCGCAGCCACCGCCGATGGGTTTTGACAACCCAATACCAGCATATACGGGTTCCATGGCATACAACCCGTTTGAACCACCGACTCACCACAACTATGGTTACGCGGAGGCCGATCCTTACATGGTAGCGGCAAATTATAACGCTCTTCACCCGGAGGGACCATGCGGAGCTCCATGGGGAGTAGGTTACCCGACTCAGGGGTACCAGATACCTCCTAGACCTATTATCCGGACGCATTCGCAGCCGCCACGGTTTTCTCCCCCAGAAAGGGAGGAAATCCTGCAAAGGTTGGATGAAGTAGAGCGAGGCTTCCACCGTGACCGTAGGGAGAGACAGAGCTTCTTCCAAGGATTGGCAAGCTTGATCAAAGGGAAGAACAAGAAGGATCATTGAATCCTTCCAATTGTTGTTGAGCCCCTGCGTGGGCCAGTCTTATTGTATAAGCCCCTGCGTGGGTGTATTTGGTTGTTAAGCCCCTACGTGGGTATGTAGGTTTGTTTGTTTACTTTAAGCCCCTGCGTGGGCCTATCATTCTATAAGCCCCTGCGTGGGTATGTGTGTTATTAAGCCCCTGCGTGGGTAAGTACTTGTTTAAACCCCTACGTGGGTAAGTTTGTTTATTTGAAAAGACCCGTTTAGGGCAGCGTGTAATATTTTCATAAATTAATGGAATGTTTGTTTTATAAATTTCATATTTGTCATTATGTGCATAGATAAATTATATATGAAATAAATAAATTAAAGTCATTCCTTTTGAAATAATCCGCCTATGTAAATTTTTAAATAAGAATCTTAAGAGTGAAACCTAGTCTAAGTGTCATTATAAAGACCTGACCATGATGGTAAGACCTATTTAAAAGATTCAAATCCCTGTTAACATCTGAAAACATGTTAACACTCCCGGCAGATGTGATTCATTTAAAATCACACGCATTATTATTATGTAAGGATCTTTCTAAAGATTCCAAACCCAACTTAATGATCTCTGAATCATGGGTCAGATCATCAATTTCGATGATCATATTTTTACCATACGTGGTAATACGTGCCTACGGGCCATGCTCATTTCCATATGAGCCAAAAGACAGTGGTAGCTATGACTCCCTGTCTGGTAAAGGTAATGAACTATGTTCAAACCTTAAAAGCTTTGATTCTATGAAATCATAGCTTATAATTAAAATTGTCTATGTGACTAAGCCTTATGTGCTAATATATATTGTTATTGTTTATAATTAGGATAAAATTATAATTGAAATCCTAATTTAATACGATTAATAAATTAACCAAATATGGTCTCTGTTTACCATGGTTAATGAGTTACCCTAAGGGGTAATTCCATAATAAACTCCCAAATAAGTTATTGTCCTTGTTTTCTGCAACAGTTCAATTAAAATGGCTGACTCAGACGAAATAAATAGCCATCCAGTGGAGCAAAATGATAACGCCCGGATTACTTTAACGGGTGCTGAATTAAAAGCGATAGTAGACGGCGCTGTTACACAGGCCTTGGAACGACAGTACGAAGAGTATAGTGGGACTCGGAGTAGGACCCTATCTACACCGCGCTCAAAGCCTAAAGCTCACTCAGAAGCTCACAGCAAGCCTCCCTCCCAGAAGGAGGAACCCAAGAAAGTGGATGACGATCGTCAATCCACAAACCACCACAGTGGACCCTCTCTGATAGTCGTGCCGAAACAAACCCATAATAAGGGTTGCTCCTATAAGTATTTTGTATCTTGCAAACCCCGGGATTTCACTGGGGAGAAGGGAGCCATTGACTGTATGACCTGGCTGCATAAGATGGATACGGTTGTGGATATCAGCGGATGCGCTGAGAGAGACGTGGTCAAGTTTGTGTCGCAGTCTTTTAAGGGTGAAGCTTTAGCATGGTGGAGATCTCTGATTCAAGCCACCGGGAAAATCCCATTGTACAATATGTCATGGGATCAATTTGTTGCCCTTATCAAGGAAAATTACTGCCCTCAGCATGAGGTGGAGAAGATAGAGTCTGATTTTCTATCGTTGGTGATGACAAACCTTGACTGTCAAGCTTACCTAACGAGCTTCAACACAATGTCCCGGTTGGTTCCTTATCTGGTGACCCCGGAACCAAAAAGAATCGCTCGTTTTATCGGTGGTTTAGCCCCCGAGATCAAAGCAAGCGTGAAAGCTTCTCGGCCAGCTACTTTTAGATCCGTAGCTGACATTTCCTTATCCCTCACTCTGGATGCGGTCAGGCAGAGATCGCTGAGGAATAAGGAGGCTGAGAAGAGAAAACGTGAAGGTGATAGTTAACAGAGGTCGAACAAGAAGCACCGTGGGAACGGTGACAACAAGAAAGGACCTGAGTCAAGGAAAGATGGGCATCAGTCTGGTGAGAAGCTCAAATGCAAAATTTGCAAGAAGCAGCACTATGGAAAGTGCAGACTCGAGTCGAACTCTCAGGCTCAGTCGAAAACCTTTGCTTGTGGTATATGCAAGTCCACGGATCACAAAACCTTGGATTGCAAGAAGATGAAAGACGCAACGTGCTACCGTTGCAATGAAAAGGGGCACATTAAGACCAACTGCCCTAAATACACCAAGAAGCCTGAGGAGGCCAAGAAGACAAATGCTAGAGTCTTCAGAATGGATGCCAAAGAAGCAGTGCTAGATGACAATGTTATTACAGGTACTTTCCTTGTAAATGACGTCTATGCTAGAGTACTTTTTGATTCAGGCGCTGATAAGTCTTTCGTTGATAATAAGTTTTGTGAATTGCTGAAATTACCTGTCAAAACCTTAAAAGTGAATTATGAGGTAGAGTTAGCAGATGGAACCATAGAAACCGTCTCAACTGTATTAGATGGATGTGTTATATCCATTAAGAACCATTCTTTTCCTCTGTCTCTACTTCCCTTTAAGTTGGCCGGTTTTGACATAGTTCTGGGTATGGACTGGTTATCTCATAACCAGGCCCAAATTGTCTGTAACAAGAAACAAGTGGTAATAAAGACTCTGTCTGGTGAATCACTTACCATTCGGGGAGATACCCAGTATGGACTGCCTGAGCAACCTGACTATGCTTAAGGCTTCCAAGTGTTTAAAGAAGGGTTGTGTCATCTACATGGCACAAGTGATTATTGATGAGCCTAAACCGAAGATAGAAGACATTCCTGTCATTTCTGAATATCCCGAAGTTTTTCCTGAAGAACTACCTGGGTTGCCACCAGTTAGACAAGTGGAATTCAGGATTGATATCATCCCCGGAGCAGCACCAGTTGCTAGAGCACCTTATAGGTTGGCGCCCACAGAGATGAAAGAATTGAGGACACAGCTAGACGAATTACTAGCTAAAGGTTTCATTAAACCTAGCTCGTCTCCTTGGGGAGCGCCAGTCCTGTTTGTCAAGAAGAAGGATGGATCGATGCGTCTGTGCATCGACTATCGTGAGCTGAATAAGGTCACGATAAAGAATAGATATCCTTTGCCCAGGATCGACGATTTGTTCGATCAGTTACAAGGGGCAAGTTATTTCTCGAAGATTGACTTAAGGTCAGGCTACCATCAATTGAAAGTTAGAGATGAAGACGTGCATAAAACAGCATTTAGGACTCGTTATGGTCATTACGAGTTCTTAGTGATGCCTTTTGGGCTCACTAATGCACCTGCCACGTTCATGGATCTCATGAATCGCGTTTGCAAGCCGTACTTAGATAAATTCGTCATCGTCTTCATTGACGACATTCTCATTTACTCTAAGAGCCAAGCTGATCATGAGAAACATCTTCGATGTATTCTCAAACTTTTACATCACGAGAAACTCTATGCCAAATTCTCTAAGTGTGAATTTTGGCTACGAGAAGTCCAATTTCTTGGACATGTGGTCAGTGAGCGTGGTATCCAGGTGGATCCCGCTAAAGTTGAAGCTGTTATGAATTGGCAAGAGCCAAAGACGCCTACGGAGATTCGTAGCTTCCTGGGATTGGCAGGATATTACAGGCGTTTCATTGAAAAATTTTCAAGGATTGATGCGCCCCTAACTTCTCTAACTAAGAAGAAGATTAAGTTCGACTGGGGGCCTAAACAACAAGAAGCTTTCGATATTCTCAAGCAGAAGTTGAGCAATGCTCCTGTGTTGACATTGCCTGATGGAATCGAAGAGTTTGTAGTTTATTGTGATGCATCACACACCGGGATGGGGTGTGTGCTTATGCAGAAAGGCAAGGTTATTGCCTATGCATCGCGACAGTTAAAGGTGCATGAAAAGAATTACACCACCCACGACTTGGAATTGGGTGCCGTTGTATTCGCTCTAAAACTATGGAGGAATTACCTATATGGAATCAAGTGTGTGATCTATTCTGATCACAAGAGCCTCCAGCACCTGTTTAATCAGAAAGATTTAAACATGAGGCAACGCCGTTGGATGGAGACTCTGAACGATTATGATTGTGAAATCAGATACCATCCCGGCAAGGCGAATGTAGTCGCTGACGCCTTGAGCAGAAAGGAAAGGGTGAAACCCATCCGAATCAATGCCAAGCGCATGGAAGTAAAGAATAATTTGATTGAAAGATTGTTAGCTGCACAGAAGGAAGCTCTGTTGGAAGCTAACTATCCTCACGAAAAGCTAGGAGTAACTGAGGAGCAGTTAACTCTTAGCAAGGACGGAATTCTAAGATTGAATGGACGAATATGGGTTCCAATTCATGGAGGACTTCGTGATGTTATCCTCCAGGAAGCCCATAATTCCAAATACTCCGTTCATCCTGGAGCTGATAAGATGTACCAGGATCTAAGAGCAAATTATTGGTGGATAGGCTTGAAAAAGTCTGTAGCCGCCCATGTAGCAAAATGCTTGACATGTGCGCAAGTCAAAGCCGAGCATCAGAAACCGTCAGGGTTGCTACAACAGCCTGAACTTCCTACGTGGAAGTGGGAAATGGTAACTATGGATTTCATCACCAAGTTACCTAAGACAAGGAAAGGCAATGATACAATATGGGTTATAGTTGACAGACTGACTAAGTCAGCATATTTCTTACCCATCAAGGAGACTTATAGCTCCGACATGTTAGCCCAGTTATACGTTGATAAGATTGTAGCCTTACATTGCATACCTGTGTCTATTATCTCTGACAGAGATACTAGATACACGTCACATTTTTGGAAGAGTTTCCAGCAATCTTTGGGCACCCGTTTGAATTTCAGTACGGCTTATCATCCTCAGACTGACGGTCAGAGTGAGCGTACTATTCAAACGTTGGAAGACATGCTACGTGCATGTGCGATCGATTTGGGTGGTAGTTGGGATAAGAACTTACCGTTAATCGAATTCTCCTACAACAATAGCTACCACACCAGCATAAAGGCTGCGCCTTTTGAGGCATTATATGGTAGAAAGTGTAGATCGCCCGTTTGTTGGGCGGAAGTTGGAGATGTCCAATTATCAGGACCAGAGATAGTCTTTGAAACAACGGACAAGATTGTCCAGATTCGTGACCATCTCAAGGCTGCCCGAGATAGGCAGAAGAGTTACGCAGATCTAAAGCGTAAAGCTTTTCACTTCGAAGTAGGTGATAAAGTGTTGCTTAAAGTATCACCCTGGAAGGGAGTGATGCGTTTTGGTAAGAAAGGCAAACTAAGCCCGAGATACATAGGACCTTTCGAGGTTATCGAACGTGTCGGGTCAGTTGCCTATAAGTTAAACTTACCGGAAGAGCTCAGTGGAATTCACAATGTGTTCCACATCTGCAATCTGAAGAAGTGCTTTGCTGATGAATCACTGGTAATACCACATACAGATGTGCATATAGATGAGAGCTTAAAATTTGTGGAAAAACCTTTGTCGATTGAAGATCGACAGGTTAAGAAGCTTCGAAGGAAGCATGTACCTATTGTAAAGGTCAAAAGGGATGCCCGTAGAGGACCCGAATACACGTGGGAGGTTGAATCCACAATGAAAGAAAAGTACCCTTACTTATTTCAGTAAATCTCAGGGTCGAGATTTCTTTTAAGGGGGTGAGGATGTAACACCTCGAAAATTCACGTCCTATAATGTGTTGACACGTGTCAAAAGTTTGAACGTGTGAAAGAATGTTATAAAAGGACTAAAGTTTACAAACATGGAAAGTATGTGAATATACGGGTTCTAAATGTCAACAGTGAATAAATATACTTAATAATAACCCTACATGATGTTTATAACATCAAACGAATAAATCATGGATCATACGAAGCTAAAAGTGAGAGATTACAAACTACAGGGGTTAAATGTGTCAACATGTTTAAGTTATACCTCTGAGTGACCTTTTGACAAACCCGAAGCTTTGTAACTGTTAATTATGATCACTAGAATGCACGATATAAATTTCATAAAGTTTCGTAATCGTATGAGAAAGTTATGATCAAATTCGTATGCGAGGGGTTAAAGTGTTAACGTTGAAAGTTATGACTTTTCGGGTTAACCGGAAGTGTCCAAGGACTTGGCAAAGTGGGTATAAGTCCTAAAGCCCTTGTAGGTAAATATAAGGGGGTCAAAATGCAAGAATTAGGCTTAGTTGCCCTTTCGAAAGGCCAAGGGACAAGATGTGGAAACTAGAAAATAAAAATTTCTTATTTCAAGGGCCATGCGGCCTGCGTAAAGTTTGGTTAACATCTCATGCGGGCCGCGTCAGGACGTCAGATGCAGAAACTTCGACCAGCAGCCTGTATTCGCGGGTATTCGACTTTTAATCGATCTTTTTGCATTATGGGCGACCCCTAGGCACCCCCTAAGCCTTAGGGACACATGTTGGTGGGTTGTGGGCAGTGATAGAGTTGTGTGTCAACTTCTTGTGGTGAGAAATTCACTATATAAAGGCCATAACTTGCAACTCATTGATCACACCTTCATCTGCACAATTGGAGCATTTCTGGAGCTAAGGATCCCTCTCAAGTGATCACATTTCGTGCATAGGACCTTGGTAAGTCTGCTAAACCTTTCTTAATTAAGTTTTAGCTTAGTTTTAGCTTAAAAGTCAAACCGTCGTAATTAACGGTTGACTTTAAGATTAATCACTAATGGTCCAGTGATTAGTCGAATCAAAAGTAGTTGTAAGTTGGTAATTATATGGGTAATAAAACCTCAAAAGGGTTCCCCCTGATTCCCACTCTAACTAGGTCTAATGTCGGGTCAAACGTGTAATTAAAAAGTCAACAGAATGTTTAAAATGCAATTTATGCATGATTAGCAATGTAGAACACATACAACCTGTTTGATCATTAATATAACTTGGTAATTAGTGTAAGAACATGTCTAAACATGTTCAACCCGACAATTTCCTGTTTAGACCCGGTTCGGAACCGAAAGTCGCATAGTTTGACTTATACTTTGACTTTCAGTTCTGACCCGTTATGGTATGTTTTAGAAATGCCTTAGAGCTTTATTTGGACCAGGTTTCATGCTAGTATAACCCTCTGTGATTATACACCTCGGATCATTAGTTATCCAATTAATATGCATGATTCCGTTAATTGCTCATATGTTGACCATTATGCCCTTTTCACCTTAAAACGTGATTTTTGGAAATGTAAAAGAGTAGAAACTTTAATTACTGATATATAAACTTGTATGCAAAATTTGACATCAGTTTGAGGTGTAGATTAAGAGTTATGCTCGTTAGCGTAAAATTAAAGCTTTATGTTAATTAAACGACGTATTTAGCGTATAGCCTACTTAAACATACTTTTTGATATTAAACTCCTTACCCACTGAGGTAATATATTATTTTGGGATTTTTAAAGATTTTTAATTAATTTTAGGCTGAGCATAACTTATAGTCGTAGGCTTAATCCGGTAATTGTCGGTTTTGCCCTTACGGGCCATAAAATGAGTTTTACATATCTAAATGACTCCAAACCTTTTGCTACTGACCACATATGATAAATAAATTATTTTAAGCCTTCTGGAAATATAAAAATATCAGATTTAAGTATCGAACCCGGAAATGGCCTTTAATCGCCTTTTTAAGCGTTTTTAACGCATAGTATGTGCTATAACTATATTAAACATACAAGGGTTGATACCTACTAATATTTGAGGCAAATTATAATGTTTTAACAGTAAGCAAAATTTGTTTAACCCAGACTCCAGTTTTGAGCTTTTCGGCTTATGTGAAATTACCAAAATACCCCTACGGGGCATAGTTTGGTTATAATTGGTAATTTCACATATATACTTTATCCTACTGTTATAACTTGTCAAATTGAGTATGTTTGCTGATTACATCAGACCTGTAACTCAGTTAAACACTTAAACTCTTTTATAAACTTTTAAATGACCAAACTACCCCTACGGGGCATAGTTTGTGTTTAAATCCGTTTCGGGCATAATAAAAGACATCTTACTGATGTCACAACATATATGAAGCATATTAACTTAGGAAACCTGTAAATAGCTCTCATTGTTACCCGTTACGCTTATTACGCGTTCGATTCGGTTTATGTAACTAGTTTACATAAATTAGCCTAAACGGGTCAAACCTTATCGGTTTTATCTCAAAATCCAGAATGTGAATAATAAACCCATATTAAGCAAGTCTTAAAACTTGTCGGGTCTAAATCACATTCTATCCGGTCTTCGCTTAATCGTGCGTACGAACCGTATCTTTGAAACTAACCGGTCAAAGCTTAAGCTTAATTAAAGACCCGTTAGGATTCTAATAGGTTATTATAAACCTTCGTTCCAGATTAGAAGTACCAGTAAAAGCTACGTGCGTTTGCTTATTGTGATTTATACATTGCTCAGGTAAATACTTTTAACTTATTTTCCCTATACGGGCTTGGGTTACGGTATATAGCATACCGCTTGATCGAGCATCAAATCCTCCACCGTTGAGTGGGTAATTGAATAATTTGATCGGCTCGTTTAAACAGTCTTGTTACTTAAAGCCTTTGGGGGGTTAATGACCATGTCCCGGATATCCTTGGCATCATTTTACGAAATGGCCACGACTTAAGCGCGGGGTGTAGGCGTACACCCGTCAGTGCACAAAAGAATATTGTGGTGTGTCTATTGATCTTTAACCCGGACAAGATCCGGGCTACTGAACGCATAAGGAACATGTAATTCGTTCACAAGATTATAATATTAAATAATTCTCCCAAGTTAAAATAAAATGTTTATGCCATGTGCATCCAAACCAATTTTCAATCATTTTCCAAAATGAGTCAGTTGATTGTATTTACCAGTGTAAACTGATGTATTTTCCCAAAAAGATTAAATGCAGGTACTAAGCGTAATTGGCTGGGATTTCTCCTTAGCATCATTAGAAGTCTCGCAAGCTTAAGATGCCTGAAGTCTGTTGAACTATTGTTTCATATTTTGTTTCCGATCCATCTGTGGATAAACTTCCGAATATTGTGACATTTGACATTACAATATTAAATTCGGTTGTATTATATCTTTTAAAATTTCTTCCGCTGTGCATATTAAATATTGTGTTGTTTGACTATTATGTTGCCAACCACGTCACGATACTCCCCCACCGGGCCCACCGGTGACACGTGGAATTCGGGGTGTGACAAAAGGATTCCGAGTTTGTGAAGTAGATTCCGAGTTTGTGAAGTAGATTCCGAGTTTATGATCTTTTAGGCATGTTGAAAGATAATTACGCATGTTGAATGAAGGTTCCGAGTTTGCCAAAGCGATTCCGAGTTTATGAAGTAGGTTCCGAGTTTGCGAAGTAGTGTTCCGAGTTTATGTCAACGTGCGTGATTATATTTTTCACATGTGTGATTAGAGTTTTGAGTTTCACATGCGAGTTTAAGGAATATTTGTACGTTAACCGGCCTCTTTCACAAATAGTGTGATGAGTGAACTCCACTAATTATAATCGTCGGTGCCTATTTTTATTCGAAAAAAGTGTTTCCGTTAATAGGTGGGCTGGACATGGAACTAGGTTCGGGTGCGTATTTTTATTTGAAACAAAGTGTTTCAGGTAACTGGTAAGGCTATATGGTATACAAATCGGTTTTTTTACGCCCAGTTTCAAACATGGAACTAGGTTTGGGTATGATCGCGTATTGGTGAAATCGGGATGGATGGGTGCTAAGTAAAAAAACCAAATTCTATGTACCCGGGTAGGGTAGGTTATAAAACCAGTTAAGGTGGGGTATAATATCGAATACAGCAGGGCTGTCTCTGAGAATGATAAAAAAAGTTTTAAAAAAAAAACTTTTTGAGGTTTGTGTGAGAAAAAAAATTGGGCCCCTCTCTACAATATAGACTCGTTAATCATATATCAAAATACCACAATACGACGATAATTGTTATAAAATAAACAAAAAAATAGTGTAGGAAAATGATCAAACTTACTTAAGCGAATTGTGAGGCTCTCGTAGCGTTTTTGGAAGTAAAACTCTCGATCAAGTATTTATAGTCCATACCGATTTTTCTCTATATTTAAATATATCACAATCATCCATGTTCGTAGAGTGAATGCACAACCCAAATTAGCATCGATTAAAAACAATAAATCCTAGTTTTATGTTACAAATAAAACCCTTCGGACAAGCGAAAATAACTAACACTTGAATACTTCAGTAAAAAGAACTATAATATGTATAAACATGTCCAAATTAGTTTGGCAACACGGACATTTTCATACAAATAAAATAAATTGAACTAAATATTCAGTTTTTTAAGTTTTTATTGATAATGGTTAAATGAGAAATAAAAAACCTACAAATGTAAATAAGAAAAAAAATGTAAATGGTTAAATGAGAAAAAAATAAAAGAGGTTAAAAATTTAAAATTATGAAAGCCCAAATTTAAATGTGAAAAAAAACAAAAGAGTACATTACTTTTTGAGTCCATGTGTTTTAGTGGTTTTAACCACTTGAGTCCAAAATCAAAAAGTTTAACGCCCTAAGTCCCTAGCCATTTATTTTATAACGTTTTGAGGCCAATTTTGTTCATTTTATAACGATTTGAGTCCAAAAAATTGGACTCAAAAGGTTAAAATTTGGACTCAAAAAGACTCAAATGGTTAATGAAAATGCTTATAGGGACTCAGGTCGTTAAACTTTTTGCTTTTGGACTCAACTAGTTAAAACCACTAAAACACAAGGACTCAAAAAGTAATATATATAAAACAAAATTAAAAACTAAAAAATAAGCTTGCAAAGTTGCAATTGGTGACTTGGTGTGAGCTGGGCCATTTCCCCTAATTAATAAAACTAGCTTAAATCAACCCCTGGCTCAATCAAAAACAAAACATGGAGAAACCAAAATAAATTACAAAAGGAAAGTCATCAGCCGGATTCGAACCCGGAACGAGGGGTTTACTTGACAGTTGACGCATCCGTTGAAGCAGAGAGTGAAATTGTGTATTTTTTTTATACAATAAGTTTATATGTTAAGGCAATTAGTTTAGTTGAGAAGGTAAAACGGTGTAAGGAGATGGAAGAGGAGTGGATTCATTTACAAAAGAGGTACTTGGGAATTGGTTGAGAAATTCAAGGATTGAAATTTGGTTTTTTGTAAATGGATTTAGGGTATAAGGAGTGGTTAAACATTTTCATTAGGTAAACTTTAAAATCGATCAATCAAACAGTGCCACGTCAATTTACATATTCCTCAAAAATGTTGGCGGTGGTTAAACACTTTGGAATAGGTAAACTATTTTTTTAATTTTTATTTTTTTAACTTAAGGTAAAATAAATAAAACATCAAACTTTTATAAATAAAAAAAGCAACATCTTCATCCTCATCATTATGTTGCTCTTGAGTATCGGGTATGAACTCTTCTTCGGAGTCATCTTGTATGTCTCTTGGTGATTGTGAGCGTGGGGTTTGAAAAGCAAACGGGTTAAAAGAATTTTGGGCGTCTAGGGGGTAATCATAAACACCGGGTCTAACCATCGTTGGACCGTGTAGCATCCAATTTTGGTGGGGTTGGCTATCATAACCGAAATTCGGTTGCATGGTTTGGATAAAAATGGAGGTTGGGTTTGATGAGCAAAGCCAAGTTGGGGATGAAACGACACACTAGAATCACCCGAACCACCACGTTTATCTTGAGCACTCGCCTTCGAACCGGACCCTACATTTTTTTTCTTCCCTTTACCTTTGTTTGAGTCTTCCATTTGTTTGAAAAGATTTGTTTGAGTCTTCCATTTGTTTAAAAAATGGCGGTGAATATAAAAGAGAATATGGTTTGTTTGGTGAAAATGGAAGTGAATTTGGTTTGATTTATAAAGTTGAAAGTTATTTTTTTTAATTGTAAACGGCTATATAGCCGTTGAGATTGCACGATCATCGAGAAATTCCCACCTTCCTCGCTCGGTAAAGGTTCTCCGCTCATCAAAGATTACCGATCGGTAAAGGGGTTGACGGCGGTGTTCCCGCTCGGCAAACCCACTTTGCCGCACCCCTTTACCGACCACTCCGTATACCCTTAGAAGTTGAAAGAAGGTGTGCTAGGGAGTCAGGTCCTAGATATAAAGCCAGGCTAGTGGTTATGGACTTTACTTAAAGGGCCGGTGTGGATTATGATGAAGTATACGCACCAGTGGTCAAACATTCTTCAATATCAGTAATTATGTCACAAACTGCTGGAATGAAACAAACAAAAACCGATACCAAAAAACCGATAAGTAAGCCACAAAGGTGAAAACCCTAGCTATGAGTTTTGAAAAATTCTAAAACTTTTACAGTAGACTTGGGATGTCAAAAGAAGGTTGGGGATCAATAATTTTTTTAAGTGTCTCGCTATTTTTAATAATTTAATAGCATAAATAACCACCAAATATAAATAAACTACTTAGACTACCCAGAAAATTCCCAAATTTTTATAGTAATTGTATTTTAATTATAACAAGCTTATAAACAAAATATCAAGTAAAAATTAATTAGGGAACCATGGTTTTGATTAATGGATTAAATTTGCATTTTAAACACATTTATTTACATTTTCTTAACAAAAATACTAAAAACAATATCTCCTAGAAACTTGTAAGGTCAAATGATTTATGAAATTTGTGGAGTTATTTGAGCCTTTAAAGTTTTTTTAGTGAATTTAGAGTCTTTACAGGTGTTTAAAACGACTTTTATATAAAAATCAACATCTATAAATTATTGAAATGAAACGCTACATATTTTTAAGTTCAAAATGGTATATTTTGATGTTCCAAAACATTTTTGAAATTAATCCAAGGGTTTGGAGCCATTTTGGCTAAAAACAAAGAATAACGATAATAAACGGTAAAGCCGACAAGTGTCAGAACATAACTAACAAGTAGTAAAACTTGTCACACTTTTTATAATATAATCATCTACATCCCAAGGCTATTTTAATGTGAAGTATTTATAACATGTATAATCTTTTAAAGTATAAATCCTGGTTTTAAGAATAAACGTTAAACAGTTTTGTTGTACTAACAAACACCAACTGATAACCTTATCAACACTATGTGCACTTTGTTTAGGGGGAGTCCTGGTCATATGTCGGTCGGATTAGATCCAATATCTTATTTGGGCATATATCTTGTAGGTAGATGAGTAGCACACTTGTTCCACAACTCCAATGAGCACTACTGAACAGTGAGTAACACGACCCGTTTTTAAACTGTTTTTATATTGTTTTCGAGGGAAATGAATGATGTAAATTATGAATTGTTTTTCATACTTGTACATACATACATACATAGCCACATGAGATATATCATTACCATGGAAAGCCCTCTACTTAGGATAACCATTAACTAACATAACCATGGATACTACGAATATAACTATTTAGTTTGACAAACTATTCAAGGTTGGTCCAACTAATTTGTCCAAAATGGTAAATGAATGCATGATATCCATAACGTACTCTGTGTTTGTGGTAAACACTGGTTTAGTCGGCGATGGCACCGTTGGTCGGTGACGTAGGGTGGAGGCGGTGGTGATGAAGGGTGAGAGTGGTAATGGAATGAAAAAAAAAACAAGGGGGTGAATGAAATGAATTTGAGGTTTTTAGAGAAAATAAAATGCCTTATGTAACGAGTGATTCCATTACCTTGACCAACCAAACACGTTTTTTTTTTTCATTCTCTCGCAATAGTACATTTCATTTCATCTGTCGTTCCTTCATACCAAACAATACATAATTTATTTCGTAGGTATTTGATAATATTTTTTAAAGTAAAGTACAAAAATGATCCATGTGGTTAACCATAATTTTGGATTTAGTCCTTAGTTTTTCAAAAGTACATGGATAATCTCTGTGGTTTACACTTTGTAACGTATTTAGTCTTTAACTTTTGCCAAAAGTACATAATAGATGGTTCCTATGGTTTACACTTTGTAATATATAATTTTAATTATTTTAACATATAATTTTAATTTTCAAAGTACTGGTATTGTGTGACTAGGGTTTTAGAGGAACCTGGAAGCCAAGGGTTCTGCTACCCCCTGAGTCAACACACTGTTCTACACCTCCTTCGTTTCTCGAATCGAATCCTAATGTAAGTGCATTTCATCTCTTTCACTCTATATAAATGAATTCTAGATGCTTATACGTCGTTTATTGTGCTTCAATTTAATCGGTTTAGAAACTGCTTTATGAGTTTTTGCAGCATTTGAACTCAATTTACTAATCTATTATCCATATATCAATGTTTTCATCATAGAAAGTGGATTACTTACTCAGTACTTGATAATTTGATACGTATTCAACTTATTTTGCCTCTAAATGCATCTGTTATTTGAAATTTAAAATCCCTTATTCCTCTGCTGCTGGTTTAGAATCGATTGTTGAGTTCGTTGTTTTAAATTATTGAAATCTACAAGTTCGTTTATGTTAATGATCATTGATTATTCATTACTATGACATTACATATATCGGGTTAAAAATGTATCTTTTTGTTGAAAATTGTAATCTGTTATTTATCCACTGCTGGTTTAGAATCAATTGTCGAGTTTCGTTGTTTTAAATTATTCAAGTTTACCAGTTCGTTTATGTTAATGATAATTAATAATTCGTTAATATGGCATTACATGTACAGCTCTTGGGGTTGGGAATAGTCATCATGGCTTACCAAGGAGGTAACCTAAAGTCTACATCTATAAATGGAGTGAAGATGTATACAGTAGCGGCTCAACACCGCTCGCTGGCCACTTGGCTCCCGCCGAAGAAGCTTAGAGCTCTTCGCAAGGACAAAAGTACGGTTTTTATTCGTTCATATTATCTGCAAAAGTTTGAATGTGAATTTCATCAGGAAATTTGGTACTAGTCAGTATTTAACTGAAAACTCCATATTCATATCACAGTTTTGTAATCCCGTTTGCACTATTTTCAACAGTTTTTCAAGAACAATTTTCTTGTTTATCATCTTTAACAGCTTTCTTTCGCTGTGTATAGATTTCATGGAAAGGGTGGATTTGATCCAAGATTTAAGATTTGAAACTGCAACAACTAGAATTAAAGCTACCCCGGATGGCGAATTTCTCATTGCTTCAGGTTATTGGGAACTTGTGATGTATTTTCATGTTCCGTTTGGCTATTTCTATATCATGTGGTAGAATTGTATTATCATATTTGCTGAGTGGTTGAGAGTTTTAGGTATTTACCCACCGCAAGTCAAAGTATACGAGTTAAGGGAGTTATCATTGAAGTTTGAAAGGCATCTGATATCAGAGATTATCAATTTCCAGGTATCTTTTTTGCTTAAATTATTAAAATCTGTATCTCTTTGTTTGTATTATACTTTAAAATCTGATATTTATTTTCACTTTTAAACAGGTGTTGAGTGATGATTATTCAAAGCTTGCATTCCTTTGTGCCGATCGTTCTGTTAATCTACACGCTAAATACGGAAGTCATTACAGTTTACGCATTCCAAGGTTCTTAACCGTCTCTCATAACACATTTTTCTATTTACATAAATGTGTATTTCTCTGCAATCTTATTCGATCCCTTCTTGTGTGAGTAGGATGGGAAGGGATATTATATACGATTGTTGGTCATGTGATTTGATATGTGCGGCTTCTTCTCCCGATCTATACAGAATTAACTTAGAGCAGGTTATTTGCCAAACACATTCACTATTTATCTGTTATTATGAGATGTTATTAACAGTAAAATGCTATTTTCGTCCATGAGGTTTGGCCAGTTTTGCGACTTTCGTCCAAAGGCTTGTTTTTTTGCATCTGCATCCAAAAGGTTTGAAATTTTGACATTTTCATCTGGCTCGTTAACCCCATTCATTTTTCCGTTAGGTCAGGGGTATTTCCGTCTTTTTGTTAACTTAAAGGGTAATTCAATCTTTTTCACCTTATGTAAAAAGACCGAATTGCCGTTTAAGTTAAGAAAAAAGACGGAAATACCTCTGACTTAACGGAGAAAAATGGATGGAGTTAACGAGCCGGATGAAAAATGACAAGATTTCAAACCTTTTGAATCCAGATGCGGAAAAACAAACCTTTGGACGGAAGTCGCAAATTTGGCCAAACCTTATGGATGAAAATGACATTTTACTCTATTATTAATCTTTTTTGTTTATAATTGGAGCTAATATAAAACCTTTTTACCCAGGGACGATTTCTATCTTCTCTTAACACACAATCCCCAGCACTAAATGTAGTCTCAAGAAGGTTAGTTAGGCCTCGTAGATGATATTGCATTTTGCTCATTCTGTAGTTAAAACGTTTTTATATTATATTTTTTGTAATTATTTTAGCAAGTATCATGGGCTAATTGCTGGTGGCGGTGAGGATGGTGCCGTTGAATGCTTTGACATGCGAATAAAATCTTCGGTTGCCAGGCTCAATGCGGTTACGTCTGTAACCGAGGGTGATGAGGTTGTTTTCTTGTTTTTTTCATGCAGATTAAAACTTTAACTTTTTATATGATATGCCATCATTACAATTTGATGAATAATTTTATTAACGGGTTGTAGTCGTAAGAGACTATGACCCTTGTTCTATTTCTAAAAAGTCCTATACGGTCTTTTCTAGATTTAGCAATTGAGGACTAGGCACTTCGGAAAACGTGTAGACCTTAACTAGTGTAATTTAAATGAAAAAAATGCTAAGTATTATTATTATTTAGTAGTAATTCATTTATTGTAGCGTAGGGTTGTGGTTTGGAGTTAAACACTTATCGAATTCTTGTATCATGTAGGAGGTTACCGCTATAGAGTTCGATGGAGATGGAGGCTATCGCATGGCTGTTGGAAGCAGTGGTGGAAAGGTATTGTCAAAATCTCACCGTCAAATTTCCATATTTTACATTATGTTCTATCATGCCGAACACAATTGTTGTATGATTGGTTAGTATTTCCTTGTCAAATTTGTAATTAAAAAAAACTTAATTTTACTATTTTTCAGGTGATGATTTATGATCTGCGCTCATCATCTCCTCTTCGAGTAAAAGATCACATGTAAGCTAGCATTTCAGGCTTTTACAATTATAACGGTGCTGTATTTTTTTATTAATTTGGCAAAATATATATATAGGTATGGAAGCCCTATATTGAATATCAAATGGCATCAAACTCTCAACTCCGAGAGGCCAAAGCTAATTACTACTGATAAGCATATTGTTCGGATTTGGGACCCAGAAACTGTAAGTGTTATATATATATATATATATATATGGGGAGGGCTATATAGAAAACCCACTTGAGTTGAGAAAACCCAAATAAACCCTATGTAACATTTTTATTCTTTTCTAAAAAAAATAGGGAATGTAATATAAATGTACACGGACCTATTTATGAAAAAAAATGTAAAAAACGCTTAATAGTTTTTTTTTAAAAAAATGTTGAAAATTTGTATGTTACATTTTTTTTGGACAAACATATTATGTAACCTGAAATTTGTAACATTTTAAAAAAAAAAAACTACTCTGTTTTTTTGTGTTTCTTTTTTAAAAATGTTCAAATATATGTATATTACATTTCCTATTTTTTTTAGAAATGTATCTTGAGTTTACATGGGTTTTTTACAAGGGTTTTCAGGGTTTAGTCAACTGAAGTGGGTTTTCGATTTATCTTTCCCCATATATATATATATATATATATATAATGAGTTAAGTACATGGATGGTCCCTGTAAAATTTTGAATTTAGTTCCCAAGTTTATTAAAGTACACGGATGGTCCCTGTCGTTTGCACTTTGTAACGCATTTAGTCCCCAACTTTTGCCAAAAGTACTTGAGTGGTGTATCTGAACCTATAAATTGTCAGGCATAATTAAAAAAGAATTAGCATGTCGTGAACATACAACTTCATGATTGTTTATTGTTAATACATTATTAAGAATCTAAATTAAAATAACGGGTTTTTTCGACTTTTCATTGGTCTTAGGGTGAAGGAATGACCAGTATTGAACCAACCAGTGGAGCCATAAACGATATGTGTGTGTTCAATGAAAGTGGACTAATGCTATTGGCTCTAGACACCAGCCAAATCCCGTCTTATTTCTTACCATCTTTGGGACCCGCTCCAAAGTGGTGTTCATATATGGAAAACCTAACGGTATGTATTTGAAATATTGATATTAGATTAAATTTCTGTCTTTTTGGAGCTTATTATAAACATGTCTATATGTAGGAAGAGCTGGAAGAGGATGCACAAACAACTATTTATGATGATTACAAATTTTTGACAAAGGAGGAGCTTGAGAAGTTGAATCTGACCAATTTAATTGGCACAAATCTTCTACGAGCCTACATGCATGGGTTCTTTATCGATTTCCGCCTCTATAAAAAGGTGATTTAAGAAAAAAATTATGTTGGATACTACAAATTGTTGTGTTTTTAAGTAGGGGAGGGATCATGAGAAAACTCCTATTTGTGAGAAAACTCACGAAAACTCTATCTGACCATTACTTAACTCTAAATCCTAATCCCTAACCCCCAAAAAACTAGACCCTAAACCCTAGGGGAGGGATCATGAGAAAACTCCTATTTGTGAGAAAACTCATGAAAACTCTATCTGACCATTACTAAACTCTAAATCCTAATCCCTAAACCCTAAACCCCAAAAATTTAGACCCTAAACCCTAAAAGCTAAACCCTAAACGGCTAAAAGCTAAACACCAAAAGCTAAACCCTAACCTCTAAAAATTAAACCCTAAACCCTAGAAAAAATTCAACACAAATATCAATCGTTTGATAGAGTTTTCTCACGAAGAAAGAGTTTTCTCATGATCCTCTCCTTTTTAAGTAACCCTCTTTTTTCTGGTATTTATTATTTGTTGTAAATTTTTGTGTTGAAACGTATTTGTAGGCTCAGGCAGCGGCTAATCCAATGGTATACGAAGAGTATATAGAGAAACGAAAGCGGGAGAAGGAAGAGCAGGAACGCAGTACTCGGATTACGGTTAGTTTGTTTTTGTGGTCAACTTTTTTTTTTATTATGCTGATGAGTGTTTTTTCACGTATGTGTGTGATTTTGGGATTATTGTCTTTTCTTTCAGATTAAGAAGAAGCTGCCTAAGGTTAACCGGAGTCTTGCAAAACGTCTTCTAGAAGATGAGGAATTAGAAGCCACTAAAAAAGAAACCGATGTAGTCGACACCAAGAAGCCAAATAAGAAAAAGAAGGGACTCACTTCCGATGTTCTACAAGATGACCGGTTCAAATCTTTGTTTAATAATGAGGTATGAGATTATCTTTTCCTTAAAAAAATTAAATGCTTCTAGAATTAACGTTTGCCTTAAGAAACTGATTTTAATTGTTAGATTTGTTAATTGAGACTAGGGCTGCAAACGAACCGAACGATCACGAAGAAGACCTTGTTCGTGTTTGTTTGTGAAGAAATATATGTGTTCACGAACACTTACCAAATGAGATTTTATGTTCTTGTTCGTTTGTTAAGGAAATGAACGTGTTCATCTTCGTTTATTAATTTTAGGCAACGAACGGAAACGAATGTTGATGAACACAAACTAATGATCATGAACACAAATGGAAACAAACGAACACAAACATGCATTCATGAACAGAATACATAATACGCTGACCCTTATTAGATATTTTATTTATCGGAATTTTGAAGTATTTAAATAAAATATAAAAACTAAAAACACCAATCTTATCTTACTATACTAATAAATGAAAATCTATTTGGGACACATGTCACTTTCTCATACCTCTTACTATTATTTTTTTATTTTCTATTAAATAATAATTTTTAAATTTATCTCCTCTGCTAAAAAATAATATTACAATAAAGAAAATATTAAAGATATCAATAGTGAGAAGATAATTATCATCAAAAATATTATCTAAAAATATATTATCAACAACAATATTACGTTATATTATTTTGGTTTTAAAAATATATCTAAAAACAATTTGTAGCATTAATTTAAATTAATTAGAAAAACGCAATCACACATATTTAATTTATATCCATCTAGGTTAATCAATAGAATAGTTTTTAGCATATAATTCTAACATATTATATTGTATCTAGGTTAATTAATAACACAATGTTTAGCATATAATTCTAATATATATTTTTGAACGGCTAAATTTTTGCCACCAATGGGATTCGAACCCTCACTTTGAGCCAAATCCTTATCCAACACCTTAATACTACTATCCTTATCCAACACCTTAATACTACTAGGCCAAAGGTCCTTTGATGATTATAATATATTCTATTGTATTTTTTTCTCTTATAATCAGAGGAAGGGGTATAATTCTAAAGTAGTCTAAAACTAGCTAATACTGCACTGTCACATCAAATCTATCTATAAATGTTTGTTTTTATTAAGATCATATTAAATAATAATAATAATAATACTTCTAAACAAAAAATTAGATAAGAGTAAATCTTTGTTTTTTTATAAATAATTTGTAATAAAAATTTAGATAAGGATAAACGTTTGTTTTTATTATGAGTATATATATATATATATACTTTGGAGTTCATTGATTGAAATTATGGTAAATTAGGAATCAAAGGTTCCCGTTTGATATATAAACTTACATTTATACAAAATTAAAAAAAAAACAAATCTTGACGACTGTTTGTGTTATCATATGACATTATATTTTATTCAACACGTGCAATATACGAGTTTTTTTTAAAGATACATGTTTTTATATTTATTATATAAGATTACATTCATGCAACCCGTGTAATACACGGGGTTCTAACCTAGTGAACTATCAAACATAAACGAACACGTTACCGAACGTTCACGAACATACATGAACGAACGCGGCCTCTGTTCATGTTCGTTCATTTAACTAAAGGAACGAAATTTCTTGTTCGTCTTCGTGAACGAACACAAATGAACTTTCCGCCGAACGGTTCTCGAACTGTTCGCTCGTTTGCAGCCCTAATTGAGACCCTTTTTTGTTATCACTCAATGATCCATTTTTTGTAATAATCTTTTCAGGACTTCGAAGTTGATGAAAACTCTATGGAGTATCGCGCTTTGCATCCTTTAGCTGCACCTGTGCAGCAATCGCTAGTGAAGGAACATTTCGACCCGTTTATCGAAGAAGAAGAACATCAGTCTTCGGCTGATGAACATACAGATAATACAAGTAAAGATGCAAAGAAAACTCGTGCTCCAAGGTAATCATCATTTCTGTTCATGGGTGATTCGGGTTCTTTATATCCCTAACGGGTCAAACAGATGTATGTTTAAAAAAATCTAAAAACGTGCAGATTGTATGAAGTGAAGGATGAGAGGCATGCAGAAGCGTTTAGAAACCGCAAGTCACTTGCCAAAGAGGATGCTCTGCCACTGGAAGAAAGGGTAAAAGCTTTAGAAAATAATAAAAATTCAAACGGTTTCAACAAGGTTAAAGCGGGCCCCGGTGGGTCACGTGAGATCTCATTTATAGCAAGAAGCAAGGGGAAGTACGAGGAAGATGAGTACGATGATGATAATCCGCGTGAAAAAAGAAGGGGGATACAGTCACTGGGGTTGAAGTCTGATAGATCAGGGTTTCAGGGCCAGGGCCGTGGAGGAGGTAGAGGCGGTAGAGGGCGGGGAGGAGGCGGCAGAGGGACGGGAGGAGGTGGTAGAGGGAGAGGTAGAGGAAGGGGTCGGTGGTGAAATTGGTTGTTGAGTAGTATGTATGAATGTGAACAAATGTAATTTGTATACAAGAATTACGAGTAAAGACGGGATTCATTTTTGCATGGTTAGATAATGTGATTTTAGTTCCAGTGGGATATGTGTTACGTTTACATATTTTATTTGAAAAAAAGATACCGTGCTTAGGGCTGTAAACGAACCGAACGTTCAACAAACAGTTCGTGAACCGTTAGGCGGGAAGTTCGTTTACGTTCGTTCGTTTACTTAATGAACGAACATGAACAATAAATTATGTTCAATTAGTTAAATCGGACACGAACAGATGTCTCATGCGTTCGTGAACGTTCGGTAATGTGTTCGTTAACATTCGTTTGTTTATGCTCAGTGGTAAAGCTTGAGATTTCCGACCCGGGGGGGGGGGGGGGGTCGAAAACGTATATACACAAAAAATTATATAAAACCGAGAGGTCGAAAACGTATATACCCAAAAAATATTCTATACGAAAACTACATACTCGCCACTACTGAGCGAAAAGTTCAGGTAGTCGGCCGCTCCCACAAAACTACACCCTTGTACCACGCCACACTATCGTGCCCACTACACTTAAGTTAGTTTTTTTTTTGGTTTCAATTAATAAAAGAAACAGAAGTACACTAAAATCCTTGTAATGAATGACTGAATGAGGAAAAAATGGTGTTATAATCTTTCCCCAATCTAGTAGAAACCATATCAAAAAAATTCAGAACTCCCAACTTTAGTAGTACTTACCGGTTTCCACATGAATGAATCTCTAATGAAGTATGTGTACTTCACTTAAAGTAGTGCAATTTTTTTTTACAAATAATACTCTGAATAGGGGAGAAACACCCACGTTGAAGATACTGAAAATCCTCAATTCGAAACGTTTTCAACATGACTTAATCAAGATAAATTTTGACATCAATACCATTGTCAATAAGGGATTGAACAACTGCTCGGATTTTACCTTCAAACTTATCCCTTTCTCTTGGCGTGTATGAAGCTGTGTACACATCAGCCTCTCTTGCCCGTTGAGACAATATCCGCCCAATTGCCAAACACGCGGGAATATCTGACCGTGATTTAAGTGCGGCTTTGATGTCTTTTGAGTTGGTGCCAGCAACTGCAACTTGTTTGCTTGTTACCCTGTGAGTAATTGAAGCTGAAACAAACCGTTTTGAGATGAAAACATCCAGTGTGAATGGCTCCATGTACGCTACTGTACGCTGTTTGAAAGATATGTGCTTGTTTGGATTCTTTGACTTCTTTTCCTTTTGGTAAGTATACGGGCGACTGTTGTCATCATCCAAGAAATCCTCTACCCCAAAAAAGCTTCTTGGTCCGAAACGAGCCTGTAAGTCAGTTTTTAACAAAACAATGATAATGTAATTTTACAAAAGTTTCCAAGCTAATCAATATATTTATCAGAGGCCTTTTCGGGTCCACGGTTTTCAATCTATAAGACCTCCTAAATCACATTTTTCCAAGAATAAATATATGAGTTGTGGACAAAGTAAATAATCGTAGAATATGACTTGTAAATCGTTGTGGACAAAGTATTTTAATCAACCCGTTTCAACCTATTAGCATATAAATTTGGTATTGAAGTGTAATATGTACCAAATATTTTACAATAAAACAGCATATATGCTCAACCTATACATAGAGTTTATAAGTATTAGTGTAAGATATTTGGTAAATACTACACTTCAATACTTAAAATAATACAACCCATTGGGCCTCTCAACCTGTTTATTGGTTCAAATGAAATAAATATTCTGAGTAACATTTTGAAGTTCCTAAACTTGATCTAAGAATTGAACAATTAGCATTGTTTGTAAAGAAAAGAAAAGAAAAGATGATAATTATCAGAGCATACCTGAGCACTGTGAATGTGTCTGGCAATAGCCTTTAAACATAGTTTGGCCGTGTCATCTCCATACATAGAACATGCCCGTTTAAACATGACTACCACCCAAAGAGGATATCTAGTCATTGCAAGTAAAAGTTAGCTTATGTTTTCTCTATGGTTAGGGTAAATTCTCAGTAAAACAATCAGCACAAAGCAATACGTATGTATGTTATTGCAAATCATGTCCTTTGTCTTCAATAATTACATTAATCATGCCTAATGTTCACAAATCCTAACATGTTATATCCTTTAACCCAAACCCAGTTAATTTTCTCAGTTAATTTTAGTCACCTGAGGGCATTAATATCCTATTTAAAACCCCCAAATAACCCTAATCTCCCCTCTCGTGGGAGATTAGTTTCACCCTCCACCTCCCACCACCACCAGCACCACCCTCCCCACCACACCACCTGCCACCACCCTTCTCACCACCATCACTAGCTACTCCTGCTCCTCGATCAATCTCAAACCCTAACACATTCAGTTCGCACGATAAAAACAAACAAAAACCTAACTAAAACAACAAAGTGTTAAAATCACAATACATAAACTCAAAATCTCAAACCCTAACACATTCAGTTCGTACAATGATCCAGATTATCAACCAGCAAATGTATACTCACTGCACAACTATACAAAACAATTTAGAAACCTTAACTCGTAGCGAAAATATGATGATATTGTACCTCGCGTCATAACCAACTGTGTAACTGACAGATCGAGCGAACAAATTCAACAAAAAGCAAAGAAATTTTACCAAAAATTGAAGACGAAATTGAATTCAAAAGAAGAGACAGAGTGTACTCTGAGATCTAAAATCGCAGTGTCGATTGATGTTATTGTTGAGATGTGTGGAGGTTTAGGGCATGTTTGGCTAAGCTTTTTGAAAACCACTTTAGTGGGTGTTTAGGGTTCCTTATTTTGAAGAAAAAAGGACTTTTGAAGGGGCAAAAAAGTCCTTTTGAGAAGTGTTTGGCTTTCCATTTTAAGGGCAAAAGTCTTTTTTTGAAGGCAAAAGTCAGGATTACCTGACTTATTTTTGCCAAAAGGACTTTTGGAAAAGTCACCAATAAGTTAAGCCAAATATGCCCTTATTGGCTTTTTGAAAAAGTCAGCATGGAGTGACTTTTTAGAAAAGTCACTTTTCCCCTCACATACAACCTCGTTGCCAAATATCATTTTGGAGCTTATGACTTTTCAAAAAGCCAATAAGTGAATAAGTTGTTTCAAAAAGCTTAGCCAAACATGCCCTTAGTGCCATTTGAGTGGAGAGAGAGAGAGGGGGCGAGTGACTGTGGTTTGACGGCGCTCCCTCTCATCATCCACCTCTAGCCATTGCCGTCTTCGCCGATTTTATATGTGTTCGTGGACTGTTCGTGAACACGTACCTCTCCTTAATGAACAAACACGAACAAAAAATCTCGTTCGGTAAGGTGTTCATCAACTGTTCGTGAACACATTATATCCTTAACGAACGAACATGAACAAGGCCTTGTTCGTGTTCGTTCGGTTCGTTTACAACCCTAACCGTGCTGAGTTGGTTGTACCATGCATTAGAAATTTCGTATCAAATACCGGTACCGACCGAGCATCTGTATGGTATTCGGTTTTAAATTTAACTCAATATCGTTATCGGTACTATTTGGTACGGCCATCAACTACGGATTTCATGAGCAGTTTGCACTGATTATCCAAATTTAAATTTCAGAAACGGTCCACAAACATGTACATGTATAGTTTTATATAACGTTATATATTATTTATTTTATCATATAAATATGCGTTTAATACATTAACAAAAAATGATAAAATTAATAGGTTTGTTTGGCCGTCTAGGCTTGCGAGTCTACTTGAGCTCAATAAGCGAAGCTCGGACTTGTTTGTTAAACGAGCTCATTTAAGCTCGATTTGATTCCAGCTTCTAGCCAACCGATCACAAGTAACTTATGAGCGGCATGACTTGTTTATACCCCTACGAACAACTGAAGTGTCGTGAGAAATGAGAAGTGGACCAACGCCATCTTTGATAATCTGTCCTCTTTTTTGGTTGGTTGTGTTTCAAACTTTCAATAATTCATGCGCCACGCTTACACTAGTCGAACAGGCCCTAGCGTGATTAATCCGACTAACATGCCGGCTGCAATATGGGCTTCAACAGGACATGCAGCAAAACATTCCTCGTCGCTATAAACCATAAATTTAACGAGAACCTGCATAAGCATATTCACTCTCCTATAAGTATTCCCAAAAAGTGTGTTCAGTCAATGGTAACAAAGAACATGCCGAATTCACGACACCTAACATACATCCTTAGATTGAAAAACAATCGATGCCGACTAATAAAAAATGTCATTTTTCTGCCTTCCATTAAAAATGACTTACATAGAACTCACAAACACTGTTTTCACGCTATTACACAAAATCACAACTCCTACAGGCAAAAGAGGACCCTAAACTCGAGCCTGTGTAGCAACACCACATTATTTGATGATGGCCGGTCTATTTGACTTTCGTTTTGGTCTTGAGGTACCAACTCTTTTAGGAATTTCTGTTGTCAATGCATACATTCTCACAGGAAATAGTTCATTTGGAAATCCCTTTTGATCCTGAAGCATATATAATACACATAAGCAAAGGGGTCAACCATTGGTCAAACGTCAAAAATACACTCCAACTAAAATCTATAAATATTATGTAATAAAAAATAACTTCAGCACAATTTTTATAAAATAGGGAAAGACAAATTTGCAATAAAATAACAACTTTTATAAACCATTCAACCATGTCATCTTTTACCATAAAAAAAATAAATAAATAAAAAAAGAAAAAGAAGTGAGCATTTAGCCAACATGAAAACTTCGAACGATAACTGGAATTACCTTCATCTCGTAGATGTGAAGACCACACCGATTAAAGAGTTCCTTGAAGTACACGTGTGACCTTGTAAGGCTCTTATCTTCATTATCCAACACAAATCCTGAATCCATGAATGTCAAGACTCGGCTAACGTAAATATTTTTAAAGAACCTAAACCCTAAACTCAAACTCAAACTAAAGAACAAAAGTTTTTGTTGTTTTACAGATTATAACAAAAACAAGGACCAAGTTCAACAATTTTTGCAATCACTATTTTCTTTTTACTACTAATCAAGAAAAATATTATATTTAGAAACTTTAAGGGCAAGAATGTACAAGGGAATATACATTAAAAAGAAGGTAACATAAACAGAGGTGACACAGAAAACCTACCAGATCTTGCAAGGTTTTCTTTCAAAACAAAAAATCCACCAGGTTTAAGACCAGCCTACACATAAATAAACGTACGTGTCAGAGCAACAGCAATTTAACCCAATGTATTGGTAATATAGATAACTACAGAATATATTGATTCCATTTCTGTTTGATATTATCTCAATATCATAACCAGTTCGTATCGGCTACCAGTATGCAAGTCTCAAAAAGCCAACAAGCTATAAAAACATAAAACGAGACCTCCCAAATTTTTTTTTGGCGTCTTTAATAAAAAACCATGTGTTGAAACCACAAAGACTTGTACAATATAACTTGTATAAGTAGGGGGGAAAAAGGATGTGATTATACCTTTGCTCTCTCGAAGAATGACACAAAGTCATCGTCAGCGAGATGGCCAATGCACCACTGAATCCATATGACATCATACCTTCCTGCATCTGGAGTGAATTCCTAAGATATATGAACAACAAAGTTTTAGAGCTTATCGCCATGAATGTACAGCTTTAATGACAAAATGACAATTGACAAACTTGGTATAATATCTTGCTCGTTAATATTGTGAATTTCCGTCACTGCAACAATGATAATACAGTAGCATTAGGAGCATGCTAGTCCCAAAAACCGAGGTGATAGCTTCACTTTCACAAGGGGCCAGATAATATATAAGATTTATAAAATTAATCCTAGATAGTTTTTACCACATTGTTAATTCTTGAATACCAGAAAAATTGGATACTAAAATAAATTACACACAATTTAATAATATTAAAAAATTATGAAATGCCCTATTTATATGAGCAGAACCAATTAAGCTCTATACATAATCAAAGAAGCTCAAGAAACAAAAACAATAACAAATAAACAGAAAAAAGAACAAAAACCTTAACGTTTGAGCCCTTAAATTTGAACCCTAACCCCAACCCCAAAATTTGAGCCACCAAAGTTTTGAGCCCTAAATTTTGAGACAAGAGATATGCACCATAATGAATCCAAAAGGCGTAAACACGCACACATACACACACATATAGTATTTAACTATTGATCCATACCTGCAGTGGAGTACAATAAAAGTTGACGGCTTTGTGGTCCCCAGATACCATCATATTTTCAGGAGACAAATTCTCATGAGCAGCCTCCAAGAAATGTGACACAGGCTCAAGAAGGTCAACCTAGAAACAAATATATTTCAACTAACCGGTGACAAGCATTTGCTGAACATTAAATTCAAATTCTGTAATTTCTTTTGAGCATAAACGTATTCTTTGGTTATTTATAAGATAAATGAAGGGTAATACAGTCGTTACCTCATTGAAGTATCTTATAAGAAGATTCTTAGTCACCCTTCCAATTCCAGAACCACAATCTGCACAGCAGTTTTAGCCATAAGTAAAGAATCTTCGATAGTTCGATGAACAGTAAATTCTAACCGGAAACCGATCGGGAAGACATAAGGATAATAATAGAAACTAAAACATTAGAAGCCAAAATTTATGTTTTGCTATACAAAAATAATTAAGAAAATATATATAAGGAAAAAATCAAGTATTATTAACTAAGAAACAAAACAGTTCAAAAGATGTAGGTTGCCCCATATGATCGTGTTGACAGTGGCGTAAATAGAAATTTAGGAAACATAAGAGATGAATTTCTAGTGATTTGGAACCTTACTCCAATAATTTATAGGGGAAGTACACGGGGCACTAACCTGTTCTTTCATCCAGAATAAAGAAAAAAAATAAAGTGCATAGTCTGGGGGTGTTCACAGTCCAGCCCGACCAGTTTTGACGAAAATTTTAAGCCGGGCTGCTAACTACGATTTTGGGAAACGACATACCGAACCAGCCAGTTTTAACGTTCCAATTTTGGTGGTTATCCATTTTTTATTGTCTTTCCAAAATCATTGGTTGGTACTAAAATTTCAAAAAATGATAAAAGATGGTTTGTGATTATAATACAGATACCAAACATTTAAAACATATAAAAATAATAAAGATTAAAGGATAGTTCGGTTTATACGACCGGTTCCAAGTTCCAAACTGAACCAAACCGCTAAAACCATCAAAACCGAACCATGAACTAAACACTTTGGATCTCAAACTGGCCAACTTGCTTCAGTTTGGGTCGTTCGGTCGGTTTCAATAATTAATGAACACCCCTAGGGAATACAATCTCGTGCAATCACACGATCTTCCCTTCTTTGACCTACCTGAATCAAGTCAAGTCAACGAAGCAAGCTCAAGGACCATTTTCTTTGTTCTAGAATCACACTATCAGTTCCATTGTCATAATAATTGTTCTAAAATCACACTATCAGTCCTATTTTTCTAACAAATATTCTAAAATCACACCCATTTCTTCATCTCAATCAATCACAACCACAATTGAATAAAAAAAACAAGGGAAAGAGAACTAACCAAGAGCTACAAGATGCTGATTTCTACCAGCATCAGGAAAGAAACGAGCCAAAAGGGTATTCAAAAAAGCCTCACTTGTACTAATATCAGGCTCATTCACATGCCCATATCCACCCAGCACACCTTCCACCGATGCTTCCACACCCTTCAAACCACAAATTCAAGATTCACCCTTTTTCAATTCTAGTCCCTTTTTCACACAAAAGCTTCCAACTTTCTTTAACAAAATGAAAAAAAGATACGAACTTACTTGCCAGTAGCCAACACCGTTGCTGTACCAATCATGCTTTTTTTGTGAATCACCAACTTCTTCTTTCCACATTTCATCTGGGTTCTTGAATTGGCGCCCGTTACTGTCTAACCCGCTGATCTCCATCTGGGTTTTGGTGTTGGGTCTTGCCCTAACGCTGCTACTGCCGTTAGCTTGATGAGTAGCAGCTAATAAAGGGTTTACACAGAGGTTAATGGGTGCAGCAAACATGTGTTTCTGGGGGTTTGGGTTTAGGATGTTTTTGTTTCCGGGCCTCCTGGAGTCTTGGGCGATAGATCTAGCCTACAATGTTTTTCTTTCATTTTTAATTTTTTTTTTTCGAAAAAGTGTGAATTATTCGCGAATGTCGGGAGGTTTAGCATACGTTGTTTTAACCGGGTCCGCGCTAGAGAACCCCCTCGCACAATAGATCCCCAATTTAAACCACTCAATGAGAAACCTCTATCATCCAAACTCGAATTTGAGACATGGAGAGGAAAACTCACCCGGGCCCACCATAGGTGGAACTTAAATATCTATGGCCACCACTAGAGTACTAGTGATGGTTGTTTCATTTTTTTTAAATAATTATTGGTTTAGTGGGTTTAGTGGGATCACCCGCGCTACGCTTGCGGGAGGCTGAGCTGGTTATGGTATCGATATTTGCAGGGGCGTAGGGCTAATCGTGTTTCAGCATGTTTAACAGGTCTTTGATGACGCGAATATCACAAGTTCTAAACGTGAATACCACTCGTTTAACTACTTTATATCTCATGTCTATAACACAGTTTTACGTTTTATGTACCAAGAATGAGAAATGTTGGATCTTAGCCTTCTAATTTTGATTATTTAAAAAAAAAGATAAAAGATCATTTTTAAGTAAACAGATCTAATCGTGTCATATACAGATATCCAATTGTACAACGAGTGTAAACAGAAGTTGACTAGATGACAAATCATAAATGACAAAAGAGTAAAGCAAAAGGGTGTAAATGAAAGTTGACTAAAAGACAAAACAATAAAGTACGATGAGTGTAAACAAAAGTTGACTAGATGGCAAAAGAGTAAAATAAAATGGTGTAAATGAAAGTTGACTAAATGACAAATCAATAAAGTATAGGGTGTAAGTGTAACAAACGCACTATCCAACAAGAAAATCACTATTCGTGATTTAGTTTTGTGTAAACAAAAGTTGACTAGATGACAAAAGAGTAAAGTAAAGGGATGTAAATGAATGTTGACTAAATGACAAATCAATAAATTATAATGGTGTAAGTGTAACAAACGTAGTAAAGGACAAGAGTAAATGGCATGTCGAGGGGTTTAAACCCTAAATTGTGAAGGAGAAAGACACGTATGAGGGGCACTTGGCACTTCGTAATCAGGTTTATAACTCAAATCGTCACGATAGACACCTAATGAACAACTGGAGATCTAAATAAAACAGCTGGCAATCCTGCTCTTTTTACAAGAACTTATACAACCGGTACTACATATACTGTAGGCAGTACAACACATAATGCACAACAATGTTTTAAATTAATAATATATAAATAATAATAATAATAATAATAATAATAATAATAATAATAATATTCGTTTAAAGCTTTTACTTTCAGGTTTTGAGATTTTAGGTTTTGGTAAAACTAAAATAGTTTCATTACTTTTAAAGGCCATGATTGGAAAACCACACTGGTTAAATCGTAAGCGGTAAATACTATTGGTTTAGTTACGAGTTAATGGACTAACATAAAGAAAACTGATGATTTTAAGTGGATTAAAAATACCAATGGAAGCTAAAGCAATACCGGCCAAAACGAGTGGAAAGCCATTGATTCTTCCATTATCCCTTGTTGCTTTTAAGATCACATGTTGTCGGAGTAGTCCGGTTTTCAGAACATTGAAGATTTTAAGAGTAAAATGCCCGCATAGTCCATCTGGTTTGGTGAAATTTCACCTTTAGTTCCTAACTTTTGGAAAGAGTAAATTACAAGTTTTGTCCTTTATGTATGTCCCAAATTGCAGGCGCTGTCCTTTGTCTTTAAAATTGATGAGTTTTGTCCTTAATGTTTGCAAATCTTGCACGTTATGTCCTTTAGGCCAAACCCATTTAGATTTTTTGGTTAAAACTGATCATGTGCAAGGCATGTGAGGGTAGAAATGTCATTACACCTCCCATATGTCTTTTCTCATTATTTAAAACCCATTACACCTTTTACACATTAAGGTTCATCATTTGCACATTAGGGTTAATCCATCAGAAGTTCTGAGAGAGAGAGAGAAGAGAGAAGGAGTGACTTTCCCCACAACCACCGCCACAGCTCCGCCGACTCACCTCTCCGCTCCGACACCACCTACCACCACCATCTACCACCAGAGAAACGGGGTCTTTCAGGCTTGCAAGATGATTCACCATCAGAGAAGCTAGTGCTTCCTTCCACCGCGCTTAGAACTGGTGGAAGCTTCTCTAATGGATTACAAACTTCAACCCCTGTGAGTGACTAATATCCAGTCTCTAATAAAGAGGAAACATTGCAGAGACTGAAAATCGGTTATAACATATTAATATTCCCAAAATTGATCGAATCGGGACTGATATTCAGCCCAAAATTTTATGTATATGAAAGAAATTAGGACTGGTATTCATTATCCAATAATCGATGCATATTCTATCATAAAATCAGTCCTAGAGATTTGGGGATTTTTTGTTTGAGATTGGGATTATGTTGATGGTGATGTTGGAGATGGTGGAGTGGTGATGGTGGGTCAGGCGATGGTGGAGACAGTGGGTGATTGCGGCAGGGGAGGGTGAGAGGTGGTGGTGGTCGGCGGCAGGTGAGGGTGGGAGGTGGTGTGGGGTCAGTCGATAGTTAAACCCCCAACCCTAACCACCACCATCTTTTAGATCTACGAAGAACAAAAGTAGTGTGGGGTTTCTGATGGTGGCTAGTGGTGCAGGAATGCCGGTGTTCTGACAGTGGTGTAGGAGACAGAGCGACGGTGTTCTGATGAGGTTCATGAGATAATAATAAACCCTTCTCTTTGCTCTTAAATCTCTCTCTTGATTCCTCTCTCTGGTAGCAGGTTGTAAATGGGTGGTCGGCTCAGATCTGAGACGATGGCGGATGGTGGTGGTTGGGTGTCTGCGATGATGGTCGAATGGGGAAGGAGGGATGGTACCATGGCGGGAGTTGATTTGTGTGAGGTTTTGGAAGAAATCAGATCAGATGAAATGGTAATTGACTTTATTTGCTGGTGATTCTATAATTAGGGCATTAAAAGGTGAGAAAGACAAGTGAGGAGGTGAAAAGACAATGCTACCCTCATGTGCCTTGCACATGATCAGTTTTAACCAAAAAATCTAACTGGGTTTGGCCTAAATGACATAACGTGCAAGATTTGCAAACATTAAGGACAAAACTCATCAATTTTAAAGACAAAGGACAACGCCTGCAATTTGGGACATACATAAAGGACAAAACTTGTAATTTACTCCTTTTGGAAATTACACACATGCTCCCTGTGGTTTGTCAAGTTGTTACTCGGATAGTCCCTAGAGTGGATGGCGGTTAGTTTTCGCCGTTAAGTCCATGTAAAATTACTAAAATGCCCTTACTCAAGAAAAACAATAATCTTTTTATTTATTTGTGAGACCCACCCACCACCTACTTCATCTTCAACCTCCACCCTCAACCACCTACTTCATCTTCAACCTCCACCCACTTCCATCAACACCCTCCACCGACACCTCTAATCCCCACTTTCTCTCTTTGTCTTGGATAACCTTATAATCCAGTAAATTTATTATCCCAAGTCCCTGATTGATAGACAAAATATTACTAATTTATAATTTGTTGTTTTGAGTCACAATCACGTGTCCCAATACTTTTTGTTTATTCTACTTGTGTCCTTTTGGTGGATGTTTTATAGCTAACCCATGTGTGCAAACGAGTCGAGTAACCCATGAACTAATTCAAACCTTCTCGTAAAAGCTTGAATCAAGTCAAACCTAAACGAGTTTAGCCTAAGATGAACCATGCTTGAACCTTAGGCTACTCGGTATGGTGATGGACCATCCTTGGAGGATGGTCCGCCACGTAGGCGCCACGTCATAATCCTCCCAAGGATGGTCCATCCTCCAAAACTAGAAGGCATGAGAGGATGGTCCTAGTCATAGTCCTCCACCACTTTTTATGTTTTTTTTAATTTTTTTTAGTCTTCTATTTTTTTTAAACATTTAACAAATATACTAACAAAATATTTTCATTAATATTAAAACCACATTACATAAACATAAAAAAAACATAAAGTTAATAAAAAAAACCAAAGACTTAAAAAAAAACATAGACTTAAATAATATTATGCTTCTTCATGATGTCGTTTTGAAGTTTTTTCAACATCGAACGTTTGGACGGTTTGGACGGTTGGCGTCCACTTAGTCCCCTTTGGTTTGGACGGTTGATCACCCACCACTTTCTTGCCTTTGTTTCGTTTTCCTTTTCCTTTAGGCGGTTGGGTTTCGGGAACAACCTCCACATCGTCGTCGGGTTCGGATTGTTGAAAGGGTTGCGTCGGGATCGGTTGGGGTTGAACGGGTGGTGTCGGGTTCGGTGGGAAATTAGAAGCACCCCGCATCATCATTTGTTGAAGAGCTTGATTTTGAGAGAATTGAGCGAATTGGTTTGGCGAGTGTTGGAATGATGCAAACGCATTTGATGAATATTGCGAGAATTGGTTCGGTTCTAGCGTCGGATAATATCCCGGACCCGAGAAAACATTAGGTTGGGTCGGGTTGTTGGGAGTCGTCGGGTTATACAGATTGTTCGGGTTGTTCGGGTCGCTCGGGTTGTTGAAGGGATCCATGATAGAGTAAGGTTTATAAAAGTGGAAGAAGATTTATAAAAATTATGTGAGAGAGGGATGAGATTTTGTGGTTAATTTGGTGAATGAAAGTGAAAATGGAATTGAAATTTATAAATATTCTAAATATTACCGTTGGTTTTTTGAAAAAAAATTGAATCTTTTTTTTTTATTAAACGGTAACTTTATTGATTGGGCCCCACTGTTTTTGGACCGTCGCAAACGGCACCAGCTCGACGGGGACGACGCGACGCAGGGGGGCGGCATGGTGTTCACTCCGTCGCCGAAGCAGGACGGAGCGGGGCTGCACCCCATACCGAGTAGCCTTATACATAGAACTCGACCACAAGCCAAGCTCATTTACACCCCTAGCTCGAACTTTGATCTTATATGCAGAATCACTTGGTTTACTTAGTTTGTATCAAGCCATGGGAGTATGGGAATGATCATTCGCATCGAGATGAAGCTTGATCATATATAAACACTTGATACTAGGGTTCCGGATGTCGGATGATGTTTCATCTTTCATTTAACCATTTGTTTTGTCATCAACTAAACTAATGATGTTTTAGACATGTAAGTAGCGGTAAAACAAACACATAAACACTATATCTAATCAGGCATCGTTATGTTTGAAACAACAAAGATTAACACAAATAATTAATCTTATTTAACTAATTACATTTGGTCTTAATTCCACTCAACATTCCATCTCATTCAAGAGCTTTTTAACCTGCTTCTGCTTAAAAACAAGAATCTCCTTATTCCCAGAAACAGTACCCATGTACTCTTTGTGATCTTTTCCTTGATCATCAACAGCAACGCTGAACTTAGCACGGTTTTTAGGATTTGGGCGCGTAAACCTTTGAAGAATCCTAGGAACCCTTCCTTGTTCCATATAGCATGGAGTGCCCCAGATACCGTTTTTCTTGATCTTACTTCTGGGTCCTCGTGTGTATCTTCATCTGATTCTGCAGCCTGAATCATTACCTTGCATCTGCGTGTAGTACAGGTTTCAGTTCAACTTTTATATATTTACAAGTTGACTTTCTGGTCAAACAGTTATAAACTCGACTCAAAGTGACTTTTATAATTCAATTCTTTAGTGGGCTAATTCCATTAATAAAAACCAACTTTGGTCATAATTTAGGGCTGGGAAAACCAGGTCAGAATTGATGACCTGGAGCTTTGACTACATTGACTTTATTCTAACTGTGTCAACTGTCAAGTGGTTATCGTTATTCATTTACCTTTGACCGAGTTGACTTTTGGTGGTTTTTTCTAGCCTCAAAAAAAGCTGGTTATCCAAAAAGATTTTATACAAAAATCGTAAATTGTTTGAAATTGGTGACGTAACTGATATATCAATTTATCAGAAAGTATAGTTTGACTCCAAAAGTCAAAACTGACCTTCAATTTTTATAATCTGACCCACAAAGAAGAATTTACCTGATAGCTGGGTATGTCAAGCAGGTAGCAGCACATTTTGACACCGCCCCCAACAGAAAAGCATTAAGGGCAGAAAGTGACTGCGGGTTACCAATCTGTCCCGCCAATAGTCTTTGTTTCAATTGATCAAATGCAGTGTACTGCAAACAAAAAAACGGTTATAGATAACATCATTCATCAAGTAAATTCTTTTTTTTTTTTACTTTTGACTTTTGAGGTCCTTATTTACGTAGTGAATACTACCACCTTTTGTAGGGGCAGGCAAAATGCCATATTTGATGCTCTTTCGGTCCAAATGAATAGGGAATGTTGACTTTTAAGGTCAAACACACTACTTATAAAATCTGGGGTAACATGCCATTTTCGTCGTTTGGCCAGTTTTGCGACTTTCGTCCACAGGTTTATTTTTCCACATCTGGATCCAAAAGGTTTGAAATCTTGCCATTTCCGTCCGGCTCGTTAACTCCATTCATTTTTTTTCCCTTAAGTCAGGGGCATCTCCGTCTTTTTTGTTAAGGGCAATTCAGTCTTTTTCAGGGGTATTCTATCTTTTAACATAAAGTGAAAAAGACCGAATTGCCCTTTAAGTTAACAAAAAGGACAGAAATACCCCTGACTTAATGGAGAAAAATGGATGGAGTTAACTAGCCGGGATGAAAATGGCAAAATTTCAAACCTTTGAACGAAAGTCGCAAAACCGGCCAAACCTTAGGGACGCAAATGGCATTTTACTCTAAAATCTAAAACCGTTAAGGATAATTGACTGTACGTTAATACCTCGGTAACAAATTACCTGAATTGCTGGATTTATTGTGAGCAAAATTGATATGCCGAGACCATCAAACGCTTCTCCCCATGTTTCCTCTGAAAGGGTCTTCCATAGCCCTTTGGACTTGCCAAAGTCACTTGTTTGCATCCTTGATGCAGCTGTATCCAACGGCTGAAGAAACACCCCAGATTTAGTCATCAATGTTAGGTAACAACCCATAATATGATTGCATATTCATGTTCATATATATGTTTATTAGGGGTATCAATTTCGAGCCATATACTTATGAGCAAATCGGTTTATGTATTATTTCTAATGAGTCAAAGGGTAAATTATATTATAAGATGTACTAATGGGATTTGTGATTAACCTGGGTTATGGCAACGGTACAAGCACCCGCAGCAGCAGCAATAAGCAAGTTAGCCTTGGTACCAATAGACTTGTATCCAGACCTCTCGATATACGTCCTCCTAAAGAAGCTATACCCATAAAAGTATATGAATGATGAAACAAATGATTGCAGGTTCTTTGTCCCTAACCCTTGAAACAACGAAAGAACCTGACGTTTAGAAATCGCTTCCCATAGAACGTCAGATAGGTTCCTGTTCAAAATATGAACAACATAAGATTTACATTTAGCTAAAATGAATATTCACACACCATGTGAAGTGGTTTAACTAAAAAGTGAAAAAGTAATTGTCACGTAGATAGGGGGATCTCACTAACTTTTTCCTCAAAAATTGTGTAATGGTTTCACATGTAAATTAAATACAAGAAAAAAATGAAGTGTGTGTGCAATTGTGCATGATTGGTTAAAAGTTGGTGGACCCCATGCTCTCATCCCCTCACGTCCGTTACCAACCTAACGCCAGCCTCCTTAGGTTATCCGTTACCGTTTCACAGTTTTTTACTGCCACGTCAAAAAGTGACTGTCACATCACTGTCACGTAAGCATGAGCTCTCTCACTCACTTTGTTTCACCTTTAGTGTGTAATGGCTCCACAGGTTTTCTCTATCCACCACCCATTAAAGTAATATTTAAATTAAACAAGTTAAAAAGGTGATTATGTGGTGCATCCTAATTGGCCACATGAAACCCTCCCCTTCCTTCACGCCGTGACTGCCCCCACGCTCCCCTCTCTTCACGCGGGTCACACCCCTCTTAGGGCACGCCCATTTGTCCATGCCACATGGAATGGGCGTTATTCCATCCATAACATATGGTCTTAGACTATGTGTTGTGGAATAACAATCCCACTCAATAACTAGCAAAACGTGATGCCATCTAAGTGCCACCTATGCAGAGGGGCGATAACTAAACCATCCAAATAACCTAACTTTCAGGTGTCACTGTCAGGAGTTCATCACGTTGATCAAATTTAATTCATACAAAAACCTAACTTTAATTCACATGTAAATCAATTGAAGTAGAACTCAACAAAACCCTGAAGTTAAAAGTACAGAGAAGTAACACAATCAAAGGCCAAAGTTGAAGAAATACCTGTATTTTCTGAGATTGGGGGTACGTAATTCAGCTTGATACTTGGTTTTGCAGGTATCTAAAGGGTACAAGATGGTGGTGCTAGCGAGAGAACCAATAGCGCCTGCTGTTGCATCTACTAACGATTCCATATCAAAACCACCCATTGATGATTATGGTCAACAAGTTTTGTGGTAACTGATTACAAATATCTTGGAAAATGGATGCAAGTAGGTGGGGAATTTAATCTTGGGAGGTGTGGAAAGTGATGATGATGAGGCATACGTAACCTTGCGATTGAGAACATGGGGGAATGAATGGGGCTCTGATTTAGTAGAGTACAATATACAAACAAGTCGCAATCCACTATTATTCAAGTCAACAAAATTTTAATATCATTATGATTTTAGCTTTATCTCTATCTCTATATATATAATAAAGGAGTAAAGGTTCGGACACGTGTCCCCTTCACATTCATCTAAACACGTGTCAGCCCCACCTTATATTTACTACCGTGTTCATCATTCACACTATCCACGTCTCCCTCGTTCCTAAACCGGGTTTTTTTTTGTGGTTTATGGTATTCTTCCTAACCCTAAACATTTCCCCCAAATTCGGCCGTCTCTCTTAGTTCTCTCCTTTATAGAGTTCCCATACAATCCATCCAAAAGCTGACCTGCCATAGACTACTTCTTCATCCTGTTTTTCACCTAAGATTTCTTTCGTCTCGTCTCAGATCTATTAATCCCATTACCAACTGTTGTTCCATCTACTTATGATAATATCGATTGAATTTCATGTGATTTGCTTTAACGGTCATGAACTTTGTGATTTTCTTTAACTTAATCGCATCAGATTTGATGAGGTTCATATGATTTACTCTAACGATGATGATTTTGTGATGTTTTTTAGCTTAATCGCATCAGATGTGATGAATTTCATATGATTTTCATCGGTGATGAATTTTGTGATGTTTTTGAACTTAATCGCATCAGATTTGGTGAATTTTATATGATTTGCGCTAACAGTGATGAGTTTTGTGATGTTTATGAACTTTGATTGCATCATAATTGTGTTTTTTAGTTTATTTAGGTATGTTGTTGTATTCTTCACGTCTAATTGTTGTGTTGTTAGTTTATATTATTAGAGACTGTTGTTACATCTACTAATGATAATACAGTTTGAGTTTTATGTGATTTGCTTTAACGATGATGAATTTGTGACGTTATTGAACTTAATCACATCAGATTTGTCCGTTTTTAAAGTTTTTTTTAGTTATTATACTACACTCTTCACATTGAATGTTTGTGTTGTTAGTTTATGCTAACAATGAGACTCTTCGTACTATCCACGCCTCGCTTATTTCTGAACCAGATTTTTTTTAATTCATAGAAGTGCTGGTTTTTGAGCCTATTGACCAGGCAACTAATGGCATGATAACCTGTTAATATGCAGCTACAACGAATAATTTCTCTTTTGTTTCACATTTATATGTTTGAGCCTATGTCTTAGTCTGTGGATGATTTTCTTGACTGTATATCTCTTAAATGTCAACATATACACGTGTGATTTAGTTTACGAAGATTTTTCTATGCCAAGAACCTCAACCAGAGAGTAAAAAAGGCGTAAGGTTCACAATGGTGTAAAACTAAAATGAGATATACCGGGCTAGTGTAATACCCCGAACCTTAATGTACTGGTTATAAACGTATGAAATATGTAATTTATATTTCATATATTGTTAAACGAGTACGATGATGGTGTGAAAGGTGAAATATCTTGACAAGCCTTGGCTAGTATAGGAGACCGTTTAATATTAATAATTAAATATATTATTTTTGACCTTACTCCGTTTTTAATGAAACTTAGGTTAAAACGTAGATAAAAATATGCTTGTTCTAATGACATATTTGTCGTTTTATAAAATGTCATATTTTAAAAGTTATACGAGAAAAACGAGTGAAGCAGCTGAATTAATATATATAAGCAAGCAAGCTAGCAGGTCAAGCAGGCAGGTAGGCACGTCAATTGCATCCCACATCGACCCGAAAGGGTTTTGAGGTGCTAGCTTACTTTAAATAAGAGTCTCAGCAGTTTGTTTAGGTACCAGTTTCTTTAACGGAAACGCTCTAGTATAGAGAATCCCGAGTATACGATAACCCGTTGGGTGTTGTTAATAGTCGTTTTTGGAGCGCGATTAGGAGTAGGAGTAGGGAAACTCTACATCAACGTGCCGTAGATAGTTTTAAGGTATGCTCTCGTTTACGTTTATGTTTAGTTATTTATTATTCAATTTTAGTAGTTAATAGGAGTATTATTATTAGTAGTAATATTATTAGTAGTAGTAGTGGTAATGTTAGTATTATTTTTAGGTACTAGGGTGGGCGGGTATTGGGTAGCCTAGCCTTAGTTAAGCATAGACTGATCAACCATGCTTAAACAAGGCAGCACTAACCAATATCCAACCATGATAATGACTAGTTAGGTGTACTATTACCTAACCTAGGATTATGTAATTGTGTCAGGACCTTGAGACATAACCCAGTCGTACTAGCGGCTGTTAAGCAATTGCTAATCAGGTGAGTCATCATACTTGTCTTTTAAACTGTGATAGTATACTCGTCCATAACTGGTAATAATGAGAATGCTGTAGTATGCATGTGTCAGTAGGGGTATATAGGATCCTATTATGCTTAATGAGGTGTGTCACTCTGGGAAGGGTAATAAGGTGTTGTACCCACAGGCACTTCGTGCTTATAAGGTCCAACGACACACACTCATACCTATGTGACGGTCGTAGGGGGACACAGCTGGAGGACCAGTATGTCTCTTGTACGGTGGTTTGTGACAAGTCAAATGTGACCTATAAGGTTCAATGAGGCCCAACCTGACTATAATGTGGTCACATACCCATATTGTGTAGGCATATAATGTAAACGATGGTCTGTCTTTATAAAAATTGTATAGTATGAGCTCACCAGTATATATCTGACGTCGTTTTGAGTATACTTATCTCAGGTGAGTCATGAGGAAAGTTATAGGAACTACTTGATAGTTGTGGAGTTTTAGAAGATCAAGGAGTTCTTAGTTGCCAAAAGTTTGTAAATAAATAAAGTGTTGTACTCAGACTATTATAAGTTTTAATGAAAGTTTAGTTTATTTCCGCTGTAAGTGTATCAATTGTGCATAATCACCCGGGTTATGGGGTGGGTGTTACAGTTGGTATCAGAGCCCGAGGTTTTAGCGAATTAGGTATTGCAGGAATGCCTAAGCTTTAACCAGTAGTTCTCTAAAGATTAATAGCACACTCAGACTAGGCCAAATAACATGTTCTCGGGAAAAGTACTTGCATAGTCAATTGACTGACGCTAGAAGAAGTAAACTATGTTGTGCCTTTTTATGTGCTATATATATGTGTGTGTGTGTGTGTGTGATGTATATAGTTGTTATATTATAATGATGTATCATACATACCAGTAACTCTTTATACCCATATTCCTATAGGAAGGAGACAATGTCTGAACATAGAGATGAACAAGGGTCTAGAAATAATCAGAATAACAGAAGGAGAGAGGAAGGTTCTTATAGGACTCGAACTCCCTCTCACAGTGTCAGATCCCGGTCTAGTACAAGCATCCGTCTAAATACTGATGATATCCACAATATAGCCGTGGAAGTGGCTAAGCTATTAATGAATGCACAAACCGGTAATGTTAATCAATCTAGAGAACGACCTGAAGAAAGCTCAGTTGCCTCCACGCCAGAACAAAGGGAAAGAATGGGCGAAAAGAAAAACACTATTGCAACCATGCCACTAGAAGGAAAAGGTGAATATTCCAAATCAAAGGAATGGACTTATAAGCACTTCATGTCCTGTAAACCTCAGTCCTTCGACGGAAGAAAGGGAGCACTAGAAGCTCAAGACTGGCTCAACAGAATGGAGTCAGTATTAGACATATGTGAGTGTGATGACCATAACAAAGTACGGTTATCCGTACATATGTTTGAAGCTGAAGCCCTTCACTGGTGGAACATTGTGGTCCAAACAGAGGGAAAAGAAAAGGTTAAGGAGATGAAGTGGGAGGAGTTTATTCATAAGTTTCTTGCTAAGTATTGTCCTCCTAGTGAGACTGAGCAACTGGAAGTGGAATTCTTTCAGTTAAAAATGGGAAATAAAACCTATCGAGAGTATGTTTCTCGTTTCAATGACATATCTCGACTGGTTTCTTATTTAGCATTGACTGAGGAACAACTGATCAATAGGTTTATTTGGGGTCTACCCTCTGAAATGAGGGTGTTTATCAAATCCAAATCCCCCAAGACTTTTGCAGAAACTGTTGAGGCTGGAGTCGTCATGGCTGCCGAGATGATTCTACAGTAGGCTGAATCTCCCGCACCAAAAAGGAAGTGGGAAGAAAGAAAGGGGGACACCCGGAATAACAACTTTAAAAGGCCTAAAACATTTCCTCAATGTCAAATTTACAAACGCTTTCATACAGGGGAATGTCGTTTTCCTTGTCCAAATTGTAAAAAAGACGGGTCATGCTCTTCAAGAATGCAAGGAAAAGAAGAAGTGTTTCGAATGTGGAGACCCTAACCACATGAGATCCGAATGTCCCGAACTCAAAAGAAATAATAAGACACAACCAAATCAGCCAAAAGGGCGTGCATTTTTACTCACCACGGAAGAAGCCAAGACCAATACAGACGTTATCACGGGTACGTATCTCGTAAATGATGTATATGCGCGTGTGTTATTTGATACCGGTGCAAATAGAAGTCTAGTGTCGGCTACCTTTAGACCTTACTTGAACCAGGTGTCCCAAAACCTAGATCATGCCCTTACAGTAGAAATGGCTGATGGAAGTCAAAGAGAGATAGTTGACATTGTTAAGAATTGTAAAATAAGCTTAAACAACCATGTTATCCCTACAGACCTAATGCCTATGGAACTTGGAGAATTCGACATAGTCATAGGAAAGCACTGGTTGACACCATATCATGCGGAAGTTATATGTGACAAAAGGATCGTCCGACTCCGATTACCCAACGGTAAACAGCTAACTGTATCGGGAGACCGCACTGACAAGACTAAGGACCTCATCACGATAGCACAAGCACATAAATGCCTAAGGAAAGGGTATGTTGCCTTTTTAGCATATGTCGTAAACACTACAAACAAAAGTAGAAGGTCGAGGACGTGCCAGTAGTACGAGAATACCCCGAAGTGTTTCCTGATGAGCTCCCGGGACTACCATCGGATAGACAGGTTGAGTTTTGCATTGGCCTAGTTCCTGGTACATCACCGATTGCTAAGTCGTCGTACAGACTAGCCCCGACAGAAATGCAAGAACTCAAGAAGCAACTACAAGAGTTGCTTGACAAGGGGTTTATCCAACCTAGTTCGTCGCCATGGGGAGCACCCATCTTGTTTGTCAAGAAGAAAGATGGGACGATGTGCATGTGCATCGATTATAGAGACTTGAATAAAGCCACTATAAAGAATAAATACCCTTTACCTAGGATCGATGACTTATTTGATCAATTACAAGGGGCAAGCTATTTTTCTAAAATAGACTTGAGGTCTGGATACCACCAAGTGAAAGTTGCACTAGAAGACATACCTAAGACTGCCTTCAGGACTAGGTATTGTCATTATGAATTTTTGGTAATGCCATTTGGATTAACCAACGCACCTACAGTGTTCATGGACCTCATGAACAGGGTTTGTAAACCTTACCTCAATAAGTTTGTGATCGTTTTCATTGACGATATCCTTATCTACTCTAAGAATGAGGCAGAACATGAACAACACCTGAGAGCAGTCCTTGAATTGCTCAAGAAAGAAAAACTCTATGCAAAGTTCTCTAAGTGTGAATTTTGGTTATGTGAGGTGCAATTCCTAGGCCACGTGATAAATGAACATGGAATATAAGTTGACCCTGCAAAGATCGAGGCCATCAAGAAATGGGAAGTACCGAAGAATCCCACTGAAATCAGAAGATTTTTGGGGTTAACAGGATACTATAGAAGGTTTATTCAAGACTTCTCAAAGATCGCAACACCACTAACCACACTAACCCAGAAAGCCTCTAAGTTTAATTGGGGACCTAAACAAGAAGAATCCTTTAACACGTTAAAGCATAAGTTATGTAGCGCCTCAATACTGTCACTTCCTGAAGGAACAAAAGATTTTTCCGTCTACTGTGATGCATCTCACTATGGTATGGGATGTGTACTCATGCAAAGAGGCAAAGTGATTGCCTACGCCTCTAGACAGTTGAAGATTCATGAACGGAACTACACAACCCATGATTTGGAACTTGGTGCCATAGTGTTCGCATTGAAAATTTGGAGGCACTGTCTTTACGGTACAAAGTGCACTATCTTTAGTGACCATAAAAGTTTAAAACATATATTTGAGAAGAATGAGCTCAATATGCGTCAGAGACGATGGATGGAGTTATTAGGTGATTACGACTGTGAGATCCAATACCATCTAGGTAAGGCAAACATAGTAGCAGATGCTCTAAGTAGAAAAGAGAAACCTCAACCAATAAGAATTCGCGCAACCAGAATAGAGGTTAAAACTAGTCTCTTAGATCAAGTTAAGAATATACAACAAGAAGCCTTAAAAGAGAATCATATTGTAAAAGAAAGAATGATTGGGAGACTGAAGCTACTGACAATGGGAAATGATAATATCCTTAGGTTCAACAATAGGATATGGGTTCCTAATTTTGGAGGACTGCAGGATACAATCTTAGAGGAAGCTCATAAGTCTAAGTATTCCATTCACCTTGGCAGTGACAAGATGTATAAGGATTTAAGGAGAGATTATTGGTGGCCAGGAATGAAGCGATCTATTGCCCATTATGTGGAAAAGTGCCTTACATGCCTTAAGGTGAAGGCAGAACATCAAAAACCCTCTGGATACTTACAACAACCAGAGATTCCAGAATGGAAATGGGAGAAAATCACCATGGATTTTATCACGAAGCTCTCAAGGTCAAGTCACGGTTATGATACTATTTGGGTAATAGTGGACAGACTGACCAAGTCTACACACTTCATGCCAATTCGTGAGGACTATAAGATGAACAAGCTAGCTCTAACTTACATCAAAGAAATAGTCTCACGACATGGGGTGCCTGTATCGATCATATCAGATAGAGATAGTTGTTTCACATCTAAATTTTGGCAAAGTTTCCAACAAGAGTTAGGAACCAAGCTTAATCTAAGCACTGCATATCATCCTCAGACGGATGGACAGAGTGAACGGACTATTCAGACATTAGAATATATGCTTCGGGCTTGTGTAATTGATTTTGGTGGAAGTTGGGACACTCATCTACCACTCATCGAATTCGCCTACAGTAATAGCTATCACGTCAGCATCAAAGTTGCACCTTATGAATCTTTATACGGAAGAAGGTGCCGAACTCCTATCTGTTGGACGGAAGTAGGGGAAAGTCAACTAGCAGGACCAGAAATCATTGTGGAGACTACAGAAAAGATCCAGCAAATAAAAGAAAGGATGAAAAGTGCTCAAGATCGACAAAAGAGTTATGCAGATCAGAGGCGTAAACCCCTAGAGTTCCAACTAGGGGATAAAGTAATGCTTAAGGTATCACCTATGAAAGGAGTGATTCGGTTTGGAAAGAAGGGAAAGTTGAAACCCCGATACATTGGGCCGTTTGAAGTAACATGCAAAGTAGGACCAGTGGCTTATCGGCTAAAACTTCCTGAACAGCTGGCAGGAATACATAATACTTTTGATGTATCAAATTTAAGGAAGTGCCTAGTGGACGAAGCCCAACAAATACCACTGGAAGATGTACAGGTTGACGAAAAACTCAACTTCATTGAAGAACCACTACAAATCGAAGATAGGAAGGTTAAAAAGTTACGCAGGAAGGAAATCCCGTTAGTCAAAGTCAAGTGGAACGCACGTCATGGACCCAACTTTACATGGGAATTAGAAAACATAATGAAAGATAAGTACCCTCATATTTTTAAGTGATGACAAATTTCGAGGACGAAATTTTTGTAAGGAGGGAAGGATGTAATACCCCGAACCTTAATGTACTGGTTATAAACGTATGAAATATGTAATTTATATTTCATATATTATTAAACGAGTAAGATGATGGTGTGAAAGGTGAAATATCTTGACAAGCCTTGGCTAGTATAGGAGACCGTTTAATATTAATAATTAAATATATTATTTTTGACCTTACTCCGTTTTTAATGAAACTTAGGTTAAAACGTAGATAAAAATATGCTTGTTCTAATGACATATTTGTCGTTTTATAAAATGTCATATTTTAAAAGTTATACGAGAAAAACGAGTGAAGCAGCTGAATTAATATATATAAGCAAGCAAGCTAGCAGGTCAAGCAGGCAGGTAGGCACGTCAATTGCATCCCACATCGACCCGAAAGGGTTTTGAGGTGCTTGCTTGCTTACTTTAAATAAGAGTCTCAGCAGTTTGTTTAGGTACCAGTTTCTTTAACGGAAACGCTCTAGTATAGAGAATCCCGAGTATACGATAACCCGTTGGGTGTTGTTAATAGTCGTTTTTGGAGCGCGATTAGGAGTAGGAGTAGGGAAACTCTACATCAACGTGCCGTAGGTAGTTTTAAGGTATGCTCTCGTTTACGTTTATGTTTAGTTATTTATTATTCAATTTTAGTAGTTAATAGGAGTATTATTATTAGTAGTAATATTATTAGTAGTAGTAGTGGTAATGTTAGTATTATTTTTAGGTACTAGGGTGGGCGGGTATTGGGTAGCCTAGCCTTAGTTAAGCATAGACTGATCAACCATGCTTAAACAAGGCAGCACTAACCAATATCCAACCATGATAATGACTAGTTAGGTGTACTATTACCTAACCTAGGATTATGTAATTGTGTCAGGACCTTGAGACATAACCCAGTCGTACTAGCGGCTGTTAAGCAATTGCTAATCAGGTGAGTCATCATACTTGTCTTTTAAACTGTGATAGTATACTCGTCCATAACTGGTAATAATGAGAATGCTGTAGTATGCATGTGTCAGTAGGGGTATATAGGATCCTATTATGCTTAATGAGGTGTGTCACTCTGGGAAGGGTAATAAGGTGTTGTACCCACAGGCACTTCGTGCTTATAAGGTCCAACGACACACACTCATATCTATGTGACGGCCGTTGGGGGACACAGCTGGAGGAACAGTATGTCTCTTGTACGGTGGTTTGTGACAAGTCAAATGTGACCTATAAGGTTCAATGAGGCCCAACCTGACTATAATGTGGTCACATACCCATATTGTGTAGGCATATAATGTAAACGATGGTCTGTCTTTATAAAAATTGTATAGTATGAGCTCACCAGTATATATCTGACGTCGTTTTGAGTATACTTATCTCAGGTGAGTCATGAGGAAAGCTATAAGAACTACTTGACAGTTGTGGAGTTTTAGAAGATCAAGGAGTTCTTAGTTGCCAAAAGTTTGTAAATAAATAAAGTGTTGTACTCAGACTATTATAAGTTTTAATGAAAGTTTAGTTTATTTCCGCTGTAAGTGTATCAATTGTGCATAATCACCCGGGTTACGGGGTGGGTGTTACAGCTAGGATTCGAGTTACAGGAACAAGGGCCAAACCAACCACCCAAGAATGGAATCGTCGAGCGAAAACACTTGATAACCTCCTTGAAGCAGCTTTTCTTGCCACCAGACATTTTTCCATCAATTAGGAATCTAATACCGTCACTAAACACATTCCTTAAATTGTAGCCATTTTTGAGTATTTATTTTTTGGTGTCTAATCCGCATATATATCACCATTGCTCTTGATTTTCTTAACTGTATATCTCTTAAATGTCAACATATACACGTGTAATTTAGTTTACGAAGATTTTTCAATGCCGAGAATCTCGATCAGAGAGTAAAAAAGGCGTAAGGTTCAAAGTGGTGTAAAACTAAAATGGGATATACCGGGCTAGGATTCGAGTTACAGGAACAAGGGCCAAACCAACCACCCAAGAATGGAATCGTCGAGCAAAAACACTTGACAACCTCCTGGAAGCAGCTTTTCTTGCCAACAGACCTTTCTCCATCAATTAGAAATCTGATACCGTCACTAAAACATTCCTTAAATTGTAGCCGTTTTTTGAATTTTTATTTTTTGGTGTCTAATCCGCATATATATCACCATTGCTCTTGATTTTCTTGACTGTATATCTCTTAAATGTCAACATATACATGCGTGATTTAGTTTACGAAGATTTTTCAATGCTGAGAACCTCGATCAGAGAGTAAAAAAGACGTAAGTTTCACAACGGTGTAAAACTAAAATGGGATATACCGGGCTAGGATTCGAGTTACAGGAACAAGGGCCAAACCAACCACCTAAGAATGGGATCGTTGAGCGAAAACACTTGACAACCTCATGGAAGCAGCTTTTCTTGCCACCAGACATTTCTCCATCAATTAGGAATCTGATGTTGTCACTAAACACTTTCCTTAAATTGTAGCCATTTTTTGAGTTTTTATTTTTTGGTGTCTAATCCGCATATATATCACCATTGCTTTTAATTTTCTTGACTATATATCTCTTAAATGTCAACATATACACGTGTGATTTAGTTTACAAAGGTTTTTCAATGCCGAGAACCTCGATCTGAGATTAAAAAAGGCATAAGGTTCACAATGGTGTAAAACTAAAATGGGATATACCGGGCTAGGATTCGAGTTACAGGAATAAGGGCCAAACCAACCACCCAAGAATGGAATCGTCGAGCGAAAACACTTGACAACCTCCTGAAAGCAGCTTTTCTTGCCACCAGACCTTCCTCCATCAATTCGGAATCTGATGCCGTCACTAAACACGTTCCTTAAATTGTAGCCATTTTTTGAGTGTTTATTTTTTGGTGTCTAATCCACATATGTATCACCATTGCTCTTGATTTTCTTGACTGTATATCTCTTAAATGTCAACATATACACGTGTGATTTAGTATACAAAGATTTTTCAATGCTGAGAACCTCGATCAGAGAGTAAAAAAGGCGTAAGATTCACAATGGTGTAGAACAAAAATGGGATATAGTGGGCTAGGATTCGAGTTAAAGGAACAAGGGCCAAACCAACCAACCAAGAATGGAATCGTCGAGTGAAAACACTTGACAACCTCCTGAAAGTAGCTTTTTTGCCACCAGACCTTTCTCCATCAATTAGGAATCTGATGCCGTCACTAAACACATTTCTTAAATTGTAGCCATTTTTTGAGTGCTTATTTTTTGGTGTCTAATCCGCATATATATCACCATTGCTCTTGATTTTCTTGACTGTATATCTCTTTAATGTCAACATATACACGTGTGATTTAGTTTACGAAGATTTTTCAATGCCGAGAACCTCGAACTGAGAGTAAAAAAGGCGTAAGGTTCACAATGGTGTAAAACTAAAATCGAATCTACCGGGCTAGGATTCGAGTTACAGGAACAATGGCCAAACCAACAACCCAATAATGGAATCGTCGAACGAAAACGCTTGACAACCTCATGGAAGCAGCTTTTCTAGCCACCAGACCTTTCTTCATCAATTAGGAATCTGATGTCGTCACTAAACACATTCCTTAAATTGTAGCCATTTTTTGAGTGTTTATTTTTTGGTGTCTAATCCGCATATATATCACCATTGCTCTTGATTTTCTTGACTGCATATCTCTTAAATGTCAACATATACACGTGTGATTTAGTTTACAAAGATTTTTCAATGAAGAGAACCTCGATCAGAGAGTAAAAAAGGCGTAAGGTTCACAATGGCGTAGAACTAAAATGGGATATACCGGGCTAGGATTCAAGTTACAGGAACAAGGGCCAAACCAACCAACCAAGAATGGAATCGTCGAGCGAAAACACTTGACAACCTCTTGAAAGTAGTTTTTTTTTTGCCACCAGACCTTTCTCCATCAATTAGGAATCTGATGCCGTCACTAAACACATTCCTTAAATTGTAGCCATTTTTGAGTGCTTATTTTTTGGTTTCTAATCCGCATATATATCACCACTGCTCTTGATTTTCTTGACTGTATATCTCTTAAATGTCAACATATACACGTGTGATTTAGTTTACGAAGATTTTCAATGCCGAGAACCTCGATCTGAGAGTAAAAAAGGCGTAAGGTTCACAATGGTGTAAAACTAAAATGGGATATACCGGGCTAGGATTAGAGTTACAGGAAAAAGGGCCAAACCAACCATCCAATAATGGAATCATCGAGCGAAAACACTTGACAACCTCCTGGAAGCAGCTTTTCTTGCCACCAGACCTTTCTCCAACAATTAGGAATCTGATGTCGTCACTAAACACATTCCTTAAATTGTAACTATTTTTTGAGTGTTTATTTTTTGGTGTCTAATCCGCATATATATCACCGTTGTTCTTGATTTTCTTGACTGTATATCTCTTAAATGTCAACATTTACAGGTGTGATTTAGTTTACGAAGATTTTTCAATGCCGAGAACCTCGATCAGAGAGCAAAAAAGGCGTAAGGTTCACAATGGTGTAAAACTAAAATGGGATATACCGGGCTAGGATTCGAGTTACAGGAACAAGGGCCAAACCAACCACCCAAGAGTGGAATCGTCAAGCGAAAACACATGATAACCTCCTAGAAGCAGCTTTTCTTGCCAACACACCTTTCTCCATCAATTCGGAATCTGATGTCGTCACTAAACACATTCCTTAAATTGTAGCCATTTTTTGACTATTTATTTTTTGGTGTCTAATCCGCATATATATCACCATTGCTCTTGATTTTCTTGATTGTATATTTCTTAAATGTCAACCTACACACGTGTGATTTAGTTTAGGAAGATTTTTCAATGCCAAGAACCTTGATCAGAGAGTAAAAAAGGCGTAAGGTTCACAACGGTGTAAAACTAAAATGGGATATATCGGGCTAGGATTCGAGTTTCAGGAACAAGGGCCAAACCAACCACCCAAGAATGGAATCATCGAGCTAAAACACTTGACAACCTCCTGGAAGCACCTTTTTTTGCCACCAGACCTTTCTCCATCAATTCAGAATCTGATGCCGTCACTAAACACATTCCTTAAATTGTAGCCATTTTTTGAGTGTTTATATTTTGGTGTCTAATCCGCATATATATCATCATTGTTCTTGATTTTCTTGACTGTATATCTCTTAAATGGCAATATATACACGAGTGATTTAGTTTATGAAGATTTTTCAATGCCGAGAACCTCGATCAGAGAGTAAAAAAGGCGTAAGGTTCACAATGGTGTAAAAGTAAAATGGGATATACCGGGCTAGGATTCGAGTTACAGGAACAAGGGCCAAACCAACCACCCAAGAATGGAATCATCGAGCGAAAACACTTGACAACCTCCTGAAAGTAGCTTTTCTTGCCACCAGACCTTTCTCCATCAATTTTCTCAACACGTGTCAACCCCACCTAATATTTACTACCATGTTCATCATTCACACTATCCACGTCTCCCTCATTCCTTAACCCGGGTTTTTTTTTGGTGGTTTTTGGTATTCTTCCTAACCCTAAACATTTCCCCCAAATTTCAGTCATCTCTCTTGGTTCTTTCCTTTATAGGGTTCCCATACAATCCATCCAAAAGGTGACCTGCCATAGGCCACTTCTTCATCCTGTTTTTCACGTAAGATTTCTTTCATCTCGTCTCAGATCTATTAATCCCATTACCAACTGTTATTCCATCTACTCATGATAATTTCGATTGAATTTCATGTGATTTGCTTTAAATGTAATGAACTTTATGATTTTCTTTAACTTAATCGCATCAGATTTGATGAGGTTCATATGATTTACTCTAACGACGATGATTTTGTGATGTTTTTGAGCTTAATCGCATCAGATATGATGAATTTCATATGATTTTTCATCGGTGATGAATTTTGTGATGTTTTTTATCTTAATCGCATCAGATTTGGTGAATTTTATATGATTTGCGCTAACAGTGATGAGTTTTGTGATGTTTATAAACTTTAATTGCATCACAATTGTGTTTTTTTAGTTTATTTAGGTATGATGTTGTATTCTTCACGTCTAATTGCTGTGTTGTTAGTTTATATTATTAGAAACTGTTATTACATCTACTAATGATAATACAGTTTGAGTTTTATGTGATTTGCTCAAACGATGATGAATTTTATGACGTTATTGAACTTAATCACATCAGATTTGTCCGTTTTTAAAGTTTTTATTAGTTATTATACTATACTCTTCACATTGAATGTTTGTGTTGTTAGTTTATGCTAACAATGAGACTCTTCGTACTATCCACGCCTCGCTTATTTCTGAACCAGGTTTTTTTAATTCATAGAAGTGTTGGTTTTTGAGTCTATTGACCAGGCAACTAATGGCATGATAACCTGTTAATATGCAGCTAGAACGAATAATTTCTCTTTTGTTTCACATTTATATGTCTGAGCCTATGTCTTTGTATGTGGATGAGTTGTTTGGTTGATGTTTTATGTTAGTTTGGTTGATGATTATGCAATAGAAGGATCTGGAGATGTGAAGTAAAATATATTTTTGAAGTTACAGTTATGTTTAGTGCCTATTTCTTGCTACCGGTTTCTGTAGACATAATAATTGTATGTTTTAGGCTTTATAGAACTTTTCATTACCTACTTGGCCAAGATTTGTCTATGTAACAACCCTCGGTAAAACCAACACTTTCATAATATTTTCCGAGACCCTATTATATATTAAAATATCCCAATATGTCTCATATTACACCCCGTATGTGAAAATCGAGCCCGAGTTATGTTATAACATATAAAATAAATTAAAAATAAAGAAAATGGAGTTGAGGCGGGCCGCGTAGACCCACCCCAACATCTCACGCCGGCGGTATAAGGGTTAGATCCAGACTCCGCTGATTTCTTTAGTTAAAGCGGGCCACGTAAGAGTTCTCGATAGTTGACGCGGGCCGCGATAGATCGTTAAATGCGGAGACATCCGGTGCTGACACGTGTCGACATCGTGTCAAGTCTACGAGCTGACCGGGCCAAGCTATTATGTTGACCAAGGTTGACGCGGGCCGCGTAACCTTGGTCTGTTCTTTACGCGGGCCGCGTGGAGACCAGAATCCAGCACTATATAAGAAGGCCATCAGTTTTCGTTTTTTGTCGCTCACAATTCATTCTCAATCTCAATTTCTGAAGTAGTAGACATGATAGTCGGGTATTATACCCCTAATTAGCGAAGTTCTGCTCCGTTGTAAGTATTATAACCCCAGTTTCGTAATAGTTACACTGCCCGATTGATTTAGGGTTCCGTAACAACTGTCGTGGTTCTGCCCGACGTAGTTGTTGGAATGCCATCTCGGGGAGGGTATCATTAATAATTTCAAAGGGTTATGATACTAACCACTGTACATTTGTATAAATTATAGATTATATCTAGGAAGCCTTAGCCTGGTGGAGATCTTTGATCCAAGCCACAGGGAAAGTCCCGTTATACAACATGACCTGGGAACAGTTCATGGCACTAATCAAGGAGAATTTCTGCCCTCAACATGAGGTTGAGAGAATTGAATCTGATTTCCTGGCGCTGGTCATGAAAAACCTGGACTGTCAGGCCTACCTTACTACTTTCAATACTTTGTCAAGGTTGGTCCCTTACTTGGTAACTCCGGAGCCTAAACGTATAGCTCGTTTTATCGGGGGTTTGGAACCAGAGATCAAAGCAAGTGTAAAAGCTTCCAGACCAACCACTTTTCGGTCAGTAACGGACATATCGTTATCTCTGACCTCAGATGCTGTCAGGCTGAGGTCACAAAGGAAAAATGATACCGAAAAGAGGAAGCGTGAGGATGACAACTCACGACGATCAGACAAGAAGCTGAAGGGAAACAATGACCAAAAGAAGGGGTCAGGTTTTAAGAAGGATGGTCAACAGTCGGGCGAAAAACCCAGATGTAAAACCTGCAAGAGGCAGCACTTTGGGAAGTGCAGGTTTGAATCCAACTCTCAAACACAATCGAAGCCTTTTGCATGTGGGTTATGCAAATCCAGGGAACACAAAACCGTGGATTGCAAGAAGATAAAGGATGCGACCTGCTATGGTTGCAATGAAAAGGGGCACATCAGGAGCAATTGCCCAAAATCTGCCAAGAAGCCGGAAGAGGCTAGGAAGACCAATGCTAGGGTCTTCAGAATGGATGCTAAGGAAGCCGTCAAGGACGACAACGTGATAACAGGTACCTTTCTCGTAAATGATGTTTATGCGAGAGTGTTATTTGATTCAGGCGCTGATAAGTCGTTTGTAGATAATAAGTTTTGTGAATTGTTGAAACTGCCTGTTAGAACTATAAGTGTGAAGTATGAGGTGGAACTAGCAGATGGCACTTTAGAAACCGCTTCAACCTTATTAGATGGATGTTTCATATCCATTAAGAATCACTCTTTTCCTTTGTCCCTACTTCCTTTAAAACTAGCCGGTTTCGACATAGTTTTGGGTATGGACTGGTTATCTCATAACCAGGCCCAGATTATTTGCAATAAGAAGCAAGTGAGGATCAAGACTTCGTCTGGTGAATCACTTACTATTCAGGGAGATACCCAGTATGGGCTGCCCGAGAAAATGTCTATACTCAAAGACTCTAAGTGTTTGAAGAAGGGCTGTGTCATCTACATGGCACAGGTGATTATTGATGAACCGAAACCCAAGATTGGAGAGATCCCAGTCATTTCTGAATACCCCGAAGTATTTCCTGAAGAACTACCTGGTTTGCCACCAGATAGACAAGTGGAATTCAGAATCGACATTATTCCTGGATCAGCACCAGTTGCAAGGGCGCCTTATAGGTTGGCACCAACGGAGATGAAGGAATTAAGGACGCAGCTAGATGATTTGCTAGCCAAAGGTTTCATCAAACCTAGTTCGTCTCCTTGGGGAGCACCAGTGTTATTTGTTAAGAAGAAGGATGGATCGATGCGTCTGTGCATCGACTACCGTGAGCTTAATAAGGTTACTATCAAGAATAGGTATCCTTTGCCCAGAATCGACGATCTGTTCGATCAACTTCAAGGGGCAAGTTTCTTCTCGAAGATTGACTTGAGGTCAGGCTACCATCAATTGAAAGTTAGAGATGAAGATGTGCACAAAACAGCATTTAGGACTCGTTATGGTCATTACGAGTTCCTAGTGATGCCTTTTGGGCTCACCAATGCACCAGCCGCATTCATGGATCTCATGAATCGCGTTTGCAAGCCGCACTTAGACAAATTCGTCATCGTCTTCATCGACGACATTCTCATCTACTCAAAAAGCCAAGCTGACCATGAGAAGCATCTTCACTGCATACTGGAACTACTTCATAAAGAGAAGCTCTATGCCAAGTTCTCAAAGTGTGAATTCTGGCTTCGAGCAGTCCAATTTCTTGGACATGTTGTTAGTGAGCGTGGTATCCAAGTAGATCCCGCTAAAGTTGAATCTGTCATGAATTGGCATGAGCCAAAGACGCCTACAGAAATTCGTAGTTTCCTAGGTTTGGCAGGATACTATAGACGATTCATAGAAAACTTTTCAAGGATTGCTGCACCCCTGACTTCGCTGACACGTAAGAAGATTAAGTTTGACTGGGGTCCTAAGCAGCAGGAATCCTTTGATATTCTGAAACAAAAGTTGAGCAATGCTCCAGTATTGACATTGCCTGATGGAATAGAGGAGTTTGTAGTTTATTGTGATGCATCACACACCGGGATGGGATGTGTGCTTATGCAGAAAGGCAAAGTCATTGCCTATGCTTCACGACAGTTAAAGGTGCACGAAAAGAATTACACCACCCACGACTTGGAGTTGGGTGCCGTTGTATTCGCACTAAAACTGTGGAGGCACTACTTATATGGAATCAAATGTGTGATCTATTCTGATCACAAGAGCCTTCAACATCTGTTCAACCAGAAGGACTTGAACATGAGGCAACGCCGTTGGATGGAAACTCTTAATGATTACGATTGTGAAATAAGATACCATCCCGGCAAGGCGAATGTAGTCGCCGATGCCTTGAGTCGGAAGGAGAGGGTGAAACCCATCCGAATCAATGCCAAGAGCATGGAAATAAAGAACAGCTTGATGGAAAGGTTGTTAGCTGCACAGAAGGAAGCTGTGTTGGAAGCTAACTATCCTAACGAAAAGCTAGGAGTAACTGAGGAGCAGCTATCTCTTAGTAAGGATGGAATTCTTAGATTGAATGGACGGATATGGGTTCCTATTTATGGAGGACTTCGTGATGTTATCCTCCAAGAAGCCCATAGTTCCAAATACTCCGTTCATCCTGGAGCTGATAAAATGTACCATGATCTTAGAGCAAATTATTGGTGGATAGGCTTGAAGAAGTCTGTAGCTACCTATGTAGCTAAATGCTTGACGTGTGCGCAAGTCAAGGCAGAACATCAAAAACCGTCAGGTTTGCTACAACAGCCTGAACTCCCTACTTGGAAATGGGAAATGGTAACTATGGATTTTATCACCAAGTTACCCAAGACAAGGAAAGGAAATGACACCATCTGGGTGATAGTTGACCGACTGACTAAGTCAGCACATTTCCTACCTATTAAGGAGACCTACAGCTCCGATATGTTAGCCCAACTGTACGTTGATAAGATTGTAGCTCTACATGGCATACCTGTAGCTATTATCTCTGACCGGGATACTAGGTACACGTCTCATTTTTGGAAAAGTTTCCAACAATCTTTGGGCACACGTTTGAACTTTAGTACGGCTTACCATCCACAGACTGACGGTCAGAGTGAGCGTACTATTCAAACGTTAGAAGACATGCTACGAGCATGTGCGATCGATTTGGGAGGTAGCTGGGATAAGAACCTGCCATTAATCGAATTCTCCTACAACAATAGCTACCATACCAGCATCAAGGCTGCGCCTTTTGAGGCATTATACGGTAGAAAGTGTAGATCACCAGTTTGTTGGGCGGAAGTTGGAGAAGTCCAGTTATCAGGACCAGAGATCGTGTTCGAAACGACGGACAAGATTGTCCAGATTCGAAACAATCTCCAAGCTGCCCGGAATAGGCAGAAGATTTACGCTGATCCAAATCGTAAGGATTTTCACTTCGAAGTAGGTGAAAAAGTCCTACTTAAAGTGTCACCCTGGAAGGGAGTGATGCGATTTGGTAAGAAAGGTAAGCTAAGCCCGAGATACATAGGACCTTTCGAGGTTATCGAACGTGTCGGGTCAGTTGCCTACAAGTTAAACTTACCTGAAGAGCTCAGTAGTATACACAATGTGTTCCACATCTGCAATCTGAAGAAGTGTTTCGCTAGCGAATCAGTGGTTATACCCTATACAGATGTGCACATCGATGAAAGCTTGAAATTTGTGGAAAAACCTTTGTCGATCGAAGATCGACAGGTAAGGAAGCTTCGAAGGAAGCATATACCTTTTGTAAAGGTAAAATGGGATGCCCGAAGAGGTCCCGAGTTCACGTGGGAGGTGGAATCCACGATGAAAGAAAAGTACCCTTACTTGTTTCAGTAAATCTCGGGTCGAGATTTATTTTAAGGGGGTGAGGATGTAACACCTCGAAAATTTACGTCCTATAAGGTGTTGACACGTGTCATAGGTTTGAACGTGTGAAAGAATGTTCTTGAAGGACTAAAGTTGACAAACAGTGAAACTGTGTAAATAAAAGGGTTCAAAGTGTCAACAATGAATAAATATACTTTGCAATAACCCTACATGATGTTTATATCCTTAAACGAATAGATCATGGATCATACGAAGCGAATTGTGAAAGAAAGTGAGAGATTACAAACTACAGGGGTTAAATGTGCCAACATGTTTAAATTATACCTCTGAGTGACCTTTTGACAAACCCAAAGCTTTGTAACGATTAAATATGCTCACTAGAATGTACCATAAAAATTTCACCAAGATTCGTTACCGTATGAGAAAGTTATGATAGAATCCGTGTGTAAGGGTTAGAAACGTCAACATTGAAATTTAGGGCTTTTCGGGTGATCACAAAGTTACCCGAGGACTTAACAAAGAGGGTATAAGCCTTAAAGCCCCACATGTCAAATACAAAGTCTCAAAATGCAAGAAAACCAAGTGAAAACGACCTTTCGGGGGACCAGGGACTGAAATTGCAATTAACAAAACTTGCTAAGCTGGTTACCAACACCCTCGCGTAGCGCGAGCCTAAAGGCACTTGGCAGTCGCGCTACGCGACTGCCTTATCTGGACAGAATGTGTGTGCAGGTGTCCTGCATGTTCCTTAACCGACTTTGATCAATTTTCTTGATACCTTGGGCTGCCCTAAGGTGGTTTATAGTGTGTAGGATGCTTGTGGATGTTATGGTTTCCTCCTAGACTTAGTTGTCAATGATCCATGCATGTTTGAAGCCTTATATCAAGACCCACATTTCACCACATTCATCATTCATCATTCATTTCATCTTCTGGACATTTACAAGAGCTCAAGAACTGATACAAGCATTCCATATCATCCATTAGTCGTGTGTAAGTGCCTTTGATCCTTCTTGTTTGAGTTATACTTAGTTTATAGCCTAGGAATCAAACCGTCGTAACTACGGTTTGACTTCGCGATAAAACACAAATGGTCCAGAGTTTTGTCGAATCAAAGGTTGTTATAAGTTGGTATTTATATGGTTAATAAACCCCTAAAAGGGCACTCACTGATTCGAATCCTAACTAGGTCGTTTGTCGAGTCAAAGGTTTTCCGAAAAAGTCAACAGAATTGTTATGATTGGTTTAATGCATGATTAGCGATGTAAATGGCGTATAGCCTATTTTATCATTCTTACCAACTGAAAATAAGTATAAAAACTTGTATACGCTTGCTTGATTCGACAACTTTATGTTTAGAACCGATTCGGAACCGAGATACGCAAAAGTTTGACTTTTGCTTTGACCTCAGTTCTGACCCGATTCTTATAGATTTAGACATGCCTTAAAGTTCCATTAGGACCTAGTTACATGTGTGTATAAGCCTCTGCGTTTATACCACTCGAATCCCTAATCGTCCGATGTTTCCGTTAATCGCCTAAATATTGACCGTAATGCCCTTATGACCATAAAACGAGATTTTTGGAAATATGAAAGTGCCATAATCTTAGTTACTGATTATTATGCATGTCCCGAAAATTTCACGTTAATCGGAGGTCTAGATTAGGAGTTATGCTTAATGACGTAATTAAGAACGCTTTTATTAATTAAACGGCGTCATTAGCATAAAACCTATCTAAACCCAATTTTTGACACCAAACCTTTTACCCACTGATGTAATATAATATTTTGGGATTTTTGAAGATTTTTAATTATTTTTAAACTGATCATAAGCTTGGATTAGCGCCTTAATTCGGTTAATACCGAATATACCCTTTTCGGCCATAAAATGAGTTTTACAAATCCTTTTGACGCCAATCCAATTGCTACTGATTTTAAATATTAAATAGAGTGTTTTGAACCTGTTTAATTGATCAGGAAACTCAGAATCGTATTTTAAACCGTACGTCGCTTAAAACGGCTTTATACGCGTATTATACGCATAGTTTGGGTTTAAAACTATTTTGACATATAAGACTTATAACCAAATGTTATAACCTGTTTAAATAAGCCATTTTACTGATGTAACCAGACCCGGTTCACAGAAACCTAATTAAATCCTTTTATAATCTTTAAAATGACCAAAATACCCCTACGAGGCTTACTAAGAGATTAAACTCGTTTGGGGCGTCACGGGTGATATCCTACTGATGTCACAACTTATTTAAGGCATGTTAACTTAGGAAACCTGTTTAGGACTCTTACGGATACCCGTTACGCTTCATGCGCGTTCGGTTCGGTTTATGTAACTAGTTTACATAAATTAGCCGAAACGGGTCAAACCTTATCGATTTTATCTCAAAATACAGAATGTGTATAATATACCCATATTAAGCAAGTCTTCAAACTTGTCGGGTCTAAATCACATTCTATCCGGTCTTCGCTTAATCGTGCGTACGAACCGTATCTTTAAAAACTAACCGGTCTAAGCGTAAGCTTAACTAAAGACCCGTTAGGATTCTAATAGGTTATTATAAACCTTCGTTCCAGATTAGGAGAACCAGTAAAAGATACTTGCACTCGCTGATTTTGAACTATACTTACTCAGGTAAATACTTTTAACTTATTTTCCCTATACGGGCTTGGGGTACGGTATATAAAATACCGCTTGGTCGGGACGTTGAATCTTTGATTGAATGAATGATAATGAAAGTATTGAGACGTCTCGTTTAACATTGTTTTGTTTGCTTAAAGCCTTTGGGGGGTTAATGACCGTGTCCCGGATATCCCTGGCATCATTTTACGAAATGGCCACGACCTTAGCACTCAGGTGTAGGCGTACACCTGTTAGTGTCTCATAAATAAAGTGGTGTGTTAATTGATCTTTAACCCGGCTCGATCCGGGCTACTGAACGCATAAGGAACATGTAAATCCATACAAGTATTATATATTTAAATAATTATCCCAAGTTATAAAAATATTATTTGTGCCTTGTGCCTTAAATGCATTTTCTTAAACTCTTTTCAAAATGAGTCGGTTGATTGTATTTACCAGTGTAAACTGACGTATTTTCTTAAAAAGGTTAAGTGCAGGTACTACGCGAAATAGGCTGGCTTGTCTCCTAGCATCCACATTAAGTCTCGCCAGCTTGGATGTCATAAACTGTTGAACATTTGTTTCCTTTTTAAATTTGATCTACCTGTGGATTTATATTCGACTGTTGTGATACTTAATATTACAATATCGTTGGTTGAATTAAATCTATACTTTGCTTCCGCTGTGCATTTAAATATTGTGTTGTTTGACTATTATGTTGCCAACCACGTCACGATACTCCCCTACCGGGCCCACCGGTGACACGTGGAAATTCGGGGTGTGACCGGTTGGTATCAGAGCCAACACTGAGTGAATTAAACACTAACCTTTTGTGTTTAATCTCAGTTACACAAGTGCACATTCCTAAATCTTCGAGTCTAGACAAAGAACTTAGGAATAATCCAAATTGTTCAAATTTCTATTTAATTAAATTTTGCCCTTTATTTTTCCTTGTTATTATCTTGTGTATTTTAACAGGTACCATAATGCCGCCAAGATTTAGACGAGGTGGTCGAGGAAAGGAGCCAGCTAGCGCCCCTATCGACCATGAGGCAGGGCCTTCATATCGACGAACTTCTTCTACAAGGAATGACGAAACGAGAGAACTATGGAGGACATACGAAGACGATGCCAGACAATCTTTTTCGCACACCTCAACACCTCCATATCATGACTCTTATGGGCCTCAGTCAGAGAACGAACCCCACAACCCGCAACGTTTCTTTGGCGACCCTACTCCTGTTTTTCAGGGTCAGTTTAACCCAGCAGAGTACCTGCCAGAGCAAGTGGGCTTTAACCCACTAGGACCAGAGGATCACTTTTCGGGTGATCAAGATATGGACGAGGACACAGATCCCGTCGAGGCTTCAACCGGATCATTTAACCATCCTTTCGTGATCTCAGACGGTTCGTCTTTCCACGGAACACCATACCAGGGTCCGGATAGTCACATGGCACGGTTCGAACGGTGTGAATGGTACTATACACCGTCTGAACACTCATCACCTCACCAGCAGCCGCCACTGCAGCAGCAAAATCCCTCTGGGGATCCACATTATGAGGCAGTCACGCCACCGCCTCCACCGCCGCCAGTGCATCTAGAGCCTCCAGAGCCACCAAGACGTAGGAGGACTGGTGCACGGATCTCAGCACGAGAAGTTGACTTTCGTCTCAACACCCCTCAACACTCTAGCGATAGTCATTACCCGCCTACTCATGAAGTCCCACAGATGGAAGGACCTTCTGTCCCAGTTTCGGAGGTGAATTCAGCACCTATTGTACCGCCATCACCGGGTTTTGGCCACCCAATACCTGCTTATACTGCTCCGGCAGCTTACAACCCTTATGGACCACCAGCATACCATGGCTATAACTATGCTGATGACCCTTACAACGTAGCATCAAGCTACCAAGCCCATAATAATCCTGAAGGACCATACGGACCTCCTTGGGGAATGGGATACCCAGCTCGGGGGTATCAAGCACCTGTTCAGCCGCCACCACAGTACCAGCCACCACGGGCTCCTCCACCTGAGCAGGAGGAACTCCGTCGAAGACTGGCTAAAGTGGAGCGAGACTTCCAGAAGGAACGTAGGAAGAATGAAGGATTTATGAGTGGGTTGGCAAACTTGCTTAAGGGGAAGAAGAAACGGGATCGTTAAATCCCCATATATATATTGTTGTATTTCCTTGTTTAAATCAAGTCCCTACGTGGACATTTATTTATGTGTGTATGTAGTCCCTGCGTGGACATCTATCTTTGGACTTAGTCCCTACGTGGACTTGTCTCCAGTAGTCCCTGCGAGGACATTTACTTTTGTAGACCGTCCCTGTGAGGACATGTATTATCTGTATAGCTCCTGCGAGGGCATCTGTTTATGTGAAAAGTCCTGTTTAGGGCAAAATGTACTACTTTTAGTTTAATGGAATGTAAGTTTATAAATTTCATCTTTGCTAAGTTATGCATAATTAAATTATATATGAAATAAATAAATCAAAATCATTCCTTATAAAAGTCTATCTGCCTATGTTATTTTTGTAAGGATCTTAAAAGTATAACCTAGCCTGTATGTCATTTAAGAACGGGCCCAGATGGTAAAACTATTTAAAAAGATTCAAATCCCTGTTAACATCTGAAAACATGTTAACACTCCTGGCAGACATGATTAGCTAAAAACACACGTGTTATTATTATATATGGATCTTTTCAAAGATTCTAAACCCAAGTAAATGATCTCTGAATCATGGGTTAAATCATTAATAAATATGATAAGTTCTTTTTACCATCCATTGGTAATGGAATGCCTACGGGCCCTTCTCATTTTCATATGAGACAAAAGACAGTATTAGTCTATGACCCTGTCTGATAAAGGTAATGAACTTTGTTCAAACCTTCATGCTTTGATTCTCTGAAATCCTAGCATATAATCTATATTGTCCCAGTGACTAGGCCTTATGTGCTAATAAATACTGTTATTGTTTTTATAAATTAGGATAAATTATATTAGGAATCCTAAATAAATGGGAGTAATAAATTAACCATATATGGTCTATGTTACCACGGTTAATAAAAATTGCCATAAAAGACAATTATATGATAAACTCACCAATAAATTATTGCCAATGTGTTACAGTTCAAGAAACATGGCAGACTCAAACGAGGTCAACAGTCATCAAGGGATAGGGAATGATAATGCCCATGTAAACGTAGCGGGTGCAGAGTTGCAAGCTATGATAGACAATGCAGTTAATAGAGCTATGGATAGACAGCACCATGGATCAAGTGGTACCCATACGAGGACCCATTCTGCATCACACACTAGAACACCCTCCAGGACCCACACTGCCCACAACAGTAATTCTCACCACTCCTCAAATCAAAGGAGTAATCCATCCCAAAGAGTCCTACAGAACCAAGAACCTCGTAATAGGGGTTGCACCTATAAATACTTCGTGTCGTGCAAACCCAGAGACTTCAATGGGGAAAAAGGAGCTGTTGATTGCATGACGTGGATGGATGAAATGGATACTGTGGTGGATATAAGTGGTTGTCATAATAGGGACATTGTGAAGTTTGTCTCGCAGTCTTTCAAAGGAGAAGCCTTAGCCTGGTGGAGATCTTTGATCCAAGCCACAGGGAAAGTCCCGTTATACAACATGACCTGGGAACAGTTCATGGCACTAATCAAGGAGAATTTCTGCCCTCAACATGAGGTTGAGAGAATTGAATCTGATTTCCTGGCGCTGGTCATGAAAAACCTGGACTGTCAGGCCTACCTTACTACTTTCAATACTTTGTCAAGGTTGGTCCCTTACTTGGTAACTCCGGAGCCTAAACGTATAGCTCGTTTTATCGGGGGTTTGGAACCAGAGATCAAAGCAAGTGTAAAAGCTTCCAGACCAACCACTTTTCGGTCAGTAACGGACATATCGTTATCTCTGACCTCAGATGCTGTCAGGCTGAGGTCACAAAGGAAAAATGATACCGAAAAGAGGAAGCGTGAGGATGACAACTCACGACGATCAGACAAGAAGCTGAAGGGAAACAATGACCAAAAGAAGGGGTCAGGTTTTAAGAAGGATGGTCAACAGTCGGGCGAAAAACCCAGATGTAAAACCTGCAAGAGGCAGCACTTTGGGAAGTGCAGGTTTGAATCCAACTCTCAAACACAATCGAAGCCTTTTGCATGTGGGTTATGCAAATCCAGGGAACACAAAACCGTGGATTGCAAGAAGATAAAGGATGCGACCTGCTATGGTTGCAATGAAAAGGGGCACATCAGGAGCAATTGCCCAAAATCTGCCAAGAAGCCGGAAGAGGCTAGGAAGACCAATGCTAGGGTCTTCAGAATGGATGCTAAGGAAGCCGTCAAGGACGACAACGTGATAACAGGTACCTTTCTCGTAAATGATGTTTATGCGAGAGTGTTATTTGATTCAGGCGCTGATAAGTCGTTTGTAGATAATAAGTTTTGTGAATTGTTGAAACTGCCTGTTAGAACTATAAGTGTGAAGTATGAGGTGGAACTAGCAGATGGCACTTTAGAAACCGCTTCAACCTTATTAGATGGATGTTTCATATCCATTAAGAATCACTCTTTTCCTTTGTCCCTACTTCCTTTAAAACTAGCCGGTTTCGACATAGTTTTGGGTATGGACTGGTTATCTCATAACCAGGCCCAGATTATTTGCAATAAGAAGCAAGTGAGGATCAAGACTTCGTCTGGTGAATCACTTACTATTCAGGGAGATACCCAGTATGGGCTGCCCGAGAAAATGTCTATACTCAAAGACTCTAAGTGTTTGAAGAAGGGCTGTGTCATCTACATGGCACAGGTGATTATTGATGAACCGAAACCCAAGATTGGAGAGATCCCAGTCATTTCTGAATACCCCGAAGTATTTCCTGAAGAACTACCTGGTTTGCCACCAGATAGACAAGTGGAATTCAGAATCGACATTATTCCTGGATCAGCACCAGTTGCAAGGGCGCCTTATAGGTTGGCACCAACGGAGATGAAGGAATTAAGGACGCAGCTAGATGATTTGCTAGCCAAAGGTTTCATCAAACCTAGTTCGTCTCCTTGGGGAGCACCAGTGTTATTTGTTAAGAAGAAGGATGGATCGATGCGTCTGTGCATCGACTACCGTGAGCTTAATAAGGTTACTATCAAGAATAGGTATCCTTTGCCCAGAATCGACGATCTGTTCGATCAACTTCAAGGGGCAAGTTTCTTCTCGAAGATTGACTTGAGGTCAGGCTACCATCAATTGAAAGTTAGAGATGAAGATGTGCACAAAACAGCATTTAGGACTCGTTATGGTCATTACGAGTTCCTAGTGATGCCTTTTGGGCTCACCAATGCACCAGCCGCATTCATGGATCTCATGAATCGCGTTTGCAAGCCGCACTTAGATAAATTCGTCATCGTCTTCATCGACGACATTCTCATCTACTCAAAAAGCCAAGCTGACCATGAGAAGCATCTTCACTGCATACTGGAACTACTTCATAAAGAGAAGCTCTATGCCAAGTTCTCAAAGTGTGAATTCTGGCTTCGAGCAGTCCAATTTCTTGGACATGTTGTTAGTGAGCGTGGTATCCAAGTAGATCCCGCTAAAGTTGAATCTGTCATGAATTGGCATGAGCCAAAGACGCCTACAGAAATTCGTAGTTTCCTAGGTTTGGCAGGATACTATAGACGATTCATAGAAAACTTTTCAAGGATTGCTGCACCCCTGACTTCGCTGACACGTAAGAAGATTAAGTTTGACTGGGGTCCTAAGCAGCAGGAATCCTTTGATATTCTGAAACAAAAGTTGAGCAATGCTCCAGTATTGACATTGCCTGATGGAATAGAGGAGTTTGTAGTTTATTGTGATGCATCACACACCGGGATGGGATGTGTGCTTATGCAGAAAGGCAAAGTCATTGCCTATGCTTCACGACAGTTAAAGGTGCACGAAAAGAATTACACCACCCACGACTTGGAGTTGGGTGCCGTTGTATTCGCACTAAAACTGTGGAGGCACTACTTATATGGAATCAAATGTGTGATCTATTCTGATCACAAGAGCCTTCAACATCTGTTCAACCAGAAGGACTTGAACATGAGGCAACGCCGTTGGATGGAAACTCTTAATGATTACGATTGTGAAATAAGATACCATCCCGGCAAGGCGAATGTAGTCGCCGATGCCTTGAGTCGGAAGGAGAGGGTGAAACCCATCCGAATCAATGCCAAGAGCATGGAAATAAAGAACAGCTTGATGGAAAGGTTGTTAGCTGCACAGAAGGAAGCTGTGTTGGAAGCTAACTATCCTAACGAAAAGCTAGGAGTAACTGAGGAGCAGCTATCTCTTAGTAAGGATGGAATTCTTAGATTGAATGGACGGATATGGGTTCCTATTTATGGAGGACTTCGTGATGTTATCCTCCAAGAAGCCCATAGTTCCAAATACTCCGTTCATCCTGGAGCTGATAAAATGTACCATGATCTTAGAGCAAATTATTGGTGGATAGGCTTGAAGAAGTCTGTAGCTACCTATGTAGCTAAATGCTTGACGTGTGCGCAAGTCAAGGCAGAACATCAAAAACCGTCAGGTTTGCTACAACAGCCTGAACTCCCTACTTGGAAATGGGAAATGGTAACTATGGATTTTATCACCAAGTTACCCAAGACAAGGAAAGGAAATGACACCATCTGGGTGATAGTTGACCGACTGACTAAGTCAGCACATTTCCTACCTATTAAGGAGACCTACAGCTCCGATATGTTAGCCCAACTGTACGTTGATAAGATTGTAGCTCTACATGGCATACCTGTAGCTATTATCTCTGACCGGGATACTAGGTACACGTCTCATTTTTGGAAAAGTTTCCAACAATCTTTGGGCACACGTTTGAACTTTAGTACGGCTTACCATCCACAGACTGACGGTCAGAGTGAGCGTACTATTCAAACGTTAGAAGACATGCTACGAGCATGTGCGATCGATTTGGGAGGTAGCTGGGATAAGAACCTGCCATTAATCGAATTCTCCTACAACAATAGCTACCATACCAGCATCAAGGCTGCGCCTTTTGAGGCATTATACGGTAGAAAGTGTAGATCACCAGTTTGTTGGGCGGAAGTTGGAGAAGTCCAGTTATCAGGACCAGAGATCGTGTTCGAAACGACGGACAAGATTGTCCAGATTCGAAACAATCTCCAAGCTGCCCGGAATAGGCAGAAGATTTACGCTGATCCAAATCGTAAGGATTTTCACTTCGAAGTAGGTGAAAAAGTCCTACTTAAAGTGTCACCCTGGAAGGGAGTGATGCGATTTGGTAAGAAAGGTAAGCTAAGCCCGAGATACATAGGACCTTTCGAGGTTATCGAACGTGTCGGGTCAGTTGCCTACAAGTTAAACTTACCTGAAGAGCTCAGTAGTATACACAATGTGTTCCACATCTGCAATCTGAAGAAGTGTTTCGCTAGCGAATCAGTGGTTATACCCTATACAGATGTGCACATCGATGAAAGCTTGAAATTTGTGGAAAAACCTTTGTCGATCGAAGATCGACAGGTAAGGAAGCTTCGAAGGAAGCATATACCTTTTGTAAAGGTAAAATGGGATGCCCGAAGAGGTCCCGAGTTCACGTGGGAGGTGGAATCCACGATGAAAGAAAAGTACCCTTACTTGTTTCAGTAAATCTCGGGTCGAGATTTATTTTAAGGGGGTGAGGATGTAACACCTCGAAAATTTACGTCCTATAAGGTGTTGACACGTGTCATAGGTTTGAACGTGTGAAAGAATGTTCTTGAAGGACTAAAGTTGACAAACAGTGAAACTGTGTAAATAAAAGGGTTCAAAGTGTCAACAATGAATAAATATACTTTGCAATAACCCTACATGATGTTTATATCCTTAAACGAATAGATCATGGATCATACGAAGCGAATTGTGAAAGAAAGTGAGAGATTACAAACTACAGGGGTTAAATGTGCCAACATGTTTAAATTATACCTCTGAGTGACCTTTTGACAAACCCAAAGCTTTGTAACGATTAAATATGCTCACTAGAATGTACCATAAAAATTTCACCAAGATTCGTTACCGTATGAGAAAGTTATGATAGAATCCGTGTGTAAGGGTTAGAAACGTCAACATTGAAATTTAGGGCTTTTCGGGTGATCACAAAGTTACCCGAGGACTTAACAAAGAGGGTATAAGCCTTAAAGCCCCACATGTCAAATACAAAGTCTCAAAATGCAAGAAAACCAAGTGAAAACGACCTTTCGGGGGACCAGGGACTGAAATTGCAATTAACAAAACTTGCTAAGCTGGTTACCAACACCCTCGCGTAGCGCGAGCCTAAAGGCACTTGGCAGTCGCGCTACGCGACTGCCTTATCTGGACAGAATGTGTGTGCAGGTGTCCTGCATGTTCCTTAACCGACTTTGATCAATTTTCTTGATACCTTGGGCTGCCCTAAGGTGGTTTATAGTGTGTAGGATGCTTGTGGATGTTATGGTTTCCTCCTAGACTTAGTTGTCAATGATCCATGCATGTTTGAAGCCTTATATCAAGACCCACATTTCACCACATTCATCATTCATCATTCATTTCATCTTCTGGACATTTACAAGAGCTCAAGAACTGATACAAGCATTCCATATCATCCATTAGTCGTGTGTAAGTGCCTTTGATCCTTCTTGTTTGAGTTATACTTAGTTTATAGCCTAGGAATCAAACCGTCGTAACTACGGTTTGACTTCGCGATAAAACACAAATGGTCCAGAGTTTTGTCGAATCAAAGGTTGTTATAAGTTGGTATTTATATGGTTAATAAACCCCTAAAAGGGCACTCACTGATTCGAATCCTAACTAGGTCGTTTGTCGAGTCAAAGGTTTTCCGAAAAAGTCAACAGAATTGTTATGATTGGTTTAATGCATGATTAGCGATGTAAATGGCGTATAGCCTATTTTATCATTCTTACCAACTGAAAATAAGTATAAAAACTTGTATACGCTTGCTTGATTCGACAACTTTATGTTTAGAACCGATTCGGAACCGAGATACGCAAAAGTTTGACTTTTGCTTTGACCTCAGTTCTGACCCGATTCTTATAGATTTAGACATGCCTTAAAGTTCCATTAGGACCTAGTTACATGTGTGTATAAGCCTCTGCGTTTATACCACTCGAATCCCTAATCGTCCGATGTTTCCGTTAATCGCCTAAATATTGACCGTAATGCCCTTATGACCATAAAACGAGATTTTTGGAAATATGAAAGTGCCATAATCTTAGTTACTGATTATTATGCATGTCCCGAAAATTTCACGTTAATCGGAGGTCTAGATTAGGAGTTATGCTTAATGACGTAATTAAGAACGCTTTTATTAATTAAACGGCGTCATTAGCATAAAACCTATCTAAACCCAATTTTTGACACCAAACCTTTTACCCACTGATGTAATATAATATTTTGGGATTTTTGAAGATTTTTAATTATTTTTAAACTGATCATAAGCTTGGATTAGCGCCTTAATTCGGTTAATACCGAATATACCCTTTTCGGCCATAAAATGAGTTTTACAAATCCTTTTGACGCCAATCCAATTGCTACTGATTTTAAATATTAAATAGAGTGTTTTGAACCTGTTTAATTGATCAGGAAACTCAGAATCGTATTTTAAACCGTACGTCGCTTAAAACGGCTTTATACGCGTATTATACGCATAGTTTGGGTTTAAAACTATTTTGACATATAAGACTTATAACCAAATGTTATAACCTGTTTAAATAAGCCATTTTACTGATGTAACCAGACCCGGTTCACAGAAACCTAATTAAATCCTTTTATAATCTTTAAAATGACCAAAATACCCCTACGAGGCTTACTAAGAGATTAAACTCGTTTGGGGCGTCACGGGTGATATCCTACTGATGTCACAACTTATTTAAGGCATGTTAACTTAGGAAACCTGTTTAGGACTCTTACGGATACCCGTTACGCTTCATGCGCGTTCGGTTCGGTTTATGTAACTAGTTTACATAAATTAGCCGAAACGGGTCAAACCTTATCGATTTTATCTCAAAATCCAGAATGTGTATAATATACCCATATTAAGCAAGTCTTCAAACTTGTCGGGTCTAAATCACATTCTATCCGGTCTTCGCTTAATCGTGCGTACGAACCGTATCTTTAAAAACTAACCGGTCTAAGCGTAAGCTTAACTAAAGACCCGTTAGGATTCTAATAGGTTATTATAAACCTTCGTTCCAGATTAGGAGAACCAGTAAAAGATACTTGCACTCGCTGATTTTGAACTATACTTACTCAGGTAAATACTTTTAACTTATTTTCCCTATACGGGCTTGGGGTACGGTATATAAAATACCGCTTGGTCGGGACGTTGAATCTTTGATTGAATGAATGATAATGAAAGTATTGAGACGTCTCGTTTAACATTGTTTTGTTTGCTTAAAGCCTTTGGGGGGTTAATGACCGTGTCCCGGATATCCCTGGCATCATTTTACGAAATGGCCACGACCTTAGCACTCAGGTGTAGGCGTACACCTGTTAGTGTCTCATAAATAAAGTGGTGTGTTAATTGATCTTTAACCCGGCTCGATCCGGGCTACTGAACGCATAAGGAACATGTAAATCCATACAAGTATTATATATTTAAATAATTATCCCAAGTTATAAAAATATTATTTGTGCCTTGTGCCTTAAATGCATTTTCTTAAACTCTTTTCAAAATGAGTCGGTTGATTGTATTTACCAGTGTAAACTGACGTATTTTCTTAAAAAGGTTAAGTGCAGGTACTACGCGAAATAGGCTGGCTTGTCTCCTAGCATCCACATTAAGTCTCGCCAGCTTGGATGTCATAAACTGTTGAACATTTGTTTCCTTTTTAAATTTGATCTACCTGTGGATTTATATTCGACTGTTGTGATACTTAATATTACAATATCGTTGGTTGAATTAAATCTATACTTTGCTTCCGCTGTGCATTTAAATATTGTGTTGTTTGACTATTATGTTGCCAACCACGTCACGATACTCCCCTACCGGGCCCACCGGTGACACGTGGAAATTCGGGGTGTGACAACAGTCTATATGTCTTTACAAATGCAGACTTAGATGACTATTTGTCTCGATCATCTTTCTCTTAAACTAAGATACTACTGTTATGTATTTATGAGAATATTTGAATGTTTGTGGCCATATGCGTACAAGTTCACACATGTTATCCTTTTTTATGCATATAATTCACACATTATATCCTATATCTTTTTTCTTTCTTACGCATATATATCATATACATAGAAGGGATTTGCATTATTGCATTAGCATATGTCAGTTTTAGCCTCAAACCAAACCAAAAACCAAAAATTCAAATTTAGGGTTTTTGAAAACACTTTAATTTTTGTTTTTCGCGTTTTCACCATGTGTACAATCGCTTAAGGTTTTTGATTTTACCATTTGGACTAAGGCCATGCGTAGTCGAGCGCTATGAGGGGGGTGAAAAGGGCCTATGGCGCCCCATAGCACCCGGAACACCGCTATCCTCGGTGTTAGGGGGGTTATTAGCCAATTTTCAAAACCAAGATAAAACATAAGCCGAATTGACCCACTTGTAGATAAATTTGTCAAAATTTTGTTAACCCATTGGTATTGCTAAAACTTTATTACTTTTTAAATATGATTATTGTTTACAGCAATGGCAACTAGACCAACATCAAAACCTATTTGTGAATCATTTTTTGTCTGATACCATGGACAGTATGTTTTTTTTTAAATTGGTTTTTATTTTTAACTACTCATTATTTGAATTCATTTTAAAATATCTACATTTTTGTAACTGATATTCATGAATTATGTGTGCATATTTCAAATAATTATTTATAAATTAGGACTTTGCATCAACAAGGTAATAAACCTCTTCCAAAAAAACTGTTAACATTTTTTACTTTTTAGCATTCCTAAAGTATAAAAAGCTGTAAAAACACAAAAAACAAACCCTATTTTTTCTTCTATTCATATATTATTTCATTTGACCTACTCAAAGGTCTTCTCTCTACATTTGACCTTACACATAAATGTGTCTTTAATTTCTGCAACAAAACAGTTTTTCTATCAGTGAAATTACATTTGAAATACATAATATGGGTCAACTACAAAGACAGATAAAGCATTTCAAATTGTTTCACATTTTAGTTATCTAACTAGCTAACGAAGAAATATAATCTTTTCTCTTTACTTTCATATACCCTCAAATAGATTTGTTGTTTTGTTTCATCACCAACTATTTATAACCACCCTCATATTTCATCAAGTTAAACTTACCTTCTTGCCTTTTACCTGTCAAACGCTCATGGAGCACCAGTGCATCTCTAAAATGAATTTGCATTTCTTAATTTACACAATCATATCATATTTTATAATTAATACTATCAACCATATATTTTATGATACAACAACATCACCTATTTGAAGGATTTGGATTTGGCTCGCCGTGATTACACTGTGAAAGTTCGTATACTCCGGTTATGGAAGCAACCCATGTATAACAATCAAGAACACTTTTACTCAATCGAAATGATTGTGGTTGACAAACAGGTATATGTTTCAAAGCTAATTTTTAAATATTTCACATGTTGTCCGTTATTATATTATTTTAAACCTATTTAAAGGATTAACATATTCATAGTTTATAATTTTCGTTTTTTATGTTGTAGGGAACAACAATGCAAGCCAATGTTCTCCGAAGATGGTTTCCCAGATTTGAGCATCTTTTAAAAATGAAGATGTCGACTTATATTCCTGAACAACTTACTAAATTGAAACTTGTGTTCATAAAATAAATAATTGAACTGACAAGCGTCAAAACATTATTATTTCAAATTACTTGGTTACATGTTCTTTTTTATTTTTAAAAAAAGCATACATCATATTTATTAATATGTTTTAAATTTTATTTTTTGAACCCGTGTGTCACACGGGATATAAGCTAGTGAATTATATGTATACTAGCAATTCTTACTATATTTTTTTGAACGACATGAATGTATACTAGTAATTCTTACTATATTTTTTTAATGACAATTTTTTTTATATCTGAGAGACTTGAATTCAAAACATTCTTCTCTCAAATCTATGTGTTTAAACATTTTGTCTTTGCTAATAGACCAAAGCTGGACCTATAGTATAAGTAACATAGGTTTAGGCCTAGGCCTCCAAAGAAAAAAAATAGGATCTCCACAAGAAAACCACTCTTTATTATAGTTTATTATAGTTGTGTTATATTTTTGCTTGGTTTCAAACATGGATAAATGAGTATCGTTTATAATAATCAAATAAAGAAAAATTGCCCAAATTTTCATTTCTCTTGGGTCTCCAAAAAAGTTGAAACGTATCACTCTGTCGATAGCAATTTAGAGTAGCTCTTAGCTACACTAAGAGAACAATCCTTATTTAAGGCTTAATTACCAAAATAACACTTTTGATTTTGATTTTTTTATTTTTATTTTCACCACACACTTAATTACCAAAATGTCACCCATTTATTTTATTTTTTTCATATTACCACATAGAATGAATGTCACCCTTTTAACTTTTTTTCATTTCACCACATAGAACGCGGAGGGTGGTGTTTTTTTAATCTTTTTATTGTTATTGTTTTGTATTGATATTTTTTGGTCTTTTATTGTGAATTACATTTGTAGTCCCTCATATTTCTATGTTTCATTTTTTGGCCTTGCAAGTTTTTCTTTTTATTTTGTTTTTAAGTTAAAGTTTTATCGCTATAAATTTGAGTTTTTTTATGTTTTACGCCAGTTCACGGCATAAGTTCGTGTTTGTCTTTGCGTATGTTTGACGTCACATGAGGGTATAAAGGAATTACCTAAAACACATCCTATCAGCCACTTAGGTTCTGGCCTAGTGGTCAAGACAAATTATCTATTGTGAAAAAACCAATGTTCAATCCTTGGAAGATGTAATTTGGTATATGATTTTAGAGAGAAAGATCAGTGGTTAAAAAAATAATAATAAAAGTATTTTTTCAAAGAAATAAACACATCCTTATCAAATATTGATAGGATTTTAGATATAGTAAAGTCATTTTTTTAAGTCTTTATGGTTTGGGCATATTAACCATTTTATTTTAAACTAAAGCTTGTCTTGATTCGAGTCTCAATGGTTTCTAATCTTAGCTTCTCAAGTTCAAAAGACAAAATATTTTGTCAGTTAGATTTTATGAAATTACCAAAATACTTTTAGCGTACAAATAAAATCAAAATAGATACATATGCATATGCATAAACACACCTACTTAACCCATCTCTCTCTACTTACCCACAAATCAGATCCTTTTGTGAAATTACCAAAATACCGTTAACATTAAAAACAACAACAAAACATATACATATACATATGTAGGCACACACACCCACTCAAACTGTAACACCCCGAAAACAGGTTTGGTAATGAAACCACGTTAATACTAAAAGACGGGTAAAGTACCGTTAGTGGTAAAAATTAACCCGGTGAATATTAGAATTTAAATAAATAAACCTAATATTAAATAAAAGTTGAACGAAGGTTTTTGAGGAAATAAATTTTATAAAAGGCCCGAATTAACGGGACTTAAAATAAAACGAGTTGTAATCTCCCTGAACCCACTAAGTTAACTAGGAATGTTTAACCTAGTTAATAAAAGGGAATATTGTTGGAACTAAGTGGGTTGTTGTCACACCCCGACCACATAAAACAACAAAGCGTGGCGGAAACGTCGGGGAGTGTTGTAACAGAATTATCGTTTCATAACCATGGATACAAAAAGTGTTTCGTTTTATTGATAATATTAAACATTAACATTGTTTTAACACATAACAAACAAGTTTTATATCGACTATCATCGTTTTATGTCACTAAGGCCTCGTCCAGATCCTATGTGACGCATGCATCCTAGAACGTCAATCAAGCAACAACACCTGAAACATATGTAAAAACAAAGTCAACAAAGAAATGCTGGCGAGTACATAGGTTTTATAAGAGTATCGGAATCATGGCTTGTTTACATATATTACAATACCTCGAAAACCTTGTTTTTTTTAAAAAGTGTATAATATTGCAACATGATTAACCAACTCAAATCAAGATGGTTATAATTTATAAAATTTCGTAGCCACGATTCTCAACCCAAAAGCTTTTTGTTTTAGAAAATCATCTTGTAAAACATCTCGTATAAACTCGTTAATAAAACTCGTATATTATTTCGAAAACATCGTTGAGTGACATCGTTTCAATATCGTTTACCCAAGTGAACTAAATAACGCCACGGTATGTAATATGTTGAAAACACTTATATATAAGAAGTACCAGCGGCGTATCTACCATTTTTTCACCACATTACACCCGTCCCGTTATCTAAACACTAGCCAAAAACCAATCGTTTACCCAAATCGTTTAACATCGTCTCCAAATCGTTTCCAAATCGTTTACTCGATTAAATCGTTTAAATCATCCTCGTTTTAATTGTGAAAACTCATATATGGTCGTCTCGTTAATAACATTCAAACCTTCGTGACTCGACTACCTCGTTCCTCGCTTCTCGTATTAACAAACCTCCAAAGGGTAAGTTAATAGTTACAGATTCAGTCGTTACCCACAACACCCACACATAACCATGGGTATAGTGCAATAACGGGATAAGTCAGATCCTATGGTACCATAACCTAATACTGGTCGGTTCGGCCAAAATTAATGAATGTCATTCGTTATGTAACTACAACCAACAAGTTCGTTCACATTATCGAAATCGTTATTAGTTTAGTATAAATCGTTCTATTCGTTTTTGAAGTCATCGTTTAAACCTTGAAAACATTTTGTACATATGAATCACCCCAAAACAATTGAAAGTTGTAAAATAAGGGAACTATGTACTCACGTGTAGTGCAAGGTATCCTCAATCAATAGTACTTCAACAAACTCGAGTAAACCAGAGAAATCAAGCAGCACTAAGTAATTGAATCACTAGTCAAACAATAGACGCCTAAATCGGAAGATCGCACAGAATGAGGTCTTGTAACCCAAATGAGTGTTGGAACTCATGTGATATGGTTTAACAAGGCCTACATCCTAAATGAAACCTAACCTAAGTGCTTTTGACCCATCGCGTCCCATTAAGGTAGCTTATGCTACTTTAACGCGTCGTTCGCGTGAAACGCGTTCGGAACGCCTAACTAGTCCTATGATAAGTAAAATATGCCTCAACATGTTTAATATTGTTGTCTAATCAGTTCAGATACCAAAGGTTATGTTACATATGCTTAAAATGAATTTTGGCTTAAAAGGGCATTTTTGATAATTTACCTAAGGCATATAAACTACCTATCATAAAACTACTTAAACGAAGCGACCACAAGGTATAACCTTGAAAGGTTATTCCCAATACACTATGGTCACCTAATGTGTTTGGTAGGATCCTAATGATCGACCAAACGGGTCGGGTTCGAAAGTATAAGCGATTGATTAGATCGCTTACTTTTACAACCCTAGACAAGCACAAAACTAAAAGTGACGAGCTAAACATGTTAGAACATGTTTAAAAAGGTTTGAAAACAGGTTTGGTATCAAAACAAACGGTTTTGATACCCACAAGTAGTTTGGTTACAAAATACGTAAGAATACGTATTTTGGCCGAAATTACGACTCGTCACTGAGCCTAGATAACGTGGTAATCAGTAGGCATAGTCACAAGGGACTATAACCATCGTGATTACGCTCACATTATGAAGTTCAAACGAACTTCACATTGACCATAAACTGGTTAATGCAGAAAGTCAAACGCAGTTTGACTTTAACGCTAAAACGAATGAAAAGCACGAAAGAATACTTACAACGGGTCCAAGAATGGAAGTTTTGAATCCGAATATTCTCAGGTATGAAGTGTTAAACACATCAACTTAGAGAACAAATTCAGATTTCAAAGGTGTGGGTTTTGGGGTTGAGATCATGGGGGTATTTATAGATTTCCTTGAACCGTTAAGATCGTTTATCGAAAACCGTGCTTCAATCTCATCCCTACACTTGTTTACAACCCCATGTGCATCAAAATGGCCCCCCATCATCAGGAAATGACATGTGCAAGAGAGTTATGGGTGCATAACAGCTGTTAACAGGCTGTTAAACAGATTTTTCTGATCTGGGAGGTCCTTACGAACCGTATGGCTAAGGGCTTATGGTCCGTAAGCCTTGTGCAGACCAGCCAAGTTTCAAAAATGGCAGAATAGGCCCCTGAAGCCCCAAACTTGTTATTTGATGCATTGTTGACACGCTTAAGCCCCGTTAACCCCATTTCAAAGCTCTAAAATGAAGTTAAAGTATAGGGAACTTAAAATGTGCTCAAAAATATATTGGATGTCGGTTCGTTTGGTCGTACGGTTGCGTTGTTCGGTTAATTACGACGGAAGTTGTAACAAACGCAAAAACGATCCAAATTAAGCGACGAATGGCATTTTCTTATGCCAAACACTAAAATAAAATATTTTAATGCTTACATAAATTTTTGGAGGTCCGGATGTATTCAGAACGTAAGTTATGCGCGAAAATGCAAGCTTATGCACTTTTGACGCTTTTAGTCCCTGAATGAGCATAAAGTTTATTTTAGCACACCAAACCCCTCAAAGCCTATTTCTAAGCTATGTAAAGGTTATTTAGAGTATGTTTAACTTAGGATCATGTTCCAGAATGTTCATTACTATACAAATCGGCATAGTTTCGCAGTTTGACACATATAGTCCCTGCGATCGAACAAAGTTGATTTCGACACACCAAACCATTCAAAACTTATTTCTAAGTTATGTGGAGGTTATTTAAGGTATATTAAGCCTATTTCACTATTCCGGAGTGTTTTTCGCGTTATACTGACTGCGTTTACGCACCAGTTTGCGAATAACCTTCCAGAACGCGATTTAGAGCTTACAATCGGAATCGAATCGAATTGAAAAATCACCAAACATAAATACACACATAGAAACATCAAAACACATATAATCACACCAAAGCACATTGTTTTATTAATAATCATCATTGTTTTACATCGTACATCGATTATAGAACACAGTTGTCACAGTTGTGACCTACTTAATAACTAACCAAGCATGAGGGGCCAAAGTTAGATAATTAAAGTTAAATTATAAAAAGAAAATTTAAAATAAAACACACACTTAGTGTGTGTTCTGTTCGACCAGGAAGAACTCCCATGGAGCCAAAACCCTAACTCACTCAAAATCATCAAATTGAAGGGCTAAACGAAGCTCAAATTCACAATTGAACGTGAATTAATGATCACCCAAGCTAGGGGATCATAAGGTATGTAAAATTTTGATGATTTGTGAAGTTGTGAAATTTGAGGAACATCATAATTTATGAATTATGTATGAATTATAGAAGTTATGGCTGAATTAGTGATGTATACTTGCTTAGGAACAAAACCCTAAGTGCAAATTATACATATATTGCCATGATTTGAATGTCTAAATGATTTACCACACTAGGATAAGTGTGTTTCAATCATATGATGAAAATGATGATATATTCATGTTAAATGATGTTTGAAATCATCATATGTTATGATCGATTAAGGTATTCGGCTAAACTTAATATTTAGGCCAATTCTATAAATATATATGATGCAATGAATTGTTTCATATTGACAAAACAATTTCAAATCCTTGTATGGTATTAATAGTTTAGCATACAATGATTGATGTTATGTTAATTCAATGATTTACGATTTCGAGAACTTGATTGAATAAGTAATTAAAACGGTAGCATAAGAATGATGCTTACCGGATATTTGACAAAGTACTTAAACGAGTAGTTGAGCTACATCGTGTAATTACTTATGTTAATAGGCAGTTTGACTTTAAAAGTCAAGCTGACCATTGATATGATCGAATGATAATTTCGAAATAAAAACCGTAAGATGGAATAGTCGTGATTGATAATGACTAATCTAACCATCTTACGAACTATAATGATAGTTTAACGCTTGAGAAGTTAGGGGAAGCTTGGGAAGGAAGCGAGTCCAACAAATCAAATATGAAGGAAAAGTATAATTTGGATGCAAGGTAAGTAAAGCTTACACTCCTTTTAAATTTGTAAAATATTCCTTTATCGTATTGATTACGAATAAGATAAATAAGTATTTGAAAAGTGATGTTCCGACATGTAGTCGTACGGAACAAGATAAGCGAAAATGATAAGAAACCATATCGATGGTTAAAAAGGAGTAAATCGGTAATTCGGTCATATAATAACGAATAGACAATAAGTTTGAATGGTTACCTTATAGGGTAAGCCAAAATAAATAATAAGGGTAAAACGTTAATTCAGACACGCAATGACGATAAACATTAGTTTTTGAAAGACACTTTATGGCATAAGCCATGTGATACGTGGTCGAAACTCGGTGTTCGTATTTGTTTAAATTGATGTTTTTATATGGTTTTTAATTCCGAATAGCCTACTTTTGATTAAAATTGTGTTTTGCAGGTTTAATAAAGTTTAAGGAGCTATTTGGGAGCTTTACGGACCACCGGGACGAAAAACGGACCACCGGGACGCGAAACGGGTCAACCAGGATCAAGATATGCGAAAAACGGAGAAGTGGTTTTGTGGGCATCGTCGGCAACGCCCAAAGGGGACGTCGGCGACGCCAAGGGATAACCATCGTCCCGCAAAAAGCTTCGTAAACAGTGGAATAGCCCGTCTCCGGATTGTGGGTTTCTGGCGCCGTCACCGACGCCCAGGGTACCCGTCGCCGACGCCATCTCTATTCTCAGATCACGAAATTTGATTCTTGGGTGTTTTGAACGAGTTAAATGATATCCTGTCACACCCCAACCAATGGAGAATCATTGGAGTGGGACTTGTTCGAGATTGTAAGAGACTTCATAACACTATTTGTGACAATATTTAATTCAACCGATTTCATTTCATAAATAAATTGTCAAACATTACAAGAAATTTAAATACAACATTGTTCAACATAACATAACCAAAATTTGATAAAACACTTTAAACCTAAACGTCTAAGTGAGTATCTAGACATCTTTGCTAATCCATTTTCATAGCACCATCAATCATCAACCTGTAACATGTTTAAAATACAATTCAATGCAAAAGAAAAGGCGAGTATACAAGTTTATGAATAAGTATAAGTATCAAGTTTAAAACGAATCCACATGGCAACTTAGTTTATACAAGATCAACCTAACATGGCATGCAATATTTCTAGCCAATCCTCTGTTTACGCAACAATGATATAATTCAACATGACCACAAGTCTACGGGCGGTGCGTTACTCCTATAGTGCTATACATGTCAAACGGAGGCTCGTGAAAGCTAATGACTAAAACATATCACATAAGTATGGTCCACGTAAGCATCAAGTATCACAACATAGTATTCATGTATAAGGATTGTTTCCGTGCATTGCATAAAGAATAAGTTTAAGTGTGTTTTAATAAGATAACATGTTACACCCCAAAAAGTGGTAAACATAAAAAGGGGGTTGCGAGTATACTCACAAATTTGCATATGCTTTCCGATTATCCAATGTGACGATGTTGATGAGGTTAGAAGGTTGAATATGTTCGTTTAGGGATTTAGGAAGTTAAAACACAAGAATATATGTATTCGAAAGTAATCATCCTTTAACACCAAGTACTTGTTCTTGACACTATGAAACCTCAAGGGTTAATGTTTTCATGAGTAGTATACTCATTAGAATCGTAACAAGTCTTATGTCTTGGATGATGTATTCTAATACTTTGACGAATGAACACAAGTCCATCATCAAGAGTTCGAATAGTAAATATATGTATAAGTATTATATGTATTATTTAGTCCGATAATCAAGCATGAGGTAGAAGATAAATCTTCATTTAGGTACCTCTATTGTGTCATAGAATTCATGTAGGAGGTAGGAAGAACAAGCTTCCATTTAGGTACCTCTTATGGTTCACCACTACACTTGATGTAAAAACATACAAGGAGGGTCATGAACTAATATCAATACAAGAATAAGAAACATCTACACTATGAGAAATCATCAAGGGATGTGGGGATTTTATGTTGGACAACCCAAGTTAGTCCACAATCACACCTTTATCAAGCTTGAAGCTTGAACACCACTTGTGGGTCAAAAACCCTAAACAAAACAGAAAGTATTTGAGGAATAACCTCTGATTTTGTATGTCTCAGCCCCGTTTTTAATCTTAACTAACCATAAAAGAGGTTATAAGCATAAGGACATGGGTTTGAGTGAGTTAGACTCAAGTTTGAACAAGTATAAACAAGGATTAGTAAAGCTTAATGAAAACAGTGAACTTTGGAGCCTATTTTTCGGAGTTCCAGGGACTTATTCTCTGTGAAATACCCATGGAATCGAAGCTAAGGTCAAGCCAAGCGTTCTGGAAAAAAGAATGAGCTAAAACGGATGAGAAACGAAGAAGTTATGCTCACTTTAGTGGAGCTTGGTACTTCTGTCCGAACTTGCACTTGCATCTGCGTTTTCGAGTGATTGAGGGAGTTGTGAGAGTGTTTCTAAAGTGTCAATGGCTTGGACAAGTGTGGGTTTATATAGGGATTGAGTTAGGGTTGAGTTAGATGTGTAATTAATGCCAAAAACCCTCTTAGAAACTCAAAAACAAGCAAATCCCGCTCAAAATCGCGTAAAGGAAACAATCTGCCTGATCTGGGAGGTTCCACGGTTCCCGCGTAGCCCACATGTTAAGTCTACGCGGCCCGTGTCAAGGGGTGTGGCTGAAGTTTGATAAAATTGCATTTAGGCCCCTCTAGTTTGCTATTTAGGGCTTTTAGGGTGTTTTAAGGGCCATTTTCGCCATTTAAGCATAGTTTAAGGCCAAATAAAGTATGAGGAACATATTTAAAGTATAATTAAGCGTATGAAGGTCGTATTTAAGTTTTGTTTACGATCAAAACACGTTTTGTGCATAAGTTTCACAAAATTGCAAGTTTAGCACCTAGTTTCCAAGAATTACGAATAAGCATCAATTGTTCCACGAAATCGAATGTATGAGCATGTATAAAGTACGTATAACATGAATTGAACAAAATACGAGTTTCATTTATGATCCCAGTCTCGGATTTTACAACGGTTACAAAGAAAGAACGATTACAAGAACACAAGACTTCCAAAAATAGAAATACAACCAAGGCTTTCTATTTATGGAAAGTATGAATAGTAGGGCGTTACAGTCTCCCCTACTTTAGGAAATTTCATCCCGAAATTTATTCAAGAGGTAGACTTGAAGAGTTTTGGTAAAAATTTGAGACTTGGAAATTTTGAATCGTTTTGAAAAGTATGAAATCTTGGGAGAATAGTCATAATAGGTTTGTAAAATGATTTGTTTGGCTAAAAATGGTTTAGAGGCATAAGCATGAGTGAAACGTGCATAGGTAAAACGATTTTGAATAGCTAAATTTGGAGTTGCTTTACAAATGTATTGTATTTACGAAGGACGTCTTTATATAATGGTTGTAATCAATAAGTGCGAGGTAGGTTGTATAGGAAGTTTCAAGAGTAGAGTAAAACCACATAATCATAAAAATTGCTTTTCGAGTGAAACGAGAAAGTTTGGTAATTTAAATAAAGTGCTAACGGTCTACTAAGTATGTTTACACAAGAATAACGAATAGGGAAATAGTTTTAAAGGTAGGAAGGTAAGTTAGGATTCGAAAGTTTCAAACAAGCTCGATTGTAAACAGGGTTTGAATAACGAAAGGGCTAATGGAGAATAATACGAGTATAGAGTGAACGATTGACTCTTAAAGATTGCAAGCATAAGAATAACATAAGTGTTAGATAGATTAAAGTAGCGTGTTAAGAATGAAGTCTAGTCGTGGATAATCGGATATAATGCATTTGTGAGTTGTTTAAAGTTTGAATCAGGTCCAAAAAGGTCTGCAAAACACTGAATTTCTCATGGCATGTTTTACGAAAGTTTGGTAACGTGGTGAAAACACTTATGTATAGGAAGTACCAGCGGCGTATCCACCATGTTTTGACCACATTACGTCCGTTTCGTATTCGATGTCATGTTACGTTCTGTGTTTTACCATACACAGTAGTACACTCTATGGTTCTCATGCGCTTATCACTATAATCCCGTGTGCACCCGTGATTATATTGATCGTCGCATAATCCGCATAGCTTGTACTAGTTGTGTATGAGTTATGGTATACATAATTTAAAAAAAAAATAAGAATGTGTACGTGTAAGAATGTAGTATGTATGCAAGTCCATGCTTGAGTATGTATGAGACCCACGCAAGCGAATCCCTCGGATTACACTCGCGTATAGGTACGGATGTATGAATCATGTGTATGAATGAAAGTACGAGCATAGGTATAAGTTTAAGTATGAATATGCACGTAAGTATGAGTATCAACATAAAATGTACGAGTAGTATGAGTATACGTATAAATATAAGTATGATTATGATTATGATTATAAGTATAAACATAAAATGTATTGTTATGAATATGAGTGTGAGTGTGAGTACGAATACTAATGATTGCGTATATAGTATTAATTGAAACGTAACAAAGTTAAGCATGTAAAAGTGCTCAAGAGGTTGAGCATGTAAGTACGAATGATGTAAATGAAATTGTCGCGATGCAACGACTAAAACGTGTATGATGATATGCATGTATAGTTGTTTAAACGAATCGTTGAGTTTATCGAATCAAAATTAGATTGAGCTTGGTTTGAAAGGTAGAACATAGTTTGCATATGTAAGAGGATATAAGTACTCATTGGTTAAGCATAATGTATTTTGTAATGAATGGAAATGCTACTTTTGTTTTAATAGAGTTTACGAAATCCGAAGATGGTCGGCCCCCATGAAGTCTTCTTGCCCACGTGTTTTGTATATTAGTGTAGAAAAAGGTTTTCGATAAAAAGTAAGTTCGTTTCATTAAACAAGAAAGTATGAATTTAGGAGGTTCTTGTGAAAACGAGGAATCTTAGAAAAAAAATTTAGCAAAAGGACTTAGTGATTGTTAAAAGTCCTATCAAATGATTTGTTGATGTTGAAAAGAGTATTTGGTAAAACGATCATATAACATCTATAAGATTTTATAAGTAATTGAGAAAGGTTGATTGGATTTTGATTAAGAGTAGAAGTCCCTAGCATGATGGTATAATGTGAACGTGTTTTAGTTATTAAATCGGATATGAAGTTCATGGGCAATAGATTCATTGGACCGATTAAACTGATAGGTAGCATTTCGTAAGGTTTGGAAATTCGTGTAGTAAAACGTTTAAGACATGATTAAGAATCTCGTGTATGTGAGTTAAGTGAAAGTAGGTTGTAGGATAAGAAGTACGTTTGATAAAACAATGTATTTTGAATTTAATATAGGCAGGTATTTCGATAAATGATAAGTGATTTAGGTATAAAACATGATCGGATTTGCATAATAGGATATTTTGAGGTAAAGTTTTGGTAACGATCACCTAGGTAAGGGAATCACCGCTAACTCGTCGGTGAGGTCATTTTAAGAAAAGAAGGAGTGGAGCTATTCGTCAAGGTAAGGGAATCACTCCTATCTCGATGGTATGCCTCCATTTTGGTGTTACAAAGAATGTAAACAAAATTGAGTGACGTTTTGAAATCATGCATATCTATAAATGTATGAAAAGATTTAATATGTTGTGTGTGTGTGAGGAGTAAGTATCGAAAGTACATTCGATTTTGAAAGATTGAATCGTATAAGATAAATAATAAGAACACATGTTTGGCTAAAATTTTGATGGTTCCAAAACGGAACTTTGACTAACCAAAGTGGTCGAAAAGCCTTTCGAATTTGAGGAGCATGCTTTGGCCTAATAGGTAAAATACTCTCGCCGACAAGTCGGTTAATGGTATTTACCCTTCCGGTTACTACATGTCACAAATCGATCGAAATCTCGAGACTTGGCGGGATTTATGAAAAAAAAAAATCGAGGAGTGGAACTAGTCGACAAGGTGCGGGTTTCACCCCTAGCTTGGCGATTTCGTACCCTAAGTTTAACGCCCCGCGTTTTCATACTTTCTATATTTAGAAACCATCGTTTGTAAAACTATTTTTGGAAACTTCGTAGTCTTGTAATCGTTCTTTCATTAAAAGCGATGTAAAATCCGAGACTTGGATTATGAATAAAACTCGTATTTTGCTAATTACATGATATACATACTTTATATAGTCTCATGCATTCAATATCGTGGAACAATTGGTACTTATTCGTAATTTTTGGAAACAATGTGCTAAATTCGTAAATACATGAAACTTACGCATAAGACGTGTTTTGAAAGTAAACGACACTTGATTTTGATACTCATACGCTTAATTATACTTGGTTTACACTCCTCATACTTGAATCTATCTTAATCTATACCTTTATGGCGAAACAAGTCCTTAAAAGCCCTAAAATCACCAAATAAACAAGTCTGGGGGCCAAATTGTAAATTTTGAAACTTAAACTCGGATCAGAAGTGGCGGGCGGCCCGCCTGAGCTTACCCTTATCATGTAAGCGGGCCGCATGGCCTTCTGTTTCGCAGAAAATAAACTCAGCTGCTGATCTACGCGATTTTGGCACAAAATCCCAACATCTAACACTCCCCGATCACCATTTAGCCACCTCTAAACACCTCCAATCACCACCAACCTCTTCCACTATAAATACAACCCTTCTCCACACCATATTACACTTTCACAACTCTAAACATCTCACAAATTCACTCTCAAAATCTCTTGCAAACTCAGAATTCGGGCAGATTCATACACTTGCACTAAAGTGAGTATAACTTGCTCATTTCTTAACGAAATCACCCGATTCTTCTTCCTACTTGCTTGGATAATCATAGGGTATGATTCCTTGACTTCTCCTTGGAGAAATCAGACCTGGAAATCCCCTGAAATGATCCAAAAACTTTCTGTTTTGATTTATGTTCTTTCAAACTTGTTTAAACTTCAACAAACTTGTGTCTAACACATCTCATACCTATGTCCCAATGCTTACAACCCCTTCTATGGTTGGTTAGGCTTAAAAACAAGGTTGAGACACTTGAAATCAGAGGATTAAACCTCAAATACTTTCTGTTTTGTTAGGGTATTTAACCCACAAATCATGTCAAGCTTAGATCTTGATGAATGAGTGATTATGGAACAACTTGGGTTGTCCTACATACAATCCTCACATGATTTGATGATTTCTTATAGATTAGATTAATTATATTATTGTACTAATCCTAGTTCGTGACCCTCCTTGGTTGTTTTTACATCAAGTGAAGTGGTGAACATACAAGGGGTTCCTAAACGGGAGCTAGTTCTTCCTACCCCATACTTGACACCCATGACTACTCGAGGTGCCTAAATGAAGATTCTAATCTTCTACCTCCTACATGAATTATTGGACTAAGTAATATGTAATACTTAACCTAGATATATATATACACTAATTCGAACCTTTGATGTTGAACTTGTGTTTACATGTTAAAGTAGTAGAACATCATATAAGACCTAAACCTTGTTGTGATTCTTATGGGTGTTCAACTCATGAAAACATTATCATAACCCTTGTGGTTACCAAGTGTCATACAAGTGTTAAGTGTTGAAAATGATTATTTTCACATGTTATTCTCATATCTTATTTTTATGTTGTTTTAAATACCGAATCTCGACTCTAAGCATACTTGAACTTTAACCCTTACACGTCAAATCTTTTAACCTCATCAACTCGTCAATAATTGGATAATTGGAAAGCATATGCCAACTTTGTGAGTATACTCGTATTTCCCCCTTTTACTTTTACCACTTTTGGGGTGTAACATGTTTACTTATAAACAACTTACACATGAACATTTTGCTTAAACACATGAACATTCCTATTAACATGCTTGTATACGTGATGGCTTGATATTTAAACTTGGGTGAATCTTATGTGTTGAACTTATCATTAACTTCGTACGAGCCAAACCGTGACATATGTAGCGCTATAGGATTAACGACCCGCCACCCGTAACTTGTGGTAATGTCATGAGCCTGTTGCGTTTCCTTGGTTTGATATGTTAGACACATGCCATGTTTTTACGTTTATCTTGAATCACATGCTTGCTATGAGGAATTTTTCAAAAAACTTATCATTTGTTATGTACGTACCAAACTTGTATACTCGCCTTTGCTTTTGCATTGAACTTTATTTTAAACATGTTACAGGTTGAGGATGATGATGCCATGAAATGAAGTAGCGTTGATACCTAGATACACATATAGACGTTTAGATTAAATACGTTGTATAAATGTCATAATTATTGACGTATTGCTCTTTTGCATTTAACATGTTGTATTTCAAATTTCTTGTATTGTAACATTTATTTATGAAGGAAATCAATTTATCTTTAATTCTATTGACACAATTTAGCGTTATGTGTGATGAGCAATCTTTCTTCGTCTCACTCCGATGTTTCCGCCATCGGTTGGGGTGTGACACTAAGTGTGGTTGGTACTCGTCGGGTCAAAATTTAATTTCGACATGTTGACGAGGGTCCACTAGAATTTGAAGTTGAAATTCTTCATCAAGATGAAGACTTCACTCCTAACTTGATGATGAATCCCGTATGAAAAGAATAGGTAGATTGAGAGTCGTTCACCAAATTGTGGGTTTCACGCCTAGCTTGGTGAAGTTGTCTCGTTTGTGTATTACGAGTGGTTTTGATTTTAGTATAAACGAGTAAAAGACGTATGTTCAAAATAATAATAACAAGTATAAGCATAATAAGTATTTCAAGAAATAATACGTAAGAGACATTTCAAGGATAGCACATAAAGGATGGAATGTTACAACAAGTATTAACAAACAAAGCAAGTATTAACACAAAAGTGACATATATGTTTAAAAGGCCAAAAGCAAATAAATAAGGAGTAAATAATGTATCATGCAAGTGGTTCAAGCAAAACATAAGAATAAGGCTCTAGAACTATAGACTAGGTAAAAATCATGGCAATTCTACCTAATTCCCTATAGTTATGGCTCTGATACCAATCTGTCACACCCCAACCAATGGCGGAATCATCGGAGTGGGACTTGTTTGAGATTGTAAGAGACTTCATAACACTATTTGTGACAATATTTAATTCAACCGATTTCATTTCATAAATAAATTGTCAAACGTTACAAGAAATTTAAATACAACATTGTTCAACATAACATAACCAAAATTTGATACAACACTTTAATCCTAAACGTCTAAGTGAGTATCTAGACATCTTTGCTAATCCATTTTCATAGCACCATCAATCATCAACCTGTAACATGTTTAAAATACAATTCAATGCAAAAGCAAAGGCGAGTATACAAGTTTATGAATAAGTATAAGTATCAAGTTTAAAACGAACCCACATGGCAACTTAGTTTATACAAGATCAACCTAACATGGCATGCAATATTTCTAGCAAATCCTCTGTTTACGCAACAATGATATAATTCAACATGACCACAAGTCTATGGGCGGTGCGTTACTCCTATAGCGCTATACATGTCAAATGGAGGCTCGTGAAAGCTAATGACTAAAACATATCACATAAGTATGGTCCACGTATTGGTGATGCCCATGAAGTATTGGTGATGCAAGTCGATCAATTAGCAGAGGAAATAGCCCAAATTAAACGCGAGAGGGATGTTTTGGCTAATGGTACCATGGTTGATGGTGATGTGGTGGAAGAGGCTATTGATCTTCCGGAGCAAGAAACTGAATGTTTGAACCGAACGGAAGACGTAACACCGCGAGACGAGTCAGATCCGAACGAAGCCCAAGTCCACATCTATCCTACTCCCATACTTATCACTCTAACCAACAAAGTTGGGAATGAGGGGTCGGGCATAAGGATTCGAAGGGTGGCGTTGCAAGACATTGGCCAGTTTGGTAAGAAGCAATCCCGAAGTTGTACAGTACACATGTCGAATAGAAGAAAAAGAGAGTGGATTCGGCATGCCAACTACCGAGCGTATGTTGGAAACTCAGTAGGCAAATGTGCACTTCGACCACCATGGAGGCAAATCAGGTATGATTGTTGTAGAGTTTGTACTATTATTCGTTTTATTTTATTTTCTTAGTTAAATGAATTTTGTGGGTGTGTTCCCTATATAAACCTCAGGAGACCTACTCGTCCCCCCCCCCCGAGCTATCAGGGGGTTTAAAAGGGCTTGTTGCATAAGCTAAATTCAACCATGAGCGGCTAGTCTCTTCGGTTTCACCCCAGTGTAGATTGTTGTAAGAATTCTAGGGTTTAAGCATTTGTATTTGATTTGAATTTGTGACAAGTTGTTTAGTATTTGAAACCTTTGATAATTGTCTTGCATTAGTTTCGAATTCGTAAATTGTCGAGTGATGATAAAATTTGACTTTGCGAAATGGTTATATGCAATTATGCCTTATCTTAGGTTATGATTTACATGTCCGAGGTAACAAAGTGCATTGCGGTCCGTTGTCTATGACGTTGATAGTAATCGGTACCTAAGTTTCGTGATAGAAATCCGTTAATCACTATATGCATTGAATCAAGTTAAAACATGTAAGAACCCTAGGTCTTGCAATAATCGAACCGGGTGTGAACCATATTCCTAATTCTTGTTTTCAATTAAGTAACTTAGTTTTGCAATCTTAGTTAGTAAACAATTATTTTAGATAATAGTCATTTGTCGGTTCACTCGGATTTCTTTTCAAATCAAATAAACAAAGAAAATTAGCAATCTTCATAATCATTTTGTACATTTTTGTAAATAGTTTAACTAACCGTACAGGACGTGCGATACTGGCCATATGCTCTTTGTGGATACGATACCCAACTTACCCTATCTACCTAGGTTTAATTGGGTTTTTGACTGATCGGGACGACACGGTCCGTCACCATGATGGGTCAAAAAGGAATTGAGAAATAATTTATAAGTAATATGAACGTACGGTGTAAACCGGAGTAGTCGTGTGGATGAGATTGTAAATAAATATCATCTCGCAAAGATAACCGGTCACTTAGACCAAACGGGTCAAAAGGTGAAGATATCACCATTTGACAATATCGACTAATGATTATTTGTCGAGTTATATGCTTACAGGAGTAAATATCGAATGGATATTTGTATCTCTATTAATTAGCGGTTATTAAAGCAAGGTATTAAAACGGATCTATACTTTGACCCAATCCAGGTATGTGTAAGTAAGATTATAGCAAAGATGTGCGATTTTGGTCAAATATGTTATTGAAAGTCCTTCGTCATAAAAGAAGGGCTAAAGTTGACCAAAACGCCCTTGATCGATAAATCAAGCAAACGACCCTTACTGGTTGTTTAGAAATAAATATTATGATCAAGTAAATCCTTAGGATAAGTATAAAAAGGAAAGATATATTAGAGGATTGCGGAAGCAAAGAGCATCTATTAGAGGATTGCTTTGTTTTCTATGAGAAGGTTCAAGCATACAAGGATTGGGAAGACTACCTCAGCGGATTGTACAGATTTGGGAGGGCGGATTATGAAGATTTCAGTGGTCCATCTTCACATTATCCATACGTTAAACTGCCACCACCATCACCAAATCGTCAAGAATACTACCACCACAATACGGATTACCATTACGAGCAAGAGTAGGATTACAACAATTATGCACAAGAGATGCCACATTACTCAAGTTACCGGGAGGAGTATGTCGATTATTACCATGAATACCATCCGTCCGCATACAAGGACCCACAAGATTCAATGCATTCCAAGCTTGATGCTCTCATAAACATGGTGAAAGGATATCACGAGGATATCAAAGATATGAAGAAAGCAAATGAAGTGAGAGATAAAGCCCATGAAGTATTGGTTATGCAAGTGGATCAATTAACAGAGGAAATAGCCCAAACTAAACGCGAGAGGGATGTTTTGGCTAATGGTACCATGGTTGATGGTGATGTGGTGGAAGAGGTTATTGATCTTCCGGAGCAAGAAACTGTATGTTTGAAACGAGCGGAAGACGTAACACCGCGAGACGAGTCAGATCCGAACGAAGCCCAAGTCCATATCTATCCTTCTCCCATACTTATCACTCCAACCAACAAAGTTGGGAATGAGGGGTCGGGCATAAGGATTCGAAGGGTGGCGTTGCAAGACATTGGCCAGTTTGGTAAGAACCAATCCCGAAGTTGCATAGTACGCATGCCGAATAGAAGAAAAAGAGAGTGGATTCGGCATGCCAACTACCGAGCGTATGTTGGAAACTCGGTAGGCAAATGTGCACTTCGACCACCATGAAAGGCAAATCAGGTATGATTGTTGTAGAGTTTGTACTATTATTCGTTTTATTTTATTTTCTTAGTTAAATGAACTTTGTGGGTATGTTCCCTATATAACCCTCAGGAGACCTACTCGTCCCCCCGAGCTATCAGGGGGTTTAAAAGGGCTTGTTGCATAAGCTAAATTCAACCATGAGCGGCTAGTCTCTTTGGTTTCACCCCGGTGTAGATTGTTGTAAGAATTCTAGGGTTTACGCATTTGTATTTGATTTGAATTTGTGACAAGTTGTTTAGTATTTGAAACCTTTGATAATTGTCTTGCATTAGTTTCGAATTCGTAAATTGTCGTATTTGATAAAAATTGACTTTGCGAAATGGTTATGTGCAATTATGCCTTATCTTAGGTTAGGATTTACATGTCCGAGGTAACAAAGTGCATTGCGGTCCGTTGTCTATGACGTTGATAGCAATCGGTACCTAAGCTTCGTGATAGAAATCCGTTAATCACTATATGTAATTGAATCATGTTAAAACATGTAAGAACCCTAGGTCTTGCAATAATCGAACCGGGTGTGATCCGTATTCCTAATTCTTGTTTTCAATTAAGTAAATTAGTTTTGCAATCTTAGTTAGTAAACAATTGTTTTAGATAATAGTCATTTGTCGGTTCACTCGGATTTCTTTTCAAATCAAATAAACAAAGAAAATTAGCAATCTTCATAATCATTTTGTACATTTTTGTAAATAGTCTAACTAATCGAACAGGACGTGCGATACTGACCACATGCTCTTCGTGGATACGATACCCGACTTTCCCTAGCTACCTAGGTTTAATTGGGTTTTTGACTGATCGGGACGACACGGTCCGTCACCATGATGGGTCAAAAGGAATTAAGAAATAATTTATAAGTAATATGAACGTACGGTGTAAACCGGAGCGAGTCGTGTGGATGAGATGGTAAATAAATATCATCTCGTAAAGATAAACGGTCACTTAGACCAAACGGGTCAAAAGGTGAAGATATCACCATTTGACAATATCGACTAATGATTATTTGTCGAGTTATATGCTTACAGGAGTAAATATCGAATGGATATTTGCATCGCTATTAATTAGCGGTTATTAAAGCAAGGTATTAAAACGGATCTATACTTTGACCCGATCCAGGTATGTGTAGGTAAGATTATAGCAAAGATGTGCGATTTTGGTCAAATATGTTGTTGAAACTCCTTCGTCGTAAAAGAAGGGCTAAAGTTGACCAAAACGCCCTTAATCGATAAATCAAGCAAACGACCCTTACGGGTTGTTTAGAAATAAATATTATGATCAAGTAAATCCTTAGGATAATTATAAAAAGGAAAGATATGAAAGTTTTGGGTCAAATGACTCTAAATGAGTCTTTTCCATAAAATGATAAACCGAGGGGTAGAACTCTTAATAAATAGTTTGCCACATTAAATCCACCACAAATATAGTTGTGGTGGAAGACAAGTTGATACGTAAATGTGGAAATATAATGCAAGCAACAAATGAGCGAAATGTAAGTTAAAAACGCTTAAATCCCTTAACGGGTCAAAATAAGCATATACGCATAAACGGGTTAAGGACGCATAAAAACCCGTGATCTGAACCTTGTATAATAGGAAACAGTTATAACATGATGTCCATGATAATTTGAATGCAACAAACAAGTTTGTTTGAAAAAATCATGAACGGGTCAAAATTTTTGTAAAAAGAAATAAAGCCGAGGGCTTAAAAACCTAGATGGTTGTTAATCCGGATGTCGGATTTTAACTTCCATGTGATGGAGAATCTGTAACAACCCGCACTTTTGTATACGCACGGATGGCCATCCGCATGCATGGGCCATCCGCACGGATGGGCCATCCGCACGGATGGGCTATCCGGGCCTGATCTCTTCTCCTCTCCTCTGTTGCCTATAAATACCATGTCACATCACTTGAACAGTGATGTGACAGCTCCTGTTCAACCAAACGCGCACCAAGACCCTTTTCTCTCGATTTCCTCGTGATTCCGGTAAGATTTCAACCTAAAACTTGTACTTCTACAATCTACACTCGATTCTACATCATTCTATCTTTCAAAACTCAAATTCTAACCGTGAAATCTGCGGATTTGAGGCGTTTTGAGGTGATGTCACCAAGAGTTCTTATGAACTTCAAGTTGGGATCTCATTTCACTATAAACGACTCAGATCCGGGTGATTTCCACATGTTTTGGTAACAAATCTCACCTAAATCTGTGCGATTTCGAGTTAACCATGAAGAACCATCATGAACGGCCGGATCTGATGGAACGGGGTGATTCCCGGCCGTTAGAACGAGTCGGAATTGACGGAACTTCAAGTGTTAGTGCGAAATCACACTACCCTAGTAAAAACGAACGTATTCCTTCCGTTACACACTCGAAAACAGTGTTCAGAGTGCGAAACAGACATGTCAGTCCGCACGGACGACATGTCAGTCCGCACGGACGACATGTCAGTCCGCACGGATGACACAAGTCCGCACGGATGACATGTCACCCGCACGTACAAGCCACCCGCACGTACATGTCACCCGCACGGACAAGTCACCCGCGCGCACAGGTCAACCGCGCGCACAATCATCCGCACGTATCACTATATCAACCGCACGGATAACGTGCCATCCGGACGAATGACCTGTCATCCGGACGGATAGCATGTCTGATCCGCACGGATGAGGACCATTCAACCAAATGTGTAACTTTTCAAGTTAATCTCGCTTAACCGTACATCGTTTACTCTATTCCTCCAAGGATCATTACAGACGTACTCGCAATCAACTAAATCAAGTTATATTCCCGCTAAATACGCACTGTGAGTATACTTGACCCCTTTTTAATCGAATTTTGGGTGTAACATACGTTTCTAACAAATCGAACTTATCAATCGAAATATTCAATCAATCGAATTATCACTTGCGAATAACTGTTATGCATAGATATACGTGATGCTAGTTGCATATGTGCTAGGGCTTATACTCGCGACGTCCCACCACGACTAGTATAGTACTATTGCGCCCGACGGGGTCTAGTCATGCCAACGTACATTCGAGCATCGAGGACTTAGTTGGTAGTATCAGTTTTGTGAGTATATATGTCGTGTATTACGTTTATGCATGTGGAAATTCGCAGCACTTTTAATCTATTATGCTATACTTATTAAACCTGTATACTCGCCAATACTTTTGTATTGACAAATATTTTAACGTATGTTGCAGGTTAGATCGCAGACTATATCAAATCAAGCTAGGGAGTCTAGAAACTCAACTAAAATCTAGGTTGTCGGATTTGTATTGTTCGAGAGGACAAGAAATCTGTGATAACTTATGTGATTGTATTATTTGTTAGTATGGGATAACGAATGTATTAAATATTATCGCAATATAGTTGTTATGGATTCTCCTGAGCAATCTGATTCGCCTAGTGCCGCGCCCCGATGATTCCGCCATCGTTTGGGGTGTGACAGATTGGTATCAGAGCCATAACTATAGGGAATTAGGTCAGACTCAACCTAGTCCGGGTCGACGTCTTAGAAATTGACCTAGTCTATAGTCTAAGTACCAACAGGCCGACTCATACAAACCCGGTGGGGTTTGTATTGGGCTTACTTGATACTCTCGATCGAAATTGCTAAAAGATACAACTTTGTGTGAACCCCGCGTACTACATCTTCACACGAAGAAGCCTTTCCTAAGGCTGAAATACTACTTAGCCTTTCCTAAGGCCGACACAATACACACGTTTTCGAAAATACTCGCACAACGAAACCGAGCGATCCAGTCGAGATCAGGTGTGGAAACCAAGAACTCTCGATAGGATTGCTCACTCAGCGCATTTTTCTAGCACGAGAACTTTTCATCGAGTTAGGAGTGACGTCCACATCTCGACAAAAGTCTCCATTTCTAAATCTAGTGGAACTCGCGAAATTATTCGAGGAGCATAGCCACAATTAGGAACGAAACTGTTAAGCCAGGGGTGAAACCCGTACCTTAATAAGTCGTCCCATTCTCTATAAACTGGTTTTCAAAAGCTCTCACCAAGGACTCGACTATCACGATAACTCGAGCCACGCGATGACTAGGAAGACGAATGCCATGAGCTGCATCACAGTGGAAGCATGAAGTCCTCTAGGTCAACGCGCATGCTCGAACTTGTTAGATAGTTGGGTTACCTTGGGTAGTCCATGCCTAAAAACACCCGAGGCACTCTATCATACGACCCGCCAATTTTACAATGATTGGAACTTATTTACGTTTTGAAACTTTACGCTTTATCGATTTCTCGACTTAACAATTTTCACTCCCTACTTTATAAACACACGATTCGCACAGCCATCGCAATCTAAAACTAAATCCGAATGTTCGCAACAAAACTGATGCATAATCTATCGCATTCGCTCTCGTTTTCTCACTTCAACGCGACCTCGATTATTCTAAATCGACCTGTATGTGCATGATTACAAATTACATCTATATAAATATATATGTATATACGTATAAACAAACAAGTCATTGTGTGAGAACTTAGGAAATTCCTGTCTCCTATGTGGCTCCTATGTGATTCGTATTACTACTATACTATCGCACCAAGTTTTGAACGCGCTCAATCGCAACGCAAAACTCAAAAAAATCATTATGATCGAATCTCACTCCAAGTCTCTTCCTGTCTAGATGCCTTCCAACAACTCTACCTCGAGACGAGTAGCTAGGAGGAAAGCCAAACGAAGCGCCGAGAAGAGAATTGCTTCACTTGTGATTAAGGAAGTGAGTAAGCTTAGTTCTCAAATTGCCGCTCGAGGGCACTCTCTCAGCCACTCTCGAGCTTCGGAAGACGTTAAGACAGGAGAGCCGCAATCTGCTTTTCTCTACAAGCACTTCAAAGCCTGTGACCCAATGGAGTTCATAGGTGAAGGAGGTGCGACTCAACTACTCCAGTGGTTCGATTCTATCGAAGTTACCCTTCGTCAAAGTGGGTGTCCCGATAGTCTCCGTACTACTTGCGCCACCGGAGTATTTCAATCGCGAGCACTCGACTGGTGGACCACCGAACGTAACAAACGTGGGATCTCCACATCTTACGCTCTCTCGTGGAATGAGCTGAAAGAGCTCATGGAGAAAGAGTACTGTCCTCCTCACGAGATTCAGAAGCTGGAAAACGAATTTTGGGAAATCAAGCAAACCGAAGGTGACAATGCTGACTACACCGCAAGGTTCAAACAGCTTAGCATAATCTGCCCAAGTCAAGTCAACACTCCGGGGAAGGCCATCGCGAAGTACATTCGTGGCTTGCCTGAGTGTGTGGGTGATTTTGTCGAAGCTGCAAGGCCTGCTACCATCGAAGAAACCTACCGCTTAGCCGCAGAAATCAACAACAAACGACTCATGGAAGGATTATTCTCAAAGGATCCTGTCAAGCAAGCTCATCAAGCAATCGCCAGTAATCCTTCAGGCGAACATGTTGACGAATCCTCCGATGAATCTACTGACGAACCTTCTGACAAATCTACTGGAAAATCTTCTAATGAATCAGCTAACGATTCTTCTGACGGATCTACTAATGATTCCTCGGACGAATCTACTGCCGATTCTTCTGACAAATCTGCCTACGAATCTTCCGACAAATCAGCCAAAGACTCCGTAATCGAGTCTTCAGACGAATCTTCCAATGACGATATCTCTTCGCAAGACACCGACGAACTCAGCCGCAAACGAAAGACTTCAAGCCCGAACTCATCGACAACCGAACTGCTGCAACCGGAACCTCTTCAAACAGTTCCGATGTTTCCAAAACGAGCCTACGCTGGATTTCATCCTCAGTGTTACTCGTGTACCTATCATCATCCAGTTGGGGCTGACTGTCGCTATTGCAATAACTGCAACCGTTACGGTCACTTCACCCGCAACTGCCGCATCGAACCCTGAACTTGAGTACAACAACAACTCCAGCAAAAAGCATCAGACATCTAGCGAGCGTAGGATAAAGTTGTAATGATACGATTCTCGACGTTAATTTCTGAGTTTGGACCTACTCTCTTATTCGAAGTTACCACTATCTGTAACATTAACTCTCGTTTTCGTTTTCTCTTCCGCTCTCTAATCGTCGAACTTAGACTAGATTGTCACACCCCAACCAATGGCGGAAACATCGGGATGAGACGAAGTGTGAAGATTGCTCGAGACATCATAACGCTATTTGTGACAATATTTAAATATTTCAAATTTCATTCCATATCTTCAAGTTGTCAACATTACATCAATTCAAATAACAACAAGTTCAAAAGAAATACATATAGCATAAACAAAATTGATACGACATATTAAACCTAACGTCTAAATGTGTATCTAGGCATCACGCTACTTCTTTTCATATCATCGTCATCAACCTGTAACATGTTTAAAATAAAAGTCAATGCAAAAGCAAAGGCGAGTATACAAGTTTGGTACGTACATAGCAAAAGATAAGTTTTGAACAATTCCTCATAACAAGCATGTGATCCAAGATATCCACTAAATATGGCTTGTGTCTAACATATCAAACCAAGAAACGCAATATGCTCATGACATTACCCCAAGTTTCGGGCGGGTCGTTAATCCTATAGCGCTACATATGTCAAGGTTTGGCTCGTACGAAGTTAATGATAAGTTCTACACATAAGTCTCACCCACATTTATGTATCAAGCAATCACGTATACAAGTATGTTAATAGGAATGTTCATGTGTTTAAGCAAAATGTTCATGTGCAAGTTTGTTGATAAGTAAACATGTTACACCCCAAAAGTGGTAAAAGTAAAAAGGGGAAAATACGAGTATACTCACAAAGGTTGCATATGCTTTCCGATTATCCGATTATTGACGAGTTGACGAGGTTTAAAGATTGAGTGTGTAAGGGTTAAGGTTCAAGTATGTTTAGAGTCGAGATTCGGTATTTAAAACAACATAAAAATAAGATATGAGAATAACATGTGAAAATAATTATCTTCAACACTTAACACTTGTATGACACTTGGTAACCACAAGGGTTATGATAATGTTTTCATGAGTTGAACACCCATAAGAATCACAACAATGTTTAGGTCTTAGATGATGTTCTACTACTTTAACATATAAACACAAGTTCACATTAAAGGTTCGAATGGATGTATATATATATTTAGGTTAATTATATTATTAGGTCCAATGATTCAAGTAGGAGGTAGAGGTTTAAATCCCCATTTAGGTACCTCAAGTTTATCATATAAGTCATGTATGGGGTAGGAAGAACAAGCTTCCATTTAGGAACCCCTTGTATGTTCACCACTACACTTGATGTAAAAACAACCAAGGAGGGTCAAGAACTAAGGTATGTACAATAATATAATAAGCTACACTAAGTGAAATCATCAAACCATGTGAGGATTTTAAGTTGGAACAACCCAAGTTGTTCCATAATCACTCTACATCAAAGCACAAGCTTGAACATGATTTGTGGGTTAGAAACCCTAAACAAAACAGAATTATTTGAGGTTTTAACCTCTGATTTATAGTGTCTCAACCTTGTTTTTAAGCCTAACCAACCATGGGAGAGGTTGTAAGCATTGGGACATAGGTATGAGATGTGTTTGACACAAGTTGTATGAGTTTAAGTAAACTTTGAAGAACATAAATCAAAACAGAAAGTTTTGGATCATTTCAGGGGATTTCCAGGTCTGATTTCTCCAAGGAGAAGTCAAGGAATCATACCCTATGATTATCCAAGCAATTAGGAAGAAGAATCAAGTGATTTCATTAAGAAATGAGCAAGTTATGCTCACTTTTGTGCAAGGTGATGAATCTGCCCGAAAATGCAACTTTGCTACTGATTTGAGAGAGTATTTGGAGTGATTTGAGAGTGTTGAAAGTGTAGAAAGGTGAGGAGAAGGGTTATATTTATAATGGTGAAGTTTGGTGGTGATTGGTGGTGTTTAGAGGTGGATTAAAGGGGATTGGGTGAGACTAAGACTTGGGATTTCGTGCATACAAGCTGAAGAAACACACATTCTGCCGAAAGCAAGGCAGTCGCGTAGCGCTAGCGTGAGGGTCTCACCAGTCGCGCTACGCTACTGGTACCATTTCCAGATTTTAAGTTTTAAAAATAACACATTGGCCCCTGAAGTTGTTAGTTGATGATTTAAGGACTTTTAAGGGCCATTCTTGTCATATAAGCATATTTTAAGGTAAGTTCAAGTACGAGAAGTATAAACCAAGTATAATTAAGTGTAAAGTATTATAATCAAGTATCTTTTATGTTCAAAACATGTTTTAGGCATAAGTTTCGATTAATTACAAGTTTCGCGCATAGTTTCCGAGAATAATGATTAAACACCAATTGATTCACCGTTTCGAACATACGAGCATATATAAAGTGTGTACAACATATTTGTAACAAAAAACAATTTTTGTTAATGATCCAAGTCTCGGTTTCTTGACAATTACAAAGAAAGAACGATTACAAGAAAACAAAGTTTCCAAAAATAGTTTTACAAACGATGGTTTCTAAATATAGAAAGTATGAAAACGCGGGGCGTTACACATATACTATATACTATAACACGAAATAATGTGTTTTACCCTCACTACACTCTTAGAACGAGGTACGATAAACGTGCAAGGAACAAATAATCGCGGGTGCACACGGGATTATTTGGGTCAGTGCACGGTGATCGTAGTAAATTCTAAAGGTGCCATAGCGTTTTGACAAAAGGTGACACCAAAACACGGGATGAAAGTAGTAGGGGTCGGGCAAGGTGTGCCTTACCATACTACCGAAGTTCCGTGAAGAAAATGCCACGTGGAGTTGAACGTTATTAGACCTATATATACTATTGTGATTATTTTCAACACACTACACTCAATCGCAAGGCGTAACAAACCGTATCATCGCAAGGCTTGTCGTAAGTCTGCAAACGCAATGCAATCGCCTCATCGATAGACTCTGGGGAGTCTACCTCGCAGGAAAATTGCATCGACGCAAGACTGGTCGTAAGTCTGTTGCAACGAATCTCAATCAAGCAAATAGACGCTCACGATATTGTTGAGTGAGGACCTATTCTACCCTCCTCGATAGCCGTGATGCGTCATAATGAAACGTTAAGCTTATTCGAAACAAGAATCGAACCCGACTAATCGCGATCGTTTACCTTGTGTATCTCGCAACCTCTATCGCTTATCACGTGAGCCTATATCTTTTGCTGAGTATCAATCTATCGCTATCGCCTACCGTTATCCGTGATATTCGTGTTAAGTTAGCACATGACCTCGCTTCACGAAATGAAGCTCATATGGTTAAGGCAGGGTGTTTTAGCCATATCAGCGACCTTTCGTGGAAAGAGGCCATGTGGGGGTCTAATGCTAGTCCAAATCTGTGATGTTAATCAATCAAACCGAACCGCGTAAATCGAACCGCATACCTCCATCGTTTGCAACGCAACAACTACCGATTATCGTAATTCGTTTATCATCACCGTCATCACAAGTGTTTCGTGTTTATTCGCTTAAATCGCCTAATCGTTGATCGCCTATCGTGTATAATCTACCGCCTATCGCTCGTATGGTTTTAAGCACACATGACACCGCTTCACGAGGCAAAGCTAACCTGGTTAAGCACGGTGCTTCGCCATGTTAGTAAACCCCCGTGGAAACGTGCCATGTGGGTGTAATGTGGAATCTAATCGAAAACGCGCTATTCGCTTCTCTCTTATCAACTCGCTGGAATAATCTATTCGATCCTATCCTATGATCGGTCCAACTTTCTATCGATTAGGCCGAGTAAACGCAATTCTATCCGAGTCATATCGGCACACCTGACACTGCCTCACGAAACGGAAGTAATATGGGCAAAACATGGTGGATACGCCGCTGGTAATTCCTATATATAAGTGTTTTAAACATATTAACGAACTTCCGTGGGAAAGTGCCAAGTGGGGCGCGATACTAAATCATTCTTTTCAAAAGGTTAAAACTGATTTTTATAAAACTTTTATCAAAACCATGGAACAAGTGAAATTTCTCACAATGTGGAGGTAATATCGAATCAGTTTAACTCCATATTCAAAGGGAACTTCACGAGTTCAATTTTTCCTTAAAACCTTTTTCAAAGATCAAAAAACAAGATTTCCTTGAGATGTTGGTTCAACATCGAGTTCAACTGGAACCCATATCGTAGGAGAGTTTACGTAACCCTTGTTTTCGTTTTCGAATTCCTTAAAATGTTAGAAACTTAAACTTCCTTGCAACATCGGTTAACATCGATTCTGTTGACCGCACGTTAAAGGGAAAATTTTCATAAGATTTTCATCCTAAATCCCTTTTTAATATGTAAGACGAACGCTTCTTGTAACGTTGGTTAACGATCGACTCAGTTAACTCTAGGTCGTGAGAAACCTATCGAATTACAATCGCACCGAACTAACGAACTCTACACAAGACAAGGTACTTTGGAATGCCAACTCGTGGGATTAAAACTTTCGTCCTTACATCGTCTTCTCGCTAATCGCAGTCGATCTCTCACATTCGAAACGTTCCCGCTGTCAACTTACAGTCAAATCACTTGCTGTATCGCTACTTATACAAGACCAACTCTTAGGAGTCTACCTATTGGATTAATTTCGGGACGAAATTTCCTAAAGTAGGGGAGACTGTAACAACCCGCACTTTTGTGTGATTGTTACTACTCGTTATACTCGTTACGCCTAACACCAGAGATTCGGATCATAATGTAACTATATCGTATACATCGCTATTCGAAGGATAATCGCATATTTTCGATATACAATATCACTATACTACACTATTATCACACTAACACTCACGGAGGCATTGAGTGAGGACCTATTCTACCCTCCTCAGTGGCCGTGATGTGTCGAACGTAAACAATTAACGCTAACAAGGACCCTCGGGTGAGTGCTGTAACTCCAGTCGTCATGACGATGATGACAATACGAGTAAACGGTACCCCGTCAGTCCTTGTGGCACTACACGAAATAACGTTCACGATGACATCAAGAAAGGACCTATACTACCCTCATTGATGGTCGTGCAGCGTCGATAATAATCGCATACTCGAATCGGAAACCGACTGTTAATTATCGAAACTTTAGGTTATGGATACGTAAATACGATCCCGAGTGATGTATATATATATACTAATAACAATATATTGATAATATAAACTAATTATGGACGTACGCGCTTCAAAAACTATCAAAACGATCAAAAACGGAGAAGTCCAGGCGTCAGGATAGCTATCCGGACGGATGGACCATCCGGACGGATGGACATGCGCACGGATGGCCATCCGCATGCATGGGCCATCCGCACGGATGGGCTATCCGGGCCTGATCTCTTCTCCTCTCCTCTGTTGCCTATAAATACCATGTCACATCACTTGAACAGTGATGTGACAGCTCCTGTTCAACCAAACGTGCACCAAGACCCTTTTCTCTCGATTTCCTCGCGATTCCGGTAAGATTTCAACCTAAAACTTGTACTTCTACAATCTACACTCGATTCTACATCATTCTATCTTTCAAAACTCAAATTCTAACCGTGAAATCTGCGGATTTGAGGCGTTTTGAGGTGATGTCACCAAGAGTTCTTATGAACTTCAAGTTGGGATCTCATTTCACTATAAACGACTCAGTTCCGGGTGATTTCCACATGTTTTGGTAACAAATCTCACCTAAATCTGTGCGATTTCGAGTTAACCATGAAGAACCATCATGAACGGCCGGATCTGATGGAACGGGGTGATTCCCGGCCGTTAGAACGAGTCGGAATTGACGGAACTTCAAGTGTTAGTGCGAAATCACACTACCCTAGTAAAAACGAACGTATTCCTTCAGTTACACACTCGAAAACAGTGTTCAGAGTGCGAAACAGATATGTCAGTCCGCACGGACGACATGTCAGTCCGCACGGACGACATGTCAGTCCGCACGGATGACACATGTCCGCACGGACGACATGTCAGTCCGCACGGACGACATGTCAGTCCGCACGGACGACATGTCAGTCCGCACGGACGACATGTCAGTCCGCACGGACGACATGTCAGTCCGTACGGATGACACAAGTCCGCACGGATGACATGTCACCCGCACGTACAAGCCACCCGCACGTACATGTCACCCGCACGGACAAGTCACCCGCGCGCACAGGTCAACCGCGCGCACAATCATCCGCACGTATCACTATATCAACCGCACGGATAACGTGCCATCCGGACGAATGACCTGTCATCCGGACGGATAGCATGTCTGATCCGCACGGATGAGGACCATTCAACCAAATGTGTAACTTTTCAAGTTAATCTCGCTTAACCGTACATCGTTTACTCTATTCCTCCAAGGATCATTACAGACGTACTCGCAATCAACTAAATCAAGTTATATTCCCGCTAAATACGCACTGTGAGTATACTTGACCCCTTTTTAATCGAATTTTGGGTGTAACATACGTTTCTAACAAATCGAACTTATCAATCGAAATATTCAATCAATCGAATTATCACTTGCGAATAACTGTTATGCATAGATATACGTGATGCTAGTTGCATATGTGCTAGGGCTTATACTCGCGACGTCCCATCACGACTAGTATAGTACTATTGCGCCCGACGGGGTCTAGTCATGCCAACGTACATTCGAGCATCGAGGACTTAGTTGGTAGTATCAGTTTTGTGAGTATATATGTCGTGTATTACGTTTATGCATGTGGAAATTCGCAGCACTTTTAATCTATTATGCTATACTTATTAAACCTGTATACTCGCCAATACTTTTGTATTGACAAATATTTTAACGTATGTTGCAGGTTAGATCGCAGACTATATCAAATCAAGCTAGGGAGTCTAGAAACTCAACTAAAATCTAGGTTGTCGGATTTGTATTGTTCGAGAGGACAAGAAATCTGTGATAACTTATGTGATTGTATTATTTGTTAGTATGGGATAACGAATGTATTAAATATTATCGCAATATAGTTGTTATGGATTCTCCTGAGCAATCTGATTCGCCTAGTGCCGCGCCCCGATGATTCCGCCATCGTTTGGGGTGTGACAGAATCGAATTACGATCATGTAGGAAGAAATGGATCGTAAATCGGATCAAAATTTAGCAAGTTATGATCATTTGGTGTCAAGATAAAGGACAAAACGTGTCATTTTTCCTTAAATTTAAATAAAATATAAAAGTTAAAAACAATAATGAACTATCGAATATAAACGAATACATTACCAAACCTTCACGGACATAAATGAACGAACTCGGCCTCTGTTCATGTTCATTCATTTAATTAAACGAACGAAATTTCTTATTCGTGTTTGTTTGTTTAATAAACGAACGAACACAAACAAACTTCCCACCAAACGATTTACAAACTGTTCACCAAACGTTTGGCTCGTTTGGCGCCTTATGTATAACAAAATGTTAAAAAACCAGTATGTTTTTTTTTAATCAGTAACCGTTCAAAGAGAGAATCACTTCGGTATATACTTAAAAAGGACATAAGACCATGCGTAATGGGGCGTTTTTTGTAAATTTTTTTGCCCGAAAACGCCCTATAACGCCCACCCCCCCCCCCCCATTACAGGGGGCGTTATGGGGCGTTATTTTCGAAAAAAAATCACCCCGGCGTTTTTAAAATAACGCTTAAATTGACATGGGCCCACTATTTTCGACCGTTCTCAAACGGTAACTTTCTTTCTTTATTTTTTTTTAATTTAATAAATTACCACACTATATATATCAAACCATTATTTAAAAAAAAACCCACTTTATCTCCTACTCTCTCCCACTTTTCTTCTAATTTTTATAAAAAAAACACCCACTTCCTTCTAATTTTTATACAATCATGCATCCATACCGCCCTCCTTTTGGTGTCCCCGCTAGACCCGCAAACCCGAACACAACCCAACCGCAAACCCCGTACAACTTCCAAGACATGGACCCGAGCTTTTTAACTTACGCGGCTTACTTGAGTGGCAACCCTCCGTTTGTTCCTCCCACTTTCGGCTATGGTCAAGCCGGCGGGTCTCAACCGTCACAACCCGAAGCCGAACCCGATGTGGAAGTCGTACCGGAGACGCAACCCGAACCGGTGCAAGAAACATCGAAACGCGGCAGAAGGTCGCATAAGAAGAAGGATAAGGACGCACCGCGGCGTACAAAAAATATCATCAAATGGACGAAGGAAGAGGAATACACGTTGACTCGGGCGTTTGTCGACATTTCGGAGGACGAAGAGACCGGTAACTATTTTATATAAATATTATTTTACTTATTTTGTTACTTTATTTTTTAACAAACTACTTTTTTTTTTTTTTTGTAGCAAACTTTCAAACGGGCCCGGTTTTTTGGGATAGGGTTCGTGCACTCTTCTTTAGCACGTGGGGTCAAGGAGAACATCGGGACAAAGACTCCATTTCTAGCAAATGGTCCGACATCAACAACAAGTGTCATTCGTTCCAAGAAGTCTTCCAACGTAACTACGATAATCGCCCGAGCGGTGAAGGTGACGTTTGGGTTTTAACGAAGACTTTGGAGGAGTTCGAGAGGACAAAATGCCCTTTCACGTACTATAAGTGTTGGGAGGTACTACGAAAAAGTCCAAAGTGGGCGGTAGTTAATCCAATGACGTCTAGTAGTATAAGTGTTGGGAGCTTTTTTTTAACTTTATTTTTTCTGTTTTTTTTTTTATTTTCTGTTTTTTTTTATTTTCTGTTTTTTTTTTCCAGTTTTTTTTTTATTTTTATTTCAAGTAATGTAATTTTTTTTTTAAATTAATGAAGTTTTTTTATGTTTTAAATTAAAAAAAATAATTGTGAAATGATTGAATGGGGCTTTATACCACTACACCACTTTTGCTATAATGCCCCCTTGCTGACTAGGACGCCACGTGTCGTATAATGCCCCATGGTGGGGGCTTTATAACCTTCTACCACTACACATGGTCTAAGAGTCAAACTAAATTATTACATTATTAAAATAAAAGGAGTCTTTTTAGGGCAAAATTTGATTCGCATAAACAAAAATCCCCCAACGTAAACTCCCATTTTCCATTTCTTTATTTTTCCAATTTTCAAACTCAATATTTGCAACGGCTCTCTCTCTCTCTCTCTTCTCTCTCTCATCAATACACAATTTCATGTTCAAATTCATCACTTAATCCTCCACAAATTCACACTCCACACCAAACAATGCAAGATTTTATCGGATCCGTTCGCCGATCGCTGGTCTTCAAACCCTCAGCCGCCGCCGCCGGCAATGACGACGGCGTCGGTGCCTCGTTCGGCGGATTTGTTGAGAAAATCGGCTCGAGCATTCGAAAATCGAGAATCGGACTTTTTAATAAATCGTCTGTTCAAGCACTACCGCCACCGAGGAGGATGAAGAAAGAGGAAGCCGGTTCTCAGATCCGGTGGCGGAAAGGGGAATTAATCGGTTGTGGAGCGTTTGGTAGGGTTTATATGGGGATGAATCTGGATTCGGGGGAGTTACTTGCTGTTAAACAGGTTTAAGGCTTAATTTGATGTTAATTATTTGATTATTTGTGATTTATGATATATGATAGATGTTATTTGTGGTGTTATTACTTAATTTTGTTGATTTGGTGTTGACTTGTGATTTGGATTGTTGATATGCAGGTTTCAATTATTGTGAATACGGCTTCGAAAGACAAAACTCAGGTGTCTTTCTATTAGCATAAGCTTAAATATTTGCCAAGTAATTTGATATGATTTGATTATCTAACTAAGTAGGTCAAAATTTGATCTGTTAGCTAATGAATCATGATCCGCTTCGGTCTGTAACTGGTTCAATTACTATTTCACAGTTACAGATTGGTAGTTTAAAATACAATTGTGAAGGGCAAACTAGATTTTCTGTATGTATTGTTACGTGTGAGCTTGTAAAATGTAAAGCACAATACTTTAACTTCCAAATAAACATATATTTACGCCGTAAGTTACGTATTACAAATGCGCTTGTGTTTGTAGACTTTCTAAAGCAGCATCACAAGTTTCTACATACACTTTTTCGAATCACAAAATATATTCTAAAATAACATATATGGTTGTAGTTGTATGGTAGATGTGCTTAAGCATACATCTCAACTTTCATCATCGAACACATTTCTGCAATGTATTTAATACAGACAAGTACCAATATATGCATGTACAATTCTTAAATTATATAAAAATTAAGCTTTCATGTTTTGCTTTTTTGTGTTTGATGTTCATATTTTTTTTATTTATTAATTTGGGCTATATTTTTTTTTCTTCAGTGGTTAATATGGCCGTTGTTTCCACTTTTCTTCCTCCTTATATCTAGTTATTATTTTTTGTGTCCAAAACTGTAATTGAATGTGACTCAAGTAGTTCTTTGGTCGATTTAAGTACTGCTTCATGATCCATCTATACGGGCCAATTTATTTAATAATCTACTGGACTTGTGGATCACCTTTTCTTCCTCTGGTAATGGAAGTCATATAAGCAATTAAGTACAACACACACACATTGCCTATTGAGGTTTTGGTGGACAGGTATTGTTCGATAGAGGGAAAAGTGGGAATCTAGTATTTTTTCTGTTCATAAAGTTAGATCCAAAATTTGACTTGTGGTAGAGAAGACATATGTTTTAGTTGTGTACTTTTATAGTTTTGTCATACATATATAAGCAAGTAAGCTTTGTTACTGAAGATTTTAATTTGTGGAGTCGATCATAGAAAATTCAACCTTTTACCTAGTAATTCTTTCATTATGATAACATCTCTTATATGCCATGCTAGTTTTCACTCTTGCTTGATAGTTTTTTACCGACTTAAACGTAGATAGTCTTTCATAATGAACAAAAAATGGTTATTTACTGGGATTTAAATAATATTTTATTAAATTCAAAATTTCAAACATGATAGGCACACATCCGGGAGCTGGAAGAAGAGGTGAAGCTATTAAAGAATCTTTCACATCCAAATATTGTTGTAAGTACCTATTAATCATCTTGCAATTTGTGAATGGCAATTTCTATCATAATTCAACTAACTTTTTTTTTTAAATTACGTTACAGAGGTACCTGGGAACCGCTAGAGAGGAGGAGTCTTTAAATATCTTCTTGGAATTCGTTCCCGGTGGATCCATCTCATCACTCCTTGGAAAATTTGGTTCCTTCCCTGAATCAGTAAGTTACTGTTTTCATAATTTATTATAAAATCTGCTTAAGGTTAGAAAGATGTTGTGAATTTAGAATTACGGTTCTCGAAATTCTAATGTGACTAAAAGCTGATTTCCCTTCTAAAGACAAAATATATAGTGGACAGTTTTGAAATTTCAGAATTTCTCGTTAAACTTTTTAACATTTGGAAATTCAAACTTATCTCTAGTTTGTACACGGAGCAGGTGATAAGAATGTACACAAAGCAAATATTATTGGGGCTGGAGTATCTCCACAAAAATGGTATCATGCACAGGGACATTAAGGTAATTTCAAATATATATGGGTGTGCCCGTAAGTTGTACAGGGGTGCAAATGAGCCGAGCCAAGCCCGAGCTCGAGCTTGGCTCGAGCCCGGCTCGTTTATTATCTATTAGTTGATATATTAAATAAAAATAATATAAATAATAGCAGTGGCGGATCTAGGATTCACGCCAAGCCGTAACGTTTTATAAATAAGCCGTAACGAAATCGAAAAAACATCAAATTTTTCCAAAATTTACACTAAAAACGTCAAATTTTTCCGAGCCAAGCCGTAGCGGAGGTTACCCCCCGGTAACCTCTAGGTCCGCCCCTGAATAATAGACTCGTTTAGGCTCGCAAGCTCGATAAGTGAAGCTCGGGCTCGTTTACTAAACAAGCTTATTTTTGGCTTCGGGCTCGGCTCGTAAACAAGTTTAAATAAGCTCGGCTCGGCTCGTTTACTAGACAACTTTAAATAAGAGATAAATATTATTAAATATTAATAAAAACTAATATTACCCTAAGGCTCGACGAGCCTGACAAGCTTCACATGCCAAGCTTGGGCTCGAAAAATAAACGAGCTTTATTTTAGGCTCAATCTCGACTCGGGCTCGATAAGGCTCGGCTCGTTTCGAGCTTTTTCTCGAGCCGCTTGGCTCATTGTACAGTATGGTGTTAGCCATTAGTGTGTGTGTGTATATATATTATATATAATAAATGTGACAAATGATCTTGCAGGGTGCAAATATACTTGTTGATAATAAAGGACAGATTAAACTTGCAGATTTTGGGGCCTCCAAGAAAGTTGTTGAGCTGGTATGCACGCTATCTGATTCAATATTTAATATTTATTTCTGTTTGAAAAAATCTCTCTGTAACTGAGTGCTTGCGTATATTCCTGTAGGCTACAATGACTGGTGCGAAATCAATGAAGGGCACCCCGTATTGGATGGCTCCTGAAGTTATACTTCAGACTGGCCATAGCTTGTAAGTGAAATAACACAACTCATGCGTATGTACGCTATACATGTGGAAATGATACAGAACATTAAGACTTACAGTATACAGTTATACACTCACTTGCACCCGTTAGATGAATTATGTTTACCTTGTTTTATTGGTAGCTCTGCTGATATATGGAGTGTTGGATGTACTGTTATCGAAATGGCAACAGGAAAGCCTCCATGGAGCGAACAATATCAGGAGGTAGGTATTTACATGCATTGTGAATTTGTGAGTGCACTGGAATGTGACAGTTTCTGGTTAATGTTTTAGAATCAGTTATGATACACACACAAACCATAGTTGTCAATAGCGCCTATAGCGCGCTATGTGGCGTTGTGCCCACATGGCACTATAAGGTGTTTAGCGACAATTAGCGATTTCTTCTGTAATTTTCAGTTTTTTTTATAAATATAAATAGCGATGCCCATTAGGATTCTTTTTTGTTTCACGATTGAAAAAAGAAGCGTATTTAGATGAAATATACATGTAAAAATAGTGTATTTTGATAAAATATACATGTAAAATGTTTCTTAAAGTTTCTACTACTTTATCGCTAAACATGAAATCGCGGACGCTATTTCGTTGCTATCGCTACATGTTAGGTATCAAGTGACGCAGCGGAACCAACACACACACAAATGATAAACACGCAAACGAAAATAAACACAACACAAAATTTTTACGTGGTTCAGTCCTAGTGGGAGGACCTACGTCTTCGGGCTGAAAATATATTATTGCATTAAGCTCAAAGGCGCAAGATTACAATTACAATGAGAGGTATTTATAGATATAAAACTAGGGTTAATAAGAAACTATAATGGGCTTTATTTAATTAAACAACCGACACAATAAAGTCTTCACTAGCCCAACATATTGGTAGCTTGTCGCTATTTACATGTGTAGTAAATTATGTGTGTCCCCTTCAGGTTGCTGCTCTCTTCCATATAGGAACAACAAAAGCTCATCCGCCTATACCGGACCATCTTTCTTCTGAGGCAAAGGAGTTTCTATTAAAATGCCTTCAAAAGTGTGTATTTTGTTTACGTTCTTGTAATTGTTATTTATTTCATACAACTGTCTATTATTTTGTCCATCCTTATGCATGACCTTCTCATTTCTTTGTTCACATCTAATCTAATATATATTATCCTCTACATATTTAACATTTTATTTTTATTTCTTACATTTAAATAATTTCCAACGCGCTTGCAGGGAACCGGATCTCCGGTCTAATGCATCCGAGTTGCTGCAGGTGATTCTCACATTTGTATTTAGAGCATTTTTCTTTTCCTCTTCAACTTAAAAAAATGTTCGGTTTCATGGTTTTTGTTGATTCTTTGCAGCATCCTTTTGTCACTGGGGAGTATAACGAGACTCATCCGGCCTTTCGCACATCAGTTATGGTTAAGGTTCTTGCATGAAGCATCCGTAATTAAATTTCTTAAAATCAAAGATTCTTTTACCATTTGTATTCAAAATCTTGCCATTTTTTCTTGGTATCAGGACACATCTGGCAATCAATTATCAACGTCTAGGCAGGAACCCACAAAACCGTAAGATTTTTTGTCATCAGCTTGTTTTTATTAGCTATATTAGTTTTAGCTATCGGTAGTATTTTTCACCCATATACGTATGAATGGGTTGATTCAGGTTATGCTTTTATCTCTAATGGGCATAGTTGTTAATAGCGAATAGCGGACAATAGCGACAAGGTACCTATACGCTACATAGTGATAGCGATGAAATAGCGGGCGCTATTTTATGTTTAGCAACACACGAGAAGAAAATTTTAGAAATATTTTATATGTATATTATATCCAAATACGCTGTTTTATATGTATATTTAACATAAAACCTAAAATCCCTATTTCTATATGTATATTATATCCAAATACGCTGTTTTATATGTATATTTAACATAAAACCTAAAATCTCGCTATTTTATACCTACAAAATCCCGCTATTTACCTGCTATGGAGGCGCCAAAATTTTAGAAATATTTTATATGTATATTATATCCAAATACGCTGTTTTATATGTATATTTAACATAAAACCTAAAATCTCGCTATTTTATACCTACAAAATCCCGCTATTTATATTGAAACAGAAAAAACAAAAACAAAAATCCCGCTATTTACCTGCTATGGAGGCGCCAAAATCAGATAGCGACACATGAGCACTTCGCTACGCTGTTCGCTATAGTGCCTGCTATGAGCGCTATTAACAACTATGCTAACGGGTCAAAAGGGTAAAAAAAGCGCTCAAAATGAAACATGTCGAAAGTCATCTGAAGTGTATTTTATTCATAAACTTCTCTAGTTTTGAAATAAAACAAATTTTCTAATCATACTTGACTCAAAATTTATTTTCTCAAAGTTAAAAAAAAATTGGACAAAACTGTTTTGGGTCAAATGGACAAAAAATGTATCTAAACTGATTTGACCTGTTATTCAAACTGCCCGAGCATCCCATTTTGCCGCCTGTAGATTTTGCAATAACAAATGCAAAGGTGATGGTTAATGCAGCATTAGCCCAGAGATGAAAACAAAGCATGGTACCATGGATGCTCAAAATATGAACAGTGTGAGGTGCTCAACTATATACCCTGAGAAATTTTCCAGAGGACCAATGTGGGGTTCAAACAGATACGACGATGACATGTGTCAGTTGGATGATGATCTCATGGCTGGCACATCTATGAAACTTGATTCCACTTTACTCACTAATAATGTCAATAAGGTATAACAAATACACATACACATATTACTAACGAGGGTATCTTAATGCTAACGAGGTTATTATAATATCTTGTTTGGGACAGAGTTTTAATCCCATGAATGAACCCGATGATGACTGGTCCTGCCGGTTTGATGGAAGTCCGGAAGTGGGAACAAACGCTGTGAACTTGTTTTCATGTCAAGTTCCTAATGGGACTCCTGGAGTTGAGGAATTAGGTAATGAAGACAATGATTTTACGTTTCCTAATGGAACTCCTGGAGTTGAGGAAGATGAAGAAGATACAGAAATAAAGATAAGAGCATTTCTGGATGAGAAGGTGAATTTTTTTACAGGTTTTTTTTTCTGTAATAAACGCTAAAGTTTGGCAGTTTTGATCCATTTGATTGACAATTGGATCTAATCAGTCAAATTAGTAGAATAGAAAGAAGTTAGCTAAAAAGAAAACGACAAATGGGTCGAACTGGTTGAAAGCCGCCCACATTGTTTTCTTTTTTTTCAAAAAAAAAAAGAAATAACCAAACCGGTTTTTTTAGGGGAAAACAAACCGGTTTTTTTTTCCAAACCGGTTTCCAAGGATCAAATCCCAAATCGATTAAATCAATCCGGGCCGGTTTATAAACCCGTTTGGGTAAAAAAAAAACCTGTTTTTTAGAATCGGTTCGGTTTATAAATCGCTTTTAAAGATCCAGAATATGAACCACTATCCAAACTGTAGGGCCGAGTCGGGTTGAAACCGGATTTTTTTCCAAACCAGTTCGGTTTTTTTTTTCAAACCGGTTTTTTGCACACCTCTGGTTCCCATACACTTTTTTGTCTAATTATTTTTTCTTCTAAACAAGACAATATTGTTACATAAATAATCTAAATCCTTAAATTAAATAACTAGGAAGTTGTTTTCATTCCAATTATGTAGAGAACCGTGAGAATTGCAATAAACACTTTGGACTACTTCAACCCGTTCTAACCATTTTTTTTTAAAAAGCTGTGCCGAAATTGCGACCTATAGTAGAGGTTAACATACTTAATCTTTTTGGTCACCTATACAGGCTTTAGATTTAAAGAAGATGCAAACGCCTCTATACGAAGAGTTTTACAACTCCTTAAACGCAGCCATTTCTCCCGTTGGGAACGAAAACAAGGAAAACTCATCAAGTCACCTCAACTTACCGCCTAAAAGCAAATCACCTAATAGTAATAACAGGCTGCTAAGAAAGAGGCTATCTTCAGCTGTTGATGTTTCTTATATCGGCAGATCCGCTAATAGATCTGACCGAGTATCAAATATCGGGGGCGTAAATGATCCAAATCTGCATGAATGTTTGTCACCTTCACATGCTCAATTGAATGAGAATGTTCTTGATTCTCAAAAACATGCCATTAGTCCAAGGTTTGTTGTTAGTAATCTCTTGTTACATGCTACATGTGCTAATTACAACAAAATGCAATCAAGACTTTAAGATTAAAACATGTTAATTGTAGTGCAAGCTTCTCAGAGAGACAAAGAAGATGGAAAGAAGAACTCGCAGAAGAGCTTGAAAGAAAACGAGGTGAGTTTATTCTTCCATTCTTTCAGATAGCTCTAGTTCCTATATGCATATGCATATATGCATATATACATGTATACAAAACAAAAACATGTACACACACACACACGTACACATACACAGCGGGAGATAGGGCTGCAAACGAACCAACGAAGTTCGTTAAGGAAATACATGTGTTCAACAACTGTTCATGAAGACTTACCAAACGAGATTTTCTAACGAAGTTCGTTAAGGAAATACATGTGTTCACGAACTGTTAATGAACACTTACCGAACGAGATTTTCTGTTGGTATTTGTTCGTTAATTTCAGGTAACGAACGTAAACACAAAGGAACGCTCATGAACACAGACAAGCATTTATGAACACAAACAATCGTTCATGAACACAAATGAACATATATTAAATTCCGAATAAAATTAAGATCTTTCAAAATATATTATTAGTGAGAATTTTAAACTATTTAAATAAAATATATAAATAAAAAAACCGTAGTGAATTAAAAGTAGGTTTAAAGGGTGTGTGAGTTAGCCGTTTAGAAAAAAAAAAAAAGATCATATTTCAGTGGTTGATTGTTCCCTTTGTTATGTCTTTCACATCATGATTGTCCCCTTCATGATCAAAAGATCAAAATTCTCATTTTGTAAAGTATACACACAAATGAATATATTGTAAATTGGGAGTCTGATAAGATGATAACTGTGTGCTGGCAGAGCTTATGCGGCAAGCGGGAACATCATCCCCAAAGGATCGGATTATAAATAATCGCCAAAAAAGGTTTTCGTTTCTTGGCAATTAACAAACCATTGTTATTACATAAGAGCTACAGCTGGTGTAATTGTATCTAGTTTTGTTCATGGTCCACACCACCTTCCTTTTGTATTAATCAAAGCCATGTGGTCACATTTTTTTTTATAATTTTCTTTTCCTTTTTATGTTTGTTGTGGTCTATGGTATATTTCAAATTTAAAGAGAAATTAAAGATATATTTATTTTGCTTAGAGTAGTGGTGTTTGGATATGTGATTTCTCTTGCAATGAACAACTCGAGGGCTTCATAAATTTGAATCATTAAGTGTACATTCGTACTGCTCACAACAAAAGTGAAATGTGAATGACTATGTTAAAGTAATTCTTGACCGAGCGTTCTAAGCAAGTCTTCTGCTATATCGGTTCGATAGTTGATCTTTAGTGTACTCAAAATTAATATAGACCTCCCTATGTATGCGAGGGCACTCCTCTAGTGTGTAGGTGTGCTTGTGTGTATATAGATGTATATGGGGCAGTTATTATATGAATTATATTTGTGAGAGGTCGGAAGCCATCAAAATGCGACACGTGTATTTTAGGCGAAGGACATAAATGACCATATGTACTATTAGGTTGTATAATTACCTATTAGGTGATATAATCACATGCCATCTTAAAATAATTAAAAAAAACATTAGCAATATTATACACTCAAATCAAAGATAATAAAATTTTCTATTTTATGGTACATCTCGCAGAAAAAAAGTTTAGGAATGTTATACACTCAAAGATAATAAAATCTTCCGTTTTATGGTATATCTAAAAAAAGATATTTTTTTGGACGGCTAGATCACTCGGTTAGACCTTTGATCACCCAAGTTATGAGTAGGAATCCCGCGTTTGGCATATTATTGTCAGTTTGAAACGGTGTCATAGTTCGCCCCCCGCAAGATTCGACCCTGAGACTTTCCGGGCAGAAACCCCACATAAGTGGGTAAACTTTCCCACCTCCCCTCAAACCAATTGATCTGTGCATCATTGGCCTAAAAAAAAGATATACTTTGTATTAGATGTATCCCCCTTTATAGCACCGGATTGATTAAACTGTGAAAACATTCATATCTAATCTTAGACCCCCGTAGTGGGGCGTTTTTAAAAAAAAAAAATCAAAAATAACGCCGAAAAACGCCCCATGCCCATTACATACCGGCGTTTTTTAGCGTTTTTTTTTTTGAAAAAAATTTGCTCCGCATTTTTTAAACAACGCTCAATTTTGTATTGGGGGGAGATATGACCGTTGCCAAAGGTCATTTCTTTAATATTTTTTTTTGAGTTAAATGTCATTTTAGTCCCTGTGGTTTTGGTCATTTTGCCAGTTTAGTCCAAATGTTTCATTTTTAATATCTGGATCCAAAAAGGTTTCATCGTTGCCATTTTGGTCCAACTGACTTAACTCCATCCATGGACCTCAGTTAAGTCAGGGGCAACTTGGTCTTTTTCCTTTTATTTTATTTAAAGTTTTTTATTAAATCCACCATATTTAAATATATATATATATATATACCTTACCCCTCTCTCTATATATCTTTCTCTACCTCTCTCTCTCCTGCTACTACCAGCTACCGCCCCCCACCAGTCACCACCGCCCACCACTATTAGCCACCACCGCCCACACACACATACAGTCCTCTCTCTATCTATGCACTATCTATTTATTCTCCATAACCAACCACCACCAGATGACATCACCATCAACAACCTCACCACCAACAGCCACTGTCCCCACCAACTCCACACCGGCAACAACCACCGCTACCGCCGCTAGTGACCCTCACCGCCGTCGTAGCATATTTAACCCGTCTCTGTCTCTAAACCCCAACACCACCGTAACAGATCTGAACCATTTCCTGATCTTTGTTAAAATCCTCCACCTTCACCGTTTTAATTGTACACCACCACCACTACTACCGCAAGGCCATCACAAGCCACCACCGTCCCTGACAGTTGCAAAAACCTGCGTTGAGACCATGAACAGTAACTAGACCAGAACTTTAAGCAATTTTGGAGGAATTGAGAGATGGGTTTGGTGGGTTTGCATTGTGGGGATGTTTGGAAGAAATTGGGGGTAATTTAAGTGGGCGTTTGTGGAGGTTGTTAGGGAGATAGTTGCAGGAAACAATGGAGTTGAGTTTGTCTTGTTGTTGGTGGTGTTGATGTTCAACATCGTTGTAGATGTTGCAGGTGTAGAGAGAGAGGTGGGATCCTCTGTTGCAAGTGTAGTCAACTCACTAGGGTCAGGTCTCCATAGTTCTAGAATAGCATTCTGAACTAATCTTTTCAAACCTTCTAAGTCAATGTGTATCTTTTATATAGTTATGAAATGACTAAAATGCCCTTGGCATACTTAACACATATGGATGGAGTTAAGTCAGTTGGACCAAAATGGCAACAATGAAACCTTTTTGGATTCAGATGTTAAAAACGAAACCTTTGGACTAAACTGGCAAAATGACCCAAACCACAGGGACTAAAATGGCATTTAACTCTTTTTTTTTTAATTCCAATATTAACCTACTATATATTTACCCACTTTTCCATATTTTTTTATAAAAAACTCAAACATTCTCAAACTTTATCTCCTACTTCTTCTATATTTTATACAAACATGCATCCATTCCGACCCCCATTTGGTGTCCCCTCAAGACCCATGAACCCGAACACAACCCAACCGCAACAACCGTTTAACTTTCAAGACATGGACCCGAGCATGTTAACTTACGCGGCTTACTTGAGTAGCGCCACTCCGTTCGTGGCTCCCACTTTCGGCTTTGGTAAAGCCGGCGGGTCGCAACCTTCACAACAACAAGCCGAACCCGATGTCGATGTCGTGCCGGAGACGCAACCCGAACCGGTGCCAGAGAAATCGAAATGCAGCAGAAGGTCGCATAAGAAGAAGGAAGCGAACGAACCTTGACGTAAAAATACTTACCTTAATTGGACGAAGGAGGAGGAATACACGTTGGCTCGGTCGTGGGTCGAGGTTTCGGAGGACCCCGAAATTGGTAACTTTTATATTTTTTTTAGTTATATTTTACTTTTATTTTTTAACATACCACTTATATTTTACTTTTATTTTTTCAATTTGTAGCAAACTTTCAAACGGGCCCCGTTTTTTGGGATAGAGTTCGTGCACTCTTTTGGGATACGTGGGGTAAAGGCGAGCATCGGGACAAAGATTCCATTTCTAGCAAATGGACCGACATCAACAACAAGTGTCACTCCATCCAAGAAGTGTACCAACGTAACTACGATAATCGCCCGAGCGGAGAAGGTGACGCCGGGGTTTTAACGAAGTCTTTGGAAGAGTACGAGAAAACGAAATGCCCTTTCCCGTACTATAAGTGTTGGGATCTACTACGAAAAAGTCCAAAGTGGGCGGTAGTAGGTACCATGACGTCCAGTAGTAGACGTCGAGTTAAACGGTCAAAAACATCATCATCCGTTGACCCTGAAACACCAACATCGGATGCCCGCAATGTCGATCTAAATGAGGTGGTGGACGTTGACGAGGAACTTGAAGAAGAGTTGACCCGACCGCCCGGTAGAAGAAAGGATAAGCGAACCGGGAAAAAAACGGTGGAGTCGTCTTCCGATCTCGAGTTGAAGGAAGATTTCGAGGAGATGAACCGTCGTCTCCAAGACATTCGCGACCTCGGCCACCAACGTTGTGAGATTATGAAAGAACGAGTGGCCGAAACCAAAAAGTTTAACGAGATGCAAGAGGCGAGGCAAATGGAAAAGGACATTGAGTTTTTGTCCAAACCGATCGACCACCTCCAAGGCGACGCGTTGATCCTTGCGCAAATGCATCGCCAAAAAAATCGAGAAAAATATGGACTCTAGATCATCTTCTTTTTTTAACTCTATTTTTTTTCGGTTTTTTTATATTTATGTTTTTTTCGGGGTTTTTTTTATTTCAAGTAGTGTAATTTTTATTTTAAATTAATGAAGAATTTTATGTTTTAAATTAAAAAAATAATAATTGTGAAATGATTGCATGGGCGTTATTGGGCATTATTCTCACTACGGCACTTTTGCAATAACCCCCAATAATGCTTCCATGCTGACTGGACTGCCACGTGTCGCAAAACGCCCCATGGTAAGGACATTATTGAGCTAACCACTACACATGGTCTTACGTAGAATATGGGTGGAATAGCAAATTAACTCCATTTTTTTATGTAGAGTATGGGTGGAATAGCAAAACAAGGAATAGACATCATCATTAACTACATTTTTTATAAAATCCGATAACTTTTTAATGCTATTATTTTCAAGAATACATATACCATAGAATATGGAATTTAATATCTTTATTTTTAGTAGAGTATTGCAAAGGTTTTAAAAAAACATTTAAGATAATATGTGAATATATAACGTCCCTAATCATATCCTACTTTATTCTTACCTAAATATACTTCCTAGCTTCAACCCAACAACATATATTATATGGTTGTTGAACACAATCTCACCTCATGTCATATCTATTTGGTGATATGGCAAAGATTGTCCTCTTGGTATATGCATTTTCGTTTTTGGATCTTAAAAATCTTCATGAAGTTGTTGCTGGATCGGAGGTAAAAAAAGAAGATGGCGAATCGATAATTCTTATCTCTTATTAGCTCATTTGGAAAACACGGATTGAGGTGGTTTTCTCGAGCAAGAGAGTAGAGGTGACCAAAATTACGGATGACATCATTGGCTTCTTACGGGTAAAAAACATTTCTAAACAGTGGTGGACCCAGTAATTTTTTTCATGGGGGCGGAAATTTTTATGGGTCATTTGTCTATCGTTATATAATAAATCTTTTGGTCCGGTCCGGTTTGGATCAGTCAGGTCGGGTCTTATAAAAAAAGGAATCAAACTAAGTTTTGTATTATCAATAAAAGCATGTTAAACGTATTACAAATGCAAAAGAAAATTTTACGGGTTTTCATTTTTTGAAATCTAGCCATATCTAATTTATTACCCATGCAAATAATTGTCGGTTATTTTTAAGGTTAACTATTGTCGGCTATGTTTAATTTGGTATTTAAATGATGTTTAGTATTGCTTTATTTTTTTTATTAGAATATATTTAAAAAAGAATTACATCTACTTACTATATATATTAAAGAGTAAATTACAAGTTTTGTCCTTTATGTTTGTCCCAAATTTCAGGCGCTGTCATTTACCTTTAAAATTGATGAGTTTTGTCCTTAATGTTTGCAAATATTGCACGTTACGTCCTTTATGACAAACCCAGTTAGATTTTTTGGTTAAATCTGCTCACCAGATGGTATTTTTGTCTTTTTACCTATATATTTAGTATTATTATTTAAAAAATTAAAACAAAATATATTTAAAAAAATACTATTATTATTACTATTATTTAGAGTTAATTACATAGTTAGTCCTTGTGGTTTGCATAAAGTAACATACTTAGGTACTAATAGTTTAAAATTACATTCTAGGGTATTAACTTTTTATTTTGTAACGTTTGGAGGTATTAACGTTATTTTTAGGTTTAAAATCACATTTTATTAGTACCTAAGTATGTTATTTTGTGCAAATCACAGGGACTAACTATGTTAATACCCTAGAAGTTAATAACCTAGAAGGTGATTTTAAACTATTAGTACCTAAGTATGTTATTTTATGCAAACCACAGGGACTAACTATGTAATTAACTCCTATTATTTATTTATATACATATACAAGTATATATCAGATCAGATTCTTCACTCTCTCTCCCTCTATCTACAACTCTCTCTCTATACACCTCCCTCTCTCTCTACCACCATCCACCACCGCAACCACCATCCCCACCCCTGCAACCATCATCCCCACCCCTGCAACCACCGCCCCCACCGCACCTACCACCACCACCACTGTCAACACCACCAATTGCCACCACCCCCACTCTCTCTTCTCTCTATCGGCGATTGATGTGACATAAGTAACGACGATTCGCCGTCCTTCTTCTTCGTCTTCCGACGCTATTTGACCGGCGAAATGGTGGCTCTAATTTCTTAGTTTCTTCCTTCGATTTTACAGCCTGGAGATAGAGAGAGAGAGGGAGAGAGTAAACGAAGAGAGAAGATCGGAGAGGGTAAACGGTGGTTGGATTCAAAAGAGGGGAAGAATGCGGTGGCGGTGTGTGTGGTGACGGTGTGCTCTTCCGTCAATCGGAGACCTTACCACAGTCGTCGCTCTGCTCTTCCCTCTTCTCCGACGACTATTGGCAGCCTGATTTGATACACAAAGAGGGTTATGATGGTGGATGGGGTAGTGGTTGCTGATTTGGGTTGATTGCAAGGTTAGGGTTCCGGTGGGGATGGGGTAGTGGTTGCAGATTAGGGTTATTTATTGATGAATGTTAATGTTGAATCTGGTTCAACAATTGTGTAATTTATGCCGGTTTTTAGTAATTGAAGAATGTTTTTGGTTTTTTGTGATGGTGGATCGAAGGGGTGGATGTTGATGGTGATGTTGGAGACAGTGGAGTGAGTGGTGATGGTGGGTCAGGCGATGGTGGAGATGGTGGGTGGTCGGCGGCAGGTGAGGGTGGGAGCTGGTGGTGGTCGGCGGCAGGTGAGGGTGGAAGGTGGTGGCGGGAGGTGATTGGCTATGTTTTATTTGTTTTCTAAAAATCATGGGAAATTGGTATTTAATAAACCAACCTTTAACAATTTGGTAAATAATAATCCTACCTACAGAATTGGTATTTAATAATCCTACGTTTTAACTTGTTGGCTCTGAACGAACTAATCTTGTTAAATGTTAACAGAGTTAATGTTTTTGATGATGTGGCTCTTTTTTTTGATTATGTGGCTAATGGCTGATGACTAAGCATAGCTGATGTGTTAAAAAGACTACCTCCCCTTGAAATTACCATTTTAACCCCAACCCTTATAAATCACCTTCTTCTTCGATCGCATAAACCCTAGAACACCAGATTGAAAGAAGATGTCTTCTTCATCTTCTTCAAACACATCTCAATCGCATAAACCTAGGATTTTTAGTGTTGATTTGGAAGGCAATGTGTACTGCCATCATTATCGGCTCGCTGTCAGGAGGGTTGCAGGGCATCGTAGTTCAAGACCAGGACATGAGTTTTATGGATGTCCACTTTGGCCTGTAAGTTTAGTAATTCTTCTTCAATTTTTCAATTCTAGCAACTGACAACATTATTAATCCTCGTAGAGAGAGGATTGTAAATTTTTCATCTGGAAAGAACAGGTGGATGAAACACTATCATGTGGGGTGAACATCGGTCAAACAAACAGGCACATAATCCAAAAGAATGAAGCATTGGAGATGAAGCTTTCGAATTTGGAAATGGAGAAGTTGATGTTGGAAGAAGAAAACAAAAAACTGAAGCACAAGTTGAAAGTGTCAAAATGCCCTGCTAGCCCTTATGTGATAGTATTAGTTCTGTTGTTTGTTTGTTTTAAATGCATCTTTGGTCATTGAAGTGTATCACAATTAGGTTATGGATTGTCTTTTGAAATGTAATGGTTATGTAATGTCTTTTGAATGGTAATGGTTATGACCAAATGTACAGGTTAATGAATTGTCTTTTGAAATGTATTGAATGGTGATGGTATATGACCAAATGTAGAGGTTAATTTACAACTTGAATGCTATATGACCAAATGTACATGTTAATCGACCAAATGTATGCTATATGACCAAATTGACCAAATATACATTAAACATCCAAAACATTGAATACCATTCCATTAAACATCCAAAAGTCTGTTAACATTACAAACATCCATTGGTTTAAAACAGTACAAACTGAAATTAAAGGAGGCATTCAACCAACAAAAACATCCAAAACATCCAAAACATCCAAAGCATTCATATCATGCAAGGTGAACAACTCCTTGACTAGGCTGCTGAGTGGACAGAGTAGATTGCTGAGTAGAATGCTCACTTAGTGTTACTTTCCTTGGCCTACCCCTTCCTCTTTTTGTTCCAGCAACATCAACAGGAGTACTGACCTGACCAGCCGCATCTTTCCTAGGCCTACCCCTTCCCCTTGCCCTTTTTGGTTCACTAACTACCTTACCCTTTTCTGGACATCTCCTTTTGTTATGTTCCTTGCTCCCACAACCACTGCAAGTCATTGTCATACCATGCCTGGTCAGCTTCCCTGGTTTCTTTGGATTTTCATGTGGATCCTTTATCCTATTCTTCTTTGGTCTTCCTGGGCCTATTTTAACAGGTGGGGGGTCTAATGGAAGGTGAACTACAGGCCATTAGCTTGTTTATTAATTCATTCTTCAATTCCTCATCTTCAACAACTTGTACTGTTAGATCTTGCAAGGCATCATCTTCAGGTGCATACAACAACTTGTTTATTAATTCATTCTTCAATTCCTCATCTTCTTGTGTTACTTTTCGAATAGTTGCAACAGATTCTTTGTACTCATCATCATCTGTATCTGCTTCAGAACCAATATCATCTTCTAAACCAGCATCATCTTCTAAATCAGCATCATCTTCTTAGTACTCCTCATCATCTGTATCTGCTTCTGAACTAACATCATCTTCCACTACTGTTGGTGTTACAGGTGGTGTAGGTGTGACAACTGCAAGCCTTCTAGCTAAGGATTTGGTTAACTTACCTGTAGGTCTGGAAGTTGTAGTGGGCTCATCTGGGCTAGGGTTTGTTAGTGGGCTCATCTGGGCTATTTCTTTGGGCTTCTCATTTGCCTTAACAGAACCACCATCAGCATAAATGTAAAGCATACGACTGAAGTCACCACCCAAACCATTTAACATTTCCATCACATCTTTGTCGTTCTTCAGCACAACTAACCCATTATCCAATTTCTTTCCAACAGGCAAGTATTGCAGTTGAAAATCATCTTTTTCATATGATTTGAAATCCATTACAAAACCGGTTAACTCAAAGTATGAAATTTTATCAATCTCAACTTCAAAATAGTCAATTAACCCTCCTACATAACTTATTTTTTTCCCCTTTTTTTTGAACATACCTCCATGCCATAGTTGTACCCACATACGGTCACGAGCTGCCATTAAACCCTAAAAAAGGATAGAACGAGATGATCAAAATTACCTTAGAAACCGAAAATGATGGAACTCGTTAATGGCGAGAGTATTACCTGAGAGAAGGTGAAGATCGCTCAGTTGCAATGAAGGTGAACCGTTCGATATTGAGAATTTTAGGGTTATAAAGTTAAAGTCAGATTTTATACAGGGGAGGTAGTCTTTTTAACACATCAGCTATGCTTAGTCATCAGCCATTAGCCACATAATAAAAAAAAAGAGCCACATCATCAAAAACATTAACTCTGTTAACATTTAACAAGATTAGTTCGTTCAGAGCCAACAAGTTAAAACGTAGGATTATTAAATACCAATTCTGTAGGTAGGCTTATTATTTACCAAATTGTTAAAGGTTGGTTTATTAAATACCAATTTCCCAAAAATCATTTATAAATTAGGATGTGAAAAGACAATGCTACCCTCATGTGCCTTGCATATGACCAAATTTAACCAAAAAATCTAACTGGGTTTGCCATAAAGGACGTAACATGCAATATTTACAAACATTAAGGACAAAACTCATCAATTTTAAAGGTAAAGGACAACGCCTGAAATTTGGGACAAACATAAAGGACAAAACTTGTAATTTACTCTATATTAAATTGTAGGGGTATGCAAAAAAACGAATTAACCGAACCATAACCGAATTAATTGACAAAACCGAACCGAAAAAATCGAACCAAATAAAAAACCGGTGGGTCGGTTAATGGTTTTTTTGAAAACCGAAAGTAGCGGGTCGGTTATGGTTATCATTTTTTCCATACCCACCATAACCGAAACAAACCGACATGTAATAAATCTTTGTAGGACTTAGAACTTTTCAACATATTTTTTAATATTTTATATTTTTGACTGAAGATTTTTAGTACTTATGAGTTTCTCATATCATTTTGTGGTTTTGGTTGAATGTTTATTTCGTAAGACCTTTGCTATTATAAAGCGATTTTCGTTTAATCTTACGAAAATAAACGTTTAATTATGAATACATACACTTTGAAAATACGGGTAAATTAAAAGTTTTACAAATTTAAAGAATATACAACATAAAGTAATTGAGTTCGACTTTTAGAATAAAAATTGGATAAACTCACATTGCTATCTTAGACTTCGCGTAAGGGTTTCCTGGGATTAATCTATAATTTACACAAATGTACATAGGTCAGTATAATAACCCTTTGATAATATTAATGATACCCTCCCCGAGACGGTATTCCAACAACTACGTCGGGCAGAACCACGACAGTTGTTACGGAATCCTAAATCAATCGGGCAGCGTATCTAATACGAAACTGGGGTTATAATACTTACAACGGAGCAGAACCTCGCTAATTAGGGGGTATAATACTTGGAAATTATGCCTACTATTGAGAGAATTCGAGATACAGAAAAGAAAATGAACGATTTGAATTGAAATCCGATGGCCCTTATTTATAGTGCTGATCTCTGGTTCTCTCGCGGCCCGCGTAAATGTAGGCAAGAGCCTACGCGACCCGCGTTAAAGCTAGTCAACGGACTAGCTTGTCCGAGTCATCGGGTAGGCCCGCCACGATGATGAGACGTGTCATCACCGGGCTGCGCCACTATCTTGATCCCACGCGGCCCGCGTTAACTAACGGGGGGTCTTACGCGGCCCGCCTAAACTTAAAAATCACAGAAATCAGGTTTTAACCTTTATACCGCCTGCGTAAGGGTTGGGGTGGGGTCTACGCGTCCCGCCTCAACTTAATAATCAGATTATTAATTATTTTTAATACTATTTAATATATTTGAGGCCCGTTTTCACGTATAGGGTGTATTTTGGAACATATTGGGATATTTTAAAATATACTAGGGTGTCGGAAATATTTATAAGGGTGTCAGTTTATTTGAGGATTGTTACATCCTCCCCACCTTGTTTTAGAGCTCGTCCTCGAGATCTACTGGAACAAGTGCAGATATTTCCTTTGCATTTCATATTCAAGCTCCCATGTGTACTCAGGTCCTCTTTTGGAGTTCCACTTCACTTTGACCAGAACTAATCTCTTGTGCTTGAGATTCTTGACTTTCCTGTAACACCTCAAAAATTTCGGGTTCAATAATAAAACGACACGTGTCATGTAAGACAAAACGCGTTGTAAACCCGGATTTAATAAAGATGTTTCGGTAGGATTTAAAGTGGCGTCATGTTAAATTGTTACCTCTGAACGACCTCAAGTATAAATCCCAAGACCCGATTAAATGTTATACACATCTTTTATGCCTCAATTCGGGGAATTATTGTCAATAAAGGAATTACAAAAGCATGATATGATCCCACGAAGAAAAAGAATGGTAAACCTTCATTTTCGGGTCTTGTATACATATTCAAACGAAACAACTTCAAATGGTAGGGTTTAGAACTATTCAAGGCACAATTGGAAGGCCCCTAACTGAGAAAATAATGTCCCAAAGTCGAACAAGTGGTTGCCCTTTCGAACTAATGAAAGAACAAGCAATATCAGCCCCTGAGAAGAGGTAGCGCACCGCTACCACAAACATGTAACGGTGCGCTACCAGTCACCCAGCGACCAGAAAACAGGTTGTTGCCTGTTATGCGCGATTTTGACCCACTTAGCCGGTTTTTCTCACTTGTGGACGACCCCTAGACATCCCTAGGCACTAGTAACAAGTGTTAATCAGTTGTGGATGGATCCTAGACTTTGTTGTCAACTTGTTGTGGTGATTGCAACTAGTATAAAAGGCCTTCAAGGTTTCAAACATTCCTCACAACTTCTCCTGCACTCTTGGATCATTTCTGGAGCTATCAAGCAGCCTCAAGTGATCATATCTCGTGCATAGGACTTCAGTAAGTGTTCTTGTCCTTCTCTAATTAAGTTTAGCTAGGTTAATTAGCTAAAAGTCAAACCGTCGTAATTACGGTTTGACTTCGAGATTAGTCAATAATGGCTCATTCATATCTCGAATTGAAAGTAGTTCTAGGTTGGTATTTATGTGGGTAATAAAACCCCAAAAGGGTTTCCCCTGATCACCATCCTAACCAGGTCACATGTCGGGTCAAACTTTTAATTAAAAAGTCAACATAATGCTTAAAATGTCATTTATGCATAATTAGCTATCTAGAACATATATAACCTATTTGATCATTGTTATAACTTAGTAATAAGTGTAAGAACATGTCTAAACATGTTCAACCCGACTATTTCCTGTTTAGACCCGGTGCGGAACCGAAAGTCGCATAGTTTGACTTTCACGTTGACTTTCAGTTCTGACCCGTTTAGGCATATTTTAGAAATGCCTCAGAGCTTTAATTGGACTAGGTTACATGTTAGAACAACCCTCTGTGATTATACACCTTGGTTCGTTAGTTATCCAATTAATATGCATGTTTCCGTTAATTGCTCATATGTTGACCGTTATGCCCTTATTACCTTAAAACATGATTTATGAAAATGTAAAAGTGTAGAAACCTTTGTTACTGATATATAGACTTGTATGCAAAGTTTGACATCAGTTTGACTTGTAGATTAAGAGTTATGCTCATTATCGCTAAACTAATGCTTTATGTTAATAAAATGGCGTAATTAGCGTATAGCCTAGTTAAACATATTTTTTGGTATCAAATCTTTTACCCACTGATGTAATATATTAATTTGGGATTTTTAAAGATTTTTAAAGATTTTTAATTAATTTTAGGCTGAGCATAACTCATAGTCGTAGGCTTAATTCGGTAAATGTCGGTTTTGCCCTTACGAGCCATAAAACGAGTTTTACACATCTAAACGACTCCAAACCTTTTGCTACTGATTAGTTATGATAAATGAATTATTTTAAGCCTTCTGGAAATATAAAAATATCAGATTTAAGTATCAAACCCGGTAATGGCCTTTAATCGCCTAAATTAGCGTTTTTAACGCATAGTATGTCTTAAAATCATTTTGGACATACCCGGGTTGATACCTACTGATATCAGGGGCAAATTATAATATTTTAACAGTAAGCAAAGGTTGATAAACTCAGACCTCAGTTTTGAGCTTTTCGGCTTATGTGAAATCACCAAAATACCCCTACGGGGCATAGTTTGGTTAAAGATGATAAATTTCACATATATGCTCTAGCCTACTGTTATAACTCATCAAATTGAGTATGTTTTCTGTTTACATCAGACCTGTAACTCAGTTAAACGTTTAAACGCTTTTACAAACTTTTAAATGACCAAACTACCCCTACGGGGCCTAGTTTGTGTTTAAACACATTTCGGGCATAATGAAAGACACCTTACTGATGTCACAACATATTTGAGACATAATTAACTTAGGAAACCTGTATATATCTCTCATGACTACCCGTCACGCTTATTACGCGTACGGTTCGGTTTATGTAACAAGTTTACATAAACTAGCCGAAACGGGTCAAACCTTAACGGTTTTATCTCAAAATCCAGAATGTGAATAATAAACCCATATTAAACAAGTCTTCAAACTTGTCAGGTCTGAATCACATTCTATCCGGTCTTCGCTTAATCGTGCGTACGAACCGTATCTTAAAACTAGCCGGTCTAAGCGTAAGCTTAATAAAAGACCCGTTAGCATTCTAATAGGTTATTATAAACCTTCGTTCCAGATTAGGAGAACCAGTAAAAGCTACGTGCATTTTGCTTGTTGTGATTAATACTTACTCAGGTAAATACTTTTAACTTATTTTCCCTATACGGGCTTGGGTTACGGTATATAGCATACCGCTTGATCGGGCATCAAATCTCCACGCTTAGTGGGTAGTTGAATAATTTGATCGGCTCGTTTAAACAGTCTTGTTTACTTTACAGCCTTTGGAGGGTTAATGACCATGTCCCGGATATCCTTGGCATCATCTTACGAGATTGGCCACGACCTGAGCACGGTGTGTAGGCGTACACCTGTCAGTGTATAACTCAATAACGTGGTGTGTCTATTGATCTTTAACCCGGACAAGATCCGGGCTACTGAACGCATAAGTAACATGTAATTCGTTCACAAGATTATAATATTAAATAATTCTCCCAAGTTAAAAAGATTAAATATTGCCTCTGTGCATTTTAATCAAATTATAAAATATTTATGCCATGTGCATCCAAACCACTTTTTAAACCATTTTCCAAAATGAGTCAGTTGATTGTATTTACCAGTGTAAACTGACGTATTTTCCCAAAAAGACTAAATGCATGTACTAAACGTAATTGGCTGGATTGTCTCCTTAGCATCAATAAAGAGTCTCGCAAGCTTAAGATGCCTGAAGTCTGTTGAACTATTGTTTCCATTTTATGTTCGATCCTTCTGTGGATAAACTTCCGAATATTGTGACAGTTGATATTACAATAATAAATTCGGTTGTATTATATTTTAAATTGCTTCCGCTATGCTTAATAATATTGTGTTGTTTGACCATTATGTTGCCAACCATGACGTCACGATACTCCCCACCGGGCCCACCGGTGACACGTGGAAATTTGGGGTGTGACATTTCCTGTCTTCAATCTGTAGAGGTCTTTCTACAAACTTGAGTTGTTCATTTACGTCTATATCCTTAAGAGGTATCATTAGCGATTCATCAGCTAGACATTTCTTGAGATTAGATACATGAAACACATCATGTATTTCTGCCATTTCCTCTGGCAGTTGTAGCTGATAAGCTACAGGTCCTATTCTTCTAATAATCTCAAAAGGTCCAATATACCTGGGACTTAGCTTTCCCCGTTTGATGAATCTTACCACTCCTTTCCAAGGAGAGACCTTTAATAATACTTTATCTCCTACTTGAAATTCCAAGGGTTTGCGTCTGTTATCAGCATAGCTCTTCTGTCGATCACGTGCTGCTTTCAGTCGTTCTTTGACTTGAATAATCTTGTCAGTTGTTTCTTGCACTATCTCAGGTCCAGATAGTTGCTTTTCCCCAATTTCTGCCCAACAGACTGGGGTTCGGCACTTTCGTCCATAAAGTGCTTCAAATGGTGCAGCATTGATACTTGTGTGATAACTGTTATTATAAGAAAATTCTATTAAAGGTAAGTGATCATCCCAATTACCTCCGAAATCAATTACACAAGCTCTAAGCATGTCTTCCATTGTCTGAATTGTCCTTTCACTTTGTTCGTCCATTTGAGGATGATAAGCTATGCTTAGATTTAACTTGGTTCCCATGGCTTTTTGGAAACTTGACCAAAAATGAGAGGTAAATCGACTAACTCTATCAGAAACAATTGATAAGGGTATTCCATGTAAAGAAACAATTTCATTTACATATAATTTAGCTAACTGTTCCATACTGAAAGTTTCCTTTATTGGTAGGAAATGAGCTGACTTGGTTAGCCTATCTACAATCACCCAGATTATATCATTGCCTTTCTTTATTTTGGGTAATTTAGTAACAAAATCCATTGTTATCAATTCCCATTTCCACACTGGCATTTCTAACTGTTGCAGTAGGCCTGAGGGTTTCTGGTGTTCAGCTTTAACTTGTGAACAGGTTAAACATTTAGAAACATAGGCTGTTATGTCCTTTTTCATTCCTATCCACAAGAAATTATTTCTTAAATCTTGATACATCTTATCATTTCCTGGATGCATCGGATATTTGGACTTATGGGCTTCTTCTAATATACGATGACGTAGGTTTCCTAATTTAGGTATCCACATTCTCTTTTTATGAAATCTCAAAATTCCATCTGTTCCTTGTTCTAATTCCTTAATCATACCTTTTAATTTTTCAGTATCATCCTTGATTACTGATTCTTGTGCTTCTTTTATCTAATCATTTAAATCTACTTGTAGATTTAATTTAAGAGAACGTGCCCTTTTTGGGTTTTCATGATACTTTCGGCTTAAAGCATCTGGCACTACATTTGCTTTTCCTTCATGATACTGGATATCAAAATCATAGTCACTAAGCATTTCCATCCAGCGTCTTTGTCTCATATTCAACTCCTTTTGCTTGAAAACATACTGATGTGCGTGAAAGTGTCGTATATTTTAGGTATATATTTTAAGCCCTTTTTAACACTTATTTTAGCCAAGTTTTAAATTTATAAAACACGATATTTCACTAACACTAAACACACATATGGGCAAGTGCACCCATCGTTGAGTGTAGTATAGTGTTGGTAAGATACCGAGGTCGTCCAAGGACACAAGAGCTTTTAGTACCGGTTTATCCTCAACGTCTAACCAAAATAAAAGTTTGGAAAAATGTTTTAAACTAAGAAAAATAAAAACTAACTAAAATGCTGAAAATAAAAATAAAATAAAAACAGATAGACAAGATGAATCACTTGGTTCCGACTCGTATCTAGTATAACCTTTGATTATTTCCGCACTTTTGCACATAATTAAGAGATTATCTTAGTTATTGTAGTAGGCCCCTCTTTTGAAGGTGACGTTACCCTCACCCCAGTAGTTTGAGTCAGCAGGGATACAATCCTAAAGGGGTGGATTATTGGAAGATAATGAATTAAGTTATTAATGCAGTATTGTGGTAGGCCCCGCTTTTGGCGGTGACGTTACCCTCGACTAAGTAGTCTGAGTCAGCAGGGATACAGTCCTAAATAGCCGGGTTATAGTATTAATAGTAGTTAACTTATGAGGGGATCAAAGAGTTTGGACCCCCGCCATCCAATACCGTGAAGTATTGAAGGAGGTCCTACTAAATTTGACCCAGGTCCATTGCAGGACCTCTAAACGCTGAACAATGGCAAGACCTTTACCAAACCGTTCCCTTAACCCCCTACCAGGTAGCCAACATACCTCCATATAGACCGTGGAGATATGAATGGTGAAAATCCTTTATTTTATATAGACAGTAAAATAATGCCAAGACACCACGGACAAACGATGAGGAAAGATCACCTTCAACATAAGTAACTAGTTATTAAAGTCATTAATACAAAACCAAATAAAAAGTGCAAAAGATTAGAAATAAAAAGTATTATACTAGACACTTTGTCTTCACCAAGTGATGTAAGAGACTTAGGCAAACATGGCCTTGATTGTCAAGAACTCTTACGATCAATCTTGGATCCCGAGACGACTCACACACTCTATGATGGACAATGGATGATGGTGGTGGATGATGGTGTTGTGATGGTGGTGGGTGGTGGATGAAGTGTGAGAGAGGTGGTGTGCCAAGGGATGAGTTGCAATGAAACCAAGCACTCCTATTTATAGGCTGAACAGAGGCCTGGGCACGGCCCCGTGTCCGCTGGGCACGGCCCCGTGCCTGTCTGACATTCTCTCTCTTCATTAATTGTAATTCGCAATTACAATTAATGCGCCTGCAGTACTTTCGGCACGCCCCCCGTGTCCGCTGAGCACGGCCCGTGGTGGGCAATAGAAGCTTCTATAGGTTTGTCTTTTCTGCTGCTTCTTGGGCACGGCCCCGTGCTGGCTGAGCACGGGGCGTGTTCAGCCTTCTGTTTTCTCTATTTTGCTTTGGAAGGTGCCGTTGAGGGTTCGGGCAATCCACTAATGTTCCTTTTCTTGTATTTATGTTGGATTTAGCTGTCTTTTTGCTTCTTTTGCGTTTTTGAGCTCATTTAATCCTGAAAATACAAAAGGAAGACAAAAACACTCTTTTTCCAATATTAGTACTAAAAAAGGGTTAGTTTTATGCCTCATTTGATGTAATTTATATGTTGCATTTTACACACATCAAATACCCCCACACTTGAACTTTTGCTTGTCCTCAAGCAAAACTCTTTAATATTTGGCTTACACTCCCAAATGGAATAGGTAGAAGAGAAGGTTTTGGGCTTGTCATAGAGTGTCGGGATTTCCAAGATCTTTTTAGGGTTTTATTTTTATTTATTTACACTCCTATTCGTAATGATTTATTTAGAACTGTTCATAAAAGAAATTACTTATTTGGGCATAACATGCCTTTTTTAAAATTCTATTTATATACAAGTTCACATACCTCGCGGGGAAATCACTCACACTCGGCCGAAGGTGTATTTTTAGTGAATCACTCGAGAGCAGCATGGAACTTATTCCTACCATAGGCTTGCCAAGAAATCAATCCTCCTCCTTTTTAACTTTTATACCTTTGTAGATATCAAGAGGACTTTGTGGGTTAAGGGTTGGCTAGGGTTAAAGGTAGGTGGTTGGGTTAGTGGTTAGTTGAAAAAGGGCTAAAAATCGTAACAAGTGTCGGTTTTCGTATTTTTGCAACTTTTCATTTTTGATGAAGCTTTTATTCAAACAAAGTTATTTTTGATTACTTTGTTTGTTTATTTTCTTTTTGCTTCATTTTTTTTTTTTTTTCGAAGAACCGAACTTGTTACTAAAATAAAGGGTAAAAATGAAAAAGGTTTTGGTGGGTGAAAGGGTTTTTGTTTTGGGTGATGAAACGAAAAGGTTTAGGCTCAAAGGGGCTAACTAGGGGGATTTTTTGGGTAGGTGGTAAAAGAAAAAAAAAAAAAAAATAATGGTGTGGAAATGAAAAAGGGGTTAGTCCTAATGCCTCTATCATTTACTTACTCGGGTTTAAGTTGATAAGGACCGGGAATGTATTGTCATGGCAAGTTCTAGAGTCGTAAGAACCAAGCGGCTATTCACACAAGAAACGAAAAATGAGCATTTAGTCAAATGGTATGAAATTGAGTGCTCAATAAAGGCTCAAAACTCACTTTTGTGGGAATGGGTTTTTATGTGATCAAGTATATATAATCAAATTTTAAATAAGTTTGTCATGCCTTTTCATAATTTTCTTATGTTGGTTCTTTTTATCACTACGCTATCGGTTGTAAATTTGTAAAAATATAACCTTTTTGAGAGCTTGAATTTCCCGAGTTAAACCTAGACAAGTAAAAAAAATGAAATTTTTGAAAAAATTTGGGGTGATTAGCGGTTCCAATAGAGTTTTGTGTAAGGCTTGTATTTAGGACTTGCAAAGTTCAAGGTTTTAGCATCCCCCCCCCCCCACACTTAAATTACACATTGTCCTCAATGTGTCCCAAAAATAAATTTTTAGGTTGATTAGATGTGTAAAATAGTGTTTAAAAAGCAAAAATTTGTGTTACTGGGCACTGAGCACGGCCCCGTGTTATCCGGGCACGGCCCCGTGTTCAAGTGCCAGTAACAAAATTGAAATAAGAGAAACAGAAGTCTGGACACGGGGGCGTGTTGGGTGAACACGGCCCGTGTCCAGTTACCTGTACTGGGCGTTTTCTGCAGGTGGTTCAACACGGGGCCGTGTTGGTTGGGCACGGCCCGTGTTGAACCTTCTGAAAGGGAGAAAATTGTCGGGTTTCCTTGTTCTCGTGCATGGGATCATTTTTCTCGTTCCCCTTTTCATCCTTTGCCACCATGAGTGTGTTTTATTCCTGAAAATTAAACTAACTAGAAAACATAAAAATTAATCTAAATTAAACTAAGGATAGTTCCGTGGAATGCCTCCATGGTGCGCCACGTTTATAAGGGTCCTTGGCTAGACCCAAAGCCTGGTCATATGCTACCCAAGTGGGATGTGTTGCATCCCATGTTACACCGTCGGAGAGCGTCATCCAAACTTGAGTCTATGACCTTCATGTAGTTGACCGGATCTTCTTCCTCTACTCGCTTTCCACATTCAAATTTCACCTCCTCATTCCCAAACTTCAATGTTAGAGTTCCCTCATTCATATCCACCAATGCTTGGGCGGTGGCTAGGAATGGCCTCCCGAGGATGAGGGGGACCTCGGTGTCTTCTTCCATGTCTAGGATGACAAAGTCGGTTGGAAAGACGAATTTGTCAACCTTGACTAGCAGATTTTCGGCGACACCATGTGGGAACTTGACGGACCTGTCGGCGAGTTGTATGCTCATCTTTGTGGGGCTTGTTGTTCCTAGGCCGAGTCGCTTGAACATTGATGTGGGCATGAGGTTGATGCTAGCTCCAAGATCGGCTAAAGCATTTCGGACGGGGGACTTCCCAATCGAACAAGGGATTGTGAAGCTCCCGGGATCGATTTTCTTTTGTGGAAGTTTGTTGAGTACTAGAGCTGATCATTCTTCGCCTAAGTTAACTAATTGCAATGATTCAATTTTCTTTTTGTGAGTGAGGAAATCCCTCATGAATTTTGCATATTTAGGCATTTGGGTTAGGACCTCAATAAAAGGAATATTGACATGCAATTGTTTTAGTAAGCTTTCGAACTTTGCGAATTGCTCATCGGTCTTTTGACGGTTTAACCTACCGGGGTACGGGATTGGAGGAGTCTTGGTGGGCCCTTGATTTGGTGAAGAAGCTTTTTCTGGCGCAGGAGGAGTTACAGGCTGACTAGAATGGCTTCCTTCATTTGGCGATAATGGAGCATCCTCGGGACCCACGGTTCGATTTCTTAATGTGATGAGATGTACTTGTGCCTTTGGGTTCGTTTCGGTATTACTGGGTAATGCGCCTTGCGGTCTCTCGGAGAAATTTTGAGCTAGCTGATTTAATTGTTTTTCAACGTTTTGAATGCTAGCTTGTTGATTTCTGAAATTTGATTCCAATTGTTGAAATCGATCCGAGTTTTTCTTTTCAGTGTCAGAGATGAGGCGAGATACAGTATCTTCAAGCCTTTCTCTTCCACCTTGTTGTTGAGGAAAATTTTGCGGTTGTTGAAAATTAGTTCGTTGATTTTGTTGGTTACTACTATTGCCGGGATCTCTCCAACCAAGATTTGGGTGGTTACGCCATCCTTGGTTGTAGGTACCCGGCCTAGGTCTATTATCCATGTAGTTTACCGTTTCAGTTTGTTCATCTACTTCTTTCATACAACTCCAATTTTCATGTGACCCACCACACCCTTCACAAGCCATAACCGAGGCCGTTTTTGTCATTTCTAGCCTTTTGATTTTTGAAGAGAGGGCCTCGATTTGGGCTTGTAAAGAGGTGCTTTCATCAACCTTATGGGCGCCCGGGGCAATAGATTTATTACCTCGGGGAGTGTGCCATTGAAAATTGGTTTGAGCAATTTCCTCAATTTGGTTATATATTTCATTTGGGCGACGATTACCTAAGAGTCCCCCGGAGCTTGAATCAAGTGTTTGTCTTGTGTGTGGCAACAATCCATTGTAGAAAGTGGATACTTGTTGCCATACCGCTAGACCATGGTGAGGACACTTTCTTAGAAGCTCCTTGAACCTTTCCCAAGTTTCATATAAGGATTCCCCATCCTCTTGTGAGTATGTATTAATTTCAGTCATTAGTTTAGCCGTTTTAGCAGGAGGGAAATACTTATACAAAAACTTTTGGGCGAGTTCATCCCAGGTGTTTACCGATCCAACTGGGAGGGTGTTAAGCCAAGCCTTGGCTCGGTCTTTCAGTGAGAAAGGAAACATTCGAAGGCGGATGGCGTCATTTGATGCTCCATTGATCCGAAAGGTATCACATATTTCTAAAAAGTTATTAATATGTAGATGGGGATCCTCGTCCGCAAGCCCGTGGAAGGTTGCGGAGTTTTGGAGCATTTGTATCAAATGCGGCCGAAGTTCGAAGTTGTTGGCCTCGACATTCGGTGCATTGATAGCAGCGCCAAGATTGCCTACGGTAGGCCGTAGGTAATCCATGAGGGTACGTTGGTCCGCCATTGGAAGTGGGTCCCCCGAAGCTTTCTCTTGATTTTTAGCTTTTAGTCTTTTTCTGAGAAAGCGCTCGGGTTCTTCTAGGGGTTCTTTTATGTCTCTACTAGAACTGGAGCTCATGCACTACGTAGGAGGTTCAAATGTGGCGCCTGGGTTCCGAGTCCTGCAACAAAAACAGAAAAGAACGCTGGTCAGAATGTTTACCACGGCCCCGTGCTCAGTGAGCACGGCCCGTGTTGAGAGATACAGTAATTGTTTTCTGGATTCCCAGTTACTGGGAGTTGGACACGACCCCGTGTTGCACCGACACGGCCCCGTGTTCAGCTCTCTGTAACTCAGAAAATAAAAACTGCCAGTGATGATGCTGGGCACGGCCCGTGTCTGACCGGGCACGACCCGTGCTGAGCTCTGCAGAAGCTGAAAAACTAAGAAAATCCTAAAAAAAATAAAAAGAAAAATAAAAGATGATTAGGCCGTTGATTCCTAACTTTCTTAAAATCCTTGTGTCCCCGGCAACGGCGCCAAAAACTTGATGTGCGTGAAAGTGTCGTATATTTTAGGTATATATTTTAAGCCCTTTTTAACACTTATTTTAGCCAAGTTTTAAATTTATAAAACACGATATTTCACTAACACTAAACACACATATGGGCAAGTGCACCCATCGTTGAGTGTAGTATAGTGTTGGTAAGATACCGAGGTCGTCCAAGGACACAAGAGCTTTTAGTACCGGTTTATCCTCAACGTCTAACCAAAATAAAAGTTTGGAAAAATGTTTTAAACTAAGAAAAATAAAAACTAACTAAAATGCTGAAAATAAAAATAAAATAAAAACAGATAGACAAGATGAATCACTTGGTTCCGACTCGTATCTAGTATAACCTTTGATTATTTCCGCACTTTTGCACATAATTAAGAGATTATCTTAGTTATTGTAGTAGGCCCCTCTTTTGAAGGTGACGTTACCCTCACCCCAGTAGTTTGAGTCAGCAGGGATACAATCCTAAAGGGGTGGATTATTGGAAGATAATGAATTAAGTTATTAATGCAGTATTGTGGTAGGCCCCGCTTTTGGCGGTGACGTTACCCTCGACTAAGTAGTCTGAGTCAGCAGGGATACAGTCCTAAATAGCCGGGTTATAGTATTAATAGTAGTTAACTTATGAGGGGATCAAAGAGTTTGGACCCCCGCCATCCAATACCGTGAAGTATTGAAGGAGGTCCTACTAAATTTGACCCAGGTCCATTGCAGGACCTCTAAACGCTGAACAATGGCAAGACCTTTACCAAACCGTTCCCTTAACCCCCTACCAGGTAGCCAACATACCTCCATATAGACCGTGGAGATATGAATGGTGAAAATCCTTTATTTTATATAGACAGTAAAATAATGCCAAGACACCACGGACAAACGATGAGGAAAGATCACCTTCAACATAAGTAACTAGTTATTAAAGTCATTAATACAAAACCAAATAAAAAGTGCAAAAGATTAGAAATAAAAAGTATTATACTAGACACTTTGTCTTCACCAAGTGATGTAAGAGACTTAGGCAAACATGGCCTTGATTGTCAAGAACTCTTACGATCAATCTTGGATCCCGAGACGACTCACACACTCTATGATGGACAATGGATGATGGTGGTGGATGATGGTGTTGTGATGGTGGTGGGTGGTGGATGAAGTGTGAGAGAGGTGGTGTGCCAAGGGATGAGTTGCAATGAAACCAAGCACTCCTATTTATAGGCTGAACAGAGGCCTGGGCACGGCCCCGTGTCCGCTGGGCACGGCCCCGTGCCTGTCTGACATTCTCTCTCTTCATTAATTGTAATTCGCAATTACAATTAATGCGCCTGCAGTACTTTCGGCACGCCCCCCGTGTCCGCTGAGCACGGCCCGTGGTGGGCAATAGAAGCTTCTATAGGTTTGTCTTTTCTGCTGCTTCTTGGGCACGGCCCCGTGCTGGCTGAGCACGGGGCGTGTTCAGCCTTCTGTTTTCTCTATTTTGCTTTGGAAGGTGCCGTTGAGGGTTCGGGCAATCCACTAATGTTCCTTTTCTTGTATTTATGTTGGATTTAGCTGTCTTTTTGCTTCTTTTGCGTTTTTGAGCTCATTTAATCCTGAAAATACAAAAGGAAGACAAAAACACTCTTTTTCCAATATTAGTACTAAAAAAGGGTTAGTTTTATGCCTCATTTGATGTAATTTATATGTTGCATTTTACACACATCACATACCTTAAACTCTTATGATCAGTGAATATGGTAAACTTACTACCATAAAGGTAATGTCTTCAAATCTTAAGAGAAAAAAATTATAGCTCCTAATTCTAGATCATGTGTCGAATAATTCTCTTCATGATTCTTAAGTTGTCTAGATGCGTAAGCTATAACCTTTTGGCGTTGCATTAATACACATCCATAACCTAATTTGGAAGCGTCACAATAGACTACAAAGTCTTCAGCTCCTTCTGGTAACGATAGTATGGGTGTATGGGTTAATCTTTGCTTAAGGATTCTAAAGGCTTCTTCTTGTTTTAATCCCCATTCAAACTTAACAGATTTACAGGTTAGCTTAGTTAAAGAAATGGCTATTCTAGAGAAATCTCGAATAAATCTTCTATAATAACCGGCCAATCCTAAGAAACTTCTAACCTCGGTTGATGATTCAGGGGTTTTCCATTTAGTAATCGCCTTGATTTTTGTTGGATCTACATGAATTCCTTCATGATTGACTAGGTGTCCGAGAAACTGTACATGTTCTAACCAAAATTCGCACTTAGAAAACTTAGCATAAAGCTTTTCCTTTCTTAATAGACTCAAAAGTGCGTGCAAATGCTTTGCATGATCCTCTTTATTCTTAGAGTAAATGAGAATATCATCTATAAAAACAATTATGAATTTATCCAAATATGGCTTACATATTCGGTTCAACATGTCCATAAATGCAGTTGGGGCATTGGTTAAACCAAATGGCATGACAGTAAATTCATAATGGCCATACCTTGTTCTAAATGCGGTCTTAGGAATGTCCTCTTCCTGTACCTTTAATTGATGATATCCTGACCTTAAATCGATTTTAGAGAAAAATCGAGCTCCTTGCAATTGATCGAACAGATCATCGATTCTTGGTAATGGGTACCGGTTCTTAATCGTGACCTTGTTTAATTCACGGTAGTCAATGCGCATACGCATTGATCCGTCCTTCTTTTTAACAAACAGTATCGGTGCTCCCCATGGAGACGAACTTGGTTGTATAAATCCTTTCTCTAACAATTCGTCTAATTGTTTCTTCAGTTCCTGCATTTCGGCGGGTTCCAAACGGTAAGGTGCTTTGGCAATCGGTGCTGTTCCTGGTATTAAATGGATTATGAATTCAACTTCTCTATCTGGAGGTTGTCCTAGCAATTCTTCTGTAAATACATCTGAAAACTGAGATACTACTGGAATATCTTTTAAATCATTTCCTTTAGTGTTAGTGATTATGGAAATCAAATACACTATAGAACCTTTTCTTATATAACTTGCCGTTTTCATCACATGGATGAATTTAGTAGATCTAGATGGTTTATCTCCTTTAATTGTGATCGTTTTACCTTTTGGTGAATTTACTTGAATTGACCTTTGATCACATAAGATACTGGCTTTATTGGCTATTAACCAATCTATTCCTAAAACGACATCAAATCCTGCCAGATTCATGGGATAAAGGTTTGCCATAAACTTTTGATTTAAAATTTCTATTCTTGCTCCCTGCAAGATTTCAGAAATCCTAACAGTTTCTCCATTAGTTGTCTCTACTAAGCATTCTTGTGGTAGTTTAGTTAATGACTGATTTAGAAATTTGCAAAATGATGTATTAATGAAAGTTTGGTTTGCACCAGAGTCAAATAATACTTTAGCAAAGACATCATTAACTAAAAATGTATCAGCTATGACATCTGGAATCATCTTGGCTTCATCTGCAGTCAGCACAAATGCTTTATCATTTTTAGTATTCTTGTTGTTTGTAGCTGGAGCTAATTTCGGGCAATTAGGCTTGATATGACCTTGTTCTCCGCAGTTGTAACATATCATGTTGTTAGCTTTCTTCCTGCAGTCTTCTTCCTTGTGTCCTGATATTTTGCAAAAGTTACAGTATATGGAGCATCTTCCTGAATGCTTTCTTTTGCAATTCTTACAGTAAGGTGTAGAGGTAGAACCTATATTTTCCCACGATTAAAATTTCCAGAACGAAATTCTTGTGTGAGCTTCTGGGTTAGGTTCCTCCTTTGATCCTCTTCTCGGTGCGGACTAATTCATCTGTCAAGGTATTTGCTAGTTCTACAGCTTCTTCTATAGTTTGAGGTCTAGCTTCCTTGACTACATGTCTAATCTCTCCGATTAATCCCCAGATATAACGGGAGATTAACACTAGTTCTGGTGAAGCAAGAGTTGGCACTATTCTAGCATATTCGAAGAATAATTTAGTGTATCCCTTACTATCCACACTAGTCATTCTAAGGTTTAGGAATTTGTTTGCTATCTGTTCCTTTTCATTGGGTGGACAGAATTTCCTTTCTACCTTGTCCTTAAATTCCTCCCATTCCATATTGTAAGTTCTATCATTTCCTCTTGATTGGAGGATAGTGTTCCACCATTCTAGTGATGAATTCTTAAACAGATTAGAAGCAAACATTATCTTATCTTTTTCAGCACACTTGCTTATTCTTAAGACTGCCTCAGTTTTCTCTATCCAGCGTAGGGTTGCAATGGCCCCTTCGTTGCCCGAGAATTCCATTGGTTTACAAGACTAGAATTCTTTATAAGAACAACCGTAAGACACGGTTCTTCTCCTTTTGGGAATGGGCATTTGAAGTACAAGTCCATTGTTCACACTATTTTCGGGTTCAGAGGGTCGCTTGCTATCATGTTTACTCTTATTATCGGCTTCCCTAACCGTTTGAATAATATATGGCATTGCATCTATTATTCATTGTGCGACTATGTGTTGATAGCACTGTTATCCACTTGATTTCCATTGTTATTGATGCTTGGATTCTCATTAACCAAGTTAATGTTACTCTGGTTATCATTATTCAGATTTCCTGGATTTCCTTCGTCGGCCATCTGAATTTTAAACATTTACCAATCATTAATAGAATAATTAAATAGTTTAAGTAACAACCACATATTACACATATTGGTAAAAAACGTCGTGTATTGCGACTTTCCTCTTTTTGCTATAGTATGCGTCAAATACACACTAAAACAGGAAATAAAAAAAATTTACAATATTACTATGCCTCGTTAACCACAGAGTGGTCTATACTACGATAGATTTATTATTATTACACATATTTTATTTATTTTATTATTATTACCAACTTTACCATCTCCTTCATGGATATGGATTTCCTCCGAAATCCATCTGGCGCTCATCTTATTTCCATACGAGTTGCTCTCCTACATATCTCATCCTCTCGCTACTTTCTATGATTTCTTCTCCAAAATTTCGGAGTTCTTGCAAATTCTCTGCACTCATTGGGGGTGCAGGTACTGGTATTGGCTCTGGGTACTGAGGTACTGGATTCTCCTGAGGGTATGGATTCTCCAAAATCTCCCTAATGTATTCATCATTGTCAAAATAGGGATCTAGAGGGTCCAAACCTGGATATGCTGCTAAGTTCGGCAAGGTTTCTTCGTTTAAGTGATAGCGTGGCACATAATCCCTAAGATCATCAAACCAGGGATCATAATTTGGATCTAAAGGATTAGGGGCCGGTATCCTAGGTATCTCCTCAGGGTTAAAATCATGCATTTCTACCTCCATTGGCTGAGTGGGAATTAAAGGTAAGGGTTGTGGGGCTACTAGTTGTTCCAGACTTGGGTCAGCAGCAGTTGTAGCTAGGATATGGAAATTGGCTAGGCTTCTATTAAGCATATCCTGTGTATGGGCATCTGACTTTCGCTTAGCAGCTGCTAGAACTCTTTGCTGTTGCAACTTTCGCATTCTTTTCCTACGTGCAAATGCTTTCTTACTGAACCATCCTCTCTTTTTATGAGGGAATGGCTCCTCCGACTGAGCTTTAAAGGCAAACATCCCTTCTTCCTGATCAGCAGAATACCCAGAAAGGGCAGGCTGTGACGATGTACCTTTACTCCTAGGTGAATCAGACAACTGACGACACATATCTGAGGGTCCTTGATCACTCATACTGTAAACTAACAAATAGTCAAATAACACAAAACACTTAATCACATAAATTATTTCCTAACACAAAATTTAGATTTTAAGTGTCAGCAGAACACTTCTTTGGCTTAGACCAGTGGCTAGGCTCTGATACCACCTTCTGTCGCAACCCCCGATCCCTTATCTGTCCCAGGAATGGGCGGACGCGAACTCAGAATTTCGGTGGTATCAGTTGGTTAATTTGGCAGCGGAAATTACATCAGGACCGTAGTTAAGAAATATTTATTAGAGTAAAACCACCACATTTGATATTAATAATCACATGGGTAAAACCCAAGTTTCTTATTACAATATGTTTATAGGGATAAACTCTATTTTGTTGAATTTAAAACATCGTCTTTTAGGTAACTTTTATAGCCACATTTTTCCCAAGCCTTCAGTGCTCTCCAGCTGGCTTTTTACTAATTGGTTGTCACATTGTGTTACCTGAAACGCGTTTTAAAAACATTTGTCAGTGGGAAATACTGGTGAGTGAATCCCAGTTTAATCAAGAAATATTTTATCAATTAACACAATATTGAGAGCGACCACATTGTTTATTTCTACACAATTACTCATTCAGTACTGTCAATCCTGACTGGTAGGTCATATTACACATTGGCTAACTCGTCGTCCAAAGGTAACGTGTTCCACATTTTATATACAAAACCCCAACATACCGGCAGTAATTGAAGAACTACAAAGACTCAATCACCGCTTAATCACATTGTAAAACATTTAAGGTTTTGTAAAATATTACAAAAAGTTTAACAAAAATTGGATAAACTCACATTGCTATCTTAGACTTCGCGTAAGGGTTTCCTGGGATTAATCTATAATTTACACAAATGTACATAGGTTAGTATAATAACCCTTTGATAATATTAATGATACCCTCCCCGAGACGGTATTCCAACAACTACGTCGGGCAGAACCACGACAGTTGTTACGGAATCCTAAATCAATCGGGCAGCGTATCTAATACGAAACTGGGGTTATAATACTTACAACGGAACAGAACCTAGCTAATTAGGGGGTATAATACTTGGAAATTATGCCTACTATTGAGAGAATTTGAGATACAGAAAATAAAATGAACGATTTGAATTGAAATCCGATGGCCCTTATTTATAGTGCTGATCTCTGGTTCTCTCGCGGCCCGCGTAAATGTAGGCAAGAGCCTACGCGACCCGCGTCAAAGCTAGTCAAAGGACTAGCTTGTCCGGGTCATCGGGTAGGCCCGCCACGATGATGACACGTGTCATCACCGGGCTGCGCCACTATCTTGATCTCACGCGGCCCGCGTTAACTAACGGGGGGTCTTACGCGGCCCGCCTAAACTTAAAAATCACATAAATCAGGTTTTAACCTTTATACCGCCCGCGTAAGGGTTGGGGTGGGGTCTACGCGGCCCGCCTCAACTTAATAATCAAATTATTAATTATTTTTAATACTATTTAATATATTTGAGGCCCGTTTTCACGTATGGGGTGTATTTTGGAACATATTGGGATATTTTAAAATATACTAGGGTGTCGGAAATATTTATAAGGGTGTCGGTTTATTTGAGGATTGTTACAGCAAGCGAACACAAACGAACGAACGCAAGCAAATAAAAAAGAACGCAAACGAATATTTAAATTGAAAATAAATAAAAAAACAAAAATATTGTTATCCTTAAACATTGGATATAAGTAGTTAAATACGACTATCAAATGATAAATCAAAACACATGAAGTCTTATACACCACCAAACGATGAATCAACTTTAACTAACTTAGACATAATTATCCCCAAAAATGTCTTAGCATGTCCAAATTTTAGCTAACTTAGAAAAAAATAGGGTTTCAAGTTTTCAATATGTTTAGATAAAAGTTTTATTATTTCTTATTTTTTAATATAATCAAATGAACACGGATGAACGTAACCGAACATGTTACCGAACGTTCACGAACGCAGTCGAACGAACGAGACCTATGTTCGTGTTCGTGCGCTAAGCTAAGCTAACCGAGCGAATTTTTTTGTTCGTGTTCGTTCGTTAAGCTAATCGAACGAACATAAACGAACTTCCCGTCGAACGGTTCACGAACTGTTCGTTGAACGTTCGGTTCGTTTACAGCCCTACAGGGGAGTAGGGGAAACCCGATTTGGGCTTGGAAGTGGAGGAAAGGCCCAAACTCGTCTTTGGAATGGGATCAACTGGCCTCTCTTACAAGGATGCTTTCGGATGTGGCCATTATAGGTGGGAAGGACCAGTGGAAGTGGGATAATGACGAAGGTTCCCGGTTCTCGGCTAAAGCTGTTCGGTCGGAATTAGCCCACTGCGATCAGAACTAACATGGTGGGCCAGATTTCTGCCGGAATGCTTCGGCCCCGTTAAAGGTTAACTACTTGGTTTGGAGGGCCCTTATGGGAAAAATCGCTACAAAGAGGGGTCTCTTGGACAGAGGAATTAATCTTCCTGACGCGGTTTGTGCTATATGTGGGATTGAAGAAGAAAACGTTGACCATCTATTCGCAAAGTGACTGACGGCACGGAGTGTCTGGTGGAACGTGCTCACTTGGATGAAGATTCCCATGCCCCAAAACGCCGATAGCCTGCAAGATATTTTTGTGGCTCTTGATAAATGTCCGGGTGCCAAAAAATGAAAAAAATTGGTTCATTTGATAGCCTTGGCCATTGTTTGGAGAATCTGGAAAGTCCGGAACAGCAGAGTGTTTGAAGGAGCTGGCTTTTATGTGCAGAAGATTGTTGAATGGGTCAAAGAAGATGCTTATGTCTGGGTTGCTAACCGGTCTAGGAAAGCGGCTCCTCCTTGGGATAATTGGCTTAATTTTGATGTCATGTGTTTGCTGTAACTATTGTTTTGGCTTTGTTTCCTTCCTTGTTTGTTGTTTTCCAGCTTCTTGCTGAATTCTTTATCTATATAAAGAGTTGGTTTCCGTTCAAAAAAAATTTTCTCTCATTCGATCTCAATGAATTACAAAATTTTACAGGGAGTGGTCGAGATTTTCACACACGTATAACACTATAATTTTCTAAGGGTACGCCCGCCACCCCACATCATAAAATAGGTCCGCCCCTATTTCTAAATTTGTAACGTTTGAGTAAAATTATATTATACGATTGTTACCGTTTTATATTTGACCGACTTATTTGTAAAACACTTGTGGCCTAGTAAAACACATACAAGTGTGTTTGACTGACTTATTTGACCGTTTTCGTGCTTATATTATATGATTGTTACCGTTTTCATACTAGTAAAACACACTTGTGGCCTAGTAGAACACATACAAGTGTGTTTGGCCGACTTATTTGACCGTTTTCGTGCTTATATTATATGATTGTTACCGTTTTCATACTAGTAAAAGACACTTGTGGCCTAGTGGTAGGGAGACTTGGGTTCTTCTATGGAGACCCAAGTTCAATCCTCAATTGTGTTACTTTAGTGTATTAGACAATGATGCATAGAGTCTAGTCTCCTTGTAGAGGTGTCAGGATCTATCTTGAGTCTACATGGGTTTTCGTTCCATCGTGTGTTATGCCCAGTGTTGTAGAGATCGCTAGGCGCTAGTTGGGCGGTAGAGTACTGACTAGGGATTAATCGGATCAGAATTTTTATATATAATTTTAAATTTATATATATATATATATATATATATATATATATATATATATATATATATAGAGTAGGAGTTGGGTGGAAAGTCTATTTTTCCTAGAAAGTCTAGGAAGGAATAAGAATTGGACATGTGTCATTGAGGGATTTTAAGTAGAAGGGCTATCATGTAATTTCACATTTTAATTTTATTTTTGGAATGTATCTTCATTAACTAAAATTCCATGATTTTCGGAATTTTTATTATTTTCGAATTCAAATATGGAAGTCAATGTGTTCATTAACTAAAATTCCATGTCACATTACATCGCATATTCCATTGTTCAGAAGATTACTGGAATTTATCAGCATGTTCTTGGTGCTGTGTTTTAACAGTTTACAGGGCTAAAGTCAATTTTTTTTATAGATCCCACAATATAAAGATGGTAAAACACAGGGTATGAATCTGATTGCTGTTAAAACACAACTGTATGAATCTGAATGCTAAAACACAACTGTATGAATCTGATTGCTGTTAAAACATAACTGTATGAATCTGAATGCTAAAACACAAGTGTATGAATCTGCTTGCTGTTAAAACACAACTGTTGAATCTGTTTGCTGTTAAAACACAACTGTATGAATCTGAATGCTAAAACACAACTGTATGAATCTGCTTGCTGTTAAAACACATTTGTATGAATCTGCTTGCTGTTAAAACACATCTGTATGAATCTGCTTGCTGTTAAAACACAACTGTATGAATCTGCTTGCTGTTAAAACACATCTGTATGAATCTGGATGTTAAAACACATCTGTATGAATCTGTTTGCTGTTAAAACACATCTGTATGAATCTGCTTGCTGTTAAAACACAACTGTATGAATCTGTTTGCTGTTAAAACACATCTGTATGAATCTGAATGCTAAAACACAACTGTATGAATCTGCTTGCTGTTAAAACACATATGTATGAATCTGGATGCTAAACCACAACTGTATGAATCTGCTTGCTGCTAAAACACAACTGTATTAATTTGCTTGCTGTTAAAACACATCGTCAAGAAAACGGAGATGATAAGAACAATTTTAGAATGGTGATGATGAACTCGGAGATGGAGAAGTGTTTTAATTTGATCCGGTGCTCTCCATCGTTTCTAAAGTTATCTTCTTCCATGATTGTAGTTATTTTTGGTAGGGATTGGGGTTTCCAAGATGGGTTTGGAGAGAGAGAGAGGGAAAATCGCTTGAATTTAGGAACTGGGCGGTTATCTAATTGATTTAAAACACGGCCATTGACAAAATTGCCCCTACTCATTTAAAACAATCAATTAATTAAACTCAAATATTACAAGATTGCCATTGATTTAATCTCAACCCTTAAACACACCAATCGGATGGACCAGATCGCTTCCTAGACTTTCTAGGAAAAACACACTTTCCGTGCGAACCCTACTCTATATATATATATATATATATATATATATATATATAGGGAAGAGATCATGCGAGAACCACCCTTATTGCGAGAACCGCGAGAACCAATGTGAACACAACCTAAAATTGCTAAAACAACCTAACCCCCACCCCCCCCCCCCCCAAAAAAAAAAAAAAAACCTAAACCCCCCCCCCCCCCCAAGCTAAATGCTAAAAACTAAAACCCCCAAAAAACCTAACCCCCCCCCCCCCCCCCAAAAAAAAAAAAAAAAAAACCTAAACCCCCTCCCCCACCCCCCAAAAACCTAAACCCCCCCCCCCCCCTCCCAAGCTAAAATGCTAAAAACTAAACCCCCAAAAAACCTAAAAAAAATTAAAAAATAAAAAAAATCTAAATTTTTTTTACATATTTTTATGCTCAAATCGCTACTTTTAGTGGGTTTTTTTTTTAATTTAATTTTTTTTTCTTCGAAAAGTAGCGATTTTTATATAAAAAATAATTAAAAAAAAAATTGTGTGATTTTTAGCTATTTTTAGGCATTTTTGGTTGTGTTCACATTGGTTCTCGCGGTTCTCGCAATAAGAGGTGGTTCTAGCATGATCTTCTCCCTATATATATATATATACGTACATTAATATCAATATAATACTTAAATGTAGTTCAAAATTCAAACAACTAAGTTTAAAACATAGCAAATCAAGTATTTAAACATTCAATACACACATTAATGTCAATATAATACTTAAAAATAATTCAAAATTCAAATGACGACGTTTAAAACATAGCAATTTAAGTATTTAAACATTCAAACATTAACATATCAGTCAGGGCCTCATGGAATATGTTTTAATGGGTTAGAAACATGTTTTTTTTTTGTCAGATTGGAACTAAGCAATTTGGGCCATGTATTTAATGGTTAAAAACATTTGTTTGGGCCAGATTTAAACTAAAAAAGAGTGGGCCGACTAGAAACGATTTGGCCGACTTTGGCCCATTTGGGCCGCCTTGCACCGATTAGGACTGACTTGGAGGGACTACCGACTAATTGTCCGACTAGCTCAAAATTAATCAGCTAACCGCCTAGGCGCCGATTGATACCGATTTTTACAACACTGGTTATGCCAGAGAGTTCTACTCTTGTTGTGGCGTAACGATTGTTAAGTGACAGCCGACGTTATGGTTTCCTGAGAGAAAATGGCTTTTCAATTTAAAGATAAGGTAGTTTAATATAAGAAAGTCTACGTTAAGAGAATAAAAAAATGTGATTGTTACCGTTATGAATAGTGAAAACAAAGATAAAGCCGCCTTTTACTAATGGGCCCAAAAAGAAAAGAAAAACCCTAACCCCATTCCACCCCCAAAATATCTTCCTAAAAATATACAAACTTGATAATCGTCAACTTCGAGACTGCTGACGGTAGCAGCAAAAACACAAAACTTGTAGTATTTCTCTTTCAAAGTGTGACGACCGACGGCGACCGTAACCAAAATATCCATACACCGACAACGGGTGGCGGGCTCACCACCCTAATAACATGACCCCCAAATCAACATCACATCCCCAGGTACACAATTTCTCACAGTTTTTCTTTTTTGTTGATATTTTGTTTAACGGGACATCAAAGAAATATCTATCTACACTTTTTTTTTTTAAATTAAACTTTTTTTTGTTGTTGTTGAATGGAGCAGCAAAGAAAGAGTTTTTGTGCAATGGATGATGCATATGGAGCGATTATAGACGCTGTGCCATTACACAAGAATCTTGACTTTGATTTTTTAGGTCAAAATGGTAATAAAGGTGATTCGTTTTCGATGGAGTTTCAACTTCCCGATTTGCGACGACCGATTGCTGTAAGTGTTAGTTAATTATGCTTAAGTTACATAATGGGCAATTGCAGTTTTTTGAATTAGTGGTGTATAAAATCATGGATAAGTGTTTTTTATATATTGATTGTTTGGGAATTATGACACACAAATTGTGTTTGAAATGAAAGTGAGTGTATACAAGTTATCGCTTGATCATTTCCAAATTTGAAGACAATATTTGTCTAATCATAAAAAAATTAGTGTAATCTTTAGGCAACCCGATCGTCCCCTTAAAAGTTCGGTTACCCCCCCCCCCCCCCCCCCCCACCCCCACCCACACACACACACACAAAAAAAAAAAAACAAGAAAATAAGTCATGGGTGCGCCACTGATCATTTGTGTAATTTTGTTATCTTTATTAGGGCTGTACACGAGTGCCCCAATACCGAGACCGACTAGGCTCGTCATGTTTTTATGAAGCACGAGCTTGGTTTGAGCTTACTTATTTGAGCTCGAGCTCGGCTTGCGAGTAAAACCCAAAGCTCGAGCTCGGCTTGACTCGCTCGAGCTATTTTGCGAACAACCTCAAACGAGCTAAAAGCTCGGGTCGAGCTCGTTTCAATATCGCTTAAACGAGCCAAAGCTCTGCTCGCCAATGTTATCATCATTATTATTATATATATATATATATAAAAAGCTAAAATTTTGTTTGGGCTCATTTAGGCTCACGACCTTTGTATTTCAGGCTCAAGTTCGGGCTCAATAACTAAACGGGCTCTATATCGGGCTCGTGCTCGTTAGGGCTCGGTCCGTACAAGCTTTTAATCAAGCCGATCATGAGTAGCTCTCGAGCCTTTGGGCTTGTTTACACCCCTACTTTTGATTGATTTTTGCTTCTCTGTATGTTTATTTGTGTAAATTGAAGCAATGTTTATTTGTGTAAATTGAAGCGATGTTTATTTGTGTAAATTGAAGCGAAATTCGTTAACTTGCTTCAGAAATTTGTGAAGACAAGAGAAGCTGGGGAGTTTCTTAGTGGTGCTTTGGCTGGGGCTATGACCAAAGCTGTTCTTGCTCCTCTAGAAACCATAAGGTTCGCGATATCCACAAATTTAAATTAAATTGTTAAATTTAGTTATTTGGATATGTCGATACATATAAAAGATCCCTGAAAGGACCTGTTGTTGTCCGTATATGTTTGGTTCGACTTTAAACATATAAAGCTAATTTACGCAGAACTCGAATGGTGGTCGGTGTTGGTTCAAAAACGATATCCGGTAGTTTTCTAGAGGTATTTGAAAAACAGGGTTGGCAAGGACTCTGGGCCGGCAATGCAATTAACATGATACGAATTGTTCCCACACAAGCAATTGAACTTGGAACATTTGAATATGTGAAACGAGTAATGACATCAGCAAAAGAAAAATGGAGTCAAGAAGAGTGTCCGAATGTGCAAATTGGTCCGGTCAAACTAAGTTTCTCGCTCTCATGGCTCTCACCGGTCGCCGTTGGTGGTGCAGCCGCAGGGATTGCCGGCACCCTTGCATGCCATCCTCTTGAAGTTATAAAGGTAATTACCTAAACCATTGAACCCATAGTAGTTCTAGATTGATTAGGGATGAGGATTTTTTCCCAAATACTCATACCCATTCCCGTACTGATTTTGGGTATTCGCTACATGTATTGGTACCTAGTTTTATTGATTTCGGATTTGGTTCGTATTACGGTTTTTATGGTACTCGTATTGATTTTACCTATTTGGTTCAACCAGTTTTATCTATTTGGTACCCGTCAGTATTGGTACTCCCTAACGATTTTACTTATATGGTACCCGTACGAGTGCTCAAAAACTAAAATAAAAACAAAGTGGTACCAAAACGGGTACCGTACCGAAATACCAGTACGGGTACTGTACCAATCCCATCCCTAAGATTGATGATTTTTTTATTGGTTATGTTGATTGCGTTGTTATGTTTCCATTTTGTACAGGATCGGTTGACTGTGAGTCCCGATACTTATCCTAATTTGAGTGTTGCTGTTCAGAAAATGTTTAAAAATGGCGGGATTGGTTCTTTTTATTCTGGTCTTTCTCCAACATTGATTGGAATGCTGCCATATAGTACTTGTTACTATTTTATGTATGATACCATTAAAAAGTCTTACTGCACGGCTCAAAAAAAGAAATCTTTGAGCCGTCCCGAGATGCTACTGATTGGAGCTCTTTCAGGTTTGTTTGTTCATGCTTTACCGTTAAATAGTCAAGATTTTTGTAGTACAGGATATGGGAGTGTTTATGTTGGTTAAAAACAAACTGTTGTGTTCTAAATTTGAGTAATACAAAAGAATGTCCTTTTCTTGGGTCAAAATCAAATTGCACAAAATGATAACAAATCAAATTGCACAAAATGATAACATTCTTTAGCAAATTTTCCATTTTGGATAACCAATGTTTGATGTTTTTTTGTGTTTTAAGGTCACCAACCTTGACTTTGTGTCTTTCAGCGTACCAACCTTGATTTTTTGTTTTTAAAGATAAACAACTTATAAAACTAACATACACAAAGGTTAAAACTTTTTAAAAATTCCAAATAGAAGTCGGTACACAAGAAGTCGGTTACCTCAAATTTCAAATTTAGTAAAGTTTGCTACATTTTTGTGCAATTTACTCATTTTAGTTTAATTTAATCAAAATTTGTCAAACAATCAAAACACCTTTGTTTTGATTATTAGACCATGTGTAGTGGGGCTTGAAGTTCAAAAGTGGTGTAGTGGTATAATGCCGTTGCAATGATTACCCAATTATTATTTTTATTAGAAAAATAAAACAAAAGCAGCCACTTCATTTGAAACCAACAACAAAAGCAGCGTTTTACTGGTAACGCCAGGGGCAAAAGTATGAAGATCACGCCCTGGGGGACGGTGTTTGGGCATTATGGGGCGTGAAGTTGGCCTTTTCACGTCACTTCACTCCCGCACTACACATGGTCTTACAACTTTGAACAAAAAAGCACATTAAAAAATCATCGCTAGTTAAAAGCAAAAATCTCTTTAAATAACGCAATGCCAAACACTGTGCCACAGCCTATGGATCCTATTTTAGGATCCAAATTTTAAAAATATTTATTGAACTGGTTTTGCGAGATGAAAAGTGAAGGACTTGCTCATCTTTAAACTTGTTTGGTGGTTAGGTTTAACTGCAAGTACAATAAGTTTCCCTTTAGAGGTAGCAAGGAAACGGCTAATGGTCGGGGCTCTGCAAGGTAAGTGCCCACCACACATGGCGGCTGCGTTAGCCGAAGTTGTCAGAGAAGAGGGTTTGATCGGATTATATAGAGGGTGGGGTGCAAGTTGTTTGAAGGTTATGCCGTCATCCGGCATCACATGGATGTTTTATGAGGCTTGGAAAGACATATTGATCGATGACAAGGATAAACAATGATAATAAATCCGGCCGTGTTGTTTATGACCATGTTTTAACCATTGTTTTCGGTTAATTTTGATATACTAAGAAGAGAATGTCCGGTTGAATTTTGTTAGCTAAGTGGTGGCTTTGTCACTTCATGTGTGTAGCAGTGTAGGGTTGTAAACGAGTCGAGCCAGGTTGGGATCGAGCTCAAGCTTGAAATTAATTGAGGCGACTTGTTTCAACTCAAGCTCTAGCTTGAAGTTATACGAGTCTAACTCAATTATAAAATGAGCCAGCTCGGCTAACGTCATCTCAAATTGAGTTTTTTTAGCTAGTTTTTCTCGAGCGAGCTACTAGCCGAGCCTCGAGCTAAAAAATTGGACCTTACATGTGTGACCCCTCTTTCATTTTTTTGTATGAAGGTGTCGTGATTCTTGCCATTTTATTCTAGTTAATTAGGTTAATGAATATTTGTTATTTTATTTAGAATTTTGTTTGTACAAGATTCTAAATAACTTAAGTTAAAAGAGTAGACAAAAATTTTGAAAAACTACACAACAAGATTATATTCACATATTTTTTTTACAATTTGATGGATTTTACAAAGATGCTGCTTAAAAAAGTTGGGTACAAAAACTCGATGCACAAGGTGTCGTGCGTGCATTACGTGTGTGAAGCGCGTGTGCCTAAATATAGCCAGATAAGTTTTATATAAAAGCAGCTTGAGTCTCTCTCATCTGTTTTCCTAAACGCTTCACCGCTCAGGCATGCTATTTTAAGGTACGAGGTTTGGATGTTATAAATGCCAAAAACATTGTACATCACATCAGACTAAACATGTTTTTTAATGTTGGATACAAAATTTCAGGAAGGCATTTCTAATATAAACCTGGTAACATAATACTAAAATGTGACTGATACAGAATGGAAGAATGATAGATATATTTAGCAGAACATGCACCAAGTAAATTACAGGGAGTTATGTGGTATCTAGCACATCATTAGGGCTATCTCTTCTCCAGCTAAATTTTGATGAGCACGTCCCAAACAACGATGAATTTTCAGCAAGAATATACAGACAAAACAAGCTCACTCCTGTTGCCAAAGTAACAACAAATCAAATGTAAAACTTGCATTGTTGCGCATGATAAAAAAGACTAGCGCAACAACAAAATGAGTTGAACAACTAATAGAACTTCCGTCAACAATGTGTTTTTTTTTTGTGTGTTTGTGTTTGTGTGAGAGAGAGAGATTGGCACATACCAGCATAAGCAACAGTAACACCCGACACCAGTCTTCCCAAAGCAGATAGCATATAAAGAGTGACAACCACCTTACAAATTAGGAGCAAGATTAAAACTTATTGTTGATCTTGGGTAGTCTTTCTTAAGAAACAGTAAAACACGACTCAAGAAAAAAAATGACAACACAGGATCTATTTTTTGTTCCTAAATACACGAATGTCTAGCAATATTTAAATATTTAAAACAACATACTTAATGTAAGTTTTGTCCATCCATTATTTAAGACTACTAATTAAGTTGCAACTTATTATATGTTCTGTTATCATCTGCTTCATTGGCTAGGATGTTGCCAACTATATCAGCTTATCTATAACATGGTTTACTGTAAATGCTTTCTTTAAGAATCATAACCCTTCCCTACAAACCTAGAGCAATGGCTTCTTAATTCACAAGCAATGGCTAATCTGTTATACTGTAAGATTCTGCGACGGTCATCGCAATGTCTAACCAAGAGTATTACGTATTTCGAACAATTGTTTTTACTGTTTTTTATCAAAACCTGAGGCTGATTGCAAATAAACTGGTCACTGTTACATGAGTATCATTTGCAGCAGAACACAATAATCACCATGCAACAAAAAAAGAAATCACATCTGCAGCGATCGTTGGTCCTTACCTTTAGAAACAGGCGTTTGTCATGACCAGTAGCAGCAACCCTAAGAACGGATTCAGTTGCACCTACAGTATTAGCCAAACACGCAAACAGACTGTTTGCAGTATCCTGAGATATCTGCCATTCCAGAGGATCCACAGGCACCCTGCAATATCAGATAAACACAAATCAAATATCTAGACTTGTAAACGGACCAGACAAACATGAACACTAGCATGTTCGTGTTTGTTCATTTAACTCGAACACGAACATGAACAATTAAACAAAAGGATTTTCTTATTCATGTTCCGTTCGTTAGTTAAGAAAATGAACATGTTCGTGTTTTTTTTATGTTCGTTCGTAAACATTCTAAACAGTCCCAAATAAGCAAACACAAATAAATGAATGAAACATGTCATTTAGTTAAATAAACGAACATAAACAAACTTCCAGCAGAACGGTTCGTGACTCAACTGGACACTTAAAAAAAAGCTCAGGCGTACACGAATGCAAAAATAACCCTAAAAATTGGGGAAAGTGAACTATTAGACTAAAATGATTAGCAGAAACATACTGAATGTTCATCTGACGGAAAAGGAGGCCGAGTATAGCAAGAGAACACAGGAGAACAATGAAGACGTCTGACATGAGTGAAATTATGGTCGAATTACGATAGGCGCAGTGGTAGTACACCAAACTAGCACAGGTCATGATGATTAACGGTTTTCCTTTTCCGATTACTACCGATTCCAACTCCTTTTTTGTGTTAACTTTTTTCTTTTTCGTTGTTCCTAATACGTCGTCGTTTTCAGTTAGTCCGTTGGTGGCGGTGGTGGTGGTGGTGGTGGTGTTGAGTTCATCCATGGGATGCGGTTAACAATCAGAATCAGATTGGTGTATCACTTTCATTGTCATCCAATACATACGTAATTTGGTTTAGGTTTGAATTGAGAGTAGCCTGAAAAGGTAGGTGTATAGTTGGAAAGTTATTCTTTTCGATTTTTGAGTAATTGCATGTCAATCCCTGAAGTATGAGCCTTTTTTATGTTGTTCATACTATTCTAAAAATGTGAATGATGTATTTGAATATCTAGAAGATGCATCTCTAGAACAGCCTAGAGCATTTGAATTTATTGCATACCTAGAACTATAACATTTGAATTTTAAACAATGCATAGTAAAAAAAAAAAAATTAACATTAACCAGCTTGATATAGTGTTATTATTGATGAAGTTGATGGAACCAATCAGTGGATGTCATGTGATATTCACTAACTTTTCTTTCTTATTTTTTTAAAGCCCTGACGCCGTTAGTTAATGTAAAATAGTAAAATGTTTGCGCCACTTGATTAAAAATGGTTACTAGCAGTTGATCACATGTTTGTATGTATTACTTTTTTTAATAATAAAGACTTTATGTATTTGAAAGAAAAAAAACTTATATGCTCTAATAATTTTCATAGGTAAACCAATATCAACGAATTTACAAGTTATATTATATGTTTTTCCCCTTCAAATAAGATAAAAATATATATTGGTAGTGTAAGGAGCCGAAGCGATACCAAACGAATTCCAGCTACAAATTGCCATGGAATCCCACTAGTAATCACCATGGTTGTAAAAAACCGACTAGATGCCGATTAATCCCTGATTATTAATCAAATTAATCCCATTAATTCTGATTCATCGCTAGTCCCCACCCCGCCTAGCGACTAGCGATTACTATAACACTGGTAATCACCACTCCATCTCATTCCTTAGGTCCCTGTATACAAGGGACTGACGGTACATACCGCATCTCATCTCTCTCCAACGAAACCACCTTTCATCATTCGTCTTCTTCTCCTCTAGCAAATCAGCATCCCTAAACTCAAATCATCGGCTTTCAATGTTACCATATCGATATCCTTCCTTGCATCCCGCAACCCCACTTTGGAAATCGACGATTTGTACCTATTAGTCATCGTCTCCCTCTCGTCTAATTTCATATACATGTATTTTTCAAAACCAAGCCCAACTTGTAGCTTTGATGATTAGAGTCCCTTAGTCATTCTCCCTCACGGCCTCATCACATATAGATTTTCGAAAACAAACCCTAACTTGCAACTTTGATGAGTGAACTCCCACTTCGTTGCCATCTCTTTTTTATTTTCAGTTCATAGCACCAATGTTTTTTAACTTGTTAAATGGGGATGTGGATGGGAAGCCAATGTGGCAACGTGAATGCTCTTATTCCATAAAAAACACTGCAAATTTGTGTAATTCGTTTTTTAGTAATAACTCACATAAAATGGTGGTCACTAATATAGAACTTTTTATATTCATATAACTTGGTATATAATTGTACGACTAGTTGTGAGTTTAGAGGGTGTTGGTGTGACAAAGTCGTAGGTGGGTGATGATGAGAGGCTTACAATTCAAAGTAGTGCTGGTGTTTGACACGGTACCACACAACAAAGATGGTGTGCGGTTGTGACAGATTAGCAGTGATTGGTGCTATCAAGTGGTGACCGATGATGGTTTTGGAGGCAGAAGATAATAGCCCATTGTTGAACAGTGCTTAGAGAATTTTTAATACAACCCCACTTGTCTCCGCGATGCATGATTAACCTCTGCCGCTTTAGCAATCGAGACAAAGACTGATTAGTGCATCTGCCGCTTTAGCAATCTGGATTTGTCACCTCTACATATAAAGTTTTTCAACAGGCAAAAACCCATTGTTTCATTCACCATTTATTCATATTAATAGGTAAAAAAAAGCCAACAGTACCATAAACATCAGTTCTTTATAGTAACAACCTACATGCTGTTCTGTTCTCTGCTTATTTCAACTCTCAAGACACAAAATATGCCCAAAGGATGCAGAAAATAATTATAGCTACACAACACAAAATGACATTAAAACATCCTTTGAAAAATAAATAAATCAAACTAATCTTTATGCACTGAGAAACAACACACCTTCCTCAAAACCGACTTGAGAGACGAAAACCGCCACTCGGTTTCATCATCACATAACTTGATCATTACGTGTTTCTTCGTTTACCGAGTTTCATCCTCAAGGTTGCGGAAACCAGCAGTAAGATCGTCATTTAATTTCTTGAATTTCCCGATAAGAACATCTTCCCCTTCAGCTGGGTCTTCAAACTTCTGAGACCTGTTATAATTCAATAACCACATTGATTAAATAATTAACTCAGGGCCCACACACGACAATACGAGTGAACGTTCAACTGCATTTTCACTTACACTAAGCGGTAGAATAGATCACCCAACCGATGCTTGATTAGCGTGTAAGTGATCTTCTGGCCATCCATTCCCGCTCCTCGCTCTACCGCCTATTTTTAAATTGTTTATAAGAAGTCAATGGATGATTCACAGTTTGACTTGGGTTTTAGAAGGGGCAATTTCATATATACCCCTACAAACTTGCAAAATATCATGTATATCCATGCAAAATTATAAATATCATATATACCCAATTCATTAAAAACAATTTAACAAATGACAATTTTACCCTTATATTTCTAAAACTTTGAAATTTCATATATGACCTTTAACTTCAAATATTATATTTACTCATTTCTAGCTTAATTTATTTAGCTTAAATATTATATATGGAGAATACTATTGTTTATGGGAAAAAATAAACAAAATTAAAACAGGTAAAAACAAATTTAAGCTTAAAATGTGTTATATAAAAAACGAAGATAAAAGATGAGCATATATGATATTTTTAGTTTTGGTTGGGTATATATGAATTTTTCAAGTTTGTAAGGGTATATATGAAATTAATCCTTTAGAATAAACATAAAGATGCTAAGAACTGCAGTCATTTTGATATAATAATAATAGTCATTTAAAAATTACGATAGCACACCTGATTGGCTAAATTGTAGAAATGAATAATATTGCGCATCATCCAAACAGATTTGTAGAAGGGGCAGAACTTATCATATCTGTCATTTCCACAAAATAAAAGTTTAAAACACATGTGCACATAGTAAACCGAACTACTTTAAACATAACATTGGATATTTGAGAAAGGTTACGTACGGTGTGAATGCGTTTTGAGCAAGATAGTCTTCCCTTAAAAGTTTTGCAGTCTCTAAGGTAATTTTATCTGTTTCAGCTAAAGCATCTTTTCCCACCAGCTGAAACAACAAAAAATAATATCCTTTTAGCAATAAGCATGTTAAATAACGTATTGAAGTATTGAACAATAGAAACCATCATGTTGACTTTTACTTTGTGAGCAAAACTAGAATTTTGACCCGAGCCGCGCGCTGCAGCGGCAACGTCGCGTTTGTAACCTCGTTACATGCGTAACGACGACGACGTTAACGTGTGGTGCACACACGTGACATTACGTGTTTTTTACTTTGTTACACACGTTATGTTTGTGACATTAACGCCATAAGGCATAGATAAAAAGAGTATGTCTCGGACATTGCGGAGTAAAGTCGTAAAAGTAATTCAGATATTAACGTGGTTAGGTATAGATTAAAAAAAGTATAATAAGGTGTCGCACGTTGCGGTGTAAAGTCATAAAAATAATTTAATGTTTTAAACAAAAGGAGGTGTCAAGTTATTAAGTAAAAAGGTTGGAGGGTTAAAGTTGTCAATATCAAAAGTTAGGAGGTGTCAAGTTATTAAGTAGAGAAGGTTGGAGTGTCAAAGTTGTCATTTACCAAAAGTTAGAAGTGAATATGTAACTTACTTAAGGATGAGGGTTAATAGTGTTTCATGTCAAAAGTTTGAAGGGTTAGAAGTGTCATGTAAAAATAATGAGGGGTTAAAATTGAAAAATCCACCGACCTTTTCATTTAAGGTATATATAATTATCATTTGATATCATGAAATCACAACATACCTGGACAATTTCATTAAGATCATCTTCTCTCTGCAGAACTTCACGGGCCTTTGTCCTAATGTCGATGAAATCTGAATCAAACTTCTCGTAAAACGATTCTAGAGCCTGAATAAGCAGAAGTTGTTCAGTAGGTGTACATGTGTACATTAATTTTGACATCATAAATTCATTTGTTTCAACAACGTGAACGCACCGTTGAGTACTTTGAGTAGGAAATAAGCCAGTTAACAGAAGGAAAATGTTTCCTTTGGGCAAGCTTCTTATCTAGACCCCAGAAAACCTAACAAAATGTAGAAGATGTAACATACAATTTAATGAGCAAACAGAAAATGTAAAAAAAAAATTAGAAAAATACCTGAACAATACTGAGTGTAGCAGATGTAACAGGATCTGAGAAATCTCCTCCAGGAGGAGAGACAGCACCTACAATTGTGACACTACCGTCACGTTCTGGTCCACCTAGACACTTTACTTTACCAGCACGTTCATAAAAGGATGCCAAACGTGCAGCCAGATAAGCAGGATAACCACTGTCTGCGGGCATTTCTGCCTGAATTCAAATAAAAAAAAACACACAAAATTACTTCCAGTTCCATCACAAACATATGTCTTTTACTTTTTTACCAATCAGTAACTTAAAGCTTTCTAGAGCCTGAATAAGCAAAGGTTGTAAAAATCCCAACTAACATCCGATTAGTCGTCGATTAATCGCTAGTTAGAGGTTCCTGAGTAATTTTCATCTAATCGGCCAAAAATTGGCGGTTCCAGAAAATTCCGGCCAATTACCGGTCATATTCCGGCCATTTTCCGGTCAAACCTTGAAATTTTCGGTGATTAATCTAGTCTACTTAAAAAAATGAACCGATGAGGGGTTAAAACTTGTCTTGATAAAAAAATACGCATAAAAATGTTTGCGTATATATGTAAAACTGAAGATTACATATGAAAATCTCAATCCGATTAATCGCTAGTTCGTACCCCACCTGCCGACTGCGCCTAGCGATTTTTACAATACTGGTTACAGATAAACCAAAGTGAAATATAAAGGATACAACACAAGAAAAAAACATTTTCAAATATGCACATTATCAGAACTAAGATGAGTAGTTTAGAATAATTACCAGACGACCAGAAATTTCACGCAATGCTTCTGCCCAACGTGAGGTAGAGTCTGCCATCATACTTACGTTGTAGCCCATGTCTCGGAAGTATTCAGCTATGGTAATTCCTGATTTAAAATTAAAAAGCAATTAGTTACAATCGTGTGTGTGTTTATCACTTTTTTCTGAACTTTTTAAAGGGTATACACAATGGTGTGTGTTACCTGTATAAATTGAAGCCTCACGAGCAGCCACAGGCATGTTAGAAGTATTGGCCACAAGTGTGGTACGTTTCATGACAGATTCTTCACGGCCATCAGGCAATGTCATAGTCAATTGAGGAAAATCCATGAGCACCTGCCAAGTTATTATACAACATTAAAGAAAATCGTGTATCTATAAAAGTCTGTAAATGAAACAAATAATACAATTCTATATATTCGGTGGGACGTACTTCTGCCATTTCATTTCCTCTTTCCCCGCAACCAACATAAACAACAGTGTCTGAATTTGAGTACTGCAAAACAAAAGACACACAGTGAACATGAAAACAATATTAGCATCTAGGGTTGTAAACGAACTGAACGTTCATGGACTGTTCGTGAACTTGTTCGGTGGGAAGTTCGTTTATGTAATAAACGAACGAAATGAACACAATTTTTTGTTCATTTAAATAAACAAACAATCATGAACACACATTTTGTTCGTTCATTTATGTTCGTGAATGTCCGTTTATGTTCGTTCATTTATGTTTGTCTCAATTTAAATACATAAGTAGTTATATTTATATAAATATTAAACATAAAAAGAATCATCTAACTACTTATATAAATAGGGGAAAGTTACTGTACAAATAAAGTTAACGTACTAAACGTATGAATTGCATGAAAAAGACAAAAGCACGCGGTGGCATTTTTGTAATTATCTGCTTGTAGGGTAATTATCAAAATTACTCTACAAATGATACTTTAGAGTAATTTTGATCGTTTGTAGAGTAATTTTGTAAAATGTTCATGTAGAGTAATTTTGATCAAAAAACTATACCTCAGCAAAAAACCAACCCCCCCCCCCCCCCCCCCCCCCCCAAACTAAAAGCTAAAAACTAAACCATAAAGCTAAACCCCAGAACTAAATGCTAACAAAATTACTCTACAAGATCAAAATTACTCTACAGGATCGTTTGTAGAGTAATTTTGAATTGTATGTCGTTTGATAAACTTGCAGGGTAATTTTTATTCACTTGTAAAGTAATTTTGATGTAGAGTAATTTTGATACACTTGTAGATTAATTTTGATAATTACCCTACAAGAACAAAATTACTCTACAAGAACATTTTACAAAATTACTCTACAAAAGATCAAAATTACTCTACAGGATCATTTGTAGAGTAATTTTGATAGTTGCTGATAATTACGAAAATGCCACCGCGTTTTTTTGTCTTTTCCTTCAGTTCGTACGTTTTGTACGTTAACTTTATTTGTATTTGATCTTTTACCTATATAAATATAACAAATTGGTAATGGGGCTTTCTAGTAAAAGAAAGTGGGATTTCCAAATCAGTCACTAATTTATATAAAAAAAATTACTTTATGTTCGCTTATGTTTAGAACATTGTGTTCATTTATGTTTCTTCAATTATGTTCATTTGTGTTGTTTATTGTTCTGTTAAATGTTAAATTATGTTCGTTTAAGTTTGTTTGTGTATGTTCGTTTACGTTCGTAAACTGTTCGTTTAGGTTTTAAACGAACATGCCCATTTTTCTTGATAAACGAACATGAAAAAAATGTGTTCGTGTTCAGTTAAAGTTAAATGAACGAACACGAACATGCCTCTCTGTTCGTGTTCGTTTGGTTCAAATGAGTTACAAGTTTACAACCAATTACATATTGAACATACCTTAGACAGTGCTTGACTAATAACTGTTTTCCCGCAGCCAAACGCACCAGGAATGGCACATGTCCCACCGAGCACAGAAGGGAAAAGGGCATCAAGAACACGCTGATACATGGAATAGATGGTTAGAGTATATCGAGGGTCAAACGCACAATGATAAAAAGCCAAATTAACATAAACGTTGTATAATATAATTAATGATAGATACCTGTCCAGTAAGAAGAGGGGTATCAGCAGCAAGCTTTGATGCAACAGGGCGAGGTGTACGTACAGGCCAAGTCTGTGAATAAGAAGCACATAGAAATAAGAAATCACACGTGCGGTAATAAAAAACTCAGCAATCTGATTATTATATTAGAATAAAAAAAGAGATACGAAACCTGAAGCATGGTATATTTCTTTTTGACACCTTGAAACTCAAGCTCCAAGACAGTGTCCTGTACAAAAATAAAATAAAAGATGGTTGATCCCAGATCTATATGTGGTTACCGAAAAAATAGATGGATAACGAGAGAAGTGCAACAGAAATACCTTCAACGAGTATTGACCAGCTGGTGCGATATAGGTTATTTTTCCCATGGCATCAGGAGGTAGAGCAATGCGGTGTTCAACTAAACTGTTCTCAAACACGGTCTGCACAGATATGACGAGAAATTTAACAGTTTAGGACAATAAAAGATTCTGATACAAATGAAACAAAGAGAACTTTAAGAGTCATAGATAATAAGGATGTTTGACTTACAGCATATAGATCTCCACCTGTTACAAGATCTCCCTCACCTGATATCAAAACACAAATTCAAATTAAATAAAATACTCAGACTTCCAAACATCAAGATTCACAAGTTCTTAAGTTTTAATGAGAAATAATGTAAAATTACCAATTTTTTTAGGCTGAAATTCCCAAAGTATATCTTTGTCAAGAGCTGGGACAGATACACCACGAGGAATGTAGACATCACCAGACCTTTTTGCAATAGTTTTCAGAGGTCTCTGAATAAATAAATGAGACTTCATTTAGTAACTCTTGAAAAGATAAAAGCTAATGTAGTATGATAAAGTTGAAACAAAATGTTATACAAAATGGAAAAAACAGAAGATTACTGACCTGGATACCATCAAATATATTTCCCAATATTCCAGGGCCCAACTCCACAGATAGAGGCTGCAAGTTAAAGCAAAAGTTACTGCAAGTAAGTTTCAAACACTAGCAATCTCAAAAAGTGTGATAAATAAAAATATAAAATATGCATACCTTGTGTGTCCTCAAAACAGGATCATTCACCATCAGCCCAGCGGTTTCTTCATAAACTGAAATACATTAAATATTTTTTCTCAGTATTATAAAACTGAAGATATGCAACTATGCAAAATAAAATTACATCATGTTGCATTTTTATGGTAGTGTCAAGATAACAATTACATTATGTTCACATATGTTATACATAGGTCACATACTCACATTTATCCTCAAGAGTATCCACTCAATTCTAGCTTATGATATAAAATGGTACCTTTAAGGATATAAACTAAAATACCTTGAATTGTGGCAGAATTTCCCTCCAAACGGATGATTTCTCCAATAAGGTTGTCATGTCCAACACGAACAAGTTCATACATAGCAGCCCCTGCCATTCCATCTGCGATGACAACAGGCCCTGATACCTGCCAGATTCAATACAACATAAGCTCAAAGTTCTTTGTGGTGCTGCCAAATGATAATCATTTTTTTTTAATTTTCAGACAATTCAACATTTATGGTCTAAGAAGAAGCATATCACATAAAGTTTAACTATAAACCACACCACTCCTCACCTTCAGAAAAAAAATTGAAGAAAAGAAACATGACAATATCATTAATAAGAATACCATGAATGATGAAGAAAATATAAACTGGTCATATATTAGTTCCCTGCCCAGTACTAAGTTGATGAGCCCATTAGTGAGCTAAAATGGTTGATCATTGAGAGATTTTGTTTACAAAGCTTGTTCTTTTAAGTTTTAACACAGCCATTATACGCTTTACCACTACATGAGTAAGGGCGTAAGGCCTTCACTAAAATCTACGCCATTAAAACATCTGTTCTCTCAAATACAAATACAACGAATACAAAAAAACATATCCGGATATAATAACCAGTAGATAGACCAAACAACTTTAATGGCTGTACAACTAACATCTTAAAGTACAGTGCAGAAAGTAGTACATATCCATAATTCTCGTGATCTCATACTTAAAGCAATCAAAGTCCTACGATTCATTAAGTTCCTTTAATTATCAAATTTCAAACGTAAATCACAACATATAATAAGCAAACAAGAAATGAATTTCGAAGCATCTGTCCTAAACATAACCGGCTGGATCGTTAAATCACATCAGACTTGCACACAACCAAAATTCAGATAGTGTTTAAATGTTTGATTACAATCTATAACAGCTATGAAACCAGTCCGATTAAAAACAATGAATCACAGTGGATTAGTTAGCGGTTACTGATAGTATGAACACGAATCAGATATTCAGATCGAGATAAAAAAAACTGACGAACAGCAATCCGATCGAACGAAAAGCTAACAAATCATAGATCTATTAAAAACTGATAAGACGTTGAAAGAATTAGATCGGAGAAAGTGACCTTGCGAACGTATCCACACTCGCTTTCCTTCTCGGAATCTTCAAAGGTCGTCAATCGAGCACCGTAAGCAGACGGCATGTTGAGTTAGGGTTTGAAGAGAGAGGATTGGTGACTGATTTCACAGATGTAACCTAGAGGAAGAAGATATGTAGTGAAAACAACAACGTGAATGATGTGGATGTGGGGTGTGAGGGGAGGGGTGGATCCTATCAATCTATCTTCGTTCTTGCTTGCTGTTAATTGGCCTTTCGAATGGGAGGGATCGGCTGCGACGCGTACAGGGGTGTACCGGATCTTTGTCCAGTAACGTGTTGCCACGTAATGTGTGTATGACGATGCATACGCTTGAATCAATGGATAACGTGTGTCGTATGAATCATTTAATTTAAAGTTTTAAACCGAAGTTAAAAAAATATATATATAACTTATTCATATTTGTATTTGATTTACAATGATAACAGGAAAAGCATGAATCGCTAAAAAAACGTTTTGAAAGAAAAAAATGAATGATTTGATTCATTAATAGGTGTCATAACTCTCCAACCCAAATAAACATAGTAAAAAGTATTTAAGTGTATTGGTTGTACATGCAATACTTCTCACTTCGCAGGGGCCGGCTTCCCTACGGCCGCCAAATTCGAAAAAAAGAAATTATATATAGGTAATTTGGGATTGCTGATGGTGAGGTTTGTGGTGTGTAATTATACATAAATGCATAGATCATATAAAAATAATAGGATTTAAAACTATTTTCTTAAGTGAAAACGGCCTTGTTGTTACACGCTTTGAACCGCAAGAAGCTTGAGACACTATTCTATTTGGGGAATAGTGACTCCAAGTTTATAGGAAACAACTATATGAAATGAACAAAGAATAGGGATGTTTGGATTGTGTAAAACAATTTTATGTTTTTTAAGAAACAATTTTTTATTTGTTTGGATGGTTTGTTACATACTATTTTTTTATAATCTATTGTTCATAATCAGATGATCACTCTTAAAATACATTGTCAAACATATTATAGATTAATTGGGGTGGTTCGTTTAAACGGATCCATTTTTTTTTTAATTTATGTTTAAACTTCTTATTTCATCATTAAAAGAGGTTTAAATAAACATGCTAATACAAGATCTAAAGTCATACTAGTACAAAAACATGCCAACAACACAACTCCATCTTAGTAAATCCCTGGTATGATCCTATATGGAACCTTGGCGCAATACGTCTTCCAGTATTTTCCATACCTACATGCACGCAAACCAACCCGTCATGAGTAAATATTATATATTCTTTTTTTCCAAAAGGTTCCCGTGATAAACTCGGATGCTTACTTTGAACGACATCTGCCATCGTCTCTTTTAGCTCGATCAAACAGTAGGATTGTAAGAAACACGACATAGAAGTACGGAAGAAACTGCAAAATAACATATTTTCAAGTGAATAAAAACCGAATCATCCATTTATTTATATATTATTTGCATAGTTGTAAAAGTCGCTAGGCGCTCCCTGGTCGGTCGACCGGAGAGTTGAGAGTACCCGGCCTAGGCGGAGAGTACATGGGGAGTACTCGGAGATGCCAAATTATAAAGAAATTAGTTTTCGAAAATTAAATATATGTCAAATAACATAAATTTGCTAATATTTATAACAAAATACGTGAAATTGATATTCATTCTTTAATATGATAAGCATAGAAATTATATTTTATTTTATTTTAAGTCAAAATCGGCCCGAGTTGACCTACTAGATCCGATTTTGGCCAATGTTGACCGCATTTGATCGATTCCGAATAATTAGTCGGAGTTGAAGAAAGTCGCCTCGGCAGCTTACCTTGTAGCGACTACTCGGGGAGTACTCGGCCTTGGAGACCTTGTTTTACAACCATGATTATTTGTGAGAACCCGTTACTGCTCACGGGACCCCACCAACGGGTCACGTAACACATAGCTTGCACTAGGCAGGTGGCCTAAAACCCAGTGAAAGTTGTATTCAAACCTATAACCTTAGCTATAGGGACTCAACGCTTACCACTGCACCACCCCATTGAAGTTTCCATTTTTTAGAGTACAACATCAATAAACATGTTCCTGTAACTTACATTATCAAAAAGAGCAGGTACCGTCCAGAAAAACGCCGCCATAATTTCAGGTACATAGTGGAAATGGCGAGAAAGACCCCACCTAACATCATCATCATCATCGTTGTCATCATCATAAACATGAACGGAAATAGAAATAGGAACGGGAACGAAATCAGATGTAGCTAACTAGCTACTCACCACCCTGAAGTCAGGAGAAGGCTGGTCTTAGTCTCCCCTTTGGTGGTAGTGTATGAGGCAACTATCTGAATATCAAATATTTATATCTTAGTATTACTATTATACGAAATCAGTAACACAAAAATAATAAAAGAGTTAATAAAAAATAAAAAGAAATTACCTTGCTTGGAGCTCTCCCCCAAACCAATGACTTCCCATTTGTTCTACGGAATTCTTGCCGTTGTCGGTCACAGTCATAATTGATGTATATGCACAGAATGCCTGCTATTAGGATGGATATTGCCAGCTGCACCCAATAATCTCAGTTTCTAGTTTCTACACCTTTATTTGTATAAAAAAAAAAGTAAAAATTTTTCATTTATAAAAAAATCACCTGCGGTCCGAGATTAACAGGATGGTTGACGAGGTACATGCCAGGGGAAGTATATATAGAAGGAACCCAAACCAAACATCCCCAACAGATATAAAAACCAGCTGCCAATGTAATCAATATGTATTCTAAGAATATGATGAAAAAACATGACAGCAAAATACATACGTACTAACGTACATACCTCGATCATGTGCAATATCCATTGTGTTCCAGTACCCAGCTTCCCACCAAAAGAATTTTGTAACGTAAACCAACATCAACACGGTATTTACAAGCATGGAGTCGGCTACTTTGCCGTTTGTTTCATACTGGATTACACATTGCAAGCTTATCGACCCGTTTCAGAAATTTACGCATGTAATATCCAAGAAACTGATATTAATGTTTTTGGGCTGCTTACCTGCTTTATGCAATAGGTGACAGCAAGAACAGCCCATGACATCATCCCAAATCTGCAGTTTGTGAAAACTTTGATATCAAAGTTCTTGCCAATTCGGGGATACAGTTCCATGCCCTATGATACCAACAAACATATAATGTAAGAACCAATAATTATGGTCCATATTGTCCAAATCAAAATAAAAAACAAAAAGTTCAGAGATTCTCACCCAATAGAAATCGAATATTATGTTTCCTGATGAACCAGAATCAGTTGAAGAAGGTGCCACATGCCCCTGTATGTATATCAGCATACAATCGTCATAAGCGTGAATAATATTATAGTATGATATGTTACATCATTTTGATCTTCACCTTTATGTATAAGAATACACAAAACACTAAACTTCCGAAAATGAGTGCTGAATATATTTCTCCCAAATGATCATAAACAACCGATGGATTAAATATCCCAAACCTAGAATTTTAACAAGAACAAAGCTCGAGAGTCAAAACATCCCAAAATGAACTTACGTAACGACAACATATTATTGTGAAGATTTAGACACTATAAATAAGAAGCTATTATCCTTAGTCCTTACCACCAAAGGCTAATATATGTAACCAGTGTCACCACATACGCTAACACGCCATTAGCCTGCAACAAGAACATAAACACCAATTATGCATTATTGTTATTATAAGAGTAAAGTACAAGGATGGTCCCTGTGATTAACCAAATTTTGGATTTGGTCCCTAGCTTTTCAAAAGTACACGGATTATTTAGTCCCCAGCTAACAAATCTAAAGGTTTTAACATTTCCAAGTTAGGGGCCAAATGCGTTACAAAGTGCAAACCATAGGGACCATCCATGTACTTTTGGCAGAAGTTGGGGACTAAACGCGTTACAAAGTGCAAACCCCGTGTACTTTTGGCAAAAGTTGGGAACTAAACGCGTTACAAAGTGCGAACCACATGGACCATCCGTGTACTTTTAGAAAGATAGGGACCAGATTCAAAAAATTTGGTTAAACACAGATGCTCATGATAGTGTTTGATACCTTATAGACGGGCTTATTGCCAGTGGGAGATATCGGGCCCTCCACTCTTTTCCCAGGTAACCAGAGCTGGAGTGCAGCTTCGAAAAGTGCATAACAAGCAATGATCTTCCATGCAACAGCGGTAGGTCTAGGCCATATGTTAACAAACCCCTCAACGACGCCATGCTCCTTTAGATAATTAAATGTGTTTAGTATAGAACCATCTTGGTATACCATTGTATACCATCTGCAAACACAAATAAATGTTCTAATTTACTAACATCACATGGTTTTAATGTTTATTCATGATCCATCCCCTATGTAAGTATGTATGTAGATAGTGTGCTTTTGTGTTGATATATAGATAGTAAGTAAATGAGATAGAGAAAAGTGAATGAAAAAGAGGTTAATTACTTACAGGAGGATGACAAAAGGAGGACAGGTGGAGAGAAGAGTGATGACAGACAAGTATGTGAGAATTGGAGAGTGAACCATCTCTTCCTTCTTCTTCTTCTTCTTCATTTCTGTAACCATTATTTCACCTACAATGGCGACTGTGTGTTTTTGTGTGTGTTTTGAGGGAGATGAAGACTGTGTACTCCAGTTGAATGACTTGCAAGTCTTCCAATATAATGATGTTTAACTTGTGACTTGTGAGTGTGACTCATGGGTCTTTTTTTCTCATTTAACGGAAAACGTTACGGTCACTGCTTTCCCGTTAGTCTTTGTTTTATTGATGACTAATGAATATGATTGATTTTTTTTTTCTTAGGGTCTTGGTCTTTCTACCACTTTTGGACCGGTTGTAGTGGGCGTTATCCCACCACGTCACTGAGAGTCGACGTCAAACCCCGCGTCAAGGAGCTCTCGGCCAAGGCTTTAACGGTGTGATGGAGGAGTAGCGAGAGGTGAGAGAGTAAAAACAATTTCTTTAGCCAATCACGTGATGCCAAGTCACCCATCTTTTTTAGTTAAACCAATGCATCTAGTGAAAGTGTTGTTTAGTTAAAACACACTCTTTACCGGGCACTAACTTTTGCATTTTTTTTAGTTAACACACTTTCCTTTATTATTAAATTTTAACAAAAATGTTACGATCACTAGTCTGGTTGTTGGTTCATTGTTACCTAACTAGTATTTGAGCATGCGCTTCACGGCGGGCCGGCGGGGTCGTAGGAGGATGTTGTCGGTATATCGATGGATTATTATTAGTCCATTTAGGCTTTAATTTGAATGACAACATAAATAAGCAAGCAACACTCTTAAGCAAACACGTTTAGAGTTAAAAATTAGCTTTAACTATAATAGGATGAATAAAAGGGTTAATATAAACCATGAAGACTTTAATCTAAATGTTTATGTTGTGTTTATGGATCCTAAACTCGCATTAGGGTGCCCAACAGTTTTGAATGCGTAGTGATTTTGTATCTCGTTCTACCGTTGATACCCGTTGCGTTTAGTTCTTCAAACTTTCTATCCGTCTGATACCCCGATTTATATCACCAAGGTTTGAAAGTAGGGATGAGCATTTGGTATCAGGTACCGGTACCGTACTGTATCGGTTATTTTCGGTACCGGTACCCATTTTTTTCCATTTTTCGGTACCGGTACCCATTTTTTGCATTTTTCGGTACCGGTAAGGTACCGGAATTTTGGTTAATTTACAGGTAGATACCGATACCGTGCCGGTTATATTCGGTACCTGTACTCATTTTCCCCGTTTTACTAGACTGCCATACATATGTTTATAACTTTATAAATTGACTGGCTATATATATAATAACTCGAGTAAGAAGTAGAATTCCACACGTTTGCAAACCATGAAAACCTTAGATAAAACTGTCAACAGTTTGCAGCTAACATAGGACCGCTATTGATTTTGTCTATGTTGTTGAAAGTTGGTGTGATTCTGTTGTTGGTTCTGCATGGGCACCATACCAGGTTGTAGATTCTGTGTGTTTTGTTGCATGTTCCCAAACGCGCCTTGCGACCCATGCTGTTGCTGTTGCATAGGCATCATGGTATTAGGATTGGCTGCACCCATGTTGAACACTGTCAACCAAAACCACGGCATAGTTAGTCATTGACGGTAAATATAAGTGAGTTTGAAAGATCGGTTCAAGCCTAACCTTGATCGTTCAGACTTTGGGAACCAAGATTGTGGTTGGCACCGGATAATCCATACTGCTGATCACACGAAAAAAATACATTACAAAACACAAAATACATGTTAAACACCCATCCAAACTCGAACAAGGATTGATATCTTGTTTGAATTCCAATTAGGGCTGCAAACGAACCGAACGAACACAAACAAGGCCTTGTTCGTGTTCGTTCGTTAAGGAAATTATGTGTTCATGAAGACTTACATAACGAGATTATATGTTCGTGTTCATTCATTAAGGAAACGAACGTGTTCGTTAAGTTTTGGTAACGAACGTTCATGAACATAAATGAGCACAAATGAACACAACAAAAAGGAACATGTATTAGATTTTGATAAAATCGGTATCTTTCACAAAAAAATATTATGTAGATCCATTAAATAACCTAATATTTATTAAATCAATTAAATAAAATACAATACACTAATATATACTAAATATTTTATTAGTGGGAATTTTGAAGTATTTAAATATATAATATAAAAAATTAAAACCCCAATGAACTATCGAAACCAAACGAACATAAATGAACCCGTCACCGAACGTTCACGGATATAAACGAACAAACGCGGCCCCTGTTCATGTTCGTTCATTTATTAAACGAACAAACACAAACGAACTTCCCGCCGAACAGTTCCCGAACTGTTCGCTGAACGTTAAGTTCATTTGCGGCCCTAATTCCAATGGAAGGGCCATTCTTTTGATTCTCTAATTCCAACATACTAAACACCACCTTAAATAGACAAAACGCTAACCTGCATTCGAGCCACATGCGGTTGTGAAGTCATCATGGCTGACATATTTGACATCTAGCAATGACCAACAGTAAAAATTATATTAGCAAACAATATCCACAAAAAGTCAACAAAAACAATCCTCAAACACCATATTGAAAAACAAAAGATTATTTAATATAATAAATGTGAAACTATAATTATTAACTGACCATCTGGTTATTTGGTGTAGCCTGTGCAGCATTAAACAATGCACTGTTGGCGGTGCCCGACATTTGGTTTAAATGACGATTTAACTGATTTCCTTGATTAAGTTGACTTTGTGAAATGCCATGCTGGATACCCCCAGATGGTAATTGTCTCCCCTGGAATTGCTGGCCCCCCAATGACTGAGAATATTGCATTTGACTTTGACCATGTAACTGACAACACAGAATAACAATAATTACACAAAACAAAATAAAAAGGTACCATATAAACATCTAAGTGATGTATAAATACACAAATCCATATATGTTGTATTAATCCTGCTTACTAGACTAGAGACTTAACACATAAAACGGGATCCCCAACTAGAGGTGGCAATTTTGACCAACTAGAATTGATTCCCCGCGTTGCATGGTCGGTTTTTTAACGTGATATGAGTGTATTGAATTTCTTTGTAATTGCTTATTGATCAAAATTAGACCAATTGAAAATGTCCATAAAAATAAGCACAAAACGTATTATATTCGACATGACTCATTTTCGGAAAAAAAAAAACCTCAAAACGTAAATCAATTTGAATTTATACCGACACGTACATAAAAATAGGCACACAAAACTCGAGGGGGTCAAAATGTCATTACGTCGAAACATAAACCAACTTGAATTTATACAAACACGTACATAAACGTCAAAACGTAGACTAACCGAAACGTCAATAAAAATAAGCACTAAAACGTATTATATTTGACATGACACGTAAAGTAACTCGAATTTATCCCGTCTAGTGAAAACGTATTATATTTGACATGACTCATGTTTGAAAAAAAATACATCGAAACATAAAGCAATATGAATTTGTACCAACCTAGCCCGTTTAGACCCATACTAAAACTGACTTTTCAACCCATACTGTAAAATTTGTTTTAACCCGAACCCATTTGCACATGTTATCCAACCCGACCTGGCCCATTTAAACATGTACCAAAGATAATTCATTTCAACCCATACGGAAAAATGACCCGTTTCAACCCAAAACCATTTTCACACGTTACCCAACCCGCCCGACTTGCACCTCTAATGTAACTCCTATGTTACAATTCATAGAATAACTTTAATAACCAGTTCACTTACGTGGTTGTGGGATACACAAGAAACGGTGTACATGAACGTATAAACGCAATTATAAATATCAATCCAATGACATGATTTATCACCTGATACTTATTTTGAGCCTGACCTTGTAAATCATGTAGCTGTGACAATTGGTTCTGCACATGTCAAATTATTAATATATTAATGTCATCAACACGGCAATTAGATTCAATCTTATAACCACCATACCTGCCCTAATCCAGTCATCGGAGATTGCCTCAGCTGCTGAGCGAGCATTTGCTGCTGATGCTGTGGTAACTGCTGCATAAACTTCTGCCGTTGTTGTTGCTGTTGCTGCTGGTGTTGTTGCTGAGTTTGTTGTTGTGGTGACGGTGTGTTCATCATGTTCGCAGCAGATCTAGGTGAGTTCGCATACGGCAGCGGTGATGCGGTTGTGTTATCGAACGATGATGTCCCAGTGCCGCCAGGAGAAGCCGCTGCTCTTCCCATTAGTTGGGAACCAGAACCCTATATATTTTCCAACATCCCAATGAATAGTGTTTTTATTTGTCTTTTTATGGTTTCTCTTTTCTTTTCTTTCTTTTTTTTTTGGTGTTTTTTTTTTTGTGTTATTTTTTAGTTCCAAACGGTATTGTACACGTAACGAATCGGACCGACGCCAACCAAACCTCAGTACCGCAGTCGCATAACGCGGGTGTAACGTGTTTTTATAACTTTTAACCGGTATTATACAGGTAATGAAACGGTAACGCGGTATGTAACTATTTTGTGTTTTTTTTTTGGTGTTTCAACCGGTATTGTACACGTAATGAAACGAACCGGACATCGGTACCGCCACCGTGTAGAGCGGGTGTAACGTTTTTTTATGTTACAATTGGTATTGTACAGATCACGAAACGGTACCACTACCGCGTAGCGTGGGGGTAACGGGTTTTTTTAAGTTCCAACCGGTATTGTACAGATCAATGAAACGGTACCGCCGCCGCGTAACACGGGTGTGACGTGTTCTTTTTAAGTTTCAACCAGGATTATACACGTCATAGTTGTTAAAAGCCATCGCCTCATGTGCCTAGCCCCTTTTTCAGGTGAGGCGAGGCAATTGCGCTTCAAGTCGAGGCAATTGCGCTTTAATTCTCCAGGTGATGATTCAGGCGTAGATTCCGGCGCGATTCCTAGATTCCAGAGAATTTCCGGCCAAATTCTCTTTTATCTAAGGAAAACTATTTTTCTACACCAATACATTAATATTTTAGAACTTTTTTTACTAAATAGATGATATTAAATGTTATATAATAGGTTTTGTTTATTTTATTTGTATAATATTATTAATTTTCTAATACATAATATATTTTTTATTTCTTTTCATGGCGCGTTTTTTTTTCCTCAGGCCATCGCTTTTTTTGAGACTTGCGCCTAGGCCCTAGGCGAGGCCTATGCGCCTTGAGTGCGATACACGTAACGAAACGAATCGGACCGACACCGACCAAACGTCAGTACCGCTACGGCGTAGCGCGGCTGCGCGGGTGTAACGTGTTTTTGTTTAAGTTTACCGTCGCCGCGTAACGCAGGGGTAACGTATTTTTTTTTAGTTTCAACCTGTATTGTACAGGTGACAAAATAAACCGGACTGATACTGACCAAACGTCGGTACTGCCGCCGCGTAGCGCGGGTATAACCTACTAGTTATCATTATTATGTACTACACCATCATGACCAGGAATTATAAAAACATGATTATCTAACCTGCATCAATGCTCCTTGGTTGTTTACATTGTTTGAAGACACCGGAGGTGTATTCTTCATGTACATTCCTGTAAAAAAAATAATAAAAGAAAAAACCGATATATTATCATATGGATGGATATCCAATAGTTACTGTAGACTTCTACGTTTTTTATTTAAGCACGTACCACCAGATGACTCGGAAACAGTCTGTGTGTTGTCACCAACAGGAAGAACATCTGCTAGATGAGCTGGAAGTGCTGATGTGATCTGCCTTTGATCCATGGGTATACGTAAACCTAAAAAAAGTAATAACTTATGAGCCTAATAAAGTAATATCTCACATAACAACACCAAAGAAAATAATGAAAGCATTGAAGTACTATATGAAGAAAACTATAAGTAGCACTTTAGAAAAACACCTTGACCATGATTAACAGCATGTCTTAGTATATTTCCTTGTTCCTGAATCTTTGCAGCTTGAGCCTTATCTAAAGTCAGGATATTGGTGGGCCCCTGTCGAGTGCCAAAATAGGTTTTCCGAGTATCAGCGATGACCTTTTCAGCACTTTCACAAGCTGCTCCAATCATGTCAATTCTAGCCTGCAGATGGCGTAATTGCGGATATGTAAGGTCATATGAAAATATAAAGATAAGCACAATTGTGCAGTGATACGATACATATTACCTTTAACTTTTCAATCTGTGCGGGTATGGACAGATTCTGCATACCGTATAGTAGCTGCTCTCGCTTGGCGTTGTCATCTGCTTCTATCTCCGGCAATAACTTTGATGAAATCATAACAGGCAAAACTACAAAATGGGAGTAGAATTTATTACTTTAATCTTCACTTGTTATGCTATTGAGATTTCAACACTTACAGCATTTCAAGAGTCGAAATTATTACTTATATGTTAGATTTTGATTTTATTAAGGTTTCAACACATACTTGCAGCATTGTCAAGAGAATAAATCATTCCCTTCATGTTCAACTTCGATGCTATTCAGGTTGCGGCACTTACTTGCAGCATTTTCACTAGCATAAATCATTATTTAATGTTCAATTTTGATTCTAAAGGTCAGAACCGTGGAAACTCTCAATGTTGAGGGGAAGAGGAGTAGAGGCAGACCGAAATCGACTTAGAAGGAGCGAATTTGGCAGGATTTGTTAGACTTGCACCTTTCTGAGGACATGGTTGAGGATAGGAGTTCATGGCATAGTTGTTAATAGCGAATAGCGACAAACAGAGACAAGGGACCTATATGCTACATAGCGAATAGCGACAAATAACGACCGCTATTTTATATATAGCGATACGCTATTTTATATATAGCGATACACTAGAAAAAGAATTTTGAAAATTTTTATATGTATATTATATCAAAATACCTTTGGTATATATGCTATTTTACATGTATATTTAACAAAAACCTATAAATCCAGCTATTTTATAGCTATATCTAATTGCTATTTACATCAAAAAAAAAAACTAACTGTCGCTATTGGTCGCTATAACCCAAATAGCGACACTTGGTCGCTTGGCTACATAGCACGCTATAGCGGTCGCTATAGCCGCTATTGACAACTATGGTTCATGGAGACGTAGGATTAAGGTTAAGGACTTTTAGGAGGAGGTTACGGTTTTGTATTAGTTTATAGATTTAGGACTGTAGCCTTTTTTTTTCCAGTGGTCTGTGAATACTATAACTTGCATGTGCATCTATTTCATGTGTTATCTGATCCTATTATATGTCTTCACTATCTCCCGTGTTTGGTAGCTTAGTAAGAATATCTTCATTACTTTTATGTGGTAATATGTATATACATGTTTTATTTGACTCTTTGGTATGGATATGATTTTGGAGATAGGGGTCTCACTGGAAGCAGTATCTCTATCCTCTAGGATAGAGATAAGGCTTGCCTACATCTACCCTCCCCAGACCCTACCAATAGTTGGGAATTGGGATGTGGGTGGGATTATATCGGGTACGATTGATTGATTGATAAGGTTTCAACACTTACTTGCAGCATTTTCAAGAGCATATATCATTACTTTAATGTTCAAGTTTGACGCTATTAAGGTTTCAACGCTTGCAGAATTTTCAAACGTAGATATCATTACTTTCATGTTAAATTTTGATGCTATTAACTATTAAGTTTTCAACACTTATTTGCAGCATTTTCTGGAGCAATAATCAATACTTTCTTCATTATCAATTTTGATGCTATTGAGGTTCCAACACCAACTTACAGCATTTTCAGGAGTAATAATCATTACTTTCATGCTCAATTTTAACACTATCGGCTATTAAGGTTTCAACAATTATTTGCACCATTTTCAAGAGTAATAATCATTACTATTACGTTCAATATTGAGGTTTCAACACTAACTTGCAGCACTTTCAAGAACATAAACCAATACTCTCATATTCAAAATTTAACACTACTAAGGTCTCAACACTAACTTGCAGCACTTTCAAGAACATAAACCAATACTCTCATATTCAAAATTTAACACTATTAAGGTCTCGACACTTACTTGCAGCATTTTCCGCATTAACATTCTTCGGATGAACAACAAAAGCCTTGGAAACCTTCTTAATATCCTCCACAATATTGTAAAGCTCAAGGTTCACCATCGAAAACTGACTCGACACATCATGCCTAACAAACACAGCAAATAAAGCTCATCAACTTCTCCTTTGCCAGATCCATATCACATCATAACTCAATTAGTGTACCATACAAATAATTATCCTACAAAACCCTAACTAACATATTCTACCTAATAATTAGAACTACAGCAACAACAGTGTGTGTGTGTGTGTGTGAAAGTGTAAATTGGGAAAAATTAACCATTTAGGGACGGAATTGGTGCGGGCAAGGAGATCGAAATCTTCGAGAATGCGAGAGATGGCTTTGAAGAGACTGATGGCTCTGGTTTTAACGGATTCTAGGTTAAGTTGCTGCTGTACGGCAGTGTTTAGCCGCTCCACAACCTTCGCCGGTTGTTGTTGTTGTTCTTGTTGCTGTTGAGGCTGCTGGCCTTGGCCTACGTCCATCGGACCGTCCATCGGTGGTGGTGAGGGAGATGCACGGAGACACAAGGAATGGGGTTCGTGAATTGGCGCTGGTGGTGAAAGAAGAGGAAAAAAAAAGCTTGGTGTTTTGGTTTGATAAATTACAATTTCCGTCCATCTGGTTTACGAGCATTCGCATATACAGCCCACAATTGATGTTTTGGTTTTGAATACTTTTGATCGAGTAAAGTACAATTTCTGTACATGTGGTTTACATGAATTCACACATACAACCCTCATTTGATAAAAATGGTCATTTCAGTTCCTATAGTTGTCAATTGAAATTAATCAAGTTCTTCCATACATTTTCTGTTAGTTAACTGTTAGTTGATTGGGACATGGCTGTCTTTTTACTTTCAAATACAAGGGCAATTTCGTCATTTCGTTGTCTATACCCCTTTCTGAAATCATCTTTCATCTTCACCAGTTGTTTGTTTATCTTCATCATCATGTCACATCTTCATCTTCATGAACAAGACACCTCCTACGCAAACCCTTGACTGGGAACACAATTCAAGCTTTAGGGGTGTTTGGCTTAGCTTTTTGAAACAATTTATTGATTTATTGGCTTTTTGAAAAAGCCAATAAGTCAAAATAATGTTTGGATAAGTGAAAATAACTTTTTGAAACAATTTTTTGTATAAGGTGGAAAAACTATTTTGAAACAACTTATTGACTTTTCCCACATCATAAGCTCATCAAAACACTTTTTTAAAAGTGTTATTGGATCTGATCACCCCCAACTATTCGCTTTTGGCCGCAGGCACTCTCAACTTTAACTTTGGCTCCCACTATTCCCAACTTAACACTTAGGTTGCTGTGTCACCCCGTCGTTAACCAGGCATTAACTAGGTTAGTTTTTTATGCTGATGTGGTCATTTTTGCTTAGGTGGCGTGGTGACGTGTAAAAACAATTTTTCTTTATAAAACCCCAGCCCCATCCTCTTTCTCCTCTCTCTCTAACGCTATCAACATCATCGCCTCCACCAACCACCACCCTTATCACCTGCCACCACCGCCATAAATACCCACACAGATTCACCAACCCATTAACCAATTCATTTATTATCATCAAGCAACAACGGCAAGAAGCTTTAATCATAACTTCCCACAAACCCTCAAATCCCCAAACCCTAATTAATCCACACCTTCAAATCAAATCATCCAGAATCCGACTGGTCAACCACAGTAGCGACGACGACAGTTAATCGGCTAGTGGTAGTTAATCGGCCAGTAGCAGTTAATCCAAACCTTCAAATCAAATAATCCAGACAAGTTGTTTGAAGAAGTGTTGGTGATGTACCCGGATGAAGTCATCGGCCCGTGGCGGTTAATCGGCGACACCGTTTCCGGTAAGACGTCGGAGTAGGTACGAGCTCACTATGAGGTGCTTGTTCATGATTTCTTTCAGATTGATTTCGGCCAGGTTGAGTTACCGAGTTACGTTGATGACAGTGATGAGGTTAGTGTTGGAGGTGGTTGGCTGGCAGTTAAAGGTAGGCGGTAGTAAGAGGTGTACGGTGGAAATGGTTGGTGGTGTACAGTTACCGGTGGTGATCAGGTGGAGTTTAAAAGTGGGTGTAATGGTGGTTGAAACGGTGCAAATAGGTCGAGTTTGAAGATGGGTGCTGGTGGTTGTTAGGGTTTACGGTAATGTATTGAGTGATGGTGGAGAAAGGTGTTATACGGTTAGGGGTGTGAATTTCTGACACGACTTGAAAACTCGTACGAACTTAACACGAAATTCGCGGGTTTAGGTTAAGTCTAAACGGGTTCGGGTCAGTTTCAAGTTGAACCCACGAACCTGTTTAGGTTAACGGGTCGGGTTGGCGGTAGGGATGAGCATTTGGTATCAAATACAGATCCCGATCCCGTCTTGTACCAATCCCGATCCCGAAAATACCGTACCGAATTTTTCGGTACCAGAAACGGTATCCACTTTTTGCCATTTTCGATCAGGATGGTACCGGTAAAATACCGAATTTTACCTTGATATACCGCTACCGTACCGATACGACACCGATACCGTACCGATACCATACCGTACCAACTTATTTCGGTATCATTATCGGTACCCAGTTTTGGCGAAATTCGGGATCGGGATTGTCACACCCCCAAAATACCACATGCGGAAACTGTCACGGCCCCAACCCCGGTTTGACCCGGTCAGAAGCCGCGGGACAGGAACCCGTGGTATTTATTAATTGATGCGACAGCGGAAGATTTAACAGGATCTTTTTAAAACTTGAAATGCCCGATTATTTTATTTCATAATTTGGGATAAAGCCCCGTAATTTACAATAGAGGAATTTTACTAGGAAATTCACTGATTTATAAAACATGTTTATTTATTTTAACTGAGCCACCTCTTCAAGCTTGTTAGTGCTCCATAGCACGTTTTCCTTGATTTATAGCAGGTTGCCTGAAACATGTTTTAAAAATATTTTGTCAGCGGGGAAATACTGGTGAGTCACTCAATTTGATAAATTGACACATAGTTATTAATTACAGCATAAGAGCGATTACAATGGCTTCTATCTTATTTTTATCTGGCGCCGTGTCACAATGGTGACGATGGTCATACCACTATTGGGTCCTTCCCCAAGTAGTGATGATTATCACTGTTAGGATTTATTAGCCTAACCGTGAGAAATTGGTAATGTGCACAATACCCCACTTGCCAGTGATTTAAGATAACCACGACTTAATCCCTGTAATTATAACTTTTGAAAATAATTTGAGATTTAGTAAAACAGTTGATAAAAAGAGAATGACTCACATTGCAGATTTATATGGACAGAGCTTAGCCTACTGATTAGCCTTGTAACCTAATTTAAATAACAATGCACACGAACTAGGTTAGTAACTAATACAGCATGTACGATAACTCACGAGATTAAACCCTCACAACGAATGACAAAGTGCAATACTTAAACATCCATCGAATTCACGACGAATGACAAAGTATAAACCCAATTTGAGCAGCACTTAAACATTCATCGGATAGTTTCAATCTATCGGACATTGAATCGTAGCAGCACCTCGCTATATTAATTGTATTTTCGACTTTGGAGCAGTATAACTTCGTTTTTGAGTTTTGGTTTCGACACAGAATGAAAGCTCCTGATCAAAGCTATTTATAGGTGAAATATGGGGCTGTCGCGGCCCGCGTGAGCCATAGACTCACCCTTACGAGGCCCGCCTAGCCACCTAGTCTACGCGTAGGTTTGCTGGGTCACGAGTTAGGGTTGCCAGATGGGTTATACGTGGCCCGGATGCTTATCCGGTTGAATTTCAAGTTGACGTGGCCCGCGTAAGGGTCTGGTCATCCTTTACGCGACCCGCCTGAAGACCATATTTCTTGATTTCTTGATTTTTGAAATGGATTAGGGTTTCAGGGGTCCGGGTTTTTACTTCCGGGTTATTTTGGGACAATTTTGAGAGTCCTTACATCCTCCCCACCTTATTTAAAATCTCGTCCTTGAGATTTACTGGAATAAGTGAGGATACTTTCGCTTCATTTCTGATTCCAGCTCCCAAGTGTATTCGGATCCTCGTTTTGAATCCCACTTGACTTTGACTAGTACCAATCGCTTGTGCTTGAGAAACTTGATCTTTCTGTCTTCTATTTGAAGCGGTTTCTCTACGAATTTTAACTTTTCATTTACCTTTATATCTTGAAGAGGTACTACCAGAGATTCATCAGATAAACATTTCTTGAGGTTGGATACATGAAATACATCATGTACCCCAGCTAATTCTTCTGGCAATTGTAAGCGATAAGCAACTGGTCCTATACATTGGACTACTGGAAATGGTCCTAGGTATCTTGGACTTAGCTTTCCTTTCTTACCAAACCGAACTACTCCTTTCCAAGGAGAAACTTTCAAGAGTACTCTATCTCCGACTCAGAATTCTTTTGGCGATCTCAAGCCGTCTTCAGTCTTTCCTTTATTTGAGTAATTTTGTTAGTGGTTTCTTGTACAATTTCAGGACCTGATAATTGACTTTCTCCTATTTCTGCCCAGCAAACTGGAGTTCTGCATTTTCGTCCATACAATGTTTCGAATGGGGCAACTTCAATGCTTGAATGATAACTATTGTTATAGGAGAATTCAATTAAAGGTAGGTGATTATCCCAGTTTCCACCAAAATCTATCACACATGCTCGGAGCATGTCTTCCAGGGTTTGTATCGTCCTTTCACTTTGCCCGTCTGTTTGAGGATGATATGCAGTACTTAAGTTTAGTCGGGTTCCCATTGCTTCCTGAAAACTAGTCCAGAAATGGGAAGTGAAACGACTATCCCTATCCGATACAATGGAGAGTGGGACTCCATGTAAGGATACTATTTCATCTACATATAACTTGGCTAACCTTTCCATGCTAAAGGTTTCTTTCATGGGTAGAAAGTGAGCTGGTTTGGTTAATCGATCCACAATTACCCAAATTGCGTCATTACCTTTTCTGGTTTTGGGTAACTTAGTAACAAAATCCATGGTTATAAGTTCCCATTTCCATACAGGCATTTCTAATTGTTGTAGTAGACCTGAGGGTTTCTGGTGTTCTGCTTTAACTTATGAACAAGTAAGACATTTAGAAACATATCTAGCTATGTCCTTTTTCATTCCTATCCACCAGAAATTACTTCTTAAATCTTGGTACATCTTATTGTTACCAGGATGCATGGTATACCTAGATTTATGGGCTTCCTCTAGAATCTTATTTCTTAAGTCTCCGTGCTTAGGTACCCATATTCTTTTCTTATGGAATCTCCAAATTCCATCAGCTCCTTGTTCTAATTCCTTTATTCTTCCTTTCATTCCTTCAGCATCATCCTTGATTGCTGTTTCTTGAACATTCTTCAGTTGTTCCATTAAATCTAATTGTAGATTTAATCTCAGAGTACGAAATCGTTTTTGCTTTTCATGATACTTACGACTTAAGGCATCTGCAACCACGTTCTCCTTTCCTTCGTGATATTGAATATCACAGTCGTAGTCACTTAGAATCTCCATCCATCTTCTTTGCCTCATGTTAAATTCTTTTTGCCTAAATATGTATCTTAAACTTTTATGATCTTTATAGATTGTAAACTTACTTCCATACAGATAATGTCTCCAAATCTTAAGGGCAAAAATTATGGCTCCTAATTCTAAGCCATGAGTCGTATAGTTTTCCTCGTGCTTTTTCAATTGTCTTGAGGCATACGCAATTACCTTTTTGCGTTGCATTAGCACACATCCTAATCCTAGTTTTGAAGCATCACAATAAACTTCAAAATCTTCTGTTCCTTCTGGCAAGGCTAGGATTGGGGTGTTTGTTAACCTTTGCTTTAAAATCCTAAAAGCCTCTTCTTGTTTAGGTCCCCATTCAAACTTAACTGCTTTACAGGTTAGCTTAGTTAAGGGTACAGCTATTTTGGAAAAATCCTTAATAAAACGTCTATAGTATCCGGCTGACCCTAGAAAACTTCTAATTTCCATAGCTGATTGCGGAACCTTCCATTTAGTGATCGCTTCTATCTTAGCAGGATCAACGTGAATACCTTTGTGATTTACCATGTGTCCTAAAAATTGGACTTCTTGTAGCCAAAATTCACACTTCGAGAATTTGGCATAAAGCTTTTCTTTTCTTAACAAAGTTAAAAGTACATGCAGGTGCTCACAATGCTCCTCCTGACTTTTGGAATAAATAAGTATATCGTCAATAAAGACAATTATGAATTTATCCAAGTATGGTTTACAGATCCTAGTCATCATGTCCATAAATGCTGCAGGAGCATTTGTTAACCCAAAGGGCATGACTGTAAACTCATAATGACCATACCTAGTTCTGAAAGCAGTTTTAGGTATGTCTTCTTCTTGTACCTTCAATTGATGATATCCTGAGCGTAAATCTATCTTAGAAAAGTATCTAGCTCCTTGCAATTGATCAAAAAGATCATCAATTCTAGGTAATGGGTATCGATTCTTAATTGTAACTTTATTCAATTCCCTATAATCGATACACATTCGCATCGAACCATCTTTCTTCTTCACAAACAACACTGGAGCTCCCCATGGGGATGAACTAGGTTGTATAAATCCTTTGCTTAGTAATTCATCTAACTGCTTTTTCAATTCTAGCATTTCAGTGGGTGCTAACCGATAAGGTGCCTTAGATATCGGTGTAGTTCCAGGAATTAGATGAATTCTAAATTCTACCTCCCTATCTGGTGGTAGTCCCGGTAGTTCTTCTGGGAATACATCTGGGTATTCGGATACTACAGGAATTTCCTTAAGTTCTTTACCTTTTGTGTTAATGATTACTGAAATCATATACACCATTCCTTGTTTTCTTTCATAACTTGCAACTTTCATCACTGAAATGAATTTCAGTGGCTTTCGTGGCTTATCTCCTGTAATCACTATTAATTCTCCTGTGGGTGTATGAATTTCTATGGAATTCTTATCACATAGGATTCGAGCATGGTTGGCTACTAACCAATCCATTCCTAACACCACATCGAATCCAGCTAAATTCATAGGTAACAGGTTTCTAGAAAATTTATGACCTGATAGTTCTATAATTTCTTTTTGCAAAACCATATCTATGTTAACAGAATTTCCATCAGTCGTTTCTACCTTAAAAACTTGCCTAAGTTTCGTTAATGGTAGCTTAAGAGCTTGGCAAAAGGAAGTATTTATAAAACTTTGGTTTGCACCAGAGTCAAATAATACTTTTGCGTAGATGTTGTGAACTAGGAACGTACCAGCTATTACGTCAGGAATTAGTTCTGCTTCCTGAGTAGTCAACTGGAAGGCTCTTGCATTCTTCTTGGTAGTTCCTTCTGCAGGTTTGACTTTATTATCAGTTGGTTTGACCAGTTTCGGGCAGTCTGGCCTCAAATGTCCAGCTTCTCCGCAGTTGTAGCAGATTGATGACTTCTTTCTCCTGCAATCTTCTTCTTGATGCCCTGGAATTTTGCAAAAATTGCAATACCCCTTGCATCTTCCAAAATGCTTTCTTTTGCAGGAATTGCAAAATGGAACAGTGGAAGATTGTCCGGTCCCCCTTCTCTTAAAATTACTACGGTTACCCATACGAAATCCTTGGGTAATCTTTTGGGCTACTTCCTTTTTCCGGTTTTCTTCACTTGTGCGTACCAATTCATCAGTTAGGGTGTTAGCTAATTCTACCGCATCGTCAATAGTGCGAGGTCTCGCAGCTTTAATGATATTACGGATTTCGCCAATCAATCCCCAAATATAGCGGGAAATAAGCACCGGTTTTGGCGATGCCAGGGTTGGTACCACTCTCGCATACTCGAAGAATGTCGAAGTATATCCTCGACAATCTACACCCATCATCCGATAGTTCAGGAACTTATTCGCCATTTGTTCCTTTTCATAATCGGTTCAGAATTTTCTTTCCATTAGTTGATTAAATTCTTCCCAACTCATGGCATAGGCCACATTCCTTCCTTTGGCTTGAAGTACCGTATTCCACCATTCTAGCGCCCCTTCTTTAAAAAGATGCGACGTATACATGACCTTGTCTTCTTCAGCACATTTACTAATCATAATTACTGCTTCGGTTTTCTCCAACCAACGCAGTGCCGCAGTCGCCCCTTCGTTGCCTGCAAATTCAGCTAGTTTACAAGCAAGAAACTCCTTATAAGTGCAACCAGGTGTTGCTGCTTTCATTTTCTTAAGGAGTGGAGCTTGTAGTACATCATTGTTATTGTTATTATTGTTGTTTCCGCCTCCGTTTACGCTATTACTGAAGTTATCTTCATGAGTACGTTTGCTAGGAATGATTTATTGAGGTTCAACTGGATTCCGAGCAGCAACAAGAATTGCTGGAATAGCATTGGCTATTCCCTGAGCAACGATATTCTCAATATCTTGCCTATTCAGGAATTGATCTTCATTGTGTTGCTCGGATTGGTTACCCTCGTTAACTTGTTCATTACCAGCGTTTGCCATCTGGTAATTAATTTATATAAGTGATTAGTAGAAAAATAATTAATAACTAAATATAACAAAATAATTGCACATAATTACGTAAACAAATATAGCCAAAATTGTCGATCTTTCGACTTTCGATATTTTATATATATTAGGCATCCGTACAAACTAGTTATCTTACAAAAGTTTTATTTAAGTTATTTCATATAATTATATTCTTATTACTATTCTTATTTTATTATTATACAATCACAACTACACCATCATCATATGCTGGCATCTCAGAAGCGATGTTCCCTCTCGTCGTACTTCCAGGAAATCTGTTCTCCTACCTCCCGAATTCTATTCCCTGCATTTACCAGTTCTTCGCCAAAATGGCGGAGTTCAGCTAAGTTTTCATTGCTCATTGGTGGGTTTGGTACAGGTTCTGGGTCGAACTGAGGGAAAAAGGTATAAGGGTTATTTAGGAGGTTCTGAAATTGCCAGTCGTTGGTCCACCATTCGTCCATTTCTCCTAGAGGTTGGGTGTGGATTAGAGGATCTGGAATAACCGGTTCTAAGTTTATTGGAAGTTGGGTTTCGGCAGGATAAGGAGAGAGGTTGTTATTGATAGGCCTAAGGATATCACAGTTTGCAAGTATGCGATCTAATTCCTCCTGTAATGGCAATTCCTCGGCTTGCCTAGAACTTTCCCCAATTTCTATTCCTGCTTGCCTAGAATTTTCCCCAATTTCTATTCCTACTTGCCTAGAACTTCCCCCAATTTCTATCCCTTTTCCTTTATCCATAGGATTCGCTATTTTGGGAATTTTCTTAGTTGCTGGTTTCCTTCTGCGCACATGCCTCCATCCCACAAATCTTCTTCTTTTCTTAGACTTTGATTTCTCCGGAGGTGGAGCTTGAAATTCCATCGGTTTCTCAACATCGGCCAAGTAACCAGTAAAGTCTCTGGAAACTTCTATTTTCACAGGGTAGAGATTGAGATTTTCAAGAGCTTCAGATAATTCATTCATGCTGTTTAGCATTTATAAAGAAACACACAAAATTTTAGGTTAATATTTCGTAAATTAACTTTTTATAGAATCACAAAATGGAAAGCAGAAAATTTAATATTAATTACGAATATTTAATAAACTATTTTATTTAAAACAAAATATTTATTTTTAGTACAACTAAAATTCGAAAGATACTAGTGGTTTATTTAATAGATTAAAGTTTCTGGCTTGTAGGTAGCATAGGTGATGGTACTGGTTTAAAAGTTAGCATTTACTGCTACAGTGGCTAACATGTAGAGATCTGCCCATTTTTCATCTAACTCATCTTCCCATGGTGGTTTAGTGTCTATTTCCTGAGCTTCCTTATTATTCATTACTTCTTTTGGTTGTAACTTCTTTATTTTCTCTTGACTTTTCCTAATAATCAAACTTCTTTTTATTAGGAGAAAGTGGTTTCTCAAATTGTGCCTTACGAACAAATATTCCCTCCTCAGTATCTGCTGAGTATCTTGAGGAATTTGATTGGGATGAAGTTCCTTTATCTTTCGATGAACTATCTAATTTAAGATAGATATCTGAGATTCTTTGTTTACCCATGCTGTAAATAACAAGTAGTCAGTTAAAAGCACGTAATCACAAAACGACAATTAGGAAAATTAAGTATTTAGAATACTTAATAGGCTTAAATCAGTGGCTCTGATACCACATTTTCCTGTCACGGCCCCAGCCCCGGTTTGACCCGGTCAGAAGCCGCGAGACAGGAACCCGTGGTATTTATTAATTGATGCGACAGCGGAAGATTTAACAGGATCTTTTTAAAACTTGAAATGCCCGATTATTTTATTTCATAATTTGGGATAAAGCCCCGTAATTTACAATAGAGGAATTTTACTAGGAAATTCACTGATTTATAAAACATGTTTATTTATTTTAACTGAGCCACCTCTTCAAGCTTGTTAGTGCTCCGTAGCACGTTTTCCTTGATTTATAGCAGGTTGCCTGAAACATGTTTTAAAAATATTTTGTCAGCAGGGAAATACTGGCGAGTCACTCAATTTGATAAATTGACACATAGTTATTAATTACAGCATAAGAGTGATTACAATGGCTTCTATCTTATTTTTATCTGGCGCCGTGTCACAATGGTGACGATGGTCATACCACTATTGGGTCCTTCCCCAAGTAGTGATGATTATCACTGTTAGGATTTATTAGCCTAACCGTGAGAAATTAGTAATGTGCACAATACCCCACTTGCCAGTGATTTAAGATAACCACGACTTAATCCCTGTAATTATAACTTTTGAAAATAATTTGAGATTTAGTAAAACAGTTGATAAAAAGAGAATGACTCACATTGCAGATTTATATGGACAGAGCTTAGCCTACTGATTAGCCTTGTAACCTAATTTAAATAACAATGCACACGAACTAGGTTAGTAACTAATACAATATTTACGATAACTCACGAGATTAAACCCTCACAACGAATGACAAAGTGCAATACTTAAACATCCATCGAATTCACGACGAATGACAAAGTATAAACCCAATTTGAGCAGCACTTAAACATTAATCGGATAGTTTCAATCTATCGGGCATTGAATCGTAGCAGCGATCGAGTTAATACCCTGTATCGTAGCAGCACCTCGCTATATTAATTGTATTTTCGACTTTGGAGCAGTATAACTTCGTTTTTGAGTTTTGGTTTCGACACAGAATGAAAGCTCCTGATCAAAGCTATTTATAGGTGAAATATGGGGCTGTCGCGGCCCGCATGAGCCATAGGCTCACCCTTACGCGGCCCGCCTAGCCACCCAGTCTACGCGTAGGTTTGCTGGGTCACGAGTTAGGGTTGCCAGATGGGTTATACGTGGCCCGGATGCTTATCCGGTTGAATTTCAAGTTGACGCGGCCCGCGTAAGGGTCTGGTCATCCTTTACGCGGCCCTCCTGAAGACCATATTTCTTGATTTCTTGATTTTTGAAATGGATTAGGGTTTCAGGGGTCCGGGTTTTTACTTCCGGGTTATTTTGGGACAATTTTGAGAGTCCTTATAGAAACCCCCGCGAGGTGTGTGACGTACCAGGATCTAGCCACCAATCACATTGAACTCATAACAAGATTTCAAGTAAAAACTTTCATTTATTAAAATAAGTCATACAAACATTTTATTGTTCAGCGGAAGCATAATACAATAGTTAAGAATTTCATAACCCAATTGAATAAAAACCAATAGACTCGTCTCATAATTCCATGTAACTCGACCCATGACCACTTCGGCATCCCAGACAGCAAGTTCCAATGATATATATACCTATAGACCTGCAAGCATACATAAAAGTGTATCAGACAACGCTGGTGAGTTCACAGTTTTGTTTACCGAGAATCGTGTTACATGTTTTGCTGCCAAAAGTTTAGTTCAGTTAAAAAACATTCCCAAAAACAATGTTGATAATAACTCGATACCGTACAAGATGGCTCCAGATTATTTGCCCGTCCCCAATGCCCCTATCAAAGCATTGGTCATGATTTAAGGTAATTAGTTCACACCCGTTCTCCCTGGTACGGTGTGAGGGTGCCAAACCTAATAGCGCTATCAACTAATAACCCCGTAGCCTCCCCGACAACCTTTTCGGTAGAAGATGGGACTTAAGGTGATAGGAGTGAGTGTATTATCCAACATTCCGGTTTAACATTCCAGTCAAACCCATTACCCAATATTCCTCCCTGGAATATTTACCAGATGTCCCTCCCCGGGACGCATGCTTGAAAAAGAGCAGTGAACTCACCTTAGATTCGCTCGGCAGATTAGGTTAAGTGTATGAAATCTAGAGCGACCGACCACACCCTATAATAGTCACTATGGTATATTAGAGTTTGTTTAGACATTGCACGAAAGTCCTACACATGTCTAGCAACTAGCACACAAACAAGCAATCACATAGCACGTCTATCATATGATTCCATAACCATGTTCACAACCTTTCTACGATATTATATACGCTATTTATACAACTATCAAACAAGCATGGATACTAAAAATAGCAAGTTGGTTCATATTCGTGCATGCTTTACTGTATAGAAAAATCACTGAAAATAGGCTGTTTTGGGTGACCCATTTAACCTGTTTACAAGTCTTCAAAATTATGATTTTTTTATGTGACGTACATCTCAGTGGGGTAGGCCTTGTGTTAAAATTTCAAGGTCTAACTCTTCACCAATAATTCACAAAAATTCATTTACTAAGTTGCAATCAGATTCGTCACTTCTGACTGCAGCTTACGAAAAAATTCATTTAAAATTCCTCGTTTATCCGATTGACGAAATTCCAGTTGGAGATTTTTTTAATCACCTGGAATTACTTACAGTAAAAATTTCAGATCATAACTCAATCCCTATATTAAGTTATGACATTCGTAATGGGCTGCAAATTCTTACAGAAAACGCAGCCTGAACCTTCAATACGGAAAAATTCACAAAACATTCAATTTTCGTCGAAAAAATGCGATTTCAGTGGGGTTTTAAAGATATTTCCTGGAAACACATCATAGGTTCAGAAATTGCACGTTTTTGTTAAGTTTGGACCCTGTTACAGCCGATATAAGTCGGCTGTAAATTCTGATCAGATTCTGTTTGAATTCAACTTTCAATTAAAACATGTTTATGACACTATAAACCCTATTTTCAGCAATCAAAACCCCAACAACACCACATACACAAATTTAGCATCAAGTTTCATCATCAACATCAAATATAATCAAAACCCTAGCATGCATACATCATCATCAAGTTACTATACTATCAAGAATCATTACATAAACATCAAAATACATGTTTTTTTAACAAACCCTAACACGTATAAGATCATGTTTTCATGCATCAAGTGTAACAACTCTCATCAAAGGTCATAATTATTAAATAGGAAACCCTAATTGAGACACCCAAGTGATTCTGAACAAACCCTAAAATTTTCATAATTTTCAGAATCAGGATTAGGGCCCCTAAAACTCAGGGGGGGATTAAACCCTATTGACGATTATCCACTTAAAACGTTGGCAGAAAGGAATTTACGAAAACTGTCAAGTCAGCAAGGCTAGTCCCAACCGTGGCAACCCTATGCCTAAAAATAGGTCTCACGCGGCCCGCGTACGGTTAACTTAAATCTCAAGCGGGCCGCCTCAGGGTCAAAATTCACCTATAAATAGAGGGCCTTGGGACTTGATTTCTGGAAGAAAAACGACGTAAAAATTCACTATATACACTGAGTTACGTTCGAATTACTATACAAACACACACGAATTCCGAATCACTGCCGCAAAACAGGGTAATAGCACAATCGCTGCTACGATTCATTTTTCGATTGATCAATGTACTCAACGGGTGTTTAAGTGCTGCCCACATTAGGGTGATGCTTTGTCATTAGTCGTTAATTCGACAGATGTTAAGCATAGCACTTTGTCGCTCGTTGTGATGGTTGATCTCGTGAGTTATCGTAAATGCTGTATTGATTATTAACCCAGTTTTGTGTGCATTGTTATTAGGTTAATCAGGCTAATTCATAGACTAGACTCTGTCCGTATTAAATCAGCAATGTGAGTCATTCTCTCTTTTTATCAAATCTATTTCCAAAAGCATGTTTATTTTCAAAGTTATAATTACGGGGATTAAGTCTTTGTAATCACCAAGTACAGCCGGTATGTGGGGTTTTGTATACATTACTTGATAATCGTCACCATTGGGGCAGCCAATTGGGGGATATGACCATAGTCACAGATTCGGTCGAGTGACAAATACCGTGGGTAATTGGTTTGATAATAGAAACATTGTAATCGCTCTTAATACTGTAAATTATAACAAATGTGTCATTTTAGTAAATAGAATGATTCACTCAGTATTTTCCGCTGACAAAACCTTTTTCAAACATGTTTCAGGTGATCTGTTGTAATTCAGGAAAAGTGCTGAGGAGCATTTCAAGCTTAAGATAGTGGCTCATTATAAAATAAAGAAATATGTTTTGTAATATAAAGATTTCATAGTAAAATCATAATATTATAAATTATCGGGGTTTTATCCCGAATTGTGAAATAAAATAAATCGGGAAAATTTTAGCTTTAAACGATCCTGATGATAAACTTCCGCTGTTAAACTCAATTAAATAAATACCACGGGATTTCTGTCCCGCGGCTCCTGAAACGGGTCAAACCGGGTCGGGGTCCGTGACAGAAAAAAGGTGGTATCAGAGCCACTGGGTTAAGCTAATTAAGTATTTAGAAATACTTATTTTTTCCTGATTACTATTATATGATTATGTGTGTTATTAACTGATTATTTGTTAGTTACAGTATGGGTAAGCAAAAGCTGTCAAGCATCTATCTTAAATTAGATAGATCATCCAATGAGAAGGGAAGTTCATCCCGAAACAAATCCTCGAATCAGGCTGAAATTCCTGAAGAAGGAATATTTGTGCGAAAGGCACAATACGAGGAATCACTTTCTCCTAGAAGGAGGGAGATGATTATTAAGAAAAGTAAAGAAAAAATCCGAGAAAAGAAGATTAAACGGGAAACCCAGGAATTAATTGATAAATCACCTTGGGAAGATAAGCTAGATGAGAAATGGGCAAATTTATATATGCTAGCCACAGTAGCAGAAAATATAAATCTTTAAATATTTTAAAATTTTAGCACCTTACCCTTACAATCTAGAAATCCTGTGCAATAAATAAAATTTCAAAACCTAAGTGTGTTTTTCAGTTATCTTTGTAATAAATTAAGTACACAGTATGTAATAAATTAAAAGGTTATTTATGAATTTTAACTTAGTATTTTATGCATTTTGCATATATACTACATCAGCATGAGTGGGATATCTGAAGCCTTTCAGAACCTCAATCTTTACCCAGTGAATATAGAACAACCTGTAGAATTCAATGCTCCACCCTTGAAAAAGCCAAAACCCAAGAAAAGAAGGAAATACGTTTGGGGGAGTCGTATACGTAAGAAAAAGCCAGCTACAAAACTTCCCAAAATAAACAATCCTTTGAAAAAGGGAAAAGAAATTATAACCGGAGAAAGTTCTAAACAGCAGGAAATGGAAACTGAAGACAAGGAAGAGGTTAAGGAGATAGGAATACAGACGGAGGAAGGAACTAAAGAAATAGTAATGGAAGTTGGGCAAGGCTCTAGACCAACTCAGAAAGAAATCGGAGAAAGTTCCAATCAAAACCAGGGAAGGACCTTGCAAGATGAGATAGATTTTCTATTGGCAAGCTGTGAAATAATTCAGCCTGTCAATACTAATATTTTTACTTATCCTCTTGAAAACCAACTCCCTATGAATTGGGAACCAGCAATTCCAGACCCAATAGTCCACTCCCAACCCATAGGAATGGATGAATGGTGGACGAACGATTGGCAATTTCAAAATATTGTCAACGATCCTTATTCCTTTCTTCCACAATTCGATCCAGAACCCCTACCTAATCCACCCATGAGTAATGAAAACATGACTGAACTTCGCCACTTTGGTGAAGAATTGATGGATGCGGGAAATAGAATCAGGGAAATAGGGGGACAAATTGCCTGGAAGTACGATGAGAGGGAACTGCGTTTTTAGAACGGCAAGTGACGAGAGATAGTATGATGATAAAACAGTAGTTGTATAATAGTAATAGTAAAGTTAGTCTGTAAATAACGAATAAAACTCTGTAAGATATTGGCGAGTAATGATGCATACTATACTAGATATAAAATGAAATCGAGAAATCGATTGTTTTGACTATACCTGTATTGTAAAATTTTCTGATAGTTTGTATATAATTGTTATTTAGCAGATACTAATAAAAATTTATATATACATTATCAGATGGCAAACAGTGGTAATGAACCTATAAATGAAGTTAATCAGTCTGAGCAACATTCAAGAGATCAATATATGACTCGGCAAGATATCGAAAACATTGTTGCTCAAGGGATAGCCAATGCTATTCCAGCATTCGTTGCTGCTATAAAGAATCCAATCGAACCGCAACAAATTGTCCCTAGTAAACAGATTACTGAAGATAACTTCAGTAATAGTGTAAATGGAGGCAATAATCATGTTAATCATAATAGGGAACCACATCAAGCTCCATTACCCAAGAAAATGAAAACTGCAACGCCTGGTTGCACTTTCAAAGAATTCCTTGCTTGTAAACCCACTGAATTTGCAGGCAATGAAGGAGCAACTGCATCACTGCGTTGGTTAGAGAAAACCGAAGCAGTCATTGCAATAAGTAAATGTGGTAAAGATGATCAGGTCATGTACGCATCAAATCTCTTCAAAGAAGGAGCACTCGAATGGTGGAACACTGTGTTACAATCAAAAGGAAGAGTAATAGCTTATGCTATGACTTGGGAAGAATTTAAGGGTTTTGTGGAAAGAAAATTCTGTCCTGAGTATGAAAAAGAACAGATGATGAATAAGTTTCTAAATCATCGGATGATGGGTGTGGATTGTCGCGGTTATACCTCGACATTCTTTGAATATGCTAGAGTGGTACCAACATTGGCTTCGCCAGAACCGGTACTCATTTCTCGCTATATTTGGGGGCTAATTAGTGAAATCCGCAATATTGTTAAAGCTGCGAGACCTCGCACTATTGATGATGCGGTAGAATTAGCTAATACTCTAACCGATGAACTGGTGCGCACAAGAGATGAAGATAGGAAAAAGGAACTAGCTCAGAAAATTACCCAAGGATTTCGTGTGGGTAATAATAACAGCTTCAAGAGAAAAGGAACAGGGCAATCTCCAGCTCCGTCATTCTGCAGGAAATGCAAAAAGAAACATTATGGAAGATGCGATATCACTTGCAATTTTTGCAAAACTGTAGGACATCGTGAAGAAAACTGCAAAAAGAAGACCATAATCTGTTTTAACTGTGGAGAAGCGGGGCATTATAAAACAGAATGTTCTAAATTGGTTAAACCAGTAGACAACAAACCCAAGGCGACCGAAGGAGCTACTAAGAAGAATGTTAGAGCATTCCAGCTAACCACTCAAGAAGCTGAACTCATCCCAGATGTAATAGCTGGTACGTTCTTAGTTCACAACGTGTACGCAAAAGTATTATTTGACTCTGGTGCAAACCAAAGTTTTATCAATACTTTATTCTGTCAAGCTCTTAAGTTACCTTTAACCAATATTAAGCAGATTTTTACAGTTGAAACAGCAGACGGAAATTCAGTTAAAATAGATAAAGTTTTGCAAGAAGGAAACATAGAACTTTTAGGACATAAATTCTATGCAAAACTATTGCCGATGAATTTGGCTGAATTTGATGTTGTATTAGGAATGGATTGGTTAGTAGCCAACCATGCTAGAATCCTTTGTGATCAGAATTCCATAGAAATTCAATCACCCACCGGAGAAGTGATTAGGATTACAGGAGATAAACCACGTAAGCCCATGAAGTTCATATCAGTAATGAAAGTTGCTAATTATGAACGAAAACAAGGAATAGTGTATATGATTTCGGTAATCATTAGCACTAAGGGTAAAGATCTTAAGGAAATACCAGTAGTCTTAGAATATCCTGATGTATTTCCAGAAGATTTACCGGGATTACCTCCAGATAGGGAAGTAGAATTTAGGATTCATCTAATTCCAGGAACTACACCGATAGCCAAGGCACCTTATCGGTTAGCACCCACAGAAATGTTAGAACTGAAACAGCAATTAGATGAATTACTAAGTAAAGGATTCATACAACCTAGCTCATCCCCTTGGGGAGCGCCAGTGTTGTTTGTGAAGAAAAATGATGGTTCAATGAGAATGTGTATCGATTATAGAGAATTGAATAAGGTTATAATTAAGAATCGATATCCATTACCTAGGATTGATGATCTTTTTGATCAACTTCAGGGGGCTAGATATTTTTCTAAGATAGATTTACGCTCCGGATACCATCAATTGAAGGTACAAGAAGAAGACATACCTAAAACTGCTTTCAGAACTAGGTATGGTCATTACGAGTTTACAGTCATGCCCTTTGGGTTAACAAATGCACCGGCAGCATTCATGGACATGATGAATAGGATCTGTAAACCGTACCTGGATAAATTTGTAATTGTCTTCATAGACGATATACTTATTTATTCCAAAAGTCAGGACGAACATTGTCAGCACTTGCATGCACTCTTAACTTTGTTAAGAAAAGAAAAGAAAAGCTTTACGCCAAATTCTCGAAATGTGAATTTTGGTTACAAGAAGTGCAATTCTTGGTGAATCATGAAGGTATTCATGTAGATCCTGCTAAGATAGAGGCAATTACCAATTGGAAGGTTCCACAAACAGCAATGGAAATAAGAAGTTTTATAGGTTTAGCTGGGAATTATAGACGGTTTATTAAGGATTTTTCCAAGATAGCTGTACCATTAACTAAGCTAACCTGTAAAGCTACTAAGTTTGAATGGGGACCCAAACAAGAAGAAGCTTTTAGAATTTTGAAACAGAAATTAACCCATGCTCCAATCTTAGCCTTACCAGAAGGAACTGAAGATTTTAAAGTATATTGTGATGCTTCAAAACTAGGATTTGGATGTGTGCTTATGCAACGCAAGAAGGTAATTGCGTATGCATCAAGGCAATTGAAAAAGCACGAAGAAAACTATACGACTCATGATTTAGAATTAGGAGCCGTAATTTTTGCCCTTAAGATTTGGAGACATTATCTGTACGGAAGTAAGTTTACTATCTATACAGATCATAAGAGTTTAAGATATATTTTTGGACAAAAAGAGTTAAACATGAGGCAAAGAAGATGGATGGAAATTTTAAGTGACTATGACTGTGATATTCAATATCACGAGGGAAAAGCAAATGTAGTTGCAGATGCCTTAAGTCGTAAATACAATGAGAAACAACGACGAGTTCGTGCTCTCAGATTAAATCTACAAATAGATTTAATGGAACAATTGAAGAATATTCAAACTACAGCAATCAAAGACGATACTGAAGGAATGAAAGGACGAATCAAGGAATTAGAACAAGGAGCAGATGGAATTTGGAGATTCCACAAAAGTAGAATTTGGGTACCTAAGCAGGGAGACTTAAGACCTAAGATTTTAGAAGAAGCTCATAAATCTAGGTACACTATGCATCCAGGAAACAATAAGATGTACCAAGATTTAAGAAAGAACTTTTGGTGGATAGGAATGAAAAAGGATATAGCTAGATATGTTTCTAAATGTCTTACTTGTTCACAAGTTAAGGCAGAACATCAGAAACCTTCAAGATTACTACAACAATTAGAAATGCCAGTATGGATATGGGAACTTATAACAATGGATTTTGTTACTAAGTTACCCAAAACCAGAAAAGGTAATGATGCGATTTGGGTAATTGTGGATCGATTAACCAAATCAGCTCACTTTTTACCAATGAAAGAAACCTTTAGCATGGAAAGACTGGCTAAATTGTATGTAGATGAAGTTGTATCCTTACATGGAGTTCCACTCTCCATTGTATCAGATAGGGATAGTCGTTTTACTTCCCATTTCTGGAAAAGTTTCCAGCAAGCTATGGGAACTCGATTAAATTTGAGCACTGCATATCATCCCCAAACAGATGGGCAAAGTGAAAGAACGATCCAAACTCTAGAAGACATGCTCCGAGCATGTGTGATAGATTTTGGTGGAAATTGGGACGATCACTTACCATTGATTGAATTCTCCTATAACAATAGTTATCACTCAAGCATTGAAACTGCTCCATTTGAAGCATTATATGGAAGAAAGTGCAGAACTCCAGTTTGTTGGGCAGAAATAGGAGAAAGTCAATTGTCAGGTCCGGAGATTGTGCAAGAAACGACTGATAAGATCACCCAAATCAAAGAAAGACTGAAGATGGCTAGAGATCGCCAGAAGAGTTATGCAGATAATAGAAGTAAGCCGTTAGAATTCCAAGTTGGAGACAGAGTACTGTTGAAAGTTTCTCCTTGGAAAGGAGTTGTTAGATTCGGTAAGAAAGGAAAGCTAAGTCCAAGATACGTAGGACCATTTCCAGTGATCCAACGTATAGGACCAGTAGCTTATCGTTTACAACTACCAGAAGAATTAGCTGGAGTACATGATGTATTTCATGTATCCAATCTCAAGAAATGTTTAGCAGATGAATCTCTGGTAGTACCTCTTCAAGACATAGAGGTAAACGAAAAGTTAAAATTTGTGGAGAAACCTCTTCAGATAGAAGACAGAAAAATGAAGTTTCTCAAACACAAACGACTAGTTTTAGTCAAAGTCAGATGGGAATCAAAGAGAGGAGCTGAATACACTTGGGAGCTGGAATCAGAAATGAAGCGAAAGTATCCTCATTTATTCCAGTAAATCTCGAGGACGAGATTTTATTAAGGTGGAGAGAATGTAACAACTCTCATCAAAGGTCATAATTATTAAATAGGAAACCCTAATTGAGACACCCAAGTGATTCTGAACAAACCCTAAAATTTTCATAATTTTCAGAATCAGGATTAGGGCCCCTAAAACTCAGGGGGGGATTAAACCCTATTGACGATTATCCACTTAAAACGTTGGCAGAAAGGAATTTACGAAAACTGTCAAGTCAGTAAGGCTAGTCCCAACCGTGGCAACCCTATGCCTAAAAATAGGTCTCACGCGGCCCGCGTACGGTTAACTTAAATCTCAAGCGGGCCGCCTCAGGGTCAAAATTCACCTATAAATAGAGGGCCTTGGGACTTGATTTCTGGAAGAAAAACGACGTAAAAATTCACTATATACACTGAGTTACGTTCGAATTACTATACAAACACACACGAATTCCGAATCACTGCCACAAAACAGGGTAATAGCACAATCGCTGCTACGATTCATTTTCCGATTGATCAATGTACTCAACGGGTGTTTAAGCGCTGCCCACATTAGGGTGATGCTTTGTCATTAGTCGTTAATTCGACAGATGTTAAGCATAGCACTTTGTCACTCGTTGTGATGGTTGATCTCGTGAGTTATCGTAAATGCTGTATTGATTATTAACCCAGTTTTGTGTGCATTGTTATTAGGTTAATCAGGCTAATTCATAGACTAGACTCTGTCCGTATTAAATCAGCAATGTGAGTCATTCTCTCTTTTTATCAAATCTATTTCCAAAAGCATGTTTATTTTCAAAGTTATAATTACGGGGATTAAGTCTTTGTAATCACCAAGTACAGCCGGTATGTGGGGTTTTGTATACATTACTTGATAATCGTCACCATTGGGGCAGCCAATTGGGGGATATGACCATAGTCACAGATTCGGTCGAGTGACAAATACCGTGGGTAATTGGTTTGATAATAGAAACATTGTAATCGCTCTTAATACTGTAAATTATAACAAATGTGTCATTTTAGTAAATAGAATGATTCACTCAGTATTTTCCGCTGACAAAACCTTTTTCAAACATGTTTCAGGTGATCTGTTGTAATTCAGGAAAATTGCTGAGGAGCATTTCAAGCTTAAGATAGTGGCTCATTATAAAATAAAGAAATATGTTTTGTAATATAAAGATTTCATAGTAAAATCATAATATTATAAATTATCGGGGTTTTATCCCGAATTGTGAAATAAAATAAATCGGGAAAATTTTAGCTTTAAACGATCCTGATGATAAACTTCCGCTGTTAAACTCAATTAAATAAATACCACGGGATTTCTGTCCCGCGGCTCCTGAAACGGGTCAAACCGGGTCGGGGGCCGTGACATCAAGAATCAAAGCAAGATCAAGATTTCAAATCACACACATGTAAATGCAATATAACAACCAAGATGTGATTACCGGAAGCAAGCAAAGAGCCTAGAGACGGAGAAGAAGATCAAACAAGCAAGATTAGGGTTCTTGGTTTTCTTGAAGTCGCCTGGAGTGAGAGAGAAGGAGAATACGTACGTGAATGGGAGGGGCGGCCTAGGGTTGGGTTTGATTTTATTATTATTATTTAAAAAAACAACTTACAATAAATGCATAATTGGTCCCTCAAGTTTCTCAATTCAAAGCTTGGGCAGAAAGTTATCACAATAACTTTGTAGAATGACATTCAGGTCATTTGTTTTGCAAAGTTAACCAAATTAACTCCGTATTTTTGTTTGTGTGCTACTAACTTGTGCGTTTATAAATTGTAAATTAACAGAAAAAGGGTTAACGGCGTTAACCTAAACGTACGGGATGTCACATTATCCCCATGTTGTAAGAATTTTCGTCCCGAAAATTGAGTATGCAGTCACTGAAGTTGTTAGTGCGCTTGAGCGTTTTCGTGGGGTGTCACATCATCCCCCCGTTGTTTGGAATTTTGTCCCGAAATTTCGAAGTAGCTTCAGTACTGGACTCACCTTTCTTGAACAACTGGGGGTACTTGCGTTTCATCTGGTCCTCTCGTTCTCAAGTGAACTCTGGGCCACGACAGGGGTTCCTACGAATCCGAACAATAGGTATCTTGGTTCGTGTGAGAGTCTTGATTTCCCGATCCATAATTTCCATCGGTTCCTCGATGAAGCGCAACTGGTCGTCGATAGTGAGTTCCTTGAAAGGAACAATGAGGGTCTCATTTGATAAACACTTCTTCAGATTCGACACATGGAAGATGTTGTGAACACCACTGAGTTCTTCGGGTAAATTCAGTCTGTAAGCCACCTTGCACATTTTATCAGTTATTTCAAAGGGTCCGATATAACGCGGATTAAGTTTGCCTCATTTGCCAGAGCGAACCACACATTTCCAAGGTGAGACTTTGAGTAGCACTCGATCCCCAACCTGGAACTCGAGAGGTTTCCTACGCTTGTCAGCGTAGCTTTTCTGACGGGCACGAGCTACTGCCATTCATTTCCGATCTAAGCAATCTTCCCAAGAGTTTCGAGTACAAGTCCTGGACCTGTGATTAGGTTGTCACCCACCTTAGTCCAACAAGGAGATTAGCATTATCGTCCATGCAATGCCTCAAACAGAGCTGTTTGAATACTAGAATGGTAACTGCTGGAGTAGAACTCAACCAAAGGTAAGTGTCCTTCCAATTTTTTACTAAAGTCAATCACACACATGCTCGCAGCATGTCCTTGAGTGTCTGGATGGTTCGTTTATTCTGACCATCGGTCTAATGGTGATAGGTAGTGCTCATGTCTAGACGTGAGCCACATGATTTGTGTGTTGTCTGCCATAAATCGAGTATAAACGCGGATCACAATCAGAGATAATAGAAGTTGGCACCTCATGCCTAGAAACCGCCTCTCTCAGAGGAATATTCACAAGCTGTGAAGTCTCGTCAGTTTCCTTGATTGCAAGAAAGTGTGCTGGTTACGTGAGATAATCAACGATCACCCAGGTGACATCGTCTCCGTTTCTGGTTTTAAGTGGATCAATGACAAAATCTATGGCAGTCTATTCTCATTTCCATATGGGTGTTTCCGGATGCTGACCCAAACCAAAGGGTTTCTGATACTCCACCTTGACTTCGCGCAAGTCAAACTTTGTTCACATACATTGCTATGTGGGCCTTCATGCCCGGTCAAAAGTACAAGATTTATAAATCCTAATATCTCCTATCCAAATCCAGACGACTAGAATATCGAGGCTGGTGTGCTTTGCTCAACAAAAGTTCCCTACGGTTGCTTTATAGTGGGATCCATATTCGTTCCATGAAGTAGCGAATATCGTCCGACTTGCCAAAAGTTGCTCCTCCATGCCCCGCATGGACCCAACTTGAAAATTCTATTCCTTCAGTGCTTCGATTTGAACAGGGCGAATCTGATCGGGTAGGCTAGAGTCGATGGTGAGCTGCAAGCTCATACACGTTTAGGTTCCATAGTCGTAATCGCTCGAGAGTTCCATCCAGCGATGCCATCACATGTTTAGCGCTTTCGAAACAAGGGTACACGAGAGGCCCTTGTGATCGGTCTAAGTAGTGCATTTGGTACCGTCCAAGTAATTCCTCCAACTTAAATCCAAAGACCATGGCTTCCACCGCAGGTTGTGACTCGTGCCATTCTTCTTGTAAGCCATCACCTTCTTGTGTTGCATCGGCGTGTAACCGGGACTTTGATTCGAACCATCATGGTATACCACTAGATCACCCGTACCCTCGGGTAAAGACGATGCTCAGTGCATTGCAGAGTTGGGATTCGAAAGCTGAAAAGATGTCCTCCTGTTTTGTCTCCCACGAATACACAACACCCTGCTGTGCTAAAGAGATTTAAAGTTGCGCGATCTTCGAAAATCCCATGATGAATCTGCGATAGCATCTAGCGAGACCAAGAAATTGTTGTATCCCCGAAGGACTCCTTGGTGCTGACCAATTCTAATAAAATGGATCTTAGCGAGATCCACGTGTATCCCTACTTCGTTGACTACGTGACCAAGAAAGTGTGCTTCTCGAATCCTGAAGTCACACTTAGGTAGACTTCGCATGGAGTTTCTCCTCCCCTAGGAGCTCTAAGATGAAATACAAGTGTCGTTCATGGTGTTCCTTTCTTCTGGAAGTGATTCAAAACGTCATAGATAAACACGGTTGACGAATCTGGCGAGATGAGGTTGACACATACTACTCATGTGATCCCTAAGGCTGCTGGTGTGTTGGATAACTTAAACAACATGAACAGAAAATTGTAGTGGCCGTACTGTGTCTGTAACGCCGTGTTAGGAATCATCCTCCCCTGGGTCTTCCATCGGGTGACAATCCGATCTTAAGTCGGTTTCCGAATAGAAGCTTGAGCATTGCATCGGGTTAAGCAGGTCGTCGATGCGAGATAGAGGGTGACGGTCTATGATTGCTACCTTGTGGTAGTCTGTACACGTACGAAAGCACTCGTCCTTCATTTCCACAATAGAGCTCGGGCTCCCCAAGACGAGGAGCTAGATCGATAAAACTCCCATCCAGTAGTTCCTGAAGTTGTTTGGACAGTTCTTGCAACCCTCCAGGCGCAAGATGATAAGAGGTACCAAAAATTAGGACTGCTTCTGGCGTGATACACATCTGATGTTCCTCCTGACAATGTGGGGGGAAAACCTGAAAGTTCTTCGAGCTGCGCACCGGTAATCAATGAAGGGGTAGCTTGGTAGGTGAAACACTTCTGGGCTCCCACCGCCGAAGTGATACTGACAATCAGTGATTCTCCACCATGAAGGGATTTACATGCGATTTCCTCCTTACAGAAGATTTCTGCTTGAGGCTTGGACATCTGGTCCATACTATCGACTACACCGAAGCTTCTAACAGTAGTAGGGGGAAGGTCAATGTCGAACTCGTGACCTACAAGATTGAGTTGCACCTTAGGTGAACATGTGAGACTTCAATTGACTTGCCATAAGCCACTTCTACAACATGTCTGTCTTCAAGAGGCATCAAGGTTAAACAGAACAGGGACGAAGCGATTAGTTACCCAAAAACATACAAGCTACCATGTTGTTATTATGCCTGGGGTCGCCTACACCAATCCTAAATGCCCTTCCATGAGTACCACTTCCAGTGTTGTTGTTACGGTTACGAGGATTCCCAATACTGTCATTGTTCACTGGGTTGTTGACATCTTGTCTTAACAAAACCCAATCCTTGTCAAAGTCACCTTCATTTCCATACTGAAAGTTATGATTTTGCGAGTACCTTGTTGTCGCCGTGGTCGTTGCCTGTAATGTTGTTGCTTTGAAAACAGATCCTTGCGATCTTTTTCCCTTAGGGTCCACCTTCCGTAAGAGTTGCTCTTGTCATGTCCTAGGGTACTGCCCATGGCGCTAGTAATTACACATCCCATATTCTAGTCGGTTTCCAGCGGTTTATGCCCGATTGATTCGTAAGAGTTGGCTCCCAGACGTTGCTTACTAGGGTTAGGGACTCGATTGAAGTCAACCTACGGATGTTCGTTGTCAGATAGCAGGGTCCTCCTAACACTAGGGTTGGTAATGCATCACGTTCATCTTCTTGTCCATCGGTCTTGCGAGTCGATTGAATTGCGCACGGTAAATCGTTAGAGAATCACAGAGGTGTCCGTACTTCTGAATTTGAGGCGTCAATTTGTTGCGTCAAAGTAACAAGAAAAGTGAAAAAGTATAGACCAAACATTTAACATTTCGACAACTATCTCAAACATTTATCAGTCTTGCGAGTCGATTGAATTGCGCACGGTAAATCGTTAGAGAATCACAGAGGTGTCCGTACTTCTGAATTTGAGGCGTCAATTCATTGCATCAAAGTAACGAGAAAAGTGAAAAAGTATAGACCAAACATTTAACGTTTCGACAACTGTCTCAAAGACGTTCGCACCATCACCTAACATTTCTACACGGCTCGCTAGACGTTCAGTTACGTGTTCAGGTATCACTCAATATCATCGAGACTCGTAAGGGTTCAGAGGGAAGGGAAATGACCATGTTCAAACAGGAGACAGTCATTGCTATGACCCCTATAGATCGTTGTGTTTCACATTTGGTCGAATAATGGAATGGAACCCCTTTCACACTTGTTAGGCCTCGTTGGGACTCACATGCACCCCACATTATTATTATGTGTGCACCCACAATAATAATATGATTTGCATGCTCGTTTCAGTTCCTCCTAACTCGTGTTAAATGGTTCCTCAAACTAGAGTAGCAAGACAAGGACATCACAAAACGTGGGTCATGGAAGCCTAGGGAAACACCACACTATCAATCACTTAACACATGCAAGTAATACATGAATTCATATTGTTGTGCTAAACGTGCAATCACATGCAATATCATATGTAGGTGTTCACTAGCTATGCAGTGCAATGAGTAAACCAGAGATGAACCTTGCAGTCTGGAGCTTAGTGTCATGGTCGTATTCAGAACTTGTTCGGTTATAGTCTGTTTTATAAAAAACATTTTAAAACCAAGTTCACTATAACCAGTGGCTCTGATACCAAACTGTCACACCCCCAAAATACCACATGCGGAAACCCCCGCGAGGCGTGTGACGTACCAGGATCTAGCCACCAATCACATTGAACTCATAACAAGATTTCAAGTAAAAACTTTCATTTATTAAAATAAGTCGTACAAAATTCATTTAAAATTCCTCGTTTATCCGATTCACAAAATTCCAGTTGGAGATTTTTTTAATCACCTGGAAGTACTTACAGTAAAAATTTCAGATCATAACTCAATTACTATATTGAGTTATGACATTCGTAATGGGCAACAAATTCTGACAGAAAACACAGCCTGAACCTTCAATACGGAAAAATTCATAAAACATTCAATTTTCGTCGAAAAAATGCGATTCCAGTGGGGTTTGAAAGATATTTCCTGGAAGCACATCATAGGTTCAGAAATTGCACGTTTTTGTTAAGTTTGGACCCTGTTACTGTAACACCCCGTGTTTCGAAAGTCAAAGTCAAGATTGAAGTCAAAGGAAGATAAGATTGCTAATTGCGATCTGTCTCTCCTTGTTCAATTCCTGTTTTGACTTCTTTAACTTGTAATTAGTCTATTTTATTTTTCGCTTTAGTTGTATTATGTGGTGTATCTATTAATTATCGCATGGTAATCGCCTTACCGCTATCGCAACCGCACTCGCAACTCGAATTACGCATTTTGGTTACTGATATACGTGTGTGTGTGCCTTATGTGTTACTTATGAATGTTTAAATTATGTTATGTGTGGTAATCAATCGAATCGCAATCGAAACAGTATGATAATTGGTGGAGAAGAGATAGTGCAAGATATGAGTAGTTGGGATTAAAAGTAATTTGACTAGGAAAATCTATCGCATTCGCAATCGAAACATCAAAACTCGTCGCGCCGAACACTCGAACGAGGCGACTGATCGACCAGGCGACCAGCCGTTCGACCAGCCGACCGATCGGACTGCCGTTCGATCGGACAGGCTGTCCGCACGGGCTGCCTAGCCGATCGACCAACCCTTTCCTCTTTGGGTAATCCTATAAATACCCCTTGTCACTTTCATTCTTTCCACTTTTGGCAAGTGACGACCGACCAGTGCTCCTACTCGCTTTTTCCTTCGATTTCTCGCAATACCGGTAAGATCTCGTCCTAAATCTTGTACTTCCTTAATCTACACGTACTCCTACACCTTTCTACCTTTTGAATCTTAACTTTTAACCGTGAAATCATCAAGATTAAAGGTGTTCTAGGATGACGTCATCATGTGTTCTTGAAGAACTTCATGTTTTGGCCTCAACCCACCAAGAACAACTTAGATCTAACCGATTTCCACATAAACAAACAAAGATCTTTCATAGATCTAAACATATTCACAATAAAAAGGGGTGAAAGATGGTTTTCAACTTTCTTTCATCTCTTTTACACTCAATGCACCCAAAACCGATAGAATCGGAGCTTGTGCCGGCTTACTACTCATCATCGTGGTCGTATTGGTTCAAGATCCGTATTCTACCCACGAGATTATCGATTCCGGGTTAAACGTGGAACGTCGTCTCGAACCGCCCACTGATCGGGTTGGGGTGATTCCTGTCCGATCAGGAGCACCGAGTATTGACGAGGTTTCTGTTGCTTAACACGTTATCAAAATATCTCGATAAAACGACAAACTATCAAAACAACCAAGTGTAAGACGAACAGGTCAACCAGGACGGAGTGCCGTCCGAACGGACTGCTGTCCGAACGAACAGCCAAACCGTACGACTGGCCACCCGTGCGACTTGCACCTTGGTCCCACACTTAACCATTTTTGCCAACACCTGAAGTCTGAATGTTGAACGAACTGTTGTCCGATCGGACTACCACCCGATCGAACTGCCAATCGAATCATGAGACATTCAAACTTCAACATTTAAACAATTTTCAACATGTTCAATGCACAAAGGATGCCACCCGATCGAACAGCCGTCCGGTCGAGTGACACCCTGCTGTGAACTTGTTCTCACTGAAGTGCCAATCGAACGGGTTGCCGCCCGATCGAACGACCGTCCGATCGACCGACCTGAAAGGTAGAGATACTTCAATTTTTTCAAAATACTACAACAAAAACTTCAAAAGTCAAGCCATCATACACAAACACATCCTTCCCAAACGAAGAAACAATCCACTCGAACAGTCATCCGACCGGACGACCGTCCGAACGGACTACCATCCGAACGGACTGCTGTCCGAACCACTTGTACTTTGCACCGTTTTGCGCGTCACTTATCGTTATACTATCAATCTGTTCAGGCTAACCCTACTCCCTAGCGCTCCCTTCAATCTATCAATCGTTGTGAGTATACTCGATCCCTTTTTGCTTTACGGACTTTTGGGTGTTACATACGTTACTTATACAAAATCACATCGAACACACTACGCAATACTCTAAACGCTAACCGTTATCGCATGTATACGTGACTAAATGAATGCTTGTTTGTTATGTTTACACACGGAATGCTGTCTACCTGCCTTAGCAACGGTAGTACTATTAGTTTAGACTCAGCACCCGTTCACTCGGGGGTTGTTAAGGACAATTACCTACATGGGTCACAGTGGTGAACATGTATCGCGAACTGCCTTGGGCAGTCAACCCGCAGTCATTTGTATCGATAGGTTCATGTCGATAACTAACATGCCTCATTTCACTATGTGTACGTGCTGATTATGCGTAAACTATTTCGAACTCTATATGCTATTATCAAACTTGTATGCTCGCCTTTACACTATGTGTATTGACTTTATTTTAACGTATGTGACAGGTGCTTAGGATGCTTATCTGCTAGGAAATCGAGGCTAGAATAAGGTCTTAGAGGCCAACAAATAGTTGTCTGTACAAATGAAATCTGAGTTGTCGGAACAGAACTATTTGCCTAGATTTTGTCTGTAATAATTGTTTTATCTTTTAAGACATGGTATGGGACATGTTACTTTAAATTAATTGGTAATGATAATTGTTATGGAAACTTCTGGACAATTTGTTTCGCTCAGTGCCATGCCCCGATGTTTCCGCCATCGGTTGGGGTGTGACAGATTGGTATCAGAGCCATAACTATAGGGAATTAGGCAAGACTCGACCTAGTCCGGGTCGAAGTCTTAGAGACCTAGTCTATAGTTAGGAACCAACAGACCAACTCGTACATGTCCAGTAGGGATTATGTATGAGCCTATTTCTATTTCTCGCTATTCTCGCCTACGCTACACTATCACTGCACTCGAATTTTCAATTAAGAATAAGCGATTAAGTCGAGATTAGGTGTGAAAACCGCAAACTCTTGACTAAGCTGCTTGTTCAACCCACATTTTCATCCATAAACATGAGAACTTGCATTGAACCAGGAGTGAAATCCATACTTTGACGCATGATTCTCTTTTATTTCATCAAAAACAGGAACGAAGTTGTTAAGCTAGGGGTGAAACCCTAACCTTGACGATTTGTTCCGAACTTTATTTTGTTTTACAAAACTATCACCAAAGTTTCGACGGACTCCAACGACTGAAGACCACGAGGAGACTGAAAGGATACTTGTCATACGCCCAGATTCGAGGCGGAAGCACAAGTCCCAAAGGTCAGATGTGTGCTCAGACGGTCCTTGAGCATATTTTGGGTAAATTTGTCTTAATGTGCCCTTTTTCGTTGCAGCTGTAGCACGTTGCATCTTTCAGCTTCTTGCACTCTAGGGTTTTATGTTCCGAAGATTTGCAAATCCCACAAGGCCTCGTCTGAGATTGGGATTTTGAGTCAAGTCTGTACCTCCCAAAGTGGTGCTTCTGACAAATCTTACACTTGGGCTTATCTCCAGATTGATGCCCATCCTTCTTAGAACCAGACCCCTTCTTGTGGTCATTGTTTCCCCGGTGCTTCTTGTCTGACCTTCGTGAATTATCATCTTCACGCTTCCTTTTCTCGGTATCCGTGTTCCTCAGCGATCTCTGTCTGACCGCGTCCAATGTGAGGGACAAAGATATATCAGTTACAGATCTGAAAGTAGCTGGCCGAGAGGCTTTCACGCTTTCCTTGATCTCTGGGGCTAAACCCCCAATGAAACGAGTTATTCTTTTGGGTTCCGGGGTCACCAGATAAGGAACCAACCTTGACATTGTATTAAAGCTCGTAAGGTAAGCTTGGCAATCCAAATTCTTCATCACCAATGACAGAAAATCCGACTCAATCTTTTCTACCTCATGCTGAGGGCAGTAGTTCTCCCTAATGAGGGCAACGAATTGTTCCCATGTCATATTGTACAGTGGAATCTTCCCTGTAGCTTGAATCAATTATCTCCACCAGGCTAAGGCCTCACCTTTGAACGATTGAGACACAAATTTTACCACATCCTTCTCAGCGCACCCGCTGATATCAACCACGGTGTCCATCTCATCCAGCCATGTCATGCAGTCTATAGCTCCTTTCTCCCCAGTGAAATCCCTGGGTTTACATGAAACAAAATACTTGTAGGAGCAACCCTTATCACGGGGTCCTTGATTCAATACAATCTTTTGAGATGGAGCACTTTGCTGATTTGAGGACTGACGATCGTCATCACCTTTCTTTAGCTCATCCCTCGTGGAGGGTGGCTTGCTGTGAGCCTCAGAATGAGTCTTAGGCTTGGAATGGGGTACTGATTGGGCTCTGCTTCGAGTACCACTTGTTTCACTATACTGCCTATCCAAGGCTTTTGTAACAGCATTGTCGATTAACGCTTGGAGTTCCGCGCCAGTCACATTGAACCTGGGGGCGTCATTATTCTCCTTTGGCCGACTGTTGATTTCATCCGAGTCCGCCATGTATCTTGAACTATTACATAAGATATCGACGATAATTTATTTGGGAGTTTATTATGGAATTGCCTTTTAGGGCAATTCATTAACCATGGTAAGCATAGACCACATTTGGTTAATTTGTTACTCACATTTATTTAGGATTTTTTTATTATAATTTATCCTAATTATTAAATAATTACATTATTATTAGCACAAAAGGCCTAGTCACAGGGACATTTTTAAATCATAAGCCATGATTTCAGAGAATCAAGGCATGAAGGTTTAAACATAGTTCTTTACCTTTTTCTGACAGGGAGTCGTAGACTACTACTGTCTTTTGTCTTATATGACAATTAGTATGGCCAGTAGGCACTATATTACCAATGTATGGTAAAAATATGATCATCTTAATTGATGATTTAAACCCATGATTTATAGATCATTAAGTTGGGTGAGGAAATCTTTTGAAGAATCCTATTATAAAAATGACGTGTGTGATTTTTAATGAATCACGTCTGCCAGGAGCGTTAACATGTTTTCAGATGTTAACAGGGATCCGAATCTTTTAAACAGGTCTTACCATCTTGGCCAAGTCTTATAATGACATACAAGCTAGGTTATACCTTTAAGATTCTTAGTTAATATTTAAATAGGCAGATTATTTTAAAAGGAATGATTTTTGATTTATTTATTTCATGTATAATATATTTATGCATATAATGGCAAAAATAAAATTTATAAACTTAACATTCCATTAATTATTAAAAGGATTACACATTGCCCTAAACGGGACTTTTTAACAGAAACAATTTGCCTACGCAGGGGCTAAACCGACAACACAAGTCCACGCAGGGACCAAATACTAGAATAGATGTCCACGCAGGGACTAAAAAACAAGTCCACGCAGGGACTAAATACAAAGATAATTGTCCACGCAGGGACTTGATTGAAATAGAAAATACAACAGTACATATAGGGATTTAATAATCCCTCTTCTTCTTCCCCTTTAGCAAGCTCGCTAGGCCCTTGAGGAATCCTCTGTTGTTCCTACGTTCTTCCTGGAACTCATGTTCCTCTCGACTGAGTCTTTGGAGGATTTCCTCCTGTTCCGGTGGAGAAAATCGTGGTGGCTGCGATTGCTGCCGGATCGGAGGTCGAGGAGGTATTTGATACCCATGAGTTGGGTATCCCACTCCCCAAGGAGCTCCATATGGTCCTTCTGGGTGAAGAGCGTCGTAATTGGCCGCTACCAAGTATGGGTCGGCTTCAGCGTAATTATAGTTGGTGTGAGCCGGCTGCTCAAACGGGTTGTACGCCATGGAACCGGCGTATGCAGGAATCGGGTTATCAAAACCCATCGGTGGTGGCTGTGGTGCAACTGGTGCGGAGTTAACCTCTGGAATTGGGTTTGAGGGCCCACCCATTTGTGGGTCTTCATGCAGTGGCGGGTAGTGACGGCCACTGGAGTGTCGAGGGGTGCTAAAGTGGAAATCCCCTCCTCGCGCGGATATTCTTGCGCCTGTTCTCCGACGCCTTGGTGGTTCTGGAGGTGCTTGATGAACTGGCGGCGGTGGGGGCGGTGGCGTGAGTGCCACGAATCGCGAATCCCCAGAGGGATCCTGCTGCTGCTGCTGTTGGTGCGGTGATGAATTGTGAGAAGGTGTGAAGTACCATTCATGTTGGTTAAACCTCGCTTGGTAACTGTCTGGACCACCGTAGGGTGATCCGTGGAAAGATGATCCATCGGAGATCTCGATAGGATGGTTGGGGGTTCCGGTTGCAGGCTCGACGGGATCCGTGTCCTCGTCCTCGTCCATGTCCATGGCATTGTCCTCTGAGAAGTGATCCTCCAGTCCCAATGGGTTAAAACCCACTGGTTCCTGAATATAATTCGCCGGGTTGAACCGGCCCTGAAAGACAGGAGTATGGTCGCCGAAGGAATGATGCGAAAGGGATCGCTGGAGAGGTATATAGGAAGGTTGTGGGTTATCGGGCTTGTTTTTCGAGTGTGGCCCAAAAGAGTGACGGTAAGGAGGTGTTGAACTGTGCGAGGCAGACCGTCTAGCGGGCTCAAAAAGGTTCCTCCTGTTTCCCTGTGGATCGGCACTCATAGTGGTAGAAGGAGTTCGCCGGTGTGAAGGTCCGGCCTCGTGATCGTTGGGGGCGGACATTGGCCCCTTGCCTCGTCCTCCTCTTCTAAATCTTGGTGGCATTTCCTGTTTAAACAAAAAAATACAACAAAGAAATATAAAGGACAAAGTAAAAAAATAAAAACAAAATTTGGATTATTCCTATGTTCTTGTCTAGACTCGAAAATTTAGGAATGTGCAATTGTGTCATTGAGATTAAACACAAAAGGCTAGTGTTTAATTCACTCAATGTTGGCTCTGATACCAACCTGTCACACCCCGATATTTCCACGTATTACCGGCGGGCCCGGTGGGGAGTATCGTGACGTGGTTGGTAACATTACAGTCAAACAACACAATATTTAAATGCACAGCGGAAGCAAAAGATAGATATATTTCAACTTTAATAATTGTAATATCAAGTATCACAAACAGTTGAAAGTAATCCACAGGTGGATCAAAAATAAATAGGAAACATTGTTCAACAGTTTTGACATCCCAGCTTGCGAGACTTATTGTGGACGCTAGGAGAAAGCCAGCCTAGTTCGCTTAGTACCTGCACTTAACCTTTTTGGGAAAATACGTCAGTTTACACTGGTAAATACAATTAACTGACTCATTTGAAAAGGTTTAATAAAATTGATTTGAATGCACGTGGCACAAACTTTTTATAACTTGGGATAATTATTTGAATATAATACTTGTAAACGAATTACATGTTCCTTATGCATTCAGTAGCCCGATCCGTAGATCGGGTTAAAGATCAATAGACACACCACTTTATTTGTTTATGCACTGACGGGTGTACGCCTACACCCCGTGCTCAGGTCGTGGCCATCTCGTAAGATGATGCCAAGGATATCCGGGACATGGTCATTAACCCCCCAAAGGCTTTAAGCAAACAAAACATTTCAAAACGGAGCATATCAATGATTTAACCTCTATTCGATTAAAGATTCAATGCTGGACCAAGCGGTATTTTATATACCGTACCCCAAGCCCGTATAAGGGAAAATAAGTTAAAAGTATTTACCTTTGCAAGTATCAATCACAATTAGCAAGTGCGTGTAGCTTTTACCGGGTCTCCTTATTCTGGAACGAAGGTTTATAATAACCTATTAGAATCCTAACGGTCTTTAATTTAGCCTTAACTTAGACCGGTTAGTTTTAAGGAAAGATACGGTTCATACGCACGATTAAGCGAAGACCGGAATAGAATGTGATTTAGACCCGACAAGTTTGAAGACTTGTATAATATGGGTAATCTAACCACATTCTGGATTTTTGAGATAAAAACGATAAGGTTTGACCCGTTTCGGCTAATTTATGTAAACTAGTTACATAAACCGGACCGAATGCGCAAGAGGCGTAACGGGCAACCATGAGACTCATTTACAGGTTTCCTAAGTTAATATGCCTTAAATATGTTGTGATATCAGTAGGATACCTTTCATTATGCCCAAAACGAGTTTGATCTCAATTTAAGCCCCATAGGGGTATTTTGGTCATTTTAAAGATTATAAAAGAGATTAAATGAAATTATGAGATTCGGGTCCGAATACATCAGTAAAATAACTTATTTTAATAGGTCATATCAGTTAGTGATAAGTCTTATATGACAAAATGGTTTTAAACCCAACTATGCGTTTAATACGCTTAAAAAGCCGTTTTAAGCGATTTCCGGGTTATACAGGAAATCTGAGTTATCTGATCAGTTATAAAGTTCAAAATACTTCATTTATTAATTAAAATCAGTAGCAATTGGATTCGTGTCAAAATATTATGTAGAACTCATTTTATAACCAAAAAGGGTATAATCGGTATTTACCGAATCAACGCCATAACATTAGGTTATGAGCAGGTTAAAAATAATTAAAAATATTTAAAAATTCCAAAATATTATATTACCTCAGTGGTAAAGGTTTGGTGACGAAAATTGGGTTTAGATAGGCTTTATGCTAATCGCGCCGTTTAATTAACAAAAAGCTTCTTAAGTGCGCTATTGAGCATAATTCCTAATCTAGACCTCTAACTGATATGAAACTTTAGGGACATGTTTATAATTCAGTAGCAAATATTATTGCCCTTTCACATATCCAACATTCTCGTTTTATGGTCAAAAGGGCATATTGGTCAACATTAGGCAATTAACGGAAATATGTAAACGAATCGGTCAATCAACGAACCAACCACAGAGGGTTATACCAACATGTAACCTGGTCCTAAGGAAGCTCTAAGGAATTTCCAAATCATACTAAATTGGGTCAGAACTGAAGTCAAAGCAAAAGTCAAAGTTTTGCGACTTTCGGTTCCTAACCGGGTCTAAACAGAAAATTGTCGGATCAAACAAGCTTAGACCAGTTCTTATACTTATTACCAAGTTATATGAGTGACAAAATTGGTTACATGCCTTCTACATTGCTAATTACTTGTTAATTCGCAAATTAAGTTTCTGTTGACTTTTTATAAACAACTTTGACCCGACATTTGATCTAGTTAGAACGAGAATCAGAGGGTGCCCTTTTAAGGGTATATTTCCCACATAATTACCAACTTATAACTACCTTCAATTCGACTAATCACTGGACCATTAATGATTAATCGCTAAGTCAAACGTTAATTACGACGGTTTGACTTTTAAGCTAATAACTAAGTAAAACTCAACTAAGGAAGGTCAAGGGTACTTACAGAAGTCCTATGCACGAATTGAGATGACTTGGGAAGGCACTTGTGATCCAGAAATGATCAGAAGTGGAGTGGTGATGGTATGATCAAAGTGGCAACATGAGGGGCCTTTATATAGTGCCTAAATCTCATTAGATTGTTGACAACAAGGTCTACCATTGGTCATGGATCATCCACAGATGTTCCCTCAGGTCTAAGGGCATGTAGGGGTCGCCCATGAAGTGAAAATATCTGATTTAAGTCGGTTATTGCGCTTATACAGGCTGCTGTCTCACTTTTCTGTATCTGGGGATCGGACGCGGCCCGCGTAAAGTTCTGTTAATCTTTACGCGGCCCGCTTGAGACCTGCTGTCAGATTTAAAACTTTTCAATTATTACATCTTGGCTCTTGGTCCTTCGAAAGGTCACCCAACCTTATTTCTTGCATTATGAGCCCTCCAAATTTACGTACAAGGGCTTCAAGACTTATACCCACTTTGTTAAGTCCTTGGTCACTTTATGTTTACCCGAAAAGTCATAATTTTCAACGTTGACGCTTTAACCCCTCGCATACGAATTTGATCATAACTTTCTCATACGACAACGAAACTTTATGAAATTTTTATCATGTATTCTAGTGAGCATAATTAATCATTACAAAGCTTCGGGTTTGCTAAAAGGACACTCAGAGGTATACCTTAAACATGTTGACACATTTAGCCCCTGTAGTTTGTAATTCCTCACTTTCTTTCACATTTAGCTTCGTATGATCCATGATTTATTCGTTTAAGGTTATAAACATCATGTAGGGTTATTGTAAAGCGTATTTATCAATTGTTGACATTTTGAACCCGTATATTCACATACTTTTATTGTTTGTCAACTTTAGTCCCTCTAGAGTATTATTTCACACGTTCAAGCTTATGACACGTGTCAATACATTATAGGACGTGAATTTTCGAGGTGTTACATCCTCACCCCCTTAAAAGAAATCTCGACCTCGAGATTTACTAAAACAAATGAGGGTACTTTTCTTTCATTGTGGACTCAACCTCCCAAGTGTATTCGGGACCTCTACGGGCATCCCATTTAACCTTTACAATAGGTACATGCTTCCTTCGAAGCTTCTTAACCTGTCGATCCTCGATCGACATAGGTTTTTCTACAAACTTCAAGCTCTCTTCTATGTGCACATCTGTATGTGGTATGACTAGTGATTCATCAGCGAAACACTTCTTCAGATTGTAGATGTGGAATACATTATGAATACCACTGAGCTCTTCAGGTAAGTTTAACTTATAGGTAACTGATCCGACACGTTCGATGATCTCGAATGGTCCTATGTAACTCGGGCTTAACTTGCCTTTCTTACCAAATCGCATCACTCCCTTCCAGGGTGATACTTTGAGCAGTACTTTGTCACCTACCTCGAAGTTAAAAGGTTTACGCTTTAGATCTGCGTAGCTTTTCTGCCTATCCCTGGCAGCTTTCAGGCGGTCATGAATCTGGACAATCTTGTCCGTCGTTTCAAAGACTATTTCCGGTCCTGTCAGTTGGACATCTCCAACTTCCGCCCAACAAACGGGCGTTCTGCACTTTCTACCGTATAAGGCCTCGAAAGGCGCAGCCTTGATGCTGGTATGGTAGCTATTGTTATATGAGAACTCGATTAATGGCAGGTGGTTATCCCAACTACCACCTAAGTCGATCACACATGCACGAAGTATGTCTTCCAGCGTTTGGATTGTACGCTCACTCTGTCCGTCCGTCTGAGGATGGTAAGCCGTACTGAAATTTAAGCGCGTGCCCAAAGATTGTTGGAAACTTTTCCAAAAATGTGACATGTATCTAGTATCTCTGTCAGAGATAATAGACATAGGCACGCCATGTAGAGATACAATCTTATCTACATACAATTGGGCTAACATGTCGGAGCTATAGGTCTCTTTGATGGGTAGGAAGTGTGCTGACTTAGTCAGTCTATCCACTATCACCCATATCGTATCATTTCCTTTCCTTGTCTTTGGCAATTTGGTGATGAAATCCATCGTCACCATTTCCCACTTCCACGTGGGAAGTTCAGGCTGTTGTAGCAAACCTGACGGCTTCTGATGTTCTGCTTTGACTTGCGTACACGTCAAGTATTTAGCTACATAGGCAGCTACAGACTTCTTCAAGCCTATCCACCAATAGTTTGCCTTTAGATCCTGGTACATCTTATCAGCCCCAGGATGAACGGAGTATTTAGAACTGTAGGCTTCCTGGAGGATAACATCTCGAAGTCCCCCATAAATTAGAACCCATATTCGTCCATTTAATCTCAAAATTCCGTCCTTGCCATAGGATAACTGTTCTTCCGTTACTCCTAGCTTTTCATTAGGGTCGTTAGCTTCCAGCACAGCTTCCTTCTGTGCAGCTAACAACCTTTCATTCAAACCATTCTTGATCTCAATGCTCTTGGCATTGATTCTTATAGGCTTCACTCTTTCCTTTTGACTCAATGCATCGGCGACTACATTCGCCTTGCCAGGATGGTATCTTATCTCACAATCATAATCATTCAAAGTTTCCATCCAACGTCGTTGCCTCATGGTCAAATCCTTTTGGTTGAACAGGTGCTGGAGGCTCTTGTGATCAGAATAGATCACACACTTGATTCCATACAAGTAGTGTCTCCACAGTTTTAGTGCAAATACAACGGCACCCAACTCCAAGTCGTGGGTGGTGTAATTCTTTTCATGCACCTTTAACTGACGTGATGCATAGGCAATAACTTTGCCTTTCTGCATAAGCACACATCCCATCCCGGTGTGTGATGCATCACAATATACCACAAACTCTTCTATTCCATCAGGCAATGTCAACACAGGAGCATTGCTCAGCTTCTGCTTAAGGATATCAAAGGATTCTTGCTGCTTAGGACCCCAATCGAACTTTACTTTCTTACGAGTCAATGAAGTTAGGGGTGCAGCAATCCTTGAAAAAATTTCAATAAAGCGCCTGTAGTATCCTGCCAATCCCAAGAAACTGCGAATTTCTGTGGGAGTCTTCGGCTCCTGCCAATTCATGACCGCTTCAACCTTAGCGGGATCTACTTGGATACCACGCTCACTGACAACATGTCCAAGGAATTGGACTTCACGAAGCCAGAATTCACACTTCGTAAACTTGGCATAGAGCTTCTCCTGCTGAAGTAATGAAAGAATATATCGAAGATGCTTCTCATGGTCAGCCTGACTCTTGGAGTAAATGAGAATGTCATCGATGAAGACGATGACGAATTTATCTAGGTAAGGTTTGCAGACACGATTCATGAGATCCATGAATGCGGCTGGTGCATTAGTGAGCCCAAAAGGCATCACTAGGAACTCGTAATGTCCATAACGAGTTCTAAATGCAGTCTTATGCACATCTTCATCTTTAACCTTCAATTGATGATAGCCTGACCTCAGATCGATCTTGGAGAAGTAACTTGCCCCTTGAAGCTGATCGGACAGATCGTCGATTCTGGGTAATGGGTACCTATTCTTGATAGTGACCTTATTAAGCTCACGGTAATCGATGCACAGACGCATCGATCCATCCTTCTTCTTGACAAATAAGATTGGTGCTCCCTAAGGAGACGAACTAGGTCTAATGAAACCTTTGGCTAGCAATTCATCCATTTGTGTTCTCAATTCCTTCATCTCTGTTGGTGCCAACCTATAAGGTGCTCTAGCAACAGGTGCTGCTCCAGGGATGATGTCAATTCTGAATTCTACTTGCCTATCTGGTGGTAAGCCAGGTAGTTCTTCAGGAAAAACTTCTGGGTATTCAGAAATGACGGGGATGTCTTCAATCTTAGGCTTCGGCTCGTCAATAGTTACTTGTGCCATGTAGATGACATAACCCTTCTTCAAACACTTAGAGGCCTTGAGCATAGTCACTTGCTCAGGCAGTCCATACTGGGTATCTCCCTGAATGGTAAGTGATTCACCAGACGGAGTCTTGATCACCACCTGCTTCTTATTGCAGACAATTTGGGCCTGGTTATGAGATAACAAGTCCATACCCAAAACTATGTCAAAACCGGCTAACTTAAAGGGAAGTAGGGACAAAGGAAAAGAGTGGTTCTTAATGGATATAACACATCCATCTAACACAGTTGAGATGGTTTCTATGGTGCCAACTGCTAGCTCCACCTCATACTTCACACTTAAGGTTTTAACAGGCAATTTCAACAATTCACAAAACTTATTATCTACGAAAGACTTATCAGCGCCTGAATCAAAAAGTACTCTTGCATAGACCTCATTTATAAGGAAGGTACCTGTGATCACATTGTCGTCCTGCACAACTTCTTTTGCATCCATCCTGAAGACCCTAGCATTGGTCTTCTTTCCTTCATCAGCTTTCTTTGCATATTTTGGGCAATTTGTCTTAATGTGACCTTTTTCGTTGCAGCTGTAGCACGTTGCATCTTTCAGCTTCTTGCACTCTAGGGTTTTATGTTCCGAAGATTTGCAAATCCCACAAGGCCTCATCTGAGATTGGGATTTTGAGTCAAGTCTGTACCTCCCAAAGTGGTGCTTCTGACAAATCTTACACTTCGGCTTATCTCCAGATTGATGCCCATCCTTCTTAGAACCAGACCCCTTCTTGTGGTCATTGTTTCCCCGGTGCTTCTTGTCTGACCTTCGTGAAATGTCATCTTCACGCTTCCTTTTCTCGGTATCCGTGTTCCTCAGCGATCTCTGTCTGACCGCGTCCAATGTGAGGGACAAAGATATATCAGCTACAGATCTGAAAGTAGCTGGCCGAGAGGCTTTCACGCTTGCCTTGATCTTTGGGGCTAAACCCCCAATGAAACGAGCTATTCTTTTGGGTTTCGGGGTCACCAGATAAGGAACCAACCTTGACATTGTATTAAAGCTCGTAAGGTAAGCTTGGCAATCCAAATTCTTCATCACCAAGGACAGAAAATCCGACTCAATCTTTTCTACCTCATGCTGAGGGCAGTAGTTCTCCCTGATGAGGGCAACAAATTGTTCCCATGTCATATTGTATAGTGGAATCTTCCCTGTAGCTTGAATCAATGATCTCCACCAGGCTAAGGCCTCACCTTTGAACGATTGAGACACAAATTTTACCACATCCTTCTCAGCGCACCCGCTGATATCAACCACGGTGTCCATCTCATCCAGCCATGTCATGCAGTCTATAGCTCCTTTCTCCCCAGTGAAATCCCTGGGTTTACATGAAACAAAATACTTGTAGGAGCAACCCTTATCACGGGGTCCTTGATTCAATACAATCTTTTGAGATGGAGCACTTTGCTGATTTGAGGACTGACGATCGTCATCACCTTTCTTTAGCTCATCCCTCCTGGAGGGTGGCTTGTTGTGAGCCTCAGAATGAGTCTTAGGCTTGGAATGGGGTACTGATTGGGCTCTGCTCCGAGTACCACTTGTTTCACTATACTGCCTATCCAAGGCTTTTGTAACAGCATTGTCGATTAACGCTTGGAGTTCCGCGCCAGTCACATTGAACCTGGGGGCGTCATTATTCTCCTTTGGCCGACTGTTGATTTCATCAGAGTCCGCCATGTATCTTGAACTGTTACATAAGATATCGACGATAATTTATTTGGGAGTTTATTATGGAATTGCCTTTTAGGGCAATTCATTAACCATGGTAAGCATAGACCACATTTGGTTAATTTGTTACTCACATTTATTTAGGATTTTTTTTATTATAATTTATCCTAATTATCAAATAATTACATTATTATTAGCACAAAAGGCCTAGTCACAGGGACATTTTTAAATCATAAGCCATGATTTCAGAGAATCAAGGCATGAAGGTTTGAACATAGTTCTTTACCTTTTTCTGACAGGGAGTCGTAGACTACTACTGTCTTTTGTCTTATATGACAATGCGTATGGCCCGTAGGCACTATATTACCAATGTATGGTAAAAATATGATCATCTTAATTGATGATTTAAACCCATGATTTATAGATCATTAAGTTGGGTGAGGAAATCTTTTGAAGAATCCTATTATAAAAATGACGTGTGTGATTTTTAACGAATCACGTCTGCCAGGAGCGTTAACATGTTTTCAGATGTTAACAGGGATCCGAATCTTTTAAACAGGTCTTACCATCTTGGCCAAGTCTTATAATGACATACAGGATAGGTTATACCTTTAAGATTCTTAGTTAATATTTAAATAGGCATATTATTTTAAAAGGAATGATTTTTGATTTATTTATTTCATGTATAATATATTTATGCATATAAAGGCAAAAATGAAATTTATAAACTTAACATTCCATTAATTATTAAAAGGATTACACATTGCCCTAAACAGGACTTTTTAACAGAAACAATTTGCCTACGCAGGGGCTAAACCGACAACACAAGTCCACGCAGGGACCAAATACTAGAATAGATGTCCACGCAGGAACTAAAAGACAAGTCCACGCAGGGACTAAATACACAGATAACTGTCCACGCAGGGACTTGATTGAAATAGAAAATACAACAGTACATATAGGGATTTAATGATCCCTCTTCTTCTTCCCCTTTAGCAAGCTCGCTAGGCCCTTGAGGAATCCTCTGTTGTTCCTACGTTCTTCCTGGAACTCATGTTCCACTCGACTGAGTCTTTGGAGGATTTCCTCCTGTTCCGGTGGAGAAAATCGTGGTGGCTGCGATTGCTGCCGGATCGGAGGTCGAGGAGGTATTTGATACCCATGAGTTGGGTATCCCACTCCCCAAGGAGCTCCATATGGTCCTTCTGGGTGAAGAGCGTTGTAATTGGCCGCTACCAAGTATGGGTCATCTTCAGCGTAATTATAGTTGGTGTGAGCCGGCTGCTCAAATGGGTTGTACGCCATGGAACCGGCGTATGCAGGAATCGGGTTATCAAAACCCATCGGTGGTGGCTGTGGTGCAACTGGTACAGAGTTCACCTCTGGAATTGGGTTTGAGGGCCCACCAATTTGTGGGTCTTCATGCAGTGGCGGGTAGTGACTGCCACTGGAGTGTCGAGGGGTGCTAAAGTGGAAATCCCCTCCTCGCGCGGATATTCTTGCGCCTGTTCTCCGACGCCTTGGTGGTTCTGGAGGTGCTTGATGAACTGGCGGCGGTGGGGGCGGTGGCGTGACTGCCACGAATCACGAATCCCCAGAGGGATCCTGCTGCTGCTGCTGTTGTTGGTGCGGTGATGAATGGTGAGAAGGTGTGAAGTACCATTCATGTTGGTTAAACCTCGCTTGGTAACTGTCTGGACCACCGTAGGGTGATCCGTGGAAAGATGATCCATCGGAGATCTCGATAGGATGGTTGGGGGTTCCGGTTGCAGGCTCGACGGGATCCGTGTCCTCGTCTATGTCCATGGCATTGTCCTCTGAGAAGTGATCCTCCAGTCCCAATGGGTTAAAACCCACTGGTTCCTGAATATAATTCGCCGGGTTGAACCGGCCCTGAAAGACAGGAGTAGGGTCGCCGAAGGAATGATGCGAAAGGGATCGCTGGAGAGGTATATAGGAAGGTTGTGGGTTATCGGGCTTGTTTTCCGAGTGTGGCCCAAAAGAGTGACGGTAAGGAGGTGTTGAACTGTGCGAGACAGACCGTCTAGCGGGCTCAAAAAGGTTCCTCCTGTTTCCCTGTGGATCGGCACTCATAGTGGTAGAAGGAGTTCGCCGGTGTGAAGGCCCGGCCTCGTGATCGTTGGGGGCGGACATTGGCCCCTTGCCTCGTCCTCCTCTTCTAAATCTTGGTGGCATTTCCTGTTTAAACAAAAAAATACAACAAAGAAATATAAAGGACAAAGTAAAAAAATAAAAACAAAATTTGGATTATTCCTATTTTCTTGTCTAGACTCGAAAATTTAGGAATGTGGAATTGTGTCATTGAGATTAAACACAAAAGGGTAGTGTTGAATTCACTCAATGTTAGCTCTGATACCAACCTGTCACACCCCGATATTTCCACGTATTACCGGTGGGCCCGGTGGGGAGTATCGTGACGTGGTTGGTAACATTACAGTCAAACAACACAATATTTAAATGCACAGCGGAAGCAAAAGATAGATATATTCCAACTTTAATAATTGTAATATCAAGTATCACAAACAGTTGAAAGTAATCCACAGGTGGATAAAAAATAAATAGGAAACATTGTTCAACAGTTTTGACATCCCAGCTTGCGAGACTTATTGTGGACGCTAGGAGAAAGCCAGCCTAGTTCGCTTAGTACCTGCACTTAACCTTTTTGGGAAAATACGTCAGTTTACACTGGTAAATACAATTAACTGACTCATTTGAAAAGGTTTAATAAAATTGATTTGAATGCATGTGGCACAAACTTTTTATAACTTGGGATAATTATTTGAATATAATAATTGTAAACGAATTACATGTTCCTTATGCGTTCAGTAGCCCGATCCGTAGACCGGGTTAAAGATCAATAGACACACCACTTTATTTATTTATGCACTGACGGGTGTACGCCTACACCCCGTGCTCAGGTCGTCGCCATCTCGTAAGATGATGCCAAAGATATCCGGGACATGGTCATTAACCCCCCAAAGGCTTTAAGCAAACAAAACATTTCAAAACGGAACATATCAATGATTTAACCTCTATTCGATTAAAGATTCAATGCTGGACCAAGGGGTATTTTATATATCGTACCCCAAACCCGTATAAGGGAAAATAAGTTAAAAGTATTTACCTTTGCAAGTATCAATCACAATTAGCAAGTGCGTGTAGCTTTTACCGGGTCTCCTTATTCTGGAACGAAGGTTTATAATAACCTATTAGAATCCTAACGGTCTTTAATTTGGCCTTAACTTAGACCGGTTAGTTTTAAGGAAAGATACGGTTCAAACGCACGATTAAGGGAAGACCGGAATAGAATGTGATTTAGACCCGACAAGTTTGAAGACTTGTATAATATGGGTAATCTAACTATATTCTGTATTTTGAGATAAAAACGATAAGTTTGACACATTTCGGCTAATTTATGTAAACTAGTTACATAAACCAGACCGAACGCGCAAGAGGCGTAACGGGCAACCATGAGAGTCATTTACAGGTTTCCTAAGTTAATATGCCTTAAATATGTTGTGATATCAGTAGGATACCTTTCATTATGCCCAAAACGATTTTGATCTCAATTTAAGCCTCGTAGGGTTATTTTGGTCATTTTAAAGATTATAAAAGAGATTAAATGAAATTCTGAGATTCGGGTCCGAATACATCAGTAAAATAACTTATTTTAATAGTTCATATCAGTTAGTGATAAATCTTATATGACAAAATGGTTTTAAACCCAACTATGCGTTTAATACGCTTAAAAAGCCATTTTAAGCGATTTCCGGGTTATACAGGAAATCTGAGTTATCTTATCAGTTATAAAGTTCAAAATACTTCATTTATTAATTAAAATCAGTAGCAATTGGATTCGTGTCAAAATATTATGTAGAACTCATTTTATAACCAAAAAGGGTATAATCGGTATTTACCGAATCAACGCCATAACCTTAGGTTATGAGCAGGTTAAAAATAATTAAAAATATTTAAAAATTCCAAAATATTATATTACCTCAGTGGTAAAGGTTTGGTGACGAAAATTGGGTTTAGATAGGCTTTATGCTAATCGCGCCGTTTAATTAACAAAAAGCTTCTTAAGTGCGCTATTGAGCATAATTCCTAATCTAGACCTCTAACTGATATGAAACTTTAGGGACATGTTTATAATTCAGTAGAAAATATTATTGCCCTTTCACATATCCAAAATTCTCGTTTTATGGTCAAAAGGGCATATTGGTCAACATTAGGCAATTAACGGAAATATGTAAACGGATCGGTCAATCAACGAACCAACCACAGAGGGTTATACCAACATGTAACCTGGTCCTAAGGAAGCTCTAAGGCATTTCCAAATCATACTAAATCGGGTCAGAACTGAAGTCAAAGCAAAAGTCAAAGTTTTGCGACTTTCGGTTCCGAACCGGGTCTAAACAGAAAATTGTCGGATCAAACAAGCTTAGACCAGTTCTTATACTTATTACCAAGTTATATGAGTGACAAAATAGGTTACATGCCTTCTACATTGCTAATTACTTGTTATTTCGCAAATTAAGTTTCTGTTGACTTTTTATAAACAACTTTGACCCGACATTTGATCTAGTTAGAACGAGAATCAGAGGGTGCCCTTTTAAGGGTTTAATGCCCACATAATTACCAACTTATAACTACCTTCAATTCGACTAATCACTGGACCATTAATGATTAATCGCTAAGTCAAACGTTAATTACGACGGTTTGACTTTTAAGCTAATAACTAAGTAAAACTCAACTAAGGAAGGTCAAGGGTACTTACAGAAGTCCTATGCACGAATTGAGATGACTTGGGAAGGCACTTGTGATCCAGAAATGATCAGAAGTGGAGTGGTGATGGTATGATCAAAGTGGCAACATGAGGGGCCTTTATATAGTGCCTAAATCTCATTAGATTGTTGACAACAAGGTCTACCATTGGTCATGGATCATCCACAGATGTTCCCTAAGGTCTAAGGGCATGTAGGGGTCGCCCATGAAGTGAAAATATCTGATTTAAGTCGGTTATTGCGCTTATACAGGCTGCTGTCTCACTTTTCTGTATCTGGGGATCGGACGCGGCCCGCGTAAAGTTCTGTTAATTTTTACGCGGCCCGCTTGAGACCTGCTGTCAGATTTAAAACTTTTCAATTATTACATCTTGGCTCTTGGTCCTTCGAAAGGTCACCCAACCTTATTTCTTGCATTATGAGCCCTCCAAATTTACGTATAAGGGCTTCAAGACTTATACCCACTTTGTTAAGTCCTTGGTCACTTTATGTTTACCCGAAAAGTCATAATTTTCAACGTTGACGCTTTAACCCCTCGCATACGAATTTGATCATAACTTTCTCATACGATAACGAAACTTTATGAAATTTTTATCATGTATTCTAGTGAGCATAATTAATCGTTACAAAGCTTCGGGTTTGCTAAAAGGACACTCAGAGGTATACCTTAAACATGTTGACACATTTAGCCCCTGTAGTTTGTAATTCCTCACTTTCTTTCACATTTAGCTTCGTATGATCCATGATTTATTCGTTTAAGGTTATAAACATCATGTAGGGTTATTGTAAAGCGTATTTATCCATTGTTGACATTTTGAACCCGTATATTCACATACTTTTATTGTTTGTCAACTTTAGTCCCTCTAGAGTATTATTTCACACGTTCAAGCTTATGACACATGTCAATACATTATAGGACGTGAATTTTCGAGGTGTTACACGAGTAAAAGCTGGTTTTTGGGATAAAGCTTCAAAGAGCCTGCACCAAGTCACCGCCGCACCAACCGCCGAAACGGCCGCCGCTCAATCGTCCAAGTCCTCACGCCGCAAGAAGAAGAAGAACAACAGCAGCTCCAGCAACATAAACTGTGCTGTCACTACCACTGCTGCTCCACTTCAAGCCGTACCGGCTCAGCAACAGCCCCATCACCGTCCAGCACCAGTTACTTATGCACCACCAGCAAAGCGTGCATACACAGGCCCCCACCCTGCTTGCCCGACATGTTCATATCATCACCCGGTGGGTCTCGCCTGTCGTTTCTGCGCTCACTGCAACATGTGCGGCCACTTCAATGCTAACTGTCGTACTGGTCCCCGTCAAGCACCAGCTCAAGCCACTGCTCCTCAAGCTCTACTCCCAGCCCCGCAAGGCCAACAAGCAGCTTAGGCGCCCGCGATCAACGCCCGAGTCTGCTTCGCATGTGGTGATCCCAACCACTTTGCTAACATGTGCCCGAACAGGGTTGTGAAACAAGAGCCCCAGCAGCAGCAGTAACACCAGCAGCAGCAGCCTCAGTAGCAGCAACAAGCCGCACGCGCCAGAACCTTCAACCTCAACGTGCGCCAAGCCCAGGCTGACAACAACGTGGTCAATGGTACGTTCCTTGTGAATGGTATTTATGCTTCATGTTTGTTTGATACTGGAGCCGATAATTGATTTGTGTCGTTCGAATTTGAGAAACTCCTTAGTCGTAAGCGCTCCCATCTCCCCTCGACGTTCGATGTTGAAGTCGCTACTGGAAGAACTGTCGCCGTTAATTATGTTCTTCGTGATTGTACTCTTGAGCTCAACAATCACATCTTCCCAATCGACCTTATTCCGATGCAACTCGGAAGTTTTGACGTCATAATAGGCATGGACTTTCTTCGCGAAAACCATGCTGAAGTTGTGTGCTTCGAGAAGATGATTCGATTCTCGCTCGCGAATGGTGATTTATTGTGTGTTTATGGCGAAACTGCTTCGAAAGGACTCAAACTCATGTCGTGTGTCTAAGCTAGCAAGTATCTCCGCAAGGAATACAGAGCTTTCTTGGCTAACATTGTAGTAGCGGAGAAGGAAAAGGAAGGTAGTCCAGGAGTAAGCTATGTTCCCGTTGTATGTGAATTTCCGAAGGTGTTTCCGGATGATCTTCCAGGTTTGCCGCCAAGTCGCGATATCTACTTTCGTATCGACCTCATTCTTGGAGCCAACCCTATTGCCAAAACTCCTTACCGACTCGCACCGTCCGAAATGTGTGAACTCTCAAACCAACTCCAGGAATTACATGAGAAAGGCTTTATTCGCCCGAGCACCTCTCCTTGGGGCGCGCCAGTCCTTTTCGTCAAAAAGAAGGATGGGTCGTTCAGGATGTGCATCGACTATCGGGAATTGAATAAGTTAACTATCAAGAACCGCTATCCCCTACCTCGCATTGATGATTTGTTTGATCAGCTACAAGGTGCTATGTGTTTCTCAAAGATCGATCTACGCTCAGGCTATCACCAACTACGCATTCAAGAGGAGGATATACCCAAAACCGCGTTTCGCACTCGTTATGGCCATTATGAATTCGTTGTTATGCCTTTTGGTTTAACCAACGCACCCGCGGTTTTCATGGATCTAATGAGTCACGTGTGTAAACCTTATCTCGACCGTTTCGTCATCGTATTCATCGACGATGTCTTGATCTATTCCAAATCGAAAGCCGAACACGCGCAGCATCTACGTTTGGTTCTCGAGCTACTCCAGGGGAATCGACTCTATGCCAAGTTCTCCGAGTGTGAATTTTGGCTGGAGGAGGTTCAGTTTCTGGGTCACATTGTAAATAGTCAAGGTATTCATGTCGATCCTGCGAAGATTGAAGTCGTTAAGAGTTGGATTACACCTAAGAACCCGTCCGAAGTCCGTTCTTTTCTCGGACTAGCGGGCTATTATCGACGATTTATCGAAGGATTCTCAAAGATCATTGTGCCGCTTACCGCTCTCACGCATAAAGACAAGCCTTTTGTTTGGGGAACCGAACAAGAATCTGCTTTCCAAACCCTCAAACACATGCTTTGCAATGCTCCTATTCTCACTCTACCCGACGGAAACGACAACTTCATTGTCTATTGTGATGCTTCCAACCTTGGTCTTGGTTGTGTTCTTATTCAGCGGGACAAAGTTATAGCTTACGCATCTCGTCAGCTCAAAATCCACGAGAAGAACTATACAACCCATGATCTCGAGCTAGGCGCGGTTGTTTTTGCATTAAAGATTTGGCGACACTACCTGTATGGTACCAAGTGTACGATCTTCACCGATCATAGGAGCCTACAACATATCTTTAATCAAAAAGAACTTAATATGCGTCAACGCAGATGGGTAGAACTACTCAACGATTACGACTATGAGATTCATTATCACCCAGGCAAAGCAAACGTCGTTGCCGACGCTCTCAGTAGACGGAGCTATCTGCTCAGCATTTGTGATGTTCAAGCCCTATACGATCTCGAAACCCTCATCCGCGAAGCCCAGCATGCCTGTTTTAATGAACGCACACTGAAGAAGGAACGAATCTATCACGATGGAGCTCAACTTGTGAATAAGCCGAATGGGATATTCCACTATCTGGACCGAATTTGGATCCCTAAATGGACCGATCTGCGAAAGGTATTGATGGACGAAGCCCATAAATCCCGATATTCTATTCATCCCGGTGCCGACAAAATGTACCAGGACCTTCGCTACAAGTACTGGTGGCCGGGCATGAAAAGGGATATTACTCTCTACGTTGGAAAGTGCCTGACTTGTGCAAAAGTCAAGGCTGAACACCAAAGACCCTCTGGCTTACTCGAACAACTGCCGATCCCTATATGGAAGTGGGAGAGTATAGCTATGGACTTCATAACAAAGCTTCCGCACACGTCATCAGGTCACGACAGCATCTGGGTTGTTGTTGACCGTTTGACCAAATCTGCTCACTTTTTGCCTATATGGGAAGACTACAAGGTAGAACGATTAGCCCGAATCTACACCAATGAGATCATTTGTCGACATGGGACGCCTCGCGACATCATCTCTGATCGTGATGCTCGGTTTACCTCGTGTCACACCCCGATATTTCCACGTATTACCGGTGGGCCCGGTGGGGAGTATCGTGACGTAGTTGATATCATCATAGACAATTTATCACAGATTATATACACAGCGGAAGTCGAAAGATATAAACATTACAAACCGAATGGAAGTAATATCATTTATTACAAAAACGGTTGTAAGGGATCCACAGGCGGATCAAAGTTAAAAGAAACACTGTTCAGCAGATTTATAAACATCTAAGCTTGCAAGTCTCTTTATTGATGCTAGGAGTAGCCAGCCTATTCCGATTAGTACCTGCACTTAACCTTTTTTGGAAAATACGCCAGTTTTCACTGGTAAATACAATTAACCGACTCATTTTGAAAATGTTTAAAAAAATTGATTTGAATGCATAAGGCACAAAAGATCTTTTATAACTTGGGATAATTATTTAAAAATAAACTTGTTAAAGAATTACGTGTTTATTATACGTTCAGTAGCCCAGGCTGAAATCGGGTTAAAAATTAATTGACACACCACAAAATATAATCCCGCGGTGAGTTATTCTCGAACAGGCGGTTATATCTTTTTATATACGCACCGGCAGGTGTATGCCTACACCCTGTGCTTAGGTCGTGGCCATTTCAATGAATGATGACAAGGATATCCGGGACATGGTCATTAACCCCCTAAAGGCTTTAAACAAACAAAACAGATTAAACGGGTCATCTCAATAAATTAACCTTCATATGATTAACAATTCAATGCCCGACCAAGTGGTATTTTATATACCGTACCCCAAGCCCGTATAAGGGAAAATAAGTTAAAAGTATTTACCTGAGCAAATTATATAAATTTATCCCAGCCGTACAAATCAGCAAGTGCAAGTATCTTTTACTGGTCTCCTAAATCTGGAATGAAAGTTTTAATTAACCTATTAGATTCCTAACGGGCTTACTTAAGTTAAACTTAGACCGGTTAGTTTTAAAGAAAGGTATACGGTTCAAACGCAAGATTAAGCGAAGACCGGATTAGAGTGTGGTTTAGACCCGACAAGTTTGAAGACTTGTATAATATGGGTAAACTAAATACATTCTGGATTTTGAAGTAAAAATGATAAAGTTTGATCCGTTTCGGTTAATTTATGCAAACTAGTTACATAGTCCGTGCCGAATGCGATAAATGCACAACGGGTAACCAAATGAGTCATGAACAGGTTTCCTAAGTTAATATGCCTTAAATATGTTGTGATATCAGTATGATACCTTCCAATATGCCCAAAATGAATTTAAACTCAATTTAAGCCCCGTAGGGGTATTTTGGTCATTTACCTAAGGCATATAAACTACCTATCATACAACTAACTAAACGAATTGACCATAAGGTATAACCTCAGAAGGTTATTCCCTATACAACTATGGTCACCTATTGTGTTTGGTCGGATGCTAATGATCGACCAAACGGGTATAGTTCGAAAGTCTAAGCAGTTGTTTAGACCGCTTATCTTACGACCCTACATAAGCACTAAACCAAAAGTGACGAGTTAAACATGTTAAAACATGTTTAATGAAGTTAGAAAACAAGTTTGATATCAAGACAAAGGGTCTTGATACCCAAAAATAGTTTGGTTGCAAAATACGCATAAACGCGCATTTTGACCGAAACTATGACTCGTCACTAAGCCTAAATAGCGTGGTAATCAGTAGGTATAGTCACAAGAGACTATAACCATCGTGATTACGCTCACGTTATGAAGTTCAAACGAACTTCGTGTTGACCATTGACTGGTCAAAGCAGAAAGTCAAACACTGTTTGACTTTCCCGCTTAAAAACGCATAAAAGAACGAAAGAAGCTTACAAAGGGTCCAAGCTAGGAAGATCTAGATTCAAATTGCTCAGGTATGAAGTGTTAAACCCCAACTTAGAGCTATTTGAATCATATTGTGAGGAATGCGAATGAAGGTGTTGGGTTTATATAGATTTCGGTAAACCGTTAGGATCGTTCCTCGTAAACCGTGCTTGAATCATGACCTTACACTTGGGCCCAAGGTTTTAGAATACCATGGGAACATGTAAAACCATCAAATACCAGCCCATAGGGTGCAAAACCATGGGTTAAAACCATCAAAACCTCAAAAATGGACCAAGTTCAATGTATTTGCCAGAAATTTCAAAAATGGTCCCTGCACTTGTAAAACTTGTTTTTTTGGCACTTTTAAGCCCCGTTAACCCCATTTCAAGGCTCTAAAATAAATTTAAAGTATAGGGAACTTAAAATATGCTCAAAAACATCTCGGATGTCGGCTCGTTTGGTCGTACGGTTGCGTTGTTCGGTTAATTAAGACGGAAGTCGTAACGAACGCAAAAACGATCCAAATTAAGCGACGAATGGAATTTTATCATGCCAATCACTAAAATAAAATATTTTAATGATTATATAAATTTTTGGATGTCCGGATATATATTCAGAACGTAAGATATCCGCGAAAATGCAAACTTATGCACTTTTTGACGCTTTTAGTCCCTGTTGATCAAATAAGTTTATTTTTGCGCACCAAACACCTCTAAGCCTATTTCTAAGCTATGTAAAGGATATTTAGGGCATGTTTAACTTATTATCATATTCCGGAAGGTTCGATACCATACGAATCGGTATACTTTTGCAGTTTGACGTAAATAGTCCCTTAAATCGCACAAAGTAGGGCGAAATGTCATTTGATGATATCCAAGCCTTCCATGGCCCATAATGGGTATTCCCAAGCATGTGTTTAAATATTACTACGCTCGTGTTTGCTTAAATGGTCACCAAAAGGCGTAGATTCAAAAGTTGACGCTTTTGGGTCCCTCTAATGCGCAAACTTGCGTATATCATCGTTTAATAGCATCGAAGCCTTATGTAATCCATGTTAGGCACTCTTGAGAGTATTATTAAACATTGCGATGCTTCGAGTTTGTAAAAAGGTCACTCAGAGGTATAATTAAACATATTGACACTTTTAGTCCCTCTAACTTGCAAAGTTGCACGTAACTTTACTTTTAGGCATAAAAGCCCTTAATGGCCAATATTAGGCATTCCCGAGAGTATAATCAATTATCATGAAGCTCTCGGTTTGTTAAAAGGTCACTCAGAGGAAAGAATTAATATGTTGACGCTTTTAACCCTTCATCGCGCAAACTTTCAATTAATTACGCAAACGGCTACTCTTGATCAACAAGTGGCTCATTTGTGAACATGATTACCGTGTAACGTTATTCAGAGGCTTATAATAAGCATGTTAACATTTCCAGTCCTTCTATAATCAAAGTTTTTGATTTTTCGCAAAATTAGTCCCTCAAATTCAACGTTTGACTTTATTAAGGTTTATTACACGTGTCAATACATTATTGGACGTGATTTTACGAGGTGTTACATCCTCACCCCCTTAAAAGAAATCTCGACCTCGATATTTGCTAAAATAATGGAAGTAATTTCTGACATATTATGGACTTAACCTCCATAGCATATTTGGGGCCTCTCCAAGCACCCAAGGTGACCTTTATATTAGGTACATGTATCCTTTTGGAGCTTCTTAACCTGTCGATCCTTAATCGATACGTGTTTCTCATCAAATCATAAATCTGCATATCATTATGTGAAAATTCTCTCGACTTGTTGACGAAACATATCCTTAAATCACTAGTGTGGGATACATTGATTTCCATCAAGTTCCTCGGGTAAGTTTTAGCTTATAGGTTACCAAATCTTGATATGTTCGATTTCCTCGAATGATTCTATATATCAGAACTTAACTAGCCTGATAAATTAAAAATTTAGCACACCTTTCTTAGGGTGATACCTTCAATTGAACCTTATTCCTTATTAAGGACTCAAGAGGGTTGCGACTTTCATCAATCCTTGATTTTCCGTCGATTACTGGAAACTTTCAGACGGTTACGAATTTGTATGATCTTATTCGTTATTTCCAAGGTAATTTCAGGTCCTGCTAATTTGGATTTACCAAACTCTCGTCCATCAAATGGACGTTTGACATTCCATCTATACAAGGTCTCCAAAGGAGCAGCCTTGATACTTATATAACAATTATTATAGAAAAGCTCATTTAAGGTGAGATGGTCAATCCAACCACTGCTTAAAACCAATCTTAAGGAATAGCTAATCCTTACAGTTAGTCGAACAAACTGACGATCCTGGGCAGCTGATGGCGATTCTTACTTGTTGCCTAAATAGGGTTGCGGTCATCAATGCATAAGCAAAATGAACCGTCTTTCTTAATTAATAATACCGAAACTTTCAGGATTTGAATTAGGCTTTAAGAACCTTTATCTTAAATTCATCTAATTAGGGTCTCGATTCTTCCAATAATGATGGCACTAATCGTCATGGAGATTTCACGATAATGCAACCCTATGCGGGATGTAAATCTTAACTCTACTTGTCTTCGGAGGTAAACAGGGTACTTCTTTGGAGAAGATAGTCAAGACGCAAGGAGATTACAGAGATTTCCCAAATCTCAAGCCCCCGGTTCTTCTATCATTGCCTGTGCCAGATAAATGACACATTTTCTTTATAAGTCCACAGATTCCTTAATCAGAGACACGTACTTAGACAATTCCTACATTGGATATCTTCTTTGAATACCACTAGCCGACTCTAGTACCATATGACTATTAGGATATCTCAGTGGTTCCATACATTAAACCTCCATACTGATCAGGCATGGAAGCAATCTATGGGACGTACTAGGATACGCCAATCCTCATATGGCTCCTTTATCGAGCATAGTCTAGCATTCGCAGTTGATAGAAATCAATGATATAACAAAATAAAATAACATATATCATCGTACTCGATCTGGAGAAAGAGTACTTTAGATTTTCATGAATGAAGATTATAGGACGAAAATAGAAGTAAGGGTCTCTTAAGATTCTTGTTGGTAAGTTTTACCTTACACTTAATGTCTGGAGTTCTTATACGGGATTTCTAAGAGTTTGCTAAGCTTATGGTCTTATGAGAGACTCAGTAGCACCTGAATCCAAACGTAATTCTTAGCAATAAGATCACAATAAGGGGTTTATCTGGTGTCATCCTTGATATGAACTGCCTCTAACATTCATCAGGAGGGTTTAGGCGCCTCCATTCTTAATTCTTCTATACTTAGCTATAAAATCTTTGACAGTTTTAGGGCAGTTAGCTCTGATGTGGCCCTTAATGCCACAACCGAAACAGACTGCATTCCTTTTGTTTCTATATTCAGGGAACTACAGATGCCACACTGCTTTGACCTTCAGTCTGTTAGACACTGTCCCAGTGCCTTTTTTTGCAGGTCATGCATACAGGCTCCTCAGATCTCTGGGAGTTATCCTTTTCCCTTTTTCCTTTCTTTGGTAGTCTCAGATTTGACTGATTTACTTCCTAACCCATCTAATGTGAGTGGCAGAGATAGATCCATAATGGATTTATAAGAAGCAGACTTTGACATCTTAACATGCCCTCTTATTTCTGATGCTAAACCACCAACATATATAGTGCATTATGCTTAGACTCTGGGTTTACTGAATAGGGTACTATCCCAGACAATTAGCTAAAGTCTATAACGTTCTGTTTACAGTCTAGATCCATCATGGTGAGAATCAGAAAATTCTTATTCCACCTTTTCCATTCCGTGTTGCAGACAGCCGGTTTTTTCTGATTAGTCCATGAACCTGGATCATCCCAATTTGTGTAAGAGTATTCTTCCTGTAATCTTATTAAAGTCTTCCGCCAATTAAGGGCACTGGCCTTGAATGACTGTGATACATATATCATAATGTCTCTCTCAGCACAACCGCTGATGTCCATAATGGTTTCTATTCCATCCAACAATTTCATGCAATCAATGGCCCCTTTTTCGCCATTTAAGTCTCTTGATTTGCAAGAGACGAAGTACTTTTAAGTACATCCTTTAGAGGAATGGGGCTCCTCACTATATATCATCTTATTTAGTTCATTTTTTTGCATTCGAAGTATGAACAAAGCTCTTTTTCATGATCAGAGGGAATATGATTTAGAGCGAGTAGCATTCTGCTCTTTGAACCTTTTCATGACCTTTCTCATAGCCTTTCTAACAGCTGCGTCAGTCACATTAACCTTGAGGTTCACATTTGTTGCATCATTAGCATTTTTCGCATCATCAGTATCGCAACTGTTATTTGTCTCATTCAAGTTTGCCATACTTGAAGCTTGGCACTAAATGCCAAAATTAAACAATTCCTTAATTGCATTTCTATAGCGAGTCATCACCCTGATGACCTAACACACATTAACCATGGTATTATTAAACCATATAAGCTAATAGGGTATGAACATTCCTAATGAATGTTATTTGAATGTACATTAATTACATTCAGCCTAGGTCACAAAAGGACCATCAATGGCCTTTAGGGTTTGAACCGAGTCCATTACCCTTTTGACAGGGGATCAAAATGTCACAACCGTCTTTGTCATATTGATGATTTTAGATAGCTCAAAGGCTTGCCATAATGGCTTTCTAAAATAGGAAACATTAGTCCGTCAGGAAGGACATAAATAATCATATGGCACGAAGGCCTTGTCGCAGAGGACGTTATAAGATATGGCAAAAAACGCCTGTCACGGAGGACATTAATTTATAAGCCGCAATCTTATTAGATTAGGGGTTTTAAGATTTAAACCTAGTTCTTCACCATTGGACAGGGAGTCATAGACTACCATTGTCATCGTCTTGAAAGACGATTTATTTTGGCACATAGGCAAATCATAGGACATCATTAATGGATGCTTACATATATACATATATGTATATATATATATATATATATAATTATCTTCATTGAGTATATTAGTCATGATCTTATCGATCTTATAGACCATAAGGCTTGGGCATTGCCCATTACCTTCGACGATGTACCATAACGGTCACATTTGACAATGTCTCTAATGGACAATATAGTATATAACCTGTAAGCGAGATAGATCCTATTGGTGATTCAGGATAATGCCACGAAGGGTAATACAATAAACACACTTATATATAGGAAGTACCAGCAGCGTATCCACCATGTGTTTATTGTATTACTCTAGTTTCGTTATCTAAATCACCGTCAAGATACACATAAATCATAATCATCGAGTCGGAAAGTACTTCTTGAAATCTCACTATGAAGATAGGAAGACCTAAGACTGTACTTCAAATATCTTATAAAATAAAATGATCATCGTATCAGATGATATTAGTCATGATCGCACTGATTATATAGACTATTAGGGTTGGGTATAACCCACCACTTTGAACAGGGGATTATAAAGACCACCACTAACTTTGTCTTATCTCTAACAGAATAAAGTATAGCCCGTAGGCATTTCATCACTAGGGATGTTAATATTATGATCATCATACTGATGATACTAATCAGGATCGCATTGATCATACAGACTATGGGATTTTAGCATAGCTCACCCCCCCCCCCCTTAGGCAAGGAATTAAAAAAAATTTACAATTGCCTTGTCACGATTGGACAATATAATATAGCCCATAGGCAAAACATTATTAAGGATGTTAAATTTAATCATCATATTGATGATTTTTAGTCATGATCTCATTGATCATATAGACTATTAGGCTTGAGCAAAGCTCACTACCTTGAAAAGGGGATCATAAGGATCACAATGTCAATGTCACTAATGGACAATATATTATAGCCCGTAGGCAAAACATCACTAAGGGATGTTAAATAACATGATCATCATATTAGATGATATTAGTCATGATCGCATTGATCATATAGACTGTTGGTGCATATTTGTGACAACAACTTAGATTTGGTCTTTGGATATCTTGTAATTAGTTAAAATGATAAACGGTTAGCGGGTTTAGCTTTGTAATAGTTAGTTATAGAGTTTGGGCTAAACAAAACCCACATTGGGTCTAGGGGGTCGAATTGGGCTTGGCCCATGTTGGAAACCTTGGCCCAAGTTGCAAACTTTGTGTTATATAAACAAGGCTTTGCTTTAGGGTTTAGGTTAATCAGCCAAAACAGGTTTTGTGAGGAATTTCGTGAAAGGCAATAGGCTTGGACAAAATTTGTGTTGGTTAGGGTTTTGATTGATTGTAATTCGTGAGATTGATAATCAATAGAAACCCAGTTTAATTGGAATTATGTTTCTACTCGTTTCTGTAACAAATCTGATCTAGAGGATTCCGCACTCTAGGTTAGATATACAATTCTGTGACGATCCATACGAACCAGGGGACCTATAATTGGTATCAGAGCATTAGGCTCTTGAAGGCTCGGTTCAGAATTGTGCTTGGCAGAAACAGGGAGGTTTTTTTGAAAATTTTGAAATCTGAAAAATTAGGGTTTCGAAATTTTTTGTGGTTTGATACAATTTTTCGAAAATTTTTGGCTGTTTTGATCTTCTGCAGTGTTTGTTTGGTGTTTTGCAGGATTTCTAGAAAGTTTTTGTCGATTCTGGAAAAGTTGTTGGCTGAAAGACTTGAAGATTCGAAGACTGTTCTTCATGTTCTTCGTGTTTTTCGATCAGTTCTTCACATTTTTCGAAAATATTGTGCTGATTAGGTTGTTTGATTTTGCAGATTTGTGTTGGAGAGGAGATAAAATCTTCAGAATTTCGATCAGATTAAGTTTCCAATTTTACTGGACCAGCGAAATTGACAGACCTGCGAAATTAACTGACCAGCATATTTATCGGCGAAATTAAATCCAAAGGCGACTTTGGTAACCGTATAATTTTCCACAGCGAAATTATCACGATTTCGGCGACTTTACCAGTCGTCGTAATTGAGAAATTGACTAGCGAGATTAACCTGTTGAGCGAAATTGACCTGACAACATAATAACCAGCGAACTTAAGTAACCCAGCGAAATTAATCAGAGGACATACCAACCAGTGAATTTAACCAGCGCATTTAGGTTGGCTCTTCAGCATATTTAATAGCGAAATTAAAAGGGGTGGAATTTTTTTTGGCAAGCATCGATAAAATATGACTGTTTTGCAAATAGAAATTGATCCGTAGCTCGTTTGACAGAACCGAATTCGGTTTTCGACATTAGATATCATTGGATTCGTCTTTTCGAGACTATTCTAACGGTGTAATTTGCTAACCACTGTTTTCGGAGATATTTTGTACGGTTTTAACAGTCTGCTACGTTTAAAATGTCGAACATGTCTACTTTGAATGAGCTTTTGAAGATGGAGCATGAGGTTGGCACTACCAACAAACCGCCTAAGATGATGAAGGTGGAAAATTATTTGACATGGAAGGATCGTTTTCAATCCTTCGTTAAATATCAGGACACGCGCATGTGGATATGTATTGAAGATGGGTATACAAACCCAACACACGACTTTGAGGGTAGACCACGTAGAACTGCCTATGTGAACAAGGAAGAGGCTGATAAAAAGATGTATGAGACTGAAAAGAGAGCCTTGGCTGCAATCAAAATGTCCTTACCTGATAGCATCAAGCATACCTTCAAGAAGTACACAAATTCAAAGGATATGTGGGATGCATTAGAGAAAAGATACGCGGGAAATGCAGATGTCAAGAAGAACAAAGTTGATCTACTGAAGAAGCAGTTTGCTGTTTTCAAGTACATGAAACATGAGTCACTTGAGGACATCATTACTCGATACTACCATCTGATGTCGGAAATGGAAAATTATGAGATAGAGTGCTACACTGACGTAGAAAAGAATGACAAGCTGTTCGATGCCTTACCTACTAAATGGGATATCTACACTCTCATGATCAAGGGAGAAGCAGATTATGAGACAAAAGAGCTTGAAGAAGTGGTAGGAAAGCTGAGAGCTTATGAGCTCAGTATGAAGAAGAAAGACACTGGATATGATCAGGTTCAAGATCCAGGGATTTACAATGGGCTTACATCTTCTTCATCTCACAACGCTTCTAGTGACTCTGCTACTGCGTTTCTATCGTGTGAGAATGAGCAGGTCACAGTAAATCAGGATGGTGATGTGTGTTTTGTAGCTGCTTCAGGAGGATCAACAGGAGCCAAGAGAACATCAGCTACTAAGCAGAGTAGTGGTGTTAAGTCAATGCCTATGAGTGTTAAGTCTGCAGAAGAGCGTCTTGCTCTACTTGCTTCATTTGTTGCTTCATATGAAAACTACATTCAGGGGAAGATGTCTGATCCTGCCACTTTAGATGAAGATTACGATCAGATTGACCCTGATGATCTTGAAGATATGGATTTGCAATGGCAAATGGCCATGATTACTAGACGAGTGAAGAGATTTATGAACCAAACTGGAAGGAAGTTTATAGGAAAGACGGTTGGTTTCGATAAGACCAAAGTGAGATGCTTCAACTGTCAAAGTTATGGGCATTTCGCTAGGGAATGTCAAAAACAAAAGCAGGAGACTTCGAGTCAGAGTTCAAATAATAGGAATGCATCAAACAACTCTAACTCAAAAGCGCTGATCTCTACAGCTAGAGAAGGTTCATATGACTGGAGTGTTCACTTGGAAAATGATGACAATGTCACTCAGGCATTCATGGCAGAAATTGTACCAGTTGATGAAAGTGAAGCTGTAGTAGATGATGCTGAAGTTGAGAAGAAAAGTGAAGCTGAGGTAGATAAGGCTGATCAGAAAACAGATGCTAAAGAAGAAAAGCAAAAGTCTGACCATGAAAGGGAAGCTGAAGAAAAGGATGCTCAATACAAAAGAATGGAAGCTCAACTTGCAGCTCTAATGGCCAACCTTGACAAACAAACAGGAGAGGTAAAGTCTAATTCTGTGTGTTTAAAATGTCGTGAACTACAAGGTGAGGTAGACAGGTTGTCAACACAAAACCAAAGTCTGGTGGGCTAGATGTCTAACATTAAAGAATCAAACTTTTTTGCTAAAAGAAACGAATCTTTATACTTGAAGAAAATAAAAGGTTATGAAAGTAAAATTGAAGCGTTAACCTGCAAATTAAACAAAAAACTTCAAGTCATAGACTTAGCTCATGAAATGATGGCTGAGAAAACAAAAGAGATTTCTGAAAAATGCAAAGAGTTGTCAGATGCACAACTCAAAATTGTTGAACTTGAAAAGAAATTAGGTCAATTCAGGGACTCTACTTTTGTAATGAAACATATGATGGGTGGCTTGAAGAAGAGTAATGACAAAACCAGTGTGGGATTCCATGGTTTCAATGAAGTTCCACCTCCTGTCAGTCATGACTATTCTTTCTTGCCTGATGAAGATGATCTCATGGACTTTGTGTCAACATCACCAAGTAGTTCCACATCAAGTCAAGGTAATGAGTCTGCGTGTGATGATGCTAAGAAGAATAATAACAGCAAACCAGTTTTGAAAAAGAAAACTTCACATCCTAAGAATAAGAATCCAACTGTTGTTAAACAGATTAATTTTGTTCAAGGAAGTGACATGAAAAACGAAACAGCTGTTATTGAAAACGAATCTAATGTAGAGTTTGCTAAAAACAAGAACAAAGAAAATTCTGAAACTAAGCAAACTGAACCAAATTCCTCTAAGGCATCATCATCAAAACCTGAATCTAGTTCAAAGGCTTCAGATAAGAAGTCTTCAAAAAAGAGATCGTGCTTCAAGTGTCACACAAAGGGACATGTAGCTAGCTGCTGTCCTAATAAAAAGAATGAAGCACAAGTGAGTGAGAAAAAGAGAGAGAAATCACCTGAGAAGAAAGGTGATAATGAGGAGAAAGTTGCAAATTCTCCAAAGAAATATGCTCCCAAGTAACCAGAGGGTGTTGCTGTTAGTGTAGATAAGGCAGAAAAAGGAACTCCACAAGTTCCTCGTTTTCAAAGAAATCAACCAAGATTTCAGCCTAAATCTCCACCAGGAAGATATGAGAGACCTAGAAGCAGTTCACCAAGAATGAACAATCATAATACAAATAATTTCAGGAGTCAAGGTCAATATCAAAATCGATACCAAAATGATGGTGGTCGAACTTTTTATAACAATGGCTTTAGAAATTACAACAATAATGCTTCTTGGAATCAAAATTCAAGGTACCAAAATCAAAATTTCCAAAGGTCAAATAGTCCAAACACATATAGGAACCCTCAGGACCAAAGACCTAGTGGAAATCAAAATCAAATTCCATCAACAGGTCTGAGATCCAAGACTCCAGTTAGGAGTAATGGATATTGGATGGATGTTCCAGTAGTTGGTGAATTTGGACGACCCAAGACCATTAAGGCTTGGGTCCCCCAATCTAACTAATTTCTTAGTTGGTGTGTGTAGGAGCTGCTAAGGAGGATTATCAACTTATGGTATGTTGATAGTGGCTGCTCCAGGCACATGATGGGGGATGCGAGATTGTTGACTGAGTTTGAAGATTATGATGGTGGAAATGTGAATTTTGCTGGTGCTAAAGGTGGTAGAATTACAGGACGAGGAAAAATGACCAATGGGAAGATCACACTGGACAAAGTGAACTATCTGGAGCAGCTTAAACACAATCTGATGAGCGTGTCACAAGTCTGCGACAAGGGTCACTCGGTCCATTTTACCAAGAATGAAGCATTAGTGTTGAAACCAGGTTTGGTAATTCCGGACGATTGGATAGTGATGAGAGCGCCAAGGAGAAATGACACTTATGTCATGGACATGGGTGCTAAGGATCTAACTGCTGTGGTGGCGTGTTTATTATCAAAAGCATCTGAAGCTGAATCGATGTTGTGGCACAGACGCATGGCCCATATTCACTATCGAAAAATGAATTACCTTGTTAAAAATGAGCTAGTGAAAGGGGTTCCAATATAGAGGTTTCAAGTGGAAGATAAATGTCTTCCATGTCAAAAGGGAAAACAACACAAGAAACCTCATAAATTAAAAACAGTAAATTCCATAGATGCCCCTTATGAATTACTTCACATGGATTTATTCGGTCCAGTGAACGTGAGGAGCATAGGTGGGAAGTACTATTGTCTTGTTGTTACTGATGATTACTCACGATATTCATGGGTTTTCTTTTTAGGTACAAAAGATGAGACGGCAGAGATGCTAATAGATCTTTTTACGAAATTGGAAAACGTCCATGATGCAAGGATCAAGAGGATAAGGAGTGATAATGGCACGGAGTTCAAGAATCGAATTCTGGATCTCTACTGTCTACGAAAGGGAATTGAACATCAATATTCTGCTCCTTATACACCTCAACAAAATGGAGTCGCTGAGAGGAAAAACAGGACGTTGATTGAAGCCGCTAGGACTATGCTTTCAGATTCAAAGCTACCAGTTCTTTTCTGGGGAGAAGCTGTGAATACAGCTTGCTACGTCCTAAACAAAGTCTTGACTGTTAAACGTTTTAATAAAACTTGTCATGAATTGATGTTTAACAAGAAACCAAACTTAGAAGGCTTTGAACCATTTGGATTACCCTGCACCATTGTGCGAAATAAAGATAAACAAAAATTCGGTGAGGTGGCTGACGATGGCTACTTTCTAGGTTACGTGCCTGGCACACCGAACAAAAGGGTTTTTAATCTAAAAACTGGTAAAATTGAGATTGTTTACAATGTTGAAATTACTACATACAAACCTCAACAACCAACGAGTGGTCCAGCTATATTATATGATTATGAAAGCACCTTTAAATCATTTAATATTCCTGAGTTTTCTGATGCAGATGAATCTCAACTGATTCAAACAGTGATAAGTAAAGACGATGAAGGCGAGTTCATGCCTAGATCGAACGTTGATATGACAGATGCTCCGGAAACTTCCCAAGGTGCTGCTGATCTTGATTCAAGCGATAATGAACCTGAACCCAATCAGGGGGAGGATTTCATTAATCCATTTGCGGATCAGAACATTCAAGGGGATGTTGGATCAAACCTGGGTGATAATCTTGAAGTTGATATTGTTGCTACTACACGAGCAAATAGAGATCATCCAGTTGACATGATACTTGGAGATCAAACTGCAGGTGTTCAGACAAGGAGAAGCATAGTAGCGAATTCTGGTTTATTTGTTTCGATTGAGAAGACTGGGATTGTGAACGAGTTCTTATATAGTTGCTTTATTTCCCAAGAGGAGCCGAAGAACATTCATATGGCTCTTAAAGACAATTCATGGGTTGAAGCTATGCAAGAGGAATTGGCACAGTTTGCAAAGTTGAAGGTTTGGGAGTTAGTTGACCTTCCTAAATGTGAAAGAGAGATTGGCACTAAATGGGTATTTAGGTGCAAGAAGGATGAAAGAGGAATAGTCACGCGAAACAAGGCTCGATTGGTGGTAAAGGGTTTCAATCAGCAAGAAGGGATAGATTACAATGAAGTGTTTGCACCAGTAGCAAGGTTGGAAGCAATTCGTTTGTTCATGGCCTTCGCTTCATTCAAGGGCTTTAAAGTTTACCAACTAGACGTGAAGAGTGCATTTCTTTACGGGAAAGTCCAAGAAGTGGTGTATGTCTCACAACCAGATGGGTTCGTTGATCCTGATTATCCAGATCATGTGTACAAGCTTGATAAAGCTTTGTACGGATTACATCAAGCTCCCAGGGCGTGGTAGGAGACACTGTCAACACATCTGATCAAGAATGGTTTTGAAAGAGGTCAGATTGACAGTACACTGTTTATAAAGAGGAAGAAGGAAGATTTTCTACTGGTACAGGTGTACGTGGATGACATCATCTTTGGGCCATCTGATGAAAACATGTGTAAAGAGTTCGAGAAGGTGATGAAGAGCAAGTTCGAAATGAGCGCTATGGGTGAGTTGTCTTACTTTCTGGTATTACAAGTTGAATAGAAGGAGGATGGGATGTTTATTCATCAAACAAAGTATGTGTATGACATTTTGAGTCGGTTCAAAATGAATGATTGCTCTACTTTCAAAACACCCATTTGCGAAAATCACAATCTTGGCCCAGATCATGAAAGTACTGAAGATGTTGATCCAACACAATACAGGGCAATGATTGGTTCTCTAATGTATTTGACTGCTTCAAGACTTGACATTATGTTTGCAGTATGCTTGTGTGCCAGATATCAAGCTAATCCAAAAGAGTCACACATGAAAGCAGTGAAGCGTATTCTTCGTTACTTGAAGGGGAAACCTAAACTTGGGTTGTGGTATCCAGCTGATAGTGATATGAATTTTGTTGCTTACACTGACTCAGACTTTGGGGGATGCAAGTCGAACAGAAAGTCTACAACAGGTGGTTGTCAGTTCTTAGGAGGCAGGATTGTGTCTTGGCAATGCAAGAAGAAATCTTGTGTGTCTACCTCTATGTGTGAAGCTGAATATATTGTTGCGGGTAGCTGCTGCTCTCAGGTTCTCTGGATTCAACAGCAGATGCGCGATTACGGTTTGGATTTCACTCGTACTCCTATTATGATAGACAATAATGCCACAATTTCTATAACTAATAATCCCGTGAAACACAGTCGCACAAAACATATTGATATTCGTCATCATTTTATACGGGATTGTGCTGAAAAGAGACTAATTGAATTACATCGAGTCGACACACTAGATAACCTGGCAGATCTTTATACTAAAGCTTTTGACAGGGCTCGCTTTGAACATTTAGTCGAACTCAACGAGATGGGGAATCCTGAATAACTGGTTTTTCATAAGAATTTTGTAAATAGTTTACTGTTTTCTTAAAAAAAATACAAAAACATTAAAAAATAAAAAACATAAAAAAATAGAAAATCAAAAATGAGTTATCACTGTGTGAAAAAGAAGAAATGATAGTACATCAGCAAGTTAGACTGTCACACTGAAACTGAAATTGAAATGCTTATGTGTGATAGCAGCTTCATTATATGATATATCAGTAGGCAAAAAGCATGAAATAATCAACTTACCAATGTGATATAAACCTAAACGAACTGAGTATGAGTGGGGAACACATCAGTGGTGTATGGTTTAATGACCTTAAATCTTGCGTTGATAGATTACCAAAATCTGAGGTTTTGGGTCTTTATACTGTTATTTCATCTGGGGATATCAGGCTTGTCCTTCTGCTGCATCCAGATACATGTTGACCTAGGCACAACCAGGATATCTTAAAAGAGCAAAAAATTCCAAATCCCATAAATGAAGAAGCTTTCCTAGAGAGTCATTCAAAATGTGCAAAATGCATAAATCGTACCAAAAATGGTATTTGTCTTAGCCCTCGTTAGATATTTTGGTCTCTTTGCTGTACGGAAGTACTGACCTGATCACCAATTATCTAAACATTGAAAAACAAAACGAATGAATTCAGTATACTCACCTACTACGATGAATCTTTGTGCATACCTTGATCGCGGGGGTATATCCTGAAGTGGGACACACTAATATTTCAGTATTAATATTACCTTAACGTATCATACGGTAATGGAACTTGAAATGTCCATGCATTTTGTTTAAGTGGACAAGCATACTGGTAATCGTCTTGAACTGCTTTTCACGAAAAATTAAATAAAGAATTATCTAATTGTGTGAAAACAGTTTGATTTTGCTGATATGATCTTCTTACCAGTGATTCTCACAAAAATAGAGTGTTTATTGCTTTTGTTATTTACTTGCTTTCAGAAAATATAAAAATCCAAAAATAGTGTCTTTTTCTGTTTAAAATTCTTAACGTACGGAAAACTGTTATTCTTGGAGGAATTGTTACTGATAGGGGGAGACGGTGTTGGAAAGTGAGTTCAAAATTTTTAAATCATCCGGGTTATAGGGTGTGTGATTAAAAAGTTTTGCGTGTTGGTGATAAATTGAAAATGCTTAATCTGTGATACAGTTTAACTATCTCTTGAATAATAATAATTTATTTAACTTTGTTGAAAAATTCTTATGGTTTCTCGAGATGTTTGTTTTATAGTACACAGATTGAAGCGGTATGTTGCTGAGAAGTTGCTGTGAAGATGAGAGTTTGATTGGATGCATGGTAGAACCTCCTTTCTACATTACAAACAAGTTGAAGAGTTTGAAGATTGCTATACATATGCTGAACTGGAGTTTACTCAAACGCTAAAGTTTTTGAAGATTTGGTGATTGGATGCATCAGCTTAGGGGGAGTCTCTGTTGCTGACAGAAGCTGTTAAAGCTGAAGCTATCCAAAGACCAAAGACAGTGCAAGACTACATGAAGAATGCAAGATGACTGAAGACAAAGTTACTTTATGAAGCTATTGTCAAGGGGGAGTTTGTTGGTGCATATTTGTGACAACAGCTTAGATTTGGTCTTTGGATATCTTGTAATTAGTTAAAATGATAAACGGTTAGCGGGTTTAGCTTTGTAATAGTTAGTTATAGAGTTTGGGCTAAACAAAACCCACATTGGGTCTAGGGGGTCGAATTGGGCTTGGCCCATGTTGGAAACCTTGGCCCAAGTTGCAAACCTTGTGTTATATAAACAAGGCTTTGCTTTAGGGTTTAGCTTAATCAGCCAAAACAGGTTTTGTGAGGAATTTTGTGAAAGGCAATAGGCTTGGACGAAATTTGTGTTGGTTAGGGTTTTGATTTATTGTAATTCGTGAGATTGATAATCAATAGAAACCCAGTTTAATTGGAATTCTGTTTCTACTCGTTTCTGTAACAAATCTGATCTAGAGGATTCCGCACTCTAGGTTAGATATACAATTCTGTGACGATCCATACGAACCAGGGGACCTACATAGACTATTATGTTTGGACATAGTCCAATATTTTTAGACAGGGAGTCGTAGACCACAACTGTCGTGTTGTCTTATTGGACAACAAGTTTAGCCCGTAGGCACTTCATCACAAATGGATGTTTATATTTTGATCATCACATTGATGATACTTGCCATGATCAAATTCGATCATATATGCTTTAAGGCTTGGACGCAGTCCAATTACCTTGACGGCTGGTGTGGTTTCTCAAGTCACACTGCCAGGAGTGTTAACATGTTCTCAAATGTTAACAAGGATTAATTTGTCTTAATGGTTACACAATATTACCATGATCGCATTGATCATATAGGTTTGGAGGCTTGAACATAGTTCACCACCTCTGGATAGAAGGGGTATCTCCCTTAACTATCATGGTAAAAGGAATAATTATCCTTTACTACCGAAGGTTTTGGCCAATTTATGAGGACTTGCCACTTGGCAGGGGTAAACCATTAAGAAGATCTTTTGAATAGCAGATCGATAAGGTTCGAATAAAATTCATACTAATGATTGATAAAGGACGATATGAGTACCTATATAATTTTTTTTTTCAAAACTCCCAATAAATCATTAGGAAATTTTACCATAGTGCCTCAAACAGGACTTTTAATATCATACTTGTCCATAGAGGACTTAAAAGGAAATTATAAGTCCGGATAGGGACTATAAAAATATCATATGTCCGTATAGGGACTATATTAAAATAGTTTACCCATGAAAGGACTATAATAAAATATCAGGTCTACAAAGGTTGTGATGAAATATCATGTCCACTAAGGGACTTTAATGAAATCTCGTGTCCACGTATGGAACATAATAGGGTATAATGTCCATGAAAAGACTATTTGAAGTATAATGTCCTTGAAGGGACTATTATTAAAAGATAATATCCTCAAAGGGATTTTCAATAGGTAGACGTATATATTTATGGGGTCTTATTAACAGAGGTAAGTCTATAAGGACTTTGATGAATTAATATGTCCACGAAGGACTACAATAATTAAATGCCCAAACAGGGACTTAAATGAAAAGAAGTATGATGGAAGGAGGGTCTTCTAATGTCTTCTTTCCCTTATTCTGATTGTTTCTTCATCTTTATTTGTCGTACGCAGTAGCGACTCTGAAGATTTTAGTGAATAAATAATATTTCAAATCAGGACCCATTGCAGAAGTAGAATCCAAGGATTCAATGATTAAAGGAATGACATGGATTACAGATTAGGTTTTGACTAGTATAGTCTAAGTTTGAAATTTGAAAACTCGGAGGTAAGAAATAGGGTTTAATGACACCCACATGTATCATCTTCAATATGGGAGCCTCAGGGACCTTCTGGTATGGACTCCGTAGTCTGGATAAGGGTTTAAACAAGTTTGGTTTTTGGGAATAGATTCATAAAGGTCTTTCCTCCAACTGGTTGTACACTTATCCTAGCCGTGGTACGAAGCTTGGCCTTTCTAGGCTTCGGATGTGGAGAATTTCCATCGACAGCTTCCTTGCCTGGCGATATATTCAAAATACATAAAATCGAAAGCAATGTTCACTTAATAGGGATGAGAGCATTCCTATGTTTAGTCTAGACTCAGAAGATCTAAGGAATGTGCTACTGTGTCATTTGAGATTAAACACTAAGGGCTAGTGTTTAATTCACTCAAACGTTGGCTCTGATACCAACCTGTCACACCCCGATATTTCCACGTATTACCGGTGGGCCCGGTGGGGAGTATCGTGACGTAGTTGATATCATCATAGACAATTTATCACAGCGGAAGTCAAAAGATATAAACATTACAAACCGAATGCAAGTAATATCATTTATTACAAAAAACGGTTGTAAAGGATCCACAGGCGGATCAAAGTTAAAAGAAACAATGTTCAGCAGATTTATAAACATCTAAGCTTGCAAGTCTCTTTATTGATGCTAGGAGTAGCCAGCATATTCCGATTAGTACCTGCACTTAACCTTTTTAGAAAATACGCCTGTTTTCACTGGTAAATACAATTAACCGACTCATTTTGAAAATGTTTAAAAAAAATTGATTTGAATGCACAAGGCACAAAATATCTTTTATAACTTGGGATAATTATTTAAAAATAAACTTGTTAAAGAATTACGTGTTTATTATACGTTCAGTAGCCCAGGCTGAAAACCGGGTTAAAGATTAATTGACACACCACATAATATAATCCCGCGGCGAGTTATTCATGAACAGGCGGTTATATCTTTTTATATACGCACCAGCAGGTGTATGCCTACACCCCGTGCTTAGGTCATGGCCATTTCAATGAATGATGACAAGGATATCCGGGACATGGTCATTAACCCCCCAAAGGCTTTAAACAAACAAAACAGATTAAACGGGTCATCTCAATAAATTAACCTTCATATGATTAACAATTCAATGCCCGACCAAGCGGTATTTTATATACCGTACCCCAAGCCCGTATAAGGGAAAATAAGTTAAAAGTATTTACCTGAGTAAATTATATAAATTTATCCCAGCCGTACAAATCAGCAAGTGCAGGTATCTTTTACTGGTCTCCTAAATCTGGAACGAAAGTTTTAATTAACCTATTAGATTCCTAACGGGCTTACTTAAGTTAAACTTAGACCAGTTAGTTTTAAAGAAAGGTATACGGTTCAAACGCAAGATTAAGCGAAGACCGGATTAGAGTGTGGTTTAGACCCGACAAGTTTGAAGACTTGTATAATATGGGTAAACTAAACACATTCTGGATTTTGAAGTAAAAATGATAAGGTTTGACCCGTTTCGGTTAATTTATGCAAACTAGTTACATAACCCGTACCGAATGCGATAAATGCATAATGGGTAACCAAATGAGTCATGAACAGGTTTCCTAAGTTAATATGCCTTAAATATGTTGTGATATCAGAAGGATACCTTCCAATATGCCCAAAACGAATTTAAACTCAAATTAAGCCCCGTAGGGGTATTTTGGTCATTTACCTAAGGCATATAAACTACCTATCATACAACTAACTAAAAGAAGTGACCATAAGGTATAACCTCATAAGGTTATTCCCTATACAACTATGGTCACCTATTGTGTTTGGTCGGATGCTAATGATCGACCAAACGGGTATAGTTCGAAAGTCTAAGCGGTTGTTTAGACCGCTTATCTTACGACCCTACATAAGCACTAAACCTAAAGTGACGAGTTAAACATGTTTAATGAAGTTAGAAAACAAGTTTGATATCAAGACAAAGGGTCTTGATACCCAAAAATAGTTTGGTTGCAAAATACGCATAAACGCGCATTTTGACCGAAACTATGACTCGTCACTAAGCCTAAATAGCGTGGTAATCAGTAGGTATAGTCACAAGAGACTATAACCATCGTGATTACGCTCACGTTATGAAGTTCAAACGAACTTCGTGTTGACCATTGACTGGTCAAAGCAGAAAGTCAAACACTGTTTGACTTTCCCGCTTAAAAACGCATAAAAGAACGAAAGAAGCTTACAAAGGGTCCAAGCTAGGAAGATCTTGATTCAAATTGCTCAGGTATGAAGTTTTAAACCCCAACTTAGAGCTATTTGAATCATATTGTGAGGAATGCGAATGAAGGTGTTGGGTTTATATAGATTTCGGTAAACCGTTAGGATCGTTCCTCGTAAACCGTGCTTGAATCATGACCTTACACTTGGGCCCAAGGTTTTAGAATACCATGGGAACATGTAAAACCATCAAATACCAGCCCATAGGGTGCAAAACCATGGGTTAAAACCATCAAAACCTCAAAAATGGACAAAGTTCAATGTATCTGCCAGAAATTTCAAAAATGGTCCCTGCACTTGTAAAACTTGTTTTTTGGCACTTTTAAGCCCCGTTAACCCCATTTCAAGGCTCTAAAATAAATTTAAAGTATAGGGAACTTAAAATATGCTCAAAAACATCTCGGATGTCGGCTCGTTTGGTCGTACGGTTGCGTTGTTCGGTTAATTAAGACGGAAGTCGTAACGAACGCAAAAACGATCCAAATTAAGCGACGAATGGAATTTTATCATGCCAATCACTAAAATAAAATATTTTAATGATTATATAAATTTTTGGATGTCCGGATATATATTCAGAACGTAAGATATCCGCGAAAATGCAAACTTATGCACTTTTTGACGCTTTTAGTCCCTGTTGATCAAATAAGTTTATTTTTGCGCACCAAACACCTCTAAGCCTATTTCTAAGCTATTTAAAGGATATTTAGGGCATGTTTAACTTATGATCATATTCCGGAAGGTTCGATACCATACAAATCGGTATACTTTTGCAGTTTGACGTAAATAGTCCCTTAAATCGCACAAAGTAGGGCGAAATGTCATTTGATGATATCCAAGCCTTCCATGGCCCATAATGGGTATTCCCAAGCATGTGTTTAAATATTACTACGCTCTTGTTTGCTTAAATGGTCACCAAAAGGCGTAGATTCAAAAGTTGACGCTTTTGGGTCCCTCTAATGCGCAAACTTGCGTATATCATCGTTTAATAGCATCGAAGTCTTATCTAATCCATGTTAGGCACTCTTGAGAGTATTATTAAACATTTCGATGCTTCGGGTTTGTAAAAAGGTCATTCAGAGGTATAATTAAACATATTGACACTTTTAGTCCCTCTAACTTGCAAAGTTGCGCGTAACTTTACTTATAGGCATAAAAGCCCTTAATGGCCAATATTAGGCATTCCCGGGAGTATAATCAATTATCATGAAGCTCTCAGTTTGTTAAAAGGTCACTCAGTGGTAAGAATTAATATGTTGACGCTTTTAACCCTTCATCGCGCAAACTTTCAATTAATTACGCAAACGGCTACTCTTGATCAACAAGTGGCTCATTTGTGAACATGATTACCGTGTAACGTTATTCAGAGGCTTATAATAAGCATGTTAACATTTCCAGTCCTTCTATAATCAAAGTTTTTGATTTTTCACAAAATTAGTCCCTCAAATTCAACGTTTGACTTTATTAGGGTTTATTACATGTGTCAATACATTATTGGACGTGATTTTACGAGGTGTTACACCTCGCGGCTATGGGAAACGTTTCAAACGGCTCTCGGTACATCGCTTAATCTAAGTACCGTTTTCCACCCTCAAAACCGATGGTTAGACTGAAAGAACGGTCCGTACTCTTGAAGACATGCTCCGTTCGTGTGTCATAGATTTCGGTGGTAATTGGGATGTATACCTTTCACTAGTCGAATTCTCGTATAACAACACTTATCATTCCAGCATTCAAATGGCACCATTCGAGGCTTTATACGGAAGAAGATGTCGATCACCTATTGTGTGGCACGAGATCGGTCACTCGCAATTAACCGGTCCTGAGCTATTACAAGAAACGACTGACAAAGTCCTCCAAATTCGAGACAACTTGTTGAAAGCTCGAAGTCGACAGAAAAGTTACGCCGATAGACGACGCAAGCCCTTGAATTTGACGTTGGCGACTACATACTCCTAAAGGTATCACCTTGGAAGGGTGTGGTCAGATTCGGCAAGAAAGGGAAACTAGCGCCTCGATATGTTGGACCTTTTAAGATTATGGAAAGGATCGGAAAAGTCGCCTACAGACTCGAACTACCGGAGGAACTAAGTAACGTCCACCCGACTTTCCATGTGTCAAACCTCCGAAAGTGCCTGGCTGAGCATGATTTAATTGTACCTCTCGACGATCTCCAAGTAAACGAAACACTACACTTCGTGGAGAAGCCTGTCGAAATCATGGATCGCCAAACCAAGCAGCTCAGACGCTCGCGCATTCCTATTGTGAAAGTCCAATGGGAAGGCAAATGAGGCGCATAGTTCACTTGGGAACTTGAAAGCGACATGAAGGCGAAGTACCCGCAGTTTTTTGTTACGGCTTCGGCCTAATTTCGGGACGAAATTCCCTCAACTAGGGGAGGCTGTAACACCCCGTGTTTCGAAAGTCAAAGTCAAAGTCAAGATTGAAGTCAAAGGAAGACAAGATTGCTAATTGCGATCTGTCTCTCCTTGCTCAATTCCTGTTTTGACTTCTTTGACTTGTAATTAGTCTATTTTATTTTTCGCTTTAGTTGTATTATGTGGTGTATCTATTAATAATCGCATGGTAATCGCTATTTATCGCATGTTTAATCGCCTTACCGCTATCGCAACCGCACTCGCAACTCGAATTACGCATTTTGGTTACTGATATACGTGTGTGTGCCTTATGTGTTACTTGTGCATGTTTAAATTATGTTATGTGTGGTAATCAATCGAATCGCAATCGAAACTCAAACGCAATCGAACTCAATCGCAATCGAAACAGTATGATAATTGGTGGAGAAGAGATAGTGCAAGATATGAGTAGTTGGGATTAAAAGTAATTTGACTAGGAAAATCTATCGTATCACAACACTCGCAATCGCAATCGAAACATCAAAACTCATCGCGCCGAACACTCGAACGAGGCGACTGATCGACCAGGCGACCAGCCGTTCGACCAGCCGTCCGATCAGACAGGCTGTCCGCACGGGCTACCTAGCCGATCGACCAGCCCTTTCCTCTTTGGGTAATCCTATAAATACCCCTTGTCACTTTCATTCTTTCCACTTTTGGCAAGTGACGACCGACCAGTGCTCCTACTCGCTTTTTCCTTCGATTTCTCGCAATACCGGTAAGATCTCATACTAAATCTTGTACTTCCTTAATCTACACGCACTCCTACACCTTTCTACCTTTTGAATCTTAACTTTTAACCGTGAAATCATCAAGATTCAAGGTGTTCTAGGATGATGTCATCATGTGTTCTTGAAGAACTTCATGTTTTGGCCTCAATCCACCAAGAACAACTTAGATCTAACAGATTTCCACATAAACAAACAAAAATCTTTCATAGATCTAAACATATTCACAATAAAAAGGGGTGAAAGATGGTTTTCAACTTTCTTTCAACTCTTTTACACTCAATGCACCCAAAACCGATAGAATCGGAGCTTGTGCCGGCTTACTACTCATCATCGTGGTCGTTCAAGATCTGTATTCTATCCATGAGATTATCGATTCCGGGTTAAACGTGGAACGTCGTCTCGAACCGCCCACTGATCGGGTTGGGGTGATTCCTGTCCGATCAGGAGCACCGAGTATTGACGAGGTTTCTGTTGCTTAACACGTTATCAAAATATCTCGATAAAACGACAAACTATCAAAACAACCAAGTGTAAGATGAACAGGTCAACCAGGACGGAGTGTCGTCCGAACGGACTACTGTCCGAACGGACAGCCAAACCGTACGACTGGCCACCCGTGCGACTTGCACCTTGGTCCCACACTTAACCATTTTTGCCAACACCTGAAGTCTGAATATTGAACGAACTGTTGTTCGATCAGACTACCACCCGATCGAACTGTCAATCGAATAATGAGACATTCAAACTTCAACATTTAAACAATTTTCAACATGTTCAATGCACAAAGGATGCCACCCGATCGAACAGCCGTATGGTCGAGTGACACCCTGCTGTGAACTTGTTCTCACTGAAGTGCCAACTGAACGGGTTGCCGCCCGATCGACCGACCTGAAAGGTAGAGATACTTCAATTTTTTTCAAAATACTACAACAAAAACTTAAAAAGTCAAGCCATCATACACAAACACATCCTTCCCAAAGGAAGAAATAATCCACTCGAACAGTCATCCGACCGGACGACCGTCCGAACGGACTACCACCCGCGCGACTGGCTGTCCGATCGGACTACCATCCGAACGAACTGCTGTCCGAACCACTTGTACTTTGCACCGTTTTGCGCGTCACTTATCTATATACTATCAATCTGTTCAGGCTAACCCTACTCCCTAGCGCTCCCTTCAATCCATCAATTGCTGTGAGTATACTCGATCCCTTTTTGCTTTACGCACTTTTGGGTGTTATATACGTTACTTATACAAAATCACATCGAACACACTACGCAATACTCTAAACGCTAACCGTTATCGCATGTATACGTGACTAAATGAATGCTTGTTTGTTATGTTTACACATGGAATGTTGTCTACCTGCCTTAGCAACGGTAGTACTATTAGTTTGGACTCAGCACCCGTTCACCCGGGGGTTGTTAAGGACAATTACCTACATGGGTCACAGTGGTGAACATGTATCGCGAACTGCCTTGGGCAGTCAACCCGCAGTCATTGGTATCGATAGGTTCATGTCGATAACTAACATGCCTCATTTCACTCTGTGTACGTGCTGGTTATGCGTAAACTATTTCGAACTCCATATGCTATTATCAAACTTGTATGCTCGCCTTTACACTATGTGTATTGACTTTATTTTAACGTATGTGACAGGTGCTTAGGATGCTTATCTGCTAGGAAATCGAGGCTAGAATAAGGTCTTAGTGGCCAACAAATAGTTGTCTGTACAAATGAAATCTGAGCTGTCGGAACAGAACTATTTGCCTAGATTTTGTCTGTAATAATTGTATTATCTTTTAAGACATGGTACGGGACATGTTACTTTAAATTAATTGGTAATGATAATTGTTATGGAAACTTCTGGACAATCTGTTTCGCTTAGTGCCATGCCCCGATGTTTCTGCCATCGGTTGGGGTGTGACAGTTACAGCCGATACAAGTCGGCTGTAAATTCTTATCAGATTCTGTTTGAATTCAGCTTTCAATTAAAACATGTTTATGACACTATAAACCCTATTTTCAGCAATTAAAACCCCAACAACACCACATACACGAATTTAGCATCAAGTTTCATCATCAGCATCAAATATAATCAAAACCCTAGCATGCATACATGATCATCAAGTTACTATACTATCAAGAATCATTACATAAACATCAAAATACATGTTTTTTTAGCAAACCCTAACACGTATAAGATCATGTTTTCATGCATCAAGAATCAAAGCAAGATCAAGATTTCAAATCACACACATGTAAATGCAATATAACAACCAAGATGTGATTACCGGAAGCAAGCAAAGAGCCTAGAGACGGAGAAGAAGATCAAACAAGCAAGATTAGGGTTCTTGGTTTTCTTGAAGTCGCCTAGAGTGAGAGAGAGGGAGAATACGTACATGAATGGGAGGGGCGGCCTAGGGTTGGGTTTGATTTTATTATTATTATTTAAAAAAAAAACAACTTATAATAAATGCATAATTGGTCCCTCTTGTTTCTCAATTCAAAGCTTGGGCAGAAAGTTATCACACTAACTTTGTAGAATGACATTCAGGTCCTTCGTTTTGCAAAGTTAACCAAATTAACTCCGTATTTTTGTTTGTGTGCTACTAACTTGTGCATTTATAAATTGTAAATTAACAGAAAAAGGGTTAACGGCGTTAACCTGAAAGTACGGGATGTAACAGGGATTTTCGGGATTGGGACGGGATTGGGATTTGCTCATTCCTAGTTGGCGAGTTGACCCGTTTAACACATTTATACTATATGATATTTTTTTACAATGTATTTTAGGTCATAAATTAAATAAATTAAATGGGGTGTGTATTTTATGTTATACTTATAACTTAAAAAGAGAAATTGTAACACCCCTAAATGTATTAAATTATATATAAGCGTGTACATATAAATTATATATGTACATATTGACAATAAAATAATGAGATTTAAAACTAGGAATAATTAACCAAGTTAAAAATCTTGTCATAAAAAGATGGGGAGCCAAAGGATTATAACCATTTTACTAATCCTACAAAACTAGAGGGACCAATAGGGTAACAATTGAAAGTGTTTTAAAACACTGGATAAACTTCACAAACACACATTTGTGTGTGCCCAGTAGTTCGACCAAACACCCAGGAAACAGAGAACTCAATTCATAAACCCTAATTTCGCTAAAAACTCTCAAAATCAAAGAAGGAAGTTGAATTGAAATCAATTTCAAGCTAAATTCGTGATCACTATAGTTAGAGGATCACAAGGTATGTTAAATTTTGATCTTTGGTGAAGTTTTGATTTGTTATGAATTCTCATGAATGAAATTCTTGAAAGACTGATTGATGTTATGACTAAATTAAGATGATTACAAGCCTAGGAACAAGCACTAGGTAAGAATTTAGTGATTTTGAGTCTTAACTTATTGAATTGATGATTTATCATATAGGTGATATATGGGTTTTGTGAAAAAAGGGTGAACACCTGGATTATGGTGATGATTTAGTAGTTATTTGATTGTTATGATAAAATTCTACATGTTCTTTATGCATATGAGACATATGATTTAGAATATGATGATTTAACATGGTTAAGTTTTTAATAATGAACTTGATTATGTTAGTATACTAATTTCGCCAACAAGATGTTCGACAAAATGCTTAAGTGATCTTGAAATTGTTAGTGCAATACGTCTATTGACTTCGTCTTGTATCATGCAATAGGATAGGATAGGATAATCAGTGTCCGAGGTGCAAGAAACAAAGTTTAGTGGGTTTACATGAAGTTTCGCTTGAAAGTGACATGTGACAAGTTCAAGCGAAACCTGATCATGTTGGTTTCGCTTGAACATGCCTGGTCACCTTCAAACGAAACCCAACCACTATATATAGGACACTTGTTAATTCATTTGGTACACGACTTCTGAAATCTGTAACGAAGTGCTGCCAAAGTCTGTTCAGGTTGTAAACAGTGTTATTATCAATATTAGTGACAGATTAAAGAGTATCAAGTTGTTTCCACGTCCGTTTCATTGATTCCGCCTTTGAATCGGATTATATACTCTTCTGAACGACTCGTTTGGGTCCAACAACGATCCTACAAGTGGTATCAGAGCTCAGGAAGAAGAGTTTAGCTTGATATCATCTATTTTCTGACTTCTGAAATCTGTAACGAAGTGCTGCCAAAGTCTGTTCAGGTTTACATCATGGCTGAAGAATTCTACAACACATTTTTCAATGCATTCACATCTGAATCGTCCGAGATTGCAAATGTTACACCAAAAACCATCACAAAAGCTATCAATGAGAACATCAAGCATGATAATTTCTATGGAACACACTCAAAGCCACCAACTCTGGAGAGCATTAAAGCGTATGCTCACGAAAGCTGGTTTTGTTTAGAGTTTGGATATGAAAGGCCAAAAGATGATAAAGGCGAAGAACTTCCATTCAAGAAGTTATCAAGAGAAGATAAATCTGAGTTTGCTGCCGAACAAAGAATGATTGCTTTGATCCAGTCTGTAATCAGAAATGATATTTTTGCGTTGCTGAATCATGATGGGTCATCTAAATCAGTTTGGGAAGCTTTACGTGTTAAAGCTGAGGGGGGTAAACAGATAAAAAGGAACAAAATTGCTTTACTTAAAAAAAATTTGATCTGTTTGATAGTCTAAAAGGAGAGACAGTGAGACAAATGATTGAGAGATTTTGTCATCTTAAAATTGAACTTGAGAGATTTGAGATAGTGAAAACAAGAGAGGAACTTATAGATAAAGTGATTGAAGCATTACCACGAGCTGATCAGTGGCAAACGTTTGTGTTTATTTTGAAAAACGATGCTTTATATGATACAATTTCTCTTGATGCATTGTTTGAAAAGATAGAGAGTCGTGATCTAGAGCTACAGAAGCAAAGCAAGATGACTGGTTCTTCACATCAACAGAATGTTGGTCTATACTACAAAGGCAGTGTACCTTCGGAGAAAGGTGTTGGATCACCAAAAACAGCATTCAGTGGTGAGAAGATGAAAGAATCTCAAATAACTTCAACAAGTCATCATTCTGGATATCATTCATCGTCAAAATCAAATTCTGATGAAACTGAGGAGATTCTATGCAACATCGCTCTCAAACTGAAAAATTCTCCTGCAATGAGCATAAATGCAGCTAAACAACAAATGAGTTTCCTTGCATCTGTTCTGGAATCATATGAAGGTCTTGTAGCTGGAAAAATTGGAAACTCCGAATTGACCAAAGAAGACTACGACCAGATTGATCCGGAAGAGATGGAACTCATTGACATCCGTTGGTGTTTAGCAAGTTGTATTCGTAGAGCTCAGAGATATATGGAAATTACTGGGAAACAATCTCTTGGAGGTGCATCAACGAAGCTTGGATTTGATAAATCCAAAGTGACCTGCTTCAAATGTAAACAGAAAGGTCATTTCAAGAGAGAATGCACAAATTCTGCAGTAGGTGGAAATGAACATCCATTCAATGATGATTACTACCGAAAGGCAATATACCATCGAAGCAGAGAAGAGCCTACGATGATTGAAGATAAACCCAAATCGAGAGCTTGATTTGTAATTCAAGATGATGAAGGTTTTGATTGGTCAGAGATATGTCCAAAAGAAGATCGTTTGGAGAATGTTCGAAAAACAGTTCATGGCAAAGCTATAACAGAGGAAAGAAAGTTTGTTTTTGTTGCTGAGATTCAAGATGAAAATAAAAACAAAGAAGAAAATGTTGTTGCTGAGGTCAAAGAGAAGACTAGAGAAGAGATTCTGGAAGAAAAGACCTACAGAGAAAGAAACATTGTGTTGAACAGAATGGATGAAATGCAAGAAGAGTATGAGAGTGCACTGAGCAACAGAAGATGGGATAAAAAGAGAGAGTGTTACTTCAACAGAGAAGGAGAACCAGTTGTTCCAAAGAAAGACATAATCTTTAATGATGTTCTTCTCATAATTCCTTTGAGAGCTGAATACTATAGAAATGTGTTGAAAGATGACACATATGCTAAAAGGCATGAAAAGGAGATCAGATATGCTATGACATCGTGTCTGAGAAAAAGGGATGAAGAGAGAATGAAGAAGAGTGTTGAAGAGTTGGTGAACAATCTGAAGAAAGTTGCTGAAGAGGTTAAAGCAGAAGCTGTTGAAGTTGAGGTTGTGAAGGAAATCAAAAGTGAAGAAGTTGTTGTGAATGAAGAGGTTGAGAAAGCTGTTATTGAAGAACAGCAAATTGGAGAAGAGATGAAGAAAACAGAAGAAGAAGTAAAGAATGAGAATTTGGAAGCTGGTAATGTTAGTGATGAAGTCGGTGTTGAAGAAAAGCAAGTTAATGCTGATCAAAAGCAAACTGAAGCAACTGCATCAAACACCAAGGTGTCAATCACTGAGGTACATTCTGATTCTGAAACCTTAAAACTGATTGATCAGTGCAAGAAATGCATGGAACCGTGCATAGCTTGTATTGAAAAAGATGAGCAATTCAGAACAAGAGATCTTGAATTCACTAAAATTGAAAATATTTTTAAAGAAAAATGCAAAGAAATGCTAGAAAAAGAAAAAGTTTTGAAAGAAAATGATGAAAAACTTTCAGAAAAATGTAAAAAGTTAGAAACAGAAAATGAAGTTTTGAAAGAAAATGTTTCTAAAATGACATAAGAATGTTCACAAAATGAAATTGCTTGTCAAGAAATGAAGAAAGAATATGACTCAATGAAATTAGCATATCATATTACGAAAGAGTCATACGAAAAAGTGAAAGATGAAATGAAATATGCTCAATCAAGAATGAATTATCTTTCTGAAACAACTAAAGAACTTAAACGAATGTATTCTATAAAACAAGATGTTATTAATTCCTATATTGAGGATGTTGCTAAGCTAAAATGACAGATTGCTGATTTAGAACAGGATAACAACAAGTTAAAGAGTTATCACGTGTCGTCATATGTGCTTGAACGAATTTTCAATATAAAACCGGGAGATGGTGAGTCTGAGCAAAACAAGAAAGGCATTGGCTCAGAGTTTCATCAAGTTCCACCACCGGGAAAATTTGCATTTTATGATGATGAAAAGGTCGAAAAAGCTTTCAACATGGTAGACCAATTGCCAGACAACATTGACATAACCTATTCCAAATCTGATGATTCTCATGATTCAGAGGTGGTAGGTAAAGTTGTTGAAAGTGTGTTGAAAGAAGAGTCGATTGATACAGGTAAATCTGAATCACAGGATGAAGATGAAGGAAATCTTCATGATAGTTATCTGAAAAACACAAAATCCGAGAAGAATTTGAATGATGATTCAAAATGATTGGTTTATACCATGATTGGATCGGACAAATTGTTCTTAGATGTTGTATTCTCGATTCAGAATGTGATTTCAGAAAAGGTTGATAAAGTTTTCAAAATGGTTGAGATTGAGAAGTCTGAAATTTCAAAGTTTGCTGGTAAGAGTCATAGAGGTTCGTATAACAAACCTAATTTCAAGAAGAAAAACATGAAGGCTGGGTTGGGTTATAAGAAGAAACAGAATTGGAAGAAAAATGAAGTGCCAACTTATCAAGCAAAAATGAGTTTTGTTCAAGGAGATAGTTTAGCAGAAGAAAAAGAACTCAAATTGAGACAGACTAATGATGAGTTCTTTGCTAAAAAGAAAAAACAACAACCACAGGTCAAAGATGTGTCCATGAGAACATGTTTCAAATGTGATCAAAAAGGACATCTTGCACGCAAGTGTCCTAATCTGAAACCTGTGGATGTTGATAAAAAGAAGTCTGATGATGTTGAGAAACAAAAATCTGAGAATGAGAGACAAAGGTCAACCAGATTTGATTCAAAACAAACTTGGAGGCACAATACAAACAAGTTTGCTTCGAATCAAAATTGGAAGTCAAACCCGTATAGGTTTGATACTAGACAGACCTGGAATTCTCACACACCCAGAGTCAGAACAACTCAAAGTTGGAAAACAACTGTTGATATGACAAAACCTCAAGAGTTTTGGAAACCAAAAGTTGTTGATCAAAAACAAAATGTTCAAAAGGAGTCACCTTTTTACAAACGTGGTACTCCTAAAGGTCAAAAATGGAGTGTAAAGAAACAGGTGATTCTTGAAAAAGATGAAAAAGTTGAAGTAAAAGTTGAAAAGATTTTTGTGAAAGATGACAAAGAGTTTCCAGCTTTGAATGAAAATTATTGTGTTGAAATGCCTAAGGTTCAACAGACCTGGGCTAAATTGTTCAAGTAATCAAATAGTCTGAATGTGCAGGTGCTTAACAAATTTGAAGATTGTGAGAATGGAAGTTGGAGCAGCCTGGCACAACAAGGAGAGGAGGTTGCTGGATCCTGTGTTGGTTGAAACAGGAAGTTTATGTTCATTCTGTATATAAATAAACAATATTTTCAAAAAACCCTAAAAATTTGAAAAATAGAAAATTACAAAAATATGTGTGTTGATTGAATATGCCGAAACCCTCACGGCTGAACAAACATGATTACTTTCACAAGATTGAAAAACGGTTTTCAAACTGTCGAAAATCAATGGGTTGTAAATCATGGGGGTACTTTATATTAGTTTTCTGCAAAATCAGAGCACTTTTAGCAGAAAATGAATGGCGAGACAAAGCTATTAGTATTGGTTGTCAAATTTTTTTTAAATGTTTTGCATTTTAGGGGGAGTATTGTTGTTAGAAAATACAAAAACATTTGAAAATGACAAAAACATGATAAAATTTGAAAATTGAGTTTTTGCGTAAAAAGAGGAAATGATAATACATCAGTAGACAGTTACAGTATGCTAAAGAATTGGAAAGTGTAAATGTGTTAAACGATCTCACCGTGGATGTGTCGGTAGATTTTTATACATTTAGTAAACTTTTTCGGGATATAAACTTAAATTCAAACTTGCTTATTTCGTGGGGAACACTACTTGGATATATAGGTAACCCGTAAAATCTCGTTTGAAAGGTCCCTCTTTCTGAGATACTAGGTCTTTATACTTAGTGATATCTAGGGCTGTTCACGAGCCGATCCGAACCGAGCGGACCTTTGCTCGTGCTTGGCTCGTTTACAAACCGAACCGAGCAGAGCGGCTCATTTAAAACCGAGCCTCAAATCAATCGAGCATTTTTCGAGCAATAAAATTCCGAGCGAGCGTCGAGCGAAATTCGAGCGATTTGGATAACCGTGTCACCCTATTTAAACTTGCTGAGAGAGATAGTGACAATATTGGGTCTCAAGTTTTTATGTCTTTAAAAATATGCACATGTAGTGGCACAATATTTTTCTTATTAATAACAATGTTGTGGCCGACGAGGCGATAATCATATTGCACGAACATTTACGTTGAGAGCAGGAGACAATCGACTTAGGGTAACGACATGAAACATGTAGGCGATGAACAAACTATCTCTTATCGGTTTAGGGTTTAACTTTTAGTTTTAATATTAACTTTTTATTGGTGTGGTTGGGCTATTACGTATAGATATAGTTGTAAATTTGTATATCGTTTACCAAAAATCTAATAGAGTGGTACATATAAAACTATAGATTTAATTTGTATTTAAGTATATATGTATGTGTAAGTGTGTGTATATATATATATAGGTGTGTGTGTGTATTATGTATAATTTATATTTGTGTATAGGTATATGTATATGTATACTAATTAAAATAATAATTCGAGCCGAACTGAGCCGAGCGGACCTTTGCTCATGCTTGGCTCGTTTACAAATTGAACCGAGCAGAGCGGCTCGTTTACGACCGAGCGTCAAATCGAACGAGCATTTTCCGAACAGTTTCCGAACGAGCGTCGAGCGAGCGGCGAGCGATTTGAACAGCCCTAGTGATATCTGGGGTATTATCTCGGGACTTCTGATTTTGCGGAAGCAATGGCCTAGTCCCTGGAGAATACTTTCTGCATTGCTTGAAATATAGCACAACCCTCAGCAAATTGATGAAACAATAAAATTGATAGTCATTGTTGTTGTAATACAAAAGATCCTCTAAAGGGGACACACCGAAAAGTCGAGCCGTCATCTCTCTGCTGAACGGAAGTTCTGACCTGAGCTCTCACGGTTTCGTACTATAATTTATTCCCCTTACAGATATCATCTAGGTATACTCACCTGTAAGACTGAATATTGGGATTTGGATACGGGAGTATATTCAAGAGGTGGGACACATAAATGAGTTTAAGTTCTTAATACATCTAATTCGTATCCTGAATCAGTTGAACTTTGTATGAAAATTTAAGTGGACCAGTATATCGACAATCTAAGTGAATTGTTTAATTCTTAAAGTGATTTTAAGCTCAACGGTACTTGTGACTTGTCAGAAACTGATATTGTCTGTAAATATGTTTGTACATATTTCTTTACTGCTTTATATTTCAGAAAATACAAAAAGATTTTTATTTCTGCTTTATTTTCGACAACTGATGTCTGAGATGCTGAGTTTCAAAATCTAAGTAAGCTGATTGTGTTTCTGAAAATAAAACAAGTTCATTTATTTGAAACTTGAATTTAAAATCAAAAATTCAAAAACAGTTTATGATATCTCCAAGGTCATTAGTTTGGACTTGGATGATTTACTGTGAGGATTTTGGATATTGGACATTGCCATATCTGTATAGATTGTTGTTAAAGAGAGTGTTTTAGGGTCAGGTTACGATTCCTGGTAGTTTAAAATGTTGTTACTTATAAATGTATAAGTGATTGCAGATAGTCCAGAATCCAGATTACGATCCCGAAAGCAGAGTCTAAGGGGGAGTCTGAAGACAAGCTTGAAGCATGGATAAGCTTGTAGATGGAAAGCTAGGTGCCTGAAGCTGATAGAGAGAAAGATTGATGGATGCTTATAATGTTACAACTTGAATGAGAAGGCAGAATGATCAAGACTGAAGATGTGTCATACTGAAGACTAGACACTGAAGACTTCGTCAATATCCGAGGGGGAGTCTGTTAGTGCAATACGTCTATTGACTTCGTCTTGTATCATGTAATAGGATAGGATAGGATAATCAGTGTCCGAGGTGCAAGAAACAAAGTTTAGTGGGTTTACATGAAGTTTCGCTTGAAAGTGACATGTGACAAGTTCAAGTGAAACCTGATCATGTTGGTTTCGCTTGAACATGCCTGGTCACCTTCAAACGAAACCCAACCACTATATATAGGACACTTGTTGATTCATTTGGTACACGACTTCTGAAATCTGTAACGAAGTGCTGCCAAAGTCTGTTCAGGTTGTAAACAGTGTTATTATCAATATTAGTGACAGATTAAAGAGTATCAAGTTGTTTCCACGTCCGTTTCACTGATTCCGCCTTTGAATCGGATTATATACTCTTCTGAACGACTCGTTTGGGTCCAACAACGATCCTACAGAAATATTGATAAATATGAAAGATTCACTTAATTGATTAGTTAAACGCATTGTGTGTCGAACATTGAATCATGAGTTCTAAGCGATATAATCGAATTGAATACTATAGGTAATTTGGGCGGATCATCGAGTAATCAAGGCGGAACGGATAACTGCTTAAAATGAAAGCTTTAAAGGTACGCGACTCTATGCTTCGTAAAATTTCGCTAGTATCTTATGTTTAGTTATTAGAATAATAATTGAATTGTTATGAAATGTGGTAAATACTTAAACAGTGGATTACGTATGTATTCACCGATCGAACTAATTAGAGTATAGCGATAAGTAAAAACATAGAAGTGGTGGATTCCACTATGATGTTTAAACGGGTCAAAATGATTCGAATTATACATGTTTGGTTGTGTGAAAGCGAAGGATATCGCTAACGAAACTAAACGGGTCAAAACAACCAAAGTAATGAACTTTGGTGAAATAAGGCGATGGATGTCGCTAAGAAAACTAAACGGGTCAATCGGAGGTCTTGATGCAAACCGGGAAGGTTGCACGAGTTAAAGACGTCGAATTGATGCCGGATTTGTAAATAATATACATCGTAGTCGTTGGCCTAGAAAGAGTAATGATGAATACAAGTCTTAAACTCAGGTTTGAGTATGACTAAAATATGCGCAAATTCCCAATATAGGATTTTGCGTTGAAATTGTTTAACTAGTTATAGTTAAACGGGTCGAATTAAAGACAAATATGTAAATAGCTATGTATAAACTTCATGGCTCACGGGTAACATCCCGGAAAGTTAGAAATGATCATATAGATAAATCTTATACAAAACGACAAGTGATAGACCAAGTTGGTGAATTAAAAACTTAAACGGGTCAAAATGACTTGAATTTATTATAAGCCGATAGCTTAAAAATAAGAATTTGTTGAATTCAGACGTCGGATTTTGATTCCATATTATAGAGAATCGAATTACGATCACGTAGAAAGAAACGTGACGTAAAACGGATCAAAGTGGAGTAAGTTATGAGTGTTTTCGTAAAAACTAGTTTGATTTGTATAGTGCAGGTCTGATAACCAAAACTTTCTAACAAAACTGGACCCTCGCGCCACGCGACGGAGGTCTCATGTTGTGGTCGCGGCCCGCGACAAGGCTCGCGTCACGCGACGAGCTTGGGAATTACCGTCGCGTGCCGCGACGACTTCAAAACCTGGAAATTTGCTTGCTGTTGTTTGTTTGGGTCATATGAACTCTTATAAACATGTTTTATACTCTCTTAACTAACAATGTTGAGTGTTTTGACTATAGGTAACTTTTACAACACAGCGGACGAAGATCAAGCTATTTAGAGAACCGAATACGCACACATGATGAAGCTTCTTCAATGAAACTAAGTCGTTTATTACTAAACACTTTTGTGATGTTTTATTAACTTCTGTAAATATTGTTAAATGTTTTAGCAAGATAAGTATGCGTTGTCATAACGATATGTGTTAAACCTTGGCCAACATCTTTTGAGGGGTTTTAACTCTATGAAAATGTCGTTGTATTGATTGTTTTTGGAATAACGGCATTTTGAATGCATTATATATCATATGAATTATTACACGGTTGTAAGGGTCTTATAGAAATTAAAATAAGTTTAATCATAAACACGATTACCTTGTAATATAAAACTAAATTAACTCAAATCAATAGTTAACAAACATTAAATGGTCCTAATAACAAAGCACGAAACCTTCTTCGACAACCCTCCTCAGTAAAGAGTTGCATTTTACTTTCTCTTCACCCCTCTCACACATGTTATCTCTTTCTGGTTGTTTTCCTCTCTCCCCTGATATCGGCACTTGGGCACCTCCTTTACACGCGTTATATGACCAACAATTCAGAAACTTGAATCAACAAAGGCACCCCATGCAACTAGTTAACCCAACAATAATCGACATGTAGCCGAAATAACATATCTAAACATTCTAATAAATGTCTAAAGATCACCACACTGCCTTTTCTTTCCCATGTAAACAACACGAATCTGGATGTTAATTTCACTAATCACACACATGATGACAGATTTGTGATAAATCAAAATTAAATAGCTAACCAAAAAATAAGATAACGAAGAGATAACGAAAAAAATATGTACCAGTTAATTTTATATGAGAATACTAAACGCTGTAACTTCCCATGTTGCTATTCTCTTCGACCAGAAATTTTAGGACCGTTACACAAATGTGACGAAAAAGTTGAATTAATAGCAAGATTCTATGGGCAGTTGTTAAAAGATTATAACACTGATGATACAAAATTTCAATATCTACAACAGAATCCAAATTATAAAATATAGTTTAATACAACTTATCTGATGTAAATTAAGAATATTAACCCAAATGCAAAACTACTCCAGCCATAGGCTTATCCAACAGGCCAATTCACCCATATCTTACCCATTTGGATCAGTTTATATCCATGCATCCTTTTTGCCGCATAAGTATTTTATTAAGGTCCAAATAGTTACGAAAAGGATTATTGTTCTTAATTAACATTGTTTCAAGCACTAACATTGGCCTATATTGTCAAACATCTTAAGCACTAAATGACCCACTGATGCATAATATATATACTGAACTCTAAGCATACTTTGTGCCATTTATGAGGCTTTATTTGAGGAAACCTAAATTCAGTGCAGTTTAGATTCATACACTTTATCCCCACTCTCTTGTAGGTGTTCCCAAAACCTGTACAAACAATTGGGCTACAAGAAACCGTTAACCTCACATAGTATACTTTAATTTGTTTACCTATAAAAACGATCATCATTTACTCCCTGTCGATGAACACCAAGCACCACAAAATTTCACTTTCTTCAAGTCACATATCTCCTTATCTAGAAATGAAATTTGGATTAAAATTTGCAAACCAACACTTGCCTGACACCAGACACCTTACCTTCTCATACGTACTTAAAAAAATACGAATTGTTTTACAAGAAGTAAGAAGATAGGACCTGTGGAAAAATGGACAAGAGTAGACTCCGAAGCTTAAGAAGAAGAATATTTACGTCCTGGAATCTTGGATTAGCTCCTCGGTCTGAGAAATCGCATAGCACCAACCTTACGATGTAAGAAAACCATCCCCTGCAGTTGAAGTAATCGTGCTGCTCTACTCTGCTCGAGTTCACGTTCCACTGTAACAAAGCAAACATAATCAAAACCCGATCAAAATAATCAAAACCAATTGTAAGTAGAGAACTACGAGCAGTCAAGCACCTTGCGCCTAGGCACGACTTTTAAAACCAAGGTGAGAACCACACATGCGCGTACCTATTGCTTTAAAGTGATACTTAAGGCAGTTATGTAACCACATAACCGGCTCTTTGCTCAAAGGTGATGTTAGGGATGAGCTCGATACCAACCGATAACGCAAATCCCCAAAAATGGGTACCGATACCGGTACCGAATATACATGGTATGGTACGGTTCGGTACCGAAAATGTCAAAAGTCGGTACCTAAAATATACCAGGTTTGGTAAATTCGATACCGGTACTCGGTACCATTTGCTCTTCCCTAGGTGATGTTAGTGTTTAAAAAAGCTATACATAAATGTATGTGTGCGTGTGTGTGTGCCGAAACAAACCGAGAATTTGTATTTATGTTTCTTCTGCAGTGCCTTCTTCCAACGGTACTGCTCAAACAATATCGCATGATAATGCCAACGAAATTATTAAAGTACAAACAAACAATGTTAGAACTACACGTGAAGCTTTTTTATTCCCCAACACAAACACAAAAAAGTATATTTATGACATTTGACATCTTATGGCAGAATGAAAATAATGTGGAAACTAAACATGTTATACATGACTTTATATGCTCTTCCCAGTAGAATAGTTTGAAAAGACGATTCCCGATTTCGGTAACTGGAAAGACCAACTCCTGCATGTAAAACTGATTGTCAATATTCACTGGAACTCGGAATAAATGACAAGGTTTTATGTGTATTTATGTTTGGAACAATGTTAGATAGCTTCAGTTCCTATCACAATTCAAAGTCGTAATTAAGGAAACTCAAAAATGAAAGATATCACATTTCATATACCATATACCTTAACTTTAGTTTCCAAAGTGTACCTTACATCTGTAACTGAAAACCCATTACCCCATTGTCATCGGAATGGAATCCTAGCCGCCGCCCAAAACGCGTTACCACCACGGCACCCCATCGTCGGAGCACAGAACGGCTCAACCAACAATCACTGCTGCGAACTGTCCATGTGCTAGCAGATCTGCTGGCTAAATTACCGACCCTATTCATTTGCACTGTTGTGAAACCACCACCAATGTCGAACCACTCCCCCTTTCATCCCTAATCAACCATCGGTGCCCCCATTTAACCCTAATCGACTGCCTAATGGTAACGTGGTTGAAAGATACATTAACCCTATAACACATGTCTCCCTATCGATGCCTTAAATCTATCTTTAACACCTACAGCAGCGGAAAGGAATGTTGTGTGCTTGCAATGGCGGTGACCTATGGTTAATGCAGAGCTCTGGATTTGGACTTTGGAGAGAGAGAGAGAGAGTGATACAGTTGAGAATCTGGGAAAAAAAATGAATGACCTAGGGTTAAGGCAGAGTTGTAGATTTATACTTTGGAAAAGAAAATAAGCAGATGAATGCGGCAATGGATTCGAACTGGCACCGATCCCTTATAATCACAGCAAACTAACCACCACACCAATGTCACAAACACATAGAAAAGTCAAATGAAAACCTATATAAATAATAGAAAGGTCTGATATATGAAAAACACATTACTATTCACAAGCTTCTTTTATTAATACATAGTATATAATTTTAATTTTAATATATTAATTTCAGAAAAAAATAAAAAAATTCGGGTTGAACGGGTCGTGTTCGGGTTCTTATATATGATACAATTTTTGGGTTCAGGTTGGGTTCGGGTTTGTGTAAAATTTTCGGGTTCGGGTCGGATTGAACCCGGCAACCCACGAACACGACCCGTTTAGAATCCCTATACGGTGGTGATGATGGTTGAGTTGAAGACAGAAGACTTAAAGATATGGTGAAGGAATGTGAAAGGTGGGTTGAGGGTGTTTTATTTTATTTTGCTCTAGATACACGTCACCTTGCCATCTCATAAAATAACAAGCCACGTCATCAAATATTGGCCACATCAGCATAAAAAACTAACATAGTTAGTGCCTGGTTAACGGCAGGGTGACACAACAACCCAAGTGTTAAGTTGGGAATGGTGGGAGCCAAAGTCAAAGTTGAGAGTGCCAGCGGCCAAAAACGAATAGTTGGGGGTGATCAAATCTAATAACCCTTTTTAAAAACTACTTTTAGATAAGTCAATAAATTCTTTTAATAAAAAGTCATTTTTGAGTTAATTAAGCAATCCCAAACACCTATCACCCATCAAGTTGGGGGTGATCAAATCTAATTCCTCATCTTTTTCATCAACCCCAACCCAACACCGAAAGGCCTTTTTTTTGAACAACCAACAAATCAATCCAGAGCACTCTTGGGGCACCCACTGGACAAACGGAGTACTCCGAAAGTAACCCGAGCCGTACACCACCAATTCCGGGGAAAACCCCGTAACCCACCCGCCCGTAGGCACGACGATAAATTACCAGTAAAACCTGTTTGACTCAAGAATCGAACCCAGGTTTCCCTAGGTCTCCTATCACTGCCACCAATGCCCAGGGGCGGACCCACATAGAGTGGGTCGGGGTCCCCGGACCCCAATGTTTTTTAAAAAAACTATAGATCCGGTATATTAAATTTTATAAGCACCCCATAAATACAATTAGGTGGACACCAAAGAAAGAAAAGAAAAGCTGGTGTAGTGGTAAACCCTCCTCTTTACCAACAAAAGGTCATGTGTTTAATCCTTGTATAGTCTGTTTTTAAGTTTTTTTTTTAATCTAACTTAAACCTTGCTCAGACTCCACCCAAACGAGGACCGGCCAGAAAATTTTAACGCTTTGTTATGAAAATTTTGAACACCGAAAAAAATGGACCCCATTGGAAAAAATCTTGGATCCGTCACTGCCGATGCCTCACTGTTTTTTGCACCAAATGGGAATTCAACTTAAGTCTTCAAAGAACAACTCAAGTCCTCCTACCACTTGAGCTAGAGTTCATTGGCGCCAAAAGCCCTTTTCTTGAATCTTTGTTACGCTGACAAGACACCCCGTTTCAATAGGCTCCATGTTTACCTTAGCTTTTCGTTCAGGTATTTCTTGAATCTGATTTCTTCAATCGGGTCACCATAATATTTGCCCCAGGAGGGTCCGGGCGCTGATGGGTCAGGTTCGAGTACCGAGATGATCTGAGCGGATAGTGTGAAGAAGAAAAAAAGAAGATGATGAATATGCATAAGCTAAAGAAGCTGAAAAAGCGTCTCCCTCCCTGCTCTTAAACTAAGGTGGTTGTTTTGGGCAATAAAGATTTTCTTTTTCTTGATCTGGCATTGACGATTAAGATGTTTTTTTTTTCCAGCAATTATCTAATGCTTGAAGCTGTTTTATGATACATGTGATTAAAATTATGCAAGTGCAACCAAAGCTTTTTTTGTTTATGGGTCCCTTTATAATTTACTTATGGGTTTCTTTTCAGTTTCTTATATATATTTACACTAAAAATTAAAAACCGAATGGGTTCCCGAGAACCCGTACTTTCTACATAAGTCCGCCCCTGAGTGTAGGACCCACGATTTAGCTTTGTTTTTAGAGTGATTATTTGCATTTTAAAGTTGATAGGTTGATCTCAATTTAGTGGAATTAGTTTGTTTAAGGATGAATAATTCGTAACCATGTACCAAACACCCTCTGTCTGGCTTCTGTGTCAAGTTCCTTACCAAACAACCAACCTCTAGCTTCTGTGTCAAGTTCCTTACCAAACAGCCTCTGGCTTCTGGTCATTTCTCTATTTCAATTCGCAATCTAGTTCATCTCAGAACCCTTTAATCTTTCACATAATTCTGTTCTAGTTTCACTTTTTCATCTTTCCCATTTGGAAGTAGAGTAGTAATCATATTAGTGGGGAGTTACCTACTAGTATTGATTTGCCTGCACTTGAAGTGTTTTGACATATCTAATTAGGGATGAGCATTTGGTATCAAATACCGATCCCGTCCCGATCCCGATGGTACCAGAAACGGTATCCACTTTTTGGCATTTTCGGTATCGGTATCGGTACGGTACCGGCAAAATACCGAATTTTACCTTCAAATACCGCTACCATACCGATACCGTACCACACCGACATATTTCGGTATCGGTATCGGTACCCATTTTTGACGAAATTCGGGATCAGGATTTTTGGGATCGGGACGGTATTGAGACGGGATTGGAATTTGCTCATCCTAGTATCTAATAATCTTTTTAACGGTTCACTTCCATCAGGTTTTGTGATTTTATACAATGGCCTGTAAATCAAACAAGTTATAAAGAAGATGAACTTTTGCATTTACATTTTCCGCCCTTTAAGGGTATTTTGGCCATTTAACTATCTATGTAACGTTCAACTAACAGATGTTTCCAACAAGGACGTTACTGATTCCAATTGACAACCACTGGGACTTGAACGACCTTTTTTTCAAACAGGGACGAAATTGTACTTTACTATTGTATTTAATCTATATGGGTTGGGTTCAATGAGGAACACTACAAAAATGTATCGAAACACGAATCAACATTTTGAATTAAACTCCGAAGCTTGATCCCGAAACACGAACCGAAAACTCCTTAATGGTTGGTACCGGTTAAAATCGATGGTCGGAATAACCAAAACCTTAAAACTTGGTTTTCCGATGAGACTCATTGAAATAGCAGCGGTCGGCGGAGGTCGTCAGACCGTGGTGAGGGGCGCCAAGGCGGTGGCCGATGGTGTGTCAGGTCGGTAGGAGGGCGGAATGGCGGAGGTGGCCAGTCGGAAGGCGGTGGTCGGGCGATCGAGGGTGGTGGGTTGTGCGGGTTAGTTTTTGTCTCACTCTTATGGTGTAACATCTAATATTAACGAACCCTTGTGTATATACTACCACACACCAATTGTATTTCAATACAAACTAGGGTTAACTCCCCGCCGCGTTGCAGCCGAGGGCTTACAAATTAAACACATAGAAGTACACGACGTTGTGGCATGTTTTTCTACAATACCAACAATCGCTTTAACAATTAAAGCGATGTTAAATGTATCGATGTCGATTTGATTCGTTATAGTACCGTAACATTTGAAAGATTAAACTTAAATGTATCAGTGCCGATTTAATTCATTACAATACGAACAGTCGCTTTAACAATTAAAATATTAAACTTAAATGTATAACTTTTTAGAGAAAGTTGAATAAAGGTATTTAAATCAACATGTTCTATATGTCAAACATGGTTTCTCCATACACTTATTCAAATGTTATACAAATTTTAGATCTAACATATTATAGAAAACTCACACTCAGCTTTATTTTGAAGTAAAATACTATATTGAGTTTATATAATGAGTTTAAGGAAGTCAATAAACCTTGATTTTTATTGAATGCTAAATAATCATTTTTATTTCATTTTTACCTATTATAATTTCACATCAAACGTTATTTTTATGATTAACAATCCAAACTCCATTCAAAATATCCATTTAAAGATTTAAAAACAATTAGACTAAAGGGTATGGTTAGGATGGGCTTGGAGGGGATGAGCCTCCACGTAGGCGGCTCGTGGGGGATGAGCCTCCATCATATTTGAGGGGGATGGAGGCTCGTGGGGGATGGGGCCCCACCTCATTATTTTATAATTTTCTAAGTTTTAATTTATTAACTTAATAAAAACTTTATAAAAATTAAAAAATACAACATAAAACAACATAAATAATTTCATTTCATAACATAAAAAAAATTACATTTCCTAAAAAAAAAAAATACCGAAAAATAAAAATAAAAAATTACATAACCTAAAAATAACTACTCGTCTTCGTCTTCCTCCTCGTCACCGTCCGCTACGTTAAAGTTGTTCCAAATATGTTCTCGTGCGCTCCTGTCGTAAAAAATATATAAATACGAGGAAATAAGGATAATAAAATTTATTAATGATAAACCTTGGCGGTCTCTGTTAACCCGTATTCGTGTGGTAATAACGCTTTCAGACGAGACGTCTTCCTCTTCGTCTTCCTCTTCCTCCTCGATAAGAATCTCCGCCGCCCGTAGCACAACGTTCGCGATAAACATCTCCTCTTCCTCATCCGAAGACGAGGACCACCAAGAATTAGATGGCATTGTGGATGAAAACGTAATTTTTTTTTATAAAAGTGGAGAGAAAATGGTATAAAAATGAGAGGGTTGTGGGTTGAAAGTGGGGAAAAATGGTGAGATAGAGGGTTATTTAAATTGAAAAATGATTTTTTTTTTTTTTTTTAAGAAAATAGCCGTTCAAACGGATAGTTTTTTGAAAGTGGGTCCGGCGCCTTCGGCGCATGTGGGACGATTGAGCCGAGCCGGGGCTAAGGGGGGCGGTGTGGGGGACCGGCGCCGGTCCTAGCCAGGCCTAGCCGGCCCCCATACCCTTTAGTCTTATGACTTGTCACGTGAAATTGTTTCCTTCATTTGCATTCCCAATATATCAAAGCTGTCACTAACACTGTGTTCCAGAGTTTACTAACGGAAGGAAAGGAAAGGAAACAGAAAGAAAGTAAAAATATTTTGTGTTCCAGAGTTTCATTTAAGGAAGGAAAAGAAAGGAAAATAAAACATGTCGTGTTCCCGAGTTTCATTTAAGGAAGGAAATGACAGGAAAACCAGGCTAAATTCTTTAATTTTTCTTTCCTTCCGATTTGGGAGGAAACGGTGGGAAAGTCATTTTTTTTTCCTTTCTCGTCCTTTCCTTTCTCACTTTTGCTTTCTTTTCTTATCCCTCGTTAAGTTAACTCGGGAACATAGCGTAAGTAACGGATACATCGAGATATGGAATGCGGTCAAATTAAATGGTTTTTGATAATTATCTTCACGTCCGAAAAGTGCTACCATTTTCTTTAGGGAATATGCCACAGAATAGTAATGAAGTGCCAATGATCTCTAGATCAAGTGGTGGAGGGCTTGCATTTCTCTTGAGAGATGCAGGTTCGACTCCCACTTGGTGCAGAGTGAGGCACTGGTGGGCAATGATAGGAGACCCAGGGAAACCTGGGTTGGATCCTTGAGCCAAACGGGTTTTACCGGTAATTTCACCGTCGTGCCTACGGGCGGGTGGGTTACCGGGTTTTCCCCGGAATTGGTGGTGGACTCGGGTTACTCTCGGAGTACTCCGTTTGTCCAGTGGGTGCCCCGAGAGTGCTCGGGATTGAGTTTGTTGGCCGTTCAAAAAAAAATGGTAATGAAGTTTTAGGAGTGTTCCAATTAGGTCACTAATAAAATTTATTGTTCCAATTAGATCATTCTACTTTATTTTGGTGTTCTAATGCTAGATATTTTACCTGAATAACAGGTCATAGTCCTAGATGTCATTTATTTATGGTTAGTTGTTTATCTTCTTTTATGACTATAATTTAAATGTTTTTGGTGTAGGAGTAATTAGTACTTTCTTTCATTAAAAAATTACTGACATCTAACTATTTTTCACGATTTTATAAAAATTTTGATAACTTTTTAAAGATTTTGAAAAAAAAAATCACATTTTTTTTTATTTTTTCGCATTTTTTAAACTTTTCTACAATTTTTTTTTTAAATTTTAAATCTATTTCGCATTTTTTTCTAACCCATTTGGCATTTATGTGCCATGTCAACAAATTTTTTTAAATAAAAAACCTAAATAAATGTCATGTAGGATGGATGACCTTCTATTTAGGTAAAATATCTAGGATTGAAACATCAAATGAAACTTAAATGACCTAATTGAAACAAAAAAAATTATGAGTGACCTAATTAGAACACTCTTGAAACTTGGTTACTATTGTACAAAGTTAACCCTTTTCTTTATTATTAGACAAACAACAAAATAAAATCCGGTGAAAATAATTACACAAACAACCCACACCCGAACTCCAATCTAACCCAAAAATCTTCCCAAATACTATATGATTCTTACATCACCGTCTATCCACCATCGTCCTCCGCACACACTGACACACACTCATCATTACTAACCATCACTCAAACTTAAAAACCAAGTATCAAAACAAAAACTCAAAAAACAAAGAACAAAAACTCAAAAACAAAACCAAAATCAAAATCAAAACCGAAAACATAGGCTTAGTTGTTTAAAGAGGAAGTTGCAAGGGGATGCAGGTTCAGACCTACCATCCAACATCATGCATGCCACTTTCATGAATGTTGAAGTAAATTTCTCAACTCATCAAAGCTAGAATCAAAGTGGACACCGACACGGACACCGACAATGTAATCAGCATAGGCAGCTCAACACCATCAAGTACAAACCACTGAGTAAAACAACAACACCAAACCAACATCTGCGGCGTACACCGGCAATGCCACTGGAGGTAAGGATTTTATACCCAAAAGAGGGTACAACCCCACAACCAAGATTACAAACCCCTTCATGCATAAAACACTTCCCAAACATCATGTACTACACCAAGAACCACAACACCAAAACAAAAATGGCGGCAGACGGTGTAAACATGAGACATTGACACCGTCAATGGCACCTCAACAAAAAACCACGAAAACTAACATAAATAACCACAACACCAAACTGACAACGTCCGCACATTGTGTAAACATGAGACAACGGCACCGTCACCAACACCTCAACAACATGAAGCAAAAACCACTAAAACCGACATAAATCGGTAGAGAACCGTGGTCACTGGAGGGAACTTATTTATAGAGAGAGAAAGAAGAGAGAATGAATCTGAGGATGTGAATTACATATAGAGAGACATATGTGGGGTTACCCAAATTTGAGTACAACCCCATTAGCAAGAGTACAATTCCTACCATACATAAAACACATCTAAAGCGTGATGTACAACACCAATTAGCCTATCCTTGTTGCTAATTCATAATATTAAATAAATATTAAATATGCACCTTAATATTTATCTAATAAATATTCTATTAATATTATTTATCTCTCAAATAATATTTCAAATAGCTTTTATTTATCTCATAAATTAAATAAAATATCATTTATCCTATAAATAATAATATTCGACCACTAATATTTAATTATTATTTAGTTAACTCTTAATTAAATAAACAACTAAATGACCAAATAAATTATTTTGTAAATGAATAATTCGTATAATATTTCCTAAATTTTTATTCCGCTTTACTGTTAAATACCGCGAATTTGTGAGCTATAATGTTTAACTCTTAAATATTATTTCTTATACGTCATCTGAAGTGTAACTCTTAGTATCATACCTCGTTAACAACGCTAATTAACCGTGACTCGGACATTTCATATCCAATATATGTGGTGGTAAACTTAAAGTCATATAAACTAAATATATAACTAGTAGGTTTCACCTGCATGTTGTTGCAGGGAGAATTCGATCGATATCTGTTCGGTTCGTCAAGGTATCGACCAAAAATTTTGGCCGGTTGTACCGATTGAACCGTCCGGTAGAATTGGTTAAACCGCGCGGTACACCCGGTTGAACCGCCCGATACACCCGGTTAAACCGTTTCTGAACCAAATCCGGTAAGGTATAAAAACCGGATTTTAAAACATTGGTATCGACACACGTTGTACCAATCGAAATAGAAAACACAAATAAGAAAATTGTATCATAACAAAAACGATATATACCCGTGTTCGGTTCATTGCGGCAGCATAATTCTACAGTAAAATGCAAAGAAAAAACACATTTCGTCGGAATTTAGAACTTCATAATTTTAAATCATGTAAAGCATGACATATCCAAATTTGTTATAACTAATTAAAATCTTCCCATAACACTATTCTTGAAACTAAAAATATAAATTATTAGAAGTTGAATTAGTTATAAAAAATAACCATGGCTTTAGAGAAGAGTAATCAATGAAGCGATTGAACCCACACATGTTTGTTTGTCGATTTATTTATTTTAATTTTTGTTAAATAAACCGTTTTTACACGAGTGAAGTAAAAAAATAGGAAAAAAAAAAAACTCGAAGAAAAGCAAAATCCGAAAAGTGGGTGGTAAGGGTTTTGATGGAAAACAATTTCCAGTCAACATTAAACACTAAATCACCTACGAATGTGAATATATATATATACTTGTCACTTTCTCCTTAACCATATCGCCGCACATCTCCAATCTCCCCCAATGGCTACTGCTACTACTCTTCTTCTCAGATCCCCTTTCTACACAAACCCTAGAAGAACAACCACCACCACCATCAAAGCATCCAACAACTCACCTCCACAAGTCCACCACCACCGCCGCCCCGCTGACGAAAGCATCCGCCAAGAAGCCCACCGTCGCAACTCCACCGACCACAACTTCTCCGCCAAATACGTCCCCTTCAACGCCGACCCATCCTGCACTGAATCCTACTCATTAGACGAGATCGTCTACCGCTCCCGCTCCGGCGGCCTCCTCGATGTGCAGCACGACATGGAAGCCCTAAAAGCATTCGACGGAACCTACTGGAAATCGCTATTCGATTCGAGAATCGGCAAGACCACGTGGCCCTACGGCTCGGGGGTATGGTCCAAGAAAGAATGGGTGTTGCCGGAGATTGATGATGATGATATTGTCAGCGCTTTTGAAGGTAATTCCAACATGTTTTGGGCTGAGCGTTTTGGCAAACAGTTGGTGGGCATGAATGATTTATGGGTTAAACATTGTGGGATTAGTCATACGGGTAGTTTTAAGGATCTGGGTATGACTGTTTTGGTTAGTCAGGTTAACCGGTTGCGTAAGATGAACCGGCCGGTTATCGGGGTGGGCTGCGCGTCCACTGGCGACACGTCGGCTGCCTTATCGGCTTACTGCGCGTCTGCTGGTATCCCCAGCATTGTTTTCTTGCCTGCTGATAAGATTTCGATGGCGCAATTGGTGCAGCCGATTGCCAACGGGGCGTTTGTGTTGAGTCTGGATACTGATTTTGATGGGTGTATGCGGTTGGTTAGGGAAGTGACTTCAGAGTTACCGATTTATTTGGCGAATAGTTTGAATAGTTTAAGGTTAGAAGGACAGAAAACGGCTGCGATCGAGATCTTGCAGCAGTTTGATTGGGAAGTACCCGATTGGGTGATTGTTCCGGGTGGGAATTTGGGGAACATATACGCGTTTTACAAAGGGTTTCACATGTGTAAAGAGTTGGGATTAGTTGATAGGATTCCGAGACTTGTGTGTGCCCAAGCTGCAAACGCGAACCCGCTTTATTTACATTTTAAATCCGGGTGGGAGGATTTTAGTCCTATGAAGGCGAAAACGACTTTTGCATCCGCTATCCAGATCGGTGATCCGGTTTCTATAGATCGGGCTGTGTACGCGCTCAAGAATTCGAATGGGATTGTTGAGGAGGCTACTGAAGAGGAACTGATGGATGCGATGGCGCAAGCGGATGCAACGGGGATGTTTATTTGTCCACATACTGGTGTTGCGTTGACGGCTTTGGTTAAGCTTAGGAATAGCGGTGTGATTAAGCCTACTGATAGGGCGGTTGTGGTGAGTACTGCGCATGGGTTGAAGTTTACGCAGTCGAAGATTGATTATCACTCTAAAGCAATCCCGGAAATGGCTTGTAAGTTGGCTAATCCGCCGGTGAATGTGAAGGCGGATTTTGGGTCGGTTATGGATGTTCTTAAAAAGTACTTGTTGAGCAAAGATTCTAAGAAGTAAAGTGACTGAAGTCTGTTATGTGTTCCTTTGGTATTGTAGATTTAGGGGTGTTGTTAGTTGTAGCCTTTGGTTTCCATTTTCTTTGGGTGCCATTGAGTTTATGCTTTGAAATGAACCTTTTGGATCTGTTTATTATCGCGTGGCGAGTCTGTTGTTTATTTCATAAGAGAATAAGAAGGCGTTTTTCGGTCGTTTTGATCTTACCCTTAAATATTTTTTAGTCTACAACATGAAAGATTTGACATGAGCTTTTGCTTAATGTGGTGCTGTGTACCAATTTATGACAGTAGAAGATTAGGATATTTTGAACATGAAACATATTTCATTCATACTTTTTTTTTTTGAAACATTCACCCACTACTGCTAGCACTACAATTCAAAGTAAGATACAACAACCTATGTTGCACACATCAGTCCCATCTCCTTAATTCTTCCATCGTCCTCATACTGCGGATGGCGCTCCGAAAACATACAAACGACTAAACGAGTCTTAGCGAAGCACAACCGTGAGCACTTTTGGTTTTCTAGTGTTGCATCTCTGACCAGTGCCCCGTTGTTTACCGTGAGCTCCAGCTGGTGCGCTCCACGAGCGTTTCTATGTTGTGTTGACTTGGAGACCACAACTCAAGTGAGTTTAAACGGTTGGTAACTGCCAGGGTCGGCTCGCTGAAATTTGGGGCCTTTCTTGAGAAAAAAATGGGTTAAATTTCCTCTTTGTTTGCTTGTTTAGCTGCTTGCAATTGCAAGATACAGCGTCAAATAATATTCGATAATTCAAGCTGAATGAATCATCATGGTCTTGTAGGGTGGGTAGGTTAGAAAGAAAACAGCGTCAAATAATAAGACCAGATTTATAACCAATAAAATATTCGATAGGTATGTTTTTGCTTAGAGAGAATCCATATTTGAAACTGAGATGATCAGATACGTGACGGGTCGATTAGTAGTTAAAATAATGTATGTGTGTGGTTAGATATAAATTACCAAATGGTTAAAAGAATATAACTCAATTGATAAATATCAAATAAATTGGGTTTTCTTTTCTTTTATGGAGGAATTGTTCAAATCAATCAGTTTTGCTCAAATCTATTTTAATATACTGACTGGAGGTTAAAAACAATCCTTGTTTAGTTTCAAGGTTTCGGTCTGGGCCAAATGGGATCTCACAGGTCTGGACGGTTTAGATCAACTTTTGCAGCAGTGCTTTTAATTCAGGCCAGCAAAAGAAGGTTTTATTGGGTATTATCTACACTACCTTGTGGTCGGTTGAAACTGTATTTGAGGAGATCGTGTCAACTCTCTTCAGTTGGATCAAGAATAGGGCGAAGATCGATGTTTGCAGCTGGGAGATGTGGATCTCGGATCCGATCAATAGTTTCGTTTAATGTTTTGTCTGTTTTGTTTTGCTTTTCAGTTGTCGTTTTAACGCTTTCTTTTGTATCCAGCTCTTCGCTGGAGTTTTTCTTAGTTTTTATTCTAGTTGCTGCTGTTCAAAAAAAAAAAACTGATTAATATAACCAGGAATGGGATCAAATACAAACACTTAAGTTTGTAAGAACCGTAAGAACTAACACATAATTGACAAGTGTCCATCAATAAAAAATTAGTTTAGGGGTAATTTAGACCTTTTGACCATATTTATTTATAACTAATTAAAAATAATTACAAAAAATATAATCAGCACAACACTATATAATTAGCATAACATCCTTAATTGTTCTTCATTATCAGCACATCGTCCTCAATCGTTCTCCATTATCAACATAAACGACATTAGCACAACATCCTCAATCGTTCTCCATTATCAGCACACCAGATGTGCTGATTATATATACTTTCGATGTTTGTTTGTATTATTTTGTAATTAACACATAATCAGCACGTTATCAGCACAATTATAAAACACATTTTGTTAACTTTTTAAAAAATCACTTTTATAAATACAAAAAAAGTATAGCAATATGATACTCATATTAAAGATAAAAAAATACTCGATTTTATTGTATATTTTTTTTTTTAAAATAATGAAGTATATAAAAGTTATTTTAATTTAAAAAACTTGATGGAATTTGTATTTAATGGAAAATGGTCAAATGACTAGCAATTTTACAAAATTACCCCTAATTTGTTAATAGTAATTTTTTAATTATAAGGGTTTTATTTAGAGTAAATTGCAATTTTACCCCTGAGGTTAGGGGTGATTGGCACTCTTACCCCCCCTAAGGAAATAATTGCAATTTTACCCCCCACTGTTAACTCTTATGTCGCAACATTACCCCCTATACTCAATTTTGTTGACTAATCTGTTGACTTGGTGGTGAAATGACTATTTTACCCTTTTATTTTACCCCCTGTGTTTTGTTTACTCTGTAATTTTACCCCCTGCCACCACTGCCACCGCCATTCACCACCACAACCACCACTGCCACCTCCAGCCACCACCCTCAACCACCTCCAGCCACCACCCTCCAACACTCTCAACCACTTCTCTCTCTCTCCGCTGTCCATTTAACTCAAATCTCACCCACCTCCAGCCACCTCCAGGTTGTTTGCTCCAATCCATTTCGAGTACTGATCCAGCCACCTCTGAATTTATTATAACATTTTATTAATTAAATTAAATAAAACCTCAGTCAGATTATATCATCTTCCACAAGATAAAAGGGTATTTTGTATCATCTTTACAAAATTAAAAGTACCAACTACCAAGATTCTTCTTCACACAGAGCATAGCAATAAACTGAAGTAGCAGAGGAGAAGAGAATGGAGACGAAACAAACTGATATCAAACTCAAATCCCCAATTCGTTGCATCGTCAAACTCGGTCAAATATCCTTTCTTTTCCCCCAGAATATTTAAATTTGTTACTTTTTCACCTAATAATTAACGAATCTGATGAACTAAATTGCCATCGATTCTTATAAGTAAATGGTTCCCTCTTTATGATTGTCCATTTATCGTTACTTAATTCATGTTTCGAGTGTATGGTATTTTGGTGTTGTTTTTGAACATGCTATGGATTGATTGATAACTCTGTTGTTATGAAATTGATTGCTCAATATGAAAATCAGTTTTTGAATAATTAAGATTTTTAAATTTGGGTTTGAGCTATGGAAGCTTTTTATTGCTATGAAACTGATTGTTTATTATGAAATTCATTTTCTGGACAATTATGACTTCTAACTCCTCTGTAATTTCCTTTAAAATTGTGCTTTGTGTGGATTCTATACTGATTGAGGATAATGTGTGAATTTATAGGAGGTGCAACATAAATAAACATATACACAATCACTGCAACTAAACCTAAAATGTGTGATCTAGGTTTTCACAACAGAGTCTCAAATCATCACCTGATCAATCGAATTAACATCCATTTGAGCAGAATCAACTGACTCAACATGAACAAATTCTCTTGTATATCTCTTGTATTCGCTCTCGTCTCTCAAACCTCTTCCGTCACTGGTTGTGGTGGGGGTGGTGATGATGGCGACGGTGATGGTTGTGGCGGCAGTGGTGGTTGTGGCGGTTAAGATGGCGACGGTGATGGTTGAAGATGATGATGATGGAGGTTTGTGGCGGCAGTGGTGGTTGTGGCGGCAGTGGTGGTTGTGGCGGTGATGGTTGAAGACTATGATGATGGAGGTTCAGATAATTGTTGAAGATGATGATGATATTTGCAGTTTAGTCATAATATAAATAATATTAAAAATAATAATAAAAATAAATATAGGGTAAGATTACCAAAATACCCTTACATATAAGGGTCAAACTACCTTTGACTGAGTATAGGGGGTAATGTTGCGACATAAGAGTTAACAGTGGGGGGTAAAATTGCAATTATTTCCTTAGGGGGGGTAAGAGTGCCAATCACCTCTAACTTAGGGGGTAAAATTGCAATTTACTCTTTTATTTATAATCAATATCAATCATTGATTTAAATTATCAATGGTTCAGATCTGTTCTTACGGTTCTTATAATTAGCACTGTTTGTATAGGATATCAACCCCTATAACTAAACCCTTTCACATAAAACAAAAAAGAAAAATATACCCCCTAACGACTTTATAGTTTATACCATAACCCACCCTCTACGCAAACACAAAACCCAGTTGGAAAGTTATAATAATAGTAATAGTCTTCCTTGTCCTCAACAAATCAAACCTCTCCAACGACTAATTCTAACAACTCATTCATCGTCTCCCAGGATAAGACGACGACGTCGCGCCTTAAACCGGCCGGCCAGATCTATCCATTCCACCCGGTTCAAATCCTATCTTCAATATGCCAAACCCTGATTTCATTCTGTCACTCCATCACTATTACTGACTGACCGGTTGTTGTACCATATTTTTTTTTAATAAACACACACACACGTATAATATAGTTTATTAGTTGTTGGAGATTGACAGAATAATAATTATAATAATAATTAATGGCGAGAACCAGATCCTCATCGTCAATCCGGTGGAGATACTTGAACCCGGTTTATTACTTGAAGCGGCCCACACGTCTTGCTCTGCTTTTTCTCGCCTTCGTCTTCGTCTCGTTCATTGTGTGGGATCGTCAGACGCTTGTGCGCGAACATGAGGTATTGTTTACATGTGTGTTATTCAATTTTGTTGAATGTTGTTGGATGATGATATGGTTTTAGCAATAGTCAACTATGGTCAACTGTAGTCAACTATGCAGTTATTGGTTCAGATTAGGGTTGATGGTGCATTTACTCTAAGGTAGCATTCGTTTCGTGGAATGTAATGAAATTGAAATTTGTGTATTTGGAATTTAATTGTATTTGTTTTACGGTACAGAATGGAATCCGGATGGAATTGGAAGGTAGATTGCGTTCCTTATGTTATTGTTCAATTGTTCAATTCCAGTTCTTTCTTTTGTTGAAACGAACAACATAAGAAATGAGAACTACATTCCAATTCCATTATGTGAAACGAACACTACCTAAATTCCTGATTTTTTTTATTGAGTAAAGTACATGCATGGTCCTTGTGGTTATTCAAAATTTTGGATTTGGTCCTTAGCTTTTCAAAAGTACACGGATAGTCCTGGTGGTTTGCAGTACTCTGTAACGAATTTAGTCTCCAACTTTTGCCAAAAGTACATGGATGGTCTTTGTGGTTTGCACTTTGTAATGCATTTAGTCCCTAACTTGGACCACCTGAAACCATTAGATTTGTTGGATGGGGAGTAAATGTGTTACAAAGTGCAAACCACAGGGACCATCCGTGTACTTTTGGAAAGATAGGGACCAAATAAAAAATTTTGGAAAACCACAGGGACTATGCGTGTACTTTTGGAAAGATAGGGACCAAATCAAAAATTTTGGAAAACCACAGGGACTATGCGTGTACTTTACTCAATAAAAAAAATCTTTGCAAATTTACAAATAAGATAAAGTTTACATGGTCTGTTTCATATATTTAGAAATTTTTGTTGGTTGACAGGAAGAGATCTTAATGTTGAAAGAAGAAGTGGAACATTTGCAAATTGAGGTACTGTATTTTCATTTTATCTCAAGATCCATACGGCTTCAAAATTCACTTTTAATACTTCTTTCTGGTGCGGTTTACCTTACACTTTCTTTATTCCCATGCTCGCTAAGTAGTCATTGAGGAGTCTTTTTTTTAATCAGAAGTGATGCATTAGGAAATACTGCAATCTTCTTTGTGAAAGTATGATCTTTTTCTTTGCAGTAGGTGTGTGTTCATAATTATATTGAAGTGTTCCTGTATATAATAAAACTATGTTCTACGAGGCCTAGTAAATATATTTTCTCAAATTTTAAAGCTTGGTTTTGAGATTCAAAACCTATTTGAGTAGATAACGAGGGTGTGCTAAAAGATTTGGTCAAGTTCCTGTAAAGTCTTCTTGTTTTTTGGGAGAAATAATGGCTACATTTTTTTGTGACTGATCAAATATGAAATGACGATTGATACTTCAGTTCATAGAATTCCTCTCAGTTAAGCTGAAGTTAACTACAAATGTATCGCCTTCTTGCAGCTAGAAGAGTTAAAGCATGACGGTGACGTTTCAATCAAAAAGTCAAATACTAGAACCAAAAGAGCTGATATAACTAAGACAGATGATCTTTCCACCGATCCCATCGAAGCTCAGAGACGAGAAAAAGTCAAAGACGCTATGCTTCATGCATGGACCTCATATGAAAAATACGCTTGGGGCCATGATGAGCTTCAGGTATATCATTATCTAATGTCGTTTTAATATTTTTTTCTCATTAGTTAAAAAATGTTAATTTTTATTAATTTTTTGTATGGTTAGCCCCAATCAAAGAACGGTGTGGATAGCTTTGGTGGACTTGGTGCAACTTTAATCGACTCTCTTGATACTTTGTATATAATGGGCCTGGACGAGCAGTTTCAAAGGGCTAAAGAGTATGACCCATTATCTATATTCATTTAATTAAGAGTAAAATGCCATTTCCGTCCCTGAGGTTTGGCCAGTTTTGCGACTTTTGTTCAAAGGTTTGTTTTTCCGCATCTGGATCCAAAAGGTTTGAAATCTCGCCATTTTCTTCCGGCTCGTTAACTCCATCCATTTTCTCCGTTAAGTCAGGGGTATTTCCGTCTTTTTTGTTAACTTAAAGGGCAATTTGGTCTTTTTCACTTTATGTAAAAAGACTGAATACCCTTGAAAAAGACCAGATTGCCCTTTAAGTTAACAATAAAAGATGGAAATACCCCTGACTTAACGGAGAAAAGTGGATGGAGTTAACAAGACGAATGAGAATGGTAAGATTTCAAATCTTTTGTATCCAGATGCGGAAAAACAAATCTTTGGACGAATGTTGCAAAACTGGCCAGACCTCAAGGACGAAAATTGCATTTTACTCTTTAATTAATTGCTTACATTCCATAAACTTTATTTTTTTTTAACATAACACAATGTACACCTATGTAACTTGTTTTTAGGTGGGTGGCAAACTCATTGGACTTCAACAAAAGCTATGACGCCAGCGTGTTTGAGACGACCATAAGGTTGCTTTTTAAGGTTTAATATGTCATTTTCACTCACTATATGCGGTCCTTTTGTAGCATAAGGAATTACGGACAACATATATAGTAATTATTATACGATGAGGCACCTAATCATTTAACTTTTACTACATATATAAATCTACAACAGGGTTGTTGGTGGGCTTCTGAGTGCATATGATTTATCCGGAGATAACGTCTTTCTTGAAAAAGCGAAAGACATAGCCGATAGGCTGCTGCCAGCATGGAATACACCTTCTGGTATCCCTTACAATTTTATCAATTTGGTTCATGGTAATGCGCATAACCCTGGTTGGACAGGGGTAAGTTCGTAACTTTGTCAACGATTTTTCTCAGTTTGATGCATATTTGACCTCGGGTTTGACTTTTCTATTGTATATTATGTTTTGTCACTCAGGGTGATAGTATTCTGGCGGATTCTGGGACAGAGCAACTTGAGTTTATTGCACTAACACAAAGGACCGGCGATCCAAAGTATCAAAAGACGGTACATGATTGCGCTTCTTAGTGTCGTGTATCGTTATATCATAGAACTAGGTTAGGATCCCGAGTATTACACGGGTAACAGGTTGACTAAATGTAATTTTATATATATAGTAATAAGAAAAGTCATGTCTTTAAAAACCCGTGTATTGCACAGGCTAAAAAAGTTTAACAAAATCTCATAACACATACACTCATCAATATATGTTTTGAAACAAAATAAACTTTGATGTGACAGTTGTATATTCTGTTAGATTAATTTTAATGAATATAATTTTGAACTTAATGATATTTTGAAACTTAAATAGAAGCTTCTAAGTAGAAAAAATAAGTTTATTTGGAAATTCATAATTAATGTTATATTAAATTTATTTGGTTAGTGATATAATAACTATTAATAATTAAAAAATAAGTATCCATAATTAAATATGAGAGAGAGGTGGAAAAAACAAAAATACGATGTCTCATGTGTTGACACGTGTCCCCATGGTTTTCTCTTATTATATAGTATAGATATAGATATAGATATAGATATAGATGGGCTGCTAAACCGTCATGAATTATAATATTGTGAATTGATGTTTCAGGTAGAGAACGTTATTTTGGTGCTAAACAAGACGTTTCCTGCTGACGGATTGCTCCCAATTTATATAAATCCCCATAGAGGAACGGCATCGCATTCTACCATTACTTTTGGGGCCATGGGGGACAGGTACCGATTAATTTCTTAAAAGTTTAATTTTGCATGCTATTGATGTTTTGATTTCAATCACAATTTAATTTTGGATGCAGTTTTTATGAGTATTTACTTAAAGTTTGGATACAAGGAAACAAAACTTCAGTGGTAAAACATTATAGGTGAGATATTCTATTATCAAAATACGAAAATATGTTCTTTGGGTGATTAAAACTGATTCTGATTGCAATTGGAATATCAAACCAGAGAAATGTGGGAAACATCAATGACAGGTTTATTGAGCTTGGTCCGTAAGACTGCACCGTCATCTTTTACGTATATTTCTGAAAAAATAGGAAATTCTTTGATTGACAAGGTAATGTGTAGATACCAAATTTTCAAAAAATAACATCAAATTTGTGTTTTGTTAAAATTCTATAGATTTATGTTCTGATGATGCGTGCAGATGGATGAGTTAGCGTGCTTTGCACCAGGAATGATAGCATTAGGATCATCTGGTTACGATCCTGATGAGTCCTCGAAATTCTTAAATTTGGCAGAAGAGGTATTGTTTTAATAAAACAATAAGCATTCTTTTAAAACCGCATTTAATTTTAGAGTAAAGTACGCGGATGGTCCCTGTGGTTGACCAAAATTTTGGATTTGGTTCCTAGCTTTCTAAAAGTACATGGATGGTCCCTGAGGGTTGTATTTTTCAAAAGCTAGGGGCCAAATCCAAATTTTGGTTCACTATAGGGACCATCCGTGCACTTTACTCTTTCTTTTAAGTGTTTGACTTTTGCCTATTGACAATCTTTATACAATATTGACTGAACTAATTCTCTGAATGTAGCTGGCTTTTACATGCTATAACTTTTATCAGTCTACACCGACAAAGTTGGCTGGAGAAAATTATTTCTTCCATTCGGGGCAGGTTAGTTTTATGCTTCATTTTTATTTTCTAAATTTTACGGAGATTTTTTTTTTTTTTTTTTTTGAAATTGTACATAATATCATAGGACATGACTGTGGGTACATCATGGAACATACTGAGGCCAGAGACAGTAGAGTCGCTCTTTTATCTCTGGCGTTTAACCGGTAACAAAACATATCAAGAATGGGGATGGAACATATTTCAAGCATTTGAAGAGAATTCCCGTGTAGAGTCAGGATATGTGGGGCTCAAGGATGTAAGTCCTACTTTCAAAATACTGTTTTTTTTTTATAATGAATTAATGATTTGTATAATTATATTAGAGTAAAATGCCATTTCCGTCCCTGAGGTTTGGCCAGTTTTGCAAATTTCGTCCAAAGGTTTGTTTTTTCGCATCTAGATTCTGGGTTCAAATCTTGCTATTTTCATCCGGCTCATTAACTCCATCCATTTTTCTCCGTTAAGTCAGAGGTATTCAGTCTTTTTCACTTTATGTAAAAAGACTAAATACCGCTGAAAAAACTCGAATTGCCCTTTAAGTTAACAAAAAAGACGGAAATACCCCTGACTTAACAGAGAAAAATGGATGGAGTTAACGAGCCGGATGAAAATGGCAAGATTTCAAACCTTTTGGATCCAGATGCAAAAAAACAAACCTTCGGACAAAACTCGCAAAACTGGCCAAACCTCAGGGACGAAATGACATTTTACTCATTATATATTATGTTTTCAGGTTAATACGGGTGTGAAAGACAATATGATGCAAAGCTTCTTTCTTGCGGAAACACTGAAATATCTGTATCTTTTATTTTCGCCTCCGTCAGTTATATCATTGGATGAGTGGGTGTTTAACACAGAAGCACATCCTCTGAAAATCGTTCCTCGTTTTGCTCCTGGGGAAGAACAAAAACCTCGTATTAGAGTACGCACTAGGAAAGAAGGTCGTTTTCGGGGGTTTAGTAACTCTGCTAATCCATGATATGTTCCATATCCCCATTCTTGATATATATGTGTTGCTTGTTGTGATGTTTGGCTGGCTGGTTGTTCTACATTATAATAACTTGGTAGGTAAGTAGTTGAGATTTTTGGCCCAGTTAATTCATAGATTCATGAAAAATGTATATTGGACATTACTTTTAGACAAAGGAATGATGATGCCATCTGAGTTTTTACAGAGGTTAGATAAAATCTTTGCATGTTAGTTACTTTTTGAAAACTTGATGGTATGATTTGAAGCAGCTGCTGCTGCTGAGGTTACTTGAACCATGATTTGAAGGCTTATCAATTGAATTTGTTGTGTGAGTTAGCCATTAAAAAATCAATTAAATTAGCTCTTAAGGGTCTAACTTTTAGTGGTTTGACTAAAGTAACATTTTTAGGGTCCAAGTTTTAAAAATTTCATCTTTTGAGATATGTGGTTTTTAGTTTGTAGCAGTTTTTTTTTTTTTTTTTTTTTTTTCAAACATCAACTTATGTTGGAAAACTCTGTTGAGTTCATGTAAAATGACTATTTTATCCTTTACAAGTTACTTAAAGTATTTATGCAATTCACCAAAAATTGTAAGAAAAAAGAAAAAAAGAAAGCTCGACCCCATTTAAATTAGTTCTTCAAATATGCAGAAGGTAAGATTTAGGGTTAACTACACAAATAGTTTATGTGGTTTGGAAAATGTATAAATGATTGAGATCTGACCTTAAAAAGTTGCATTTTTTAAATATATAGTTTTTAATTCGTAATATGTTTGGGTTCTGACATTAACTTTCTCACAGTATATGTTACTGTATTTAAAATATCATTTTACCTTTGTTGACAAAATTCATGGATTATTAATGTAATTCACTCCATTAGTAACAAGAAAATTCTGGCTAGTAAACCCTTTAAATGTCGACGACATCGCTATGTATGTGACCCAGTGTGATCTCTCTCATCAACCAATCATCAACATCTACAATCACACCTTCAAACCTACCGCTTGAAAATTGTAAACCATCCTCAATAAGATGGGTGACGCTAAAGGTTCATGTGGCCTGTGAGTGACTGTGACGTTGTTGATGGCCGGTGAAAACTATCACTATAAGATCATCTTTTTAGTTAAGGATGTGTCATATCACCTAACACACCACCTCATCTCTCATCTAAAGATTTTTTCAGGCATTTTATTAGCTTTTCCATTTATCTAACATCTTTTACATAACTAAATTATTTTTTATAATAAACTATTTAGTTTTTCATGTCATGTAAATAAATATAACAAATTCTTAAATATGTTCATAAATTTATAAATATAAACAGCTTTATATATTTTGTTAAAAAGGTTAAAACATAGCTTACTTTTATTTTAAACATAAAAAACAGAATTAAGACTTCCTTTTACAGAAAAAAATACAGAAAATTTGAACATTTAGCATCCAACACCATATATTTTCACTTGTCATTCAGCTGCAGACGGACCCGCACAATATAGCATTCGTCACCCGTCATGCTGGCTCTGTAGCTATTCATAGCCCCGCCATGCTGAACTCACGACTTGTCGCTCACAAAGCCAAACACTTACCAAAAGAACCGTAGACCAACATGTGCTGAAACCAGAAGAACATAGCAGCATATAACATTCAACCAAAACAACCAGCCAATAAAATAAAATCCTGTTGAAACTTCCTTTCTTTGGTATAGATAACAGTTTGAATTTAAACCTTTGATTATTTAATAAATTTGGGCCTAAATTGATAAACAAGGACTTTTATACAATTTTTTTTTTTGGAGATAATCAGATGTATCTTGATAAATACTGATCCAATCTATGCCTTGCATACACACTCTCCAATAATTCATAGTATCAAAGATTACATATAAATACTAACACATGATTTATCTTTTTTCACTCTCTTCAGAGCTCCTTTTTGCATAAATATATCAAAATCAATCTAACAAAACAAAAAAAAAGTAAAATACAACCAATCTAAACCCCCATTACAAGCACTTATTCCATATGCAAAGGGTATTGTATCGTACTGTATTGTATCATTCTAGCAGAAACATGAATACGCCATGTGGGTCTTCTTCGACACATATCTCGAAATATAATTTCCCATTTCGGAACCAGCGGATGCAGAATCATCAGGAACCACTATTTTAGTCTTCCCTGAACCTATTCTTTTACCTGTTGCAACATTTGCGTAAAACAACCCTGAAATTGCGGGCACGAACACATCACTCTCTGAACATACGTAAAAGTCGATCACTTTTTCATACTCCGATGAATCCGATCCCAGAAACTTCTGCTTCTTATCCATCGGCATAATCAATTCCTGCCCAAAAATAAAAAGAAAGATTAAAAAAATTGTTAATTAATTACGCCAAAATGAGTAATCGACCATTTAATCTCTTTATTACCTTTGTGTAAGTTTTTGGGAAGAGATCTTTCAATGAATCAAGACTGTTATCCCACCTAGATTGCGTCAAATAAACCGCACTGTTTTTATCAAACCCTAACTTCTTTAAGAACAACGCGATCTCGTCTGGGCCGTAACATTTTTTCGAACCCTGGCAACCCTTTTGATCCAGCATATCGAGCCTCAAGTCGACTGCAACAAACTCACTGTCTGACTTGCGGCTCAACGTTTTGAGCCGTTCAACGATCGAGTCAACCACTTCGCGAACCTCTGGTTGTAGCTCAAGTGATCCAAACATTGCTAAACATCCGACTGAATTTCTCTCTTCGTTTTCGGGTGTGCGGGTCCTTTTCATGTTCACGGAAGGGAAGTAAGTTGCTAACCTTACGTTTCCTTTGGTTTTAAACACGGGTTCGATGTTGTTTGCGATGTATTCTTCGGTTACTCGATTTGGAATTCTTAAAACAGCGAGATCTTTTGTTGATAATTCGGAAGGTTGGGATTTTACTACTTTTACCACTCCGTCTAGACTACTTACGAACTTTTCAATGTCGTAAATATCTCCAAAGTTCCTGGAAGACACATAATTTGACTTTTAAATATCAGCAAATTGATTATTAGATTATTTAAGAGTGTGACAATCAATCTTTGTTTAAAAGTATGTTATATAAACTGATTATCGAGTAAAGCATACGGATAGTCCCTGTGGTTTTCCAAAATTTTGGATATGGTCCCTTACTTTTCAAAAATACACGTATGGTCCCTGTGGTTTGCACTTTGTAACGCATTTAGTCCCCAGCCAACATATCTAAAGGTTTCAGGTGGTCCAAGTTAGGGACTAAATGCGTTACAAAATGCAAACCACAGGGACCGTCAATGTACTTTTGGAAAAATTGGGGACTAAATGCAATACAAAGTGCAATCCACCGGGACTCTGTGTACTTTTGGAAAGCTAGGGACCAAATCTAAAACTTTGGAAAACCACTGGGACTATAACCATTTTAAAGCGAAATCTGAAACTAACGGTTGTGATGCTACTAACCTCCAATCGCCAGGCTGGCTTCCCCTAATGTCCGGAATCACAAGTGTTGCCTTGAGGTATCTTGCCACTACTACTGCATCTGTAATCTGAAATTTATAATCACAAACACCATGGTTAAGACGAAACTAAATACAAATCAAAACAAAAAGGCTGCAATACTTTATTACTACTGCAACTGTAATATGAGGTTCATAATCACAATCACCACGGTTAAGATTATATCAAACACTCAGTTATATACCTGAGAAACATGATATTCAGGTCCATTGGTTAATGAGAATGTGACAAACCCTTTAGATTCTTCTGGTTCTTCTGCTTACCAAATTAAAAGCAATTCAAGTTAGAAATATATATATGAAACATAAATAGCAAAATAGAGATCTGTACATTAGTTATAATCTGTTTCACTGACCTAAAATTGATTTAGACCAACAAGGTCTAAGAACAGCACCTCCCTCCTTCCATGTACCGTCGTTACTGACTGCAAAGTTCTTCTCCGAATCGGTGTTGTCGTCGAAACTCTGGCTGAATCCAGCATGATTCACCTACGTATTGACAAAAAATCAAAATAACTAAAAAACTGTACAGGTGAATAACAACGTCCTAATGTTCAAACTACAGATAATAACCAACAAACAAACTTATAGATAAATACTAAAATAAATCATAATAATTGTGTTCCGAATTTATAGACATGGTACCGGTTCGGTACCCTACCAATACTGGTACCGAAAATACCAAAGTTAAATTGTGTTTTGATGAGATCGGTACCCTACAGTCGTGGTACCGAAAATACAGATACCAAATTTTGAGAAAATTGGGTACCGAATATAAAATTTAGGTACTGAAATACCGTACCGAATCTATTGGTATGGACGTATGGTACCATTTTAGTATGGTACCGATACTTCTTGATAATTGGGTACTGAATCTATAGACATGGTACCGGTTCGGTACCTTACCAGTACCGGTACCGAAAATACCAAAGTTAAATTGTGTTATAAACACTTGGATGAGATCGGTACCCTACAGTACCCATACCGAAAATACGGATACCGAATTTTGGGAAAATTTGCTACCAATATAATATAAAATTTGGTACCGAAATACCGTACCGAATCTATTGGTATGGACGTATACCGGTTCAGTATGGTACCGATACTTGTTGCAAAATGCTCAGCTCTATGTCAGTGCCATTGTCGGTACCAGTACCAGTACTCAGTACTGTACCGAAAATACCGATACCGAATTTCTGAAAAAACAGTACCGATACTTGTTGCAAAATGCTCAGCTCTATGTCAGTGCCAGTGTCGGTACCAGTACTGTACTGAAAATACCGACACCGAATTTCTGAAAAAACAGGCACCGAATCTATTAATATTGTATACCAAATGCTGATCATTTATGAATTAGTGACAATTGACCTCAATTAAGTAAATACTGTCTGCAATGCTACAATTAGTAATCAAATTCGACGTAATTAAAAGAGATTAACAGAATCAATCCAAATTAGGTTAAAATTCAACAGATTGTACAACAAAAGAAAGAGTGATGAAGAAGCATACGTTATGAGAGATTGGAGCATCAATGTGTTCACGTTTAATCATGTCAGCAAGCATTAAAAACATGGTGAGTGTAAGTACACCAGCAACTATCTGTCTCGGATCTATTGCCATTTTTCTCAGATCCGGAAACAGTGACGATAGTCAATGTAGATGTGTGATTGCTAGGGTTTTATAGCAATAACATGAACATATGAAAATAAAAGTGAAATAAAAAGACAGGGTAGAAATGCAGGTTGAGTGTAGATACATATAAGGGGATCTATGAATGGAAATGGTGGCAGTTGTTCACATGGGTCAATTGTAATTGCATTTCATGCCCTTTATGTTTTTGTCAAGATGTAAATCCTTACCATGACTTTTTAATTTTGAATTTAGGGTTCTAAAATATGTGACCTGATTTATTTTAGTTAGGTTGGTTGGGTTGGGTATGGAGGTGTTCTTCGGGTTTCAGGTTTTTCGGGTCAGGTGGTAGAGGTGTACAAAAAAACTGGTTTTAGAACCGAAACCAGAAAAAAAAACCGAAACCGGTTTTTTTAACCGGTTTTTTTAACCGGTTTTTTTTAACCGCCGGTTTTTATACCGGTTACTATTCTTGACTTCAAAAACCGGTTATTAACCGAACCGGTTATTAAAAAACCGTTTTTTTTTTTGGGAAAAACCGGTCCCAACCGGTTATACCGGTTATTGTTTTGGACCTCAAAAACCGGTTAGTAACCGGAACTGATTATAAAAAAAACCGGTTTGTATTTTGGGTGAAAAAACCGAAACCGGTTAATAACCGAAACCGGTTTTTGAAAAAAACCGATTTGTACACCTCTATCAGGTGGTTTGGGTTTTTGGCTAGGAAAAAGTGACCCGATAACCTATCTATTTAAAGTTTGGCTTGTTCGGGTTTGGGTTATTCGGGTTCAGGTTACTTTGGGTCGGGTTGTTCGGTTTTCGGGTTTAGATGTAAAATAAAAAAATAATGTTCTTTTTTTCACAAAAATATCATTAAATATATCATGTTGTTAAAAAAATATCATCACAAAATGTTGAAAAGTCCCAAAACTTAATGTTTCAAATACAAAACACTCCAAATCAAATCGCATCTACAAAAGAAAAACAATAAATGTTCAGGTTTTTTTTCGGGTTTCGAGTTTTCTGGTCGGGTTGTTCGGGTTTTTTTTGTTAGGAAAAAGTGACCCGATAACCGACCCATATAAGGTTCGGGATGGTCTGGTTTGGTGTATTCGGGTTTGGGTGGTTTCGAATTCGAGTCATGTTTCGGATAAAAAAGGACAGCCCTAGCTAGGTGGTGTAATTTAAAGTCCCCATGCTAGTTATCGTGTTATGACAGTGCCACGCAGGTGGGGGGCTTTAACGTTAAGTAGCATGGTATGGGTCAACATTGTTTAATTAAAGTTTTTTTTTAAAGGAAACCTGATTGGCTAGTACTTGGGTGGTTCCGAAAAAACAAAAAAAAAAGGAAATTGGTATTGGTATTGGTATTGGGGCTCGCCAAGGGAATGGCGGAGGGGATGATGGCGCTCTCCTTAGGCTCAGTGGGATGGTGTTGAAGACGTGAGTGGCTAATGTGGAGGTAAGTCGTCACTTCACACCATACAATTTCACAATGAAATGAGCATATATGAAATGGTATGTATTTTTTCAGAAGCAATTAATTTACATGTTGAAAGTTGTGAGAATCACATAAAACATTTGTAATGTAGTACATTGATGATTTAATGAGATAGTGTGATGGGTTGCTATTGTCATTTGTATCACATTTAAAGACTTCTTGTAATTCTCAACATACCTTTGGTTCTACAATCAGTGTTATCGTTAAATTTAACATTTAGAAGTGTACATATTAAAATATTAAAATCTTGACTTTCGTAGTGGCAGTATATATGAAATTGATTTATGTCCATGGCTTTATAGCCTACTGATATCATAGGGATTAGAAAAGGCTTTGTGACCAATAGGTCATGGGTTCTATTCCACAAGGGGTTTTTCTCATATTTATTGGGTTTCCTCCTGAGTTGGTGTATAAGCTTTATGCCTAGTGGAGATGGATATGATCGGGTGGTTCCGCTGGTAACACGATAATTCTCCAGTGGTCTGTCAGTGATCCAAATTTACAGTTAAAAAAATATGAAATTGATTTATAAATAAAGGCATATTCTATTTGGATCCTTTAATGTTTATTTTTGTTTTATAAGTACGTGTCTGTCAGTGAATTTTGTTAAAAAGATATAGAGAGATTCCTTTATCTCTTTACATTTGTTTAGGATCTGCCTTTGTTTAAAGCGGTGGTTCATATTGGAGGGTGTGTTTTGTGAAGAAAGCAAAGTTAAAGGGGTGGTTTGTGTTTATTTGGCCGCCGACACTCCATTATCTCAATAAGTTTATATATCTAATTTTAATTTAGACTATGGGTTATGGGGCAGGGGTTGGGGCGTGGGTTGGGTACAAACGCCCAAGTCATCACCCCGGGTGCATACGTATTGTGTGAGTCTATCGATACCATTTGTCTTCCCCGTATTGCCGGCGGCTGCAGCGACTGTTTCTCTTCCCCAGTTCCCCGCCCTAAACGATGTAATTGTACACGGCTGCAGATTGACTCTTTCATCTAATAATCTCATTCTCATCGCAGCCCAGACAAGCCCATACCCATATAATATATATTTTTATATAAATATGGAGGCCCTATAGATTTGGTGGCCCAAAGCCCAAGCCTCAAAATACTTAGGCTTGGGCCGGCCCCAGACAAAATCAGAAAAATACCGGGTTTTTTCTAATGTGGTATACATATCATATAAAATATAACATTTTTATAGCATGTGACCCATACCCCATGGGATGCGAATTGGACTTTAATACTACAAAGTGTATGTTTCAATCCTAGTGAATTATTGATGCTTTTTGTACAAGCCGCATGTCTTAAGTAACAAACGAAAATGAATAAATCCATGTCTTGTGTGTGTGAAATTTGTCTACTTAAAGTACATATGCCGGTGATACACGAGTGATCGGTTTATGCGTGAATGATCTTTCACGTAAGACGTGATTTTAACCAAGGGCGGAGCTAGTTTAATAGGAGGGGTAGCACGGGCTACCCCTCAACCCCGTCTCCGTACCGTTGCGTAGTGTAACAATTTTTTTTCTGGTTTTATACAAAGATACCCCAGATCCCTAAAAAAACTGGGATGCCTCTAAGTTTTTGGGCTAGATCCGCCCTTGATTTTAACAACAATTGATGAGATTGGTTATATACAAAAATTATATAGAGATACAACTCAATTACAAAAATGTTTTTCATGTTGAATATTTATATATGGACGGAAAGGTGCTGTAAGAGAGAAGAACTTTATTTTAGTTATGACTTAAAACTATAATAAAATAAAATAATAGCAATTGTTGGATTAAAAAAGAAAAGTTTGGTTGGTTGGGTTTCTTATGAAATCAAGGGAAGTTTAAGAGCGTAACAACCGGAAACGGTCAAACGGAGGCCCACATACCAACATTTAGAAAAAGAAAAAGACGATTAAGGATAACTAAGGTAATAATATAATATTCTCATTCTAAATGTATGCATTCTTTAAAATTTAAAAATCATGTATATATTATTCCTCTTCTTTTAAACCTAAAAACTCTATAAAAATCATGTATTTAGAATAAGAAAAACACGATTAAGGATAACTAAGGTAATAATATAATATTCTCATTCTAAATGTATGTATTCTTTAGAATTTAAAAATCATGTATATATTATTCCTCTTCTTTTAAACCTAAAAACTCTATAAAAATCATGTATATATTATTCCTCTTCTTTTAAACCTAAAAACTCTATACTTTTGCTTAAAAGTTATGTGTTTCCTATCTCTGAGGGTATATTTAATATAGGGTAATAAAATGGACGAAAAAAATGAAATAGATAAAGTAATGAAATAGGCAAAAAAATGAGATGAATCATTTTATGTTGTCTGGTAAGGAGGAAAAGACATGGAATAAAACTAGTGGTGAGTGGCGGCGGTGGTGATGGTAGTGAGTGGTGACGGGGTGATAGTGGTTGCGGCAGCGCGAGCGGCAACGGGTGACGGTAGGTGATCGCAGGGTAACAACGATGATAAAGGGTGAAACTAGAAGATTGAATGATTTTTTTTTCATTACTTTGTAATAATCCGTTTCATTCCGTCATTTATACTTGGATATCCAACATTATCTAAGGGGCTGTTTGTTTACCTCTTAACGAGGCTCTTAATGGTTCAGACCTCTTACTGGTTCAGCACTTAATGGTTCAGACTGTTTGCTTCACGAGCAGATGTCTGAATGGTTCAGACATTTGCCTCTGAATGGTTAAGATTTATACAGAGTCTGAATGGTTAAGACCTCTAATCTGAATTGGTCAGACATTTGCCTCTGAACTGTTAACATTATACCGGCTCTTAATGGTTCAGACCTCAACTGGTTCAGCACTTAATGGTTCAGACCTCTTACTGGTTCAGCACTTAACCATTCAGATGTTGCCAAACAACCCCTAAAACTATCATTTATATTTGTTTAAGAACTAAATATTATCATCAAACTAAAGAAAGGTGATTAAAAAAGCTATTTATGGTTCAACATGGTTTATGATAGTTCTACTTTTGTTTGATAATGTTACCAAAAGTACAAGACTACAAATTTTGGGGGACTACAAAAAATATATATATATACTTTAAAATTGATAAGTTTACAAAAAAATGACTAAATTTGAGAAGATAAAAATAAGTTTGTTGTAAAAATATATAAGAACTTACCAAACTTTTTTTTTTGAACGGCGAACATAAATTTATTCCATCAAACTAGCAAGATGCTAGACACTAAATTTACATTATAGGTTCCCACAATAAACCACCAAAACAGTCAAAACCAAAATTACATTATAACTCTAAAATTTCTCCACTCGTTCCAAGTCCGGTCAAGTGCTTTCAACCGAGACTTTATCCAAAGAAAACTCATCGATTTTGATTCTTCCACCACCTTAGAAATATTTGGATATTCGTTTCCAAAGATTACCTCATTCCTCATCTTCCAAATGCTCCAAATAACGACCTAGAAAATAGCACTAAAAACTTTCTTTTTCTTTTTGGACCCAACCACAGTAACATGAGCATCCAGGAGATCTTTGAGACTGAAGGCAATTAATGGAGGAATTTTGCACCACTGTGCAATTACTAGCCAAATAACTTGAGCAAAATGACAAGCCGCAAATATATGATCGCATGTTTCATCATACTCACCGCAGAAAGGACAGCTCGGATCCCCAATCTCGATGTTCCTATGTAACACCCCAAAACTCGGGTCCAAATATTTTATTTGGACATTTTATTAGGTTGGAATAAGTAAGTAGGATTTATTGGCTAAGTGGCATATTTTACTAATAACCAAGTAATCTAACTTGGTTAGATAAAGTTGGCTATTAATTAAGAGCGGAAAACTATGGGGGGTCAAATAAATAAGAAAGAACATGAGGGACTAAGGTTGCCAAAGTGGAAACTTGAATTAATTAAAAGAATAAAAAGAAAATCTAAAACACACACTATGTGTGTTTGTCTGGGGATCGAACTAAGCAGAAGAAAAAGGGTGAAACCCTAATTCACAAGAATCATCAAATTAGAAAGGGGAATTCAGCAAATTCTATTGCATGTACAAGGATTCTTGATCATCCATGTGTTCTTCACATTAAGTAAGTTTAATTTTATGTTTTGGTGATGTTTGATGTTATGGGTTATGGTTAATCCAAGAATTGATGCAAAAATTGAACATGAATAAGTGTTATAATCCTCGTATGGAGTATGTGTTATGCATGATTTTGATCAATTAGGTGTTTGGAGGTGAAACCCACCATAGATGATGGAAATGACGACATGGGTATTTCACCCATGTCCAATCTTCGTTCGATTCTTGATATGTTATGTTGTATGTGAGCATCTTGCTAGTTAGGTTGAACTTGGTATGAAATTAGTTTGGTATTTTGTATTGATAATGATTGAAAGTAAAGAATTAGGAAGAAACAGAATGAAAATACTTGTACATTATGCTTAGATATTAGTACGCACGCCAAGTGTATGATGAAATGTCTAAGTGAAGTTAGGATGAGGAGATTGTATGAAATGGCTTGATACATATGAATGTGATATGAATTTGTTGATGTTTTTGTGTTAATTGATGAATGAAAGCATGAAGTAGGAAGTAAAGCATGAAACACTTGTACATTATGCATAAATCGTGGTATGCACACCAAGTGTTTGATGAAATACCTAGGTGAGATTAATAGATGAAATGGTATGCAAGTAATGGATGAAATCGTATAACATGGGGATATGATGTATTTGATGATAAATAAACATGAGAAATGTATTTTTAGATGGAATTCATGTAGGATTTGGTTGGCCATGTTATTTGGTAAAAGTATGCTTTAGAATATTGTACTCTATGTTGGAGTGGTATGAAGTTTACTACATGTTTGAATAATTGCTTAATCAAAATTGATAAGTAAAAGTACACTAAATGTGAAGCATATGAGATCATTAGAACGGGATGAAGTTAGAATGATGTTGGGTTGTTAAGCATAGGTCATGGTGTTAGTTGTAGAATTATGTTAATAGAATGAACATAATTAAATATGTTTGGTGTGTGCATATAACTAGATGATCATGTGGTTGTATGCTTATTGCATCATGAGTATGAAATGTATATAGTGTCATTAGTATAGTCTACTATAATGACATGGATGTTTGAGGTTAAATCGAAAGTTCATATGATAAATCATTGACTTTCTGAAAGTCAACTGTGCATAAGTAGCAATGTTAGACTTTTTGTCACAATTGTAATGTTATAGAAAGTCATAGATGCGTGTTATATCCATATGTGTTATATGTGATGACGTGATGAATTATATGAGTTTTAAAAGATTGACTTATGGAAGTATGTCTTATGCTTGTTAGAATTTACTAAAGAAAGTCAAATGTGAAACATGAATTTGATATGATCGTTAATATGTACAATCATGGATGCTAACAAGAATGTGAATGCGATGACATGAAAGTATAGGGATCATGTCAAGATGGATGGAAGCATGGAAGGCTAACGGGTCAAAAGGAGGCGAGGAAACGGATGCGAATACGAACACTTAAGGTAAGTGATTTCCGGAATCACTTCTTATTTATAAATGAAGTTTGGTATGTTGTATATAGGGAACCATGTAAGAATTTATGGGTAAGGGTAAGTACCAAGGTAAGTTCATATGAACTTCGTCTATCCTTAATGTAAATTAAGATGATAGTTTCATCGTGTTAATAGAATGTTCATTATGTTGCTGAATGTTCATCGTGTTAATGGATTGTTCATGGTGTTGTTGAATGTTCATCGTGTTAATAGAATGTTCATTATGTTGCTGAATGTTCATCGTGTTAATGGAATGCTCATTTTGTTGCTGAATGTTCATCGTGTTAATCGAATGCTCATTATGTTGCTGAATGTTCATCGTGTTAATCGAATGTTCATTATGTTGCTGAATGTTCATCGTGTTAATGGAATGTTCATTATGCTGCTGAATGTTCATCGTGTTAATAGAATGTTCATTATGTTGCTGAATGTTCATCGTGTTAATAGAATGTTCATTATGTTGCTGAATGTTCATCGTGTTAATGGAATGTTCATTATGTTGCTGAATGTTCATCGTGATAATGGAATGTTCATTATGTTGCTGAATGTTCATCGTGTTAATGGAATGTTCATTATGTTGCTGAATGTTCATCATGTTTGTTGGAAGTTAGTCGGTGATGTTTGTTTGTAATTGCATTGATTTGTGTTGATATGTTTGTAGATAAGGCTCAACTTACAAATAAGTGAATGTGACTTGTATGTATGTATGTATGTAGACATGGAACTGTAGCGTGTGTAAGTAGTGTGAACTTGTATGTACGTGCATATGAATGAGATATGTATGAATGTACTTAGATATATGAAAGTGTATACACGTGTTGTAATCTAATGATTGTAGATCACTGGTATACGTATATGTGAAGATGTGGGTTTTCAATATGTTTGAGATTACGTACTCCTAACCATGTTACTATTGAGAATGAAATAAATGGAGTGCAGGTATGGGAACGCCGGACTCTCGAGGAATTGATGTCGGACTCGAGTAAATAAAATTGAGTGGATGTTTCAATGGAATACCTTACGTAGTTAGAATGTGATATAGCCTTTTAAGTATATGTATTAAATTATATATGATGTTACCATGTACTAACGTGTTGGTTATATATGGTGACCGCATGTTAGTCAGATATTCATGATGGACAGGTGAACGAGGATCAAGTTGAAGATCATGGATTGTACGGGAAAGCGGTCACGTTGTTTGTAATCATTTGTTAACATAGTTACATTAAATAAATGATGTATTTATGTTAGAAGGGTTGACCTAAACGGTATTTAAGTATGTTAGAGTAGTTAAAAGAAAGAAATTTTACGGTTCATTTTCCGCTGCGTCGTTTTGGGTCAAATCGGAATAGGGTCTTACATCCTAGCTACCAAGGCTGCCCGAGTAGGGAGCCTCTCCATAATCGCCCGCCAATAGATTATCCCCACCTTTTTTGGAACAAAGTTATTCCAGAAAAATGAATAAGCAGGAGCCGATCTACCATATATTGCTGCGACGTGTTTGATGCTTGCCACCGAGAATTCGCCCGTCGGATTTAAACTCCACCACCACCAATCCGGACCCGTCCTGTAATTGACGCCACATAGGAGTGCCGACAAATTATGAATCTCCAATTCTTCCTCCGAACTTAAATCAGGCCTGCTCCAAGCCCAATTAAAATTCAGCCCATTTACGCTCCAAGATAGCCGATCCGAGATGCAACAGGACTTTTCTTGTTCGATCGTAAACAACAGTGGAAAAGCGATGTACAGAGGCTGATTTCCAACCCAAAAATCCAACCAGAATGCTGCAGTTGAGCCGCCACCCACATTGCACCTTATTAGATCATGGATATTGACACCTATACGAATTAGATGCTCCTGAATCCCAACTATTTGCTTCCAAGGTCCAGCAACCGAAACCTTCGCTGGGATTGACGCCCAAGATCGATTATTATGGTGTATAGCCCAAACAACCCTTCTCCATAATCCATTTTTGTCAGTCTTGAATCTCCACCACCATTTCGATAACATAGCCAAATTGGCATCGCGGAGAGAGCCAAAACCCAACCCGCCATATTCAATTGGGGCTATAACATTCTCCCATGCCATCCAACTCATGCTAGAACTTTCATCCGACCCGCCCCAAAAGAAAACTCTCCTAAGTCTTTCCAAAATATCCAAGACTTTTACCGGTGCTTTGTACATCGAGAAAAAATACGTCGGTAAAGAGTTTAAAACCGACTTAAGTAAGGTAATTCTTCCTCCGTATGATAAATGTTTCGCCTTCCATAGTGACAATCGGGACTTGAAAACTTCTATAACCGGCTTCCAATTACGTATGAGATTCATATTTGCTCCAACAACAAAACCCAAATGTTTGAATGGAAAGGAACCTTTACTACAACTCAGAATATCCGCCCATTGTTGCACAACCTCGTCATTACTCCTACACCAAATAAAGTACACTTAGAGAGGTTTACCTTAAGGCCAGAAGCGAGGTAAAAGCATCTCAAATTCTGCGAATATTGAGAATATTTTCACCATTCCATTCCCCGAAAAAAACCACATCGTCAGCATAGATGAGATGACTAAGGACAGGACCGAAGTTGGTACACCTTAGGCCTCTGAAAATGCCTTCTGAAACGACCTTCTTTATAATACCAGACAAAGCTTCCATGGCAGTAACAAACAAAAAGGGGGAAAGAGGGTCTCCTTGCCGCAGCCCACGTGTACACTCAAATTCCCTAGTCGGAGATCCATTTACCAACACCGATGATTTTGCCGACACAAGGGTCGCCAAGATCCAATTCCTCCATCGAACCGGGAAATTCATATGCTCCATAATCGAATCCAGAAACTTCCAGTTTAGAGAGTCATAGGCCTTATTAATGTCCACTTTAAATATCATTCCGGACTTTTTAGACTTCTTCAACCAAGCAATAACTTCATTTAAAATGAGGGGTCCATCCGTGATGTTTCGACCTGCCAAGAAGGCTGACTGTTCCTCCGAAATTAACTTCCCAATGACTTTCCTAAGGCGGTTAACCAGAACTTTTGAAATAGCTTTGTTGTACAACATTTACTGATTGACCCCTTGTCAAAAAATTCCTGGAAGAGCCTCATGAAATCAACTTGAAAAAAATCCCAGTTTCTTTTGATGAATTTAAAATTGAACCCATCTGATCCCGAAGAACGATCCCCAACGCAGCCCCAAATTGCGTCTTTGATTTCCGATGTCGTGAAAGGTGAAATAAGCTGATCAGCTTCCTCGACTGAAATGGCAGCAACGTTTTGGCAGATTATCTTTGGTCTAGACGGCATTGGCTCCACATATTGCTTAGAAAAAAATTCAAAAAAATGTTCTTTAATCTCCACCGGATTTGTGACCCACATTCCATCGATCATGATTCCATTTATACAATTATTACTAATGTTAGAATTAATCACATTATGATAAAATGCCGAATTCTCATCACCTTCAAGAGCCCACCTAGCTCGGGATTTCTGACGAGCATCCAACTGCTTTCTTCGGTCCACCTCCATTACCGCATTAATACAATCAGACCTTTCATTCAGCTCGCTGACCAGTAATTCCCTCTCCTCGGCTAGATTTTCTAGGAAACGAACCCCGTTCTTATTTGCCTCGTAAACTCCATCGGATTGTTCCTTTTGTCTCTTCAACCAAGCCTTAATGTTATTCTTTAGCCAACGCAGTTTAACGGCCAAAGCCATGTCGGCTGGCCCGTTAAAAACAAAGGATAGACAACATTGTTTAACCAAATCCAAGAAACCAGGGATCTCTAGCCAAGAATTGAAGCATCTGAACGGGATATGACCGAAATCTGATGGCAAGGTAGAAAGTAATATAGGCCTATGATCCGATGCCTCTCGGCTAAGAGCCAAAACCGATGCCATCGGCCATTTCTCCAAGAAGCCCAAACAAACAAGGAACCGATCTAACTTGCTTAATTTGACCCCATTATCGGAGATATATGTAAACCTTCCGCCCCCCATTTGATACTCACTAAGCCCCGCGGATAGGATGAAATGATTGAACGCCTCTGCATTAGCTGAAGAGAATTCCGAATTAAGACGTTCCGAAGCGTCTCCTTACCTCATTGAAGTCCCCCATGAAAACCCACAGCCCTTGTATAGCATTTTTAATTCCAATCAGATTAGACCAAATATTCCTCCTAATTGATGCATCATTCGAAGCATAAACATTCACCAAATTAATCCTATCACCTGAATGCACCAACGTTCCAGACAACACTAAAAAGTACCTATCTTTAATCACACCATCACACGAGAACATAACAGGATTCCACAGACACGCCAGCCCCCCTGAACGACCCTGAGCTTCAACAACTTCCACGCTATACGCCGATCGACCCCAAACCCCATTAAAATCAAAATTCATTGCCACCCCCAATTTAGTTTCTTGAATAGCTAAAAAATGGACTCCATACGTAGTTTTAATGCCCCTGACCCAATCGACCTTTCGGGAATCCCGAACCCCCCTAAGATTGACAGAAAGGAAATTCATTCTAAACGAGTAGAAACACCTTCACCTTGGATGAGAACCTTGGTCGCATCTTCAAATCCACTCAGATCAATCCCCACTTTTAAGCCAACTGAAGCCGTATAGTGAACTTCTTGATCGATACCTGGATCAGGAACACCGGGCTCCAGCATCGTCGCTTCACCGGACCTATGTTGCTCGACCGAAGATTGGCGAGGAGCATCCTCAACTTGTTCTTGATTCGGCTCCACCAACCGATGAGATTCGAAACCTCCAGAAGCACCGCTGATAACCCCATTGTTAATTACAGGTGAATTAAGGTAAATAGTAGTCCCATCGGAGTCCATGTTTTGTTTAAAATTTCTAAAAGGTGGGCCCTGCATAGAATCAGCCGAAGGGGGACTGCGAAAAGCTCTGGGCCTCTTTCCAAGCCCAATTAGCGGGGTTGGGCCATCCTGAAGAATTCGGTCCACGTGAAAATTTCCTCTCTCCTCCAAAGATTGCGGCTCACCAGCAATATTGTTAGCCATTAATACATCGGGCCCCACATCATTAATACTTTTCCCATGTGCACAATCTTCCCCATGCAAATCTTGAGGTTCACGTACAGGGACCCGAACGGCCTCATCCTCAGTATCCAACCTTACATCTTCCACCCTTACGGATTCCGAAGTATTTGCTGAACCCAACTCCGGTGTATTCTTCGCCGGAAGTTCAATATTCCGATCCGATGTAGGTTGATTAATATCCAGTTGCTTTATTTCACCTTCCTCAAACTCATCAAACATTTGATCCTCACCGACGTCTTCGCCATCACTAGATCCTTCATCAGAAGAATTGTCCAGATTATCCCCATCGTCTACCGACTGAAAATCCCCGTCAAGGACAGGTTTCCAAACAGTGGGATCCGAGCCAGGAAAAAGATGACTCTTCAACAACTCGCCCGAAGAGACCACCGACTTGGTCGAATAAAGAACTATCTCTGAGATGCACCGGAATACCCGTAATGCGTAACGATATTATATGGTCCTACGGAAGATTTCACCTTTCCACACATGAAAATGACTAAACACATTAGCCAAACTATCCGAGTACTTTGCCATGACTTCCTCTACTAATCCAGGATGACCAAGGGTAAGCAAGACACTGAGACCCCCGATGTAGGATAGCCCATAATCATCCAACCCTTCGCTACTCAGGAGATGGTTTAGTTTATTGAGGGAGTTAAGGTCTTTAACAATACCATGAATAGACCTACCCATGCAATGCAAAGGATACTTGGATCCTTTATTGGTAATAGAGATGGTCTTAGCACCCAGATTAGGGACATGAGAACCATTTTGGAACAAGCTTGCGAAAGACTATCCCTCCCTAATCTCCGCACCCCGAAAAACTGGACCAGAATTCCGTTGGTTCGAGTTCGACGCTTCCTTTGGCCTCCAAGTTTTTTTCACCGACGAACTTAGATGTGTAAATAAACTTTTTATGGTTCTTATCATATTTAGCCAAGGCCACCGATACTTTGGCTTGAAAGATCTTCACAGAGTTCATCTCCGCTAATGTTGCATTCACGTTTTCTACACCCACGTTGTCACACCCCAACCGATGGCGGAATCATCGGGGTGCGGCACTAGGCGAATCAGATTGCTCAAGAGAATCCATAACAACTAAATTGCGACAGTATTTAATGCGTTCATTATCCCATAATAATAAACAAGTACAATCACATAAGCTGTCATGAATTTTCATGTTCTCTCAAACAATGCAAATCCGACAACCTAGATTTTAGGTGTGTTTCTAGACTTCCTAGCTTGATTTGATGTAGACCGCGACTAAACCTGCAACATACGTTAAAACAACGTCAATACAAAAGTATTGGCGAGCATACAAGTTTTGATAGAGTAGCTTAAAATAGTTAAAAGTGCTGCGAATTACCAAATACATAAACGAGATACCTCAACATACATGCATACAAGACTGTTACTACCAGCTAAGTCACTCGAGCTGCGATTGCGATTGCTATTCATCCTAACTAGACCCCGTCGGGTGCTATAGTACTATACTAGTTAAGGCGGGACCTCGCGAGTAAAAGTCCTAACACATATGTAACTAGCATCACGTGTAAATATGCATAACAGTTATTCGCAAGTGGTAAATAGTTTGAATGAATAATTCGTTTTGATAAATTTGATTTAATAGGAACGTATGTTACACCCAAAATGCAATAAAAAGGGGTTCGAGTATACTCACAGTCGGTATTCGGCAAGCAAACACAACTTGGTTGGATTGAAGGGAGCGCGTCTGAGATTAGCCCGAGTTTAGATTGATAGCGTAAGCGTTGGATAGTGCGTGAAACGGAGCAAGGTGTCAATGGATCGGACAGTACTCCGATCGGGTGGCCGGTCGATCGGGTGACACTCCGTTCGGATGGTCATCCGATCGGGTGACCACTCGATTGGACTGCTACCTCGTTTGGGAAAGATGTGTTTGTGTATGATGGTTTGCCTTTTGAAGTTTTCGTGGTAGCATTTTGAAAACAGAGAAGTATCTCTACCTTTCAGGTCGGTCGATCGAACGGCCGGTCGATCGGGTGGCAACTCGATCAGACGGTGATCCAATTGGCAAGACACTTTGGTTGATGATAAGCTCACAGCAGACTGGTCACTCGATCGGGTGGCAGTCCGATCGGGTGACAATCCATTGGAACTGATGTGCAAATGAAGATTTGTAAAACGTTTAAGTGTTGAGGATCCAAAGTCAGCTGATCGGATGGTCGTTCGATCAGACGACAATCCGATCGGACGGCAATCCGTTCGTCGTTCAGATCTTTGAATGTTTGAAAATTGTTTAAGTCTTGATACCAAGTGCAATCCGATCGGATTGCGGGTCGATCGGGTGGCAGTCCGATCGGACGGCAATCCGTCCCGCAACCTGATCATTTCACAACTTGTTTATTTTGTTAAGTTTCAGCGATTTGATCAAGACGGTATGACTACGAGCTAAACAATGGAAACTCCACCGAGTCCAAGTCATCGGATCAGATGGGAATCACCCCGTCCGATCAGTTAACTGTTCTCAACGGGTATTCGTGTTCAACACGATAAGCCGATCATCTCGTTGATAGGAACCAGTTCTCAAACTGACACTTCACTAGAGATAGAGTAGAAGGTCTGTACGAGCTCTGTTGCTACCGGTTTTGAGTGAAACGTTAAGAAAGTTTGAAGAAAAGCTTAGAAAACTTAGATTCGGCTTAGATTTAGGTAAGATTAGTGTTTATACACCGTGGAATCTATCAGATCTGGACTGTTCTTGATGAGATGAGGTCACACTTCATTGTTCCTAAGAACTCCATGATGACATCACCTTAGAACGGCTCAAATCCAAAGATTTAATGGTGAAAAAGTGAGATTTGATGACGAGAAAGATGAAGGAGTGCGTGTAGATCATAGAAGTACAATATTCAGGGTGAAAACTTACAAGAATCATGGGAAATCGAGTGAAAATGGCGAGAAGGCGTCTGGTCGAGCGAGGGCAGTCACATCAACTGTTGTTGATGTGACAAGTGGGGTATTTATAGGCAAGGAGGAGGAGAAAGGCGGTTCAGTGAATCGGATCGGACGGCTGTCCGATCGAGTGGCACCTCGATCGAGTGGCCATCCGGTCGGGCGGTCATTCGGTCGGTGGCATCCGGCGAGTTGTGTTTCGGCGTTTCGTTTCGATCGTTAAGCGTTGCGATAGTTTGGTTACACATTTCATCCACATTTTCATATATTTATTATAATTAGTCACCTTGGGTCGAATATACATATCCATATTCCAATCCTGCGATAATCGAGTTACGCGTGCTTGCGAGTGCGTTTTTGAGTATTGTGCTACATTGCGACACATCACGGCTATCAAGGAGGGTAGAATGGGTCCTCACTCAACATCATCGTGGTTGTCAGCAAGTGCGATGTGATGTGATAACGATAAAGTATGCGAAAATACTACGATGTAGCGGTGTATGCGATATAGGTACATTATGATCAAAATCTCTGGTGCTAGGCGTAACGAGTATAACGAGTAGTAACAACGCACGAACGTGCGGGTTGTTACACACGTAGCGGACGAATCCAAAACTATTCCCCCTCTTATCCTTCTTACGGGCCACATAAGCATCCGAGATGTAAGCATATGGCTGAAAGGCCCGCCATAAGACCATCTTTGTCGTTTGGTCCGGCAAATTCTGCACTATGAATGTCATCTCCACACCGTTTCTTTTACCCTTCCGGTTATTATGGTACTGAACCTCTGCCCAAGGACCACCACTACCATCATCTTCAACACCCCAAACAGTTTCATGCCCCATAGGAAACTAAAAGAACACTCACCAAGCCAATGACACGACCCTATGAAAGGTTAGTAGGATTCGAATCGGTCTAGCTAAACTATACTCAGATAGCCGCGACCAATATCACACCTACTAAGCAATCGAGGAGAAGGTCCGGCGAGAATGAGCGATGAATAAACAGGAAATACTGCTCCCGAACCCCAAAAAACAGCCCTGATAGCGAATGGGAGAGAAAAGGAGTGTGTTAGAGAGAAAGGTCAAGCCGGAGATGGCGACCTCGCACGCTAAAACAGATCTTACCTGCTCCGTCGAGCGACCGGCGGCGGTTGGAAGAAGAAGGGTCACGAGAGAAAGAGGCATTTAAAGTCTTGATGGTGGAACTTACCAAACTAATCGTGCTAAAAAACACAAACACATTCTGAAACATCTCGAAATGCATAGAAAAATCTAAAACGACACCAAAAAATGTAAAAATAATGTCAAAAGCTATAATACGATCGGTGTTAAATAATTAGATTAGATAACTCGAAAAATGTTTGGTTTTCGAATAATCTGTTTTACTATAAACGTTATGAAAAAAAAAATAACAGAGGAAAACAAAGCATATTGATGTATGGACTTTTTTTTATTTAAACAAAAAGTAAATTATATCACAAAAGAAAGCTATAAAAGTTTGTATGTTTAACAAAATTTTAATTTCATTACATTTTATGTGATTATTATTTCTATAAACATCTAAACAATAGTATAAAATCTTTTGTGTCGTAATCCTTTTCCACTCAAAACGTTTTAATTTTGTTTAATGAATTGGTTTTTTTGACTAGCACCAGGATGAAGCACAAACTATGCCACAACTCAAGGCAAGTTTGAATATTCTAGTCAATACATTATGTTTTATTTAGTTTAATAATCAACTGTTTCCTTTTTTTCTAAATGAATAAAGTAATCAATTTTAAATATTTTTTTGATGTAGTATTTTAAATTTACTTAAATGATTATATTTACTAAGTTCTTTACATATAAACAGGTAACATAATTATATAAACTAAGTTCTTTATCTATAAACAGGTAACATAATTATATAAAATTAATTTACGTAAGCATACATTATTAACGTATGTATACATAAATTTTCTAGTGTGGAAAGCCTTTTACATGTATTGTACATTATTTGTACCCTTTCGACTGCAATTTGTGATGTTAAGGCAAGCTATAAAGTTGATGCATTCAAGCCATGGAGGAAAATACGACGAATTCATAATTATGAGTGTTCATCGGTTCGGTTTATAGTTTATTTGGTTTACTTGGTTTGGTTTATTCGCTTTTCAAAACCCCACCTCACTCCATTAACACCATATTTATTTTACATAACCATTTCCCTTTCTCCTTTTCTTTGCCAAGACCTCATACATCATGATCATCCCCATCAAGAGTTCTTGGTGCTTCCTAACACACTTTGTTCATCTCTAATCAATTGGTAAGTGATGTTTATCCTACTTTGATGTTTTTCTTTTCCTAATTTACTAAACATAGTCATACATGATGATTCTAATAATCATTCATGAGTGTTCTTAGCCTCATGTGCTGATTTTATAAGACACCTTCATAGTTTCGCATGTCGGTTTCATCATTTTATGTGAAATCTTCTTAGATTTTCACATAAACCCTTTTCTAAACTCATCACCTAATCAATCTTTTTCGTATATAAAAACCATGATTTCATATGGTATCATGTAAAATCCATCATCCATAATACTTGTTATAACAAGCTTTATATAAAAATTATGTAAAATGAAGAATCAACGGCGGTTTTCGTAACACAGATGCAATTTTTATAAGAATACGGATAGAAGGTTTTAAAGGGGCCAAGACAATAATCTTTCTAGTAACATGTATTTAAATAAGGTAACGCATACTCTAGACATATTTCTTGCAAATATTAAATCATGAGAACAAGAAATGGTAACAATTGATATAAAACAAATATACATACACAAATTTGATAGTTTTTAAATCATGAGAACAAGAATTGGTAACAATTGATAAAACAAATACATACACAAATTTGATAGTTTTATTACTAATAATGAAATATATACTGTAACATCCTAACTTATCGCTTTAATTTATGTAATCAAAGTCTTCTAGAATACGACAATTGTTAATACCAAAATAAATGGCAAGACAAGTTTTAGACTCGAAAACAAGATTTCATTTTCGTTTTGTAATCTGCCAGAAACGTTTTACTAACTTTAGGGAGTCAATAGACTCATAACTCAGTCAAATCTTAATGGATTTGGATTATTCTTCTGCCTAAGACTATACAGTATGGAGGAGCTTGAAAAATGAGCGTTATTCGACACGTGGAGGACACTGTGGTGCCAAACCGTGGTGCAATCGAACACAACCACGAAAAATGTTTGATCTTTGTTGTAATTAACCCGATTTGCAGAGCCGAATAGGAACCGAAAATAAAACTGAAACAACTTGGATTCTTTTGGAATCGTGACACACTTTCAGATCAAACATTTGATGGTACACTCAAAGATTTGATCGGATAAGACCAAGAGTCGTCAAGAACGAATTTGGTATTCTCGTTGATGAGAAAAAACCATACCCACTTATCTATGTTCGACTTGTTCTCCTTAGTGTCTCTGTTTTGAGTATATATACCTTTTCATAAAGGCACATTATTTGTTTTATATTTAGTTTATTGAAAACCACCGGATCATAGTTTGCGTTCAAACTTATCACATGATCCAATTCATATAAAACTAATGAAATAATAAGAGCCCAATCAATAGTAAAGACCAATAGATTAAGATATACTTTAGTCATGGCCCAATTCAAATAAACATATGTTATTATATATTTATAAAATCAAAACATATTAAGACACCAAATCTTATCAGATTAAAATGAATCTGCATTTCCGCATCTCCTAACTCGTTTAATAAATAATAAAATTAACTTGGTCGACAAGTTAATCCAATATCCCCAAATCCGTTGATAACATTAAAATTACTTTTTGAGACATTTGTTATCTTAAGTTGTTTGAGATGTTTTGCTTTGGACATATTTTGTTCTTTTTGACTTAAACTCGGTGTCGACTTAGGGGCTGTTTGTTTACCTCTTAAGGAGGCTTTTAATGGTTCAGACCTCTTACTGATTCAGTACTTAATAGTTTAGACTGTTTGTTTCACGAGCAGATGTCTGAATGGTTCAAACATTTGCCTCTGAATGGTTAAGCATTATACAGAGTCTAAATGGTTAAGACCTCTAATCTGAATTGGTCAGACATTTGTCTCTGAACGGTTAAGCATTATATAGGCTCTTAATGGTTCAGACCTCTTACTGATTCAACATTTAATGGTTCAAACCTCTTACTGGTTCAACACTTAACCATTCAAATATTGTCAAACAGCCCCTTATTTCGTCGTACATTTAAATACCATGTTTAAGGGTGTTGCCTATTTCTTTAATAAAAAAATATAACACTTGGCACAACTTCTCAAAATTCTATCTATAAATTTATACATTTTTTAACGGCAAAGTTGGATCACTAATTGACCGCTGTAGTATCATCGTGTCATCAATGGAACCATCTGATTATATCCATCTTCACTGGACTATAACGTGTATACACCAATTCAGAAGGAAACCCGAAAAACCCCCTTGTGGGAATCAAACCTAGGATCTCATGGTCTCCAAGTCTTAACCCGCCCAGGGGCGGACCCAGATAGAGCGGGTCGAGGTTTCCGTACCCCAATGTTTTTTAAAAAATTAGTAGATCCGGTATATTAAATTTTATAAGGATCCAATAAATAAAATGAGGTGGACACCATTGAAAGAAAAGCAAAGTTGGTGTAGTGGTAAACCCCTCTCTTTACCACCATGAGGTTATGAGTTCAATCCTTGTGTAGCTCCTTTTTTCTATTTTTTTAAAATATAATTTAAACCTCGCTCTAACCCGACCTGAACGAGGACTAACTTGAAAATTTTAACGTTTTGTTATGAAAATTTTAAACACCGAATGGACTCCATTGGAAAAAAATCTTGGGTCCGCCACTGAACCCACCCCATGATGCCACTAGACTATAATACCATAGCCTACAACTTTATACTTGATCAAAGCTATATGGACCCGATCACAACTTACGTTTGTATCGGCACAACACATTATATAGGAAGGACAAGATTATATAATGTGTTGTGCCGAACATATCAATGAATACAATTTAGTCTAGTTTTATTGTGTTATTAGGCCCAAGTCAATAAAACGATCACAACAACGTATCACCAGATACAATATAGTCTACCATAACGAATTTACAAAATTCAAGAATTAGTTTTAAATAGGAGGGACACAATTATGGGAAGAAAGTAGACATTGCCATGTGACAGTCATTTTCAAAACTACCCACCCATATCATATCCAAATCAATTTAGCTCACGTTTTCATTAAGAAATTTAGTGAGTTATTCCACTTATATAAAAAACAATATGATTCAACTCATTACAACATCAAAACTCATATTAGTTTGATCATTATGTGCGATAACAAGCCATGTCAACCAGCCAAGACAAATTTATAAAAATAATAAACATATTTCTTGGGTGATCTTACTTACTCGAAAATGAGAATCAAGTACACCTGTAAATGAACCCACCACTAGTAAAAGTGTTAGTAAACTATTTGACAAGAAGTTCATTTATGTTCGTAAATGAACACATACATTTTTTTGTTCATTTAGTTAAAATGAACGTACAACAAATGTTCCGTTGATTCGTTTATATTCATGAACATTCGTTAATTTTTATTTAGGTTCGTTCTTTTACATTCGTTTGTTTACGCTTATTTATATTGTGACTTTACGTTCGTTTTTATATTTATTTAAATATTTGGCCCATTACAACTTAGTCTATTTTATGAGATTAAAGTATAACCAAATACAATTTATTCAAGTTTTATTGAGTTGTTAGGCCCAAGAGACTAATGTTCACGTTTACTTTCAAATGGTATCGGCTTAGTTATGTTCATTCATATACGTTCAATCTTGTTCGTTTACATTTGTGAACAGTTCGTTTTATACTATTAACTAGGTTATAACCCCATGTATTACACGGGTTGAATAAATAAATTTTATATAGTAAATAATAAAACAATATATCTTTAAAAACTTCATTTATTGCACGGGTTGAATAAATATAATTTTATTTATTAAATAACAAAAAGTTATATCTATAAGAACAATATCGTAAGGGTTGAATAAATGTAATTTTATATACGAAATAAAAAAGTTATATCTTTAAAACCACGTGTATTACACGGCTTGAATAAATTAATTTTATATACTAAATAATAAAATAATATATATTTAAAAACCTCATTTATTGCACAGGTTGAATAAATGTAATTTTATATAACAAATAACAAAAAAATACATTTTTAAAAATATGTGTATTACACGGTTTGAATAAAAGTAATTTTCTGTACTAAAAATAAAAAAAATATATATATCCTTAAAAACCCCGTGTATTGTACGAATTGAATAAATCTAATTTTATACATCAAATAATAAAAAGTTATATCTTAAAAAAATGTCACGGCCCCGGGCCCGGTGTGACCCGGTCCAAAAGCCGCGGGACAGAAACCCGTGGTATTTATTATTTAATTTGGCAGCGGAAATGTTGTCAGGATCTTTTAAACTGAAAATGTCCAATTATTTTATTTCACAATTTGGGACAACCCCATAATTTACTGTAAAGGGAAATTCACGGGGAAATCCCTTGTTTTACAAAACATGTTTATTTATTTTACTGAGCCACCTCTTCAAGCTTTTTAGTGCTACGTGGCACTTTTCCTTGATTCACAGTAAGTCACCTGAAACATGTTTAAAAAGATTTTATCAGCGGAGAAATACTGGCGAGTCATTCAGATTATATAAAACGACACATTAGTTATAGATTACAGCATAAGGGCGATTACAATGGCTACTATCTTATTTTTATCTGGCGCCGTGTCACACCCTGGTGACGATGGTCATACCACTATTGGGTCATTTCACCCAAGTAGTGATGATTGTCACTGTTAGGTGGGTGAACCTAACCGTGAGAAATTAGTAATGTGCACAATACCCCACTTGCCACTGATTCAAGATAACCAAGACTTAATCCCTGTAACTATAACTTATGAAAATAATTTGAGTATTTTAAAACATTGTTGATAAAAGAGAATAACTCACATTGCAAGTTTAATTTGGACAGAACTTTGCCTACTGATTTAGTCTTGTAACCTAGGTAAATAACAATGCACACGAAACTAGTTCAGTAACTTAATACAACATTTACGATAAGCTCACGAAATCAAAACCCTCACGACGAATGACAAAGTATCGCCCGTATTCGGGCAGCACTTAAACATCCATCGGATCAGTTTCAATCGATCGGACATTGTATCGTAGCAGTGATCAAGTTATTACCATGTTGTCGCAGCAGAGATTCGTGCTTGGGTGTGTTTTTGAATGAAACAGTGTATAACTTCTCGTACGTAATGAATTTTTCCGTTGTAACAACACCACCATGCAAGTGCCAAACCTCCTTATATATATACTGAAAATTGGTCCCTCTCGCGTGGCGTGCCAGACCCACCTGGTCCTGGCGCGTGGCGCGACGGCTACCCTTTTAGGCTAGGGTAGCCTCGTGTCCTGTATAGCCTGGGTGAGTTGTTAACAAACGAATTTTCGTGTTTACACTTCGGTTTTATGGATAATTATCCATTTAAGGGATACCCCCTTGAGTTTTAGGGGGCCCTGATCCTAGTTTCGATTGTTCGGAAAATTATGGGTCATGCCATACTATTTGGGGGTCTCAATTAGGGTTTCCTATTGGACATTAATAAAATAAGAAATAATAATTTTGGCGAGAGTTGTTACATCCTCCCCACCTTATTTAAAATCTCGTCCTCGAGATTTACTGGAACAAATAGGGATATTTTCGCTTCATCTCTGATTCCAGTTCCCAAGTGTACTCCGGTCCTCTCTTTAAATCCCACTTGACTTTGACCAGTACTAGTCTTTTGTGCTTGAGAAACTTGACCTTTCTGTCTTCTATCTGAAGTGGTTTCTCCACAAATTTTAACTTTTCATTTACCTCTATGTCTTGGAGAGGTACTACCAGGGATTCGTCAGACAAACACTTCTTGAGGTTAGATACATGAAACACGTCATGTACTCCAGCCAGCTCTTCTGGTAATTGTAGGCGATAAGCAACTGGTCCTATTCGTTGGGTCACTGGGAATGGTCCTACGTACCTTGGACTTAGCTTTCCTTTCCTTTCTTACCTAACCGGACTACCCCTTTCCAAGGAAAAACTTTTAAGAGTACTTTGTCTCCCACTTGAAATTCTAGCGGCTTGCGTCGATTATCTGCATAACTCTTCTGGCGATCTCGAGCCGTTTTCAATCTTTCCTTAATTTGAGTTATCTTATCGGTGGTTTCTTGTACGATTTCAGGACCTGATAATTTATTTTCTCCTATTTCTGCCCAACAAACTGGAGTCCTACACCTTCGCCCATACAGTGCTTCGAATGGGGCAGCTTCAATACTTGCATGATAACTATTGTTATAGGATAATTCAATTAAGGGTAGGTGATTATCCCAGCTTGCACCAAAATCTATTACACATGCCGTGAGCATGTCTTCCAGGGTTTGGATCGTCCTTTCACTTTGTCCATCTGTTTGGGGATGGTAGGCAGTGCTTAAGTTTAGTCTAGTCCCCATGGCTTCTTGGAAACTTGTCCAGAAATGCGAAGTGAAACGACTATCTCTATCTGATACAATAGAGAGTGGAACTCCATGTAAGGATATTACCTCGACTACGTATAACTTGGCTAATCTTTCCATGCTGAAAGTTTCCTTTATGGGTAGAAAATGAGCTGATTTGGTTGATTTGGTTAATCGATCCACAATTACCCAAATCGCGTCGTTACCTTTCCTGGTTTTGGGTAACTTATTAACAAAGTCCATTGTTATTAGTTCTCATTTCCATACATGCATTTCTAACTGTTGGAGTAACCCTGAAGGTTTCTGGTGTTCTGCTTTAACTTGCGAACAAGTTAGACACTTAGATACATATCTAGCTATGTCCTATTTCATTCCTATCCACCAGATGTTATTTCTTAAATCTTGGTACATCTTATTATTTCCAGGGTGCATGGTATATCTAGATTTATGGGCTTCCTCTAAAATCTTATCTCTTAAATTTCCTTGCTTAGGTATCCAAATTCTTCTCTTGTGGAATCTCCAAATTCCATCAGTTCCTTGCTCTAATTCCCTTATCCTTCCTTTCATTCCTTCAGCATCATCCTCAATTGCTGTTGCTTGAATATTCTTCAGTTGTTCCATTAAATCTAACTGTAGATTTAATCTAAGAGCACAAACTCGCTTTTGTTTTTCATGTACTTACGACTTAGGGCATCTGTGACTACATTTGCTTTTCCTTCGTGACATTGAATATCACAGTCGTAGTCACTTAGAATTTCCATCCATCTCCTTTGCCTCATGTTCAATTTTTTTTGCCCAGATAGTGTCTCTAAATTTTAAGGGCAAAAATTATCGACCCTAACTCTAAGTCATGTGTCGTATAGTTTTCCTCGTGCTTTTTCAATTGCCTTGAGGCATACGCAATTACCTTTTTGCGTTGCATTAGCACACATCCTAATCCTAGCTTAGAAGCGTTACACTAAACCTCAAAATTTTCTGTCCCTTTGGGTAAGGCAAGAATTGGGGTGTTTGTTAACCTTTGCTTTAAAATCCTAAAGGCCTCTTCTTGCCTAGGTCCGCATTCAAACTTAACTGTTTTACAGGTTAGCTTAGTTAATGGTACAGCTATTTTGGAAAATCCTTAATGAATCGTCTATAGTATCCAGCTAATCCTAGAAAACTTCTAACTTCCATAACTGATTGCGGGACCTTCCATTTGGTGATCGCTTCTATTTTGGAGGGATCTACGTGAATACCTTCGTGATTCACCATGTGTCCTAAAAATTGTACCTCTTGTAGCCAAAATTCACACTTTGAGAATTTGGCGTAAAGCTTTTCCTTTCTTAACAGGGTTAAGAGTGCATGTAAATGCTCACAATGCTCGTCCTGACTTTTGGAATAAATAAGTATATCGTCGATGAAGACAATTACGAATTTATCCAAATACGGTTTACAGATCCTATTCATTATATCCATAAATGCTGCAGGAGCATTTGTTAGTCCAAATGGCATAACTGTAAACTCGTAGTGACCATACCTAGTTCTGAAAGCGGTTTTAGGTATGTCTTCTTCTTGTACCTTCAACTGATGATATCCGGAGCGTAAATCTATCTTAGAAAAATATCTAGCTCCCTGAAGTTGATCAAAAAGATCATCAATCCTAGGTAATGGGTATCGATTCTTAATTGTAACCTTATTCAATTCCCTATAATCAATACACATTCGCATTGAACCATCTTTCTTCTTTACAAACTGTCACACCCCGTTTTCCACGTGTCACCGGTGGGCCCGGTGGGGGAGTATCGTGACGTGGTTGGCAACGTAATAGTCAAACAACACAATATAATAATGCACAGCGGAAGCAATTTAAAAATAAGATACAACCGAATTTATTTATTGTAATCAAAGTCACAATATCCGGTGTTTATCCACAGAACGGATCGAAACAAAATAACATTTATGGCTCAACAGACTTCTGGCATCCTAAGCTTGCGAGACTTCTATTGATGCTTAGGAGACAATCCAGCCAAATTTCGTTTAGTACCTGCATTCAGTCTTTTTGGGAAAATACGTCAGTTTACACTGGTAAATACATTCAACTGACTCATTTTGGAAAATGATTGAAAATTGGTTTGGATGCACGTGGCATAAATCATTTTATTTAACTTGGGAGAATTATTTAATATTATAATCTTGTGAACGAATTACATGTTACTTATGCGTTCAGTAGCCCGGATCTAGTCCGGGTTAAAGATCAATAAACACACCACTTCAATGAGTTATACACGGGAGTACGCCTACACCCCGTGCTCAAGTCGTGGCCATCTCGTAAGATGATGCCAGGGATATCCGGGACATGGTCATTAACCCCCCAAAGGCTGTAAAGTAAACAAGACTGTTTAAAACGAGCCGATCAAATTATTCAACTACCCACTAAGCGTGGAGATTTGATGCCCGATCAAGCGGTACGCTATGTACCGTAACCCAAGCCCGTATAGGGAAAATAAGTTAAAAGTATTTACCTGATGCAAGTATAAATCACAATAAGCAGAATGCACATAGCTTTTACTGTTTCTCCTAATCTGGAACGAAGGTTTAATATAACCTATTAGAATCCTAACGGGTCTTTTATTAAGCTTAAGCTTAGACCGGCTAGTTTCAAGATACGGTTCGTACGCACGATTAAGCGAAGACCGGATAGAATGTGATTCAGACCCGACAAGTTTGAAGACTTGTTTAACATGGGTTTATTATTCACATTCTGGATTTTGAGATAAAACCGTTAAGGTTTGACCCGTTTCGGCTAATTTATGTAAACTTGTTACATAAACCGAACCGTACGCGTAATAAGCGTGACGGGTAGTCATGAGAGCTATATACAGGTTTCCTAAGTTAATTATGTCTCAAATATGTTGTGACATCATTAATGTGTCTTTCGTTATGCCCGAAACATGTTTAAACACAAACTAGGCCCCGTAGGGGTAGTTTGGTCATTTAAAAGTTTATAAAAGAGTTTAGGTGACAACCTGAGTTACAGGTCTGATGTAATCAGCAATTATCCTCAATTTGTTAAGTTACATCAGTAGGTTAAAGCATGTATGTGAAATTTATCATTTTTAACCAAACTAGGCCCCGAAGGGGTATTTTGGTAATTTCACATAAGCCGATAAGCTCAAAACTGAAGTCTGAGTTTATCAACCTTTGCTTACTGTTAAAGTATTATAATTTTCCTCTTATATCAGTAGGTATCAACCCGGGTATGTCCAATATGATTTTAAAACATCCTATGCGATAAAAACGCTAATTAAGGCGATTAAAGGCCATTACCGGGTTCGATACTTAAATCTGATATTTTTATATTTCTAGAAGGCTTAAAATAATTTATTTATCATAACTAATCAGTAGCAAAAGGTTTGGAGTTGTTTAGATGTGTAAAACTCATTTATGGCCCGTAAGGGCAAAGCCGACAATTACCGAATTAAGTCTACGACTATGAGTTATGCTCAGCCTAAAATTAATTAAAAATCTTTAAAAATCCCAAAATAATATATCATATCAGTGGGTAAAAGATTTGATACCAAAAAGTATGTTTAACTAGGCCCTACGCTAATTACGCCATTTTATTAACATAAAGCATTAGTTTAGCGATAATGAGCATAACACTTAATCTATAATTCAAACTGATGTCTAACTTTGCATACAAGCCTATATATCAGTAACAAAGGTTTCTACACTTTTACATTTTCATAATTCACGTTTTAAGGTAATAAGGGCATAACGGTCAACATATGAGCGATTAACGGAAACATGCATATTAATTGGATAACTAACGAACCAAGGTGTATAATCACAGAGGGTTGTTCTAACATGTAACCTAGTCCAATTAAAGCTCTGAGGCATTTATAAAATATGCCTAAACGGGTCAGAACTGAAAGTCAAAGTGAAAGTCAAACTATGTGACTTTCGGTTCCGAACCGGGTCTAAACAGGAAATAGTCGGGTTGAACAGGTTTGAACATGTTATTACACTAATTACTAAGTTATAACAATGATTAACCAGGTTATATATGTTCTAGATAGCTAATTATGCATAAATGACATTTTAAGCATTATGTTGACTTTTTAATTAAAGGTTTGACCCGACATTTGACCTGGTTAGGATGGTGATCAGGGGAAACCCTTTTGGGGTTTTATTACCCACATAAATACCATCCTATAACTACTTTTAATTCGAGATATGACTGAGCCATTAGTGACTAATCTCGAAGTCAAACCGTAATTACGACGGTTTGACTTTTAGCTAATTAAACAAGCTAAACTCAACTAAACAAGAACTAGCAGACTTACAAGAGTCCTATGCACGAGATATGATCAGTTGGGAGAGTTCCTTAGCTCCAGAAATGCTCCAAATGATCAGATGGAAGTGTGATGAACAACATTGCACAAGGTGGCTTTATATAGTACTTTGATCCACCATAACATGTTGACAACTAACTCTAGGATCAACCACAACCATCCAACATGTGTCACTAGTGATCTAGTGCAGATAGGGGTCGCCCACCATGTGAAAAATCCGGTTTAAAGTCGACTTTCCGCGTATTCAGGGGCCTGTCCCCGTTTTTCTGCATCTGGGGCTTGTACGCGGCCCGCCTCCTGCTTACCCTACCCGTACGCGGGCCGCCTGGCCTGCTCGGATCAGATTTTTGATTTTCTTTGATTTCCAACTTGACCTTTGGTTAATTTGAAAGGGTAATTAAGCTTTAACTTGCAATTTGACCCCTTGTAAAATACCCACAAGGACTTTAGGACTTATACCCACTTTGACAAGTCCCTGAACACTTCCGGTTAACCCGAAAAGCCTTAACTTTCGACGTTAACACTTTAACCCTTCGCACACGAATTTGGTCATAACTTTCTCATACGATAACTAAACGTTATGAAATTTTAATCGTCCATTCTAGTGAGCATAATTAGCATTTACAAAGCTTCGGGTTTGTCAAAAGGTCACTCAGAGGTATATCTTTAAACATGTTGACACATTTAACCCCTGTAGTTTGTAATTACTCACTTTTAGCTTCGTATGATCCATGATTTATTCGTTTGAAGGTATGAACATCGTGTAGGGTTAATGTACATTATATTTATTCACAGTTGACACTTAGAATACGTATATTCACATACTTTCCATGTTTGTCAACTTTAGTCCTTCCATAATATTTCTTTCACACGTTTGACTTTATGACACGTGTCAACATATTATAGGACGTGAATTTCCGAGGTGTTACATCCTCACCCCCTTAAAATAAATCTCGACCCGAGATTTACTGAAATAAGTAAGGGTACTTTTCTTTCATCGTGGATTCAACTTCCCACGTGTACTCGGGACCTCTACGGGTATCCCATTTGACCTTTACAAAAGGTATATGCTTCCTTCGAAGCTTTCTTACCTGTCGATCCTCAATCGACAATGGTTTTTCAACAAATTTTAAGCTCGCGTCTATATGCACATCTGTATGTGGTATAACCAGTGATTCGTCAGCGAAACACTTCTTTAGATTGCAGATGTGGAACACATTGTGAATTCCACTGAGCTCTTCTGGTAAGTTCAACTTATAGGCAACTGACCCGACACGTTCGATAACCTCGAAAGGTCCTATGTATCTCGGGCTTAGCTTGCCTTTCTTATCAAATCGCATCACTCCCTTCCAGGGCGAGACTTTAAGTAGGACTTTGTCACCTACTTCGAAGTGAAAATCCTTGCGATTTGGATCAGCGTAACTCTTCTGCCTATTCCGGGCAGCTTGGAGATTGTTACGAATCTGGACAATCTTGTCCGTTGTTTCGAACACGATCTCTGGTCCTGATAACTGGACTTCTCCAACTTCCGCCCACCAAACTGGCGATCTACACTTTCTACCGTATAAGGCCTCAAAAGGCGCAACCTTTATGCTGGTATGGTAGCTATTGTTGTAGGAGAATTCGATCAATGGTAGGTTCTTATCCCAGCTACCTCCCAAATCGATCGCACATGCGCGTAGCATGTCTTCCAATGTTTGAATAGTACGCTCACTCTGACCGTCAGTTTGAGGATGATAAGCCGTACTGAAATTCAAACGTGTGCCCAAAGATTACTGGAAGCTTTTACAAAAATGTGACGTGTACCTAGTATCTCTATCAGAGATAATGGCTACAGGTATGCCATGTAAGGCTACAATCTTATCAACGTATAACTGGGCTAACATATCGGAGCTATAAGTCTCCTTGATGGGTAGAAAATGAGCTGACTTAGTCAGTCGGTCAACTATAACCCATATCGTATCATTTCCTTTCCTTGTCTTGGGTAACTTGGTAATAAAATCCATAGTTACCATTTCCCACTTCCACGTAGGAAGTTCAGGCTGTTGTAGCAAACCTGACGGTTTCTGATGCTCGGCTTTGACTTGCGCACATGTCAAGCATTTTGCTACATGGGCGGCTACAGACTTTTTCAAGCCTATCCACCAATAATTTGCCTTCAGATCCTGGTACATCTTATCAGCTCCAGGATGAACGGAGTATTTGGAACTATGGGCTTCCTGGAGGATGACATCTCGAAGTCCTCCATAAATTGGAACCCATATTCGTCCATTTAATCGTAAAATTCCGTCCTTGCTAAGAGTCAACTGCTCTTCAGTTACTCCTAATTTTTCATTAGGATAGTTAGCTTCCAACACAGCTTCCTTCTGTGCAGCTAACAACCTTTCCATCAAATTATTCTTTATCTCCATACGCTTGGCGTTAATTCGGATGGGCTTAACCCTTTTCTTCCGACTCAAGGCATCGGCGACTACATTCGCTTTGCCGGGATGGTACTTGATTTCACAATCATAGTCATTCAAGGTCTCCATCCAACGGCGTTGCCTCATGTTTAATTCTTTCTGGTTAAACAGATGTTGGAGGCTCTTGTGATCAGAATAAATCACACATTTGACACCATAAAGATAGTGCCTCCAAAGCTTTAGTGCAAATACAACGGCACCCAGCTCCAAGTCATGGGTGGTGTAATTCTTTTCATGCACTTTCAGTTGTCTTGAAGCGTAGGCAATAACTTTGCCTTTCTGCATAAGCACACACCCCATTCCAGTGTGCGAAGCATCACAATAAACCACAAAGTCTTCAATTCCATCTGGCAATGTCAGTACCGGGGCGTTGCTCAACTTTTGCTTCAGAATATCAAAGGATTCTTGCTGCTTAGGGCCCCACACAAACTTAACCTTTTTCTTAGTTAAGGAGGTTAGGGGTGCAGCAATCCTTAAAAATTTTTCAATGAAACGCCTGTAATATCCTGCCAATCCCAGGAAGCTACGAATCTCTGTAGGCGTCTTTGGCTCTTGCCAATTCATAACCGCTTCAACTTTAGCGGGATCCACCTGGATACCACGCTCACTGACCACATGTCCAAGAAATTGGACTTCCCGTAGCCAAAATTCACACTTAGAAAATTTGGCATAGAGCTTTTCCTGATGCAGGAGCTTGAGAATACAACGAAGGTGTTTCTCATGGTCAGCCTTATTCTTCGAATAGATAAGAATGTCGTCGATGAAAACGATGACGAATTTATCCAAGTAAGGTTTGCAGACGCGATTCATGAGATCCATGAATGCGGCCGGTGCATTTGTGAGCCCAAAAGGCATCACTAGGAACTCGTAGTGACCGTAACGAGTCCTAAATGCAGTCTTGTGAACGTCTTCATCTTTGACCTTCAACTGATGGTAGCCTGACCTCAGATCAATCTTTGAGAAGTAACTTGCCCCTTGAAGCTGATCGAACAAATCGTCGATCCTGGGCAATGGATATCTATTCTTGATCGTGACTTTATTAAGCTCGTGATAGTCGATGCACAGACGCATCGACCCATCCTTTTTCTTGACAAACAGAATTGGCGCTCCCCAAGGAGATGAACTAGGTCTGATGAAACCTTTAGCCAGCAATTCATCTAGCTGCGTCCGCAACTCCTTCATTTCTGTGGGTGCCAATCTGTATGGTGCCCTAGCAACTGGTGCCGCTCCGGGGATGATATCTATCCTGAATTCAACTTGTCTATCTGGTGGTAAACCAGGTAGATCTTCAGGAAACACTTCTGGGTATTCAGAAATGACAGGGATGTCTTCTAACTTCGGTTTGGGCTCATCAATAATCACCTGTGCCATGTAGATGACACACCCCTTCTTCAAACACTTGGAAGCCTTGAGCATAGTCACGTGCTCAGGTAGTCCATACTGGGTATCTCCCCGAATGGTAAGTGACTCACCAGACGGAGTCTTTATCACTACTTGCTTCATGTTACAGACGATTTGGGCCTGGTTATGAGATAACCAGTCCATACCCAGAACTATGTCAAAACCGGCTAATTTAAACGGAAGTAGAGACAGAGGAAAAGAATGGTTCTTAATGGATATAACACATCCATCTAACACAGTAGAGACGGTTTCTATGGTACCATCTGCTAACTCTACCTCATAGTTTGCGTTTAAGGTTTTGACAGGTAAATTCAACAATTTACAAAACTTATGATCTACGAAAGACTTATCTGCGCCTGAATCAAAAAGTACTCTTGCAAAGACATCATTTACAAGGAATGTACCTGTTATGACATTATCGTCTTGCACAGCTTCTTTCGCGTCCATTCTGAAGACTCTGGCATTAGTCTTCTTAGCCTCCTCAGGCTTCTTGTTGTATTTTGGGCAGTTGGTCTTGATGTGCCCCTTCTCATTGCAACGGTAGCACGTTGCGTCTTTTATCTTTTTGCAATCCAGGGTTTTATGGTCCGTGGACTTGCAAATTCCACAAGCAAATGATTTTGACTGAGTCTGAGAGCTTGACTCCAGTTTGCACTTTCCATAGTGCTGCTTCTTGCAAATTTTACACTTGGGCTTCTCATCAGACTTATGCCCATCCTTCCTCGACTCAGATCCCTTTTTGTTATCACCGTTCCCACGGTGTTTCTTATTCGACCTTCGCGAACCATCATCTTCACGCTTCCTCTTCTCGGCCTCCTTATTCCTCTGCGATCTCTGCCGGACCGCATCCAGAGTGAGGGATAAGGAAATGTCAGTTAAAGACCTGAAGGTAGCTGGCCGGGAAGCTTTTACGCTTGCCTTGATCTCGGGTTCTAAACCACCAATAAAGCGAGCGATTCTCTTTGGCTCCGGGGTTACCAGGTAGGGAACCAACCGGGACAGCGTATTGAAGCTTGTCAGGTAAGCTTGGCAGTCGAGGTTCTTCATCACCAACGATAGAAAGTCAGATTCTATTTTCTCCACCTCATGTTGAGGGCATAAATTTTCCTTGATCAGGGCAATGAATTGATCCCACGACATGCTATACAACGGGATCTTTCCGGAGGCCTCCATCAGAGATCTCCACCATGCCAATGCTTCACCCTTGAAGGACTGTGACACAAACTTAACTATATCCCTTTCAGCGCACCCGCTGATATCTACCACCGTGTCCATCTCGTCGAGCCATGTCATACAATCGACGGCTCCTTTCTCCCCATTAACATCCCGGGGCTTGCAAGATACGAAGTACTTGTAGGAGCAACCCTTGTCACGGGTTTCTTGATGCAGTACTATATGCTGAGATGGGTCACTTTGACGGTTGGTGGACTGACGGTCATCACCATCTTTCTTGGGTCCATTCTTTTTGGGAGGAGGCTTGCTATGAGCCTCAGAATGTGTCCTGGGCTTTGAACGTGATGCAGAGTGGGTCCTACTTCGAGTACCACTGTATTCCTCATACTGTCTATCCAAAGCCTGAGTAACAGCGCCATCTATGATAGCTTTTAATTCGGCACCCGTTAATGTAATATGGGCGTTCTCATTTGGCTCCACTGGATGGCTATTTACTTCATTTGATTCAGCCATTTGTATTGAACTGTTGCCGAAAACAAGGTCAATATTTTATTTGGGAGTTTATTATGGAATTACCCCTTAGGGTAACTCGTTAACCATGGTAAACAGAGACCATATTTGGTTAACTTATTAATCGTATTAATTTAAGATTTTAATTAAAATTTATCCTAAACACAAACAATAACAATATATATTAGCACATAAGGCTTGGTCACATGGACAATTTAAATTATAAGCTATGATTTCAGAGAATCAAGACTTTTAAGGTTTGAACCTAGTTCATTACCCTTATCAGACAGGGAGTCATAGCTACCTCTGTCTTTTGGCTCACATAAAAGTGAGCGGGGCCCGTAGGCATCATATTACCACGTATGGTAAAAATATGATCATCTTAATTGATGATCTTAACCCATGATTCAGAGATCACATAATTGGGCTTGGAATCTTCTAAAGAATCCTTATACATATATACATGACATGTGATTTTAACGAATCACTTCTGCCAGGAGTGTTAACATGTTTTAAGATGTTAACAGGGATTTGAATCTTTTAAATAGGTCTTACCATTTTGGCCCGGTCTTATATTTGACACGAGGCTAGGTTTCACACTTTAAGATCCTTAATTAAATAATTACATAGGCAGATTAATTTAAAAGGAATGCTTTTAATTTATTTATTTCATTTATAAGTATATATGCACAATTGGCAATCATGAAATTTATAAAAACAACCATTCCATTTATTTATTCAAAGCATTACACACTTGCCCTAAACGGGTCTTTCAAATTACAAATTTACCCATGCAGGGGTTAAATAACACACATGCCCACGCAGGGGCCAAATATCACACATGTCCACGCAGGGACTCATACTAACAATACACCCACGTAGGGGTTTAAACAAACAAGCATGCCCACGCAGGGGCTCAAAGCAACATACCAACTACACCCACGCAGGGCTCAACAGTAAATGGGAGGACTCAATGGTCCTTCTTGTTCTTCCCCTTGATTAATCCCACTAATCCCTGAAAGAAATTTTGCCTCTCCCTGCGGTCCTCGTGAACTACCCGCTCCACCTGATCCAGCCTCTGCAGGAGTTCTTCATGTTCAGGTGGTGAGAATCTAGGTGGCTGCGATTGAGCCCGGATGATGGGTCTAGGAGGTATCGCGTATCCCTGAGTCGGGTAACTCACCCCCCATGGATCCCCATAGGGTCCTTGGGTGTTGTAGTTTGCTGATATCATGTACGGATCAGCCTCCGCGTACCCATAGTCGTGATGCGTTGGGGGTTCAAACGGGTTGTATCCCATGCCACTCGTATATGCCGGGATTGGGTTATCAAATCCCATCAGCGGTGGTTGTAGTCCAGCAGGGTTAGAGGGTCCACCCATTTGTGGGTCCTCCTGGTATGGCGGGTAGTGACTAGCACTTGACTGTTGTGGGGAACTGAAATTGAAGCCCCCCGGTCGTACCGACATGCGTGCACCGGTTCTCCTACGCCTTGGCGGTTGAGGAGGTGCCGGTTGAACTGGTGGCGGTGGAGGTGGTGGCGTAACTGCCACAAACCGGTGATCCTCGGATGAATCTTGATGATGCGGCTGTGGCTGTGGCTCCTGCTGCTGCTGAAACTGCTGCTGCTGATGCTGCCCATGAGACGACGAGTGGTGTGATGGTGTATAATACCACTGGTGTTGATCGAACAGGGCTTGGAAACTGTCTGGACCACCATAGGGTGATCCATGAAAAGACAATCCGTCGGAGATTTCGATCGGATGGTTTGGAGTACCACTTGCCGGCATGACGGGGTCCGTATCCTCGTCCATATCATCAGCGTGGTCACCTGAAAAGTGGTCCTCTGGACCCAGTGGGTTAAAACCCACGGGCTCTTGAAAGTAATTAGCTGGAATAAAATGGCCTCGGAAGATGGGTGTGGGGTCACCATAAGAATGGTGAGACTGGGATCTCTGAAGTGGTATATAAGAAGGCTGGGGGTTGTTAGGTTCTTCTTCCGAATGCGACCCATATGAGTTTTGGACCGGAGGCGTTGAGCTGTGGGAAATAGATCGCCTTGCTGGTTCGAACAGGTTGCGCCTGTTTCGGCGTGGGTCCTCGCTTTCCGTCGCAGCTGGAGCTCGTGTATTAGACGGTCCTGCTTCATGGTCGTTGGGGGCGGCTACCGGCCCCTTTCCGCGTCCTCGTGTTCGGAAGAATCTAGGAGGCATCCTCGTTATTCCTGTCAATAAAGCATGAGATAACAATACTAAAATATAAAATTTAAAGGACAAAACAAAACCCGAATAAGGTGGAATTTGTCCTAGGTTATAAGTCTAGACTCGAAGGTTTAGAATGTACAATTGTGTAACTGAGATTAAACACAAAAGGCTAGTGTTTAATTCACTCAGTGTTGGCTCTGATACCAACCTGTCACACCCCGTTTTCCACGTGTCACCGGTGGGCCCGGTGGGGGAGTATCGCGACGTGGTTGGCAACGTAATAGTCAAACAACACAATATAATAATGCACAGCGGAAGCAATTTAAAAATAAGATACAACCGAATTTATTTATTGTAATCAAAGTCACAATATCCGGTGTTTATCCACAGAACGGATCGAAACAAAATAACATTTATGGCTCAACAGACTTCTGGCATCCTAAGCTTGCGACTTCTATTGATGCTTAGGAGACAATCCAGCCAAATTTCGTTTAGTACATGCATTCAGTCTTTTTGGGAAAATACGTCAGTTTACACTGGTAAATACATTCAACTGACTCATTTTGGAAAATGATTGAAAATTGGTTTGGATGCACGTGGCATAAATCATTTTATTTAACTTGGGAGAATTATTTAATATTATAATCTTGTGAACGAATTACATGTTACTTATGCGTTCAGTAGCCCGGATCTAGTCCGGGTTAAAGATCAATAAACACACCACTTCAATGAGTTATACACGGGAGTACGCCTACACCCCGTGCTCAGGTCGTGGCCATCTCGTAAGATGATGCCAGGGATATCCGGGACATGGTCATTAACCCCCCAAAGGCTGTAAAGTAAACAAGACTGTTTAAAACGAGCCGATCAAATTATTCAACTACCCACTAAGCGTGGAGATTTGATGCCCGATCAAGCGGTACGCTATGTACCGTAACCCAAGCCCGTATAGGGAAAATAAGTTAAAAGTATTTACCTGATGCAAGTATAAATCACAATAAGCAGAATGCACGTAGCTTTTACTGTTTCTCCTAATCTGGAACGAAGGTTTAATATAACCTATTAGAATCCTAACGGGTCTTTTATTAAGCTTAAGCTTAGACCGGCTAGTTTCAAGATACGGTTCGTACGCACGATTAAGCGAAGACCGGATAGAATGTGATTCAGACCCGACAATTTTGAAGACTTGTTTAACATGGGTTTATTATTCACATTCTGGATTTTGAGATAAAACCGTTAAGGTTTGACCCGTTTCGGCTAATTTATGTAAACTTGTTACATAAACCGAACCGTACGCGTAATAAGCGTGACGGGTAGTCATGAGAGCTATATACAGGTTTCCTAAGTTAATTATGTCTCAAATATGTTGTGACATCAGTAATGTGTCTTTCGTTATGCCCGAAACGTGTTTAAACACAAACTAGGCCCCGTAGGGGTAGTTTGGTCATTTAAAAGTTTATAAAAGAGTTTAGGTGACAACCTGAGTTACAGGTCTGATGTAATCAGCAATTATCCTCAATTTGTTAAGTTACATCAGTAGGTTAAAGCATGTATGTGAAATTTATCATTTTTAACCAAACTAGGCCCCGAAGGGGTATTTTGGTAATTTCACATAAGCCGATAAGCTCAAAACTGAAGTCTGAGTTTATCAACCTTTGCTTACTGTTAAAGTATTATAATTTTCCTCTTATATCAGTAGGTATCAACCCAGGTATGTCCAATATGATTTTAAAACATACTATGCGATAAAAACGCTAATTAAGGCGATTAAAGGCCATTACCGGGTTCGATACTTAAATCTGATATTTTTATATTTCCAGAAGGCTTAAAATAATTTATTTATCATAACTAATCAGTAGCAAAAGGTTTGGATTCGTTAAGATGTGTAAAACTCATTTTATGGCCCGTAAGGGCAAATCCGACAATTACCGAATTAAGTCTACGACTATGAGTTATGCTCAGCCTAAAATTAATTAAAAATCTTTAAAAATCCCAAAATAATATATCATATCAGTGGGTAAAAGATTTGATACCAAAAAGTATGTTTAACTAGGCCCTACGCTAATTACGCCATTTTATTAACATAAAGCATTAGTTTAGCGATAATGAGCATAACTCTTAATCTATAAGTCAAACTGATGTCTAACTTTGCATACAAGCCTATATATCAGTAACAAAGGTTTCTACACTTTTACATTTTCATAATTCACGTTTTAAGGTAATAAGGGCATAACGGTCAACATATGAGCGATTAACGAAAACATGCATATTAATTGGATAACTAACGAACCAAGGTGTATAATCACAGAGGGTTGTTCTAACATGTAACCTAGTCCAATTAAAGCTCTGAGGCATTTATAAAATATGCCTAAACGGGTCAGAACTGAAAGTCAAAGTGAAAGTCAAACTATGTGACTTTCGGTTCCGAACCGGGTCTAAACAGGAAATAGTCGGGTTGAACAGGTTTGAACATGTTATTACACTAATTACTAAGTTATAACAATGATTAACCAGGTTATATATGTTCTAGATAGCTAATTATGCATAAATGACATTTTAAGCATTATGTTGACTTTTTAATTAAAGGTTTGACCCGACATTTGACCTGGTTAGGATGGTGATCAGGGGAAACCCTTTTGGGGTTTTATTACCCACATAAATACCATCCTATAACTACTTTTAATTCGAGATATGACTGAGCCATTAGTGACTAATCTCGAAGTCAAACCGTAATTACGACGGTTTGACTTTTAGCTAATTAAACAAGCTAAACTCAACTAAACAAGAACTAGCAGACTTACAAGAGTCCTATGCACGAGATATGATCAGTTGGGAGAGTTCCTTAGCTCCAGAAATGATCCAAATGATCAGATGGAAGTGTGATGAACAAGATTGCACAAGGTGGCTTTATATAGTACTTTGATCCACCATAACATGTTGACAACTAACTCTAGGATCAACCACAACCATCCAACATGTGTCACTAGTGATCTAGTGCAGATAGGGGTCGCCCACCATGTGAAAAATCCGGTTTAAAGTCGACTTTCCGCGTATTCAGGGGCCTGTCCCCGTTTTTCTGCATCTGGGGCTTGTACGCGGCCCGCCTCCTACTTACCCTACCCGTACGCGGGCCGCCTGGCCTGCTCGGATCAGATTTTTGATTTTCTTTGATTTCCAACTTGCCCTTTGGTTAATTTGAAAGGGTAATTAAGCTTTAACTTGCAATTTGACCCCTTGTAAAATACCCACAAGGACTTTAGGACTTATACCCACTTTGACAAGTCCCTGAACACTTCCGGTTAACCCGAAAAGCCTTAACTTTCGACGTTAACACTTTAACCCTTCGCACACGAATTTGGTCATAACTTTCTCATACGATAACTAAACGTTATGAAATTTTAATCGTCCATTCTAGTGAGCATAATTAGCATTTACAAAGCTTCGGGTTTGTCAAAAGGTCACTCAGAGGTATATCTTTAAACATGTTGACACATTTAACCCTTGTAGTTTGTAATTACTCACTTTTAGCTTCGTATGATCCATGATTTATTCGTTTGAAGGTATGAGCATCGTGTAGGGTTAATGTACATTATGTTTATTCACAGTTGACACTTAGAATACGTATATTCACATACTTTCCATGTTTGTCAACTTTAGTCCTTCCATAATATTTCTTTCACACGTTTGACTTTATGACACGTGTCAACATATTATAGGACGTGAATTTCCGAGGTGTTACACAAACAACACTGGAGCTCCCCAATGGGACGAACTAGGTTGTATGAATCCTTTACTTAGCAACTCATCTAGCTGCTTTTTCAGTTCTAACATCTCAGTAGGTGCTAATCGGTAGGGTGCCTTGGCTATGGGTGTAGTTCCATGAATTAGGTGAATTCTAAACTCTACCTCCCTATCCGGAGATAATCCTGGTAGCGCTTCCGGAAATACATCCGGGTATTCTGACACTACAGGAATTTCCTTAAGTTCCTTACCCTTAGTGCTAATGATTACCGAAAGCATATACACTATTCTTTGCTTTCGTTCATAACTAGCAACTTTCATTACGGAAATGAACTTCATTGGCTTACGTGGCTTATCTCCTGTAACCACGATTATTTCTCCTGATGGTGTATGAATTTCTATGGAATTCTTATCACAGAGGATTCTAGCATGGTTAGCTACTAACCAATCCATTCCTAATACGACATCAAATCCAGCTAAATTCATAGGTAACAGGTTTGCAGAAAATTTATGTCCTGAAAGTTCTATATCTCCTTGTTGCAAAATCGTATCTATGTTAACAGAATTTCCGTCTGCCGTTTCTACTGTATAAATCTGCCTAAGTTTGGTTAAAGGTAGATTAAGAGCTTGGCAGAACGAATTATTTATAAAACTTTGGTTTGCACCAGAGTCAAATAATACTTTCGCATAAACGTTGTGAACTAGGAACGTACCCGCTATTACATCCGGAATCAGATCTGCTTCTTGGGTTGTCAGTTGAAAGGCTCTTGCGTTCTTCTTATTAGTTCCTTCAGCAGGTTTGGCCTTGTTTTCAGCTGGTTTGACCAGTTTAGGGCAGTCTGGTCTAAAATGTCCAGCTTCTCCACATTTGAAGCAAATTGTTGATTTCTTTTTTCTGCAATCTTCTTCTTGGTGCCCTGAAATTTTGCAGAAGTTACAGTACCCCTTACATTTTCCAAAGTGCTTTCTTTTACAGGTACTGCAAAATGGAGCAGTGGAGGGTTGCCCTGTTCCTCTTTTCTTGAAGTTGCTACTAGTGTGACCCCCTCGGAATCCTTGGGTAATCTTCTAAGCCAATTCCTTCTTTCTGTTTTCTTCTCGCGTACGCACCAGCCCGTCAGTCAAGGTGTTGGCTAATTCCACTGCATCGTCAATTGTGCGGGGTCTCGCAGCTTTGACGATATCCCGAATCTCGCTAATTAAACCCCAAATGTAGCGAGAAATAAGTACCGGTTCTGGCGAGGCCAGAGTTGGTACAATTCTGGCATATTCGAAGAATTTCGAAGTATACCCTTGACAATCAACATCCACCATTCGGTGGCTCAGGAACTTATTCGCCATTTGTTCCTTTTCATATTCGGGGCAGAATTTTCTTTCCACTAGACGCTTAAATTCTTCCCAACTCGTGGCATAAGCCATGTTGCTTCCTTTGGCTTGTAACACTGTGTTCCACCATTCCAATGCCTCTTCCTTGAAAAGGTAGGATGCATACATAACCTTGTCTTCTTCATCGCATTTACTTATTTTAATTACTGCTTCAGTTTTCTCTAACCAATGCAGTGCAGCAGTCGCCCCTTCATTGCCTGCAAATTCGACTGGTTTACATGCAAGAAATTCCTTATAAGTGCAACCAGGTATTGCAATTTTCATGTTCTTAAGTATTGGGGATTGAATCACATTGTTGCCATTGTTGCCGCCCCCGTTAACACTGTTACTGAAATTGTCGTCGCGAGTACGCTTGTTGTGATTGGCTTGCGAAGGTTCAACGGGGTTTTTAACAGCAGCGACAATTGCGGGGATAGCGTTGGCTATTCCCTGTGCGATGATATTTTCTATATCTTGTCTATTAAGGAAATGATCCTCATTATTTTGTTCCGATTGATTAACTTCATTTACTGGTTGATTTTCCACATTTTCCATCTGAATAATTAACAATATGAATTATTTCCACAAAATAAATAACAACCAAATATAATAAAGCAACCACACATAATCACGTCAAAACGTATAGCCAAAATTGTCGACTTTGCGACGTTTATATTTTATATATTAGTATGCATCAATACACACCAGTTATATTACAAAAGTTTTATTTTAAGTTATTTTACATGATTATATTTTATTATTATTATTTTATTATTATTAAACACATAACCACACAACCACATTCAGCTGGCATTTCGGAAACGACGCTCCCTCTCGTCGTATTTCCATGATATCTTCTCCCCCACATCCCGAATTCTATTTCCTGCATCCACCAGTTCCTCACCATAGTGACGAAGTTCAGCTAAGTTTTCGGTGCTCATGGGTGGGTTTGGTGCAGGCTCAGGGTCAAACTGGGGAAAATAGACGTTGGGGTTATTCATGAAGTTCTGAAATTGCCAATCATTCGTCCACCATTCTTCCAGCTCCCCGGGTAAAAGTCGGTGGTTGACAATAGGATCTGGGATAGCGGGTTCCAAATTAACTGGGGGTTGTGATTCAGCGGGGTAATTGAAGAGGTTTTCATCGGCATGTCCGATGAGGTCACAATTCGCCAGTTTGCGATCAAGCTCCTCCCATGGTGGCATTTCCTGGGCTTGCCCTGAACTTTCCCCGATCTCCTTTCATTTCCCTTTATCCTTTGGATCCTCAGTCTTTTTAACCTTCTGGGTAGCTGGCTTCTTCCTACGTCCACGTTTCCAATCCAAAATTTTGCTCCTCTTTTTAGGCTTTGGTTTCTCCTGTGGTTGGGCCTGGAACATCATGGGCTCCTCAGTATCTGCTTGGTAACCAGATGGGTTTCCTGTAGTATCCATATCGGTGGTATGGATAGTGAAATTTCGGAGTGCCTCTGATAGTTCATTCATGCTGTTAGCACACATGAAGACACACACAAATTTAAGTTAAAATTTTATTTATTATAAATTAAATTTTCACGAAATCACAGAATGACAATCAGAAAAATTAAGTATTTCTAAATACTTAATTGGCTTAAAAACCTGGCTCTGATACCACCTTTTTCTGTCACGGCCCCCGGCCGGGTGTGACCCGGTCCAGAAGCCGCGGGACAGAAACCCGTGGTATTTATTATTTAATTTGGCAGCGGAAATGTTGTCAGGATCTTTTAAACTGAAAATGTCCAATTATTTTATTTCACAATTTGGGACAACCCCATAATTTACAGTAAAGGGAAATTCACGAGGAAATCCCTTGTTTTACAAAACATGTTTATTTATTTTACTGAGCCACCTCTTCAAGCTTTTTAGTGCTACGTGGCCCTTTTCCTTGATTCACAGTAAGTCACCTGAAACATGTTTAAAAAGATTTTATCAGCGGGGAAATAATGGCGAGTCATTCAAATTATATAAAACGACACATTAGTTATATATTACAGCATAAGAGCGATTACAATGGCTACTATCTTATTTTTATCTGGCGCCGTGTCACACCCTGGTGACGATGGTCATACCACTATTGGGTCCTTTCACCCAAGTAGTGATGATTGTCACTGTTAGGTGGGTGAACCTAACCGTGAGAAATTAGTAATGTGCACAATACCCCACTTGCCAGTGATTCAAGATAACCAAGACATAATCCCTGTAACTATAACTTTTGAAAATAATTTGAGTATTGTAAAACATTGTTGATAAAAGAGAATAACTCACATTGCAAGTTTAATTTGGACAGAACCTTGCCTACTGATTTAGTCTTGTAACCTAGGTAAATAACAATGCACACGAAACTAGGTCAGTAATTTAATACAACATTTACGATAAGCTCACGAAATCAAAACCCTCACGACGAATGACAAAGTATAGCCCGTATTCGGGCAGCACTTAAACATCCATCGGATCGGTTTCAATCGATCGGACATTGTATCGTAGCAGTGATCGAGTTATTACCCTGTTGTCGCAGCAGAGATTCGTGCTTGTGTGTATTTTTGAATGAAACAGTGTATAACTTCTCGTACGTAATGAATTTTTCCGTCATAACAACACCACCATGCAAGTGCCAAACCCCTGATATATATACTGAAAAACGGTCCCTCTCGCGTGGCGCTCTAGACCCACCTGGTCCTGGCGCGTGGCGCGTCGGCTACCCTTTTAGGCTAGGGTAGCCTCGTGTCCTGTATAGCCTGGTTGAGTTGTTAACAAACGAATTTTCGTGTTTACACTTCGGTTTTATGGATAATTATCCATTTAGGGGATACCCCCTTGAGTTTTAGGGGGCCCTGATCCTAGTTTCGATTGTTCGGAAAATTATGGGTCATGCCATACTATTTGGGGGTCTCAATTAGGGTTTCTTATTGGACATTAATAAAATAAGAAATAATAATTTTGGCGAGAGTTGTTACAAAAAACCTCATGTATTGCATGGGTCGAGTAAATGTAATTTTGTATGGTGAAAATAAAAATATTTACTATATTAACACAAAGTTTGGTTTTCGTGATAAAAATAGATTATTCTGTTGTTGCAAAATTTGTTAACGGAGTCTCAATAAATTTAACCCTTTATTTAAAACTCCGTAAATGTATAATATTAGTTAATTTTATTTTAAGTTTCGTAAAATCTATTTGATACCAAACTAAACAAAATGTTCAAATTTATAGTTAATATCAAATTAGATAATTAAGTTTGAATTTGAGGTAAATAGATAAATATAAAAGTAATAATTAATTCAAATAAATAATATTATAAATGAGAAGAAGATTAAACTAAATAATAATTATCCATAAGATATTAAACTAAATAATATTTAGTAGGAGGGTTATCTATAATTAATTAGAAGAGATTAAACTAAAATAATAATTATCTATAAGAGATGCCCTAATACGATGACAAGTGTCCCCAAAGTGGTTTTTTTATTATATAGTAAAGATGAACAAACTTAAATGGAATCGTGAGATCATTTGGTTATTAAATATTTGTCCATCCATGTCGTTTATACTATTAATGAACAAACATAAATGGATATGTGAGATCATTTAGTTATTAAATATTCGTTCATCCATGCCATTACACGGGCAAAGCTACCCTTCCACCTCAACGACATGAAACCCTTTCACGGACGACCTGTTGGATTATAGGGGATTAAGTAACCAATTTCGAACCAATTGCAGAAAAGTATGATAGAGAACAGGCCTGGATTTCTACACAAATTGTGTATTCACTTTCAGATTAACATATCTAGTGGTACTACCAATGATTTTTTTTTAGAGATAATGAATTTTTCATTCCACACGAAAAAGGGTAATTACAAAGCAATGGCAGGTAGAACAATTCAAGAACGAATATGAGATTGTTTGAGAGATAGATAAAATCTTACCAGAATTGCATCTCACGACATAACCGTCGCACGCCCCTTATGTCGACAAGTCTTCTATTTACATGACACACATAATCGGGTTTTGTATTTTGAAAACAATCACATACCAAGATGTGATCCATTAGCAATGGCCCAAATCAGTATAATAATTGATTAGTCCATTACAAAAGGAAAGAACCAACATGTCTTGTTATTTGATCCATAACCAAGGCCCAAATTGGATACTAATTTATAAAATTAAATATAAATTTCCTGTATATTAATTTGCAAAAAAGTGTTTGTGATTAGAAATTACTGTAGATTTTTTTACATGTCATTAATGCTTTATGTACAACATGGTGAAGCACAGGTCATCCTCCCTTTCCCCATCATCTAAAGACTTTGTTTTCATTGGTTTACATTTTTAGACCACCACTCAACTCCCTTTCTCCATCCACAAACCACCTCCTATCACCACCTCTGCTGCCGCCATCGGTCATCACTCTCACCACCACTTCTACTTCTTCGCCCTCCTATCTCTTCTCTCCTTTGGCTGACCACTACTCCGGTATTTTCTTACCTCCACCACCAACGCATCATGGCGGTTCTAGAGAGTTTCGACGATGGCTATGCTGCCGGAAGTCCGTCCACCGGCGCTCCAATGGGTGGTAGTCACGCAAAAGAAGTCATGTAACATCCGTGGCGGTGGTTCAAGCTTCAGATCTGACAAGAACAGGTTATGTGGCGGCGGCGGTGGTTTCATAACGACGATGTTTGAGGGGTGTGGTGGTCAGAACCCACAAGAGCGGTGACGACGACAGTTCTTGGTCTATGTCTGGTCGAAAAAATAAAAAGTCACGGATATGGTGGCCGGTAATTTTGGTGACTGACGGTAATCTTTGTGGAGATTGTGGTTAGATCTCAAGGTTATAAAGAACCCATGGTTATGGAGCTATAGGTGTGTGTTGCGTGGCAGAGTGTGAGTGAGAGAGAGAGGGGACTATTAGGCTATGGGGTGTGGATGGAGCCCCATGGGGCTTTATCAAGTCCACATAGGATCCACGTTAGCGATGGAGCCCCCCTTTAATTTAGAGGGTGTGGATGGAGCCCCTATTAAACAAAATTAAAAAAAAAAAACATTTGATTGGTTGTCGAACTAGTGGGGCCCACCTGAATGGCGTTTCAGCTCGTTACCACCATGGCGGGCCTTCAATGGCGCCCCGGCATAGCGCCGGGGGTGTGGTGGATGGCGGAGGGGGGGCGCTATAGGCGTCCAGCTGGCGAGGGTGGCGCCCCCACACCCTCCAGCCTTACCTTTACAAAATCAGTTGAGGATAACAAAATCAGTTGAGGATAAGAAATGTTTGAGATTTCATTTTCTCATCAAAATATGGGTTAAAAATTCGAAACATATGAGTGAAGCTCAAACTTATTCACCAGTTTGAGTTCGTACATAGTTGTTATTCATCACATGGTTTTTTATTTTGGGGTTTTTAATATTTCTTAAAAAATCTTATACAGTTACAAATCCGTCGCAACACACGGGTCTCTAAAACTAGTTATAATAAAAAACCAATGAATACCCGATCTTATTAAATTAAAACGAGTCAGCACTCTCCTAACTCGTTTTGTTTTTAACAAGATCAATTTAGTTGACAATTAAATCTGTGTCAAGTAGGGGTGTGCACGGTTCGGTTCAGTTCGGCTATTAGCATTAACCGTATCTGTAACCAAAGTCATCGGTTAATCGGTTCGGTTAGTTCGATTAATTTGTCGGTTTTCAGTTCGCATAATTCGGTTAATAACCAAATCAAACAAGGATAGAGGTATAAATACATAAAATGGATGTATAAATACATGAAATAAAGGTACACATACATAAAATGGAGGTATAAATAAATAAATGAAATAGAGGTTTAAATACATGAAATGAAAGTATAAAATATGAAATGAAGGTATAAAAGCTAAAAATATATGAAAATATAAAAGATTCGGTTCGATTAATTTCAGTTAACCGATGATAACAAAATAATCGATAACTAACTTTCAATTAATTCAGTTTCAGTTGATTTCGGTTCAATTTCGTCGGTTTTCGATCCAGTGATTGCACACCCTAGCCAAGAGAGACGGTGATAATTCAATCCAGTCTAGCCCTTTTTATCTTCCGGATCATTAAACAGACCGGGTTAAAAAGAAGTGGAGGGTCCGGTCCATATAAAAGAACATCAAGGGTTTGAAATTTATTCGGATCTATGCCCTCATACACACTTTCATATACATCTGCTTGGTCATCTGTAACAACATTTCATCAAAATGGCTTCAACAGCTGCTGCAGTGCCGTTTTGGAGATCTGCCGGAATGACCTACATAACCTACTCCAACATATGTGCCAACCTTGTGAGAAACTGTCTCAAAGACCCCTACAAATCCGAAGCTATCAGCCGTGAAAAGGTCCATTTCTCTGTTACCAAATGGGCCGACGGAAAGCCTCAGAAACCCAGTAATTTCTTTTCTCCTTTTTTTCATTCGTCGATTGTTTAGGTCTAGCTAGGGTTTGGTTTTTACGTGCCAAAATTGTTCATTCTATATGTCTGATTATGCGATCTATGAGTTTGGTTTTTACCTGTACCAATAATTCTGTACTTATATTGATTTTGGTACCGGTACGGGTAAAATAGGGTACTGGTACCGATTTTTATACGGAACTTTAAAAAAGGTTTTTTATATTATGTTTTATTATTTCATATTTTGTTTTATGATACTCGTATTGATTTTATCTATTTGATACATACTCGTACCAACTTTTACTTATTTGCTACTCGTAATGTATTGGTATCCGTGCGGATTTTTACCTATTTAGTAATTGTACGAGTGCTCAAAAAATAAAATTAAAACAAAGTGGTACCAATGCAGGTACCGTACCGAAATACCCATACCATACCAATATATTCGGTACGGTATTTGTTACCCAGTTTTGTTAAAATTCGGTACGAGTACGGGTACTGTACCAGTCCCATCCATATTATGCAGACTAGTTCGTGTATGATTGCCTTTTCTTTTCTGATAGATATGTGCTTTTTTTGGTTCGTTGTTTTTAGAGGTTGTGTATCAATATTGTAATCGTTTCAAGTTGCTCTTATTCAGTCTTAGATATTCAATCAACCAATCTTGAATATAGGGCATTTGGTGTTGTTCTTTAAATTGAACCATCTAACATGTATATATATTTCTATCTATCTATTTAACTGCAAGTTTAGAAATGATATTACATTAGTTATCAAGGGATGCACTTGGTTTTAAAAAGCGAGAAGTGCACGACAAGGTCTAAATCTAAGGCGCAAAACGTAAAAGCGGTGCGCTTTTCGTGCGCGAGGTCCAAAGTGATTATATATATTTTTGTTTATATATTTCATTGGTTTTTAGCAGCATCCCTACCCAAAATTTAGCTATAAATAAGGTTTATTTAGGATGTGGGGAGTGGGGCGTTTTATGGGGCGGAAGATGCCAAGCAACGCTAGCTAACCCACACCGTGCCAGCGTTGGCCACGGCGTTGCCCCGCTAGCGTGGCTTTGAAGCCTGGCGTGGGGCGAGGGAGCTGACATGGCTGGTGGCATATGACCGTTAGGCTAGCCGTTTGGCATAGCCGTTGGCCAACGGCTATTTAAAAAAAATCTATCCACATGGCACCCCCAAGCCGCTAACCCACGCCCCTTGCACACCCCACTTTTTTGGGTGTGGACTGGTGGAGCCCACAAATGCCACGTGTCGAGCAAAGCCCCCCACCCCCCCCCCCCCCCCCCCCCCCACACACACACACCCACCACAGCCTTATGTTTTAACATATGAATCACCTACATGTACAACCTAAAAAGGCTGTTGTACAATATCCTGATTCACAAAAATAGGCCATGTACGCCTCACTTGCAGCTTATGTCAAGTTTTTGCCAAAAAATCACGCCTCATCTGCGTCTGAGGTGACCTCGTGCGCCTTTTCAAACCAAGGGGATGCACTGAATTTATATGTCAAGTTTTTGCCATTAAATTGATGCCTGATAATCTAAATTGTTCTTTTTTTGTTCATGAACTGAATTCTATCCTATGACAGATTTGCTTAACTTAATTTTGATTCTTGAAACAGCTATCAGGTCTGATTCTCCTGAAGAGTGAGGCGGGAAGATGTTACATTTTGCGTTTGTTACTGAAGTTGATCTGGGCTTGGTTCTTGAACAATGTTGCACAAATAATTTTTCTAGCAATTTGTTGGATTTGAACCTTGTTTGAATGGATTTCTGTTATTTTTGATGTTGGTGGTCTTTGATTGGTAACGATCCAATGTACTGTTTTTGTTATTTAACAACTCTTTACTATAGTTGTATTTAACCGTGTGGATTTGAGGCAACTTCTACGCAACTTCAAAGAGTACCTTGATGATTAATTAAAAGTGTATGCAATGTTGTAGACGTCGCTAGTCGGGCAGTGGGGTGAGGACTAACGATTAATCGATGCATAGTCGGGATTTTTACAACCAAGAGTGTATGTAGATGGCTTACATTATTTGGGTATCATTGGATGAACACCACATAAATTGTTACATTTGGAAAATTAAAATTGGAGAAAAATGTTCAGATAGTCCATGTGGTTTTGTGAAATTTTATCTATAGCCTCCTTTTGACACTCGTTTCTCTGATAGTCTTTGATGTGGATGAAAGTTAGTTTTCTCAGTTAAATAGGTAAATAAAAATGTCCATATTTTTTTTATTTAAATATAAAAACCTAACAAAGACCTCACCATCTAACCTTTTTTTTCTTCTTCTTCATATTATTACTCACTCCTTCGTTATTCCTCTAAGATCTCTCTCTCTCTCTCTCTCTCTCTCTCTCTCTCTCTCTCTCTCTCTCTCTCGTCAAACCACAAGCACCACCACCACTTCTTTCCAGATTTCAACGAACCTGCAACTTCTGGCGCCCTGTAAAACCACCCCCCCAATTACCATACACCTATCCTTCATCGAGGATTAAGATTTGAATCAAGAAGTTGTAAAGGTTGAATATTTTTGTGATTTCAACTAAATCTTGATGACCCATATCAAGATTTAAACCAAACAAGTGTAAAGGTTGAATCTTTTTGTGATTTTGAACAAAATCTTTATGATAACTGATGACGTGGGTGCTCGGAAGCTCCCATTCAGCAAAGCTGAAAGCAGTAATACTTATGATCAGAAGCTGGAAGAAGTCACATTGATGACCAAAAGCTGGGAGCTTACATTACTGTACACATCCCAAGTCTCAATGTTGCAAAGTCAAAGTGATGAGACTTTGCCCAAAAGCAACATTGAGACTCTCAAAAAGCAGACCTTTCACCAAAGAGGCAAGGCTACTCGCGCAAGCAACGTTTCAGAGGATAAGACTTACCACAATTGGAAGATGAGCTGTCTAGGATCTTCCCCAAGGCAGAGACCTTTGCCTATATAAAGGGGTCTCCTCATAACTCCAAATGTATCAAATACTATTCTCTCTCTAAAACTATTATGTCTCACTTAGGCTTAACTCTTAGAGAACCATTTATTGATTCTCACGCCGGAGTTCAAACATGGGAGGCTACCTCTCGCGTTAAGGCTAACGATGTTCTTTGTTTGAATATTCCGATCAAGAAGCTATCTACCAGAGTGGATCCTGAACCTTCCCCATGCCATACTCTTGTTGTTTTAACAAGTGGCGTCATCCGTGTGACCTGCGCTACTTAGAACATAAATTATGGAAGTTCAGACCCTGTTCCTAAGTTACCATCTCTTTTATGCCCGGAAAGGATCCTCTTCCGAAAGATAATTCTAAGAGTTCACTGCCTGCCTCTAGCTCTCCAGCTACACCAGGGGCAGGTAGTTGTTCTACGAGAACGAACGAACCTGAGGTCGAACCGTCGTCCCAAGAAATTCAACAATTCCAAACACCTCCTTCCACACGAGAAGCTCCATCTTCGCCGAGTGAAGTACTCTTCCGGTAGAAATGATGGAGATAACTCCCGAATGGGTAAGGAATGATGTGCTACAAGTAGTTCAATAAAAATCAACTAAATTAACCTAAATTTAGTCTCAAGTAATAATAATCTAGACTCTCTAACTCGACTAAACTACTCACCGGCAAGTGAACCGGTCGACTCTAGTAAAGAAAAGCAAGTCCGGATGTCGAACCCACAATGACTCTAATTAACTACGTTAAAGACTTTATTTAGACTAACACTGACGCGACTTAACTATTTTTGTGTTTTGAAGGGGGGGGGTTACTAAAATCCTAAAATTAAAATTAAAATAAAGCTAGACTACGACACGAATAAGAACTAAGGCTTGATTCAATAGAGATTAACGACTACCTAGGCTTGAATCCAGTTTAACTAGGAATGGATTTCTAACGGTACTAAAGTGGTATGGAACCGGGATCTTGAAGTACTAAACCCTAAGGTATCTCTACTAAGACCTCCCGACCCTTCTCAGGAAGAAACATGTGAGATCCTACAAGGCTGTTGTGAACACCGGTTGTTAGACTTCCTCTCAGTCCTCTAACGTCTCTAAAAGTGCCCTAATACGACAATCTACCTCTCAGCGCGAAAGTCTAAGGCAACCCTAGATTCTAACTTGGTTTAATAGACACAGGTGCGATTAGGGAACTAAGACCGACTTCTCTCAAAACCTATCTTAGCTATATATCGTACCGAGACCTACTAATAAACTCGAGCCTCTTAGCGACAAGTTAAGCAGAATACCTAGTTCTAATTGTATTTTAATTACTGTTTCTAAGGCTATCGGCCGATTTACCCAAAGATTACCCGAACCCGCAAAGATACGAACAATCAACACAAATTCTTTATGTGAAAGACATCCACCAAAATTTATTTGAAACAACAAATAATCAACAATCAAATCTAAATACGCATACGCACCAAATTAGAGGTTCTAGAATTATTTACTTTCAAAGATTAATCCATAAACATCAATATAAAACCGTTAAAAATCCAAACTTCATTAAACTTTCATCTAACCTATGTAGTAACAAAGGTTTTAGCCGGAAAACATGATGTCTAAAATCAAAACACACGTTTCAAAACAAGAATTCATCATCAAAAGTATTGAAAACAAGAAAATAATGAAAATCGGGAGATAAGACCCGAATGATCTTCTTTCCTATGCTCCAAGCTTCAACCGGATGATTCTTGTACGCCAAAACGCTCCGAAAATCATGAAATCTGCTCTGAAATTCGCCTTAGGTTTCTTGGATTCGTAAATTAGGGTTTGTTTTTAAGTTTTTAAGGAATATATATGATTTTTCCATTAAACCCTTGAATTATTTCGAATAATAATGCCAGCTACAACTTCTGGCGGGCCGCCACCTGCAGAGGCAAGTGGGTCGCACCCCGCCACCTTGTTTTCCATTCATTTGTGAGTTTCAGTCTCTCGCCGGGTGCCAGAAACTTGTCACGGGGTGCCAGAGACTCTTTTTTCAGCTTTTTAACTTCTTTTCAGCTCCCGATCTTTCCAACGCGTTCCAGGACTTGACGTTTCAATATTTTTGCTCGTTTTACTCAGTTCCTAGCAGTTTTAAGCCCCAAGACTTGCAAAACATGATTGGATCAATAGTATGCACATTCTAACGAAAACAAAACTAAAAAACGGAAAACTATACAAACTTTACACGAATAAAAGATGTATTTTGCAATACATCAAGGAACAACTTTATACAGCTAGGAAAACTACTAAATGGGTATGTTCACGAAGAACGAACCAAAGGGGTGAGGGTTCGCTTGTCTTATGACGAACCGGAAGTTACACTCTCATCCATGCCTCCACTCTTGTGTAGCACTACCTCCCAAAGTTTTAGTTGACACTCGACGAGTCCAAATCCCATTCCTTACCTTATGCTTAATGGTTCACTTTGGCATCGGGACATGCACCAAGGCTCTCCTTTTTTCCAATCAAGAAGCCCAGAGTTCACAGATGAACAACTTCTTCAACTAGCTCCATCCACACCACATCAGGCACAAACCTCCTTTGAAGAAGCTATTAGATCGCTACCTTTAGCCTGCAATGCAGTGGCTGTAAGATTGCCACCCGCTTCATACATTAAACAAGGCTTCCCGACTATACCTCAACCTCACTTGAATGCCCTGCTAGCCTAGCTAAGTCAAAAGCTCATAGGAAACAACACCTGGCAGACAACTTCCGGTCTGTATGGGTAACAAGCTCATCCACCAGGAAGCACCCGGCTTAACACAGACGCAGTTGGTACAGGGACGAGCTTTGATGTTCCTTCTATGCCCTACAAGCTAAGCTCTTTATCATGCTTCTCCGACGAGATAACTAACTATGTTTTCCAAACCAAGATAAAGATGCCTTCGAACGTCAAAACATATGACGACTTGGAAGACCCTGAAAACCACCTTCTAGTGTTCACCAAGTTTGACTTGCTTGTATCCTTCCCACCAAGTTTGTGCATCGTCTTCAAATTTGTAGGCAACCAATCTAACTTTGTATTGATCCGCAACTCCAAGTACTCCAAAAATCTTTTCAACATGAGCTATCCCGCTTCTTGCTTCGATTGGATTAGTAGCGTGACTGAAAGACATTGGCTTGTGCTTTTGGAACCTATCGATCCACATGTGTTCTCACCAGTTTCACCACCAGAAGTTGGATTAGTGTTAGCGCATTATGGAGGATGAGATTGCTGAATAATTGCCTCAACTATTTGAGCAACAAGGAAAAAATTAGATATTTAGACTTTTTATTGTTTGAGCCATCTGAACTGGATCGCTGTCGCAACCCTCGTCCCCTTAATAAACCCGGGAATGGGCGGCCGCGACCAGTTTGGGTGGTATCTGTATTTTATCCATTTTAGCAGCAGAATTTACATCAGGACCGTAGTTAGGAAATATTTTATCAGAGTAAAATACCACGTTTTCATAATATTAAACATGTGGGAACAATCCCAAGTTTTAAGTACACACATTTTCATAGGGATAAACCCTATTTTTTTTTAATAAAAACATCTATTTATTTTAGGTAACTTTATTGCCACTTTTCCAAGCCTTCAGTGCTGTCCAACTGGCTTCTATTTGGCTTTCACATTTTGTTACCTGAAATGTGTTTAAAAACATTTTGTCAGTGGGAAATACTGGTGAGTGAATCCCAGTTTAATCAAGTTTAATAAAGACCATTGTACAGTATTGAGGGCGGTCGCGCAATTATATTTGTTTCCATCTATTCAATTACCACCCACGGTACTGTCAACCCGACTTGTGGTCATGTTACTCCTCGCAAGGTAGTAACAAATTTTGTATACAAAACCCCAACATACCGACGATAATTGTAGAATACAAATACTCAATAACTGTTTAATATATTATTAATTAGGTGAGGTTTTGTAAAAACAATTTGTAAAAAGGAGATTAATCACATTGCTGTCTTAGGTTTTCTGTAAGGGTTTCCTGGTGATTATCTATAATTTACACAAATGCACACGCGTTAGTATAATAACCCAAAATTTACATTAGTAATACCCTCTCCGAGACGGCATTCCAACGACTACGTCGGGCAGAACCTCGACAGTCGTTACGGAACCCTGGATCAATCGGGCAGCGTATCTAATACGTAACCGGGGTTATGATACTTACAACGGAGCAGAACTTTGTTATTTAAGGGGGTATTTTGCCTGCTATTATAATTGCTATTCAGAAATTAGAGAGAGAGATCGAGAATTGAACGACGAAAACTGAAGGCCGATGCCCTCTTTATATAGGGCCTGATTTCAAGTTTTACGCGGCCCGCGTAAGACGTAGCCAAGGGCTACGCGGCCCGCGAGGCTCCCTAGGGTAGGCCCTAGGGTTGCTGATTCGGAACATAGACTCCACACGCGTTATGCCACGTGGCACCTCAGGGTGCGACCCTGGTCTCGAGCTGTCGCGGCCCGCGTAGCTCAAGGGGATGGCTTACACGCCCCGCGAGAGACCATAAAAATTCGTTTTTAATTAATTTTAGTAAAAATAAAGGTATTCGGGCCCTGTTTTCGCGTATGAGGTGTATTTTAGGACATATTGGGGTATTTTAATATATTTTTAGGGTGTCGGAATATTTTGGAGGGTTGTTATATCCTCCCCACCGTGTTTTAGAGCTCGTCCTCGAGATCTACTGGAATAAGTGCGGGTATTTCCTTTGCATTTTTGATTCAAGCTTCCATGTGTATTATGGTCCTCTTTTGGAGTCCCATTTCACTTTGACCAGAACTAATCTCTTGTGCTTGAGGTTTTTAACTTTCCTATCTTTAATCTGTAGAGGTTTCTCTACAAATTTTAACTGCTCATTTACCTCTATGTCCTTAAGAGGCACTACCAGTGATTCATCAGCTAAGCATTTCTTGAGATTAGATACGTGAAATACATCATGTATTCCTGCCATTTCCTCTGGCAGTTGTAGCTGATAGGCAACAGGTCCTATTCTTCTAATAATCTCAAAAGGTCCAACATACCTGGGACTTAGCTTTCCCCCTTTGATGAATCTTACCACTCATTTCCAAGGAAATACTTTCAATAACACTTTATTTCCTACTTGAAATTCCAACGGTTTTCGCCTGTTATCTGCATAACTCTTCTGTCGGTCGCGTGCTGCTTTCAGTCTTTCCTTGACCTGAATGATCTTGTCAGTTGTCTCTTGCACTATTTCTGGTCTGGATAATTGCTTTTCTCCAATCTCTGCCTAACAGACTGGAGTTCGGCACTTTCGTCCATAAAGTGCTTCGAATGGTGCAGCATTGATACTTGTGTGATAACTGTTATTATAAGAAAATTCTATCAATGGTAAGTGATCGTCCCAATTACCCCCGAAATCAATTACACAAGCTCTAAGCATGTCCTCCATTGTCTGAATTGTTCTTTCGCTTTGTCCGTCCATTTGAGGATGATAAGCGGTGCTTAGATTCAACTTGGTTCCCATGGCTTTTTGGAAACTCGTCCAAAAATGAGAGGTAAAACGGCTATCCCTATCCAAAACAATTGATAAAGTAATTCCATGTAATGAAACTATTTCATTTACATACAACTTAGCTAACTGTTCCATACTGAAAGTTTCCTTCATTTGTAGGAAATGAGCTGACTTAGTTAGCCTGTCTACAATCACCCAGATTGTATCATTACTTTTTTCTTGTTTTGGGTAATTTGGTAACAAAATCCATTGTTATCAATTCCCATTTCCAAACTGGCAACTCTAACTGTTGCAGCAAACCGGAGGGTCTCTGGTGTTCAGCTTTGACTTGTGAGCAGGTTAAACATTTAGAAACATAAGCTGCTATATCCTTTTTCATTCCTATCCACCAAATTTTTTTTCTTAAATCCTGATACATCTTATCACTTCCAGGATGCATCGTATACTTAGACTTATGAGCTTCTTCTAATATACGGTGGCGTATGTTTCCTAATTTAGGTATCCACATTCTTTTCTTATGGAATCTCCAAATTCCATCTGTTCCTTGTTCTAGTTCCTTAATCATCCCTTTTAACTTTTCAGTATCATCTTTGATTACTGATTCTTGTGCTTTTCTAATTTGCTCATTTAAATCTACTTGTAGATTTAATTTAAGAGAACGTACCCTTTTTGGCTTTTCATGATACTTTCGACTTAAAGCATCAGCCACTACATTTGCCTTTCCTGCATAATACTGGATATTACAATTATAATCACTAAGTATCTCCATCCAACGTCTTTGCCTCATATTTAACTCCTTTTGCCCGAAAACATACCTTAAACTCTTATGATCAGTGAAAATGGTAAACTTACTACCATAAATGTAATGTCTCCAAATTTTCAGGGCAAAAATTATGGCTCCTAATTCTAAATCATGAGTTGAATAATTCTTTTCATGATTCTTAAGTTGTCTAGATGCGTAAGCTATAACCTTTTGACGTTGCATCAACACACATCCATAACCTAACTTAGAAGCGTCACAATAGACTATAAAATCTTCAGTTCCTTCTGGTAACGCTAGTATGGGTGCATGGGTTAGTCTTTTCTTAAGAATTCTAAAGGCTTCTTCCTGTTTTGGTCCCCATTCAAACTTAACAGATTTACAGGTTAACTTGGTTAAGGGAATGGCTATTCTGGAAAAATCTCGAATAAATCTTCTATAGTAACCGGCTAATGCTAAGAAACTTCTAACCTCGGTTGGTGACTTAGGGGTTTTCCATTTAGTAATCGCTTCGATCTTGGTGGGATCCACATGAATTCCTTCATGGTCGACTAAGTGTCCAAGAAACTGTACCTGTTCTAACCAAAACTCGCACTTTGAAAACTTTGCATAAAGTTTTTCCTTCCTCAATAAACTTAGAAGTGCGTGCAAATGCTTTGCATGTTCCTTTTTTACTTTTAGAGTAAATGAGAATATCATCTATGAAAACAATTATGAATTTATCCAAATATGGCTTACATATTCGGTTCATCATGTCCATAAATGCAGCTTGGGCATTGGTTAGACCAAATGACATGACAGTAAATTCATAATGGCCGTACCTTGTTCTAAATGCGGTCTTAGGAATATCCTCTTCCTGTACCTTTAATTGATGATATCCTGATCTTAAATCGATTTTAGAGAAAAATCGAGCTCCTTGCAATTGATCGAACAAATCATCGATCCTTGGTAATAGATACCGATTCTTAATGGTGACCTTGTTCAATTCACGGTAATCAATGCACATACGCATCGATCCGTCTTTCTTTTTAACGAATAAAATCGGTGCTCCCCATGGTGATGAACTTGGCTGTATGAATCCTTTCTCCAATAATTCGTCCAATTGTTTCTTTAGTTCCTGCATTTCTGCGGGTGCCAAACGGTAAGGTGCCTTGGCAATTGGTGCTGTCCCTGGTAGTAGGTGGATTCTGAATTCGACTTCCCTGTCCGACGGTAGTCCTGGTAATTCTTCTGGGAATACATCTGAAAACTGAGACACTACTGGAATGTCTTTTAGTTCTTTTCCTTTAGTGTTAGTGATTATAGAAATCAAATACACTAATGACCCTTTTCTTATATAACTTGCTGTTTTCATCACAGAGATGAATTTGGTGGATCTATATGGCTTATCTCCTTTAATTGTGATCTTTTCACCCCTTGGTGAATTTACTTGAATTGACTTTTGATCACATAAAATACTGGCTTTATTGGCTATTAACCAATCCATTCCTAAAACAACATCAAATCCTTTCAGATTCATTGGATAAAGGTTTGCAATAAACTTTTGATTTAAAAATTCTATTCTTGCTCCCTGCAAGATTTCAGAAATCCTAACGGTTTCTCCATTTGCTGTCTCTACTAGACATTCTTATGGGAGTTTAGTTAATGATTGATTACGAAGTTTGCAAAACGAAGTATTAATAAAACTTTGGTTCGCACCAGATTCGAATAATACTTTCGCAAAAACATCATTAACTAAAATCGTACCGGCTATTACGTCCGGAATCATCTTGGCTTCATCTGCCGTCAGAAAAAATGCTCTAGCATTTTTGGTAGTCTTATTGCCCATGGCTGGAACTAGTTTCGGAAAATTCGGATTGATGTGACCTTTTTCTCCGCTGTTGAAGCACATCCCATTATTAGGTTTCCTCCTGCAATCTTCTTCTTTGTGTCCCGGTAACTTGCAGAAATTGCAGTAAGTGGAACATTTTCCCGAATGCTTCTTCTTGCAAGCCTTGCAGTAGGGTGCAGAGGTAAAACCTACATTTCTCCCACGATTGGAATTTCCATAACGAAATTCTTGGGTAAGCCTTTGGGCTAGGTTTCTCCTCTGGTCTTCTTCTCGAGTACGCACTAATTCCTCAGTCAAGGTGTTTGCTAGTTCTACAGCTTCTTCTATGGTTTGAGGTCTAGCTGCCTTGACTACATGCCTAATCTCCCCGATTAATCCCCATATGTAACGGGAGATTAGTACTGGTTTAGGTGATGCAAGGGTTGGCACTATTCTAGCATATTCGAAGAATAACGTAGTGTATCCCTTACTATCCACTCCTGTCATTCTAATATTTAGGAACTTATTTGCTACCTGTTCTTTTTCATTGGGATGGCAGAATTTCCTTTCTACCATGTTCTTAAATTCCTCCCATTCCATATTGTAAACCCTATCACTTCCCCTAGACTGGAGGATAGTGTTCCACCATTCTAAGGCTGAGTTCTTAAACAGATTGGAAGCAAACATTATCTTATCTTCTTCCGCACACTTGCTTATTTTTAAGACTGCCTCAGTCTTTTCTATCCAGCGTAGAGTTGCAATGGGTCCTTCATTGCCCGAGAATTCTATTGGTTTGCAGGACCAGAATTCTTTATAAGAACAACCATAAGGCATTGTTCTTCTTCTTTTGGGAATGGGCGCTTGAAGTAAAGGTCCATTGTTCACGCTATGTTCAGGTTCAGTTGGTCCCTTACTACTATGCTTACTTTTATTACCCACTTCCTTAACAGTTTGAATAATAAATGGCATTGCCTCTATAATTCATTGTGCCACTATGTGTTGGATGGCACTATTATTCACTTGGTTTCCATTGTTATTGTTGTTCGGATTCTCATTATTCGGGTTATTGTTGTTCTGGTTATTATCGTTATGGTTTTCCTGGTTCACTTCGTTGTTCATCTGAATTTTAAACATTTACCACGTATTAATATCACAAGATAAGATTTAATACAACCAATCACACAACACGCATGTTGATCAAAAACGTCGAGTATTGCGACTTACTCTTTATATATAGTATGCATCTAGTACAAACCGATACTGGAAATTAAAATTACAATACAACTGGAATTTAAAATTACACTACTATTAGTAGGCATCCGTAGCTATGATTTAGTTTTTTTTTCAAAACTACTACTACCATCACCATTACGGATATGGATTCATCCAGAAATCCATATTGCGCTCGTCGAACTTCCAGACGAGTCGCTCTCCCACCTGTCTCATCCTCTCGCTACGTTCTAAAATCTCTTCTCCGAAAGTTCGGAGCTCTTGCCCATTTTCTGCACTCATTGGGGGTGCAGGTGCTGGGACTGGGTTTGGAATCTGGGGTGCGGGTTCCTGGTACGGGTAAGGATTCTCTAGAATTTCCCTAATGAATACATCGTTATCATAGTAGGGATCTAGAGTGTCCAAACCTGGGTAGGCTCCTAGATTCGGCATGGGTTCATTTTCTGCTATTGGGTATCGTTGCACATAATCCCTATTGTCATCCCACCACGGGTCATAATCTGGGTCTAAGGGATTGGGTGATAGTACCCTAGGTATCTCCTCCGGGTTGAAATCATGCATTTCGACTTGATTTTCAGGGTTTTTTCTATTTCCATGGGCAGTAATGGTTGGGGTGCTATCAGTTGCTCCAGGTTAGGGTCTGCTGCTGTGGTTGCTAGGATATGGAAATTGGCTAAACCCCTATTAATCATGTCCTGGGCGTGGGCATCTGTCTCTCTTTTAGCGGCTGCTAGGGCTCTCTGTTGTTGCAACTTTTTCATTCGTTTCCTACGCTTATGTGCTCCCCTACTGAACCATCCTCTCTTTTTAGGACGGAATGGCTCTTCAGACTGAGACTTAAACACGAATATTCCTTCTTCACTATCAGCAGAATACCCTGAGAGGGCATGCTGTGAAGAGGCACCTTCGCTTCTAGGCGAACCGGACAACTGACGATACGCGTCGGATGGTCCTTGGTCGCTCATACTGTAAACTAACAAATATTCAAATAACACATAACAATAATATACAATTATGCACGTAGTTCCGTAATTTATTTCCTAACATATTGAATTTTGGTGTCAGCATAACACTTGTGTGGCTGAATCAGTGGCTTAGCTCTGATACCACTTTCTGTCGCAACCCTCGTCCCCTTAACAAACCCGAGAACGGGCGGCCGCGGCCAGTTGGCCAGTTTGGGTGGTATCTGTATTTTATCCATTTTGGCAGCGGAATTTACATCAGGACCGTAGTTAGGAAATATTTTATCAGAGTAAAATACCACGTTTTCATAATATTAAACATGTGGGAACAATCCCAAGTTTTAAGTACACACATTTTCATAGGGATAAACCCTATTTTATTTAATAAAAACATCTATTTATTTTAGGTAACTTTATTGCCACATTTCCAAGCCTTCAGTGCTATCCAGCTGGCTTCTATTTGGCTTTCACATTTTGTTACCTGAAACGCGTTTAAAAACATTTTGTCAGTGGGAAATACTGGTGAGTGAATCCCAGTTTAATCAAGTTTAATAAAGACCATTGTACAGTATTGAGGGCGGTCGCGCAATTACATTTGTTTCCATCTATTCAATTACCACACACGGTACTCCTCGCAAGGTAGTAACAAATTTTGTATACAAAACCCCAACATACCAACGATAATTGTAGAATACAAATACTCAATAACTGTTTAATATATTATTAATTAGGTGAGGTTTTGTAAAAACAATTTGTAAAAAGGAGATTACTCACATTGCTGTCTTAGGTTTTCTGTAAGGGTTTCCTGGTGATTATCTATAATTTACACAAATGCACACGTGTTAGTATAATAACCCAAAATTTACATTAGTAATACCCTCCCCAAGACGACATTCCAACGACTACGTCGGGCAGAACCTCGACAGTCGTTACGGAACCCTGGATCAATCGGGCAGCGTATCTAATACGTAACCGGGGTTATGATACTTACAACGGAGCAGAACTTCGTTATTTAGGGGGGTATTTTGCCTGCTATTATAATTGCTATTAAAAAATTAGAGAGAGAGATCGAGAATTGAACGACGAAAATTGAAGGCCGATACCCTCTTTATATAGGGCCTGAATTCAAGTTTTATGCGGCCCGCGTAAGACGTAGCCAAGGGCTACGCGGCCCGCGAGGCTCCCTAGGGTTGCTGATTCAAACATAGACTCCACACGCGTTACGTCACGTGGCACCTCAGGGTGCGACCCTGGTCTCGAGCTGTCGCGGCCCGCGTAGCTCAAGGGGATGGCTTACGCGCCCCGCGAGAGACCATAAAAATTTGTTTTTAATAAATTTTAATAAAAATAAATGTATTCGGGCCCTGTTTTCGCATATGGGGTGTATTTTAGGACATATTGGGGTATTTTAATATATTTTTAGGGTGTCGGAATATTTTGGAGGGTTGTTATAATCGCCAACCTGAACAATGAACATAATACCCCGAATTTATCGATAGGAAAAAAATTCTTGGGTCCCATGACTTTCACCCCCTGATTTAAAAGTTCAAGATCTGCCGCTGAACACCACTGCAGTTGATTTGGGTTCATTCGGGTTTAATTGGTTGTAATGAGGTGTCACTCTAGGGTTGGTTTGTCGAATTGGTGGTATCAGGTAAATTGGATTATGCCCCTTCTGGGCTAGTGGGTGTGGGTTGTGGAACGAGCTTGGTAAGGTGCCACGTCGGTCAGGTGCTCGGGAACACCAAACCCCCTGAAGAAGTCTCGGTGCCAACGGGAGCTTCCCGTGTCTCCCCTGAAGAAGTCTTGGTGCCTAGATTTAGGGATGTAGGGAAAGAATGAAAAGGATGTTGATGTTGTAACACCCCGTGTTTCGAAGGTCAAAAAGGTTACCTTTCGTCGGATCCAGTTAACCACCGAACCCGTTTTATTCACCTTAGATAAAACCTAAGGTGGGATCCTTGCCTAGAGTTTACGGGCCCTCGTATGAAAAAAGAAGTTCTAAAAGGGAGTTGCGGCCACACACCCCGAACTCGTTTGATGCGGCTTGCAAAAGTCGGAATACGATTCACCCCATAGACCACCGTTGTTCTATTATTTTATTCACCGCCGTTGACATGAGGTCCAGATTGTTAACCTAAATTATTCACCGCCGTTGACATAAGGTCCAGATTGTTAACCTAAAGGGGTGACGTCTCTTCCAACACCAGTATCACCCTTTAGGTCCAGAGTGTTAACCTAAAGGGGTGACGTCTGTTCCAACAGGAGCATCACCCTTGAGGTCCAGATTGTTAACCTAAAGGGGTGACGTCTGTTCCAACAGGAGCATCACCCTTGAGGTCCAGATTGTTAACCTAAAGGGGTGACGTCTGTTCAAACAACAGCATCACCCTTTAGGTCCAGAATGTTAACCTAATGGGGTGATGTCGGTTCCAACATTAGCATCACCCTTTAGGTCCAGATTATTAACCTAATGCTTGTGTGTTTCTTTTTCCGTATCAAAGTATAACATATAAATACACTTATTCTAAGAGGGAGTTACGGCCATCCTTCAAGTCAAACACCGCTCGACGTACCAAGCGACACTTTGCTTCATTTCTGGCCACCAACTGGCCTATTAGTCAAACCTGTGAATCGGGCCATGACTTGGGTAAACCTTACGGTTCACCCCATAGACCACTGCTAATTACATATATACCCATTTCATTAAAATTATTCTTTTTAAATTACCATTATACCCATGATGAAATCAATTTCATTGTATTAATCTTTTTTTATCAATAAATAGTTGAATAAATATTGTATTAATCTTTTTTATCAATAAGTAGTTTAAATCAAATCTCTGCACAGTATTCATCTACCACCAGTACCAAACCAGAACAATCAAACATAAACCCTAACATATTCAATAGATCCTTGAAGCACAGCGATTTGAGATGATTAACGAAGTTGATTTGGAATACACACATAACCAGAATCACACACTCTAACCCAACTTGCAGGCACCCTCAAAGCTCTCTCTCTTCTCTTTAACGCCGGCACACCCCAATCCCTAAAACAGATAAAACCTAGCCGGAAAGATACCTTACGGTGGTTTAAAGCGATGGCGGCGGCGGTTGGTTTCAAGTGGGTTTCCACCTGTGGCTGACATTGGTGGTCGAAACCAGCGGTAGGGTTGTCGTATACAGAAAATGGGTTGCGACGGGCCCTTTCTGGTTCACAGTGGCGAGCGGTGGCTGCTTTACACAAGTGCGGAGATTATGGCTTATGAAGTTACGATGGTGTTTGATTTTAAGATGAGTAACAATGATGGTATAGGACAGAAGAAAGTTGATCTATTGTATATGTGTATATATATATATATATTTGTATAAGAATTGGCTGTAACGAACCAAGAAGTGGGATCCCATACCACTGTTGTTCTATTAACGAACCAAGAAGTGGGATCCCATACCCCCGAGCAGGGATTCCACCCTAGGTTTTATTCAGGATCCAAGAAGTGGGATCTCGTACCCCATAACCATCTTATGTTCCTTCATTCAGTATTTCTATACTCTATCAGCAATAATACCTCGTTAAAGTTCCAACCACCGTTCTGTTTGTCTGGTACCCGACGAAAGCCTCTTTGACGAAAGCTTACACTTGACGAAAGGTTACCTTTCATCGGATCCAGTTAACCACCGAACCCGTTTTATTCACCTTAGATAAAACCTAAGGTGGGATCCTTGCCTAGAGTTTACGGGCCCTCGAATGAAAAATGAAGTTCTAAAAGGGAGTTGCGGCCACACACCCCGAACTCGTTTGATGCGGCTTGCAAAAGTCGGAATACGGTTCTATTATTTTATTCACCCATAGACCACCGTTGTTCTATTATTTTATTCACCGCCGTTGACATGAGGTCCAGATTGTTAACCTAAATGGGTGACGTCTGTTCCAACAGGAGCATCACCCTTGAGGTCCATATTGTTAACCTAAATGGGTGACGTCTGTTCAAACAACAACATCACCCTTTAGGTCCAGAATGTTAACCTAAAGGGGTGACGACGGTTCCAACATTATCATCACCCTTTAGGTCCAGATTATTAACCTAATGCGTGTGTATTTCTTTATCCGTATCAAAGTATAACATATAAATACACTTATTCTAAGAGGGAGTTGCGGCCATCCTTCAAGTCAAACACCGCTCGACATACCAAGCGACACTTTGCTTCATTTCTGGCCACCAACCGGCCTATTAGTCAAACCTGTGAATCGGGTGTAACACCCCGAAAACCGGCTTTGGTAATCAAACCACGTTAATAGTAAAGACGGGTAAAATACCTTTAGTGGTAAAAATTTACCCGGTAAATATTAGGATTTAAATAATTAATCCTAATAATAAATAAAAAGTGAATAAAAGCTTTTAAGAAATAAAAGCTTAGAAGGCCCGAGTTAACGGGACCTAAAATAAACTTAGTCATAAATATTCCCGAACCCGCTAAGTTAACTAGAAATATTAAACCTAGTTAATAAGTGGGAAAATTGTTGAAAATAAGTAGGTTGTGGCTTACTTAATAATTAATCAAACTAGAGGGGCTTAAGTTGCACAAAAGGAGACTTGATTTATAAAAACAAAAACTAAAAACACAACACACACACTTAATGTGTGTGTGTGCGTACGACCAGGAGAAAGAGCAGGGAGCTCAAAACCCTAGTTCCACAAATTGGTCAAATTGAAGCTCGAATCAAGTCCCAAATCGAAATTCAAGCACATATTCGTGATCACCAAGTCAAGGGGATCCTAAGGTATGTCAAATTTCTAACATTCATGAAGTTGTAAAAAAATTGATAATCATCCTAATCACGAATTAGGCATGAATTAGAGAAGCTATGACTAGATTAGTGATGTATATTTGCTTAGGAACAAAACCCTAAGTGAAAATCATACATAACATGCTATGGATTGAATGATTGAATGATTTACCACACTAGGTTAAGTGGGTTTTAATCATATGATGAATTTGATGATATGATTGTCATTAGGATCATCATGCATGTTAGTAATTAGGAAATACTTAAACAATTTGCAAGTTTGAGTATTTAATCATAAGTGATAATGGTGAATTGTGATGTTAATCTTGGTAAAAATAACTAGTTATGAACTAGTTGTAAATGTGTAAAATGTATGCACATTAGGTGTTTGTTAAAATGCCTAAGTGAAAACTAAAGTGTTGAAATTAGAGTGAAAACGCGCATTTGAATGTTATGGTGATTACGTGTAATATGAAGTGAGAAGGGTTCTAAATATAATGTTGATTTAGACTCAATGTTGAGAACCTTGTGATTTAAAGTGGTTAACTTTAATAAGCTAAGTTAACTAATCATGAAGTCGAATAGTAGTTCCGACGTATGAAATAAGTGAGATGGAATAGTCGTGAATAATTATGACTAATCTATCCATCTTATAATTTGCAATGATAGTTCGACGATTAACAAGCTAGGTGAAAGCTTGGGAACAAAGCGGGTCAAACGAAGAAAGAATGACGGAAAAGCATAGGTGGAAGTAAGGTAAGTATAGCTTACACTAGTCTTATATGTTAGAATACTCCCTTACCGTATTGTTACGAAAAAGACAAATACATAATTGAGGTATGATGTTCCGACGTGTAAACGTACGGAACAAGGTAGTCTAGCACGACAAGAAACCATGTTGATGGTTAAAAAGGAATTAAATCGGTAATTCGATCAATTTATGACAAATGGAAAATGAGCTTTTGAATGGTTACCTTATAGGGTAAACCCAAAACAAACAATAAGGGTAAAAAGGTAAATTGGTCATGCGTTGACCATAACTATTGGTTTTGAAAGACACTGTAAGGCGTAAGTCATAACAGGCTAAAAAGCGTTAAGAAAATCAATTAATAAGTGAAATGGCCACACGGTGTAAATCGAAGCGAGTCGTATAGATGAGATGGTAATAAATATCATCTCGCCAACATAATCGGTCACTTAGACCAAATGGGTCAAAAGGTGAAGATATCACCCTTTGACAATAGCGACTAATGACTATTGTCGAGCTATATTATTTCAGGTGTAAATGTCAAATTGGTGTTAGCAACGCTATGAATTAGCGGTTATAAAAGCAAGGTATTAAAAACGGGTCAATATATTGATCTGCGCCAGGTATGTGAAATAAGGTAACACTCATTTAGAACATATGGCTTAAGAGTGTTAAAAGAGGTCAAAACGGACATTTGGTTACTTGTTAGGTAAACCAAATGTTTTATGTAATGAACATGGCGTTTGGAAAGCTTAATGACTTTTCAAACATAATTATAAGTTAAAAGAGGGATTTTGGGTCCAATATACTTTCAAAAGTCCTTCATTGTTAATAAAGGACTAAAATGGACCAAAACGCCCTTAGTGGCTAAATTGACCAAACAACCTTTAAAAGTTGTTCGGAAATAAGTTTTATGATTAAACGAATACTTAGATTAATTATAGAAGCAATTGAAAGCGATTTTAGGCTCGAAAGTACTTAAGAACCCTTAACGGGTCAAAATAAGCATACGGGTGAAAACGGGTTTAAATTGTGTAATAAACCTATGAATAGAACCTAAAATGGTAAGTAATATTAAATTAAAGGATTGTATGTGATATAGGAATCAAACAAATACGTTTGTTTGATAAAACCGTGAATGGGTCAAAAATTTGTAAAAAGGGAAATAAGCCGAAGACTTAAAAGTCTTAAATCTTGTTAAGTCGGATGTCGGATTTTAACTCCAAATGATGGAGAATCAAATTACAAACATGTAGGAAGAAACGGTAGGTCAAACGGATAAGCGGTTTGAAAGATACGAGAGATTTCGTGTCAAATTACGGCAAAATGGAAAAGCTGAATTGCAGGGTCCACCGTAAATTACGGTTCCACCGTAATTTACGGTGGAGTTGAAATGGTTACGGTGGTAACCTTCTGATTTACGGTAGAATGTTATGAACCCAGGGGCCACCGTAAATTACGGTGCCACCGTAATTTACGGTGGAGGTCACTTTCAAATTCTTGTTTTTGGATTCAATGATTCCCGGACTCGTTTTGGATACGTTTTAAAGCCCGTAAGACTAAAGCATTTCATGTTTTTGAAATGTAGGTACACTTAGGATGCCGGAAGACGATCAAGCTCAACAAAGAACCGAACACGATAAAGATACACGCTTCCGCACATTGCCACGTTGTAGATTTTAAACAACGAATTCAATCACGTTATGTAGACTAACTTATAATTTGTAAAAGTTTTAATAAACCCGTACTTTTTATAGCATGTGCAGTCTTAACTACACATCTAATTGTTGGTATTTACACGTAAAACCGTTAAATAGAAGCTAGGGTGTTACATCGGGCCATGACTTGGGCAAACCTGTGACGTCTTTTCCAATATTTGCATCACCAATTAGGTCCAAAGTTTGAACCTTCATGTAGAGACTATGTGAATTATTATTCATCACACGTGGCAGCAGGTTATCGGATACGGTCCAAGACTAAAACTTAGGGTAAAAACAAATATGAAAAAAATCTATAACCTGCTTGTACGCTTCAAAAGCCTTCCGTCCTTAAATCTCCACTTTGCTATTTGGCCGATAAAACCTAAGGAAGGGAGTTGCGGCCACACACCCCGAACTTGTTTGATGCGGCTTGCAAAAGTCGGAATACGGTTCTGTCGCAACCCCCGATCCTCGGGAACGGGCGGACGCGATCACAGAGTTTCGGTGGTATTAGGGTTATTTAATCTTGCAGCGGAATTTACATCAGGACCGTAGTTAGGAAATGTTTATCATAGTAAAACCACCTCATTTAATATTAATAATCACATGGGTAAAACCCAAGTTTCTTATTACAATACATTTATAGGGACAATCCCTATTTTATTAAATTTAAAACATCGTTTATTAGGTAACTTTTATAGCCACATTTTTCCCAAGCCTTCAGTGCTCTCCAGCTGGCTTTTCACTAATTGGCTGTCACATTGTGTTACCTGTAACGCGTTTTAAAAACATTTGTCAGTCGGAAATACTGGTGAGTGAATCCCAATTTAATCAAGTTTAAATAAAAAGTCACAGTGAACAGTATTAAGAGCGATCACATTGTTTATGTCTACACAATTACTCCATTAGTACTGTCAATTCACTGACTTGTGGGTCATATTACTCATTGGCTAACTCATTGTCCAATGGTAACGTATTGTCATCCCGACTTACTACTCGCAAGTAGTACAAATTTTGTATACAAAACCCCAACATACCGGCAGTAATTGAAGAACTACAAAGACTCAATCACTGCTAAATTTCATGGTAAAACATTTAAGGTTTGGTAAAACATTACCAAAAATATTATAAAAAAGAGGATAAACTCACATTGCTATCTTAGACTTCGCGTAAGGGTTTCCTGGATATAATCTATAATTTATACAAATGTACATCGGTTAGTATCATAACCCTTTGAAATTATTAATGATACCCTCCCCGAGGCGGCATTCCAACAACTACGTCGGGCAGAACCACGACAGTTGTTACGGAACCCTAAATCAATCGGGCAGCGTAACTATTACGAAACTGGGGTTATAATACTTACAACGGAGCAGAACCTCGTTAATTAGGGGTATCATACCCGTCTATAATATCTCTTCTACAGAAATTGAGATTTAAAATTGAAATGTGAACGAACTGAATTGAAACCCGATGCCATCTATTTATAGTTCTGAAATATCGTCCTCTCGCGGCCCGCGTAAAAGATAAGGGACTCTTACGCGGCCCGCGTCAACATTGGTCAACGCTGTAGCTTAGCTGGGTCAGCTACTAGACTCGCCACGATGTCGACACGTGTCAGCTCAGGATGTCTCCGCGTTTCATGGTCTCTCGCGGCCCGCGTTAACTAACAAAGACTATTACGCGGCCCGCCTGAACTAAAGGTTTCAACGATATCAGGTTTAACCCTGATACCGCCCACGTAAACTAAGGATAAAGGATGTCGCGGCCCGCCTCAACTCAATATTTAGGGTTTTTAATTTATTTTAATTGCTATAACGTATTTCGGGCTCGGTGTTCACATACGGGGTGTATTATAAGACATATAAGAGTATTTTAATATATAATAGGGTGTCGAAAATATTATAAGGGTGTTTGTTTTGCCGAGGGTTGTTACATTCTCCCTACCTTATTTTAGAGCTCGTCCTCGAGATCTATTGGAATAACTGTGGATATTTCCTTTGCATCTCTGACTCGAGTTCCCATGTGTACTCAGGTCCTCTTTTGGAGTCCCGCTTCACTTTGACTAGAACTAATCTTTTATGTTTGAGATTCTTGACTTTCCTGTCTTCAATCTGTAGAGGCCTTTCTACAAACTTGAGTTGTTCATTTACCTCTATATCCTTAAGAGGTACTATCAAGGATTCATCAGTTAAACACTTTTTGAGATTAGATACATGAAACACATCATGTATTCCTGCCATCTCTTCTGGCAGTTGTAGCTGATAGGCTACAGGTCCTATTCTTCTAATAATCTCAAAAGGTCCAACATATCTGGGACTTAGCTTTCCCCGTTTGATGAATCTTACCACTCCTTTCCAAGGAGAGACTTTCAATAATACTTTATCTCCTATTTGAAATTCCAACGGTTTGCGTTGGTTATTGGCATAACTCTTTTGTCGATCACGTGCTGCTTTCAGTCATTCCTTGACTTGAATAATCTTGTCGGTTGTTTCTTGCACTATCTCAGGTCCAGATAGTTGTTTTTCCCCAATTTCTGCCCAACAGACTGGGGTTCGGCACTTTCGTCCATAAAGTGCTTCGAATGGTGCAGCATTGATACTTGTGTGATAACTATTATTATAAAAAAATTCTATTAAAGGTAAGTGATCGTCCCAATTACCTCCAAAGTCAATTACACAAGCTCTAAGCATGTCCACCATTGTCTGAATTGTCCTTTCACTTTGTCCGTCCGTTTGAGGATGATAAGCCGTACTTAGCTTTAATTTAGTTCCCATTGCCTTTTGGAAAAATTTAGCTAATTGTTCCATACTAAAAGTTTCCTTCATTGGTAGGAAATGAGCTAACTTGGTTAGCATATCTACAATCACCCAGATTGTATCGTTACCTTTCTTGGTTTTGGGTAATTTAGTAACAAAATCCATTGTTATCAATTCCCATTTCCAAACTGGCATTTCTAATTGCTGCAACAAACCTGAGGGTTTCTGGTGTTCAGCTTTAACTTGTGAGCAAGTTAAACATTTAGAAACATAGGCTGTTATATCCTTTTTCATTCATATCCACCAAAATTCTTCCTTAAATCTTGGTACATTTTATCATTTCCTGGATGCATCGTATATTTAGACTTATGGGCTTCTTCTAGTATACGATGACGTAGATTTCCTAATTTAGGTATCCACATTCTCTTTTCATGGAATCTCCATATTCCATCTGTTATTTGTTCTAATTTTTTTTAGCATACCTTTTAATTTTTCAGAATCATCCTTGATTACTGATTCTTGTGCTTCTCTTATCTGATCATTTAAATCTATTTGCAGATTTAATTTAAGAGAACGTACCCTTTTTGGGTTTTCATGATACTTTCGGCTTAAAGCATCTGCCACTACATTTGCTTTTCCTTCATGATACTGGATATCACAGTCATAGTCATTAAGAAATTCCATCCAGCGTCTTTGCCTCATATTCAACTCTTTTTGCTTGAAAACATACCTTAGACTCTTATGATCGGTGAATACAATAAACTTACTACCATAAAGGTAATGTTTCGAAATCTTAAGAGCAAAAATTATAGCTCCTAATTCTAGATCATGAGTTGAATAATTCTCTTCATGATTCTTAAGTTGTCTAGATGCGTAAGCTATAACCTTTTGACGTTGCATCAATACACATCCATAACCTAATCTAGAAGCATCACAATAGACTACAAAGTCTTCAGTTCCTTCTGGTAATGCTAGTATGGGTGTATGGGTCAATCTTTGCTTAAGAATTCTAAAGGCTTCTTCTTGTTTTAATCCCCTTTCAAACTTAACAGATTTACAGGTTAACTTAGTTAAGGGAATGGCTATTCTAGAGAAATCTCGAATAAATCTTCTATAATAACCGGCCAATCCTAAGAAACTTCTAACCTCGGTTGGTGATTCAGGAGTTTTCCATTTAGTAATCGCCTCGATTTTTGTTAGAAGTACATGAATTCCTTCATGATTGACTAGGTGTCCAAGGAATTGTACCTGTTCTAACCAAAATTCACACTTTGAAAACTTAGCATAAAGCTTTTCCTTTCTTAATAAACTTAAAAGTGCGTGCAAATGCTTTGCATGATCTTCTTTACTCTTAGAGTAAATTAGAATATCATCTATAAATACAATTATGAATTTATCCAAATATGGCTTACATATTCGGTTCATCATGTCCATAAATGCAGCTGGGGCATTGGTTAAACCAAATGGCATGACAGTAAATTCATAATGACCATACCTTGTTCTGAAAGCGGTTTTAGGAATGTCCTCTTCCTGTACCTTTAATTGATGATATCCTGACCTTAAATCGATTTTTGAGAAAAATCGAGCTCCTTGCAGTTGATCAAACTGATCATCGATTATCGGTAATGGGTACCGATTCTTAATCGTGACTTTGTTCAACTCACGTTAATCAATACACATACGCATTGATCCGTCCTTCTTTTTAACAAATAAGATTGGTGCTCCCCATGGCGATGAGCTTGGTTGTATGAACCCCTTTTCTAGCAATTCATCTAATTGTTTCTTCAGTTCCTGCATTTCAGCGGGTGCCAAACGGTAAGGTGCTTTGGCAATTGGTGCTGTTCCTGGTAGCAGGTGAATTCTGAATTCGACTTCTCTATCTGGAGGTAGTCCTGGTAATTCTTCTGGAAAGACATCTGAAAACTGAGACACTACTGGAATGTCTTTTAGTTCTTTTCCTTTAGTGTTAGTGATTATAGAAATCAAATGCACTATAGAACCTTTTCTTATAGAACTTGCAGTTTTCATCACAGAGATGAATTTTGTAGTCTTAGATGGCTTATTACCTTTGATTGTGATCGTTTTACCTTTTGGTGAATTTACTTGAATTGACTTTTGATCACATAAAATACTGGCTTTATTGGCTATTAACCAATCCATTCCTAACACAACATCAAATCATGCCAGATTCATGGGATAAAGGTTTGCTCTAAATGTTTGATTTAAAATTTCTATTCTTGCTCCCTGCAAGATTTCAGAAATCCTAACGGTTTCTCCATTGGCTGTCTCTACTAGACATTCTCGTGGTAGTTTAGTTAATGACTGATTTAGAAATTTGTAAAATGATGTATTAATAAAACTTTGGTTTGTACCAGAGTCAAATAATACTTTAGCAAAAACATCATTAACTAAAAACGTAACAATGATCACATCCGGGATTGTCCTTGCTTCTTCTGTAGTTAGAAGAAATGCTCTAGCATTTTCTTAGTCATCGTAGCAAATTTTATTTACAGGTTTCTCATAGTAATGCAAGGATAATCTTATACTTGTGATGGCATCTTAGTTTTAAAGAGTTACTACCGTTCATTTTATCGCATAGATTGATAATCAAATAAAATAATGTTTATCATCAGAATTTATAGATATACACACTAGAGATTTCTGACAAATCTAAATTCATACTTGACACCTCTGTCCGTAATTTATCTCTCATTGTCAATCATTAGGATTTTTAGATTTCCTCATAAATATATATATTTCACAAACTGTAATATACACACTATCCATAATGTCAAAGCATTTAACAAATTCCTGAGTCAGACATCAGGTCATGGTATTATTTAGGGAATTCCATTATCATAACATATACCCCATCTCACCCGGTCTTGCCGGAGAGGTAACCTCATCTCACCCGGTCTCGCCGGAGAGGTAACCCCATCTCACCCGGACAAGCTGGAGAGTCTACCGCACCATGCCCAGTTTTACCGGAGAGGTAATTATCATGGTATTTCCCACAAATAAACTTATTTCAAATCATGATCTTAAAAAGACATCATTTATTATGGCTTACATCAAGAAACAAGGAAATTAGTATTCTCATGAGGGATCATATTCTAGAACCGAGTAGTATCAATAAACAAGAAATAACAGTGGCCAGTTGTTATTGCTTATTTATCATACAGGCATGTTCTAGTCATTATCCTCACAGAATCCCAATAACCATCACACTTTATCTATGCAAGTAATGGGCTTATCTCAAAGCTTTATATTAAGGCGTAGCATTTAAAATTCTCTTGTACTTCTAGGTGTTAGGTCTTATTCTGGTTTTCTTGGTTCACTTTGTTGTTCATCCGAATGTTTATTTATCATAAACGAATATCTAGTACAATTATACGAACATCTTAATTAAAACGAAATATTGCGATTTATATATTTATTACAAACTATAACTGAAATTCGAAATATATTATTGGTTATATATCCGTAACTTATTTTAGTCTAACTAGGTTATAGGAGTATTATGCTCAACATGCGTTTTATGTAAGGTTTATTCTATCTCTTTCTTCTTACTAGGTTGTTATCAAATGAACGAAGTTCTTTTAAAGTTTCTAGCTCGTAGGTGACATGATTGCTGGCACTGGTTTGGCGGTTCAACTATAAGTTAACATTTACTGCTGTAGTGGCTAACATGTAGAGATTTTCCCATTGGTTATCTAATTCATCTTCCCAGGGTGGGTTATTACCTGTTTCCTGGGTTTCCTTATTAATTATTGCTTCTTTTTGTTGTGATTTCTTTATTTTCTCTCGACTTTTTCTAATAATCCAACTTCTCTTCTCAGAGGTAAATGGTTTCTTAGACTGTGTCTTACGAACAAATATTCCTTCCTCAATATCTGCTGAGTATCCTGAGGGATTTAGTTGAAATGAGGTTCCCTTATCTTTTGGTGAACTATCTAGTTGAAGATAGATGTCCGTAATTCTTTGCTTACCCATACTGTAGACTAACAAATAGTCAAATAATATAAAACACATAATCACATAAGTTATTTCCTAACACAGAATTTAAAATTTAAGTGTCAGCAGAACACTTCTTTGGCTTGAACCAGTGGCTAGGCTCTGATACCACCTTCTGTCGCAACCCCCGATCCCTGATCCCCGGGAACGGGCGGACGCGATCACAGAGTTTCGGTGGTATCAGGGTTATTTAATCTTGCAGCGGAATTTACATCAGGACCGTAGTTAGGAAATGTTTATCAGAGTAAAACCACCTCATTTAATATTAATAATCACATGGGTAAAACCCAAGTTTCTTATTACAATACATTTATAGGGACAATCCCTATTTTATTAAATTTAAAACATCGTTTATTAGGTAACTTTTATAGCCACATTTTTCCCAAGCCTTCAGTGCTCTCCAGCTGGCTTTTCACTAATTGGCTGTCACATTGTGTTACCTGTAACGCGTTTTAAAAACATTTGTCAGTCGGAAATACTGGTGAGTGAATCCCAATTTAATCAAGTTTAAATAAAAAGTCACAGTGAACAGTATTAAGAGCGATCACATTGTTTATGTCTACACAATTACTCCATTAGTACTGTCAATTCACTGACTTGTGGGTCATATTACTCATTGGCTAACTCATTGTCCAATGGTAACGTATTGTCATCCCGACTTACTACTCGCAAGTAGTACAAATTTTGTATACAAAACCCCAACATACCGGCAGTAATTGAAGAACTACAAAGACTCAATCACTGCTAAATTTCATGGTAAAACATTTAAGGTTTGGTAAAACATTACCAAAAATATTATAAAAAAGAGGATAAACTCACATTGCTATCTTAAACTTCGCGTAAGGGTTTCCTGGATATAATCTATAATTTATACAAATGTACATTGGTTAGTATCATAACCCTTTGAAATTATTAATGATACCCTCCCCGAGACGGCATTCCAACAACTACGTCGGGCAGAACCACGACAGTTGTTACGGAACCCTAAATCAATCGGGCAGCGTAACTATTACGAAACTGGGGTTATAATACTTACAACGGAGCAGAACCTCGTTAATTAGGGGTATCATACCTGTCTATAATATCTCTTCTACAGAAATTGAGATTTAGAATTGAAATGTGAACGAACTGAATTGAAACCCGATGCCATCTATTTATAGTTCTGAAATATCGTCCTCTCGCAGCCCGCGTAAAAGATAAGGGACTCTTATGTAACACCCCAAAAATGGGTTTGGTAATCTAAACCCGGTTAATATAAAGGAACGGGTAAAAATACCAATAGGGGTAAAAGTAAACCCGTAAATGAATATTAACTAGGAATAATTAACCTAGTTGAATATTAGTATCGTTGGTATTAAACGAAGAGTTGTAGCCTTAATTAATTAAAAAACTAAACATGAGGGACCAAAGTGAATAACTTGAAAGTTGTTTTATTAAAAGAAAACAACACACACACCTACACACACATCGTGTGTGTGTTCTGGGCGTGATCAGGGGAGGCTCAAGAGAGCCAAACCCTAGTTCCTCATAAATCTCCAAATTTAAGGATGAATCGAGGCTCAAATTCAAGAAGGAACATGAATTAACGATCACCCAAGCTAGGGGATCATAAGGTATGTCGAATTTTGATGTTTAATGAAGTTGAGAAATCTAGATAATCATCACTAGTGGTGAATTATGTATGAATCATGAAGGTTATGCCCAAATTAGTGATGTATGCACGTTTAGGAACAAACCCTAAGCGAAGACTCTGAGTAAATTGCTAGAATCTAGGTGTTTGGATGAATTACCACACTTAGTTAAGTGGGTTTATGTTTAATCCATGAAATGGTATGAACTTGATTAGGGATATGTGTAGTATGTGATGGGTATTCGTATATAGAGTGATTATGGTATGGAATTTGTATGATGTTTACTTGTGTTGATAAATGAAGGTGATAATTAGGAAGAAACACATGAAATACTTATACATTATGCTTAGGAAGTAGTACGCACACCAAGTGTTTGATGAAATGTCTAAATGACAATAATATGTGAAATTGTATGCAATTAATGGGTAAACATGTATAGAATGTGGTATTAATGAAACTGATAGTAAACAATCATGAGGAATGTATTTTAGATATAGTTCATGTGAAGATTATGTTAGGTTGATGTTGAGTATGTTATATGCTTGTTTGAATCGGCTAATGAAATACATATGTGAGATATGAACTTGATATGAATAATCATGTATGCTAATAAGGATATAAATGTAATGATATGAAAGTATAGGAATCATGTCAAGATGGATGGGAGCGTGGAAGGCTAACGGGACAAGAAGACTTAAGTAAGCGGATGCAAATACGGACGCATAAGGTAAGTAAAACCCGGACTTACACTTAGATGTAAAATATATTGTAGTATGATGTTTATTGTGATACATGTGAGAAAGCATTAAACAATGGAAGTAAATAGGTAAGTTTACGGAAAAAGGAGTCGAATGTGATAGGAAAGTATAATGATGCTAATTGTTTTCTGTTAGAAATGAAATGAAAGTGCAGGTAAACTAATAATGGAGGATGAAGGTTAAGTATGGAGGTCAGACGAGAGGGTCCGAATGGATGGACGAATGGACTTATATGAACGAGAATAAGAGACGTTGATGCTTAATGATGCACCTTTTAAAATATATATATTATGTCACTGGTTGCTAATGAACTAATTGGTTGTGGTGACTGCAGGTTGTACAGGTTTATGAATGATTGCTCAAGATGTGTACGCGATTGAAGATCGAGTCAAGACATGGATTGTACGTGGGTGTGTATATGGTCACCTAATTCGATATACGTATGATAGTTTTAATTAATTTATAGAAAGGGATTAATGTATTTAAGTGAAAGAAAGAATATCATAAAAGAAATTTTTAGTATGTATTTTCCGCTGCGTTACATTTGATTAAAACAATTTAGGGCCTTACATCTTACGCGGCCCGCGTCAACATTGGTCAACGCTGTAGCTTAGCTGGGTCAGCTACTAGACTCGCCACGATGTCGACACGTGTCAGCTCAGGATGTCTCCGCGTTTCATGGTCTCTCGCGGCCCGCGTTAACTAGCAAAGACTATTACGCGGCCCGCCTGAACTAAAGGTGTCACACCCCAAATTTCCACGTGTCACCGGTGGGCCCGGTGGGGAGTATCGTGACGTGGTTGGCAACATAATAGTCAAACAACACAATATAAAAATGCACAGCGGAAGCAAAAGATAATATTATTACAATCCGAATATAACGTAATATCAAGGTATTACAACGGAAAGTACAGGATCCACAGGCGGATCTTAAAACATAAATATTATTCAACAGACTTTAGACGCCTAGAACTTGCAAGATTCCTTATTAACGTCCTGAGCAGCTTCCAGCCTATTACGTACTTGTACCTGTCACTTAGACTTTTGAAAATACGTCAGTTTTCACTGGTAAATACACTCAACCGACTCATTTTGTAAATGTTTATGAAAATTTGTTTAGGTGCACAAGACACATAAATATTTCGACACTTGGATTAAAATGCACAGAGGCAATATTAATCTTTTATACTTTGTATACTTGATTACTTGGGACAAACTATATTTCATGTTATCAGTTTTACATAACTTGCTCTACATGCGGGGCCCGGATCTATGCCGGTTCATGATTAACCGACACACCACTATTCCCCTATTGGGAATTCCATATTGGTATAAACATGTGGCATCTGTCAGGTGTATGCCTACACCCCGTGCTTAGGTCGTGGCCATTGCAATTTAATGAGTCAAGGATATCCAGGACACGGTCAAATTAATCCCCAATGTTTCAGTCAAGCAATACGAATTAAAACAGGTTATTTGGATTTCCCGACTCATTGAGTCTTTGAATCCCATACCTGAACATGCGGTATTTATATTACCGTATCCCAAGCCCGTAATAGGGAAAATAAGTTAAGAGTATTTACCTGAGCTAGCTCCTGTCTTAAATAGCAGAAATTTATAACTCAGCCGTATTCACTTAAGCAAGCGTAGGTACAATTTACCGGAAAGCTCTAGTCTGGAATGATGGTATAAATAACTAATTAGAATGCTAACGGGTCTTTAATTAAGCTTAAGCTTAGACCGGTTAGTCTTACAGAAAGATACGGTTCGTACGCACGATTAAGCGAAGACCGGATAGAATGTGATTTATACCCGACAAGTTCAGGGACTTGTATAATATGGTATCACATACACATTCTGGATTTTGAGATAAAACGATAAGGTTTGACCCGTTTCGGCTAACTTATATAAACCAGTTATATAAACCGATCCGAACGCGAATAACGCGTAACGGGTAACCGAATAGGTCACGAACAGGTTTCCTAAGTTAATATGCTTAAAATATGTTGTGATATCATAATGATACCTTCCATAATGCCCAAAACGAGTTAAATCTTATATTAAGCCCCGTAGGGGTATTTTGGTCATTTTAAAGAGTATAAAAGGGATTTAACGTAACCCCGATGTTCGGGACTGAAGTAATCAGTAAACAGCTTATTTTTAACAGATTATATTAGTTGGTAATAATCCTTATGTGTCAAAATGGTTTTAAGCCTAAACTACGCGTATAATATACGTATAAACCCGTTTTAAGCGACGTACGATTAAAAATACGATTCTGGGTTTTCTGATTAGTTAAACAGGCTCAAAACATTATATTTATTATTTAAAATTAGTAGCAATTGGATTCGCGTCAAAATTCCTTGTAGAAATCATTTTATGACCGAAAAGGGTAAATTCGGTATTAACCGAATTAAGGCGATAAGCCTAGCTTAAGATCAGTTTAAAAATAATTAAAAATCTTCAAAAATCCCAAAATATTATTTAACATCAGTGGGTAAAAGGTTTGGTGCCGAAAATCGGGTTTAGATAGGCTATGCGCTAATCGCGCCGTTTAATTAATAAAAAGTTTATTATTTACGCTAATGCGCATATCTCCTAATCTAGACCTCCGATTGACGTGAAAATTTACGTACATGTTTAATAATCAGTAACTAAGATTATTGTACTTCCACATTTTCAAAATTCTCGTTGTATGGTCATAAGGGCATTATGGTCCAATTTAAGCGATTAACGGAAACGTGTGCATGCATCGGATAATCAACGAAACAAGTACAGAGACTTATACTATCATGCAACCCTACTCTAATGAAGCACTAAGGCATCTTCGAATCAAACTAAAACGGGTCAGAACCGAAGTCAAAGCAAAAGTCAAGGTTTTGCGCCTTTCGGTTCCGAACCGGGTTTAAATAGAAATTTGTCGAGTCGGGCAAGCGTAGACAAGTTTTTATACTTATTACCATGTTATATTAAGGTTAAAACAGGTTACACGCCTCGCGGATTGCTAATTGTGCATTAAATCGCATTTTGTAATTCTGTTGACTTTTTCGGTCAACGTTTGACCCGACAAACGACCTAGTTAGGTCTGGATTCGGTACGTGCCCTTATAAGGGTTTAATACCCATGTAATTACCTATCTAACGGTACTCTTAATTCGGGTTACGACTGAGCTATCGTTAATAAATTGTGAAGTCAACCGTAAGTTACGATATATTGACTTTTACGCTAAATACTAAGTTAAATGTAATTAGGGAAGGACTAGTAGACTTACAAGTGTTTAATGATGATTTGGGATGCTTGGAAATCAGCTTGAAAGTTCCAGAGGTGATCAAATGAGTGTGCAAGAATGTTTGTGAATGAATGGGTTTTATATATAGTGTTTGTAGACACCACAATTCATTGACAACCAAGTCTACAACATTCCACAATCATTCAACACTTGTTACTAGTGCCTAGGGTAGTCTAAGGGTCCTTCACATGCAAGAAAAACCGGCCAAAGTGGTAACATTCGCGCATAACAGGCAACAGCAGGTAGTTCTGTCGCTGGGCACCCCTCGCGTAGCGCGAGGGGTCGTCGCGCTACGCGACGCCCTACTGCAGATCAGATTTTTGATTTTGTTGTTTGTTGGTGTTTCGAAAGGGCAACCGGGTACAAACGACTTGTTTTATCAGTAGGGGGCCTCCAATAAGTGTCTATATGCTGAACATACCCTACCATTAACCTTTGTTTCAATTGATTGCATATACAAGATCCGAAAACATCGGTTTACCATTGCTTTTCTTCGTGAGATTAAATCATGCTTTTCAACATCCATTATTGTGAACCCAACTTCTGAATTGAGAGCGTAATAGATGTGTAAATTATTATATCGAGTCTTGGGATTTATAATTGAGGTCGTTCAGAGGTAACGATTTAACATGACGCCACTTTAAATCTTACCGAAACATCTATATTAAATCCGGGTTTTCAACGCGTTTTTGTCTTATATGACACGTGTCGTTTTAATATTTAACCCGAAATTTGCGAGGTGTTACAAAAGGTTTCAACGATATCAGGTTTAACCCTGATACCGCCCGCGTAAACTAAGGATAAAGGATGTCGCGGCCCGCCTCAACTCAATATTTAGGGTTTTTAATTTATTTTAATTGCTATAACGTATTTCGGGCTCGGTTTTCACATACGGGGTGTATTATAAGACATATAAGAGTATTTTAATATATAATAGGGTGTCGAAAATATTATAAGGGTGTTGGTTTTGCCGAGGGTTGTTACAGGTTCACCCCATAGACCACCGTTGTGACAACCGGTAACTAACGGCTTCTAATTACGCGATTAACAAACGTTTAGGCGATAACAAGTAGTGTTTAAGAAACGAATTAGCTTAACTAGGCTATTGGAATGCCTAGGAACGCTTATTAGGCGTTACAGAGCGCGTATGGTAATTTTGCGGAAGAACTGCTGAGCGTTAAACGATAACGAACTGCCATCGTACAAAATACTCACAACGCCGGCAAATAATAATTTTTTATGACATATTTTAGCTTCGTAATTTAAATTTTATATCTGTAGTCGAAACCGAATCGAAAAACGGATTAAAATAGTGATCGACGCCTTTTACGCGCTTTTTACGCAACCGACGATCAAACGCGACAAAACGACTATCTACACTCTATTAAGTATTTTTGAACCTAAATTGTTAGTTTATGACGTCGCCTAAACACAGGGATTGGGCTTGTGGGCATTGGGCCCAAGCCCAAAGCCCACTAATCTTAACCTAACTATAAATTAGAAGCAAAACCCTAAATCTATCATTTTCATCAGCCGTTTCCACAAGTTTTCCTTCTCCCTCCTATTTTCTCTCATCCTCAAACCCTATCCTCAATTCTCTGCAACTTAGCCAAACAATTAAGGGCATGTTTGGATGGGCTTCTCAAAACAACTTATTGGCTTATTGACTTATCAAAAAGCCAATAAGTTGTTTTTGTGTTTGGATAGACTAAAAGGACTTTTGGAAATAGCTTTTTGCAAAGAAGGAAAATCAGATTTTGAAAAGCCAAGATTTCATGACTTTTGGATCCAAAAGTGACTTTTCAAAAATGAATTTACTAAATTACCCCTTCTTTACCCCCTTATATTTAAAAGAATGCCCATTTTAGTCATTTTACACCAATAAGCTAATCCAAACACTTTTTTTAAAAACTCTTTTTCAAAAAGTCCTTTTCCCAAAAGTTAATAAGCCCATCCAAACATGCCCTAAAAGAACACTTTATCTTTATACACACACATACAACTATCAGATTCCCTCTTTCCCTCTCGTTTTTGTCTGAACATTGTGGGTGTTTGGGGTTCCTTTTTTGGAAGGGAAAAGGACTTTTGAGGGGAAAAAAGGACTTTTAAGAGTGTTTGGCTTTCCTTTTAAGGCAAAAGTCCTTTGCAAAAAACCAAAAGTCAGGTTTTTCTGACTTATTTTTGTGAGAAGTCCTTTTGGAAAAGTCAGAAAAAAGGAACCCCAAACATGATAATTATAATTTGTTTCCTTTGAATCTCTTCAACTAAATCAAAATACACACATAAAATTTTGTCATCATCTCTATCGATCTATACATCAGACCTTTCATCTTCAGCATTCATCTCCACTCATCTCACGGATCCGGCTGCCGTTGGTTCGGTGGCTCGGTTCTTCGGGCAAGACACCCCCCTCTTCGATGGATGAACGGACCACCACCACCATCGTCGGGTGGTGGTGGTGAGCGACGGATGGCCCCAGATATCGATGAGAGAGAGAGTGGTGGCGTATGGCGTGCAGCGGCGGAAGACGACGGCGCCGCCACCTGCGGCGACGGCGGTGGCGGTGATGACCGATGATGATGGTGGATTTCTAACGATGAAGATGGTGGTGCTGATTTCTGTTTGTTTTGATTTGGTTTGAGTTGCGGCACGAATCCGGCCTCAGATCCATCTCGGGTCAGTTACAGGAACACGAGGACAAAGATTTCCGATGGAACTGGTCCGACCGACTTTTCCGGTAGGTGCATCTCTTCCACTTTGCAGGTTCAGACTTGTTTAGATCCCGTTCAGACAAGTTCCTTTTGTTTTCTTTTCTTTTAGCGGGTGTTGACGGAAATAACAACGACAGTGGTAGGGGTCAGTCTCGGGACGAGCATTTGGGTTTGGTTCACACAATCCACGTTTGGTTCGGGTTCAGATTTGAGGATACGTCTGATTCAAGTTTGTTTGGGATTCGTGTCTCGTGGTTTCAAGTTTTGGTTTGGGTCTCGGTCAAACAGGTATCTCGGTTCAGATTTGATTCAGTTATGGTTCAACTCGACTTGACTTGGTTCCGTTCGGTTCAGGTTTCACCTCGGTTTGACAGGTTCGAGGTCCGGGTCAGCTCATAGTTCAGGTCAACAGCCAACGTTTGGTCAAACTTTGGTCAACAGATCAGTTCAGGTCCACGGCTCGGGTCAACGAGGTCAACAAATGGTCAACGCGGTCAAAGATCAGTTAACAGAAGACCGGTAACGAATTTAATCAAAGTGAGTTATTATACTTTTGATTAGATGTTAGATTTTATTTAGCTTACGCGACCGAGCTCGACCCATTTCGATTTGGTTTTAGTTTATATATATTATACTCGACAAAAATCTTATATGGATTGTTTATATTATTGAAGTGTTGATTAAATACGACGACTTTTATTGTCGGGATCGTCCAAAAATAGGGGAAACTCTGCCCAATTTTCCGTAAAAACTTGATATACGAAACATATTTTGTTATATAAACGACGCCTATCGGTATTCAGTGTATTTTATAAAAAAAAAATATAAGGGTATATTTATTTTTGGCGACATTTCATAACTTATAAAACGAAGCTATAACATTTGGCGTATACTACTTACCTTTATTTATAAAACCACCAACACTCAAGCCTTATTATATTGTTCCAAAACACATTTAAAACTTTAATGCTTTGATAAAACGAGTTATATGTCGAATGTCGAGTATTCCAAATATTTTTTATAAATATATTAGTTATATTTATTTCAAACATCGACTTCGTACACTTTTATGAAATAAATGTGCCGTTTTATATTTATTTCAAACGCCGACCTTGAAACCTCTTACGATCTAGATATAGCTTTCATATTATTTCAAAAGTTTAATGTTCGGAAATCACATAAATAAATATAATTGTTTATGATTATCTCAATTATTTAGAGTTCAAATACTCTTATAAAATGAATATATTTGAATTTATATTCATTTCAAACATTAAGTCTTCCAATATATATATATATATGTGTGTGTATATACATTTAGTTGTTTCCATCCTATGAAAACTACAACGGTATATTACCAAAACGTATACGACATTTCGATTACGTAGCATTATCGATTTACGCAATTCTATTTATGACGACTTTGTAAATATATATATATATATATATATATATATATATTCTAAATCACTCGGAAAACTAAGTTGTTTCCGAGGCTTAACGTTTATCCCGATTAAATGGGATCAAATAACCTTAGATTGGTTATTTCAAAATCAAATTGATAACACCTTCGTAGAGTCGTTTTATTTACGACTCGGTAGAGCTCGGACACGTAGTTTATCTACGTTGTCTTATGTAGAAACTTATAAGTATTCCTTCGTAGGAATGTCGTAGTTGCACGCTAGCGAGTTCACATTCTTGGATGACATCACAGAATCACTTTTAGCTAGCTTTGCACAGGAATATTAAGGTGAGTTCATAACTCCCACTTTTTACAGTTTTACATGTTTATAAATGTTTTCGGGGGTGGAAAGACATGCAAGTTTTGCAAAAGTAAACAACTTTTCGTTGAACGAAAACTCTTATTTCTAAACCATATTGCGAATGGATTTCAAGGAACTCAAATGGTTTACGAACGATTTATACTAAACATACCGGTTTTACAAAACAAGTGCGTATTTTTGAAACGTGCATGATTTTCATGACAAGAGACGAGAACGTCCTAGTTACAACAACGGGACTGGGTTGGCCTGCGTACGAAAAACGAGACAACTCAGTGAGATCATGTCCTCCTTTTCTTTCAACTTTTCGATTTACAACTTTCGGGGGGAAATACATGTCAAACTTAGGTATGATTAAGTTATGGAATGAACTCTTAGATCATGTGAGCATAGGCTGTAACTGAGGTGCCATTAATCCTTTTGAGGACCAAGGAACAAAGGTTAGATCTAATGGGTACGGGCGAGCCCCACTCACGGTCCATGGGTGACCACTAGAGTGCTGTTGTGTCCATCGTCGAGAGTTCGACACTTAAATTGCCTACGCGGGTTGAGTACCTCCTATGTCGTCGCATATATTAATGTCCTCGCGAAACATCAATGATCAACATGTTCATAGACGCTTTACATACTAACTTACAACACTATAACGTTCATATAATATTCATTTGACGCAAACTCATACTACAGGGATTTACAAACTTGGGTAACGTTTTCAACTTACGTACAAGTAAGAGGACGTGTTGGTCCTGATTACAAAGACTTTGTTTTTGGGCTCGGTCCATTCTCTCTCGTGCAATGCACAAAGATTTTCGTGGGCTAGACTCACAATTTTCATATGATATATCGAGAAAAATGATTCTATTATATTTTCTCCACAACTTTTAAACCGGTTATCAAAAAGATTTATTTTAAATCTTTTCAAAACAAACTATGAACTCGCTCAACTTTATGTTGACTTTTTCGCATGTTCTTTCTCAGCTTGCATTTTCAAAACTATGAAACGGTTGGAATAGGAGAACCCATGGGAATTCGAGTACTTAGCGTCGTTCATTTTCTAGAAGTCTTAGCTTGTTTTTGCTTCCGCTGTGCAATGAAGATACCGGTCCAGTCACGCCAGCTCTGATATTTCGGGGTGTGACAGATTGGTATCAGAGCTATAGATTTCAGCGAATTAGGTTTCTGTAGAGATACCTAGGCTTTAACCTCACTATCTTCTGGGGACTTAGATATCAAGAATTGAACGCATACAGAACGCCTAAGACTCGAATATGGGTTTCAACCGTTGCCAAGAACAATGAGTTAACTGTTTTGATTTTAAACATGCACAAGAGTTGCGTTTGATACACGATACACGAAACAAATTCGCACATTAAGCAGAACTTTGAGAGTTGTGGATAACATGCACTTAGGGCCTTTGGAAGCTTATGTCGAAACTCATTAAAGGTCCTCCCTTAGAAACCGTGACTAACAACTCGGGCAAACGCCATTATATTATGTCGTCTATGTTATCTTACTTACCCGAGCAGGTAACCTACGCGGAACGAAACGCCAGTGCACACGAATACATGAAAACTCAAATTATACGTTAACGGATGTCGGAGCACATCACATTCTACGCAGAACGAAACGCTAGTGCGCAAGTATACATGAAACTTAAACTATACGTCAGCGGACGTCAGAGTGTATCACACACAACTTTCGAGACAAGGCCTTGGGAAAACATGATTGGGCACGACAACAACGATGCTAATCCTGTCAGCGGGAGAGCTACCAACCGAAATGCAGCACTTGCAACGTGATCCTGCAAATGACACGATTCACGCTGAGGTACGTTAAAACAAGATTTCACAACAGTCGATACTTAGTCTGAAGAGACTTGCAATGGTTGGCGCTACAAAAGAAGTCACACGTCTTCGCATTACCCCTATTTCATTTACGGCAATTACGCAATGTTCGACATTTCATGGTAATGTCATCTAACAATCGATTATCACACGAACTTCCAGGTAAAGTCCTCAAATTTCTTTTATTGAAATTCCGAAGTTTTGCATATAGTGAGTAGATTTTCGCATCTCTACTCCCCCTCGTGGTCGTTGCACCACAAAGATTTTCTCCCATGATAGCGAACACTCAATTGCTTTATTTCTTGATAAATTCATATGCTACGCATGCTTGTTTGTTGCGCATGTGGTTTGTCTGATTCGTGAAGACCATCAGGGGCTTCACTTAAAATTGTTGTTTTATCAATGGATCAAATATTGTTTCGCTATGTTCGAGTTTTTGCATTGTGATTTGGATGACTGCATTATTGCAAAGCGTTGACTCTTTGATATCGAGTCAATGAACTCGTTGAAACTCATTTCTTTTGAGTTACATTACATGGTTTGTTCATTATAACCATGTCGAAATTCTCTTGTCAACACATGCATTCATTGTTGGAATGTGACTAAACCAAGTTCAATTGTTTGAACTTGCTCGTAATATATATATTCGATTCAAGGTCCTATATGATGGGTTGAGACCATCATATTCGAAATAATCCCAACAAGCACTTCATTTGTTTCGAACCATTATAGGCTTGTTTGGTCTTCGACTTCATTGAATCGTTTCTTTGATCACGATCACCTTGTGGTGGTGTTTTTCACAAGTTTGAAGCTTGCGCTAATCTCGTTGCTCACCTCATGCACGGATTTGATTATTTATTTACCTGTTTGTTGATATTAAATCCGCTTTGTTGATTTATCATATTAAAGCAATCTTAACACAATCGTGTGTTAAGATAATGGTACACAAATTTATGTCATATTTCGGTGTACCTTTTAACTGTTCTTTCAGCATCGATCGAACTTTTTGTGATATTCATTGCTTTTCATCTTCGATCGAGAACATTATTGGGTTGTTGTTTCAATATCAATTGAAAATCCTATGGGATTTGTTTTTACTTCGTTGAACCTTCATCTGATTTCTTACATGGTGATACTTGTTCGGTCACCGCTATTACTGAATTGTTTCATTCAATACGACACCTTGTGGTGTCAGTATAAACTTGTAGCTTGTGCTAATCCCAATCAGCTGTTTCATGCAAAACTATTTATGCTTTTCGTTTGACACATCGTTTAAATCGTCTTAATGCAATTATGTATTAAAGACGATGATACACCAGGTTCAGTTGTATTTCGCTTCGGTGTATCCTTGCAGCTCAATAATGTCAACACGTTGATTTTATTCATTTAACGGTTTGATTGTTGATAAATCATTTTTATGACTCTATTTATTTGAACTTGTTAAATTCGAGTTTCAATCATACAACAACCAACACCAGCTTCCGTTGGTAGTGAATTCTATTGTTTCAAAAATTGATTTGCATATTGTGAACGATCATTTGGAATTCTATTGGTCGAAATTCCTCTTTTGTTGAAGCCCGTAAACTTGGTTGCATGGGTGATAGTATCACTACACTTCGTTCACTTGACATCGATTTCTGGTACAAACTCAGTTGAACCGTTGGGTTCTTATTGATGCAAAACGAACTTGAATTCACATAATTCGAATAAGTATTGATTCGATTACACAGTCATCCACTTTGATATTATTCGGACTTACCTAGGAACGTCATAACTCTAAGGAGATAACATAGTCTAAATTTCGAGGACGAAATTTCTGTAACAGGGGGAGAATGTGACAACCGGTAATTAACGGCTTCTAATTACGCGATTAACAAACGTTTAGGCGATAACAAGTAGTGTTTAAGACACGAATTAACAAGTAGTGCCCAAGCCCAAAGCCCACTAATCTTAACCTAACTATAAATTAGAAGCAAAACTCTAAATCTATCATTTTCATCAGCCGTTTCCACAAGTTTTCCTTCTCCCTCCTATTTTCTCTCATCCTCAAACCCTATCCTCAATTCTCTGCAACTTAGCCAAACAATTAAAAGAACACTTTATCTTTATACACACACATACAACTATCAGATCCCCTCTTTCCCTCTCGTTTTTGTCTGAACATTATAATTTGTTTCCTTTGAATCTCTTCAACTAAATCAAAATACACACACATAAAATTTTGTCACCATCTCTATCGATCTATACATCAGACCTTCATCTTCAGCATTCATCTCCACTCATCTCACGGATCCGGCTGCCGTTGGTTCGGTGGCTCGGTTCTTCGGGCAAGACACCCCCCTCTTCGATGGATGAACGGACCACCACCACCATCGTCGGGTGGTGGTGGTGAGCGACGGATGGCCCCAGATATCGATGAGAGAGAGAGTGGTGGCGTATGGCGTGCAGCGGCGGAAGACGACGGCGCCGCCACCTGCGGCGACGACGGTGGCGGTGATGACCGATGATGATGGTGGATTTCTAACGATGAAGATGGTGGTGCTGATTTCTGTTTGTTTTGATTTAGTTTGAGTTGCGGTAGGTGCATCTCTTCCACTTTGCAGGTTCAGACCGACTTTTCCGATGGAACTCGTCCGACCGACTTTTCCGGTAGGAACTCGTCCGACCGACTTTTCCGATGGAACTCGTCCGACCGACTTTTCCGGTAGGTGCATCTCTTCCACTTTGCAGGTTCAGACTTGTTTAGATCCCGTTCAGACAAGTTCCTTTTGTTTTCTTTTCTTTTAGCGGGTGTTGACGGAAATAACGACAGTGGTAGGGGTCAGTCTCGGGACGAGCATTTGGGTTTGGTTCACACAATCCACGTGTGGTTCAGGTTCAGATTTGAGGATACGTTTGATTCAAGTTTATTTGGGATTCGGGTCTCGTGGTTTCAAGTTTTGGTTTGGGTCTCGGTCAAACAGGTATCTCGGTTCAGATTTGATTCAGTTATGGTTCAACTCGACTTGACTTGGTTCCGTTCGGTTCAGGTTTCACCTCGGTTCGACAGGTTCGAGGTCCGGGTCAGCTCATAGTTCAGGTCAACAGTCAACGTTTGGTCAAACATTGGTCAACAGATCAGTTCAGGTCCACGGCTCTGGTCAACGAGGTCAACAAATGGTCAACGCGGTCAAAGATCAGTTAACAGAAGACCGGTAACGAATTTAATCGAAGCGAGTTATTATACTTTTGATTAGATGTTAGATTTTATTTAGCTTACGCGACCGAGCTCGACCCATTTCGATTTGGTTTTAGTTTATATATATTATACTCGACAAAAATCTTATATGGATTGTTTATATTATTGAAGTGTTGATTAAATACGACGACTTTTATTTTCGGGATCGTCCAAAAACAGGGGAAACTCTGCCCAATTTTCCGTAAAAACTTGATATAAGAAACATATTTTGTTATATAAACGACGCCTATCGGTATTTAGTGTATTTTATAAAAAAAATAAATAAATACAAGGGTATATTTATTTTTGGCGACATTTCATAACTTATAAAACAAAGCTATAACATTCGGCGTATACTACTTACCTTTATTTTAAAACCACTAACACTCGAGCCTTATTATATTGTTCCGAAACACATTTAAAACTTTAATGCTTTGATAAAACGAGTTATATGTCGAATGTCGAGTATTCCAAATATTTTTTTTATAAATATAATTAGTTATGTTTATTTCAGACATCGACTTCGTACACTTTTATGAAATAAATGTGCCGTTTTATATTTATTTCAAACGCCGACCTTGAAACCTCTTACGATCTAGATATAGCTTTCATATTATTTCAAAAGTATAATGTTCGGAAATCACATAAATAAATATAATTGTTTATGATTATCTCAATTATTTAGAGTTCAAATACTCTTATAAAATGAGTATATTTGAATTTATATTCGTTTCAAACATTAAGTCTTCCAATATATATATATATATATATATGTGTGTATGTGTGTATATACATTTAGTTGTTTCCATCCTATGAAAACTACAACGGTATATTTACCAAAACGTATACGACATTTCGATTACGTAGCATTATCGATTTACGTAATTCTATTTATGACGACTTTGTAAATATATATATATATATATATATATATTCTAAATCACTCGGAAAACTAAGTTGTTTCCGAGACTTAACGTTTATCCCGATTAAATGGGATCAAATAACCTTAGATTGGTTATTTCAAAATCAAATTGATAACACCTTCGTAGAGTCGTTTTATTTACGACTCGGTAGAGCTCGGACACATAGTTTATCTACGTTGTCTTATGTAGAAACTTATAAGTATTCCTTCGTAGGAATGTCGTAGTTGCACGCTAGCGAGTTCACATTCTTGGATGACATCACGGAATCACTTTTAGCTAGCTTTGCACAGGAATATTAAGGTGAGTTCATAACCCCCACTTTTTACAGTTTTACATGTTTATAAATGTTTTCGGGGGTGGAAAGACATGCAAGTTTTGCAAAAGTAAACAACTTTTCGTTGAACGAAAACTCATATTTCTAAACCATATTGCGAATGGATTTCAAGGAACTCAAATGATTTACGAACGATTTATACTAAACATACCGGTTTTACAAAACAATTGCGTATTTTTGAAACGTGCATGATTTTCATGACAAGAGACGAGAACGTCCTAGTTACAACAACGGGACTGGGTTGGCCTGCGTACGAAAAACGAGACAACTCAGTGAGATCATGTCTCCCCTTTCTTTCAACTTTTCGGTTTACAACTTTCGGGGGGAAATACATGTCAAACTTAGGTATGATTAAGTTATGGAATGAACTCTTAGATCATGTGAGCATAGGCTGTAACTGAGGTGCCATTAATCCGTATCAAAGTATAACATATAAATATACTTATTCTAAGAGGGAGTTGCGGCCATCCTTCAAGTCAAACACCGCTCGACGTACCAAGCGACACTTTGCTTCATTTCTGGCCACCAACCGGCCTATTAGTCAAACCTGTGAATCGGGTCATGACTTGGGCAAACCTTACGGTTCACCCCATAGACCACTGCTAATTACATATATACCCATTTCATTAAAATTATTCTTTTTAAATTACCATTATACCCTTGATGAAATCAATTTCATTGTATTAATCTTTTTTTATCAATAAATAGTTGAATAAATATTGTATTAATCTTTTTTATCAATAAGTAGTTGAAATCAAATCTCTGCACAATATTCATCTACCACCAGTACCAAACCAGAACAATCAAACATAAACCCTAACATATTCAATAGATCCTTGAAGCACAACGATTTGAGATGATTAACGAAGTTGATTTGGAATACACACATAACCAGAATCACACACTCCAACCCAACTTGCAGGCACCCTCAAAGCTCTCTCTCTTCTCTATAACGCCGGCACACCCCAATCCCTAAAACAGATAAAACCTAGCCGGAAAGATACCTCACGGTGGTTTAAAGCGATGGCGGCGACAGTTGGTTTCATGTGGGTTTCCACCTGTGGCTGACATTGGTGGTCGAAACCAGCGGTAGGGTTGTCGTATACAGAAAATGGGTTGCGACGGGCCCTTTCTGGTTCACAGTGGCGAGCGGTGGCGTGCGGTGGCTGCTTTACACAAGTGCGGCGATTATGGCTTACGAAGTTACGATGGTGTTTGATTTTAAGGTGAGTAACAATGATGGTATAGGACAGAAGACAGATGATCTATTGTATATGTATGTGTATATATAAATATAGGGTGGGGTTCGGCTACAAAGTCTATTTTTCCTACAAAGTGTACAAAGTCATAAAACACCACAATTTCAGCCATAAAACATACTCAAAACCCACAAATAACAGAGTGAAGATTACTAAAACACAATATACAAACCCTAACAGTCCATAAAAGCTTCAAACACACAATCGTTGAACTATAAATATAAAACACAACATGATAATCAACATAAAACACACTAATGTTAGTTTTTCGAAAATCAAAGACTTATCATTCAAAACACAACACAAAACCCACAAATATGTGGTTTTAGTAAGCTTCACTTTATTATTTGTGGGTTTTGAGTGTGTTTTATGGCTTAAATTGTGGTGTTTTATGACTTTGTACACTTTGTAGGAAAAATGGACTTTGTAGCCAACTCCCACCCTATATATATATATATACATATATATATATTTGTATAAGAATTGGCTGTAAAAATTTTAAAATGGATGAAACCACATTTTGGGGAAATTCCAATGATTTGAACCAGGCTTGATGTAATTTCTTTTTCAACAATGGTTGAAATCAATGTGTGTTCATGGGATTTGGTTTTTTTATTCACATTTATATTACAAAAAGGGTAAATGGGTAATTTCAAAAGAAATGGAGAAATATGTAATGGGTAAATATCTAAGACCATGTGTAGTGGGGCGTTTTAAAAAAAAAAAATTCAAAAATAACGCCCAAAAACGCCCCCCCATTACATAGGGCGTTGTTTGGCGTTTTTTTTGAAAAAAATGACTTTGGCGTTTTATATAAAACGCCTTGCCCCAATCTCCTTCTCCAATCATCTTCCATCTCCCTTTTTGTTATCTAATAAGATTTTTTTGAGTGTTTTTTTTATTTAATTATTTTACATCTCATTTAACATAATGCCCCCATCCCCACTACACCCATTTTGTAAAAACGCCCAGTAATGCCCCTTGCTGACTGGGCTGCCACATGACGCAAAACGCCCAAGTGTAGGGGCATTACCACTACGCATGGTCTAATAAAGGTTCTCACCTTCCCCGTACCCGCATCAATTCCCCATAGCTATTCACCATTATATCTCCCACCTGAAACCCTACGCCCTAGATCTCACCATTTTTCAACCACTCACATCAACCCTAAGCCCTTAATACCAATCCCCTGTTAATCCGAATTCATTATGGTGAGAACAAGAAGAAGAATTTACGGTGAAGAAGTCTCACAATCTTCATCAAATGTAAGTCTTGCACTGATAATCTTCATCAAATGTAAATATCTGTTGTTGTTTGGTTAATCTACATTTCTTTCAAATAGTAATTGCTGTTGATTACTTGATTTTATTCGACTTTTCTTTGATTTATGGTTGTATGGTTGTTGTTAATGGGTGTTTAATCTTTAGCTAGGGAGTTCTTGATCTGTGTAGTGCACACAAGGTGTTTGTGAAAATGCCTCGCCCAAAAAGGAATTTAAAAAACTAGGGGTTAAATGAATCTTTCTGTTTCTTTTAGTTTTGTTTAAATGTTTTTTTTTTTTTTTTTTGTTGAGAGAGTGCCATAGTTTTGACAGCTCATTTGAGTCTGAGTAAGAAGATTCAACAGTGGTTTCTATCTTTTTTCCTTTCACATATTCCATTAGTGGGAACATTCTGTTAGGACTCATAAAACTTTGCATGACCAACCCTTTATCTGGATGAAACACCTTACATACCTTGTCCTTTATGAAGAGAAAGTAGAAACCATTTCTTGTAATTGAAATTGGTTATTCTTAAGATCAGGGACATAGTAGATATCTTGAACAATAAAACTTAAAGACTGCTTTAATGACTGCCAAACTGCCTTTGCTGAGCTTCTGTCCATAATCTGCTCAAACATGGTTCTATCTATAGCCTGGTATAGATAGTGTTTCACCTTCTGATCCTTAGTTTTCTGGTCTTCCAATCTTCTCCTCTGAGCATCATTTTGTGCCACACCTGCTACTGGTTCGTCCAGACCAGTTTCAATGATGCTCCATAACCCTTTGCTCTCAAGAGATTTTCCATAATCTCACTCCAGTGCTCGAAGTGACCATCAAACTGAGTGAGGTTAAAAGAGTAGAAGATGAATTACAAACTTGGTAGTCAAGCTTTGGTATCAACTGATTTCATAGGGCGTTCTTAGATGAATGAGTTAAAAGTTACATGTTGTCATGTTGAAACTGTCAATGGGTCAATTTCTGTTGAAAACGGGTTAAATGGGTTGAAACTTGTAGTCTATGTATTAAAACTTATACCTTAATGCCCCCTATCTATACTTGTGCTATAATGCTTGTATTCTATGTATTAAAATAGAATTAAGGTTAAGTGGCTTAGCAAGTTGTTGCAAGCCCAACAATTTGCTAAGCTACTTTTGTAATGTTGGGTTACACTCTTTTAAGTACCTGGCAATTTTTATTTTGTTTCGCTTTTACAGAGTCAATACACGAAAAGAAGAAGACTACAAAGTTTTCATGTATCTGATGTAAGTCCATAGATTTCAATATATACATCCTATATCAATAGGACCATTATTGACCATGGAAGTACAAATATTTCGATAATTCCAAATTTGAGATCATAAGATTTGCAAGAAATTTATCTGGGAACTGTCATTTTATATTGTATTTGATAACCATTTGAATTATTAACTCCCTGGGTTGGTTATGGCTGCTGTTGCTTCTTTATCTTTTTCTTCTTCAGTAATTACTACTAGCAAGTACATTGTTTAGGTCATGTCTTCATTTCTGTGTGTAATTTCTCACTTAAACAATGTAAATGTCTCTTTTACAGATAGCTTATTCACATAGAAGCAGACCGAAACAATTTGATCAACAAGAGGTAAGTTTAAGAACTTGAAGATTAGTTAATTATTTGCTTTCATGTGTGTTTCATTCGACCCCTACTGGTGTTAGGTAAAATAACACATCCTTTAACTTATGCAAATGGGTATATGGGTTGGGTTATTTGGGTTTCGGGATTGCGTACCGTTTTCGTTGTCGTCGTTCTTATTAGATTCATCTGTTCCTTAGAATACTAAATTGTTCCTTAGTTTTTCACTTTGTACTTTAGAATACAAAGATACAAGTCAATTGCTACTTTTATAGTTTTATGGTTATGTGTAGTCGTTGTCGTCCTTATTAGATTCATCTACCCAAATAACCCGACCGATCAACTCCTTACGTAGTAGTCTAAATACAAAGATATAAGTCAATTGTTCACCATTTGACCACTAGAGTTCACCATTTGCTAAGCCACTTTTTAAATGTCGGGTTACCTCTCCAAGGGCCTGGAGATTTTTTTATTTTAAATTATTTTATTTTTCCATTTTTACAGGGGAAGCGACAAAGGGTTACCTCTCAAAGGGCCTGGTTAAATTATTTTATTTTTTACAGGGTAAGCGGCAAAAAAAGAGCAAAGATAGGAGTTTTTTTACATTCGATGTAAAGTACATAGATTTCAATATATATTTTTTGCCAATTTTGATAATTCCAATATATTTTTATGGTTATGTGTAGATCTCTAACAAGAAGAACTACGAGTTAATTGGCTTATTGCGTACTAATGATGACACATATAGGCAATTGTTGGAACAAGTCTGCAATGGTCGAGACCGGAGCATGGGAACCATGGGAACTGCTGCTCATAGGGATGTATTCTGGAGTATCTTTGCTTCTAGATTGTGTAAGAAAACCGGCTTAGAAAACAAGGAAGGCATAGACGTTGCGTGTCAGCATTATTGCGACGATCTCAAATTGGTGTACAAGGACATGCGGGTAATATTAAAAATGATAGTAACCCTTTTATTTTTTTCTCTCTCTCTCTCTCACTTTTTTGATTCAACATTGCCACATTGGTTATGCATGCAGAAGACCGCCGGCCCTTATCCTATTAATTTTGTTCACGAAGAAACTTGGGCTCAAATGAGTCGTATTTTTGGTGGCTGTACTCCATCCACTTCAACAGGGAGAAGTTCGTGGTCAAGAAAGAGCACTTCCTCTGGAAGATCAGAAGCAAGTAAAAAAAGATGTGGGTCAATTTATAATATCAGGTGACTTGATAGCAGATCAAGGATGCTGGTAAGTTTTTTGACTATACTTATCATATGTTTCAGGTCACATCTTTTTTTACTTATCTGGATGACCTGAAACATATGATAAGTATAGTCAAAAAACTTACCAGCATCCTTGATCTGCTATCAAGTTACCTGATATTATAAATTGACCCACATCTTTTTTTACTTGCTTCTGACCTTCCAGAGGAAGTGCTCTTTCTTGACCGCGAACTTCTCCCTGTTGAAGTGGATGGAGTACAGCCACCAAAAATACGACTCATTTGAGCCCAAGTTTCTTCGTGAACAAAACTAATAGGATAAGGGCCAGCGGTCTTCTGCATGCATAACCAATGTGGCAATGTTGAATCAAAAAAGTGAGAGAGAAACAAAAAGATAAAAGGGTTACTATCATTTTTAATATTACCCGCATGTCCTTGTACACCAATTTGAGATCGTCGCAATAATGCTGACACGCAACGTCTATGCCTTCCTTGTTTTCTAAGCCGGTTTTCTTACACAATCTAGAAGCAAAGATACTCCAGAATACGTCCCTATGAGCAGCAGTTCCCATGCTCTGGTCTCGACCATTGCAGACTTGTTCCAACAATTGCCTATATGTGTCATCATGAGTACCCAATAAGTCAATTAACTCGTAGTTCTTCTTGTTAGAGATCTACACAACCATAAAAATATATTGGAATTATCAAAATTGGCAAAAAATATATATTGAATTCTATGAACTTTACATCGAATGTAAAAAAACTCCTATCTTTGCTCTTTTTTTGCCGCTTACCCTGTAAAAAATGGCATGAGGTCAATCAGAGGCACAAGAATGGCATGTTGACACTTTGGATCCCTTTTACTTACATATTTACATTGTTTGACAATTTTAGTCCCTCGGAAACAGTTTGTTACACGTTTAAAGTCCATGACACGTGTCTTTATTATATTGGACGTGATTTTGCGAGGTGTTACACGTTTCAAGCGGCTCTCGGTACTACGCTTAATCTAAGTACCGCTTTTCATCCCTAAACCGACGGTCGGACTGAAAGAACGATTCGTACCCTTGAAGACATGCTCCGTTCGTGTGTCATAGATTAAGGCCCTCCCTAGTTAAAACTCTATGCATGAGAAAATAATATGTTATATGAATGACTCTATCTTATCTATTTTAAGAAAAAAAAATCACTAAATATACATAATTATCCTATCCTACCCTCTGAATTTGGTATGACACATAAACTTGTCTAACCTTTGAATTTGTTATGTTATTTTACGTAGTGAATCTACATATGATTCAACTGTTATGTATTGTTTTGATTAGGGTTGTCTCTAAGAATTCTTAAGATTTTCAGGGCTCTGTGCGAGTAGAAAAAATGGGCCCCTAAATATAAATTTATTGATATAAAATTAGTAATTGGACGGTGGTTGTAGTAAGTAGTAACATTGAACAAAAAAAATATATTGTAGCAAATGATCTATGTAAATGGTTAAATGAGAAAAAAAAACTTACAAATTTAAACAACAAAAGATGTAATTTTTTTCTATATAAATGGTTAAATGAGAAAAAAAAAACTTGCAAATCTAAGGAGACTCAAATTTAAATGTGAAAATTTATAATCTTAAACAAGAAAACATGTAAAGTTTTTATGTAAATAGTTAAATGAGAAAAAAAAAAAGAGTAAAATGCACGGATAGTCCTTGTGGTTTTGCAAAATAACACCTATAGTCCCCCAACTTTTGGAAATTACAGCGGTGCTCCCTGTGGTTTGACAGTTTGTTACTCGGATAGTCCCTGGAGTGGATGACGGTTAGTTTTCTCCGTTAAGTGGATGTGAAATGACAAATTTACCCTTCAACATCGATCGTATCACCGTCGCAATCACCTTCAACACCGAAACCGCACACCGATCGATCACCATCGCAATCACCGTCAACATCATCGAATCATCATCTCCATTGAATCACCATACCACTTCGACATCGTATCATCTTCAACCTGCAAATCATCACGTTCATTATCATTATCGGACATCACCGTTTGTTCATATCGTCAGTTCTGGTAACCGTATCGTCAATACATATCATCGTCACCGGAATTGCACCACCGTATCGTCGAGCTCTGGTAACCATCGCCAGTTCATATCGTCATCATAAGAACATCATCGTCAATCAACTCACCATCTCCGACCACCACACTTATCGTCGACCACCACCTTACCTGCAACTCCGTCATAGTCCTTAACTCCGATCATCTTCTCTGACGTGCAACACCATACAACCTCAATCAACATCGTCCAATTCATCACTGAATAAACCCCATCTCAGTTCCAACGTATCATCACCATCGTCTCACTGTTCACCTTCAGTTCATCATCTCCACGTTCAGATTATAGTTTCATATCAGTCTCAACATCATCTTCGTCACCATATCTTCTCTGTTACCTCCGATTACCTCCGGCAATCCACCATCGTCATCATCATCGTCCATCACAGTGCATCATCGTTTCGAATCATCATCACCATTACAGAAGGTTTATCGAAGAAACACTTGAAGTGTGCAACTTGACGGAGTGGAGAAGATGAAGGGCAAATTTGTCATTTCACATCCACTTAACGGAGAAAACTAACCGTCATCTACTCCAGGGACTATCCGAGTAACAAACTGTCAAACCACAGGGAGCACCGGTGTAATTTTCAAAAGTTGGGGACTATAGGTGTTATTTTGCAAAACCACAGGGACTATCCGTGTATTTTACTCAAAAAAAAACTTACAAATCAATGGAGGTTTTGAAAATTCCAAACTTAAGGCTAAAAAATAAGTTTTATGGAGCCTTCACCTTGTTAATATAATATGCTAAATCTAACACCTTAAAGCCGAAACAAAACATGGAGCAATGATACGTGGTCGAATAATGGTGCTCGTTTATATTTTAAGTTTGAGTTTTTACTTGACTTTTAATCTCGAATAGCCTACTTTTAATTAAATTTGTGTTTTGCAGGTTTAATGGAGTTTAAGGAGCTTTTTGGTAGCTTTACGGGTCACCGAAGCGAAAAACGGACCACCAGGACGTGAAACGGGTCAACCGAGGACTCAAGACGCGAAAAACAGAGACCATGACATGGAAGGCCCGTCGCCGACGCCACACTAGGCCGTCGGCGACGCGATTGGGAAACGTGTGTCAGCTGAAAATCCCGTAACCAGGAGAATAACATGTAAGCTAAGAATTCACAACCTTTTCAATCAACCAAAACCACAAAAATAATCTAGTAAGCTTCATAAGCTGTGACACTCGTTTAAATTCAATCAAGTCCATTTGCAAACCACATACTCTTTGTGGTTCGACCCCTTACCACAACTAGCTATTTGTTAAGGGTAATTTGGGTATATAAATATTATCTTTGACCGGAGCGCGACACTTCGATCAAATTTTGGCGCCGTTGCCGGGGAGTTAGTGCGCTTTGTGTTTGGATACTTGTTTGTATTTTTTGATTAACTGTTTAAAGTGCTTAGTTCTTTTTGTAGTCTTGCTTTTTCCTTGTTACGCGGGTTGTGTTATTTGTGCAGGACACAGGTAGTGCATGCATACAAGGAATTCCGGGCGAACATCACCGTTAGTTTACGAACCGGAAATTGAGAGAGTTGAAAGAAGGAATTTAGCGAGTCGGTTAGAAGCAACCCTTGTTTCTAACCAAGTCACCTAAGATTCACAGTCCACACCATCCACTGAAACCGATTCAATGGCAAACCAAAACTCCAATCACCCAAACCTCAATCAAAACCAATTCCAATCTCGAGGAACCTTCCATCTCGCCCAAAATGTCCAACATATACCTCAAAATCAACCGGGTGGCGGTGACAACTCAAGACCGCCCACACCACCTTTTCGAAACCAAGTTCCCAATAACAACCAAAGAACACCCCAACAACAAAACCTTCACCGACACAACTCCTTACCCGCTAACCTTGATGACCGGAATGTTAATTCCGATCGTAGAGGCAACTGAGATCGTGGCAATCCCGCGAATGAAGACCCGTTTTCCAATATTGACGACTTGCGAAATGCCATCCCCGATTATGAGCCGTTTAGTGTTCCCGGTTACCAATCGCCGGAACACGTGAGTATTCACTCGGAATACTCGGATGACGGGGGTAATTATGATGAACAGGTAGATGATGACGGTTGGGGTTATGTGAACCGGGGCAATGTTTACAATGCTAGAGGGTTTGATGATGATGAATTTGGCTATCAAAATGCCAATTTTGTGGGGAATGAAAACTACGGTTATGGGAATGCTCGAAACGACGGTTACGGAAACAACCGAAACCTACGAAACAACAATCAACGGAACCGGAATGATGGGTTCTACAACAACAATAACAATGTGAATCATAAACGGATTCCGTGTTTTGTGGGAGGAGGTAATCAAGGAGGTAACCAAGGTGGGAATAGAGGGGGTAATCGAAGACCAAGAGAGCAAGAAGTTGATGGTCCACGTCGTCATCAACAACCTCCAAGGGGAGTCAATGACCGTTTTAGGCCGGTGGTCACGGACAATGACTCACCGATTGTATGTGAACGAAGAATGTTTGATTGTAAGCCTCATTACATCAACATCCTCCCCCACTTCAATGGGAGGTCCAATGATGAACTATATACTCATTTGGCGGAGTTTTCGGCCATATGTAGTACTATTGGAGGGCATGATTTCGCATTAGAAGAGGTCAAGCTTCGGTTGTTTCAGTTTTAGCTAAAGGATAAGGCGAAACAGTGGTTCCTCACACTTCCGGCGGGTAGTATTCGTACATGGGTCGAAATACAACAGGTTTTTCTTGATGAGTATTACTCGATGGCGAAGACTGATGATGCTAGAGATGAAATTAGGTCTTTCCGCCCACTCTCAAGTGAACCATTACATGAAGCATTCACTCGATACAAAGAATTAATCCGGAAGTGCCCACATCATCAAATCGAAAAGTGGGAGTTGGTTAAGTGTTTCGTGAAAGGGTTAGATAATGAGACATGGAACCACCTCGAGTCAACGAGCAACGAAACGTTATTGAGTAACCATGAAGATGACGATAGGGAATTTCTTGAGCGGATGAGCAAAAGGTCAAAGTCAAAAGAGTCGGCCGATATAGCTAAGAAACATCCCGTTTCCCGATCACTTCCCGATCTCGATTCTAACTCTAAGGATCGAATTACTACTCTAGAACGGGAGTTAGCTCGAATGAAGAGAAAAGAGGTGAGCGCGGTGCAATTCGCGGTGTGTGAGGATTGTAGGGAGATTGGTCATCGGACCGATCAATGTCAAACGGGACCGGGTGACTACACTGAAGAGGTAAATCAAGTGTTTGGTGATAGAAAAAACAATGATATGAATTCGAACACTTATCATCCCGGATTAAGAAACCGTCCCAACTTCTGATATGGGAATGCCACAAACCAAATGAACCCGAATTTTCAACCGGGAAACCAAAGCGGGCCATCCTACCAAAATCGCCAAGGTGATCGATGTCGTAAGGTAGGTCAAAAATATAAGTGAAAATGTCCTATTCACCTTTTACTAGTAAATGGTAAGTACGGTGTCGAATCCACGGGGAATCAATGGAAAGTATGAAAGCTCGTTGTTTTAATTACCATCTATGTCTAAACTAATTGCTTTTTGCAGTTTTGAGAATGATTGCGAAAACAAATGTAAATCAGAGTTGTAAACAATTATGAGAAAAAGGACCAATCTCCGGGTTTTCAGGTTATGCAGAAAATCATGTTACTTAGTTACCACTATTTGGAAATCACATAGACATGATTTGATAAAACTTGTTTCGATAAATAATCAGCGGATAATATACTTGATTGCAATGATCCACGATCGAAACCGAAAGATTGATGCAAATGAATAGTAATCCAACTAATTACCAATTTCGGATTTCATAAACATAATCAAGTTCAATGATTAAAGGTTTAAAACAATGACAATTTAGAATTTAATCCCGATCGTTGATGAACAAACCAAATAATTGATGAACAAGAATGATTACGATAATCAAATATTGTTTAATCGAACAAGAACAATAAGAATAACTAACCGAAAGATTAATCAATTCTCAATCCAAAAAGTTGTAAACAATAAGCAAGCCCAATGTTTCACACATAAACCCTAGTCCCGGAGACGGTCATGGGATGACTAGCCGCTCATGATGCTCGATCTTCAAAGACTTGAACGAATGTTGAACTCATGATTGGTTTGGCTAAGTGGTGAGGAATGATGATGATATCGATGATACTTTGAGAGCTAAGTGTTGTATGTATAAAAATGTCTGTAATAGTTGTAACATGTATTCCACCCCGAAGTATAAAACTGAAAACAGTTAAGAGAAAAGGCGGAACATGAACTCACTTTGATTGTGGGTAAGTCCAAACGCGTATATAATTGTATGAGTTTTGGAAACAAGATTCCACGTCACTCTAATTGTTTGAACATGCAACAATATAGAATGTGTATCAACAATAATTTTTAATTGGATTATTGGAAATCCTAAATCTATAGGATTCGGTAGTGTTTTGTTTAAATGGAAATTATGTGGTTTGGATAACCTAACAAGAGGACTTGGAAAATGAATACGATGTAACGGAATTATTTATGAAAAATATTTATTTATCATAAATAATAAAATTGCAAAAATGTACAAATGATTTAATATAAACATTTGTAATAATAAATCAAATATATTTAACTAGTATAATTAAATATAATGATTATTGGCAAAATATTGTGCAAGTGATATAATTAATTTATAAAAATTATAAATTAATTTAGATGGTTTAAAATAATTATTATGGCTTTGGAATCATTTTAAATAAATAAATTGAATTAAAATTATTAAAATAACAATAAATAAGTTTATATAATGTTAATTATCTAAATAATTAAACATAATAAAAATTTAGATTCTAAATTTATATAAACTCATAATAATGCATCTTTTGCCATAAAAATAGTCTTGGATAAAATTTATATAGTTATATAATTTAATTACATTAAATTAAACTATATTTATAAGTATAAATACTGATTTATTTATATAAATATCAAATTTATATAAAATATGAGCAACAATATTATTTTTGTAAAGATCAGTATTTAAAATAATTAATCTGAAAATTTGAGTATTTAATTCTTAAAAATCGATTTATTATTGATTATTTAAAAATAAACTGTTTTAATATTGTAAAAATTAGTTTTATAAATAAATTGACTAATTTTATATTTTTAATAAAGGCAACAGTGGTTAATAGTCTTATAAAAATTACTGAAATGATAAAAATGTTAACAATAAAATGATTAAAAAGAAATGCAGACCCCTGGGTTCGAACCCGGGTCTGTATTGGAAACAAACACACACACAACCACTGGGCCATCAGTGGCTTTTGTTTAAATTTTAGTTTATTTAATATATATATATATACAGAATAGAATTTAGTCATCTTCCCCAAATAGAGTCAACAGAAAAGTCAACCCTCGCAATTCATGATCAAAACTGGTTTATAATTTAATTAACTTTGGGGAAACATTGTATAAGCATAAATGAACTAATTGGACGAATAAAAACGAACCGGTATCGGCTGGAACGACGTATCGGCTAGATTCCGACGACTGGTTCTCCGGCGGTAGTTGCAGGTTCGATTTCCGACGTTTTCGAAGAGTTTAAGTGATTTTGAGGGGTGTGGGAGGTTCGTGTGAATCTGAGAATCTTATATACGAGTCCAATTCGATCTCAGATCCAACATAACATAGTGGAATTGATTCACTTTTATTTTTTTTTATAAAATGTCCGATAACCGTCGGTTTGGCACGAAGTTTTGTCGATTAAGTGATTCAATGGGTTGGCAAAGGGTTGGAAACTCGTGGGTGATGTTTTCGGATTAATTAAACAAAGGTTGGTGGGGTTTGGATCGAATTCCGGCAACTGGTAATGCGATGTGAAATATTATATTTAATTTCTAAAGTGTTGTTAAATTTAATACAAATCAATATAAATCACATTCCAACTGGTAGTCCAGTTGGTTTGTGCGAGTATTGGGTTTCGGATGGGCGCGGGTTCGAGTCCCATTTGTGGCCGGTTCGAATGGATTAAACCTTTTTAATGTTTCAGAATTTATTTTAATAAAATAATTGAAATCCTAATTAGTGTATATATGAATTTAATTTCCTAATTCTAACAGCTCTGTACAGAGGATAAACTGGTTAAGGCGTTGCGATTATAACCGAGAGGTTACGAGTTCGATCCCAGCAAAGGCCGGTCCGATACAGAAGGACCCCTTTTTAACAGAATTTTGACATATTTACACTTTGGCCCCTCAAGTTTCATTTTTTTTTTACAAAAATAGTCCCTGAACTTCCGAAAAATTGCAATAACAGTCCCTATACTTTCATAAAAAGTACATAATTGGTCCCTGAAGTTTCTAAAATTTTACACAAATGGTCCCTGTACTGTTCAGTTAAGTATGCTAACTGAGTTAATGTTTAAAGAAGGAAATCTTTATAAAAGGATTAACACAGTTAGGGTTTTCAGTTTATATAAGTTTAGAAATAACAGTTTTGGTCCCTACTTCCCTACACTCCATACTAGTGTAGTACCTTGACTCTGGTTCATATTGGCCTCAACATATTGTTTGTCTATGTGCTGGCATTGTCAGCATGTTTCTGAGTTATCCGTTCACTGTGCTAACTGTGTTTTGTGCATCAAGTTTATCACTAAAGTTTGTGTGTAATAAATGGAGTGACAGTATGAATGTGATGCATATGTATGTTTGATGCAGAACTCATAAAACAGTTTAATTCGTCAGTTGTAATTCTAGCACAGTCATTAAGCACAAAGTTAATATTAATTAATTGTACGGATACCTGTAATTGTGAGCGTTGTCACAAGTGGAGGGACTGTAATTGTAACATGTGTAAGAAGTAGTTAATGGTAGTTATAAAGATAACAACCCCAAGCTATGAACTAAGCTTGATTTGGGTTTTCTTTCTCTCTTCCTTTGTGATTCTCTCATTCCAAGCTAACAATTGGTATCAGAGCCAACCGATTCTCATCGGAGCTCATTGATTCCGGCTACCACCAGTATTCCGATCATCTACTTCAGCGAGTTTCTTTCCAATTCCGTCATCAATTTGTCAATTCGTTCAAATTCCTACTCAATTCCATTGATTCTTGGAGTGATCAATTGTTGATCATTCTATTCCATATCATTAATCAGTTGCCTGATTCTTGATTCCTGTTTCCTCATTTTTTCTTTCTTCATTTCTGCAATTTCCATTCATTCTTGTTGATTCATTAAGATGGCTACTAGAAACCAGGAAGTTGAACGTCTTGCAAAATACATCAACCGAATAGATGTTTTTACAACACAAAATCAAGAAACACTAATGGGCCTGAAAGCAGCTTTTGATCAGATGCAGGCAACATTCTCAAAATTGGAACAAGGCACTTTGATTCCAAGAAATATGGGTGATAGACTCAGTAGTAATCGTTTAACAAAGGTGGAATTCCCCAAGTTCAATGGTGATGATGTTGAAGGGTGGTTGTATAAGTATGATGTTGAAGGGTAGTTTCGTTCAGCTTACCATTCTACCCTTTCTGTGTTCATAACAATATCACCTCTAGCTCTATTTTGGACTGATTATTGTGTTGCAGGAAATTTGTCACGGATATCTTAAGCTTGAAAATACACTGTTGGAAGCGCAGCTCCTCGTGTTAAAAATACTTAAAATATGTGATTTTGGGTATTTAAAGGTAATGAATTTACTAAGTTTTCATATTTATTTTATGGGTCCTCATACCAGAATTCAATGATTGGATAGTAAGTGGCTGTTAATATTCATATTATATTATATTATATATATATATATATATATATATATATAATTTTTGAATTACCATACTTGACTCATCCTAACACACCATTGTTCTTGTGAAAAACGATATTAAATCGTTAAAAAATTAAAAGTTAAATTTTCGACATATTTTGATACTGCATGTGTTGGAAAAACCTTATGGACTTTAGTTGACCTTATGGTTAAGTCTTTTTATTTATACATTTAAGTAGCATTAGTCATAAATAGTTTATAATATTTGGATTTATCTAAATATTTATTTCTTTTGAACATATTATTTTCTATTAAATATATTTTTTTTGTGTTAATTTAGTAAATAGAAAACGTGGTTTATCAATTTTCATGAACACAAACTATTATATTCATACAAAGAGACTAGATGAGTTGGATCTAGATTTTGTAATTGTTGTACGCATTGATCACTGATTGTACATTTGTTTACCAGACCCAAAGATCTTATAGCATATAAATAGCTGATAGCTTAAGCTTGCTTCGGTGTGGGAGCTCCGGCAATTTTCCAGTGACCAGAAGATAAATCAAGTGATGGCAAATCAGCCTCTGAGTTAAGGGTGTGGTTATAGGTAAATAAAAGCATGGAGTATGCTAAACCATGGGAGATATGAGGCATGGAGCTGGGGTTATAGGTAAATATAAAGGTCATATTTTCATAAAAAGTTGTTCCAAGTCTGTCGAAAAAAGGTGTATGTGTTGAACGCCACACTTGCCAAGGAATCGTGCTCGGGAGATTGGGAAAGGGGATGAGATGGCATGGTTTGCTGATGGAGATTATTCCATTCAGAATGAGTTTAATCCCGCTTTTGCTTATGGTTTCGGTTAGTTTAATTTATAGTTGTACTACTGTTTTGTAGGTTTTTTTTTTAATTATGTTTGTTAGCTAATTGTGGTGGTTTTTGTTAGAAAGTTGGGAGCTTTTTGGTTAACGAACAACAGAAGATAACGAGCAGTAGATAACGAGCAGCAGATAACGAACAACAGAAGATAACGAGCAGCAGATAACGAGCAGCAGTTAACGAACAGCAGCAGATAACGAGCAGCGGTTAACGAGCAGCAGTTAACCAACAGTGGACAATATGTACGACCTTCAGTTAACGAGCAGCAGTTAACGAGCAGCAGTTAACAGCAGTTAACGAGCAGCAGTTAACAGCAGTTAACGAACATCGTTAACTGTATCTCGACCATTTGTGCAGCGTTAATATATGAAATGAAACCTATAATGACAGCGTTAACTGTATAATGAAACCAAAAAAATATACAATGACAGCGTTAAATTAAAACCTATAAGGGCATTTAATAACCTTGTAAAAAAAGGGGTAAATTAAAAGAATGACTAAATTACCCCTCTTCAATTTAATATTCTTATAGTCTTAGTCATTTTTGGATGTATCTAGCAACTTTTTAAAAACCTCAGTGGTCTCTATGAGAAAAAAAAACTTTTTGGGATGGATTTAGCAAATGTGAACAAACGTCAGGGACGATTTTAGCAATTTACTCTTCTTTTTCGAACATCTATGTTTCTCATTTTTTATTTGGTTACTTAACAGGTTTTGTGGTTTCGCTTTTTGTTTGTTGTAGGAAGTTTGCTTCTTACAGGAGGTTAACCGGATTCTAGCGTCGAATCGTCTGGAGCCATTCTCAAGGCTGGCAAGTGGAAAGTTCACCTACTTCTCAAAGGATTGCTTACAACCCTTCCAAGAAAGGTATAATTTCCATAATACAACTTATCGTCATTGTTTACACATCTAATATTGTGGTATTGTATCATGTAGGGTTTTATTTTGGTTGTAAGTTTGATTTACCATCACTTTCAACACTCACACTATTTGCATAGACAGTTATGCTGGTAATATTTGTTACCAGAATCTGAAGGATTTATTTGCTGGATGAGAACTACTTTTTTTGCTAGAATGTGCTTCGAGGGTTTAGATTCTTTCTAGAACGATTTTGGGATGTATTTTTTGTTTAAAGTAACACACGAAGATGTTTGTTTAATAAAAAAATGTGTTCTTCGGTTTAGTTATTGTGTGTAATGAGCTGCTAACAACTATCGCTTACGGTTGAGTTGTAATAAAATTATGTAATATACTAAATTTGAGTAAAATGGTTTAAAATAACGACGGTTAAAATTTTTCCATATGTAAGTGTGTTACAAATGAAGTGTGTTAAAAGCTTTATTCCTTAGTAATATAACAAATCTTTCCATATGTAAGTGTGTTACAAAATCCTTAGTAGTATTATTCCTTAGTAATATAACAAATCTTTTCTAACATTACTTTATAAAGATATAGAACTAAAGACCAAAATTTAAATGATATATTATAATCTGTTTTTTAGTATTTGATTTCGATCATTACTAAACCTACCCGTGTGGTTACACAGGTCCTACACCTAGTTGATGATAATGATGATATTCAGATCCTTTAAGAATTGGAAAATAATAATACTCATTGGCAGCCAAAAATTCGTGAGATGAAGTCACAAAATCAATGATGAAGGAAGTCCCAAAAATTGTTTTGTCTGCTGCTAAAAGTCGTGGATCATGAAGTCCCCATCTCGATATGATCAAAAGTCTTTTAATAAATCCCTTGTATTCTCCTCTCAAAACAAAATCACGTGTAGCATGTATGTATTCACCGTCACCTACGGTTTCAAAACCGTAGGTTACGGTTTGACTATGTTGATGTATTGTTCCTTTTCGTAAGCCACAACTCGGACCGTAAACCACAATTCAATGCTTCTGTTCCCTTTTGTGAAGCCATGTGCTAAACCGTAAGTTATGTATTCCCGGCCGTAAGCCACATGTTTTGTTCGCAAGCCCCTGCACAATCCCCTAATTTCTTTTGTTTGTGCATGCCTCAATGAGTATTATAATCATACTTCCACTTAAGACTTTCTTCCAAAATTGCATGCATGTGATGATGATGATCAATGTTGTTGACTTTGTTCTTGCTGCCAATATCGATCATAGAGGAGAAGCCTTTATGTCCAAAGTGATGATATGATAAGTTAATTTTTTAATAACACTAGTTTGAATTAGTTATCTTAGTAAATGTAAACAAACTGGTGTTCATGTTGGAGCTGACCGGAATTCGTGCGCCCGCTGCGGGAGGTGGAGAGATTAAGGAAAAGGCTAGGTTTTCATGTGAAGTGGGAAGCGGATGGTGGGGAGAAAAGCGGTTGAATTATAGGTGACGATGAGATGTATGTGCTATTCACAAACTTGCCAAATGACCAAAGTGGCCTGATACCATTCGCCAACTTGTTCTTTTAATATATAGGAGAATGTCGGCCAATATACTGCCACATATGGTTCTCAAGAAGTGCTGCCTCATGTGATGTTGATTTTTTTAGTTATAATAACAACCATCAAATTATACCCCAAATGCATCCGAACACTTCCGTTTGCTACATTCGCCAAAATCGGACATTCCACTTCAACTCTAACCGTGTTAACTTCCTCGAATTAAGCAATTACCTGCACAAACCACAATTTCTCGTAGTTATCTTATTCAGCGCGTATAATCACTTAAAACCGAACGAAACACACACAATAACCACTTTAAAGCTCGGGTTTCACCCTCTCCATCACAAGGTGGTAATCAAGGAGGTTACCAACGTAATTACAATCAAGGGTACCAAGGTCGGGACAATAATTACCAAGGTGGGTACCAAAGGAATTACAACTAAGGCGGTAATGGAAGTGGGTCGAATAATCAAACCGGTGGTGATGATTTGAGTGCTAAGATAGACGCCTTGTTGAATGTGGTAAAGAAATCCAACAGTGACATTAAGGAGATGAAGAAGACAAATGAAATGAGAGATAAGTCACATGAGGCGTTGGCGAAGCAAGTGGGCCAACTTGCGGAGGAAGTGGCTCAAATAAGTGGAAGCATGAGAAAGCTTCCAAGTGACACCACGGTGAACCCTAAGCATCAAGGGTCAAGCTCGAAGAGCACACGCGAGGTACCGATTAATAAAATAACTTTACGTAGTGGTCGAGTAGTTGATAACGGTGGTGGAAGATGCTAGTGATAAAGAGTGTGAAGATGGTCAAACGGGTCAAAACAAAAATGATTCAAAAATTAATAATAACACACCCGTTACGACAAAAGTTGTGAAGTTATATTGCAAATAATGAAAAGTGTTGGGGTAAAGTTAAAAAAACAAATTTTGTAGGGATAAAATTGCGAAAGCTAAAAACTTTTGAGTTAAAGTAAAAAATCAAGGCTTTTTTTTTAAAGTCCAAAGCATATGGTATAAGTGGTTATGCAAAAAAAAAACTTGCTTATTTATATATGGAATAATAGGGAAAAGGAGAAACCATAACACATAGAAAATGGCTATCTTATATGATTCCACGAAACATATGATTAATCATTTGAATTTCATGTCACATGAAGATGCTTGATTTAAATAGAATTCGAAAACCAAAACTACTTCCTTTATTATTATCTCTATAAATTCAACTCAACTCAACTCAACTCTTATGTTTCACCCCAAGAATTAAACATGAATTTAAATCATGTGGTGGTTATCGTTGTTATGTTGATAACATATATGCAGCACCTTCCCATAGCATCGTCTAAGCTTTATAACATCAACTGGGTTACCCCTCCTAAGGCTAGAGGGTATGGTGATGGTCCATCCTTGGAGGAGCATCCGCCACGTAGGCGCCACGTCATAGTCCTCCCAAGGATGGTCCATAGTAGATGGTATGAGAGGATGGTCCTAGTCATAGTCCTCCCCACCACTTTTATGTTTTTTTTTTTATTTTTTTTAATCTTCTACTTTTTTGAACATTTAACAAATAAACTAACAAAATATTTTCATTACTATTAAAAAACATTACATAAACTTAAAAAAAAATAAACTTAAAAAAATAAATTTAAAAAAAACATAAACTTAAAAAAAAAATAAACTTAAAAAAAACATAAACTTAAATCCTAATATATTAAAGAGTAAACTGCAATTTTACACCCTGAGGTTAGGGGTGATTGGCATGTCTACCCCCCCTAAGGAAATAATTGCAATTTTACCCCCCACTGTTCACCCTTATGTCGCAACCTTACCCCCTGCCGTCAGTCAACAGTTAGTTGACTGTTATAGGCAGGGGTATTTTGGTAATCTTACCCTATATTTATTATTATTATTTATAAAATCAAATTATCATCTTCTTCAACTATAACTCCCAGATACATCATCCTCATCTTCAAATTATCATCATCTTCTTCAAATAATCCCCTGCCGCCGCTCCTCCCCCACCGCAACAACCCACCCCCTTCTTCACATTCATCACGCTTAATTTGTTATTTTGTTGTAGAATTTTTGAAAAAGTGTTGTTAGATCTGAAAATTAGGGTTTCGATTTGATTAAGCAGGATGAATGTGATGATGCGTCGGATGAAGAGTATCGCCTCTGGTTGTACATCCGCATGTGTTTAATTGTTGTGTTCGTTTTCGATTTGATTAAGCAGGATCTGAAAATTAGGGTTTCGAATTGTGTTCGTTTTCTATTGTTCAATCACTAATCGCATGTGTTTGTTGATTTATTTTGATGAAATGATTTAAGAAACATATACTGATTGAGGATGATTTTCGTGTTGTGTTCGTTTTCTATTGTTTAATGGCTATTCGCTTGTGGTTGTTCATATGTTTTGATGCAAATGATTTAAGCAATCTGTTTGATTGAGGATGAAGTTTATGTTTGTGTTCGTTTTCAAATGATTTAAGAAACTGCAACTTGGTGAAAAGGGGGTTTTGGGAAGCAAAAAGATGCAGAGAACTGATGCATTTGTGAATGGAGGTTTGAAAGTTGCAAATCAAAGTGGTGGAAGATTCAGTGACGAGTTTTTGGAGCTGATTGGTGGTGGGTTTGATTGTGTTCTCTGTGAATATATTCCATCAGCATTTATTTTGTTTGATGAGAATTCAACTTCTTATGAATCTGGTTCATCAAATCTGTAAGTCAACACTGTTTGAGGCACTTCAAACAGCAATTGCAGTCATTGTCATGGCTGTCATGGCACTTCAATTGGTTACACTGCAATTGGTTTAAGAAACTGCAATTGGTTACACTGAATGTGATGAATAAAATAGTTAATTTTTTACATCCTCTGGTTATATGCATGTGTATTAATTCCAACGCTTTCAAAAGTCAAAATCACATAATTCCTCTGATTATATGCATGTGTATTAATTTTTTACATCCTCTGATTGTAAATTAACATGTACTGATCTCTCAAAAGTCAAAATCACATAATTCCAACGCTTTTAAATCATCTACGGTATTTAATAAAACAACGATGATTTATTATTAATCCCCCCTAAAAAATTAACTATTTTACACTGATGGTGGTGGCGGCTGATGGTGGTGGGGGGTGGGGGGTGGCGGTGGCTGATGGTGGGGGGGTAATTGTGCGTCATAACAAGAACGTTGGGGGGTAATATTAAAGGGCAATATAGTCATTTCACATTAAACTTAACAGATCTGTTAACAAATTTGAGGCCGGGGGTAAGGTTGCGACATAAGGGTGAACAGTGGGGGGTAAAATTGCAATTATTTCCTTAGGGGGGGGGGGGTAAGAGTGCCAATCACCCCTAACCTCAGGGTGTAAAATTGCAGTTTACTCTATATTAAAATATGCTACTAGTCTTCGTCTTTCATGTCGTGGCCGGGTTCGTTTTGAGCGTTTTTCCAAATGTACTCCACCAAGTCCGCTTATAGGTTATGATGTGTGTACTCGTTACATAGAGCGAACATGTTCAAATCTTGTTGTTCCCCACTAACTGGAACAGAATTTCCAGTAGACGCGTTTTCATCGTACTCGCATATCGCTCTACCTTCGTCTTCAATGACCATGTTATGAATGATGATACAAGCGTACATAATGTTTCGTAACCGCTTTGGTGTAGCCGAACGTGCTGGATGTTCAATGATTTGCCATTTTTTTGTAGAACACCAAAAGCCCGTTCAATATCTTTTCTCGCACCCTCTTGATACTTCGCAAACTTTTTTCTTTTTTCGTCCGTCGGGTACGGAATAGTTTTAACGATTGTCGAGTACGTTGGGTATATCCCATCGGCTAGGTAGTAACCTCGCCTGTATTCCACCCCCGAAACCGTAAAGCTTGTGTCTGGACCTGTACCCGCCACTACATCCTCAAATATCTGTGACTGGTATATGATGTTAAGGTCATTGAGCGAACCAGGTAGACCAAAAAAGCATGCCAGATCCAGAGATCCTGTGACGCAACAGCCTCTAGAATAATAGTCGGGTGTCCATGATCTCCCCTAGTATACTGACCTTGCCAGGCAACTGGGCAGTTCTGCCACGGCCAGTGCATGCAATCAATGCTTCCGAGCATTCCTGGGAAACCATGTCTCTGTTCATGTGCTTGATATAATTTTTGAACGTCGTTTGCGTTCGGTTTCTGCAGGTATCGCTTGCTATACAATTTGACAACCCATTCGCAAAACTTGTGCAAACATAGACGTGCGGTTCTTTCAGACATCCTTATATACTCGTCTAATGCATCGGGTGCGAAACCGTATGCCAGTTGGCGAATGGCCGACGTACATTTTTATAAATTACTGAAACCCCTTTGGCCCCTAGCGTCGTTTCGCAGTGTAAAAAACGGATCAGACTGGGTCATGTCGCCTGCAATACGTAAAAACAGTGGACGACTCATGCGGAACCGACGTCGAAAAATCTCGGCTGGGTACACGGGTTCGTCGGCAAAATAATCGGCTACTAGGTTAACGTGGGCGGCTATAAATTTAAAACGAAACATAAATGAAATTAATTATAAAATACATCATCTTCCGAAGATGAAGAATACCACGTAGACGAAGATGATGAAGAAATGGAAGAAATTGAAGAAATGGAAGAAGGTGAAGCCATGATAATTTTTGAGAGGGAGATGGGGTGGTAGCGGGTAAAAAATGGTATAAAAATAGATGAGTTTTTATTAAAAGGGAAGAGGGGTTATAAAATGTGAGAGAGATATGAGATTGTAGTGGGTGAAAAGTTGTGAAAAAATGTGTAAAAGAGGTGAGTATTTATAAAAGTGGGAGTGAATTGGGTGAATTTTTTAATTATAACCGTTTGAAATAATAAATTAAATGAGAAATTAATTTTTTTTTAAATAACGGCTAGTTTTTGAGTTGGGCCCCACAATTTGGTCCGTCACCAACGGCGATAAAAGGACGAAGAGGACGGGACGGCAGGGGGGCGGCATGGTGTGCCGGCTGTCGCCGCGTGAGAACGGGGTGAGGACGGTTCCATACCGTCTAGCGTAAGGGAAAAGAAGACCTATTTGAAAAATGGGCATTCAACACTAAATTCTATGTAGGCGATATTCTCCAATTTGGATGGTCACCACGTAGAAACGGAAATCATACCGCCGTAGAGGTGTCAAAGTTGGTATTAGATGCATGCAACACCAGTGCCATCGTGGCCAAGGACGTCCAAAAAGAAAGTCCCGCTATGTTCTTATCGGGAAAAGAAGGCTTTCACGGTTATATGTGCACAATGCATTGTAAGAGTGGTCAAAAATTTCAACTTAAGGCCCTCCCTAGTTGAAACTCTTTGCATGAGAAAATAATGTGTTATATGAATGACTCTATCTTATCTATTTTCAGAAAAAAAAATCAATAAACATACATAATTATCCTATCCTACCCTACCCTCTGAATTTGGTATGACACATAGGCCCTGTTTGTTTGCATTTTAATAGCCTCTTAATACCCTATGTCTGACTGAGTCAGATATCAGATTGTTTGTTTCATCCCTCTTAAAACTTACCCACCCTCTTATTTTTCTCTGGCCGAGTCATACATAGTAAGGAGTCTGACTAAAAACTTTCCACCAAATACCCTAAAAATCCCACGCCATTTTTTCTCCCCTCTTCTACTCATCATGCGCCTCCTTACCTAGGGTTTTCTTTCCTTTGCAAATCTACAACAATCTGTTACAAAGGAAGCATCAAAGGTATGTTCTAATCACTTTAGTCGAATTTTAATCGCTGATTTTGTTGATGTTGTTGTATGTAATCGCATTTTTTCTGTTTGTTCTTCGATTTCGAGTTCATCTGATTGTGTTGTATGTATTCCAAAGTAGCTTCGAATATATATAATTTTTTTGTTGTTGCTGTAAATCGAAACAAATTGGCCTTCGTTTTTTTTTTTGCTGTTAAAAGCTGATTTTGTTGCTGTAATTAGGAACTTGCTGCTGTTGTGAATTGGTATTTCGAAAGTTGTTGTTGTTGTTGTTCAAGACATGAAAGCTTTTATTTTTTTGTTTTTTTTATTTTTTTAATGCTGCAATTCAGAATTTGTTGCTTATGTGGTGATAATTTGAAACTTGCTGCTGTTGTTGACGATATGAAAGCTGTTTTTTTTTGCTGTAACTCGAAATTTGCTACTGACGTGGGTTAATAGTAAAGGTTGGTCGCAAATTGGTAATTGGTAAGTTGAGAGTTCGGTTAGTGATGAGTGTTGGTAACTTAACAAGTCTTGATTTTTAGTAGTTGTTTAACTAGAATTGATCAAGATTGATGTTCAATGTTTAATTATTTAATTAGAGTTGTTTTTTTTATCAATTGGTAGATTCTACTAAAGAAATGGCTGAAAAAAAAAAGATTAGGATTTAATTGGAAGCAAGAAGGAGTCGGTAAAACCTTTCTAGAATCATGTATTGATGAAATTGCACTTCATGGACGTGAGGGTAGTAGCCTGAAAGCAATTTCATTGAAGAGAGTTGCTGAAAAATTGAAAATAGAACATGATTTTATAGTGGATCAAAAACAAATGAAGAATCACTATGATTACATGAAATCAAAATTTGCAGCTTGGTCAAAGCTTAAGAACAAAACTGGAAATGTTTATAACCCTCAAACAAACACCTTTAACTTAACGGAAGAGGAATGGCAACTTGAGAGCAAGGTATTTCTTTATATATATATATAGGGTAAGGTTCATGCGAGAACCACCTTTATTGCGAGAACCGCGAGAACCAATGTGAACACAACCTAAAATACCTAAAAAAACCTAACCCCCCCCCCCCCAAGCTAAATGCTAAAAACTAAAACCCCCAAAAAACCTACCCCCCTCCCCAAGCTAAAATGCTAAAAACTAAACCCCCAAAAAACCTAAAAAAATAAAAAAAAAATCTAATTTTTTTATGTTAAAATCGCTACTTTTAGTAGCAAAAAAAAAATATAAAAAAAATTACAATTTTTTTTGCTACTAAAAGTAGCGATTTTTTTATAAAAAATATGAAAAAAAAATTTGTGTGTTTTTTAGCTATTTTTTGGCATTTTTGGTTGTTTTCACATTGGTTCTCGCGGTTCTGGCAATAAAGGGTGGTTCCTAATGGATCTTTGTCCTATATATATATATATATATATATATATATATATATATATATATATATATATATATCGTTGGGTTATATGGAAAACCCCATCTTTTTTAGAAAACCTTGGAAACCCAACCTCATCCATTGATTGTGTTTGATCAATGGCTCTACTTTTTTGGGGTAATTATTAGATTTAAAATAACTCTTATATTTTGTCTAGTACAACTGCAAGGGCAATTTGGGTAGTGAAAAATGGGCTTTTTGACTATTGAAAATAACCCACTCCACTTCCCTATGCATTACCATCAAATCACCAACTCTTTCTCTTACCTCTTTCTATTTCCTCCCCCACCCTACAAACGTGAAGAAGAACAAGAAGAACCCAGATCTAAAAGTGATCTCAACAAACACTTGTCACACCCCTTTCTACGGCGGAAGCACGAGGTGTGATCATGAAAGGTTCTCATTGCATACGAAGAGTAAACATGCTACATGCTCGTAAAATATCATCAAATACCATAATTTGAAAACAAAAGTTTAGCGTTTACATCGCTAGACAGCTTAAAACATTGTCTTAAGAGTTTACAACTTTATTTAAAGTTAAACACAAGCGACATCCACGAGCATAAGCAAGACCACGCGCACATCCATCCTAGTTACCTGAAATACATGTGAGTTTTTGGAAAAACGTCAACATAAAGTTGGTGTGAATTCATGCAGTTTTGTATTTCATGTTTGTATACTTTGTATGAAAACATCGTTTGTGAGTAAATCAAGTTTTCATATATAAATCCAGTTTCATGTGTACACCACGTACACCTGTATAATTCAATTTCTTCTTGAGTACCCCACGTACTTCAAGTATAACTCAATCTTTTCTTGAGTACCCCACGTACTCAAGTATTCATCAATTTTTAGTATGGTATGAATTTCATGTAATTAAAATATTCCTGTAAATATCAGGATTGTTAATGGGTTGCAAAGCCATTAACATGTGGCACGACATAGGAAGTCACCAAACCTAAGGCATTTAATTGGTATATTCTGAGACACAAAAGCACTCCTCGGTTCTCGCCCCGACCGGGAGTGTGGCTGCCAGGCACCCGTTAGATCTAACCTTTTGTTCTGCGGTCTAAGTTTGTACACGATTAATGGTGCTTCTGTACCCTATTCGTGACACTATTTCTCATAACGCATCCTACTTGGTTCTCGTTCTCACCAAGCGCGTTTCTTGTTATCATTTTTCATAGCGCCTCATACTTGGTTCTCGTTCTCACCAAGTGCGCTTCTCATATTCTTATATTTCATCACACTTGGTTCTCGTTCTCACCAAGTGTACTTCTTGTATTCTTATATTTCGTCACACTTGGTTCTCGTTCTCACCAAGTGTACTTCTTGTATTTATATCATACCAATTATAAATTTTGTACATTTGTACATGTATTTCACCCCCGAAGTTATAAAAACTGAAAACAGTTAAAGAGAAAAGGGGGAGCATGAACTCACAACTTTGCGTTCCTAGCGTCGTAAACTCCACCGGATTTGCTTAATTAACGTCGTAACCTATACGCGTTTTCTTAACGTTAGTCACTAGACTTGCGTCGCACAAGTACAGTCACTCTCTTTTGTATATATTCTTGTGTTAAAAATGTTCTACATTTTTAACTACGTGTTTTACTTATATTATTTTCTCCAAAAATAAATATAAGTCTTTTGTGTTTTGCACTTTGCACCCGAATTATGTATCTTGTATTTTGTATGTGCATTTTTATGTTTATACTCCTCATGAGTATTTAGTGTATTTTTAAGTCTTAATACACTAGCACGTATAACACATACTATATACACTTAGCACAAAAATTGGTGATAAAATAATATATATTTTTCTCTCAAAAATATATATACATAATATCCATTTTTATTCTTCAAGAAATCACCATTTCTTATCATCACAAATTAGGGAAACCTTAGTAATACTTTTAAACACATTATTAGGGAATAAGTTTCTCGAAAACTTATATTTTTCTAAGTGTCAAAATTTATAAAAATTTTGACAGAGTTTCCCCTAAAAATGGAGGTTTCCCACGTTTTCAAAGCGTGTGTTTATTTTCTTTTAAATCATCATCAATCATCAACAACAATTATCAACAATAATCGTCAACAATAATCACTAATTTCATGAACTTGAATATTTACAAAAATGTGTAGTAACTTACTAGCACATTTAGTGAGTCTTGTTATCTTTAAAAATAAATTTAGTTTCTTAAAAACTTTATTTTTAAAGAATATGAAGTTTCACAACTTCTAGTCGGTTTTTACGCAAATTATTTCTTTGTTAAAACTCATGTTACACAAGTGTCCATACACTTGTTTGTTCACAAAAACACCTTTAGTTCATAAAAGATCCGGTTTTAAAACATGGTTTCGTCATACACTTGGTTATTCAAAGATACCACTTGTAGATCCGTAGATCTACTAATTTTGAACAATATTTCATAAGAAAAATCGTTTTTACACAAGTTCATGATTAGTGTGTGGTAGGGTTTCACCTTTTAACCCTTGTTACTTCTAAGATAGCTTTATGTTAAGATCCATGGTCTTACTTACCCGGGTTAAACGGTGATCCGAGCTACCACAACATAGATCGGGTCTAAATAATCACAACTTTCAAATACTACAACTTTTACACCACTTATATGCTATTAACCACCATTTTTCATACTTTTAGTAAACTTTTATGCATCATCTTGCTTTTTAACGAGATTTAACCGACATAATTCCTTTTAACCACTTTAGATAAGCTCAAATATGAGATTTAAGTGTTATACCTCTAGCTCAAGGCTAGGGAAGATTCTTGATGAAAAACGCGTGGATAAAAGCCAAAGAAAGAGGTCCTTCGTGTTCCGCTTGCTCCAAGCTTCCTAATACGTGACCTCTAGCACTTGTATGATGATGGAATGGCAAGATGGAAATCGAAAATGATGGATAAGGGGGGTGGGGTGTTCGGCCGTAAGCTCTAGAGAGCAAGAGAGAAGAGTTGGTTCTTGTGTTGTGTTGCAAATGAACTTGTGTGTATCAAGAGTGTTTTATAGACAAAAGTGTGATTATCGTCCAAGGGATTATGTGCCATATAGATACTAGACAACTTGATTAAAATAATAAAAAGAATTCAAGGGTTGTCCCCTTCTAGTTGGGACCGATTACAATGGGGGGGGGGGGGCGGTTTGGTTAGTTTGTAACTAATCTTTAAGTATTAGTTAGATTAAACTAAGTTAGGTTAAGTGTTAAGTGTTTAACTTATTTACTTGTGTGTAGTATGTTACAACGGGTGTTAGGGAAATCAGGGACCCTAACTGGCTCAGAAAAAGATAAGTAATGAAAATAACAGTATTTTCATGTTCCGGGTATACTCCGGTCATTCGGTTACATACTGATTCGTTAAAGTGCTAAATTACACTTTTTAGGGTCTTTTAAGTACCTTTCCTGTACTCTTTCAATTCCCAACACTTAGGGAAATATTCTGGATAATAAAACGACATTTCTGCATGATATTTATATGTCTAAATGCTGAATTATTGCTGAATTATATAAATTCTGCACTTAAAGTGCGTTTCGGGTGCTTTTTAGTGCTTATTTTTGCTTTCGTAATGCATATCTATTAACCCTTGCATGTACCCTTGGGTTTTAATGCATTCTTGTTGTCGGACCTACACCTAGGTTCCAATTTTATTGTCTGGCTGCTTTCTGCAGTTCCGTTGACACATAGTGTCTTACCGGTGAGTTTACTATTATTCTGACGCAACGCTCTCGTTTATGCATAAAGCAATATTTTGTAGTATACAACATGCATGAATTCACTTGTTTAATCATGTGTTCAGACATTGCTGACACTTAAACTCATAATTGCAGTCATTAAGCAATAATTAATGTGTACGGAAATTACCGGTTTGGGCCAGTTGTCACAGTCTCCCCCCGTTAAAAGAATTTCGTCCCGAAATTCAGACTGAACTCACTCTCGCTGGAGTCTTCTTGAATAGGTGGGGATACTTTTTCTTGAACTGGTCTTCACGCTCCCATGTGTACTCGGGTCCGTGCTTAGAGCTCCAACGTACTTTGACAAGCTTCACACTGCTCCTCCTGGTCTTGTTGACTTTCCAGTCAGTAACCTCAACGGGTTGCTCTGTAAATCGGAGGGCTTCATCAATATGTATTTCATCCATCGGGATGATCACGTTTTCTTGCGTTGGACTCTTCTTCAGGTTGGATACATGAAACGTATCATGTACTCCATTAAGTTCTTCCGGTAACTCCAACTTGTATGCCACGGTACCAATTCTCTTCAAAATTCTGAATGGTCCGATGTATCGTGGATTCAGCTTTCCACGCTTTCCAAACCTGACTACGCCCTTCCATGGTGAGACTTTTAACAACACTTTGTCTCCCACCTTGAAATCTACCGATTTTCTATTTGGATCCGCGTAGCTCTTTTGTCGCTCTCGAGCCGCCTTAATGCGTTCTCGGATCTGCGCAATCTTGTCGGTTGTCTCTTGTACAAGTTCAGGACCAACCATACGTTTATCTCCGGCATCTGCCCAACATAAGGGCGATCGGCATTTGCGGCCATACAGAGCTTCGAACGGCGCGGCTTTTATGCTCGTATGATAGCTGTTATTGTAGGAAAACTCAACTAAAGGTAGATGAGTATCCCAACTGCCGCCTAGATCCATGACACATGCGCGAAGCATATCTTCTAACGTTTGTATTGTCCGTTCGCTCTGGCCGTCTGTTTGCGGATGGAATGCCGTGCTTAGATCTAATTGAGATCCAAAGGCTTCCTGAAATGATTGCCAGATTCTTGAGACAAAGCGTCCATCTCTGTCTGAAATGATTGAGATTGGCACTCCATGACGTGCCACAATTTCTCTTAAGTATATCTCTGCAAGCTTTCCAGTGCTATCCTTCTCTCTGATTGGTAGGAAATGCGCAGACTTCGTCAATCGATCAACGATTACCCATATCATATCGTGCCCTCTCGGGGTCCTGGGTAATTTCGTTATGAAGTCCATCGAGATTTGTTCCCACTTCCATATGGGAATCTCTGGTTGTTGTAGTAGGCCGGACGGTTTCTGATATTCTGCCTTAACCTTAGCACAGGTTAGGCATTTTCCAACATACACAGCAACGTCGCTTTTGAGTCTCGGCCACCAATAATATCCTTTCAAATCTTGATACATTTTGTCTGATCCTGGATGGATCGAGTATCTCGATTTATGCGCTTCATCAAGGATGACTTCTCGTATGCCACCATAGAGTGGAACCCAAATACGCTTCTTAAAGCATAAGGCTCCCTCTTCATTTGGCACCATGTATTTCAGCATACCCCGTAGGTATTCAGCTTTACGGTTTTCTTCTTTAAGAGCTTCTTGTTGTGCATCTCGAATGCGTGCTGTGAGGTTCGTTCGAATCGTCATTTCCAGTGCTCGAACCCTTAGGGTCTTAACCCTTTCTTTTCGGCTCAACGCGTCTGCTACAACGTTCGCCTTTCCAGGATGGTACTTAATCTCACAGTCATAATCATTCAGCAGCTCGACCCAACGTCGCTGGCGCATATTCAATTCTTTCTGATCAAATATGTGTTGTAAGCTTTTGTGATCTGTGAAGATTGTACATCGAGTACCATATAGATAATGTCGCCAAATCTTCAAGGCGAATACCACTGCACCCAGCTCCAGGTCGTGAGTGGTATAATTTCTCTCGTGAACCTTCAGTTGTCTTGAAGCGTAAGCGATGACTTTTTGGCGTTGCATGAGCACGCAACCCAAGCCTTGTCGTGAGGCGTCGCAGTATACCACGAAGTCTTCAGTGCCTTCGGGTAATGATAGTATCGGTGCATCGCATAGCTTGCTCTTAAGTAACTGGAAGGCTTCTTCTTGTTTGTGACCCCAGTCGTACTTCTTGTCTTTCTGAGTAAGGGTCGTTAGCGGTTGAGCTATCTTCGAGAAATTCTCAATGAATCGCCGATAGTAGCCCGCTAAGCCCAAAAATTGACGGACTTCAGTTGGGGTCTTGGGAGTTTCCCAATTCTTTATTGCTTCAATCTTGGACGGGTCTACATGAATGCCCTTCTCATTCACCACGTGACCAAGAAATTGTACTTCGCGAATCCAGAATTCGCACTTCGAGAATTTTGCATAAAGCTTCTCTTTCTTCAGTAGTTCCAAGATGGTTCTGAGATGTTGCTCATGCTCTTCTTTCGTTCGCGAGTAAATCAGGATATCATCGATAAATACAATCACGAATTTATCGAGATATGGTTTGCATACGCGGTTCATTAGATCCATAAAGACCGCTGGTGCATTCGTCAACCCAAATGGCATCACAAGAAATTCGTAGTGCCCATATCGCGTTCTGAATGCAGTCTTTGGCACGCTTTCTTCTTGGATTCTCAGCTGATGGTATCCAGATCGAAGGTCGATCTTGGAATAGTAGCTTGATCCTTGCAGTTGATCAAATAAGTCGTCAATCCTCGGTAGTGGATACTGATTCTTGATAGTGAGCTTGTTCAGTTCCCTGTAATCGATACACATCCGCAGTGTTCCATCCTTCTTCTTCACGAACAATACTGGAGCTCCCCAGGGTGAGAAGCTTGGCCTTATGAATCCTTTATCCAACAACTCCTGAAGTTGTGTAGATAATTCTTGCATTTCGGATGGTGCAAGTCGATAGGGTGCCTTGGCTACAGGAGCAGCTCCTGGAACCAAGTCTATACGGAATTCGACTTGTCGTTGCGGAGGTAGTCCTGGCAGATCTTCAGGGAACACATCAGGAAATTCCTTCACCACAGGAATGTCTTCGAGTTTCGGCTCCTCAGCCTTTTTGTCTATAACGTGTGCTAGGAAAGCAACACATCCTTTCCTTAGGCACTTCTGTGCTTTCATACAACTGATGATTCGAAGAGGCGCGTCTCGTTTTTCTCCATGCACGATGAGAGTTTCACCATTCGCTAAAGGGATGCGAATGATTTTCTCATGGCAAATAACTTCAGCTTTGTTTTTGGACAACCAGTCCATCCCGACTACTATATCGAAGCTACCCAATTGAATAGGTAGGAGGTCGATGCTAAATCTTCGTTCACCAAGTTCTAATGTGCAGCCTCTAACAACTTCGCCCGATTCAACAAGTTTACCATTGGCTAGTTCTATGGAATAAGGAATTTCTAATCTACTAGATTCTATTCCGAGTATGCGTTTAAATTCCACAGACATGAAGCTATAGTCGGCGCCAGTGTCGAATAATATGGATGCAAAGTGATTGTTAATGAGAAACGTACCTGTGACCACGTTAGGGTCCTCGCGTGCGTCTCTTGCTCCAATCACAAATGCTCGAGCCGGAGCGTTGTTTCTCTCTGGGCAGTTCTTCATGAAATGATCATTGCTTCCACACTTGAAGCATCCTTGCCCTTTCCCGTTGCCATTCTTGTCACCAGCACCGTTCCCATTTCGGTTCTTTCCTTTTCCCCAACAGTCTTCTGTTTGATGCCCCAATTTACCACATTTGTCGCACCTTGGAATGCGACAAGCTCCATCATGATGATACTTACATTTTTGGCATCTAGGCATGGAGCCTTGGTATGCTTTGGTTGCATGGGTTTTCGTCTCCTGAGGCGGATTAGTGTCGCGCTTCCTGTTGAAACCCTTGTTGTTGCGAGTAGCTTGGTTCAAACTTGTATGCTTTCTCTTTTTGTCACCGGACGACTCAGCATGTGTCTCAGTCTTTTCTGTTGGGTTTAGTGATAACTTCTTCATACGAACACAATCTTCAGTCAGGCTGACAGCCAGAGTTACAGCCTCGGTGATTGTTTGAGGTTTGGCCGACGTCACCATGCCACGAAATTCTGAGGCCAGTCCCCAAATGTAGCGTTCCACACGCTTAAATTCAGGAGTCACCATGTAGGGAAGCACTCTCGACAGGTCGTGGAACCTTCGAGTGTAACCATTGATGTCAGCACCTTCCATAGTCAAGTGCCAGAACTCTGTTTCCAGCCTTTGGAGTTCCGCACGAGAGCAGTACTTCTCTCTCATCCTTTCCTTCAGTTCCTCCCAAGTGAGGCCATAAGCGGCGTCATCACCCAAAGTTTGGGCTTGCAGGTTCCACCAAGTCAGAGCTTCATCGACGAATAACCCAGTAGCAAAAGTGACTTGTTGATCCGCGGTACACTTGCTCATACGGAAAGTAGCTTCAGTCTTCTCCGTCCAGCGCACAAATGCTACTGCACCTCCTGTGCCATCATAGTTCATCGGCTTGCAGTCGAGGAACTGCTTGAAAATGCAGCCTAGAATTGATTCAACCAATTCATATGTGAGCAATCGAAGAAATAATGAAACAAAGACCGTTCATAAATTTCCTCATGCTTAGCACAGTGTCTTAAGGTTACCTTGAGCTGCATTGCCTCCAGACGAATCTCCATTCCCATTACGCCTAGCGTTGCTTGGTCCTCCACTGTCTTGAGTTCGGTTCGCCTCGTACTGGGCGATAGCAGCGGAGATCCTTTCCTCTAGCAAAGCGTTCAGCTCTTCAGCAGTTCTTGGCAGTGGGGGAGGAGGAGGTTGATCGTCATTGCGAGCATTCACAGCTTTCCTGGGTGCCATGTTCTGACACAACATAACACAACAGGGTTACTCATTTGTTTGATATCGTCACACTAGACAGTAGTATCATATATATTCACAGGTATATATACCACATAAGTGACATCAAACAATTATTACTCTAGCAGAGTTCTTAGTAGGCTTGCACTGAGGGAATCCACACGTGACAAGACTTGCTGTGATTTTTGTGCACTGAATTCCATAATTATGTATGCATCCATAATTACGTAACTCCTTGCACAGTCCGCACAGTTCGTTTCATCCTCGTATTTCTTCCTTCAGATGGGCCATCGCTTTCAGATAAAGTCACGTATACTCGTGACATTCTACTTCTAGTACATGCTAATTATCACACATAATTGCAAGTAATTTCTAGTCAACGACAAGTGCTACTCAAGTGCACTCTAAGTCTCGTAGTGTCTTTTCTAGACTCATGTAGACAGTTTCAGGTAGTGGATGTCGCGGGACGTTTTATGCAATGAAAACTCTTTGAAAATTGTTTTCGTGAATGGATCCTAGAGATTGTAGACTAGACTCGAGAAGGAATCCTAGTTCACTACAATCGCAGCTCTGATACCAATCTGTCACACCCCTTTCTACGGCGGAAGCACGAGGTGTGATCATGAAAGGTTCTCATTGCATACGAAGAGTAAACATGCTACATGCTCGTAAAATATCATCAAATACCATAATTTGAAAACATAAGTTTAGCGTTTACATCGCTAGACAGCTTAAAACATTGTCTTAAGAGTTTACAACTTTATTTAAAGTTAAACACAAGCGACATCCACGAGCATAAGCAAGACCACGCGCACATCCATCCTAGTTACCTGAAATACATGTGAGTTTTTGGAAAAACGTCAACATAAAGTTGGTGTGAATTCATGCAGTTTTGTATTTCATGTTTGTATACTTTGTATGCAAACATCGTTTGTGAGTAAATCAAGTTTTCATATATAAATCCAGTTTCATGTGTACACCACGTACACCTGTATAATTCAATTTCTTCTTGAGTACCCCACGTACTTCAAGTATAACTCAATCTTTTCTTGAGTACCCCACGTACTCAAGTATTCATCAATTTTTAGTATGGTATGAATTTCATGTAATTAAAATATTCCTGTAAATATCAGGATTGTTAATGGGTTGCAAAGCCATTAACATGTGGCACGACATAGGAAGTCACCAAACCTAAGGCATTTAATTGGTATATTCTGAGACACAAAAGCACTCCTCGGTTCTCGCCCCGACCGGGAGTGTGGCTGCCAGGCACCCGTTAGATCTAACCTTTTGTTCTGCGGTCTAAGTATGTACACGATTAATGGTGCTTCTGTACCCTATTCGTGACACTATTTCTCATAACGCATCCTACTTGGTTCTCGTTCTCACCAAGCGCGTTTCTTGTTATCATTTTTCATAGCGCCTCATACTTGGTTCTCGTTCTCACCAAGTGCGCTTCTCATATTCTTATATTTCATCACACTTGGTTCTCGTTCTCACCAAGTGTACTTCTTGTATTCTTATATTTCGTCACACTTGGTTCTCGTTCTCACCAAGTGTACTTCTTGTATTTATATCATACCAATTATAAATTTTGTACATTTGTACATGTATTTCACCCCCGAAGTTATAAAAACTGAAAACAGTTAAAGAGAAAAGGGGGAGCATGAACTCACAACTTTGCGTTCCTAGCGTCGTAAACTCCACCGGATTTGCTTAATTAACGTCGTAACCTATACGCGTTTTCTTAACGTTAGTCACTAGACTTGCGTCGCACAAGTACAGTCACTCTCTTTTGTATATATTCTTGTGTTAAAAATGTTCTACATTTTTAACTACGTGTTTTACTTATATTATTTTCTCCAAAAATAAATATAAGTCTTTTGTGTTTTGCACTTTGCACCCGAATTATGTATCTTGTATTTTGTATGTGCATTTTTATGTTTATACTCCTCATGAGTATTTAGTGTATTTTTAAGTCTTAATACACTAGCACGTATAACACATACTATATACACTTAGCACAAAAATTGGTGATAAAATAATATATATTTTTCTCTCAAAAATATATATACATAATATCCATTTTTATTCTTCAAGAAATCACCATTTCTTATCATCACAAATTAGGGAAACCTTAGTAATACTTTTAAACACATTATTAGGGAATAAGTTTCTCGAAAACTTATATTTTTCTAAGTGTCAAAATTTATAAAAATTTTGACAGAGTTTCCCCTAAAAATGGAGGTTTCCCACGTTTTCAAAGCGTGTGTTTATTTTCTTTTAAATCATCATCAATCATCAACAACAATTATCAACAATAATCGTCAACAATAATCACTAATTTCATGAACTTGAATATTTACAAAAATGTGTAGTAACTTACTAGCACATTTAGTGAGTCTTGTTATCTTTAAAAATAAATTTAGTTGCTTAAAAACTTTATTTTTTAAGGAATATGAAGTTTCACAACTTCTAGTCGGTTTTTACGCAAATTATTTCTTTGTTAAAACTCATGTTACACAAGTGTCCATACACTTGTTTGTTCACAAAAACACCTTTAGTTCATAAAAGATCCGGTTTTAAAACATGGTTTCGTCATACACTTGGTTATTCAAAGATACCACTTGTAGATCCGTAGATCTACTAATTTTGAACAATATTTCATAAGAAAAATCGTTTTTACACAAGTTCATGATTAGTGTGTGGTAGGGTTTCACCTTTTAACCCTTGTTACTTCTAAGATAGCTTTATGTTAAGATCCATGGTCTTACTTACCCGGGTTAAACGGTGATCCGAGCTACCACAACATAGATCGGGTCTAAATAATCACAACTTTCAAATACTACAACTTTTACACCACTTATATGCTATTAACCACCATTTTTCATACTTTTAGTAAACTTTTATGCATCATCTTGCTTTTTAACGAGATTTAACCGACATAATTCCTTTTAACCACTTTAGATAAGCTCAAATATGAGATTTAAGTGTTATACCTCTAGCTCAAGGCTAGGGAAGATTCTTGATGAAAACGCGTGGATAAAAGCCAAAGAAAGAGGTCCTTCGTGTTCCGCTTGCTCCAAGCTTCCTAATACGTGACCTCTAGCACTTGTATGATGATGGAATGGCAAGATGGAAATCGAAAATGATGGATAAGGGGGGTGGGGTGTTCGGCCGTAAGCTCTAGAGAGCAAGAGAGAAGAGTTGGTTCTTGTGTTGTGTTGCAAATGAACTTGTGTGTATCAAGAGTGTTTTATAGACAAAAGTGTGATTATCGTCCAAGGGATTATGTGCCATATAGATACTAGACAACTTGATTAAAATAATAAAAAGAATTCAAGGGTTGTCCCCTTCTAGTTGGGACCGATTACAATGGGGGGGGGGGGGGTTTGGTTTGTTTGTAACTAATCTTTAAGTATTAGTTAGATTAAACTAAGTTAGGTTAAGTGTTAAGTGTTTAACTTAGTTACTTGTGTGTAGTATGTTACAACGGGTGTTAGGGAAATCAGGGACCCTAACTGGCTCAGAAAAAGATAAGTAATGAAAATAACAATATTTTCATGTTCCGGGTATACTCCGGTCGTTCGGTTACATACTGATTCGTTAAAGTGCTAAATTACACTTTTTAGGGTCTTTTAAGTACCTTTCCTGTACTCTTTCAATTCCCAACACTTAGGGAAATATTCTGGATAATAAAACGACATTTCTGCATGATATTTATATGTCTAAATGCTGAATTATTGCTGAATTATATAAATTCTGCACTTAAAGTGCGTTTCGGGTGCTTTTTAGTGCTTATTTTTGCTTTCGTAATGCATATCTATTAACCCTTGCATGTACCCTTGGGTTTTAATGCATTCTTGTTGTCGGACCTACACCTAGGTTCCAATTTTATTGTCTGGCTGCTTTCTGCAGTTCCGTTGACACATAGTGTCTTACCGGTGAGTTTACTATTATTCTGACGCAACGCTCTCGTTTATGCATAAAACAATATTTTGTAGTATACAACATGCATGAATTCACTTGTTTAATCATGTGTTCAGACATTGCTGACACTTAAACTCATAATTGCAGTCATTAAGCAATAATTAATGTGTACGGAAATTACCGGTTTGGGCCAGTTGTCACAGTCTCCCCCCGTTAAAAGAATTTCGTCCCGAAATTCAGACTGAACTCACTCTCGCTGGAGTCTTCTTGAATAGGTGGGGATACTTTTTCTTGAACTGGTCTTCACGCTCCCATGTGTACTCGGGTCCGTGCTTAGAGCTCCAACGTACTTTGACAAGCTTCACACTGCTCCTCCTGGTCTTGTTGACTTTCCAGTCAGTAACCTCAACGGGTTGCTCTGTAAATCGGAGGGCTTCATCAATATGTATTTCATCCATCGGGATGATCACGTTTTCTTGCGTTGGACTCTTCTTCAGGTTGGATACATGAAACGTATCATGTACTCCATTAAGTTCTTCCGGTAACTCCAACTTGTATGCCACGGTACCAATTCTCTTCAAAATTCTGAATGGTCCGATGTATCGTGGATTCAGCTTTCCACGCTTTCCAAACCTGACTACGCCCTTCCATGGTGAGACTTTTAACAACACTTTGTCTCCCACCTTGAAATCTACCGATTTTCTATTTGGATCCGCGTAGCTCTTTTGTCGCTCTCGAGCCGCCTTAATGCGTTCTCGGATCTGCGCAATCTTGTCGGTTGTCTCTTGTACAAGTTCAGGACCAACCATACGTTTATCTCCGGCATCTGCCCAACATAAGGGCGATCGGCATTTGCGGCCATACAGAGCTTCGAACGGCGCGGCTTTTATGCTCGTATGATAGCTGTTATTGTAGGAAAACTCAACTAAAGGTAGATGAGTATCCCAGCTGCCGCCTAGATCCATGACACATGCGCGAAGCATATCTTCTAACGTTTGTATTGTCCGTTCGCTCTGGCCGTCTGTTTGCGGATGGAATGCCGTGCTTAGATCTAACTGAGATCCAAAGGCTTCCTGAAATGATTGCCAGATTCTTGAGACAAAGCGTCCATCTCTGTCTGAAATGATTGAGATTGGCACTCCATGACGTGCCACAATTTCTCTTAAGTATATCTCTGCAAGCTTTCCAGTGCTATCCTTCTCTCTGATTGGTAGGAAATGCGCAGACTTCGTCAATCGATCAACGATTACCCATATCATATCGTGCCCTCTCGGGGTCCTGGGTAATTTCGTTATGAAGTCCATCGAGATTTGTTCCCACTTCCATATGGGAATCTCTGGTTGTTGTAGTAGGCCGGACGGTTTCTGATATTCTGCCTTAACCTTAGCACAGGTTAGGCATTTTCCAACATACACAGCAACGTCGCTTTTGAGTCTCGGCCACCAATAATATCCTTTCAAATCTTGATACATTTTGTCTGATCCTGGATGGATCGAGTATCTCGATTTATGCGCTTCATCAAGGACGACTTCTCGTAGGCCACCATAGAGTGGAACCCAAATACGCTTCTTAAAGCATAAGGCTCCCTCTTCATTTGGCACCATGTATTTCAGCATACCCCGTAGGTATTCAGCTTTACGGTTTTCTTCTTTAAGAGCTTCTTGTTGTGCATCTCGAATGCGTGCTGTGAGGTTCGTTCGAATCGTCATTTCCAGTGCTCGAACCCTTAGGGTCTTAACCCTTTCTTTTCGGCTCAACGCGTCTGCTACAACGTTCGCCTTTCCAGGATGGTACTTAATCTCACAGTCATAATCATTCAGCAGCTCGACCCAACGTCGCTGGCGCATATTCAATTCTTTCTGATCAAATATGTGTTGTAAGCTTTTGTGATCTGTGAAGATTGTACATCGAGTACCATATAGATAATGTCGCCAAATCTTCAAGGCGAATACCACTGCACCCAGCTCCAGGTCGTGAGTGGTATAATTTCTCTCGTGAACCTTCAGTTGTCTTGAAGCGTAAGTGATGACTTTTTGGCGTTGCATGAGCACGCAACCCAAGCCTTGTCGTGAGGCGTCGCAGTATACCACGAAGTCTTCAGTGCCTTCGGGTAATGATAGTATCGGTGCATCGCATAGCTTGCTCTTAAGTAACTGGAAGGCTTCTTCTTGTTTGTGACCCCAGTCGTACTTCTTGTCTTTCTGAGTAAGGGTCGTTAGCGGTTGAGCTATCTTCGAGAAATTCTCAATGAATCGCCGATAGTAGCCCGCTAAGCCTAAAAATTGACGGACTTCAGTTGGGGTCTTGGGAGTTTCCCAATTCTTTATTGCTTCAATCTTGGACGGGTCTACATGAATGCCCTTCTCATTCACCACGTGACCAAGAAATTGTACTTCGCGAATCCAGAATTCGCACTTCGAGAATTTTGCATAAAGCTTCTCTTTCTTCAGTAGTTCCAAGATGGTTCTGAGATGTTGCTCATGCTCTTCTTTCGTTCGCGAGTAAATCAGGATATCATCGATAAATACAATCACGAATTTATCGAGATATGGTTTGCATACGCGGTTCATTAGATCCATAAAGACCGCTGGTGCATTCGTCAACCCAAATGGCATCACAAGAAATTCGTAGTGCCCATATCGCGTTCTGAATGCAGTCTTTGGCACGCTTTCTTCTTGGATTCTCAGCTGATGGTATCCAGATCGAAGGTCGATCTTGGAATAGTAGCTTGATCCTTGCAGTTGATCAAATAAGTCGTCAATCCTCGGTAGTGGATACCGATTCTTGATAGTGAGCTTGTTCAGTTCCCTGTAATCGATACACATCCGCAGTGTTCCATCCTTCTTCTTCACGAACAATACTGGAGCTCCCCAGGGTGAGAAGCTTGGCCTTATGAATCCTTTATCCAACAACTCCTGAAGTTGTGTAGATAATTCTTGCATTTCGGATGGTGCAAGTCGATAGGGTGCCTTGGCTACAGGAGCAGCTCCTGGAACCAAGTCTATACGGAATTCGACTTGTCGTTGCGGAGGTAGTCCTGGCAGATCTTCAGGGAACACATCAGGAAATTCCTTCACCACAGGAATGTCTTCGAGTTTCGGCTCCTCAGCCTTTTTGTCTATAACGTGTGCTAGGAAAGCAACACATCCTTTCCTTAGGCACTTCTGTGCTTTCATACAACTGATGATTCGAAGAGGCGCGTCTTGTTTTTCTCCATGCACGATGAGAGTTTCACCATTCGCTAAAGGGATGCGAATGATTTTCTCATGGCAAATAACTTCAGCTTTGTTTTTGGACAACCAGTCCATCCCGACTACTATATCGAAGCTACCCAATTGAATAGGTAGGAGGTCGATGCTAAATCTTCGTTCACCAAGTTCTAATGTGCAGCCTCTAACAACTTCGCCCGATTCAACAAGTTTACCATTGGCTAGTTCTATGGAATAAGGAATTTCTAATCTACTAGATTCTATTCCGAGTATGCGTTTAAATTCCACAGACATGAAGCTATAGTCGGCGCCAGTGTCGAATAATATGGATGCAAAGTGATTGTTAATGAGAAACGTACCTGTGACCACGTTAGGGTCCTCGCGTGCGTCTCTTGCTCCAATCACAAATGCTCGAGCCGGAGCGTTGTTTCTCTCTGGGCAGTTCTTCATGAAATGATCATTGCTTCCACACTTGAAGCATCCTTGCCCTTTCCCGTTGCCATTCTTGTCACCAGCACCGTTCCCATTTCGGTTCTTTCCTTTTCCCCAACAGTCTTCTGTTTGATGCCCCAATTTACCACATTTGTCGCACCTTGGAATGCGACAAGCTCCATCATGATGATACTTACATTTTTGGCATCTAGGCATGGAGCCTTGGTATGCTTTGGTTGCATGGGTTTTCGTCTCCTGAGGCGGATTAGTGTCGCGCTTCCTGTTGAAACCCTTGTTGTTGCGAGTAGCTTGGTTCAAACTTGTATGCTTTCTCTTTTTGTCACCGGACGACTCAGCATGTGTCTCAGTCTTTTCTGTTGGGTTTAGTGATAACTTCTTCATACGAACACAATCTTCAGTCAGGCTGACAGCCAGAGTTACAGCCTCGGTGATTGTTTGAGGTTTGGCCGACGTCACCATGCCACGAAATTCTGAGGCCAGTCCCCAAATGTAGCGTTCCACACGCTTAAATTCAGGAGTCACCATGTAGGGAAGCACTCTCGACAGGTCGTGGAACCTTCGAGTGTAACCATTGATGTCAGCACCTTCCATAGTCAAGTGCCAGAACTCTGTTTCCAGCCTTTGGAGTTCCGCACGAGAGCAGTACTTCTCTCTCATCCTTTCCTTCAGTTCCTCCCAAGTGAGGCCATAAGCGGCGTCATCACCCAAAGTTTGGGCTTGCAGGTTCCACCAAGTCAGAGCTTCATCGACGAATAACCCAGTAGCAAAAGTGACTTGTTGATCCGCGGTACACTTGCTCATACGGAAAGTAGCTTCAGTCTTCTCCGTCCAGCGCACAAATGCTACTGCACCTCCTGTGCCATCATAGTTCATCGGCTTGCAGTCGAGGAACTGCTTGAAAGTGCAGCCTAGAATTGATTCAACCAATTCATATGTGAGCAATCGAAGAAATAATGAAACAAAGACCGTTCATAAATTTCCTCATGCTTAGCACAGTGTCTTAAGGTTACCTTGAGCTGCATTGCCTCCAGACGAATCTCCATTCCCATTACGCCTAGCGTTGCTTGGTCCTCCACTGTCTTGAGTTCGGTTCGCCTCGTACTGGGCGATAGCAGCGGAGATCCTTTCCTCTAGCAAAGCGTTCAGCTCTTCAGTAGTTCTTGGCAGTGGGGGAGGAGGAGGTTGATCGTCATTGCGAGCATTCACAGCTTTCCTGGGTGCCATGTTCTGACACAACATAACACAACAGGGTTACTCATTTGTTTGATATCGTCACACTAGACAGTAGTATCATATATATTCACAGGTATATATACCACATAAGTGACATCAAACAATTATTACTCTAGCAGAGTTCTTAGTAGGCTTGCACTGAGGGAATCCACACGTGACAAGACTTGCTGTGATTTTTGTGCACTGAATTCCATAATTATGTATGCATCCATAATTACGTAACTCCTTGCACAGTCCGCACAGTTCGTTTCATCCTCGTATTTCTTCCTTCAGATGGGCCATCGCTTTCAGATAAAGTCACGTATACTCGTGACATTCTACTTCTAGTACATGCTAATTATCACACATAATTGCAAGTAATTTCTAGTCAACGACAAGTGCTACTCAAGTGCACTCTAAGTCTCGTAGTGTCTTTTCTAGACTCATGTAGACAGTTTCAGGTAGTGGATGTCGCGGGACGTTTTATGCAATGAAAACTCTTTGAAAATTGTTTTCGTGAATGGATCCTAGAGATTGTAGACTAGACTCAAGAAGGAATCCTAGTTCACTACAATCGCAGCTCTGATACCAATCTGTCACACCCCTTTCTACGGCGGAAGCACGAGGTGTGATCATGAAAGGTTCTCATTGCATACGAAGAGTAAACATGCTACATGCTCGTAAAATATCATCAAATACCATAATTTGAAAACATAAGTTTAGCGTTTACATCGCTAGACAGCTTAAAACATTGTCTTAAGAGTTTACAACTTTATTTAAAGTTAAACACAAGCGACATCCACGAGCATAAGCAAGACCACGCGCACATCCATCCTAGTTACCTGAAATACATGTGAGTTTTTGGAAAAACGTCAACATAAAGTTGGTGTGAATTCATGCAGTTTTGTATTTCATGTTTGTATACTTTGTATGAAAACATCGTTTGTGAGTAAATCAAGTTTTCATATATAAATCCAGTTTCATGTGTACACCACGTACACCTGTATAATTCAATTTCTTCTTGAGTACCCCACGTACTTCAAGTATAACTCAATCTTTTCTTGAGTACCCCACGTACTCAAGTATTCATCAATTTTTAGTATGGTATGAATTTCATGTAATTAAAATATTCCTGTAAATATCAGGATTGTTAATGGGTTGCAAAGCCATTAACATGTGGCACGACATAGGAAGTCACCAAACCTAAGGCATTTAATTGGTATATTCTGAGACACAAAAGCACTCCTCGGTTCTCGCCCCGACCGGGAGTGTGGCTGCCAGGCACCCGTTAGATCTAACCTTTTGTTCTGCGGTCTAAGTATGTACACGATTAATGGTGCTTCTGTACCCTATTCGTGACACTATTTCTCATAACGCATCCTACTTGGTTCTCGTTCTCACCAAGCGCGTTTCTTGTTATCATTTTTCATAGCGCCTCATACTTGGTTCTCGTTCTCACCAAGTGCGCTTCTCATATTCTTATATTTCATCACACTTGGTTCTCGTTCTCACCAAGTGTACTTCTTGTATTCTTATATTTCGTCACACTTGGTTCTCGTTCTCACCAAGTGTACTTCTTGTATTTATATCATACCAATTATAAATTTTGTACATTTGTACATGTATTTCACCCCCGAAGTTATAAAAACTGAAAACAGTTAAAGAGAAAAGGGGGAGCATGAACTCACAACTTTGCGTTCCTAGCGTCGTAAACTCCACCGGATTTGCTTAATTAACGTCGTAACCTATACGCGTTTTCTTAACGTTAGTCACTAGACTTGCGTCGCACAAGTACAGTCACTCTCTTTTGTATATATTCTTGTGTTAAAAATGTTCTACATTTTTAACTACGTGTTTTACTTATATTATTTTCTCCAAAAATAAATATAAGTCTTTTGTGTTTTGCACTTTGCACCCGAATTATGTATCTTGTATTTTGTATGTGCATTTTTATGTTTATACTCCTCATGAGTATTTAGTGTATTTTTAAGTCTTAATACACTAGCACGTATAACACATACTATATACACTTAGCACAAAAATTGGTGATAAAATAATATATATTTTTCTCTCAAAAATATATATACATAATATCCATTTTTATTCTTCAAGAAATCACCATTTCTTATCATCACAAATTAGGGAAACCTTAGTAATACTTTTAAATACATTATTAGGGAATAAGTTTCTCGAAAACTTATATTTTTCTAAGTGTCAAAATTTATAAAAATTTTGACAGAGTTTCCCCTAAAAATGGAGGTTTCCCACGTTTTCAAAGCGTGTGTTTATTTTCTTTTAAATCATCATCAATCATCAACAACAATTATCAACAATAATCGTCAACAATAATCACTAATTTCATGAACTTGAATATTTACAAAAATGTGTAGTAACTTACTAGCACATTTAGTGAGTCTTGTTATCTTTAAAAATAAATTTAGTTTCTTAAAAACTTTATTTTTAAAGAATATGAAGTTTCACAACTTCTAGTCGGTTTTTACGCAAATTATTTCTTTGTTAAAACTCATGTTACACAAGTGTCCATACACTTGTTTGTTCACAAAAACACCTTTAGTTCATAAAAGATCCGGTTTTAAAACATGGTTTCGTCATACACTTGGTTATTCAAAGATACCACTTGTAGATCCGTAGATCTACTAATTTTGAACAATATTTCATAAGAAAAATCGTTTTTACACAAGTTCATGATTAGTGTGTGGTAGGGTTTCACCTTTTAACCCTTGTTACTTCTAAGATAGCTTTATGTTAAGATCCATGGTCTTACTTACCCGGGTTAAACGGTGATCCGAGCTACCACAACATAGATCGGGTCTAAATAATCACAACTTTCAAATACTACAACTTTTACACCACTTATATGCTATTAACCACCATTTTTCATACTTTTAGTAAACTTTTATGCATCATCTTGCTTTTTAACGAGATTTAACCGATATAATTCCTTTTAACCACTTTAGATAAGCTCAAATATGAGATTTAAGTGTTATACCTCTAGCTCAAGGCTAGGGAAGATTCTTGATGAAAAACGCGTGGATAAAAGCCAAAGAAAGAGGTCCTTCGTGTTCCGCTTGCTCCAAGCTTCCTAATACGTGACCTCTAGCACTTGTATGATGATGGAATGGCAAGATGGAAATCGAAAATGATGGATAAGGGGGGTGGGGTGTTCGGCCGTAAGCTCTAGAGAGCAAGAGAGAAGAGTTGGTTCTTGTGTTGTGTTGCAAATGAACTTGTGTGTATCAAGAGTGTTTTATAGACAAAAGTGTGATTATCGTCCAAGGGATTATGTGCCATATAGATACTAGACAACTTGATTAAAATAATAAAAAGAATTCAAGGGTTGTCCCCTTCTAGTTGGGACCGATTACAATGGGGGGGGGGGGGCGGTTTGGTTAGTTTGTAACTAATCTTTAAGTATTAGTTAGATTAAACTAAGTTAGGTTAAGTGTTAAGTGTTTAACTTAGTTACTTGTGTGTAGTATGTTACAACGGGTGTTAGGGAAATCAGGGACCCTAACTGGCTCAGAAAAAGATAAGTAATGAAAATAACAGTATTTTCATGTTCCGGGTATACTCCGGTCGTTCGGTTACATACTGATTCGTTAAAGTGATAAATTACACTTTTTAGGGTCTTTTAAGTACCTTTCCTGTACTCTTTCAATTCCCAACACTTAGGGAAATATTCTGGATAATAAAACGACATTTCTGCATGATATTTATATGTCTAAATGCTGAATTATTGCTGAATTATATAAATTCTGCACTTAAAGTGCGTTTCGGGTGCTTTTTAGTGCTTATTTTTGCTTTCGTAATGCATATCTATTAACCCTTGCATGTACCCTTGGGTTTTAATGCATTCTTGTTGTCGGACCTACACCTAGGTTCCAATTTTGTTGTCTGGCTGCTTTCTGCAGTTCCGTTGACACATAGTGTCTTACCGGTGAGTTTACTATTATTCTGACGCAACGCTCTCGTTTATGCATAAAGCAATATTTTGTAGTATACAACATGCATGAATTCACTTGTTTAATCATGTGTTCAGACATTGCTGACACTTAAACTCATAATTGCAGTCATTAAGCAATAATTAATGTGTACGGAAATTACCGGTTTGGGCCAGTTGTCACAACACTAATCCCAAATCTTTTAGAGAGAGAATGATGGCAGGACACAAGTTTTTAGAGAGATGATTTTTTTGTTTTAGAGAGAGAAACAACAATCTTCATCATGTTCATCTATAACACCAAGAACACACATACAAGTGTGTGAGAGAGAAGAAGTTTGAAGTATGTTGTTTTAGAGAGAGAACGATGACAAGATGAATGTTTTTAGAGAGAGAAAGTTGATGTTTTAGATAGAGAAACAACAATCTTTATCACAAAGACACACGCACGAATGTGGTGTGAGAAGAAGGTTTGAAGATCTTCTTCGTGTTCATCGGACGGTTATAGATCCGGTAAGTATTCTTGAAATATCATTTCACACTTGATTTTTTGTTGAAATGGTTGTTATTATGTTTTTGTGTGCTAAAAGTGTTTTAGTAATGCTTAATGTTCATGTATTTTAAACAAATCAAAAACTTTAGGATGAGATTTTGAAGGGGTTTTTTTGTTGGTTTGGTTGCTTGTTAGGGGCTTTTGATCTTAATAGTAGCTGTTTTTTTGTTGGTTTGGGTTGCTTGTTTGGGTTTTTGATCTGAACAGTAAGTGTTTTTTGTTGGGTTGCTTGATTCACAGACTCAGGCCCATAACATGTGTTAAGCCCCCCTGTTAGAATGTTATATAACGTGTGTTGATTTACAGAAACAAACCCATAAAGATATTCAATTGACAAGCTGGATGGATGTAGGCGAAGTTAATACGTGTTCTAGTAATGGTTAATGTTCTTGTATTTTAAATAAATCCAAAACTTTAGGATGAGATTTTGAACGGGTTTTTTTTGTTGGTTTGGTTGCTTGTTTGTTTGGGGCTTTTGATCTTAACAATAATTGTTTTTTTGTTGGGTTGCTTGATTTACAGAGACAGACCCATAACATGTGTTAAGCACCTGTTAGAATGATATATAACGTGTGTTGATTTACAGAAACATGTCGCAACCCCCGATCCCTTATCTGTCCCGGGAACGGGCGGACGCGAGCTCAGAGTTGTGGTGGTATCAGTGGTTATTTAATCTTGCAGCGGAATTTACATCAGGACCGTAGTTAGGAAATGTTTATCAGAGTAAAACCACCATATTTAATATTAATAATAACATGGGCAAAACCCAAGTTTCTTATTACAGTACATTTATAGGGACAAACCCTATTTTATTGAATTTAAAACATCGTTTATTAGGTAACTTTTATAGCCACATTTTTCCCAAGCCTTCAGTGCTCTCCAGCTGGCTTTTCACTAATTGGCTGTCACATTGTGTTACCTGTAACGCGTTTTAAAAACATTTGTCAGTCGGAAATACTGGTGAGTGAATCCCAGTTTAATCAAGAACATTTGTCAATTAAAACAGTATTGAGAGCGATTATAATGTTTATTTCTACACAATTACTCATTCAGTATTTGCCACTCGACCGGATCTATGGCTATGGTCAAGTTACACATTGGCTCACTCGTTGTCCAATTGTAACGTACTGTCGTACCGACTTACTACTCGCAAGTAGTATAAATTTTGTATACAAAACCCCATAATACCGGCAGTAATTGAAGAACTACAAAGACTCAATCACCGCTTAATCACATTGTAAAACAATTAAGGTTTTGGTAAAACATTCAAAACAAGTTAACAAAAAAGAGGATAAACTCACATTGCTATCTTAGACTTCGCGTAAGGGTTTCCTGGATATAATCTATAATATATACAAATGTACATTGGTTAGTATCATAACCCTTTGAAATTATTAATGATACCCTCCCCGAGACGGCATTCCAACAACTACGTCGGGCAGAACCACGACAGTTGTTACGGAACCCTAAATCAATCGGGCAGCGTAACTATTACGAAACTGGGGTTATAATACTTACAACGGAGCAGAACCTCGCTAATTAGGGTGTATTATACTTGAAAATTATGCCTATTATCAGAGATTTCGAGATTGAGAAACAGAAATGAACGAGTTGAAATGAAATCCCGAGGCCTTCTTATATAGGGCTGAAATCTGGTCTCCACGCGGCCCGCGTAAAGAACAGACAAGGGTTACGCGGCCCGCGTCAACCCTGGTCAACCCTATAGCTTGTCCGGCTCATGATCTAGACCCGCCACGATATCGACATGTGTCAGCTCAGGATGTCGCCACCATTTGGGACACTCGCGGCCCGCGTGAACTAATGAAGGGGTCTTACGCGGCCCGCTTTAGCTAAAGGAATCAACGGTATCAGGTTTTAAACCCTGATACGGCCCGCGTAAGCTTGAGGTGAGGTCCTACGTGGCCCGCCTCAACTTACTAATTCTTGTTTTTAATTTATTTTATAAACTATAACCTATTTCGGGCTCGGTTTTCACATACGGGGTGTATATAAGACATATTGAGACATTCTATAATATACTAAAGTGTCAGAAATATTATGAGGGTGTTGGTTTTACCGAGGGTTGTTACAAAACAGATCCATAAAAGATATTCAATTGACAAGCTGGATGGATGTAGGCGACATTAATGCGGGGACATTGAATAAGCCACATCTTTTGGGAAATAAGTCTTCGTTCATTTATAACATGTGTTGGTGGTTCATGCTGTAACAGAACACCATGATGTAACCTGACATGTGTTCATGTATAACATGTGTTAAGCCCCTGTTAGAATGATATATAACGTGTGTTAACCTTTTGTTAATTAAAAAAAACAAGTAATATCTATTTTATTTTTGTTGATGTTTAAAATATCTGATAATGTGGATACTGAGCGTAAAACTTGTACAAGTAATAAATGTACAAGTTAGTATGTAACGTGTAATATGAAACGAGCCATTTATGGTAACACATGTACCGGTAATTTTGGAATATATAATATGAAACGGGTCATTTGTTTTGCACATTTTGGAATGTATAATATGTGTTAAGCCACTGTTATAATCTTTTTGTAACCTGATATGTATTCATGTATAAGCTAGTGGTTTACAAAACACCATGATGCGTATATACTGATCTAACATGTGTTACAATTTGTCTGTTCGGAACATGTAATTGCTTAACATGTGACAAGGGTGAAAACAGTCGACGGGGGCGATGAGTTTAATGGTGAGCTTAGTTAATATCGTAATCTTGTTGTAACCCCACTTGTATACATATGATAACGTGTAAGCATCCATTATAACCCGACTTGTATTCATGTATATGAAAGTGGTTTGCAAAACACCATTATGTGCATGTACTGATCGTAACACGTGTACATGTTAATAATTTAATATGGAACATACAAGTTAATATTGTAACACTGTATACCTGGGATAACATGTGTTAAGCCTCTGTTATAATCTTGGTTTAACCCAACATGGTGTCATGTATAAGCTAGTGGTTTCCAAAACACCATGATTTGTATATACATACTGTAACATGTGTTACGCGCCTGACATGTATAACGTGTGTTAAGCCTCTATTATAACGTGTGTTAAGACTTCCAGAATGGATGCATAAACTCCAATAGTAACTTAATAACAACATAGTATACCTGATATAACGTGTGTTAAGCCTCTTTTATAACGTGTGTTAAGACTTCCAGAATGTGTTAAGTCCATAACGTTTTAACATCATGTACTAGACAAAACAATAAGACTCTCACATTAAATATTACTAGTAAACGAAAATACATAGCACTAAGAAAAATGGTGGGCCGTTTACTATACCCATGACGGTATAACTGATATAACGTGTGTCAAGGCTCTATTATAACGTGTGTTAAGACTTTTAGCAAGTTACACATAACATGTGTTAGAGATTAATGTACTGGTAAACTTGTAAAAAGCTACATTGCCTACAAGCAAGTTACACAAAAATGGATGCATAGAGCCCAAAAGCAACACACATATGCTGAGGTCGACTTCAGGGCAAAAGTTCGGAAGGCCAGAACATTTTTATCAACACGTCCTAGACAAAATAATAAGAGTTTCACATTACATATTACTAGTAAACGAAAACACAGATCACTAATAAGCGGTGGAGCTTCCATTGACGGTCTGTCTTTGCTGTTTATCTGCTACCTTTGCTGACTCATCTTTTGCATAAACTCCATTAACCTATTCCAACAAGCTGGTCATTAACATATATAACAAAGGGTCGTTACATATGTAGCTGTAAAAAAATGTAACATGTGTAGCTACGGGTTGTAGTAACAGGATATGCCATCTAGTAGAATCACCACCTGGTAAGGATGAAAAAAAAAAGACAAACATTTTATTGAAAATAACATCACCGAAAATCAAAGAACTCATAAAAAAAACTCAAAAGTAATGAATCTAACATCAAATTTGCTTCAAACCCATATGTTTGAAACACATATAGATCTTAAACAACTAAGAAGACCGGATTTTTGAAGAAAGAAATTGGGCACACAAAAATTTCTTCTTGGTCTTAATTTAAAATTTTGAAATAAACAAACGAAGCTCTGAATTTAAATCTATCAAATATCATAAAAAGTATAAATCTAAACAAATTAAATAAATAACAAAAGTAAGATCTTTAAACGTGTTTCTCTCACACACATTTGTGCGTGTGTTCTTGGTGTCCAGATGAACAAGATGAATATTGTTGTTTCTCTCTCCAAAACATCAGTTTTCTCTCTCTAAAAACAGAATTAAAGATGTGATGAGAGCAACACCTTACTTTCTTTTCTTGAAGAGCTTCGATAATTGCTTCGATCCTCAGATTTGGTGGCTTCAATAGAAAGGAATGAGTATAAGATCTACATCTAGGTCTTTGAGAAATGGTTTGTTCAAATCTGATAAAATTGAAAATGTTCTTGATGTTTTTTAGAGAGAGAAAGATGAAGGAGTTGGTAAGGGGGTGGGTTAAAGTACAAAACTTATGATGGTGAATGAAATGACTTACAGTCATGTATTGGGGTGTGTGTATGAAATGATACAACATGTGTAAAAAGACAATCCTACCCTCCAAAGCTCTAAAATCATATGTTGATGTGGAGCAATTTAGACCACACAATAGGGTTTGCTGAGTTTTCTCATTTAATTGGGTTTTCTCTAGAGCATTACCATATATATATATATATATATATATAGGGGATCGCTAAAATGAAAACTACCTCTAGTTGTAAGAACCATGGGAACCACTTTTTAGCCCTTAGATCAACTAGACGGATGGATGAGATTAATGGGCTGTTTGGTAGCCTCTGAATGGTTATTAAGAGGCTACCTCTTAATGGAACCATTAAGAATTTTACCAATGAGAAGGTAGAAGAATGTGACATGTGATGATTTACCATTCAGATGTTACCTCTTAACCATTCAGACTTGAGGTTACCTCTTATTCATTCAGAGGTTTTAAACCATTAAGAGGTAGCATCTGAATGGTTATTAAGAGGCTACCAAACAGCCCCTAAAAGTAGTTAATATTAATATTAAAAGCTTTTTGTCTTATTATGTCTTTAATATTTTAATCAAAAAGGGTATTTAAGTAATTTTGTTTTTTTTTTGTCTTATTATTTTTATTGTTTTTTAATACATTTTTGTCCCTATTGCATTAAATGTTTTTTTTTTTTTTTCTAAAATCAATTTTTTTTATTAAACAAACATATTGAAATCAGATTTTTTGATAAAAAAAATTTACGTGCGTTTTTTTACGACCCGTTTTTTACGCGCGTTTTTTACGACCCGTTTTACGCTCCGTTTTTTCACGCCGTTTTACGACCCGTTTTTTACGACCCGTTTTACGCCCGACTTTTTCACACGTCGTTTTTTCAACGCGCCGTTTTTACGTTAACGTTTTTTACGTTTTACGCGCCGGTTTCTTACGTTAACGTTTTTCTACGTTTTACGTAAAACATTTTACGTTTTACGTAAAACTTTTACGTTTTACGTTAAAATTTTTACATTTTACGTTTTTACGTAAAAAGTTTTACGTTTTACGTAAAAAGTTTTACGTTTTACGTTTTACGTTTTACGTAAAAAAGTTTACGGTTTAAGTTTTTTTCTTTTACAAAAACTTTTTTACACAAAAACGAACGCACCCAGAAAAACGTTACTCGGTAGGTGTCTCAGATAGTTTGTTATCATCATCGACGCCTCAGAAAAAAAATATAAAAAACCCAACAAACAAAAATAAAAAAGAACGAGTGGATTCTGGAAAAAAAAAGAAGTTTTGGCTCAGATTTTCCGAACATCAGAGGCTGCAAAGTGGGGTTGCGGGTTTAAAAACCTACCCTCCACCATCCTTGCCGCGCCATCGTCCTTTTTTTTTGGCATCATCACCGCCGATTCAAAAAGCCACCAGATTCAACCGGTTTAAACATTCAAAAGGAACATGAACATCATTCAAACCAAGAAGGAACATGAACATCATTCAAACCCAGATTCAACAGAATCAAAAAGGTCCCAAAAACAGAACATCATTCAAACCCAGATTCAACATGAACATCATTCAAACCCAGATTCAACATGAACATCATTCAAAAACAGAATATCATTCAAACCCAGATTCAACAGGATCAAAAAAGGTCCCGAAAACATCATTCAAACCCAGATTCAACATGAACAACATTCAAACCCAGATTCAACAGAATCAAACCCAGAAAGTCAAACCCCCCAAGATTCAAAACCATATTCAACAGAATCAAACCTGCAGCAAAAACACAAAGATTCAAACCCAGATTCGAACACCCACCACCAGATTCAACAAAAATTAAAACCCAGATTCAACAAAATTCAAACCCATATTCAACAAAAATAAACCCCAGATTCGAACACCCACCACCAGATTCAACAAAATTAAAACACAAAGATTCAAACCCAGATTCGAACACCCACCACCTGCCATCGAGCACCCACCGCCTCCGACATCGTCACTCCGATGTTTTATCTCCGATGAACGGTGTTGAACAGTGGCGGAGGAGACGGTGACGGTGGCGGAGGAGACGGCGGCGGCGGCGACCAATGCATCTGATGATTGAAAAAGCACAGCTGATAGTTATAATAATAAGTGAAGAAAACCTTGTTGAGATTGTGAAAGGCATTGATTCTGGCGGTGGGGTTTGCAACATGGTTATAAGTAGTATCTGAAGAGAAGCGAGTGGTGGATCTGGCGTGAGATGAAAAGGAAGATGTTAGCTGATTGAAGGATTTGCTCCTTCTCTTTATAATCGAAATCAATCTGCTCTCCAACATTTTCTTTTTGTTGTTTCTTGATCTATGAAGACTTGAAGAGAGAGAGAGATTAAAAGAAATAAATAAGAGGAAAGAGATAGACAACTTTTCTGGTGACAATAAATGGAGAGAGAGTGAGGATTTGACATTTAGGGTAAAAGACCAAAATACCCTTTTAATTGATTGGTTGAGAGTGGTTCTCGTGGTTCTTACAACTGTGGGTGGTTTTCATTTTAGCGGCTCCTATATATATATATATATATATATATATATATATATATATATTTCAATAACCTCATAGTAATTCTTAGATTTTTTTTCACATAGTCCAACAAATTCGTAGAAAAGTTGAGAAGAGTGCCACTTGATTATCCCGACTTGTGTATTCAATTGTTTGAAGGATCTACTTCAAATGGTTTTGATAGTTGGGGGCCATCTTCTACAATTCCTCATCCTTCTGTGGAAATGATTGATCAAATTGCTCCTTTGGACATTGATGGCACTCAAATGGAACATGGGGCTAGTGAAGTGTCTTCTGATTGGTCTAAACAAAAATGAAAATCATCAACTGAAGGTGTTAGTTACGAGTCATCTGGTCGGTCTAAAAAAGGGAAACAAACATTCAATGCACATCTCATGGAAGTTGGGGAGGATATAAGGAAGGTGGAAAACATGTTGCTTGAGAAACACAACCAGTCTAATGATATACATGCATGCATGGAGAAGCTGGAGACTTTGGGATGGGAAGAATTTGATGCGAAACATCAAACGACACTTTTGCTTTTTTGGTGAAAGTGTGGTTAGAACTTAAGCCGTACACTTGTGAAATGTGGGTTAAGAACGCGGGAGCGAAGTATGGATTATTTTAATGTTATGTTCTAGTTGCCTTTTGATAGCTAAACTTTGAGCTATGTTAGTATGTGTTTTTTTTGGATAGCTAAACTTTGAGCTATGTTTGTATTTGTCTTGTTGAATGCTAAAGTCTGTATTAGATGCTAAACTTTTTATGCTATGTTTTGGAATGTTATTTGAATTCTATGTTCATGCAATGTTATTTTGGATTCTATTGTCTTGATTATTTTGGGTGATAGGTAGCCTATGGACTCGGATGAGGAGATTATGCTTTTCTTGATGCTTTGTTGGCATTGGCTACAATTAGCCTCGGTGTTGACCAATCATGAAAGGATAAGAGATCTGAATTCGGCATTGACCGGTCATGAGTACACACAAGAATTGTTGCATGGCACTTCTACACAATGTCATGAGATGATGCGCATGTCACGTGATGCGTATGTACTATTGTGCAATCATTTTAAGCAAAGAAATTGGTTGCAGAGTAGTAGGTCAATAACCTTTGAAGAAAAGATGGCTATGTTTTTTATTGTCATAGGACATAATGAGCGATTTCGAATGGTTAAGCGAAGGTTTCAACACTCAACAGAAACAATTCATAGATGTTTTCATGAGGTCTTAATTGCGATGATGAATTTCGCAAGAGAAGTTATAGTTCCGACATATTCTAATCCAATCACGAATGCTTCAGAAAACCATAGAAGGCTAAAACAAATATTTCCTGGAGCAATAGGTGCGTTAGATGGAACTCTTGTACATGCAGTCGTACTTGGTGATCAACAGACTCGTTACAGGGGAAGATGAAAGGGTGAATGCTTTCAAAATGTCTTAGGAATCTGTAATTTTGATATGATATTCACGTTCGTGTGGGCCGGATGGGAAGGTATTGCACATGATTCACGTGGTTTGAAAGAAGTTGCATTTAATCCGAGTTCCGACTTTTATTTTCCCCCCACCAGGTTTTTAACCTTTCCTTAAATTTGATGTAATTGTTTATCTAGTTTTTTATTTAATAGTTTTGATACTAACATTTGCAGACAAATGTTACCTTTGTGATGCCGCATACACCAACACTCGTGGGTTTATGACTCCCTACCGTAATACGAGATATTGGTTAGCCGATTTTCGACGACAACGTGCATTGACTAAGGAAGAAAAGTTCAACCATGCTCACGCACAACTCAGAAATGTGATTGAGCGCGCATATGGTGTTTTGAAGGCAAGATTCCCAATCCTAAAATAAATGGCCCCCTTTTCATTTCCAATAGAAAGAGACATAGTGATTGCGTGTTTTGCCATCCATAACTTTATAAGGAAATGGAATATTCATGATCAGTTATTTGTGGTGTACAACGAGGAAACTTTTTTTGGAGAAATGCAACAGGAGGAAAGTGATGGCCAGTCTGTTCACGACATGAAATGGGGCTCACAAGGCATTGAATATATGACTACTTTGCGTGACGAGATAGCTACTCAGTTAATGTCAAATGCTTAAAACCAAAATTGTACGCGAGTTATTAATTTCTACTTGGATTAGTATGTTTTCAAGAAGGATTTATGTGTAATTTGGATTTTCTATGATGGTTTGTATTTTTTTTCTTTAATAATTATTCATTATTAGGAGTTATGACCAAACAGATACATTATACTCAGCAAGTAATTCAGAAGGGTAAAATCGTCATTGTACACAGTCATTCAGAGATCCAACCAAACAGACTTAAACTGGTTCAGCACTTACTGGTTCAGACCTCTTACTGGTTCAGACCTCTTATTCTTTCAGCACTTATTCATTCAGAAGTTGCCAAACAACCCCATAAACTTGTCTAACCTTTGAATTTGGTATGTTATTTTATGTAGTGAATCTACATATGATTCAGCTGTTATGTATTGTTTTCCTCAGGGCCGTCTCTAAGAATCCTTGAGAATTTTAGGGCTCTGTGCGAGTAGAAAAAATGGACCCCTAAATATAAACTTATTTATATAGAATTAGTAATAGGACGATGGTTGTAGTAACAATGAACAAAAAAAATATATTGTAGCAAATGATTTATGTATATGGTTAAATGAGAAGAAAAAAACTTACAAATTTAAACAACAAAACATGTAAACTTTTTCCATATAAATGGTTAAATGAGAAAAAAAAACTTGCAAATCAAAGGAGACTCAAATTTAAATGTGAAAATTTATAATTTTAAACAAGAAAACATGTAAAGTTTTTATGTAAATGGTTAAATGAGAAAAAAAACTTACAAATCGACGGAGGTTTTAAAAATTCCAAACTAAAGGCTAAAAAATAAGCTTTATGGGGCCTTTCACCTTGTTAATATAATATGCTAAATCTAACACCTTGAAGCCCAAACAAAACATGGAGCAACCTAAGATGCTTGGTTCGTCCCCATGGTTTGCAGATATTACAGAGTTGGTCCTAAGACTTTAATAATTATAGCGTTTACTTTTTGCACTCGTATTGTTCTTATCACTAACCTATGTTAAGCTTCTTACAATAAAAAATATAAAGATGACTCACCCTTATCTTTTTTTTCTCTCTCTCTATCTAAAACCCACCACCACCTCCTTCACCGTCAACCCACTAAAAATATATAAAGATTGTCCATCCCTCATCCTCTCTCTCTTTCTAAAACCAACCACCATCTCCTCCATCATCAACCCACTAAAACCTCCATGTGGTTTGCATCTTGCAAAAATCAAATCTTTCAAAAAAAATCATCAACTTTAATTTGTTTGGGCTCAATGTTGGATAAAATAAGGCATTCACGAATAAGGTGCAGCCTACTAAGAGAACTCGGTTTTGGACATTCATGATAAAATCCCCTTTATATGGCGAAAATAATAATAAGAGTAAAATGCAAGGATAGTCCCTATGGTTTGGTGAAATTTCACCTTTAGTCCCTAACTTTTCAAAATTACACTCTTTGTCCTTGTGGTTTGACAAGTTGTTACTCGGATAGTCCCTAAAGCGGATGAATGTTAGTTTTTCTGGTTAAGTGGGTGTGAAATGACAAGGACTATCCGAGTAACAACTTGTCAAACCACAGGGACTATCCGAGTAACAACTTGTCAAAACACAGGGACTATCCGAGTAACATTCATCTACTTTAGGGACTATCCAAGTAACAAGTTATCAAACCACAGGGACTAAGAGCGTAATTCTGAAAAGTTGAGGACTAAAGGTGAAATTTCAGCAAACCACAGGGACTATCCGTGCATTTTACTCTAATAATAATTAGGGTGGAGATATGATAGGAAGTTTATTTGGTTAAGAAAGCTAGGAAGTGATCTTGACCATCCATTTAGTTAATCAAGGGCTAAGATTAAATGATGGAAATTAAAGGGAAGAAAAGAGTTGCGTGAGTTTGTTTAGGGGTATTCTAGTCAATCCAAACCAATAGTTTCTCTCTCCTCCAATTCCCCCCCCCCCCATTTTTTAAACGTTAATAACTCTTTCATACGACATTATTCTTTTTTATAAAAATTGCACCAAAAAAACTAGCGTTTTTTATCTTTAAAACGAGTATACTATTGCTATATTTTCGAATTTTTTTTGAAAACCCAGTTGCGTAAAACGCAATGGAAAAAACCCAGTTGCGTAAAACGCAATGGAAAAAAAAACCTAAAAAATCACATTTTTCTAAAACGCAATGCACAAAAAACACAAAGAAATGTCTTATTTGAAAAACGCAATGGCCAGAAAACACAAAGAAATGTGTTATTTATAAAACGCAATAGCCTAAAAACACAAAAGAAAGCGTACTTTCTAAAACGCAATGGACTGAAAACACATAAAAATGTGTTTTTCCTATAACGCAATGCACAAAAAACACAAATAAATGTCTTATTTCTAAAACGCAATGGCCAGAAAATACTTAAAATGTCTGTTTTCTAAAACGCAATGGACTGAAAACACATAAAAATGTGCTTTACCTAAAAAGCAATGCACAAAAAACACAAAGAAATGTCTTATTTATAAAACGCAATGGCCAGAAAACACTTAAAAATGTCTCCTTTCTAAAACGCAATGGCCTAAAAAAAACAAAAGAAAGTGTTCTCTCTAAAACGCAATGGACTGAAAACACCTAAAAATGTGTTTTACCTAAAACGCAATGACTAAAAACAGTTCAAAAATGTGTTTTTCTAAAACGCAATGACAAACGCATACAAATGTCTTAGTTTTAAAACGCAATGGCATAAAAACATCAAAGAAAGTGTTATCTCTAAAACGCATTGAACCAGGACATTAGTTGTCTGTGAATTGTCTGAACCAGGAATGCAGTTCTAAAATGCAATGGCATAAAACTGTCTATGAATGCAGTTTTCCAGAGGCAAATTTACAGAAAATTAATTTTTCTCATGCATTTTTATCTCTAAAATGCGCTGCCCCCGGACCCCCGTGAAGATCGTAAAACACAATGAGTAAATCAAAAACCCAGATCGCAAAAATGAAATTAAAGAATTTCTTACATGGATCGAAGCCGATTTCTTCATAGATTGACGAAATTTGAATGAAAGAAACACTTATCAGCGATTGAATCGAACGGATCGAGTGATTATCTTCAAAATCACGGGAAAAAAACGAGATTTTGAATGAAATTAAACTGGGTTTTCTTTAAAAAAAAAGCTGAAGAACACGTTGATCGGGTGTTTGAATCATTGATTGATGACGAAAATCGCACTATAATGTAGTGATTATTGAGATAGTAAGTGAAGAAAAGGTTGAAGATGGTGGGTTTTGAAAATGGTGGGTTTTGAAGTAACTGGAGAGAAGAAGGAAGAAGAAATGATGGGATTGACTAAAATAACCTTTCTCTTTATTTTAAAATTTGCCAAACATAATCCTATTGCTTCCTATCCTTCCTAGCCAAAATAAACTTCTTATTTGATCCCCACCCATAATAATTAATGATAAAATCCCCTTTAAATAGCCAAAATAATTATAATTAAAAGAACACAATCTTTATTAATTTTTTTTCACCTTTTTCTTACAAATATTGATGATTTCATAAAAAAGAAAAATTACTCTATTATTAAAAAACCAACTTAGGAATAGTTAACTTTTCATTTTTTCTAAATTGACCACACTTATTGGTTTTTCACATTGACCACAAAGTTTTGTTTCTGTTCAAATTGACCGTTCAAAATTTACATTACTCTATTATTAAAAAACCAAGCTTAGGAATAGTTAACTTTTCATTTTTTCCAAATTGACCACACATTATTGGTTTTTCACATTGACCACAAAGTTTTGTTTCTGTTCAACATGATAATGATAATTCTTTTAAATAAAATGTTGAACAAAAACAAAACTTTGTGGTCAACGTGAAAAACCAATAATGTGTGGTCAATTTGGAAAAAAATAATGTTGAACAGAAACAAAACTTTGTGGTCAATGTGAAAAACCAATAATGTGTGGTCAATTTGGAAAAAATAAAAAGTTAACTATTCCTAAGCTTGGTTTTTTAATAACAGAGTAATAGAGTAATTATGATTATCATAATCATCAATCAATATATTAAAAGACAAAGTCAATGGATAGTGGTTAGCCCATTAAGAAGTTGCCACGTGACAGCTTTTTATATTTTTTTTTATTTATGCTATATAATTTTTCTCCAATAACTCGCGTTCGTTAACTCAAAAAAAAAAAAAAAAAAAAAAACTAAATTCGTAACTTTACTTATCTTTTCAGGCGCTTCGTTGTAAATGTAATCCTTTTCTTACAAAGATTAATTGTGATTGTTGGTGCATATTTCGTACGTCTGCCACTGTACGAATAGTTAGATAGAGTGTGTGTTGAATATTGTATAGATTAGTGAAAAGTCTAACATTTAATGGATGGGGTTAGTGTTAGGGGCCAAATGGGTTAAAAAAAAGACGTTGAGGCTCAGATGTTAAAAATTTCTTTTATGGGCTAAAAGGGTAAAAATGATATAACCACATGAGCCAAAATCGTAATTTACTCTATTCATAATAATCGGTGTTTATTTTTTTATAAATTCATAATATTTTTTCTAAGGAGGGCGGTTGAAAAATTTCAAGGGGTGCGGTTGAAAAAGTCCAAGGGGTGCGGTTAGGATTTTCGACGAAAATTGGCACTAATTACCTTTTTTTAAGGGGTGCGGTCGCTCACCCACCATCATGGATACTTGGATAGGTTCGCCCCTGCTTATGGTACAATAGCTCCTTTTGTGTGCAACGACATGTGAGTAAATTACGCACATTACATAATTCAAACCCTAATTACGCATGAAAATCACACATGATTAAGGGCATGTTTGGCTAAGCTTATTTAAGTTAAGAAGGGCTTAGGAATAGTTAACTTTTCATTTTTTCCAAATTAACCACACATTATTGGTTTTTCACATTGACCACAAAGTTTTGTTTCTGTTCAACATTCATTTAAAAGAATTATCATTATCATAATCATCAATCAATATATTAAAAGACAAAGTCAATGGATAGGGGTTAGCCCATTAAGAAGTTGCCACGTGACAACTTTTTATATTTTTTTTATTTATGCTATATAATTTTTCTCCAATAACTCGCGTTCGTTAACTCAAAAAAAAAAAAAAAAAACTAAATTCGTAACTTTACTTATCTTTTCAAGCGCTTCGTTGTAAATGTAATCCTTTTCTTACAAAGATTAATTGTGATTGTTGGTGCATATTTCGTACGTCTGCCACTGTGTGAATAGTTAGATAGAGTGTGTGTTGAATATTGTATAGATTAGTGAAAAGTCTAACATTTAATGGATGAGGTTAGTGTTAGGGGCCAAAAGGGTTAAAAAAAGACGTTGAGACTCAGATGTTAAAAATTTCTTTTATGGGCTAAAAGGGTAAAAATGATATAACTACATGGGTTAAAATCGTAATTTACTCTATTCATAATAATCGGTGTTTATTTTTTTATAAATTCATAATATTTTTTTCTAAGGAGGGCGGTTGAAAATTTTCAATGGGTGCGGTTGAAAAATCCAAGGGGTGCGGGTGGGATTTTCGACGAAAATTGGCACTATTTACCTTTTTCAAGGGGTGCGACCGCCCACTCACAATCATAGATAGGTCCGCCCCTGCTTATCGTACAATAGCCCCTTTTGTGTGCAACGACATGTGAGTAAATTACGCACATTACATCATTCAAACCCTAATTACGCATAAAAATCACACATGATTAAAACACAAAATAACACACATATTGGTTTTTACCGTAATATATCATAATAATTACACACGTATTGTTACAATCTTCATTTCAAACCAACCTTCCTTCCTTCTTCTCCCTCCGGTGGTTTTCCGGCGAATCCATACGCCGCCGTTGATCCGTCATCTGAAGCGATCATACTTCACACAATATCTTCTTCCACACATTCAGATCTAACATTTTGATCACCTAAACAAATCACATCTTCAATTGACCGGTTGTTGAAGCTACTGGTTCAAACCCTAGGCATCGTCATTCTCATTCGATCTTGTTTCACTCACCGTTATGGCTTCCAAAATATCATCTAGATCGAGAGGCGGAACTCCTGCGAAGAGCAATTCGAAGGAAACCGGTCCCAAACTGGAAGAAAATCTGAATATCTTCAAGTCCGATAAGTTTGACGCTGATGCGTTTGTTAACTCGAAGTGTAATTCGTTGAACGAGAAGGTTTGTGTTCTCAAGTTGCTTCATGTTTTGTGAGATTGAATCTGTTTGTAGCGGAAATGTGTGTGGAATTGTAGGTTTTGTTTTCGATTATGATGCGGTTTAGAATTGTAGGTATGTTTTATCTTCAAGTTTAACATGTTTGGATATATAATGTCTATATGACATTGTGACAATTCATTGGCATTTAGTTTAAACCGAAATTTGGTGTGTATTAAGTTTGAATGTAGAAGGTGTTATTCGGCTCGTCGAAGTTTGTTAGACATGGCTCGTGCATTACCTATATAAGCATGTTAGGTAGTGATCCTGTCAAGATCTTAGATATGTTCTAAGTTTATCGCATATATGCATTTTACTAATAGGAGTTTAGGTTATACCAGTAACATTTTGTTGATAGTAGAAGCTGAATTTAATCATTTATATCAAAATCTGTTCCTGTTGGCCCACAAATCTTAAGAGAAAAGAACTTTGTAGATGAACATATGTCACTAGGTTTCGCATCTTAAGAATCTTTTAACAGGTGAACATCCCAATGCCTTTGCTCAATGCTATGATTAAGATCTTGACAGGATCACTACCGTGCAGGGCATAGGATCATATGCCTCACTTTTACACATATTATAAATTAGCTTGACATTCTCTCTAGGAATATACATGAATGATCGCAAAATCATCGTATTTTCAAAGACTAATTAATCCTTTTACTCTCAATCTGGAATAACAGCTTTAAACTTGTTGAATACAGTAATTTACATGATCTGTGCCCTGTGGTAGTTACTCTACGAGTAAATCGAAACAAGGAGATTATATATCCCCTATATCTATACATCATAGTTGATAGTTGTCAATAGCGGCTATAGCGAACGCTATAGCGCGCTACGTAGCGAAGCGATGTTGTGTCGCTATGGGTTATTGCGACTGATAGCGAGAATAGCGACAGTTTTTTTTTATATAAATAGCAATTAGATATAGCTATAAAAGAGCTGGATTATAGGTTTTTGTTAAATCTACATGTAAAATAGCATATATATACCAGGGTATTTTGATATAATATACATAAAAAAATTTCAAAATTCTGTTTCTAGTGTATCGCTATTATAAAATAGCGGCGCTATTCGCTATGTAGCATACAGGTCCCTTGTCGCTATTTGTCGCTATTCGCTATTAACAACTATGCTATACATAATATAAGCATAAGTATATTCCAGAGGATGGAGTTACCGAGTTAGATTATAGTTTGTATTAGTTTTGTCTAGAAATTGAGATTATTGGCATGCATTATGTACTGCTTTTGCATTTGCATTTGTAGAATTGTTTTCTATTTATGCGTGCTAACATGCTAGGTCATCAAATATCAGATGTATTGATACACTTATGAAATGTGTTTGTTAAATTTAGAATATGTTATGTTATTATAAAATGCAGGCAGATGTGTATATGTGCATGTATACACTTATCATAAGCATATTATCTACTACTCAATGCATATTTAGAATATATTATGTTATTATAAAATGCAGGCAGATGTGTATATGTGCATGTATACACTTATCATAAGCATATTATCTACTATTCAATGCATATTTTATTTTGTTGATTAGTTGTTTTAATATAACTGACACTTGCGTCATCTACTTACCAGGAGATCAGGCAATTATGCTCGTATCTTTTAGATCTGAAGAGAGCTTCTGCAGAGGAAATGCGTAGGAGTGTTTACGCTAATTATACAGCATTCATACGGTTGGTCCCTTTCGTAGAGATAATAAATTGAATAAGAAATTCAATATCTTGTTACTGGTATCGTTTTCCATATGTTTTGTATTTGTGTCATTTCTGCCTAGCGCACTGCTGATATCGTTTATTGCTAACAAATTACAGCACATCAAAAGTGATATCAGATTTAGAAGGCGAACTACTATCGATAAGAAACTTACTATCCACTCAGGCTACGTTAATTCACGGTCTAGCTGATGGGATCCACGTGGAATCATTGTCTGTCACTGTCCCACGTGGATCATTGTCAAACGGTGTATCTGCTGACATGGATCGAGATCCTTCAGACTTAGAAAATTGGTTAATCGAATTCCCCGATATCCTCGATGTTTTGATAGCCGAAAGACGAGTAGAGGAAGCTCTGGCTACCCTTGATGAAGGCGAACACGTAGTTTCTGAAGCAAAACGAAAAAATTCGTTGAGTCCTGTTCTATTAGCGTCTCTCCAAACTGCTATAACTGAATGTCGGCAAAGATTAGCGGATCAGCTTGCAAATGCTGCTTCACAACCGACCACACGCGGTGGTGAGCTTCGTGCGGCTATTACCGCTCTTAAAAAACTTGGAGATGGTCCACGGGCCCACAGTCTACTACTCGAAGCGCATTCTCAACGGCTTCAATCCGACATGCAAAATCTTCGTCCGTCAAGCACGTCATATGGTGGAGCATACACAGCGGCTATTTCACAACTGGTGTTTTCTGTTATTGCTCAAACGGCAAGCGATGCTAATGCTGTATTTGGTAAAGAACCGAGTTATAGCTCTGAGCTTGTGATGTGGGCTACGAAACAAACGGAATATTTGGCTCTTCTTGTTAAACGACATGCGTTAGCTTCGTCTGCTGCTGCTGGCGGATTACGGGCTGCTGCTGAATGTGTACAAATAGCTTTGGGACATTGTTCTTTGTTGGAAGCTCGTGGTCTGACACTTTGTCCTGTGCTTTTGAGGCTTTTTAGACCTAGTGTTGAACAAGCACTTGATGCCAATTTGAAACGTATTGAAGAGAGTACTGCTGCATTGGCTGCTGCTGATGATTGGGATCTTTCAAGTACATCCCATAATGCCATAATACATCAACATAAGCTCTCGAGTAGTGCTCAAAGGTTTAATTCTATGGTCCAGGTGAATATATTAATCAAGGCGTTCATGTATGCTTTTATTAGGCCTGTAAACAAACCGAACACACACCAACTAGGGCTTGTTCGTGTTTGTTTATATAACTTCAACTGAACAAACGAATGAACATGGACATGGACACAGACACTTAACGAATGGATTTTTCTGTTTGTATTCGTTCGTTAAGAAAATGAACTTGTTCATGTTCGTTTGTTATTTAGGCCTGTAAACGAACCGAACACACACGAACAAGGGCTTGTTAGCGTTCGTTTGTTTAACTTCAACTGAAAAAACGAACGAACACAAACACCTAAACAAATTGATTTTCTTGTTCGTGTTCATTCGTTAAGAAAATGAACTTGTTCGTTTTCGTTTGTTATTCAGGCCTGTAAATGAAGCGAACACACATGAACCAGGGCTTGTTCGCATTCGTTCGTTTAACTTAACTGAACAAACTAACAAACACGAACCCGAACACTTAAACAAATGGATTTTTTTGTTCGTGTTCGCTTGTTATTATTCTAAACAAACACAAATGAACATAAGCGAATACAGACTAAAAGTGAACACATGATTTATCAAACATAAACAAATGAATCTAAATGAAAAACGTAAACGAATGTGCACGAACGAACATATACGAACGTAAACAAACGAATGTTAATGACCGAACATAAATGAATGAATAGGATGTGTGTTCATGTTCATTTATTTAACGGAATGAACGAAAAAATATTCATGTTAGTTTGTTTATAAAATAAAGAGTTAACTGCCATTTTGTCCATGTGGGTTGTCCAATTATGCCAGTCCAGGCCAAACTTCAAATTTGTACCATTTCCGTCCCTAACATTCTTGAAACATGCCAGTTCCGTCCAAAAACTTAACGTCTGTTAAAACCTGCCGTTTAATGAGGGTGAAAAATGTCATTTTCCTTTTTTACACCATTTTCCTTTTTCCCCATTCGATAGGGTTTTAAAATAGAAAAAATAAAAAAAAGGAAAATGACGGTTTTACACTTCACTAAATGGCATGTTTTAATAGACGTTAAGTTTTTGGACGGAAGTGGCATGTTTCAAGAGTGTCAAGGACGGAAATGGTACAAATTTGAAATTTGGTCTGGGCTGGCATAATTGGACAAACCATAGGGACGAAAATGCAGTTTACACGTCTACTTGTGTGTCACCTTGACATTGACTCACGTTGCATACTGTAGGATTTCTTCGAGGATGTGGGGCCACTTCTAAGCATGCAGTTGGGAGGAAAAATGCTAGAGGGATTATTCCACGTATTCAGTTCATACGTCAGCATGCTCATAAGAGCACTTCCGGGCTCCATGGAAGAAGAAGCAAACTACGAAGGATCGAGGAACAAAATAGTTAGTATAGCCGAGACCGAAAGCCAGCAAATGGCATTGCTTGCAAATGCATCATTGTTAGCTGATGAACTATTACCCCGTGCAGCCATGAAACTCACCCCTGGAGTTCAAGCTATTTACAATGATGACCCTCGTAGACGACCTTCAGATCGGCAAAACCGGAATCCCGAACAAAGGGAATGGAAACGACGCCTTGCAAGCATTGTAGATAGATTGAAGGATAGTTTCTGCAGACAACATGCTTTAGAACTCATTTTTACTGAGGATGGTGATACCCATTTAGCTCCAGAAATGTATCTAAACATGGATGAAGGTGTTGAGGAAATTGAATGGTTCCCTTCTCAGATATTTCAGGTACTTAGATAGCTAACATATATAAGTAACCGTTAGTTTTAGGGGTGTGAATTTCTAACACGACATGAACCTAACATGAAATTCGTGGTTTTGGGTTTAGTTTAGTCTACATGGGTTCGGGTCAGTTTCAGGTTGAACCCGCGAACCATTTTACTAAACGGGCCGGGTTCGGGTCAACCCGATTGGGTTGGCGGGTTGACCCGCTTAACCCATTTATATATTATATTATACATTTTTACCATATTTTTTATGTCATAAGTTAAATTGCGTGGATGTATTATGCCATAATTATTACATAAAAAGAGAGATTGACATTAAGTTTTATAAAAAAAAACATAACTGTATTATATACATTTGTGTTTTTTTAGTAAAATTTTAATTTCAATTAAAACGTAATTGTATTATATACATTTGTGTTTTTTTGTAGTAAATTTTTAATTTCAATATATCATTTTGTGAAAAAAAAATTGGGTTGAACAGGTCTTGTTCGGTTCAACTCATGAATATTCGGGTCGTGTTCGGGTTGATATGTATGATACGATTTTTGGGTTCGGGTCATGTTCGGGTTTGCCTAAAATTTTTGGGTCCGCCGACCCACGAACACGGCACGTTTAACACCCTAGTTAGTTTATAGTTATCCGATAAAGATTAATCCTATGTTGGTGTTATTACTGTTTTCAGGAACTTTACGCAAAGCTTTACAGGATGTCTGCTATAGCAACCGAAATGTTTGCTGGTAGGGAACGTTTTTCAACATTGTTGTTGATGAGGCTTACAGAAACCGTCATCTTATGGCTTTCAGAAGACCAATCGTTTTGGGATGAAGTTTTAAAAGGACCAAGGCCTTTAGGTCCACTTGGCCTTCAACAGGTACGCAGGATTGTGGAACTGTATTTAATTATTTAGTTATTATTTATTTATGTTTAATTGTTTTTCACCTTGCAAATTTGCAGTTTTATCTGGATATGCAGTTTGTCATTTTGTTCGCTTCCCAAGGGCGTTACTTATCTCGAAATTTATATCGTGCTTTGAGAGAGATCATAGATAAAGCACTTGCAGCCTTCTCTGCAACGGGAATGGATCCATACAGGTTAGTGCAAATTTGCTATGAAATTATGAATCATCAAATAGATGTAAAACACTGAAATAGTTATTTTACATTCGTTTATATTTCAACTTGTGTGGCAGTGTACTTCCTGAGGATGAGTGGTTTAATCATATGTGTCAAGACGCAATAAATAGGTTGAGCGGGAACCCACTATCAGCCAATGGTGAACGAGATCCAAGCAGCCCAACTGCTTCTGTTTCTGCACAATCAATATCATCCGTCAGATCTCATGGCAGTTCGTAATCAGATTGATTCCCCTCTTGTATATCTGGCATCTGCAACATATTTCTTTTGTAATCATAGAATTTTATTTTCCATTTTACGCATTTTCCATTTGTTTCTTTTGTTTTCACCAAACTTTCGAAATTCTTTCAATTCTCCAGTATTGGGAGCATCTCAGCATGTAAATCTATCTTTTTTCCCACCTTTTGAGTTCAAATTTTATGGTATTCTTTTATCCAACCAATTTGGTAATGTTGTTTATTTAAGTATAATTTCATGTGAAATGTATGGATACTGCTCTGTTGACGCGGCAGTGTTATGGATATACTAACTGAATTTATACTATATCGAATTTTATGATGGTGTTTTTACAAATACCAGAATAGAAATTGAGAAGCTAGTACTATAAACTAACAGCTGATATTAACGAGGGATGTATCATGTATGTACGATTAGCGAATATTGGTCGTAGTTTCTACAGCTTGTATCGTGTCATGAACTGGAGTACCAGGTTCAGTAGGTGTAAACAACCCTTCATCATGCGAGAACATTCCTGCTTCTTGATGAAACACACTAATCGCAGGACTATTATTGTTGTCGAGTTCCTCAACTGCTTCTTCTATGTTTGACTTTCTGACTTCATCATCTTTAAACACATCAAATATCTTCGCAATTGCAGCAATCTTTTGGCTAAGTGAATCTTGCGACACCAATATCTCTCTGTTTTGATGCAAAAACCTGAAGAAGAAAACTAGGAGAGCCGAGGTTGATGATAAACCCGCAATGAGGAAAAGTCCCTTGAAGCTTTCGAGCCTGAGTCTGTCAGAGTTGACCTTAGCTCCATTCTGCTGGTCACAACTGGCTGCTGCTCCAAACCATTGGTTGGAAATATTCAACATTTGCTCCTCTGTCACTTGCAGGACTGCTCTAGAAACATCATGGACCAGCGGGGACCCTTTTGGAAATGCCTGCGTATACAATATGATCATTGTCGAAAGCAGTGTTGAAAAAATCGCTAGGCGCTAGTCGGTTGGTGGGGTACCAATTAGCGATTAATCAAAATTAATAGGGATTAATTAGATTGGGATGTTATAAGCAATTTTTAGTTTTATATATATATACAAACATTTTTATATGTATTTTTTTAAGTTGACATGTTTTAACACCTTCTTCGACTCATATTTCCAAGTGGATAGGATTAATTGCCGAAATTTACAAGTTTTGGTCAAGAATCTGGCCTAAAATGCTAGACTGCTGGCAATTATTGGCCAATTAGGACTGGATTTGACCAATGTTGACCACTAATTAATTGGCCAATTAGATAAAAATTACTCGATGAACCTCCGACTAGCGATTAATCGGAGGCTAATAGGGATTTTTACAACCAGGAATGGAATCAAATATGGAATGGAATGAAACTTACAAAGCCAAAGCCTACGGTTTTGTAAGTGGGACCCGCCATGGTATACTTGTTACAGTACTTCGCCAAAAAGACCTGAATGTAAGGGAGCTCATCCATAATCGCAGAAACTCCTCCTTTTCGGCTTCCGTTTTCAAGGGCTTTGTCGTAATCCTCAAATGTGCTGTAGCTTTTCAACTGGCTATCATTAAAACCCATACCTTTCAGCATATCCTTAACAAAAGAACCCTCTTGGTATCCTACCGATTCGCCATTTCTCATGATCTCATCAATGTCTGTGTAACTCGGTCGAAGCTTTTGTACCGTTAACATAGATGTCAAGCTTGCGGTGTAGCTTGACGTGAGTACCAGCACCACAAACACCCACACGATCACCACAAATCTCGATAAGTTGCTTATCAACTTCTCCCCTACATATATACGTAACAAAATTAGTAAAAGTTGAAGGTGTGTAAATACACACTTACTGTGTGCGTAAATACACACTTACTGTGTGCGTAAACGAGTGTGGAGAACGAAAACCAGAAGATCATTCCGACTTGTTGCCCAGGAGAGCCTCGGAATTCTTTGTTTATACGATGCTCGAGAATCCATACCACGAGCCCTGTGTATATGAAAAACGCTCCGGTTGTTATCCAAAGCCCTTTTTCTAAGGGTCTCATGAAGATCCATGCACTCTTTCTTTCGTCTTCGATTGGAACGATCAATGAAACACCACCTTCGGCGTATGGTAATGTGAAATCAACATAATCCGAACGCTTTGCAAGTATCGTGATGTCTCCAACCACTGCGTCATATTTCTGTTACATTGTTAAAACATTAGATCCAACCTACATTCATACAACAAATTCTCCAACATACGCAATTTGATTATCCCATCCGAGAGATTGTAAATAAGATCACTATAGCTTCCAGCAGGTTTCTTGCCATCTGGAGTGACAAAAGGTATGAACTCGTGTTTGACCGCGTAAGGCAATGCGCCAACGACCGCATCAAAAACATCAACACAGAAACCCGTCACGACAACTTGTTTAGTTTGCGGATCGGTGTTGGCATCGATAAACTGAACAAACCCGCCTTTTGCTGGAACACCAACTCTTAACTTGTTTTCATTGCTAGTTGGGTTCTCCCAGCCTTTAGGGATAACATGAGTGTCACCGGGCCATGTGACCGCCTTAAGATCCTTTGTTCGACCGTTTAACGTCTTTGACATGCCGTTTTCAGGACTCCAAAACCCGATCGATTTCTCCCCCTTTCCTATAATGTTCACTACTTCGTACACCGATGGTTGTAACTGTCCATTAACAACATGGAAATCGCCACTCAGCCCTTTAAACCGCGAGTTGCGGATCAACTTAACTAGACTCGACCCCATTTCCGAGGTTCCAATGGTATCCAAATCGCTTGTTGACTCCCGAGAGTCTCGGTGAAAAGTCATACTAACTTCATTTCCTACTTTCTCTATCGCTTTCGCTAGTGCAAAAACGCTATCATACGACCATATCCCAAACATGTCTAGTTCCGTCACTTCGTCCTCTGGATACCCCCTTCGGAATTCCTGTTTCCATCTTTTCTCAAACTCGATTAGCTCCTTCGTCCTCCGGATATACGACTTCACACCTAGCACTCCTTGCATTGAATCAACATCTTCACGATCCAACGAATGCAAACGACTCGTTAACACTTCGGTTATAATCCAAACATACCCCTCTTCCATCATTCCTGTTTCGTGTACTTTCTTGAAAAACCGCGAAGCCAAATCTGGTAACGCGTGTACCACGAAAACCCGAGTCTGCATCGTCTTAAGCTTATACAATTCCGCACGAATCCAGTCATCAGAAGCCGAAGGATGTATGACTGTTTGGTGCATAACTTTGGTCCCAATGTTCATCATGGCATCAGATAAATAAGGAACAAGACCTCTTCCATACTCACCATCTTCATACACAAACACAACCTCACTCCAACTAAAGTGTTTGATCAGTTCTGCAATCGGTTTGAGTTGAGAGGTCGAATTGTGTGCAGCACGGATGAAGTAAACGTTTTCGTTTAGCGAAAGTGATGGGCTTGTTGCGGGTGATATGATAGGAACCTTTGATTTGTTACCTATGTCGATAACAAAATCCGCTTGTGCAGATGTCATGGGTCCTAAAATGGACATGACTTGAACGTTTTTTAAGAGATCGATTGCTGCAGAAGTTGCTCTAACGTTGTCTTGTTTGGAATCACGAAAGTGAAGGCGGATGACCGTGGTGTAGTTGTCGTGTTTACTACGATAGAAATCGCGTATCGCCATTGATATGCAAGTCTTGGTCATCTTGCCAATGCTGGTATTCATATCTAGAATAACTCCTATTTTTACATCTGTAGTTTTTGTTTGGCTGTTAACTATACATAACATGTTCATGAGTAGAACAAAGATTAGTGTATGATGAAGAAGAATCTTCATGGATATTCTTGTATTTGTGAATTTGTTGGTGAGGTTGAACTTTGAAGCATAGCAAAATGATAAAGAGGGAGACACGAGTGGATGGATGTCACGTATAAAAGTTTATGAAGATGAACGGGTCAACTATTTATGCCAGTTGTTTATTTGAAGAAGTCAAGGCTATGTGAAGTCATGATCATGAATAATGAATATGACATCTAAGTTTGTTATTATATATGGTGAGAAGATAAGGTAAATGCTTGGGTAATTTAAACAAGATTGAAAAAAAAAGTTACATAAGTTAAAAACACCAACTTAACAAAGGTGTAGGATTAAAAAATGATGTAAAAATAATTAAAATATTAAATCGTGAAATAAATAAGGGTTTAAGATTAAGACGTTTTAACAAAAAGTTAGGGATATTCAACTTAAATAAACTCAACTTTCATCAATTCAATTGACCGATAGTACTTTAACTTTTGACTTGTACTAAACAATTCTAACTTTCAACTTATTTTGCTGTGCCACTCTCAAAAATAACTGAAACCTAATACAGTTAGTTGACGTCAGATGCAACGACACAATCCAAGTGCCACATCAGATGCTACGTTTGCAAAGAAGCCATGTCAGATGCCACGTCTGCCACATCGGATGCCATGTCAGAAAAAAACTAACTGTATTTGGGTTTAGTTAGTTTAGTTTATGAGTGCCAGAGGAAAATAAATTGAAAGTTGAGAGTGTTGTGGTACAAATCGATAGTTGGGAGTGCTGTCAGTCAATTGATGAAAATTGCGTTTTTTTAAATCGAATATCCCAAAAAGTTAAGGTAACTAAGTCTTTCTACAGGAAACTCGGAAGAGGTTAAAGACCTCTTCACGTCACCTGAGTCTCTGATGGGCCTCTCTCCGCACAAAAACCCTCATTTGGCTAAAGATTTTGGTCTCGAAAACCTGTGAAGTCCTTGGTTTCTTCTTCATGTGGCTTCCACCAGATTGAGAAACTATTCATTTCAGATGATTTTAGTTTCTTTTTTTAATCCTTCTAAGAATCAGCCGTCAAACAACGTATGTTATGTTTTTTTCTGTTCTCATTGTTAGCAAAGTATTGATTGGATCTTGTAATTTTTTTTTTACAACGATCATGAGGTTCAATAAATTAAGGTAATAAGAGAAAGGAAAATGAAGCAAAAACATATGAGCCACTTATTTATTTTTCATGTTGGTTAAGTCAAGTCAAACATTTAGTACAATATGAACAAGAACTTGCCGTGTATCTTCTCAGTTAACTAGTTAGACTTCTCTTTTCAATAACGACATACCATTGCAATTAATGCACAGCTTTGACAATGTCCTTGAGGCCTTGACATTCATAACGTATGTTACAAGATGCGTACAAGATTCTATGAAATATTTTATGCATATAAATATATACTATACAAAGAAAACCATTAAATTAAAGTTTGTCTAAAATTTCAAAGACCACCGACTTATATAATAAGCTGGTGAATATACTTCAACATCGATGTCATGATATTACTATAATATACTAATTAGTTATTCCACATCGATATCATGATAAAGTATAGTATATTAATGGGATATTGTTTTTTAATAATCCTATGTTTCATCCATAATAATCGCAACTTTAAAAATTATCTTTAACGATCTCAACTTGTAAGAATTTGGTCTCCATTGATCCTTTTCCAACATATGTGCACTTAAATCATCTTAGGAGTTTGCAGGTGCAGTTGAATCTATTGAGGAGTTCAAATCTTATATGTTACAAAATGATTAATGAGGGCAGCTTTTTACAAGTTGGGATCATTGGAGGAAATTTTTAAAGTTAAGAATATTATTAGCCAACGGGTGAAACTTAGAATTATTAAAATCCAATAACCATGTAAATCAGTTACAAGACACTTCTACAATTACAAGCCTTTTAACTTTGAGTTCAACTTAACAGCTAGCCACTTATATGTCGGTAGAAAGGAGAAGTATGTATGCTAATTTTGACTTTTCAAAAGTCTACTTCTAGAATTACAAGCGAGGGTATTAAGGTATTTTACATAAGGTACCACAGCTGTAACATGGAGTACAAGCATGCGTAGGTAGGGGTGTTCATAATTCGTTTCGATTATTTGAGTCATGTAAATCGAATACGAATTTATAATTTTAAATTCGATTCGAATTAAAATTTTACATTTTTATATAAAATACATATACAACTTTTACTGGACTATAGTATAAATTAGTCTCTAAATTTGTTCTAAATATTAAAATAGCTCATTACCAAATCCATTACAAAGCCCGTAACTTAAACGAATTTATTACACATTTTAATTGAATTTGAATCAAAACGAATATATTCGAATTTATACGAATTCGAATTTTTAATCGAATTCAAATTTTTAATCGAATCAGAATCGAATTCGAGTTGGGATTTTAATTCGAATTGAATTGGTTGGTTCTTAATCGAATTCGAATTGAATATGAATTTAAGCAAAAAAATAAATTATTCAAAAAATTCGATTCAAGCAATTCGAAAATTCAATATTCGATTCGATGAACACCCTATGCGTATGATTATGTAAGAGGACAAGTTAATATGCGGTAAAAAAAATACTAAACAAGACGCTAGAAAGAGAGTTAGTTACAAATAAAAAAGAGACATGAGAATTGCACCAATCCGACCGTGACACGTTACTCAATTTAGCACGATTACAAAACCAATTATAAGAAATAAGCATATATCATTCATCGTATGTGAACCAACCGCCTTTAGTTTATCGACGTCTTAATTAAGTTTATTCAAAACCGAATGAGTAAAATATAATTATTTTTTTTGTTTATCAATACGATTTTGCTTTCCCTTTGTAACTTTTCATAAATTTTATAAAGTTCAGAATATGATGTTTGGTTCAAAGTTCATAGGTTCGCATTTGATTCAAAAACTAATTGTTTGGTATTGACGAACCGAACTGATACCTACATAGCGGTATTGGTATTACCGGAACGGGCGTTGGTGTACAATTTTTATGGTTTTCGATTATGTAAAACATGTGTCAATATCCTTTTGAGCATATTACGACTTTATTTTTGGGTTTTTCTTTATTGGTTTCTATATTGAGTGGCGGTACTATACCGATACCGACTTAATTCTCCCCGAATAGACCAAATTCTTGTCACATCACACGAGCGAATCTTACTAATTGAAGAGATATGGTCCTAGAAAACCCTTGCGGGCCCGTGCGAAACCCATATCCGACCCGCAAAACAACCAGTTGGCCTTGACAATCGTTCGTGGGACACCCACCACGTGGTAGTTGATAGATTACAAATCGTTCGAAGAAGACAATAGTAGAAGATGAAAGTGACGTGTAACCAATGGTAGTCAACAGTGTTGGAACTAATCTTGTCAATACTCAAAAGTTGAAGGATTTAAATGGGTTATTTTTATTTGTATTATTTTAGGTGGAAGATTTAGCATTTGTGGTAGTTTTTATTTTATTTTTATTTGGTTTCCTTATAGGAGTAGGTTATTTGTTCGTCAAGAGGGTTGTTTAATATAAATACGAATCATATGTTTATGGTTATATACCTTCAATTTTAATCAAAGTATTCTTTCTTGTTAAATTTATTGTTGATTATATTGCTAAAGGTTTGGTTTCCAACAATTGGTATTAGAGCGGTTTATCAATTTGAGAGGTTTACAGGTGCAAGAGGGTTTGTTGATCAAACGGTAGCAGCAAGTTGTAGTGATCGAGGTTGTGATCAACACAGCAAAACTGTAGTAATCAAGGAGCAGTGATTGCATGCTTGATCAAAGGAGAAAACCAGGTGTAGTACAGTGTTAGTTCGGATCAATAACAGACTTCAAAGGTGGTGAAGTAACAGGTTTGATCAAGGTGGAAGAGAAAGGATGTTGCCTTGTTTGTGGGTGATGGTTTGAGTATATGGGCAAGTTTTGGGTATGATCCCAAAGGAGTCAGAAAACACTAGGGATGGCAAAAATACCCGAGCTCGACGGGTATACCCGAAACCCGACACAAATGGGACGGGTATACCCGATACCCGCCGGGTAATGGGCCGGGTATGGGATTAGTTTTAAAAATTTTCGCGGGTATGGGTCGGGTATGGGATTGAATGATACCCGACCCGATTACCGGAAACCACATACCCGTTTACCCGAACTCTATACCCGATCATATACCCGAAGTTTTCAATTTATATTTTTATTTTCCATTAACCCTTATCTATTAGTGATTTATTTTAGCATGTTCATAATGTGAATTTTTTTTTTCTTTTAGCATATGTATTTGATGATAGCATTTATATTTTGTATGTTGGAAAGTATATACATATAAGTGTATAACTATTATAAAGTTATTATTAATTTATGATAAAACTTATATTTATGTAATGTATATTTTTAACTTATAATAGTTGTTGCATAAATAAAATTATATACTAATTATAATAGTAAAAATCCAATGAATATCTCTTAACAAACTAATGGGTATACCCGATACCCGCAGGTATACCCGATACCCGACAGGTAATTACCCGACAAATACCTGACGAGTATTGGGTCGGGTATGGGACACGATTTTACAATCGGGTATGGGTATGGGATTACCAATACCCGACCTGAACCCGACCCATTGCCATTCCTAGAAAACACGGGGTGCGGTGTTGTGTCGGCTGCAACAAAGGTGTTGATGCAAAGCAAACACAAGAGACCGAGTACTAAGGTGGAAGAACTTCGAGTCTTACGTGGTATTAAGACCTAGAAGGAACATGACAAGATTAGGGGGTGATTGTTGGAACTAATCTTGTCAATACTCAAAAGTTGGAGGATTTAAATGGGTTATTTTTATTTTTATTATTTTAGGTGGTAGATTTAGCATTTGTGGTAGTTTTTATTTTATTTTTATTTGGTTTCATTATAGGAGTGGTTACTTGTTCGCCAAGAGGGTTGTTTAGTATAAATAGGGATCATATGTTTAGGGTTTATGTACCTTCAATTTTAATCAAAGTATTATTTCTTGTTAAATTTATTGTTGATTATATTGCTGAATGCCAGGTTTCAAATAGACAGACTACTATACCAGGTGATCTCCAATAGCGGTTATTGCTGAAGGCCTGGTTTCAAACAGACAGACTACTATACATTTGCGATGTAACACCCCGAAAATGGGTTTGGTAATCAAACCACGTTAACACTAAAAGACGGGTAAAGTACCGTTAGTGGTAAAATTTACCCGGTAAATATTAGGATTTAAATAATTAAACCTAATATTAAATAAAGGTTATACGAAGACTTTTGAGAAAATAAATTTACGAAAGGCCCGAGTTAACGGGACTTAAAAATAAAACGGGTTATAATTTCCCCGAACCCAGCAAGTAACTAGGAATATCAACCTAGTTAGATATGTGCCTTAAAATAAAGAAGGAAACTTGGGTAATAACCCTTATTATAAAGTTACAAACTAGAGGGGCCAAAAGAGGAAGATTTAAAACCTGATTTTATTTAATCAAAACTCTACACACACATTAGTGGGTGTGTGCGTGAGATCGATTAGAAGAAGGAGCCAGGAGCTCAAACCCTAGCTCATCTCAATTTCACCAAATTGAAGGTCCAAATTAAGTCTAAACCAAAATCCGAGTACGAATTAGTGATCTCCACTGAAAAAGGAGTCACGAGGTATGTAAATTTAATAAGAAATCTCTAGTTGAATTTCTGAGCAAACCTAGAGAATTCGAATTAGATGATTGCATGCTTGTTATATGATGAAATAGGAACATTGTGGTGTCTAGGAGTAAACCCTAGACAAGTATATGATGAAGTTAGGCCTAATTCTTATGAATTCATGATCACCATTGAAGGTGATAAGTGGGTTTTTGTATGAACATGTTAAACACTAGAAATTGATAGTTGTTCTAGTGTAATTTGAACTTTCGTAAGTAAATTCTGATGTTGTAGATGCGAAAATTGATATGAACATGTTAATTGATGCTAAAACATGGTTAAAACAATAACCATGAACTAGATAAAAGAAGAATGCACATTATGCACATTAGGTGTTTGTTAAAATGCCTAAATGAGAACTCAAGTGTTGAAATTTAGAGTGAAAACGCGTATTTGAATTATATGGCAATTAGACGTAATATGTAGTGATAAGGGTTCTACATATTATGTTGATTTAGACTTAATGTTGTAAACCATGTGATTGAAAGTAGTTAACTTTAATAAGCTAAGTTAACTAATGATGAAGTCGAATAGTATTTCGACATAGAAAATAAGTGAGGTGGAATAGTCGTGATTGTTAATGACTAATTTAACCGCCTTGTAAATGTTGACGATAGTTTGACGTGTAACAAGCTAGGTGGAAGCTTGGAGAAGGAAGCGGGTCAAACGAATTTAAGAAGGAAAAGAGAAGCATGGTTTGGATGCGAGGTAAGTGAAGCTTACGCCTTTTACTTTATTACCAAATACTTGATTTCGAGTATTGAATCTGAATTGTATTGAGTAAACGAAACATGATGTTCCAGCACGATTTAAATGCGAGTCGGAAAAAAGTGAGAAAGATAAGAAACCATGAATTATGGTAAAAAGGGTAAAAATGGTCAAATAGTAATCCGGACATGGACTAATGAATATATAAAGGGATTTGAAAGGACACCATTTGGCATGAGCCATAACGGGTCAAACAAAACGGGAACGATTCTTAAGTAAGATGAATTCAAAAGTAAACCGGGGTACGTTAAAGGGGATGCAATGGTAATTAAATACCATCTCGAAATGATAATTAGTCATTTCGACTAAACGGGTCAAACAGTGTTGTTAACACCATTTGTCAATAATATTTGATGATCGCTTGTTGAGTTTGTGATCACAGGAATTAACACATGGTTCGCATGGCTATTAACTAGAAATTAATAGCGAAAGGTATTTAAACGGGTTAATCTTATGGCCCGAGCCAGGTACGCATGTTTAGAATTATAGCTAAAAGCGACATTTTGGTCAAATAATAGTGGAAGTCCTTCGTCGCATAAATGAAGGGCTAAAATTGACCAAAAAGCTCTTGAGGGGTAATAGGGCAAACAACTTTTAAAAAGTTGTTTTGAAATAAACGTCTTATTAAATTGAGTCTTTGGAATTCGTATAAAAATGGGGATAGGGTGTAAACCAATAGAAGCATGATTTAAGTCTAAAGATGTAAAATACTCGTAACGGGTCAAAACGAGTATATATGAAAAACGAGTTAAAATTTCTTAAGGAACCCGTAAAGTTGAATCTTAATGATTAGTAAATGGATAGAATATGATGACCATGGTATTTTGAAGGAAAATAACAAGTTAGTTTGGTAAAAGCATGAACGGGTCAAAAGTGTCTTAATTGAATTTCAAGCCGAGAGCTTGAAATCTAAAATTTTGTAAATTCAGATGTCGGATTTTTACTCCATGAGATGGAGAATTAAATTACGAACGCGTACGAAAAAGAATCGCGTAAAACGGAGGTCTAGATCAAAAGTTATGCCATGTTGAAGTTTGGTTTTGATTAAAACTTAGCTGGGCGAATATACAGCACCAGCATCAACACATTCTGTCAAAATAGGACCGTGGCGTCGCGCCACGGCCAAAACCCTTGGCTGTCACGCACGGCGACGGGCTAAAATGTTGAAAATTTTGTTTATTTTGTTTATTTCGATTATTTGACCCAATTATCTTGTTGTACTTGTTATTTAACTATCAAAACTGACTTCTAAGTTGGTTTTGATCATAGGTGAATGTCGAGAGTCCCGGATGAAGATCAAGTGGCGAGCAAGAACCGAACACACGTGGTTTTGATCTTATGACATAATTTTCTTGTTACTAGTTTTCAACCAATTTTGTTTTGGTTGTTAAAGTTGTGATGATTTTACAACCGATGTCTTTTAGTCGCTACATTTATGGCGAAAAATCATTTGGTCGCTACATTTGCGACTTTTAGCGACAAAAAAAAATTGGGTTGCTAAATTTGTGACAGATGTTGTTTTGGTCGCTAATTTTGCAACCACTTTGGGTTTGATCGCTATTTTTGCGACCGGTTTGGGTTTAGTCGCTATATTTGCGACCGATTTTGTTTTGGTCGTTAAGTTTGCGGCCAACTTTGTTTTGTTCGCTAGTTTACGACCCATTTTGTGTTGGTTGCAAAATGGTCGCTAAAATTGCAACCACTATTGTTGGTTGCATGTTTCGGTCGCTTTTGTCCGTTTGTGTTGTAGTATATATCTAGACACATAAATTCAACATTCTTATTCTAGACATATGTATTGAAAAATCAAATAAAAAGAATATTATTATCCAAGTTGATGGTCAAGAATTCAGATGACTTACTATTGAAATTGATCACCAATTCATCATCCATTTTTTAATATTAAATGATAAGAAAATGAGTTAATATGGACTTTTTCCAACTAAGCCATCCAAATGTATACTCAAATACACCAAAAAAATATCTAAAAATTAATCGGAACAATTATGAAATTAGTAAAGTTAATATAAAATATATCAGAAAAACAAAACGGTATTTTAAATTAAAAAATAACTAATATCTTCTATGTTCATATCAAATGATACCTCAAATGGTGCAAACTGCAAAATTGTGAATGGTTATTTTGTGGACACCTTTTAAGACCTTTCAGCCAATAATAACTATCGTAAAAATCATTTTTATTAAATAAACGCATGGTACCATATATATGATAGGATATTCACTAAACAACCCATCTTCCCTCAAAAAAAAAAAAAAAAAAAAAAAATACCGGGTAATTTATGTATTCTCTAAAAAAACTTTGTATAATATCATATATGTATTTAATTAAAAAAATCAAATGTATTTAATTAAAAAAATCAAATGTATTCATTTTAAAGTTGATGGCATCTATACTATTATCTTAAAACTTACATGATGATATATGAGTTTGTACTTTAAGGAGAAACATAAAATAATAGTTATATTCAAATTGTATTTAATAAAATAGTGTTGAGTGTATTTTTGCTATAAATATGTGTATTTGCTATAAATATTTTAGAAGGTAAATAGTGCATTACGTGAGTTTTGATGGGTATTTATGAAATTACCCATCAAAGTGTTTGTAGTCTAATGATATTAACGTGTTTGTAATGTTTGGTCCTTCTCAAATGATGAGGGTTCAAGTACCATTATAAGCAAAATGAAGCATTTACAAGTAGATTTAGTTTGCCGTTAAAACAATTATGGATTTAGGGTGTCCGTCAAAGGATTACCAACACACAATCTAATTTCCCACATTCTATTTTTTTGGTGGGTTCCGTCTACCAACGGATGCCATTCATGGGTTGTGCGTCTTTGATGAAAATATCGTTCATCTAATAGTGTTTGTCACAACTGAAATTATTAATAGGTATCACCTTCATAGTAATTGTAATAGTAATAGTAAAATACGAAAACGATAATATAATACCAGCTGTTTAAATTCAAATTAACATCTTTCTAATTTAGGTATGGCAACTGTCATTCATCTTAAACATAAAATATCAAGTAAAAATATATAGAATTCAAAGGCCGTAATGGCAACTGTCATTCATCTTAAACATAAAATATCAAGTAAAAATATATAGAATTCAAAGGCCGTATTAAATCTTAAACATAAAAAATCAAGTAAAAATATATAGAATAATGGTAAAATTCAGTGTAATATTAATTAATATTGCATGTCATGTACGTTGATTTGTATTTATTAGGTCCATTTGCACTTGACATGAATTGATTGATCAACAACAAGACAATCGGCCACCTTTCTCTTATCACCTCATTCTTTAAAAACAAAACTTTAAGATCAAACTTCTGTCCAAACTTTTGTTTTTATTCGTCATTGGATTTATTGTTTACGAAATCGTCTCTCCGTAGATTCAGTAGGGTTCTGCTAGGGGTTTATTAAGTTGTATATACAATTACATACTTGTATAGGATATATATATATATACACACATATATATATCGCAGAATGATTCTAGAGGTGTAATTTCAATTATACAAGATTTATGAACTTTTTTTTTTATAATTTTTTTTATTTATAAATTTTTTTTTATAATATTTTTTAGAGATACTACTGTGATAAAACCTTGCCTCGTGCATGACGTTTTGTCACGAACAAGATTCCAACTGGCAATCTCCCAAAAAAAGTCACTGGAGCATCACAACAGCACTTGCCCGAACTAAATTTATTGAAATTATATATTTCTATTACGTTCTTGTCATTTGATGGTAGATACCTACATTTTTTATATATAAATTTTCATAATATAAATTTGCAACAAATTGTTGCATTATGTGTTATACCTCAAGCATCGGGGGTTTTCCAAAAAAAAATGTGATTTTTCATTTTTAACCCAAAAGTTTTAATCATTTGTATTCTAACACTTTTAATTTGTTTAGTTTTAACCCAAAACTTTTCATCTTTTGTAATTTAACCCAAAACTTTTTTATTTACAACTTTGGTCCCCATACTTTTTATCTTTCGCAAGTTTTTCGTTTTACGTTTCGTTCTAAATTTTGCGAGCTAATACGTCCCAACGTGCGTGTGTGGTTCAACATTTTTCGTCTATTTTTTCACATTTGACAAGTATGTCGCAATGTGTCTATTTCCCCCCTTTGGCAAGTTCGCTGCAACGGGTGGATCATACATTGACTTAGTTATTCTTTTCTGCGTTATTATGCGAGTTAACACGGCGCAACGTGCGTGTGTGGTTCAACGTTTTTACGTCTATTTTTTCCATGTAACAAGTTCGTCGCAACACGTGTGTCCTAAATCGACATAGTTATTTTTTTCATGTTATATGTTTCGGTCTTATATTTCCGCATTAATACGCCGCAACTTCAGTGTTGATGGTCGCTACCAGCGGTGTGGCATTGATGTTACTTGGCATAGTTTTAGGCCCCCGCCGCAACGCAGGGGGTGCTTAATTCTAGTTGGAATCATTTTAGTTCTAATAAAAGGTCTTGGTCTTTTAAGAATTTGACTTTTAGATTGAAGATTTTTGCTTCTAAAAATTGGTGTACCCATATAAATTATTTTAACTAGGGTCGTCGTTACCCGTGCGTTGCGCATATATGCGGTTGGAATTCAAAACGTATAGCATACCATGACAACCGATAAATAAATTCGTAAAATTAAATAAAATGATATCTAAATGTGTTATGCTATTTGCGTCGTAACTCGGCTTTGAGCATCAAAATAATAAGAAAAGGTAAAACAATATAGTAAATAACAAAGGAAAAAAAGGTAAATGAAAAAGAAAACGACAGAAACTCGGTCGGTTTCAGTGCACTCATTATAGCAAATAAAAAGAAAAGTTAAAAAACTATGTTCAAAAGAGTATCAATGTGTTCGTTAAAAAAATTAAACTAAAAAAAAAACCTTTGCCACACTCGTTCTAGTAAAGAAAAAGAAAAGTTAAAAACATGTCTAAAACGGTAGTAACGTATTCGTTAAAAAAACTATTTAGTGGTAAAAAACTAATTTGATTAAAATAAAAGTAAAAAAATACAATGACTAAACTACAAAGTACAAAATTAAAGTTTACATAAAACGAAATAGACTAAAAGACGAAAAAATCACTATTTATGTTCTATTTTTTATATTATATATAATATGTATAATTATATTATATATAATTGTATGTATGATGTATACAATTATCTCTCTTGAATATTAGGTGTGAGAATGATCGGTGGGACCCTAAAGGGTTACCTCTCGTGTAGAACGCGTTTTCAAAATGATTTCGCTTATACTTTCACAAAACAAAATATACTTCAGCGTTATGTTAGATTTTAAACTTCATTTTTCACACAATGTACAAACTTTCATAACCCTTCATAAACCCTATCAAGATGTTATATATATGTGTATGTGACTAAGGGTGAAAGGGGTGGGAGCGGTGAAGCGAGCGGCAAACGGTTCACAAGGGAACACTACCGCCAATGGGCAAGTCATCGCGCGGTGATGATTGTATCGGTCACTACTCACCGCCAAGGGCGTAGCTTAAGAGGGGCCGGGAGGGGCGGCCGACCCCCCGAACTTTTCGCTCAGTAGTGTTATATATGTAGTTTTCGTATAGAAATTTTTGGGTATATACGTTTTCAACCCCCCGGTTCTATAGAAATTTTTAGGCATATACGTTTTCGACCCCCCCCGTTTTCATGGTCAAGCTTCGCCACTGCTCACCGCTTGAGGGAAGAGGAGAAAGAGGGGATATCTGGTGGGCCCCTTCTCTTTCAACTAATCATAGTTTTTTCCTTTTCTTTTTCCTTTTTTTATAAGAAAAAAATATTTGGGTGAACCACCCTTTATGATTTAATATAAAATGGGGTAATGGAGAGTGGAGTTAATATGGAATGCTTTGATTAGCTTTGATGGGAGTTTACCACTCCCCACAAGGTGACCACCCCTCTCACCCTAAGGGGTCACACCTTGTCCGAAATCTAGTCTGGTATTCTGGACCTTGGTTTGAAATTTAAAACCCGGGCGCCACCTACAATGTGTGAAATTTTGTTTTTCTTGTCCGAAACTTGATGACTAGGTTTTTGAGTGGGTTCTCTCAATATACACCTATATCCGTGTTACATTAAAGAAAAACTTGCAGTCTTTTGTACAACATTTTTTTTGATGAGTTTAAAAGGTTGATTTTGTTAGAAGTATATTCAAAAAAGAAAAACCACAAAAACTTTCTCCAGCAAACATAAATTGTCGATTATAGTTCTTTTGGCATAGTTAGTGTTTATCGTGAATGAATTGCCATTGATCCAGAATTCAGCAGCACTTCATAGTGTTGCTTACTCAGAATTTAGCAACGTTTATAGGGTCACTAAGTTAACAAAACTTATGATTTGTTACGTGTTTAGTTGTTGTAAATATCACTAACATAATACCTAAGACTAAAGACAAAACTTATAGGTAAATACTAGATACTATAAACATTTAAGTTTTATATCACTACACTATATGATACTTAAATAGTATAAAATAGAATTAAATGGTTAAAAACAAATTACCTTTTTACTATTCAAAAAGGCACCGTACGTCCGTCTTCCTCCCCTATCCTTCACCTTCATGCAAACTGGCATTGTTCCTTCGTGCGAACTGGCACTGTTCCTCCGTGCGAACCGGCGGTGATAATGTCTTCACAAAGCCTGGGGATTTGAATTGTGTTGTGGTGAATTTTGCACATCGGATTAAATTTAAAAAAAAAAAAACACTTCATTAAAGTTTTTAATACTTCTACCATGAGCTAACGGGTTACGTGGGGTTCTATTTAGAGGGTGGGCAACTCGCTGTTGCTGCCCTCCTTTGGTTTTCCACTCCCACAACTCATCTCGAGTTCGGCTTACCGCTTGTGTGTTTTCTCTAAAAACGGCTGCTTAAATACGCGTATGGCTCCTACGAGAAGGGGAAGGGATGTTAAGTCAGGGGGCCTTGTGCAGGGTCCTGCTAGCGGTCTAAGGACTTGTCCTTTCAAATTTTTTCACGAATGTAAAGATGGAAAGCCGGGGTCTGGGGGTTTTTTTCGCCTACTTGAACACATGCAAAGCACCCACTTCAAGACTGAAAACCGAAAGCTAACTTTGAAGGAGGCTATCTCCAGGGACTTGAACCTTTTTTTGGACGTTGGGGAAGTTCTTAGGGCAGGGGATAGGGGTGTAAACGAGCCGAGCCGAACCCGAGCTCGACCAGGCTCGAGCTCGGCTCGTTAGGTTTTTATGAAGCTCGAGCTCGAGCTCGGCTCGGTTCGAGCCTACTTCTTTGAGCTCGAGCTCGGCTCGCTAGTAAAACCCAAAGCTCGAGCTCGGCTCGAATCGGCTCGGACTATTTTGAGAACAACCTTAAATGAGCTAAAAGCTCGACTCGAGCTCACTTCAACATCGCTTAAACAAGGCAAAGCTCGGCTCGAGCTCGGCTCATCAATGTTATCATCATTATTAATATATTATATATAAAAAAAATTAAAATTTTGTATGGGCTCGTTTAGGCTCGCGAGCCTAAACAAGCTTTGTATTTCAGGCTTGAGCTCGGGCTCGATAACAAAACGAGCTCTATTTCAGGCTCGAGCTCGGACTCGGGCTCGTTAAGGCTCGGCTCGTTCGAGCTTTTAACCGAGCCGATCACGAGTAACTCTCGAGCCTCTGGGCTTGTTTACACCCCTAGCAGGGGATAAATGGTTGTGTGGCCGTTGCATGGTAATGCATGCACTCAGTAGAGGGTGCAAGCATGATGATGAGGTCGTATCGTTTGCCATGGTCTCGGGGGACATGGAAGATTTCATCGTTGGGATCCGGAAACCATGTCAAGTGGTGGCTGAAACAAACCGATGTCACCCAGCAAGGGTCGGGGGTGGTGTTAACCTCCTCGAGCGAGTTTTTTCCCTCCCTATTCAGACTGTTAAAAACATTCCTCCCAGTTACCGGCTGATGTTTGCTCAGGTTTTAACAGGTGCTTTGCGCAAAGTGGTTGTGTAACCAGGATCGGTCGACAATTGGATCCAATTGCTTTTGCTGCCGCGTTGCACCTTACGGGTGGTCAGACCATCCTTCCGACAAGAACGACGATCAGGGAACAAGAAATCTTTGCAGTGTAATAACATCCTGCATGCGCTTACAGTTTGGAAAGATGGGTCTGGTTTTGATGAATTGGTCTCGTCCCTATTGGATAGCGCGGGGGAGGCGGGGCCTCTTAGGGGAGAATGCAGGATGGAGGGAGACAAAGATAAGGACCCTAATATTAAGCAATGTCTCCGAAAAGTTAGGGATGGACATTTTACGGCTGCGGTTAAGGTCCTAAGCTCCAGTGGAGTCGCCCCTCTAGGTGATTCGACCTTGAAAGCTCTTATTGATAAACACCCTGTGGTGCCGCCCCCTTCCTTGCCTCCCAACCCTCACGCACAACCCACTCTTGTTGTTGATGAGGAGTGTGTGCTCAAATGTATCCGATCCTTTTCTAAAGGGATATCTTGTGGTAGGGACGGGATGCGGGCCCAACACTTGTTAGATGCTATCGGGGGCGAGGGCTCAATAACTTCCTCGGGTTTGCTAACGACCATTACTGAAGTTGTCAACTTATGGCTTGGAGGATCCTGCCCTAAGGTGCTGGCGGAGTTTGTTGCCTCAGTGTAACACCCCAAAAATATAAATTTTATATTATAAATTAAAAGTCGGTTATGGTCAAGATAAAATAACTACGAATAAATAACCTAGTTAGTTAAAAGACTTGAAATAATAGAACAAACATGGTTAAAATACCCTTATAAAAACTTGAATAAAGTTGAGGGGCCAAACATGGACAAATGAATTAGAGTTTTAATTAAATCAAATATTAAAACATAAAACACACACATACGTGTGTGTTTCCTGCGAATTCAACCAGAGCCAAGAAAGGCTCTCATGCTCAAACCCTAAACTTCAGAAATTCACCAAATTGAAAGGGCAAACCAAGCCCAAATCGAAATCCAAGCACAAATTAGTGATCACATCAGTAAAGGGATCATAAGGTATGTAAAATTTTACTATTTGGTTCCATCTTAAATTCTGGATGAACACATAAGATTCGAAATTTGTGCTTGCATGATTGTTGTTTGGATGAAATTGGAATGAAATCATGTCTAGGAGTTAACCCTAGCCATTAGCTTGTTGAATTTTGCTCATCATGATGAAATTTATAATCACCAATATAGGTGTTTAGTGGGTTATGTAGAAATATGTTAAACACTAGGATTATGATTGTCACTCTAGTGTATTTTGATCTCTATGAAGTAAATCCAAAATGTTGATGTGAAAATTAGGCATGAATTTGTCTACTTGATGTTTAATCTTGGCTAAATAGTTAGTCATGAACTTTATTGTTAATTGTATGAAATCATGCCCACAAGGTGTTTGATTAAATGCCTAAACGAATGCTAATGTATCGAAAATTTTGAATGAAACGCGTAATTGAATAATATGGTGAATTACGTGTAAAATGAAGTGATATGAGTTCTAAACACGGTGTCGGTTGAACTCTATAGGCTCGGTGGTTGAATCTTCAAGCGGTCAAGTCGGAGTGGAAGCACGCTTGAAGGATATGCTTTAAAAGGTACGCGACTTGTCGTCTCTTTACAATTATGTAGACAAGCCTAGTCATAGATATGCTTAATGTTGTTATAGCGAAAATTGTAATCGTTTGGTAACTCTAAGAAGTGATGGAATTCACTCGACAAACCAAACGGGTCAAAATAAATAATTGGTTAGATATGTTTATTGACAATGTTGTTTAAATTAGTCATGTTTAGAATGTATATTAAGTGATGTAATTCACTAGATAAAGAATGGGTTAAAATAATGGTCGAAATGGTAGTGTTCGAAGTGACTTGAACGTCACTCGTTAAATTTGAGTTATAAAAAGCGTAAACCATGGAATGGAAGTGATACGCTAAGATGGACAAGCTCGGGAATGGGAAATTATTGCTAGAACTCAATGACGATGAATTATGCAACTATGTAACATGTTCCGTTACATCATGTAAATTTGATATTTTAGATAATTGAAATTGTGTTTTAGTATAAGGAATTGTATTAGTTGAAATGATGGCGATCATTACTTAATTGAACGAAATAAAATAGCTTAGAAAACGTTTGGTAGTCATTAGAAATGGAGGATTCCATAAATGAGCCAAACGGGTCAAATAAGTGTGTATTAAGTAGTAAAGATTTGATTTTTGTTAGTTTTTGGCAATAATGGATCACAAGTGCATGAAGCCATAGATTTGGTAAAGAAATCCGACGATCGTAAGCCCCGGATGTTAGGTGAATGCGCCATGACGTTATTATAGTATTGATAGTTGAATTAGTATAAACTATGTGGGTTGATTAAGCTAAAATTGTAAATTTTAGACATTCAGTCCGTAACTTGAAATTGTGGTATAATAAATGTAATAGGCACGTCGGTAATTAAATTACAGACGTATAGGAAAAAGAATCACCTAAAACGGACCTTCGGATCAAAAGTTATGAGCATTTGAAGTTAGAATGGTAAAATTCGGAGCTGGGCAGGAAATGCAGGTCAAAAACCTGCACTTGCTGGAAAACCGTATCCCCCGCGCCACGCGACAGGATCATCTAGACCCGGCGCGACATGCGAGAGCCGTCGCGATACGTGACAGAATAAACGATGTCTGGCGCGACATGCGACAGACTATGTTTTGAAATTTTATTTTATTTTTGATGGTTTGATGCTAGAACTTGTTTATGCATATTTAAACAATGTCAAAACTAACTTTTTAAGTGGTTTTGACTCTAGGTGATGATGGGGTCATTCCGGATGGCAATCAAGCATGTTTTGAAGAACCGAACACGAACTTTTGAAGCTTCCGCGTTAAATTAACTTTGTTTAGACAATGTTTATGATGTAAACAATTAAATAATCATGTTTTGAAGGTTTAAACTAGTTAGTAGTTAACTAGTATATGATCACTTTAAAACTTCAATTTTGTACCTGGGTTGAATTGAAGTACTCTTTATATAAAATCATGTATATTTTTATTAAATTTGAATAAAAAATTAAGTGGTTGTTACACTCAGCCCCCCTTACCCCTTTATTGAAACCCGATAAAGGAATTCGACCTATTGCTGTGGGGGGTATATGGCGAAGGTTGGTTTCCAAGGTAGCAACGAAGAAGGTCGGGGAAAACATGGCCCAGTACTTGGGGGACTTTCAGTTTGGGGTGGGGACGTCAAACGGTGCAGAGGCGGTGCTTCACAGTGCGAACAGGTTTCTCAACTCCTTTCATGCAGATGGTTCCTTAGCCTTGCTTACTGTGGACTTCTCCAATGCGTTCAACACGGTTGACCGCACAACCTTCTTGAAAGAGGTTCATCAACATTGCCCGTCAATCTATCGATGGGTTCAATTCCTTTATGCCCAGCCTGCTCGGTTGTATGTTGGTAATGAGTGTATTGGGGCTACTACCGGAGTGCAACAAGGGGATCCCTTGGGGCCCTTTCTCTTTTCCCTTGCCTTACACCCACTCATTCTCCGGGTGTAGGATCGATGTAACCTCCCGTTTCATGCTTGGTACTTGGATGATGGGACGATTATCGACAATGCGACTGAGGTTGCTAGGGCCTTAGACATTATTAACGAGGAAGGGCCATCTTTAGGACTTTACCTCAACATTAAGAAAAAAGAGGTTTTTTGGCCGACATGTGATGGGCAGAAAGTTCAGGACGGGCTTTTCCCGAAAGGGATTGGCAGACCAGAGAAGGGGGTTAAGCTACTTGGTGGAGCTGTTAGCCGTGACCCTAGCTTTGTTGGCGAGTTGGCAGGGCGGCGGGCGGCGGGGGCGGTTGACCTAATGAAACTCTTGCCCTGCCTTAGGGACCCTCAATGTGAACTCCTTCTGCTAAGGTCTTGCATGGGGGTTGCTAAGTTACTTTTCGGGCTGCGGACTTGTCAACCTTATTTGATGGAGGATGCAGCATCCCGGTTCGATGATGGCCTTCGGGAGGCTATAGAAGACATAGTCGTGGGTGGTGGCCCATTCTTTGGGGACCTCCATTGGCGTTTGGTATCTCTGCCAATGCGTCTAGATGGTTTGGGCCTCCTCTCAGCTCGAGATGTTGGGGTTTATGCTTTTGTGGCGTCCAGATCTCAGTCTTGGGAACTACAGAATCATATCCTTCGAAACACTGGGGTTGTCGGGCTCGACGGGGACTATCTGCAGGCGCTTGAACGCTTAAATGTCTCTCTCCCAGACTTTGATATCGGCGGTTTCTCTAAAAAGGACACCGCCCCTCGAAACCACAAACAACTTTGTCGAATGCTCTGTTTAGCAAAATCGCTCAAAGATTGGGAGAAAATTTTGATTTGTCATCCCGCCAGAAGGCGGTGTGGGAGTGCCTGAAGAGTCCCCATGCTCAGGATTTTTTGACCGTTATACCAATTGAGGGGCTGGGACAATGTATGTCAGCAGTAGAATACAGAGCAATCCTTAAATACCGGCTGATGATCCCTATGTACCTAAAAGATGAAACGTGCCCGATATGTCGTAAAGCTTGTATGGATAAATACGGAGAGCACGCAGTGCATTGTAAAGAGCTCCCTGGGTTCAAATATCGGCATGACTCGGTGCGAGATGTTTTGTGGGATATCCTGAGAAGAGCTGGGATTTCGGCTAAGAAAGAGGCTCCTGTGAATTTACTTACGGACCCTATGGAAGGGAGATCTACTCTGCGACCAGCGGATCTCCTCGTCTTTGGTTGGGCTAGGGGGAAACATGCTTGTGTTGACCTCACGGGGGTTTCCCCCCTGGTTGGTTTAAGGGAAAACGGGTTTGTAGCTGGACAAGCAGCAAGAAAGGCATAATTGAAGAAAGTTGATAAGCACGCTAAAGCTTGTGCAGAGAACCAGAATGTTTTTGTCCCTTTTGCCTTTGACACATTTGGCTCCCTAGCGCCAGAAGCTATCCAATTCCTGACCAGGGTCCAACGGGTCATCCACAACAATTGCTCAGCATCAGGGGGACGAGGTTTTGTCTTTAGCAGATTAGGGTTTGCAATTCAGAAAGGGGTGGCGGCGCAGCTTGTTGCCCGTCTACCTTTTGTTTTAATGTAACTTGGCAAGTATGAATGAAAAAAAAATATATATTCAAACACGGAATGTATTAATGTTATAACACTAATTATAATTTCAATTTGATGTATAACTATAGAGTTATAAACACATGAATAGGTGGATGCTACTAATTCTCCTATATATTAATTTTAGAACTGAATGAATAGTATGTTCATTAAGGGATGAACAAATAGTATTGGGTACCGGTACCCGCTTATACCAAATCGGGTGTATTTTCGGTACCGGTTTGGCACCGGTACTCACCGATTTTTACCCTCAAATACCGGTTACGTACCAGTACCGACTGGTACCGAGCCGTACCGTACCTGGTATATTCTGTACTGGTACACACTTTTGGAGATTTTGGTAACAGTATTTTCGGTATCGGTTGGTACCGAGCTCATTAAATCCTGTAGCAGTGCAAGTAATTGCACCGTTTAGATTATTTTTCATACACACAGTAACATCATTAAGGGATGAACAAATAGTTTTGGGTACCGGTACCTGCTTTCACCAAATCGGGTGTATTTTCGGTACCGGTATTCACCGATTTTTACCCTCAAATACCGGTGCCGTGCCAGTACCGACCGGTACCGAGCCGTACCGTACCGTACCGTACCGTACCAGGTATATTCGGTACCGGTACACACTTTTGGAGATTTCGGTTACGGTATTTTCGGTAACGGTATTTTCGGTACCGGTTGGTACCGAGCTCATCAAATCCTGTAGCAACGTAGCAATGCAAGTAATTGCACCGTTTAGATTACTTTTCATACACACAGTAAGTAAACTGTATTTCGTTTGATTGCGATTTTATATACACAACAACTTATTTTGCTTTCTTTTTTGTCTTTTTTCTGTAATGAATGAATTGTAGCATGTAAAATTAACTTGGATATTTAGATTATTGATGAGCAAATCGTATCAAATCCTGTAATCAAACCGGTATCGTATCGGTACCAAATTTACTATTACCAAATCATTTTCGTTACCAATTTGGTACCCACCTTTTGGCGTTTTCAGAATCGTTACTTTCGGTTCGACACCGGTCTAACACCATACCTGTATTTATTGATTTTTACCTTCAAATACCATACCGTATTGTACCGAGCATTTTCGGTGCCGGTATCTAATTTCGATGATTTTCCGGATCGGTACTTTTGGTGCCGTTACCGGTACCGAGCTCATCCATATTTTAACGTGTTAGCACCGTAATAATTAAATTGAAAACAACCGAATTTTCAATGTGTAGGACGTGTGGGTCCTATTATTATATATTAGGTTATTTAAAATCTTTTTTTTTAGGACGAAGTGACCATCCTTACCACGTCATTTTTATTTATGTTTTGATATTCGGTATCTGCTGCTGACACGCATTTTGCAGACATTGGGTCCCCGCCGCAACATGCGGGCGGAAAATTAACTAGTTAATATTAAAATACTATAAAAGAAAGCAAGAAGCTTAGTTTTTTTAGAAAACTAACAAAGTATAATTAGTTATATTAATGCATACAATAATAAGGAATTAAGGAGTGTGTGTAAGATTAATTAGCATTATGAACAACTGAACATGTTTAATTAGTTGTAGTTTGTACAACTTGTATTGTATCAAGAACTACTGGACTTCCGGGCTGAGTACTAGAAAACCCTTCATCCTGTGAGAAAACTCCTGCCTCTTGATGGAACACACTAATTGCTGGACTATTATTATTGTTGTTAGGTTCCACATGAACTGCTGTTGCTTCTGGGATTGATGTTTTGGATTCTTCATCTCGATACACATCAAATGATTTTGCAATACCCAAAAGCTTTTGGCTAACTGAATGTTCTTGTGACACCAACATTTCTCTATTTTGATACAAAAACTTGAAGACGAAAATCAGGAGAGCCGAGGTGGATGATAACCCGGCAATGAGGAAAACTCCCCTAAAGCTATCGAGCCCGAACCCCTCAGTCGGGCTCCCCTCAGTTTTCATTTGAGGCCCCTTCTGCTGCTGATCACAGTTGGCATCTTCTTTAAACCAGTGGTTGGTTATGTTCATCATTTGCTTCTCTGTCACTTGTAGGATTGCCTTAGAAACATCATGGACCAGTGGGGACTCTTTTGGAAATGCCTGATTAATATATACAATTAAATCAACGTCAAACACCACGAATCAGAAGACTTTCACCACAAATGACTAAAACCGTCCATTGTTAGGACACTTCAAACGACATGTGTATAACATGCCCCTTTTTTTAAATAGGGGCATGCTATACACATGTCACTGACAGATCATCAATGAGTATAAAAAGACCCCACTAATCCTACGCCACCCTCAAACTCCAAAAGTCGTTCGATGGAAAACACAAACGATTTTAGGGGGGGGGGGGGATGATTCAAGCCCTAACCCACAATAGGTTGTTCAGTGACGTTTAAAAATAGTGGCTATGATGCAAGCCCTAGCCTTCAAACGGCCGCTTTAAAAAAATGCACATTTGTCAGTGACATGTGTATAGCATGCTCTATTTTAAAAAATGTACCTTTCAGTACTTTTTTTTGGAGAGATTAGACTATCGGTAGTTGCATCTACTATCGATACGCTGGTTTGTAATCACCGACGAATACAAATGGACTTAGCTGAAAGTTAATCTTATAAAACCAATAAAGGAATGGAATGAAATGAACTTACAAAACCAAAGCCTGCTGTTTTGTGGATGGGACCTGTCATGGTATACATATTACAGTATTTAGCCACAAAAACCCTAATATAAGGGAGCTCTTCCATAATAGCAGAAACTCCTCCATTTTGACTTCCATTTTTAAGGGCATCGTGGTACTTCTCAAATGTGTTGTAGCCTTTCAACTGAGTGTCGTTAAAACCCATATGTCTCAACATCTCCCTGACAAAAGAACCATCTTGGTATCCTATTGATTCTCCATTTCTCTTAATCTCATTGATGTCAGTGTACTTAGGCCGAAGCTTTTGTACCGTTAACATTGATGTCAAGCTCGCGGTGTAGCTCGAGGTCAGCACCAGCACCACAAACACCCACACAATCATCACAAATCTTGATAAGTTGCTGATCAACCTCGCCCCTACATAAACCGGTATTCAATTAATAAAACTTGAAGGCTTTTGTATATGTGTAGGGAGAGGTTCATTACAATAGCCTAATTTTTTCAATTAATTGTACTTATGTATAATAGGTTTTACTTCTTAGATACATATGTCAATGTTATATGCATGTGTAAGTCCTTTAAATACACAAATTTTGTTTATATATTTCTTTGGGATTGTTAGTAGAGATCAACCACTTGTATTCTAATATTTTTAAATTTGGAAAAGGACTTTTGGGAAAAAGACCTTTTAAAAGGAGTTTTTAAAAAACGTGTTTGGATTAGCTTATTGATGTAAAATGACTAAAATGGGCATTCTTTTAGATATAAGGGGGTAAAGAAGGGGTATATTGGTAACTTGTAGTTTGAAAAGTTAAAAGCTGGCCAAGAAGTCACAATATTGTGACTTCTTGAAATCTCCTTTTTCTTCTTTGCAAAAAGTCATTTCTAAAAGGACTTTTGGCTTAGCCAAACACAAAAACAACTTATTGGCTTTTTGATAAGTCAATAAGCCAATAAGACTATCCACATCAAGGATGTTTGTAGGTGACATGGAGGGTGTTCATTCCTATGTGGAGGGCATTTGTGAGAGGGATGGATTAGTGGGTGTTGTAGATGATGACATGGAGGGTGTTCATTCTTCACAATTCTTGGGGAAGAATGGTGAAGAATGGCCTAATGGTGGGTCCTTTTTTTTTTATAAGGTTGTTTGTGGGAAGGATATATATGTTATTGTTGTGGGTAAAAAGTGTTTGTGGGAAGAATAAGTGAAAAGCTGATGTGGCATGCTGATTAGGCTGTTTGTAGAAAGGATAGCCTTTCACTGATGCGGATAGTCTAAGTTGTTTTGAAAAGCTTAGCAAACATGCCCTAAGTATAACATGTAGTACTGTACATAGACACTTACTGTGTGCATAAACAAGTGTGGAGAAGGAATTATACAAGAGCATTCCCACTTGTTTATGAGGAGCGCCTCGGAACTCTTCGTTTACGCGATGCTCAATAACCCATACCACGAGTCCGGTGTATATGAAAAATGCACCGGCTGTTATCCAAAGCTCTTTCTCTAAGGGTTTTAAGAAGATCCATGCACTCTTTCTCTCATCTTTGATTGGAACAACCAATGAAACACCGGCCTCCGTGTATGGCAATGTAAAAGCCACTCTATCTGAACGGTTTGCAAGTATCGTAATGTCTCCAACAACCGCATCGTATCCCTGTTACACATTGAAACATTATGCACCAACAATATTTGTTCCACAAGCTCTAAAAAGTTATTTTTCTTTAGTTTATAGGTGGTTTAGATATTTTATAAGGTTTCTAGGAGTTTTGGAAAATGTTTGACAAATAAAAACATAGTCAGATTCCTTTGAATCGCTTATAAAATCTCTAGACCATCCAGAAATAATAAAAAATGGTTCTAACAACATATGTAAATTGTGTGTGTGATTTGATTACCCCAATAGAGAGATTGAAAACCAGATCATCAAAGGTTCCTGCAGGTCTCTTGTCATCAGAACTAACAAAACGTACAAATTCAAATTTAAGAGCATATGGCAACGCGTCAACGACTGCCTTAAAAACATCAACACAGAAGCCGGTCATGGTAACCTGATGGGTTTCTGGGTCGATATCTGCATCGATAAACTGATCAAAACCCCCGATTCGAACCCCAACTCTTAACATGTTCTTGTTGCTGACCGGGATCTCCCAGCCTTTAGGGATAACATGACTGTCACCGGGCCACATAACCGGCTTAATACCCTTTTTTTCATTGTCCAACATCTTTGAGATACCATTTTTAGGACACCAAAACCCTATTGTTTTCTCGCCATTACCAAATATGTTCACTATTTCGTACATCGACGATTGTAACTGCCCGTCTGTCACGTTGAAGTCGCCACTAAGCCCGTTTAATCTAAAGTTTCGGATCGATGGAAGCAGCCTGGATCCCCTTTCTAAGGCTCCAGTGCCATCAGAATCCGTCGTTGAGTCCCCTTTTTCTTTCTGGATCTTCTCTAACGCCATTGCAAGACTGAAAACCGAATCATACAACCATATTCCAGACATGTCAAGCTCTGTCACATCATCATCCGGATACAGACTCCGGAACTCCCGTTTCCATCTTTTCTTAAAGTTGATTAGCTCACCTGAATTCCGGATATACGACTTCACACCAATCACTCCTTGCAGCAGCTCATCTTTATGATCCAGATAATGCAAACCACTTGTGAGCCCTTCAGTTATAATCCAGACATACCCTTCATCCATCATTCCAGCTTCATTCACTTTTTTAAAAAACCTGGAAGCCAAATCAGTTAACGCGTGTACCACAAACACCCGAGTCTGCATCGTCTTGAGCTTGTAAAGCTCCGCGAGTATCCAGTCATCCGAAACCAAAGGATATATAACGGTTTGGTATGTGACTTTGGTACCAATGTTCATCATGGCATCAGATAAATAAGGAACAAGACCTCTCCCATACTCACCATCTTCATACACAAACACAACCTCACTCCAGCTGAAGTGTTTGATCAGTTCGGTTATCGGTTTAAGTTGCAACGTTGAATCATGTGCAGACCGGATGAAGTAATGGTTTTTGTATGGTGAGAGTGATGGGCTTGCTGCTTGTGAAATGACTGGAACCTTTTCTTTCTTAGAATTTTTTTTAGAAATGGTGTATTTTGAATATATTTTTAGGATAATGGGAAGTCAAAAAAAAAAAGAAGGTTTTTGGTGTATCCTCTATTAGGAATAGCGGATTAGGAAGGAAATTAAATTGTGTTGCAGCAATGCTCAGGTAGGTGTCAGGTGGGTGTCAGATGTTTTTGTAATCCTCTATTCTCAATAGAGGATTAGGAGGAAACACTTAACCATGGTTCAAGCCTCACCCGAGACCAAACATAAGCCAGTTAAAAACCTAAACCCAGTTACAAAACTTAACCTAGTTAACTTTTTAAGTTATACTTCCAGCTATACCTTGGATTCCTCCTCTATTATTAAAGAGATTCTGGCACATCACATGCAACCTGAGAAGTCTGTCTTCTTCTGACCATGAACATGCACCATTCACATCCATTGCAGAACATCACATGCATATGTTGAATGGTTTTAATTGAGTGCTTTAACTTTACAGCTTTTGCAGGTTGTTTGATGGGTGCTAGATGATGTTGGTGGGTTTGATGTTGAACATGGTTATGGAGGGTTGAATATGATACAGGGGGTTCTCATGTTGAACATGGTTATGGAGGGTTTAAGTGGAGGAGGGGGTTCTGATCTTGAACATGGTAATGGTAATGGAGGGTGGAGGATGAAGATGACGATGTTTTAATTTATAAAAAATATATATATGGCCTAAGCCGTTATACAGAATAGCGGATTAGGAAATAACACAATATCTCCTAATCCTCTATTACAAATAGCGGATCACCTTATACCCAATTAAAAACCCAATTTAATAATATTGTTAAAAACACTACCGACTATAATGGATTCATCACCCTCCCGTTCGACGAAAGATAGGGGAAACCCAGTTCAAGCAAAAGTGGGGGGAATCCCGGTTCAAGCCAAAACACTACCGTTGTATATGTTACCAGTCCAACAAACAAGATATCGAAGGAGTTATGCTACCTATGTCGTGCTCCTACTTACTACCGTTGTATTGTCAAGACGTGGATCCTACATTGCGTAAGTGTTTATATATTTACTTTGTTGATACAATATATATGTTGTTTGTGTAACTACTTATCTTTTATTTACTACCGTTGTATTGTCAAGACGTGGATCCTACAGCACACCCTACTTACAATGATTGGTTCCATGAGCATACTGTATTATATATAAAAGACCCGAGGCACGTCCCAGGTGTTGTCCATACTGGTTTCGATGATCACGGTGGAACTGCAAGATACTTGGTAAGTTTAATTAAAAATGTAGAATTAAAAATAATAAATTAGTAATGCGTATAGCTTTTAATTATTTTGGTTTTGCAGGTGGATGGATTAGGCTTCATTGGTCAGGAAGCAATCAGAATGCGAAACATGGGCCCTGATCATTACTACGAAAATTTTGGAGGGGTCCAAGGCATGGCTTCTCAACTAATTTGATCACTTAATCATATGGGTCAGCCTTCGTACATACAGACTAATGAACCAGATCTGGAACCGTGTAACACTATTCCCTAGCGAGCAAGGCGTGGTGGTCGGGGGTGTCTTGGTCGACAAAGAACTCGGGTAAACCTCGTACATGATGATCAGGAGGGGGAGGGTACAACCAACTATGGGGAGGGTACCTCGAATTTTGGAGGGGCAACACCCAACTATGGGGAGGGTACCTCACATGTTGGAGGGGCAACACTGGATTTGGAAGCCGGTTATAGACCTTCATTTGAAAATGTTGGACATGGATCATTAAGCATTCAATTAGGTACCCAGTCGAATGTTAACAACAACCAACAAAACAATTGGGTATCCTCATTGTTTGACAACACTCCTGATAGTAATATGATTCCTGTGATGTACTCAGACCAGCCGGGACCCTTCCAGAATTACGAATATACCGGTCTTAGTGTACAACATCCGCGTTACCAGCATATAAGTCCGGTTCCAATAAGCTTGGACCTACATCTGAGTTAACCCGAAGGCTCCAGTCCACCAAATGATAATGAACCGGAAGAACCAGAACCAAGACGTGTACAACCACAAAGACATCCAAAACCAGTTGGTTGTGGCACCGGTGGCTGTCTCATCCGCTATCCACATAGGCATTAAATAATTAGTTAGATTGTACCGCTTTAATTCAGTTTATGTAATCGATTAGTCCATGTTTCACGTTTTTCATCTTGTAGGTCCCTCGGAGGTTGAGGTTAAACCTATTCCTTGTTATGTCTAACACACTAGCAAGTGCGGAATCCAAGCTAGCATGCAAACCGAGATAGAACAAGCACAAACACAACACACAATCTTCACCGATTAACACCACTTGTATTAATACGAAGAAAGGTTCGGTTACAAGCACAAGGTTTACAAATCTATTCTGCAAACTCTCTCTAACTCTCGTGTGTGTGTGTTCTTGAACAGATGGCTCTCACTACTCACACTTGTCACTCACTATGTTTCTGTCTCTAAATGAAGTGAACACATTGCATGGGTATATATACCCAAACACAGATCGTCTGGTCGAAGGATCAGATAGACTGATCGAAGGATCATCTATCGACCTGAAACCTATCGAAGGATGCACATATACTTCGAAGGATGATATCCTTCGAAGTCCATCAACATCCATCGAAGGTTATCTTTCGAGCTCATCGAAGGATATAAACAATCCTTCGATGACTCATCCTTCAACACAAACATCTTACAAACATGTGTTAACTGTTTGGTCAAGTCAAACCAGGAGGATGGTTGACTTGGTCAAACTTACATCAAACTTACATCAAAGACATCGTTTTGTATCATGACGAAATACAGACAAAGTACAGACACAAGTGCACCAACAAACTCCCCCTTGGCTGTAGCTTTGTCTCGATCTTAATTCTTGTAGGTCCTTCGTGTCTTCAAGTCTTTGACGTCCTTTCAAGTCTTCAATGTCGGAGGATCTTTAAAGTCTTCACGTCTTGAAAGCAGAAAGTGTACCAACAAACTCCCCGTTTCATGTAGGAGGTGTGTTGACAAACTCCCCCTTAGCATAAGCTCCACCTTGAGTTATGCTCGTGAATGTCTTGATCTTTATGAATTGAGATCCTTGTGGTGTTGATGATGGTCAGCGGCAGCTCGATCATCTTCATCACTTGAGTGCCTTCACGTCGTGTCTTCATTCCGAAGCTTGTCATCGACCATGTTCTCCTTGCCTTTAGAATCTGCACATGCAAGAAATCTAAACGCGTAATGAGAACAACTGCCTGGAATATCATAAGCAAACGACACACATGTGACCATTGTTCAATCAAACACCGTCCGACAGTTTGAAAGTTTAGTAAATTTGTCAATTTTAGTCTTTAACTTTCAAAACTTGCAAATTTCCACCGTTTATGAAGAATCAGTCGTTTCGGTTTTCAATCAGGTTTCAGGTAACGAAGACTCGAGATCCAACATCGTATGATCGAAAATAAAATAGAAATAAAATCTTTTTGGCTTTTAGAAAGTTTATATTAAAACACACCTAAAATCTTTTTGATATTTTTGAATATTTCAAATGTAAAGACTGAAAGCAGTAAATAAATATATACAAAGGTGCAGAAACTGAAAGCATTAAATAAATATTTACAGACATTCTTTTTGTGAGTTTCGAGGGTAAGAGAATCATATCAGTGTACGGTCATGCCAAAACGCTCTTGTTGTTCAATTAGTTAACATTAAGATAAGCATCCTATAACAATTATCGGTATTGTTGTCCACTTAAGCTCAACTTATCAGATGTAATCATGGCGAGGGGATACGTTAAGGTATGATTTATACTTACCGACCGGTGTTCATCCACATCACGACACACTCCCGTATCAAGGTATGCACGAGGGTTCATCTTACCGGTGAGTATACCGATTATCATCTGTTTGACCGTATATGATGTGAGATTCTCACTTATTTTGATTGAAAACAAGCCCTATGTGATATAACCACTTATTGATGAGGAACTTGATTTTCATATGCATGAGGGCACAGGAGCAAGTCCATGAACAGGTCAGTACTTTCGTACAGCAGAGAGACGAACTTGACTCCCGGAAAGAATTTGTGATATTTAATCACTTATTTGTTTGGACATGTGATTGTTGATCACTTATTGAGGTCGAATGCAATATGTACACGTATGTATGGTATCATGGAAGATCTAGACTTGCGTCCCCGTTATTTTTCGGTAAAAGATACAACCATGATACCCAGATGATAAGCAGCATAAAGACCGAATATCTCAGAACCTCGGCAATCTCTCAAACGAAATTTCGGTACTAAGACCATATGCCAATGAATGGTTCCCACCTGGTCTTCAGTCGATTTAAGTTTATATCACCCTGCACACTTTAAAATGATTGTGAGCCTACCGATACATCTTATATAGAGCTGCTTATCGCTTTTCATTTTGCATTTTAGTTTAAAGAGGTTTGGATAGACCACTGATGTACTATCATTTTCTCTTTTGCTCGCCAGGAAACTCATTTTTGTTTTTCTATTGTTTTTGTGATTTTAAAATTTTTCGATGTTTTTGGATTTTCAAATTTGGATTTACTCCCCCTAAAATCAATAAACTAAGACAAATTTAAAAACACAAAGGTATTTACAAAAAATGATTTTCCGATGTTGGTTTTACTCTTGCTTGACCTTAATGCCGTTTACCAATAATAAATAGTCAAATCTTGATTTGTCAAATGCTTTGGTAAAAAGGTCGGCACGTTGGTCATCGGTGTGGACGTAAGTAACATCGATTAGCCTTTTCTCAAAGCAATCACGTATGAAGTGATACTTAATTTCGATGTGCTTAGTCTTTGAATGATGCACAGGATTTCTAGTGATCTGTAATGCAGCAGAATTATCAACGTAAATAGGAGTAGTTAGGAATTCAAAACCATAGTCGCGCATTTGTTGTTGGATCCATAGGACTTGGGAGCAACAACTTGAGGCAGTAATGTATTCAGCTTCGCATGTTGATGTAGCAACGCACGTCTGCTTCTTGCACTGCCATGTGACTAGGCGATTTCCCAAAAACTGACATCCAGCCGTTGTGGATTTGCCGTCGATTTTGCATCCGCCAAAATCAGAATCACTGAATGCGATCAAGTCAAAGTTATTATCCCTAGGGTACCATAGACCGGTGTCAGGGTAACCCTTCAAATAACGAAAAATCCTTTTTACAGCTGCAAGATGTGAGGCCTTCGGGTTGACTTGGTATCTGGCAAGCAGGCACGTTGGGTACATTATATCTGGTCTTGATGCTGTGAGGTACATAAGAGATCCGATCATCGCGCGGTAGAATGAGGGGCTAACAGCTTCACCCTTCAAGTCTGGAGTAATTCCATGATTTTGCGGCAATGGGGTACCGATGGGCGTTGCATCAGACATCTGGAACCGGCTCAAGATGTCACCAACATATTTAGTCTGATGGATGAATATCCCAGACTCAGTTTGTTGTACTTGTAGGCCCAAAAAGAAAGTCATTTCCCCCATAGCACTCATCTCGAATTTATCCTGCATGATGCGCTCGAAATTCCTACACAAAACATCATTAGTAGAACCAAATATAATATCATCAACGTATACCTGTACCAGTAGAAGATCTCCATCTTGTTCTTTGATGAAAAGAGTACAATCGATAAGACCTCTGCGAAATCCATTCTCCAGCAGATAATTAGATAAGGTTGCGTACCAAGCTCGCGGTGCTTGATGTAGACCATATAAAGCTTTGTTGAGCAACCAAACCCGATCGGGATGGATAGGATCTTCAAAACCTGGAGGCTGTTCGACGTACACCTCTTCTTCCACCACACCATGTAAGAATGCACTTTTCACGTCCATCTGGTATACCTTGAAACCTTTGAATGAGGCATAAGCCAGAAAGATCCGAATTGCTTCTAGACGTGCAACAGGTGCATACACTTCGTTGTAGTCGATCCCTTCTATCTGACGAAAACCTTGAACGACTAGCCTTGCTTTGTTTCGAATAACGACTCCATGGTCATCCTTTTTGCATTTAAACACCCAACGGGTACCAATCTTCTTGTAACCAGCAGGTTTCTCTACGAGCTTCCAGACACCAAGTTTCTGGAATTGTTGCAGTTCTTCCTGCATTGCTTCAACCCAAGAGTTATCTTTCAAAGCTTCTTTCCAAGTTCTTGGCTCTTCCTGTGAGACATAACACGCGAAAGACCAATCATTTTGTTGACCAGATTCTCGGATAGCTGCATACAAGCCTGCATTGTTGTTGTTTCGCAACATGTTTCTTGTTTGAACGCCACTTTGTACATTTCCGATGATGTTTTGTTGAGGATGGGTATTGTGAATCCTTGTCTCTGGATTATCTTGAACTGGAATATTTGTACCCAGATTGTTGAGATTGAGATCAACAATCAATTCAATGCCCGGAATTGACGAAGAGGATGAGGCAGTAGCTTCAGCTGTTCTAGGGACATCCACTGGAGGTGTACCTTCTGAAGTACCATGTACTGCTGTTGTTGAAGCTTATTGATCTACATCTAGAAATTCATCATCCTCTGAAGATTCGTTCAATTCGGTAGCATCGTGAAAATCCTCATTATCGAGAGCATTATTGTTCACTGAAGATGGTTCTTGATTGACAATAATGGGACGAACCAACGGTGAATCAGTTGCATTGTCACTCTCGAAAAACATCCTTGCCGCAGCATTTTCTTCAACGGCTTCAACATTGATCGAATTGAAAAAGTCATCGTACTCAAACATCCATGGTTGACCTGGATTTCTGACTGGCAAAGTGTGCCTTTGTACTCTGACTTCAGACCATTCCTCGACCCTTTTAGTCTCTAGATTCCAGACTCTTAAGTTCGGGGTGGAATACCCAAGAAAGTATCCTTCAATGGCTCTTGCCCCAAACTTTCCATTAGGATCGATTAGAGTGCACGGAGCTCCAAACGGTTCAAGATATGACAAATCTGGTTTCCGTTTGTTAATAAGCTCAAAACAGGTCTTGTTGTGCCTTTTGACTGTGAGGACTCGGTTCAACGTATAACATGCAGAGGACACAGCTTCAGTCCAGAATGGAATCGGCAACTGTGACTCTACCAACATAGTCCTAGCAGTCTCGATCAATGTGCGGTTCTTACGTTCAGCGACGCCATTCTGTTGAGGAGTATAAGCTGCACTAAATTCGTGAAGAATACCTTTTGAAGTGCAAAACTCCGCCATGGCATGATTTTTGAATTCAGTACCATTGTCGCTACGTATCCGCCTAACCTTCAAGTTATATAGATTCTCAATCTGAATGATCAAGTTTTTGATAATACCGAAGGTTTCATTCTTATGTGCCATGAACGCCACCCAAGAAAATCTTGAATAATCATCAGTTATCACGAGGCAGTATTGATCATTCCTAATACTTTTGTGCTTGACAGGACCGAACAAATCCATGTGCAAACGTTAGCCACGGCTCTGATACCACTTGTAGGTCCCTCGGAGGTTGAGGTTAAACCTATTCCTTGTTATGTCTAACACACTAGCAAGTGCGGAATCCAAGCTAGCATGCAAACCGAGATAGAACAAGCACAAACACAACACACAATCTTCACCGATTAACACCACTTGTATTAATACGAAGAAAGGTTCGGTTACAAGCACAAGGTTTACAAATCTATTCTGCAAACTCTCTCTAACTCTCGTGTGTGTGTGTTCTTGAACAGAATGCTCTCACTACTCACACTTGTCACTCACTATGTTTCTGTCTCTAAATGAAGTGAACACATTGCATGGGTATATATACCCAAACACAGATCGTTTGGTCGAAGGATCAGATAGACTGATCGAAGGATCATCTATCGACCTGAAACCTATCGAAGGATGCACATATACTTCGAAGAATGATATCCTTCGAAGTCCATCAACATCCATCGAAGGTTATCTTTCGAGCTCATCGAAGGATATAAACAATCCTTCGATGACTCATCCTTCGACACAAACATCTTACAAACATGTGTTAACTGTTTGGTCAAGTCAAACCAGGAGGATGGTTGACTTGGTCAAACTTACATCAAACTTACATCAAAGACATCGTTTTGTATCATGACAAAATACAGACAAAGTACAGACACAAGTGCACCAACACATCTTATAATTTATCATTTTATTTTATTGTTGTTAATTATAATATTTAGTTAGGGTTTGAAACATTAAAATAAATTAATTAGAGTTAGGTTTCGAACAATATTATTTAACAAAATATTATTAAATGGGTTTGAAACATTAAAATAAATTAATTAGAGTTAAGTTTTGTAACTGGGTTTAGGTTTTTAACTGGCTTATGTTTGGTCTCGGGTGAGGCTTGAACCATGGTTAAGTGTTTCCTCCTAATCCTCTATTGAGAATAGAGGATTAGAAAAACATCTGACACCCACCTGACACCTACCTGAGCATTGCTGCAACACAATTTAATTTCCTTCCTAATCCGCTATTCCTAATAGAGGATACACCAAAAACCTTTTTTTTTTGACTTCCCCGTTATCCTAAAAATATATTCAAAATACACCATTTCTAAAAAAAATTCTTCTTTCTTACCAAGATCAATAACAAAGTCTGCTTGTGAGGATGTCATGGGTCCAATAATCGCGGTGACTTGAATGTTTTTCATGAGGTCGAGTGCTGCGGATGCTGCTTGAACGTTGTCTTGTTTCGAATCGCGATAATAAGGGCGGATTATGGTGGTGTAGTTGTCGTTTATTCGATAGAAATCGCGTATCGCCATTGATATGCAAGTCTTGCTCATCTTACCAGGGCTGGTATCCATATCTAGAATCACTCCGATTCTTACTTCTATGTTTGGGTTGCCATTATTTACTGCAAACAAGCTCATCACCAGAAGAAAGATAAGGGTTGGAGACATGAATCGTGATGGAACGAAAAAGAGAGACACCAGTGTGGAGCTTGTTTTTTTTTTTTTTTTTTTTTATGGAAAATGGTTATATGTTAAGTATATGAATTAATGTTATAAAATCGTAATATGACCACTTCATTGCAATCAGTCAACATTGATTGGGTCTACTTCATGTGAACCACTTGTTTGTGATGACGACAAGACTTTTCATGCAACCTACTTTAAAGACCAAGAATCCAAGAATATACGCTCATAACTAGAAAGTTCTAATGGCACGTAAGTAAAGCATCAGATTCATGTCTAATTTATTCTTCATTAATACTTTCATGTGAACCACTTGTTTGTGATGACGACAAGACTTTTCGTGGATACAACGTAATTCAATGACACATAAGTAAAGAATCATTACCAACTTATTCTTCATTAATACAAGTACAGATTCATGACTAATTTATTCTTCATTAATACGTTCATGTGAAATTTCCTAGGATACTCGTGACCCTTTCATCTTGGACCATAACATACAAACTTTCACAAATCTCTACATTCCCTTTTTTTAGAAACAAATAAAAATGTTAGATAGGGTTTTGCTAAGTTTTTTCAACTCAAATGAGTTTTCTTTCTATACGTCACCTATGTATGTATGTATTGTAGGTCCCTAAATCGGAGGATCGATTTTCACTACGGAATCCTTGTTTATAACAAACAAAGTTAAGTGTGCGGAATCCACTTAACTTAGCCAACCAAACATAGAACAAGATAAACACAAGGTTAACCAAAGAAACACAATCGTTTGATTAACAAGATGAGAAATGCAAACTGATACAAACACAGTTCTTACAAGCACCAAGGGTAAACTCACATCTCTAACCTTTCTGTGAACATTCTGTGCCTTTATATACCAGATGGGCTGTTAACCTTGACGAATCAGAACATGGGCCGACGAAACACAAGTAAGCCCATGTAACAAGCCCAACAGTCAACGAATCACATTTGATTCGTTGACTGCCTTGACGAAACACAAACAAAATCATCCATTCTGTTTCGTCAACATTTATTTGACGAGACTGATATGTTTCGTCAAGCCCTGCAAATGTTAATCTGTTTGCTGTAAACAGACAGCAAACAGACAAGGCACAAATAACACAAACATAAATGATAGAAATGCTCTTAGATGCAACATGCATTGTTTTTACGACCAATACATACAAAGAGAGACAAACTACGTCGGACACAAGCGGATAGGAGGATATCCGACTTGGTCGACTACGGATACAGACTCGATAAATGATTAAAGACCGTACAAAACACGACATTACATACAAGACTAGTGACAGACACAAAAAGTGCATCAACAAACTCCCCCTTGTCTGTTACTCGTCTTCGGTCTTCATCTTGATCTTCAAAGGTGACGCTCGGACCAGGAACTACCCGAATGTATTCCCCGGTAATAGCAGTAGCAAGCAATCCGTTGAAACTTTAAGGCTTGATGAGCATCTTTGTCTTCATAAATGATGTCGTGCCTGTACAACTTCGTGATGTCGGACGCCGACATATTCACCAGCCACATCGGGTCCAGTATTCTAAAGTTCCTGTCATCGTTGAACACGATCACTGCTTCATGCGTATCTGAATCATAACACCATAATCGCATGTCTCCAAGAAAATCCTGCTGCATCGGCATTAATGGAATCTTTTCAACCACTCTTGCAGGCTCATACACTAGCTTGTACCTGCCTGTATTGGTTTCCGGATCAAGTGTGAACCTGATCTGCTGATGTCTGGGAAATTGCGGTTTGTTGGACTTGTCTTTCCATCCCGACTTCTTGTTCATTTTGATTAGACGTGCAAAGAGAGAAGCATCTTCAAAATTTGAGCGATTGATGAGCTCAAGTTTTGTAAGTGCCGCCACATCATAGAACGGCAGTGATAAGATACTCAGCAACGACCTGAAATACTGAATCCCGAACTCCCTTTTGATCGCGACACAGTGGATTTCCTTAACAAACATCCAGCATAAGATTCGGCCACTTGGCTTGGCCTTTTCTAGGCGTAAGAAATCGACTTGCGCAGGTTCTGGAACTGGCTTTGAAACCTTTGACAGAAACCGCTGACGCCACGCTGTAAACGCATCTGTGGCATTCTCAGAAGTGTCACGGTTCTTCAAGTGTTTATCAATATCCTCAATGTTGTCTTTTAACCAGTCCTCATCAAAAGGAGCAAATTCGGTACCATCTTCTCTCACATAAGTTGATTTCTTCACTTCACCTTCGAACACAATTTCATCAACATTCTCAACATTTACAGACTCCACAGCCTCCGGTGCATTTGGCATCTTTTCAACTTCATCATCGTTTATATCACGCATTGCCGTCAGTGTGATTATCTGTTGAGGCGTGAGATCTTCAACTATCTCACCCTCCTTCAGTGATTCTCCGGTGACTGGAGGTACAACCTGTAAAGCAAATTCAGCAGTACTGGGAACAGAGGATGTACCAGCTAACGCTTCTAGGAGCTGTTCTTCACCAACAGTTCCACTTGACCCAGCTTGAGATGACCCAAGAGTTGATGGCTGATACACAATGATAGCAGATGATGTACCAGCTGGGGGCTGCTGAGGTGCAGCAGCTGTATCAGGATTCCCTTGATCCTCTGGATCTTCATCCCGTTTCTGCAATATTTCTTGCTGTTTGCACCGATCTTCCCACAAAGTTGCAACGCGCTTTCTTAGGAATTCATACCCCTTAGTCATGGTCTTGACACCCTCAGCAATGGTTGTGTTCCTGGTTTCATACCAGTTCTTCATAAAATCACACCGACCCTTCAAATCTTCGGCCAATTTTTTAAGAACAGAACTTCGCCTATCCCGTTCCACTTCAGATGCTTTCAACCTTTCATTCTCTGCTTTAAGCCTATCGATCTCTTCCTGTTGGTGTTGGATAGTGGCCTGTTGTGCACCAACCGCAGTTTTCAACCTTTCAATCTCCACCAGCTGACTGACTTGGTCACGCTTTGTGAGATGAATGAAATCGGTCTGCCTTTTAATGCGATCGGCTGCAGCTTCAAATTTCAGAAACAGGAAGTTATTCTTTTCTTCCTGTGTCATATCTGTGAAAATCCTCTGTCGTTCAACACTAGGCCCAGCTGTTGTTGCTCTAATCGATGCTGCCATTGATCGTTGTGGAATAATTTGAGGAGACACAGTTTGTGCTGCAGGTGGAGATGATATCACAGGAGGTTCAGGAATAGGAGCTTGAGGCGCTGATCCTCTGGAGGAGGTACTTAAGTACTTCCGTGCTTTCTTTTTCTTTTGATGCTCTGCAGCTTTATCAGCTCTCATTTTTCTAGCATGCTCTGTTTCAGGATCGGAGGGAACATATTCAGGATCATCTTCCTGTCTTATCTTTCTGTATCTCCGTACCCCACGTTCATCCAGATACATCTCGTATCCGGGTTCAAGAAGGAGATCTTCATCAGAATCTGACTCCGCCTCATCGTCACCACCAGCTGAGGTGTCACCAGCTGACACTCCCCCTGCTGAGGGCACTTCAATTGTGGTGACCGCCTCATCGTCACCACCAGCTGACCGCCTCATCGTCACCACCAGCTGAGGTGTCACCAGCTGATACGAAGTACGGGTTTGATATAAATGCTGTAACATGCTTCAATTGTGGTGAGAAAGGGCACTTCAAACGTGAGTGCACTCGACCAACCAAACAAGGCAATCATAACCCTTTCAGAAACCAGACGAGTACTTCAAATGTGAATGCCCAACAAGAAAACCGTGACAGAAGGATTGTGGCAGTCAACAACAATCAGAGCCAGTCTGGACCATCAAATCCCAATCGGGCTTTGACTGTTCAAGCTGATGAAGGATGTGACTGGTCTGTACAGTTTGGTGAAGGTGATCAAGCAGGAGGAACAGCATGTTATGCAAAGATCATAAATCACATCAAGCATGTTCATAAAGAAGAATTTTCTGAAAGTGATGACAGTTCTGGTTATTCTGGAAGTTCTGATGAAGAAGGCTCTATTTCTGGGGATAATCAATCCGAGCCTGATGTGAAGGAGGAAGAAGGTGCTGATGTTGAAGATCTATTAAATGAAGCTGATAAGCTCATATGTCAGAAATCAATTCTGATCAAGAAGGCTGCTACTGCATCTAAGGAAATGGAGAAGTTCTTTTCTGAAGATGGAGCTTTTTCTTTTCAAACTGCCTTTATGGCAAATGTCTCAGCCTCTTTGAGTCAGGTAAATTCTGAACCTCCTACTCCTAGTGTTTGTAAATCTTGTGCAGATATGAAGCTTGAATCAGAAAAACTTCATAGTCATAATCAAAGTTTGGTTATTGAACTATCAAAGTGCAAAGAGGCTAATATGGCTTTAGTTCGAAACGAAAAAGAATTTAAATCGGTAATTGAAACCCTAAAGAAAAGCGTTTCCGAAGTTAACAAAGTGGTTTATCATAAACAAGTTAGCATAAACGATTACATAAACATTGTTGAGGAAACCAAAAAGGAACTAGCCATAGCCAAATGCGAGCATGATGCTATCAAGCAAAAGTTGGAAAGTTATTCTAACTCCCGATTTGTGCTTGATCACATCATTGATGTTCAACAACTGAAGGGAAACAAGAAAGGCGTAGGGTATAAGAAGTGTCCGCCCCCTTTGAGACATAACTATACCAAAATGCCCGATGAAGAAGAAATGCCGCGTTTTGAGCCAACTGTACCTCTTGATTATGAGGAAGTTACAACTGGCTTAGGGTTCAAAACGGACAATTCATCGGAGGGCTCATCTGATAGAAAGGAAAAGTCATCATGTGCTTCAAATCAAAGTCCTCCAACCATTGAGGACTATGATTCTTCGGATGATGAATCAGATGTGAGTGATGAGGATAAATCTCTTGACGATAGAAAAGGAGTAGAAGTGCCCTTTGAGAATCACATTCTGTGTGATCCTCCTACTCCTGCTGTGCAATCAACTGGTGCTAAACAAGAGATAGATCCTATCACTGAGACAGTGTCTACTGTTAAAAGTGATAACGTGTTGTATACTTTGGTCGGTGATAGTAAAATTTATTCAGACAAATATTTTCCAATCAAAAACGTCAATCAATCCTTGATTGATAAAGTGTTTGAAGATAATACAACTAAGTTTTTGGGAAAAGCGATCCCGAGAGTTTCAGTAACTCAGTGTGATCCTATTCCAAAAGCTGAAGTTAGAAGAAAATTTGGAAATAAAAAATCACCGACAAAGCAACAACCAATTGCTTTTAAGGGTAAACAACAACAACGAGCTCCAAAGCCAAAGGCTAAGGTTGATTCTAAAGGAGCTCGTTACAAGAAGAAAACAAAAGACGTTAAGTTTGTAGCCTCCAAAGGTACTGATAAGGTGGAGACTTTTGAAAATAAATCAAATACCGATTTTGTACAAAAAGTCAACATTTTGAAACGTAATAGTGATAACAATTACACCCAACACACAAACGGGTGTGAAGCTAGTACCTCTGGGTCTAGAACTTCTACGTCAGGTCGTCGATCAGATTCTCCTAAGTTTGTTGAAAGGAGAACGTGTTTTAAATGTGGGAAGTTTGGGCACATCATTAAAGACTGCATAAACTCGCCCAAACCAAATTTTGTTGAAAGAACCCCTTCTGAACAAGGTCACTCACAACGTCATCCTGTTTCTCCAAAACATGATAAAAGAACTGTTAAGGAACAAGAAACGAAACAACGACGTCATAACATCAAAGCTGTTGAAAAAGCTTTAAAATCTGAAGTCAAAACGGTTAAAAGGAAACCTAGTTTGTCACAACCATTAAAACCAGAAACTGTACATAATACACAATCTGGTAAACAAAAACAAACTTGGAAACCTAAAACGGGTGAAAGTTCAGGGGGAGGTGCTGTGTTTGAAAATCATCAGGAAATTGAAATTACATTTCTTGATTCTAAGGGGCAACCTAAGTCTATGAAGGCTTGGGTCCCCCTCTCCAACTAATCTCTGAGTGAGTGTGTAGGATGTTCCAGGAGGAACTTTCGATAGTCGTAAGATTGTTGATAGTGGAGCGTCCTTGTACAAGATAGGCGACAGAAGAAATTGTTGCCTTTGATGGAGAGAAAAAGAAAGGGGAAACAGAGTTGTCTGTTGAAAGAAATTGATAACTTCGACAAAATGCAAATCATTTCAAAGTGTGATTGTTAAAGGCTTTGATCGGGTCCCCAGGGGTAGATTCAAATCAAAATGTACGCACCTGCAGCACGTCTGAAGTTCACAATCGACAAGATGAACGTGCAGTGTACATTTCTTCGCGGTGTGAGTGAAGAAAATGTGTTGTTGAACAAACCAACCGGGTGTGCGGATGCTTTGGCATGGATTGCTCAACCGCACACTACTTCTCAAGGAGAAAGACAAAGACCTTCGCTGGTGCAATGTGGAAGACCAGCCGGACCCAAAGGTTTCTGATCTTGTTGCTGTGAAGAGATTTCTCAGTAGCTACAAAAATCGACCTTGAAATCCACACCGGGTGGATATCCAGTTTGGGAGAGCACTCAGATTCCTGACAATGCACGAAGCAGTTGCAGGATACGGTTTTAAATTTCTAATCTCTCCTGTACTTGTCGATATTTAAGCTGCTTTTTGAATTATTATCTCGTACAGCACTCTTTGGCCAGACAATGTTGTCATGGTCCGCACCGCTTACCGGCATGCCAACTGATTTTTCCAAAATTCGATAAAATCATTTCTGATTCAAATTAATTTTGGTAAACGGCATTGAGGTAAAACATGAGTTAACCGACATCGGGAAATCGTTTTTGTAAATATCTTCGTGTCTTTTAAATTTTATCTTAGTTTGCTGATTTTAGGGGGAGTAAATCCAAATTTGAAAAATCCAAAAACATCGAAAAATTTAAAAACACAAAAACAATAGAAAAACAAAAATGAGTTTCCTGGCGAGAAAAAGAGAATATGATAGTACATCAGTGGTCTGTCTAAACCTCTTTAAACCTAAAATGAAAAACGATAAACAGCTCTATATAAGATGTATCGGTAGGCTCACAATCATTTTAAAGTGTGCAGGGTGATATAAACCTTAATCGACTGAAGACTAGGTGGGAACCATACATTGGCATATGGTCTTGGTATCGAAATTTCGTTTGAGAGATTGCCGAGGTTCTGAGATATTCGGTCTTTATGCTGCTTATCATCTGGGTATCATGGTTGTATCAAACCGTAAAAATAACGGAGACGAAGTCTAGATCTTCCATGATACTATACATACGTGTACATATTGCATTCGACCTCAATAAGTGATCAACAATCACATGTCCTCAAAATAAGTGATAATATATCACATTTTTCCGGGAGTCAAGTTCGTCTCTCTGCTGTACGAAAGTACTGACCTGTTCACGGACTTGCTCCTGTGCCCTCATGCATCCAAAATCAAGTTCCTCATCAATAAGTGATTATATCACATAAGGCTTGTTTTCAATCAAAATAAGTGAGAATCTCACATCATATACGGTCAAACAGATGATAAATGGTATACTCACCGATAAGATGAACTCTCGTGCATACCTTGATACGGGAATGTGTCGTGATGTGGATGAACACCGGTCGGTAAGTATAAATCATACCTTAACGTATCCCCTAAACATGATTACATCTGATAAGTTGAGCTTATGTGGACAACAATACTGATAATTGTTATAGGATGCTTGTCTAAATGTTAACTAATTGAACAAAAAGAGCGTTTTGGCATGACCGTACACTGATATGATTCTCTTACCCTCGAAACTCGCAAAAAGAATGTCTGTAAATATTTATTTACTGCTTTCGTTTCTGTATCGTTGTATATATTTATTTATTGCTTTCCGTCTTTACATTTGAAAAATGAAAAATTTCAAAAAGATTTTAGGTGTGTTTTAATATAAACTTTATAAAATCCAAAAAGATTTTGCTTCTAGTTTATTTTTGATTGACTGATGTTGGAACTCGAGTCTATCCTACCCAAAATCCTGATCGTAAGCCGGAAAACAATTGCATCTTCATAAACTGTCGAAGTTAACATGTTTTGAAAGTTAAAGGATTAAAATTGATCATTTTCTAACCTTTCAAACTGTTGTCGGTCGGTGTTGATTGAGATTTGTTCTCATATGTGTCTTTTGTTTAAATGTTAACTATATTCCAAGCGGTTGTTCTCATTATGCGTTTAGCTTTCTTGCCTGTGCAGATGCTAAAGGCGAGGAGAACATGTTCGATGACAAGCTTCGGAATGAAGACACGACGTGAAGGCACTCAAAAGATAAACATGATCGAGTTGCCCCTGACCTTTCATCAACACCACAAGGATCTAAAGAATTGAAGTTCAAAAGATTCACAAGCATGACTCAATGGAGAGTTCATTCTAAGGGGGAGTTTGTTAACACACTTCCTAAATTAAATGGGGAGTTTGTTGATACACTTTCTGCTTACGACGCGTGAAGACTTTGAAGATCCTCCGACATGAAAGACACAGAAGACGAACAATCACAGAAGACGAACCATCACGAGTAGCGTCCAATGGGGAGTTTGTTGATACACTTTGTGTGGACGCGACTCGGCTCGGTTCGACTCGGCTCGGTACGACTTGGTTTTGACTCGGTTAGGTCCGGCTCAAGCCCGACGTCACGACATTCCTCCGTCGTGCGCCCCAGAGTTCGACACGCGAAGCACGGAGAGCCGCGGCCTTTCCCGCCAACACATCACCATGACATCACCTTAGTGATGTCATGATGATGTCACTATTTTGTCTTATGTTGGAAATTATGAATATGTGAAGCCATATGACGAAACACAATTGTGTTTCGTCATCTCTTTAGTGGCCTTGGCCTGTTTCGTCGCCTGTGGGCTTCTTCAGGCCCAAGGTTTGGCCCAAAGGTGTTTCGCCGAGTCCTTTTCTGTTTCGTCATGTATGTGTCTGTGTTAGTATATATAGCTCTCATAGTTTCTGTGTGAAACTCGGACGAGAGACGAGAGCTGTGAGACAGTCAGTAAACATTGTTTGTATATGTTTGTATCGTTCTCATCCCTAATCAATAGATATTGAATCTTTTGGTTACGCGTGTTCTTCTTGTTAACTTTGTTTGGTTTGCACCGTCACGGGGATTCCGCACCCGTTACCGTGTTTGTGATAAACAAGGATAGGTTTACGTTATCGATCCACCGGAAAAACGGGACCTACATGTATGTATGCATGCATGGATGGATGGATGGATGGATGTATGTGTTGATACATATTATGTGGACGCGACTTGGTTCGGTTCAACTCGGTTCGGTTCGACCCGGTTAGGTTCGGCTCAAGCCAGACGTCACGACATTCCTCCGTCGTGCGTCCCAGAGTTCGTCACGCGAAGCACGGAGAGCCGAGGATGTTTCCCGCTGCCACATCATCATGATGATGTCATGATGATGTCATCATGTTTGACTAAGTTGGCTAAACATCTCAAACCTTCAATCTGCATGTATTTTACGTATAGAAAGTTGTTGGGCCATTAACTTGGGCCTTTGACAAGCCAATTGCACAGGCCAAAGATCCTTCGATGAGCTCGTATCATAAACCTTCGATGGATGAGATCGAAGGATAACTCGAAGGATATGACATCCTTCGAAGCTTATGTGGATCCTTCGATGGATGCATGATCGAAAGATGATGTTTCGATCAGTAATTCTGATCCTTCGAGTTGACGTGCTGTGATAGATATAAATATCCATGTAGTGTGTGAGAACCGTAGGCAGAGAGAAACTAGAGAGAGAGTGTAGTGAGAGAAAGTTCCGGTGAGCTTTGTATTTGTCAAATATTGTACCGAAACTTTGTCGAAATCAATACACGTAACTGTTAATCGTTGATATCTTTACGTATTGTTCACTTTCTCGATCTCGGTTTGCATCTCCGGTTGGATTCCGCACAACCGGGTGTGTTCGATAACAAGGATTAGGCGACTAGATCCTCCTAGCCGGACCTACAAGTGGTATCAGAGCCTTGGCTCTTCTCCTTGTTAAAACCGAGTGTGTTCGGGTTGTTTTTCGGGTTTCAAAAGTTTATATTTTTCTGAAAATTCTGTCTAAAACCTCGAAAATTCTGGTATTTTGCTGAAAGTTCTTACAAAAACCATCTTATTTTTCATTTTCACATGTTAAACCTTGGTTTTTAGTGAAGTTTCGGGCAAAAACGGGTTTCGGAAAGTTGTCGGTTTGCCGAAAAATTCATATTTCTGGGCTGTGTTCTTCATATCTTCAAGCAAGCTTCAAAATGTTCTTGATAACATTCTTGTTTGATCTGCATTTGGATTTGAATTAAAGTGTTGGTGTGTTGGAAATTGCATCTTGTTTAAAATATTGTAAGACATCATAATTTGGTTGGTGATTTGGGAAAGAGTGAGCCGAAAGGTGTACTTTATGTCAGAAGGTTAGAAAGTCAATTGGATAACCACACAAGTGGATCGTACAAGGTCATCCACTCACACAAGTATTGGATAATCACACAAGAAGTTGGTCAGTCGCACAAGTAGCTGGGCTTCCATTTGGGCTTCTGATTACTATTTGGGCTGCTGATTTGGATTGCACAAGACACTTATCTAATCGTACAAGATTTGTTAAACACACATCATATTCAGTCGCACAAGAGATGGACTCACACAAGTTTTAATTCAGTCGCACTTGATTTGTAGTCGCACAAGAAAATTGGGCTTGCACAACAAAGATTGGGCTTCTGTTTCGTCAACATTTAAATTAACTTTGTTTCGTCGGATCTTTGTTTCGCGGGACTTTGTTTTATCAAGTTTAAAAAAAAATAAATAAATAAAAAATAAAAAATAAAAATAAAAAATAAAAACCGTTTCGCCAAGCACATTTTTATAAAATCTGTTTCGTAAAAGTTACAAAACAATTTCAGTTTCGTCAACAAAGCCAAAGTCTGTTTCGTGGGACTGTGTTTCGTCGAGACACTTGTAATTTTAAACAGAAGGTTTGAAGAAGGTGTTTAACTGTTTGTTTGAGGTGTGATTTTCAGGTTTTGTTATTTTTGATCAAAAATGAATCCAAGATGGAATACTCCGGTAAATACAGACATGTATGGAAATCCGCTTGATCCAGTTCCTCAACCAGCACCACAACAGCAACGACCTCTCAGACGAACTGATATGTTCGGAAATCCATTACATGTTCGATCTACCGGACCAACAGATCTGTACGGAAATCCGTTTCATAGCTTGTATGGCACTCCTCCTCCAACAACAGACATGTATGGAAATCCGCTTAATCCAGTCCCTCAACCAGTTCCTCAACCAGTTCCTCAACCAGTGCCTCAACAGCAAACCCAAAGGCCTCCTGTGACAACAGATCTACATGGCAATCCTATCCAAGCTCATGTTAAGCCAGCTCAGCATGGGAACCAGAACCCTTTCAGAAATCAAGGAGACCAGCAGAATCAGAACAGGAACAATGAGCGTACGTTGATACCTGTCAACAACCAAAGCCAAGCAGGACCATCAAATGCTAACCAGGCACTTGTGGTTCAAGTAAATGATTGCGGTGATTGGTCAATCCAGCTGAGTAGTGATGCTCCAGATGGAACAGCTTGTTTTGCTGAGATTGTCAAGGATTTAAATCACGCCAGTGGTGGAGAATCTTCCGCCAATAGTGATGAATCTTCTGAGGATGAAGACTCTTCTGGTTATAGTAGAAGTTCGGATGAAGAATCCTCGAGTTCAGGCAATGATCATTTGGATAACACATCAAGTGCGTCAGTTGATGCAAATGTTGATGAGCTTTTGGAGGAAGCTGCAGCAGAAAATCATAGGAGATCTATATTGGTGGATCAAGCTGCTTACTCTTCTTCTTCTCTCCATTCAGCCATTATGGCTAATGTCGACAGTTCATCAAGTCAGGTATGTGTCGATGAACCCACTTCTGTTAGTTGTGATAACTGTGATAGATTGAGTGGAAAATGTGCTGATTTAGAAGCAAACATGTCTGAGTTGCAAGCCAAACATGATGCTTTACAAGCTAGTTTGTTTGACTTGCAAGACAAACATGTTTCATTGAATGATAAGTGGTGTGAGTTGCAAAGCAAACACGAGGCTTTGCAAGAAAAGTATGATGTGACATTCATCCACAACCAGAAGTTAACCGTGGATCTTTCTAAGTGCACAGAAGCCAACATGTTTTATGAAAACCATGAAAAGGAATTTAAAACGATGATTGAGAAATTAAAGAAAGATAAAACAGAGCTGACAAAAATGGTTTCCAGAAAACAAACTGACATAAATTTGTATATCACACGTCTTGAGATAATGCAAAAGGAAATGGCTTGTGTTAAAACTGAAAGTGAGGCGATCCGACTCAAGTTAGACAGCTATTTAAGCTCTAGCTATGTGTTGGATCACATCATTGATGTACAGAAAGAGAAACGGGATGTCACATGCATAGGTTACAAGAAATGTCCACCACCTGTGAGACATAATTATGATGCCATGCCTGACGAGGAGGATAGAACTTTCTTTGAACCATCTGTTCCTCTAGACGTTAATGAATTTGCAACAGGACTCGGATACAAGAAGGAAGTATCATCAGATTCAGATGCGTCAGCAGATACATTTGTAACTGCTGAACTGAATCAGGATCCACCAGTTGTGATTGAGGATGCTGATTCTTCTGATGATGAATCTGATGATACTGATTCAGCAAAGTCTGATGCGGTGATCAAAGAAGAGGACATACCTCTTGAGAATCACATTCTTTGTGATCCACCTGCAAAACCGTCTGTGATTGCTACAGCCAAGTCTGTTGAATCCTCGTCTGGAAGCTGTGAAAGCGTGAACTTGCTTTACACATTGATTGGATCTGATAAAATATATTCAGACAAGGACTTCCCTATCAAAAATGTCAATCAATCTTTGATTGATAAAGTTTTCGAAGATTCTACCAGTAAGTTTTTGGGAAAGTCGAGCCCAGGAGTTGTAGTAACTCAGTGTGCTCCTATCCCAAAATCCGAAGTTAGAAAGAAATATGGGAATCAAAAATTGCAAAAACAAAACAATCAACGAAAGCAAAATCACGCTGCCCAAGGAAATGGAAAAGGCAAACAGAGCCAAAACAAGAAAAAGGACAAGAAGGTAAACTTTGTGAAATCAAAGGGAACGGACAAAATTGAAACGTTTGAAAACAAATCTAACTTAGATTTTGTTAAACAAGCAACAGTGTTGAAAAGAAATGAACTAAACTGTTCGAAACCTAGTACCTCGAGATCACAAAGTTCATCATCATCGGCAAGACGATCACATGATACTTCGGGGTTTGTTGAACGAAGATCATGTTTTGAATGTGGGACAATTGGTCATATAATTCGAAATTGTCCGTATCTTCATAAATTAAAAGCCAAAGAAGATGATCCCCGTGAACGAAATTACCGAAAGAGATTTGTTTCACCAAAACAGGACCCTCGTCTTGTTAAACAACAAGAAGTGAAACAGAGAAAGAAACAACGGAAAAATGTTGAAAAGGTTTTAAAACCGGACGTTGTCCAAACAAAATCTGTTGAATCAAATGTTAAACTTGAAAACCAAAAACAGATTTGGAAACCAAAATTGGAAATTGTTTCAGGGGGAGCTACATCAATTCCGAATCATCGGGAAATGGATGTCACAATCCTCGATGATGACGGACGACCCAAGTCTGTGAAGGCTTGGGTCCCCCTCTCCAACTAATCTCTGAATGAGTGTGTAGGATGTTCCAGGAGGAACTATTAATAGTCTTAGGATTGTTGATAATGGAGCGTCCATGCACAAGATCGGCGACATGCGGCTCCGAAATATTGTTACATTTAGGAGAATGTTGTTGCCCTTTGATGGAGAGAGGAGAAAAGAAGACAAAAATGTCTGATGAAAGAATGTTGTTGAATGAAGTTGAAAAATTCGACCAGATGAAATATGTGCCAAAATTGGTTGTTATGGTTTTTGATCGGGTCCCCAGGATAGATTCAATCAAAATGTACGCACCTGCAGCACGTTTGAAGTTCAAAATCAACAAGATGAACGTGCAGTGTGCATTTCTTCGCGGTGTGATTGAAGAAAATGTGTTGGTTGATCAAACCAACCGGGTGTGCGGATGCCTTGGCGTGGATTGAACAACCGCACACTACTTCTCAAAGAGAAAGACAAAGACCTTCGCTGGTACAATGTGGAAGACCAGCCGGACCCGGAGGTTTATGATCTTGTTGCTGTGAAGGGATTTCAGTAGCTACAAAATCGACTTTGAAATTCACACCGGGTGGATATCCAGTTTGGGAGAGCGCTCAGATTCCTGGCAATGCACGAAGCAGTTGCGGGATACGGTTTTTAAATTTCTAATCTCTCCTATACTTGTCGATATTTAAGCTGCTTTATAAATTGTTATCCTCTCGTAGCACTCCTTGACTTGACACGTTGATCTCGAATATCACCTCACACGTGATGGTTTCACTATGAAACTCATCAATGTTGTCATGGTCCACACCGATGACCAACGTGCCGACCTTTTTACCAAAGCTTTTGACAAATCAAGATTTGACTATTTATTATTGGTAAACGGCATTAAGGTCAAGCAAGAGTAAAACCAACATCGGAAAATCATTTTTTTTGTAAATATCTTTGTGTTTTAAATTTGTCTTAGTTTATTGATTTTAGGGGGAGTAAATCCAAAATTTGAAAATCCAAAAACATTGAAAAATTTCAAAAACACAAAAACAATAGAAAAACAAAAATGAGTTTCCTGGCGAGCAAAAGAGAAAATGATAGTACATCAGTGGTCTGTCTAAACCTCTTTAAATCTTAAATGAAAAAGCGATAAGCAGCTCTATATAAGATGTATCGGTAGGCTCACAATCATTTTAAAGTGTGCAGGGTGATATAAACCTTAAATTGACTGAAGACCAGGTGGGAACCATTCATTGGCATATGGTCTTAGTACCGAAATTTCGTTTGAGAGATTGCCGAGGTTCTGAGATATTCGGTCTTTATGCTGCTTATCATCTGGGTATCATGGTTGTATCTTTTTCCGAAAAATAACGGGGACGCAAGTCTAGATCTTCCATGATACTATACATACGTGTACATATTGCATTCGACCTCAATAAGTGATCAACAATCACATGTCCAAACAAATAAGTGATAATATATCACAGATTCTTTCCGGGTGTCAAGTTCGTCTCTTTGCTGTACGAAAGTACTGACCTGTTCACGGACTTGCTCCTGTGCCCTCATGCATATGAAAATCAAGTTCCTCATCAATAAGTGATTATATCACATAGGGCTTGTTTTCAAATCAAAATAAGTGAGAATCTCACATCATATACGGTCAAACAGATGATAATCGGTATACTCACCGGTAAGATGAATCCTCGTGCATACCTTGATACGGGAATGTGTCGTGATGTGGATGAACACCGGTCGGTAAGTATAAATCATACCTTAACGTATCCCCTCGCCATGATTACATCTGATAAGTTGAGCTTAAGTGGACAACAATACCGATAATTGTTATAGGATGCTTATCTTAATGTTAACTAACTCAACAACAAGAGCGTTTTGACATGACCGTACACTGATATGATTCTCTTACCCTCGAAACTCGCAAAAAGAATGTCTGTAAATATTTAATGCTTTCAGTTTCCGCATCTTTGTATATATTTATTTACTGCTTTCAGTCTTTACATTTGAAAAATTCAAAATACCAAAAAGATTTTATTTCTATTTTATTTTCGATCGTACGATGTTGGAACTCGAGTCTTCGTTACCTGAAACCTGAACGAAAACCGAAAATGACTAAATCTTCATAAACGGTCGTAATTTGCAAAGTTTTGAAAGTTAAAATTGAAATTGATAAAATATTTTAAACTTTCAAACTGTCGGACGGTGTTTGTTTAAACAATGGTCACATGTGTGTCGTTTGTTTACTATATTCCAAGCAGTTGTTCTCATTACGCGTTTAGATTTCTCGCATGTGCAGATTCTAAAGGCAAGGAGAACATGGTCGATGACAAGCTTCGGAATGAAGACACAACGTGAAGGCACTCAAGTGATGAAGATGATCGAGTTGCCGCTGACCATCATCAACACCACAAGGATCTCAATTCATAAAGAACAAGTATTTCACGAGCATAACTCAAGGGGGAGCTTATGTTAAGGGGGAGTTTGTCAACACACTTCCTACATAAAACGGGGAGTTTGTTGGTACACTTTCTGCTTTCAAGACGTGAAGACTTTGAAGATCCTCCGACATTGAAGATATGGAAGTTGAACCTCACGAGTAGCGTCCAAGGGGGAGTTTGTTGATACATATTATGTGGACGCGACTTGGTTCGGTTCAACTCGGTTCGGTTCGACCCGGTTAGGTTCGGCTCAAGCCAGACGTCACGACATTCCTCCGTCGTGCGTCCCAGAGTTCGTCACGCGAAGCACGGAGAGCCGAGGATGTTTCCCGCTGCCACATCATCATGACATCATCATGATGATGTCATGATGATGTCATCATGTTTGACTAAGTTGGCTAAACATCTCAAACCTTCAATCTGCATGTATTTTACGTATAGAAAGTTGTTGGGCCATTAACTTGGGCCTTTGACAAGCCAATTGCACAGGCCAAAGATCCTTCGATGAGCTCGTATCATAAACCTTCGATGGATGAGATCGAAGGATAACTCGAAGGATATGACATCCTTCGAAGCTTATGTGGATCCTTCGATGGATGCATGATCGAAAGATGATGTTTCGATCAGTAATTCTGATCCTTCGAGTTGACGTGCTGTGATAGATATAAATATCCATGTAGTGTGTGAGAACCGTAGGCAGAGAGAAACTAGAGAGAGAGTGTAGTGAGAGAAAGTTCCGGTGAGCTTTGTATTTGTCAAATATTGTACCGAAACTTTGTCGAAATCAATACACGTAACTGTTAATCGTTGATATCTTTACGTATTGTTCACTTTCTCGATCTCGGTTTGCATCTCCGGTTGGATTCCGCACAACCGGGTGTGTTCGATAACAAGGATTAGGCGACTAGATCCTCCTAGCCGGACCTACAGTATGCGTATGGATGTATGCGTGTATGTGAGAGAGTGAGGAGTCCCACCTTCTCGTCCGGCATGAAGTCCGGAATTCCAGACCTTGGTTTAAATTTCAACACCGAACGCCACACCAACAGGCCACAATGAGGTAAATTATGATTTTCTTGTCCGAAACTTGATGGTTAGATCTAGACTAGGATTTTTTTTTACATATTGTATGTGCTCTCGGTATACACCTATATCCGTGTTACATTAAAGAAACGAACTTGTAGTCCTTTTCTACTTATAGTCCTTTTTGTTTTTATAGATGTTAAAAGGTTTTCTCTTTTGGAATTATTTTTAAAATGGAAAACCACAAAAACTCTAACCGACTCTTTTGATCAAACAAGATATTAGAGGCGAACAATGAACTGTCGATTACGGTTCTTTTGGCACAGTTAGAGTTTATCGCGAATAAATTTTCCATTTATTCAGACTTTACCAACACTTCGTAGTGTTGCTTAATCAGAATTTAGCAACGTTTTTAGTGTCGCTAAGTTAACAAAACTTAAATGGTTAAAAGCAGATTACTTTTTACTCTTCAAACATGGAATGTATTAATGTTATAACACTAATTATAATTTGTATAGATGTAGAGATATAGACACATGAGTAGGTGGATACTACTAATTAAAATACTATGTAAAAAATCAAGAAGCATAGTTTTTAATTGTAAACTAATTAAAAAAGTACAATTAATTAAATTAATGAATATACAAGTTAGCATTATGAACATTACGAATATACATGAGTGTAAGATTAATTAGCATTATGAACATGTTTAATTAGTTGTAGTTTGTACAACTTGTATTGTGTCAAGAACGGGACTCCTAGCTGGTTGAGTACTAGAAAACCCTTCATCGTGTGAGAAAATTCCTGCTTCTTGATGGAACACACTAATTGCTTCTTGATGGAACACACTAATTGCTGGACTATTATTATTATTATTGTTGTTAGATTCCACAATTGTTGCTTCTGGGACTGATGTTTTGGGTTCATCATCCCGAAACACATCAAATGTTTTTGCAATAAGAACAAGCTTTTGGCTAACTGAATGATCTTGTGACACCAATATATCTCTATTTTGATACAAAAACCTGAAGAAGAAAATCAGGAGAGCCGAGGTTGACGATAACCCGGCAATGAGGAAAACTCCCTTGAAGCTATCGAGCCTGAGCCCATCAGTGTTCATTTGAGGTTCCTTAGGCTGATCACAACTGGCGTCTTCTCTAAACCAGTGGTTGGTTATGTTCATCATTTGCTTCTCTGTCACTTGCAGGATTGCCTTTGAAACATCATGGACCAGAGGGGACCCTACTGGAAATGCCTGTATATAGACACAATACAATCATTGTAGCGATCAAACATCCCATGCTTAATGAATCAAGAGTACAAGGAAACAGTTTTTCTGATTATATCTTTGAATAAAAGATCATACATACACCCCATTAGGTTCGATACTTTTGGTGGTTTTATATATGAAATGAAATGTCGCGTCTCTTCCACACAAACCGTTCTAACGTTTAACTGCTGTAACACACCGCTTCCTCTTTTTGACCTACTTCTAACCTACGACACAATGTATGCGCTGGACATACTCAGCCATGCATAACATACCAATACAAATACAAATCGTCTTGACCCATATAAATACTTAAATGGTCTTGACCCATAAACAATAAACATAAAACATAAATGCAGCCCAATGATAAAAGATTATGATTAAAAGATTAGATCTTCAACAATCATTGTCATTTTTCAAAAATTAACCACTACTAAAAACAAATCTGAAGACTTTCAAAGACAACTACTAATTTAAAAAATAATTAAAAACGTAACACAATATCTTATCTGAAATCTTTATCTTTAGCGTCGAAGCTAGGGATGAGCAAAATGGACCCGGTACCGGTACCGAACCGGTACCGAACCGGTACCGGTACCGAATTTACCGAACCGGGTACCTTTTCGGTACCGATTCGGTACCGACTTTTGACATTTTCGGTACCGGTTCGGTTCCGGTCCGGTACGGTACCGGTTCGGTACCGGTATTTACCGGTTTTTACCCTCAAATACCGGTACCGAACCGGTACCGGTACCGAACCGGTACCGGTACCGAACCGGTACCGGTACCGAACCGGTACCGGTACCGAACCGGTACCGAACCGGGTATATTCGGTACCGGTACCGAACCGTACCGAACCGGGTATATTCGGTACCGGTACCGGTACCCACTTTCAAGGATTTTCGGTTCCGGTTCTTTCGGTACCGGTACCGGTTCGGTACCGGACGGTACCGAGCTCATCCCTAGTCGAAGCTCATTACCGACAATAATTATAAAATTTCTTTAACTCTTTTACTAAAGTTTCTCCTACACGCCGGTAACTTACTTACGAACAACAAACAAATATAAGTTTTTTTTTCTTTTTATTTGGCCCTTCTTGGTCCATCGTAGATCCGTAGTTGATTTTTCTACGGATATGATATTGGTACACTAGAAGTGATACGGTCGTATCACTTTTTTTCTCTTACCAACATGCCAAGTATATATCATTTTTCAACCAACAAATAAATGACTTATTTGATAGTAGTATGACCAATATGACTCGTATCACTTTTTTGGACATTGGCCTATCCTCGTTGAGCTGTCTGTAATCATCGATGGATACATCCTCGGTAACCACTGATGGACTTAGCTGAAACTTAATCTTACAAAACCGATAAAAGGAATGGAATGGAATGAAACTTACAAAACCAAAGCCTGCAGTTTTGTGGATGGGACCTGTCATGGTATACATGTTACAGTATTTAGCCACAAAAACCCTAATATAAGGGAGCTCTTCCATAATCGCAGAAACTCCTCCGTTTTGACTTCCTAATTCAAGGGCATCGTGGTACTCCTCAAACGATCTGTAGCTTTTCAACTGGGTATCATTAAAACCCATATCTTTCAACATATCCCTAACAAAAGAACCCTCTTGGTATCCTACTGATTCTCCCTTTCTCTTGATCTCACTGATGCCAATATAAGTCGGCCGAAGCTGTTGTACCGTTAACATTGATGTCAAGCTCGCGGTGTAGCTCGAGGTTAGCACTAGCACCACAAACACCCACACGATCACCACAAATCTCGATAAGTTGCTTATCAACTTCTCTCCTACATAAATCCATAATCAAATTAGTAAAACTTGAATCCGTGTGTGTATCTATATGTGTACAAAAGACTAAGTTATTACTAGAACCGAAAGAAAAACTTAAATTGTTTATTCATTAAATGGTTCATAATTTAAAAACTTTTTCTTCTTACATAAATGTGTATGCTATACATACAAAAATACCATTAAACTAATTTGTTCATATCTTTTTAATACAAAGTATAAACCATATAACGTAAATAGACACTTACTATGTGCATAAACAAGTGTGGAGAAGGAAAACCACAAGAGCATTCCCAGTTGTTTATGAGGGGGGCCTCGGAACTCTCCGTTTACGCGATGCTCGATAACCCATACTACGAGCCCGATGTATATGAAAAATGCACCAATTGTTAACCAAAGCTCGTTCTCTAAGGGTTTCAAGAAGATCCATGCACTCTTTCTCTCATCTCTGATTGGAACAACCAATGAAACACCGGCCTCTGTGTATGGCAATGTGAAAGCCACTCTATCCAAACGGTCTGCAAGTATTGTAATGTCTCCGACAATCGCATCGTATCCCTGTTACATCATTGAAACATTATACCCCAACAATATTTATTCCACGAGTTCTAACAAGTTTTTTTTTTTTTTTTTTTTTTTTTTAATTTATAGGTGGTTTAGAGGTTTTATAAGGTTTCTAGGAGTTTTTTTGAAAATGTTGACAATTAGGTTAGGTAGCAAACTCATGTAATTTTGCTGAGGTGGCAAGCGAGCTCCTCGAATCTAATCGGAGAGCCACAAGAGCTATTGTTGGCTAGAGTTTGCTATGTTTTTCCTTATTCAAGTTCGCTTGTCAGGAATTTGCTGCCTCTTTGTCAAACATGTTTCAAAAAACCTCTAGAACCGCTAATGAAGTCTCTAGACCACCTAGAAATAACAAAAGATGATTCTAAAATCATATGCAAATTATGTGTCTGATTTGATTACCCCAATAGAGAGATTGAAAACAAGATCATCATAGCTTCCAGCAGGTTTCTTGCCATCAGAAGTAACAAAAGGTACAAATTCAATTTTAAGAGCATATGGCAACGCGTTAACAACCGCGTTAAAAACATCAACACAGAAACCGGTCATGGTAACCTGACCCCTGACCGGTTTCTGGGTCGATGTCTGCATCGATAAACTGATCAAGCCCCCCGACTCGAACCGCAACTCTTAACATGTTCTTGTTGCTGACCGGGATCTCCCAGCCTTTAGGGATAACATGACTTACACCGGGCCATGTAACCGGCTTAAGACCCTTTGTATTATTGCTTAACTTCTTTGAGATCCCATCAATTTCCGGGCTCCAAAACCCGATTGTGTTCTCCCCACTACCGATTATGTTCACTATTTCGTACACCGACGATTGTAACTGCCCGTTGATCATGTTGAAGTCGCCACTAAGCCCGTCAAGTCTAAAGTTTCGGATCGATGAAAGGAGCCTTGTTCCCATATTTAAGGCTCCAGTGCCATCAGAGTCCCCTTTTTCTTTCTGGATCTTCTCTAGCGCCATTGCTAGACCAAAAACAGTATCATACAACCTTATTCCAGACATGTCAAGCTCTGTCACGTCATCCTCCGGATACCGACTCCAGAACTCCCTTTTCCATCTTCTCTTAAAGTCGAATAACTCACCCGAATTCGGGATATACGACTTCACACCAATCACTCCTTGCATCATGTCATCTTTATGATACAAATAATGCAAATGACTAGTGAGACCTCCAGTTATAATCCAAACATACCCTTCATCCATCATTCCAACATCATTCACTTTCTTGAAAAACCGAGAAGCCAAATCAGGTAACGCGTGCACCACGAACACCCGAGTCTGCATTGTCTTGAGCTTGTAAAGTTCTGCAAGGATCCAATCGTCCGAAACAGAAGGATATATAACAGTTTGGTACGTGACTTTGGTACCAATGTTCATCATGGCATCAGATAAATAAGGAACGAGACCTCTCCCATACTCACCATCTTCATACACAAACACAACCTCACTCCAACTAAAGTGTTTGATCAGTTCTGTAATCGGTTTTAGCTGTAATGTCGAATTGTGTGCAGACCGGACGAAGTAAACGTTGTTGTTTGGTGAGAGTGATGGGCTTGCTGCTTGTGAAATAACTGGAACCTTTTCTTTGTTACCAAGATCAATAACAAAGTCTGCTTGTGAGGATGTCATGGGTCCAATAACCGCCGTGACTTGAACGTTTTTCATGAGGTCAAGTGCTGCAGATGCTGCTTGAACGTTGCTGTGTTTCGAATCGCGATAGTATGGGCGGATGACCGTGGTGTAGTTGTTGTGTTTTTTATAGAAATCGCTTATCGCCATTGATATGCAAGTTTTGCTCATCTTACCAGGGCTGGTATCCATATCTAGAATCACTCCGATTCCTACTTCTATGTTTGGGTTGCCATTATTTAGTGCACATAATAAGCTCATCACCATAACAAAGATTGTAAGGGTTGGAGACATGAAACTTGATGGAATGAAAGAGAGAGAGAGACCGGTGTTGACCTTGATTTTTTAAGGAATAAAGTTACATGTTATTAAGTATATAAATTAATGTTATAAACTTATAATATGACCACTTCATCGCAATCAGTCAAACATTGATTGGGTCTACTTCATGTGAACCACTTGTTTGTGTGACGACAAGACTTTTCATGCAACCTACTTCAAAGACCAAGAATCCAAGAATATACGCTCATAATTAGACCATTGGGTATGGGGGAGGATAGTCTCCAAAGGACTACCCGCTACGTAGGCGCCACGTAATCACGGGAGGAGGATAGTCTCTTTGTGGACTACCCAAGGGTGTGGGGACTAGCCAAGACTACCCCACCATTAATAATATATTAATATATATATATAAAGGATGAGAGAGAACAAAGATGGGAGACCCACCAGCTGCCCCGTCTCCGGCGTCACTTATCCGACGGAAGTGCCGAGGACGGCCCCAAGGGGGCGGTGTGGGACTGGCCTAAGGGGGGAGACGGACCTTTCACGTGCCCCATACCGAAAGGCCTTAGAAAGTTCTAATGGCACGTAAGTAAAGAATCAGATGCATGTCTAATTTATTCTTCATTAATACTTTCATGTGATATTTCTTAGGATACTCGTGACCCTTTCATTTAGGACCATGATTTGGGCCGGATATATACTATAAGTTATTCAAGTTACTGTTGATGCAGATTTTGTGTCCGATGCTTGTCGAATAGATTAGTTTTATTTTACGCTGAATTTGTAATAGTTAGTGAAACGGTCTATCGAACGTGTATAGACCCGCTCGTTTGAAGTGGTCAAACGAGAGGGTTATTCGGTTGACCGTGTGTGTTTGCAAGACAAGGGGTGTGACTATAAATAGAAAACCCTTGCCATTTGCAACACTTGGAGTTTTTAGGAGGTTTGAGACCTCACCGGGAGAGATCACCACTTGGTCTCTCCCCGGATGTATACTTCTTTGGTATTGGTTCGGTTATCATGTAATCGGGCCGATTTGTAATGTTTTACTACCGGATTAATACAAAGTTGTTTGTTTATCATCTCTAATCTCTCCCGTCTTGAACCGATCTCACACGAATCATGGTTTCGGTCCCGAAACTCGGTCCTACAATTGTAGGTCCCTCGGAGGTTGAGGTTAAACCTATTCCTTGTTATGTCTAACACACTAGCGAGTGCGGAATCCAAGCTAGCATGCAAACCGAGATAGAACAAGCACAAACACAACACACAATCTTCACCGATTAACACCACTTGTATTAATACGAAGAAAGGTTCGGTTACAAGCACAAGGTTTACAAATCTATTCTGCAAACTCTCTCTAACTCGTGTGTGTGTTCTGAACAGAATGCTCTGTGTGTTCTCTCTATGTGTTCTCCTGTTTCTGTCTCTTGCACTCTTAAAATGAAGTGAACACACTACATGGGTATTTATACCCAACACAGCACGTCTGGTCGAAGGATCAGATAGACTCATCGAAGGATCATCTATCGACCAGAAACCTATCGAAGGATCAACATGTACCTCGAAGGATGACATCTTTCGAGGTCCATCAACATCCATCGAAGGTTTATCTTTCGAGCTCATCGAAGGATATAAACAATCCTTCGATGACTCATCCTTCGACACACACATCTTACAAACAACGTGCTGACTGTTTGGTCAAGTCAAACCAGGAGGATGGTTGACTTGGTCAAACTTACATCAACCTAAGATCAAAGACATCGTTTTGTATCATGACAAAATACAGACAAAGTACAGACACAAGTGCACCAACAAACTCCCCCTTGGCTGTAGCTTTGTCTCGATCTTCGTGTCTTCAAGTCTTCGACGTTCTTTCAAGTCTTCAATGTCGGAGGATCTTTAAAATCTTCACGTCTTGAAAGCAGAAAGTGTACCAACAAACTCCCCGTTTCAAGTAGGAAGTGTGTTGACAAACTCTCCCTTAACATAAGCTCCCCCTTGAGTTATGCTCGTGAAATACTTGTTCTTTATGAATTGAGATCCTTGTGGTGTTGATGATGGTCAGCGGCGGCTCGATCATCTTCATCACTTGAGTGCCTTCACGTCGTGTCTTCATTCCGAAGCTTGTCATCGACCATGTTCTCCTTGCCTTTAGAATCTGCACATGCAAGAAATCTAAACGCGTAATGAGAACAACTGCCTGGAATATCATAAGCAAACGACACACATGTGACCATTGTTCAATCAAACACCGTCCGACAGTTTGAAAGTTTAGAAAATTTGTCAATTTTAGTCTTTAACTTTCAAAACTTGCAAATTTCGACCGTTTATGAAGATTTAGTCGTTTTGGTTTTCAATCAGGTTTCAGGTAACGAAGACTCGAGTTCCAACATCGTACGATCGAAAATAAAATAGAAATAAAATCTTTTTGGCTTTTATAAAGTTTATATTAAAACACACCTAAAATCTTTTTGGATTTTTTTGAATATTTCAAATGTAAAGACTGAAAGCAGTAAATAAATATATACAAAGATGCAGAAACTGAAAGCATTAAATAAATATTTGCAGACATTCTTTTTGCGAGTTTCGAGGGTAAGAGAATCATATCAGTGTACGGTCATGCCAAAACGCTCTTGTTGTTCAGTTAGTTAACATTTAGATAAGCATCCTATAACAATTATCGGTATTGTTGTCCACATAAGCTCAACTTATCAGATGTAATCATGTTTAGGGGATACGTTAAGGTATGATTTATACTTACCGACCGGTGTTCATCCACATCACGACACATTCCCGTATCAAGGTATGCACGAGGGTTCATCTTACCGGTGAGTATACCGATTATCATCTGTTTGACCGTATATGATGTGAGATTCTCACTTATTTTGATTGAAAACAAGCCCTATGTGATAGAATCACTTATTAATGAGGAACTTGATTTTCGATGCATGAGGGCACAAGAGCAAGTCCGTGAACAGGTCAGTACTTTCGTACAACAGAGAGACGAACTTGACTCCCGGATAAATGTGATATATTATCACTTATTTGTTTGGACATGTGATTGTTGATCACTTATTGAGGTCGAATGCAGTATGTACACGTATGTATAGTATCATGGAAGATCTAGACTTGCGTCCCCGTTATTTTTCGGTAAAAGATACAACCATGATACCCAGATGATAAGCAGCATAAAGACCGAATATCTCAGAACCTCGGCAATCTCTCAAACGAAATTTCGGTACTAAGACCATATGCCAATGAATGGTTCCCACCTGGTCTTCAGTCGATTTAAGTTTATATCACCCTGCACACTTTAAAATGATTGTGAGCCTACCGATACATCTTATATAGAGCTGCTTATCGTTTTTCATTTAAGGTTTAAAGAGGTTTGGACAGACCACTGATGTACTATCATTTTCTCTTTTGCTCGCCAGGAAACTCATTTTTGCTTTTCTATTGTTTTTGTGTTTTTGAAATTTTTCGATGTTTTTGGATTTTCAAATTTTTGGATTTACTCCCCCTAAAATCAATAAACTAAGACAAATTTAACACACAAAGGTATTTACAAAAAATGATTTTCCGATGTTGGTTTTACTCTTGCTTGACCTTAATGCCGTTTACCAATAATAAAAAGTCAAATCTTGATTTGTCAAATGCTTTGGTAAAAAGGTCGGCACGTTGGTCATCGGTGTGGACCTTAACAACATCGATTAGCCTTTTCTCAAAGCAATCACGTATGAAGTGATATTTGATTTCGATGTGTTTGGTCTTTGAATGCTGCACAGGATTTCTAGTGATCTGTAATGCAGCAGAATTATCAACGTAAATAGGAGTAGTTAGGAATTCAAAACCGTAGTCGCGCATTTGTTGTTGGATCCATAGGACTTGGGAGCAACAACTTGAGGCAGCAATGTATTCAGCTTCGCATGTTGATGTAGCGACACAAGTCTGCTTCTTGCACTGCCATGTGACTAGGCGATTTCCCAAAAACTGACATCCAGCCGTTGTGGATTTGCCGTCGATTTTGCATCCGCCAAAATCAGAATCACTGAATGCGATCAAGTCAAAGTTATTATCCCTAGGGTACCATAGACCGGTGTCAGGGTAACCCTTCAAATAACGAAAAATCCTTTTTACAGCTGCAAGATGTGAGGACTTCGGGTTCACTTGATATCTGGCAGGCAGGCATGTTGGGTACATTATATCTGGTCTTGATGCTGTGAGGTACATAAGAGATCCGATCATCGCGCGGTAGTATGAGGGGTTAACAGCTTCACCCTTCAAGTCTGGAGTAATTCCGTGATTTTGCGGCAATGGGGTACCGATGGGCGTTGCATCAGACATCTGGAACCGGCTCAAGATGTCACCAACATATTTAGTCTGATGGATGAATATCCCAGACTCGGTTTGTTGTACTTGTAGGCCCAAAAAGAAAGTCATTTCCCCCATAGCACTCATCTCGAATTTATCCTGCATTACACGCTCGAAATCCCTACACAAAACATCATTAGTAGAACCAAATATAATATCATCAACGTATACCTGTACCAATAGAAGATCTCCATCTTGTTCTTTGATGAAAAGAGTACAATCGATAAGACCTCTGCGAAAACCATTCTCCAGCAAATAATTAGATAAGGTTGCATACCAAGCTCGCGGCGCTTGATGTAGACCATATAGAGTTTTGTTGAGCAACCAAACCCGATTGGGATGGATATGATCTTCAAAACCTGGAGGCTGTTCGACGTACACCTCTTCTTCCACCACACCATGTAAGAATGCAGTTTTGACGTCCATCTGGTATACCTTGAAACCTTTGAATGAGGCATAAGCCAGAAAGATCCGAATTGCTTCTAGACGTGCAACAGGTGCATACACTTCGTTGTAGTCGATCCCTTCAATATGACGAAAACCTTGAACGACTAGCCTTGCTTTGTTTCGAATAACGACTCCACGGTCATCCTTTTTGCATTTAAACACCCAACGGGTACCAATCTTCTTGTAACCAGCAGGTTTCTCTACGAGTTTCCAGACACCAAGCTTCTGGAATTGTTGGAGTTCTTCCTGCATCGCTTCAACCCATGAGCTATCTTTCAAAGCTTCTTTCCAAGTTCTTGGCTCTTCCTGTGAGACATAACACGCGAAGGACCAATCATTTTGTTGACCAGATTCTCTAATAGATGCATACAAGCCTGCATTGTTGTTGTTTCGCAACATGTTTCTTGTTTGAACGCCACTTTGTACATTTCCGAGGATGTTTTGTTGAGGATGGGTATTGTGAATCCTTGTTTCTGGATTATCTTGAACTGGAATATTTGTACCCAGATTGTTGAGATTGAGATCAACAACCAATTCAATGCCCGGAATTGATGAAGAGGATGATGCAGTAGCTTCATCTGTTCTAGGGACATCCACTGGAGGTGTACCTTCTGAAGTACCATGTACTGCTGTTTTTGGAGCTTCTTGATCTGCATCTAGAAATTCATCATCCTCTGAAGATTCGTTCAATTCGGTAGCATCGTGAAAATCCTCATTATCGAGAGCATTATTATTCACTGAAGATGGTTCTTGATTGACAATAATGGGACGAACCAACGGTGAATCTGTTGCGTTGTCACTCTCGAAAAACATCCTTGCCGCAGCATTTTCTTCAACGGCTTCAACATTGATCGAATTGAAAAAGTCATCGTACTCAAACATCCAAGGCTGACCAGGATTTCTAACTGGCAAAGTGTGCCTTTGTACTCTGACTTCAGACCATTCCTCGACCCTTTTAGTCTCTAGATTCCAGACTCTTAAGTTCGGGGTGGAATACCCAAGAAAGTATCCATCAATTGCTCTTGCCCCAAACTTTCCATTAGGATCGATTATTGTGCATGGAGCTCCAAACGGTTCAAGATATGACAAATCTGGTTTCCGTTTGTTAATAAGCTCAAAGCAGGTCTTGTTGTGCCTTTTGACTATGAGGACTCGGTTCAACGTGTAACATGCAGAGGACACAGCTTCAGTCCAGAATGGAATGGGCAACTGCGATTCTACCAACATAGTCCTAGCAGTCTCGATCAATGTGCGGTTTTTACGTTCAGCGACGCCATTCTGTTGAGGAGTGTAAGCTGCACTAAATTCGTGAAGAATACCTTTTGAAGTGCAAAACTCCGCCATGGCATGATTTTTGAATTCAGTACCATTGTCGCTACGTATCCGCCTAACTTTCAAGTTATATAGATTCTCAATCTGAATGATCAAGTTTTTGATAATACCGAAAGTTTCGCTCTTGTGTGCCATGAACGCCACCCAAGAAAATCTTTCGAAATCATTGTTCGAAACTCAACAGTGATCTTTCGAACACTGTTGATCCTTCGAACAAGTATTGATCCTTCGATCCTTGTCTGTTTAAGTTTAACAAGTTTGTGTTGTTCAGGTCTTTCGATCTCAGATCCTTCGGCTGGTGTAACAATTTTTCTTGATCAAATATGAATTCGATGTGGGGTGTTCCGATAAATACAGAAATGTATTTTGGTACTCCGGCTCCGGATTCGGGAAAGCATACAAATACCAGATTATCTCCTGCATGGGCCGAATCTCCCGCACCGGTATCTTCTCAAGCTAATGCAGTTTCTACCGGTCAATGGGCTTTCGTATCAAATCAAACTCCAAGTATTCAAAGCATTCTCTTAAGCGAGAGTGAAACGGGAAGTTTGAATAGGCCTCCAAAGTTGATGCACTTAAGTGAATATCCGGGATGGTTTGGTAGATTTCATACATACGTCCTTGGTCAAAATACAGAATTGTGGTTGCGTTTCATCACAAATTTTGATGAAACAATAGAGGTTGCCGCTTCATCTGATGTTACGTTTGCCGATCTTACGGAAGATCAGAAGAAGGTCCATGACTTAGAAAAGAAAGCGTATGCCATTCTTACTCAGGCGTTAAGCAAAGATATTTATCATCAATTTGTCAGTTTCAAGACAACGAAGAAGTTGTGGGACGCATTGAAGATAAGGGGCGTAGGAAATGAAGCGACACGTCAATTGAGAAAAGATCTGCTAAAGAAAGAGTTTGATGGTTTTACTTGTATGGAGAATGAATCTTTAGGAGATTTGACAAGTCGATTTAATCATTTGCTGACTGAATTGGCAAATATTGGGGTTGTAACAACTTCAGCAGAGGTAGTGAAAAAGTTTGCAGATGCACTGCCACCTCAATGGAGTACTTTCTTGGAAATCATGAAGTACAATGGCACTTTAGCTACAACAAGCTTCAATGACTTTGCTCAACTCCTGGAAAACAAGAATCAGGAAGAAACTCTCAAGGCGAAAAGAGTTCCAGTGCCACAAAATCCTGATATGTATTTTGGAACTTCTAGCACTTCTACAAAACCTTCTTCACACGCTCCAATTCAAACAGCGTTTGTGTCTAGCACTAGCTTGTATGGCACTCCTCCTCCAACAACAGACATGTATGGAAATCCGCTTGAACCAGTTCCTCAACAGCAACAGCAAAGCCAACGACCTCTCAGACCAACTGATATGTTCGGAAATCCATTACCTGTTCGATCTACCGGACCAACAGATGTATATGGGAATCCACTTCCTCCTCAATAGCAAGCATGTTATGGAAGCACATCATCTGCTGGTCAGCAATCAAAGCCAAATACAGTACGGCTCGACACCTCAAGCTTTTCTAAAGTCAGTGTGGAAGTAGCAAAGGAACACATGGAGCTGCTAAACACTTTGGTGAGCGCATACTGTGGATTAGTGGAAGGTCAGATTGGTAACATTAATCTGACACAAGAAGACTATCAGCAGATCGATAAAGAGGAGATGGAGATGATGGACATCAAGTGGGCCTTTGCCAGTGCTGTTAGGCGAGCAAAGGATTTCATGGAAAGAACCGGCAGAACCAGCTTGGAAAGCAAGAAAGACACCAAGTATGGGTTTGATAAGCAGGCGGTTAAGTGTTTCAATTGTGGTGAACGTGGTCATTTCAAACGTGAATGTACGAGGCCATCTCAACACGGGAACCAAAATCCTTTCAGAGGTCAAGGCAACAGGGCAAATCAGAACCAAGTAAGGAACAATGAGCGCACATTGGTGCCTGTCAACAACCAGAGTCAAGCAGGACCATCTAATGCCAACCAGGCACTTGTGGTTCAAGCAGATGAAGGTTGTGATTGGTCAATTCAGTTGGGAAATGATGCTCCAGATGGAACAGCTTGTTTTGCTGAAGTTGTCAAGGATCTTAAACACGCCAGTGGTGGAGAATCTTCCACCAATGGTAGTGAATCTTCTGAAGATGAAGACAGCTCCGGTTATAGTGGAAGTTCAGATGAGGAGTCCTCGAGTTCAGGGAATGATCAGGGAGATGACACATCAACTGCATCAGTTAATGCAGATATTGATGAGCTATTGGAAGAAGCTGCAGCAGGAATTCAAAGAAGATCTATTTTGGTGGATCAAGCTGCTTATTCTTCGTCTTCTCTCCATTCAGCCTTTATGGCTAATGTCGACAGTTCATCAAGTCAGGTATGTGTCGATGAACCCATTGCTGTTAATTGTGAGAACTGTGATAGTTTAAATGTTAAATGTGCTGATTTAGAGGCAAACGTGTCTGAGTTGCAAGGCAAACATGATGATTTACAAGCTAGTTTGTTTGACTTGCAAGACAAACATGTTTCTTTGAATGATAAGTGGTGTGAATTGCAAAGCAAACACGAGGCTTTGCAAGAGAAATATGATGTGACATTCATTCACAATCAGAAATTGACCGTTGATCTTTCGAAGTGCACTGAAGCCAACATGTTTTATGAAAACCATGAAAAGGAGTTTAAATCGGTAATTGAAAAATTAAAGAAAGATAAAACCGGGTTAACTAAAATGGTTTCCAGAAAACAAACTGACATTAATTTGTATATAACTCGCCTTGAGGTAATGCAAAAGGAAATGGCTTGTGTCAAAACTGAAAGTGAGGCGATCCAACTTAAGCTAGACAGTTATTTGAGCTCTAGCTATGTGTTGGATCACATCATTGACGTACAGAAAGAGAAACGGGATGTCACATGCATTGGATACAAGAAATGTCCACCACCTGTGAGACACAATTATGATGCAATGCCTGACGAAGAGGATAGAACTTTCTTTGAACCATCTGTTCCTCTAGATGTTAATGAATTTACAGCAGGACTCGGATACAAGAAAGAAGTATCATCAGATTCGGATGTGTCAGCAGATACATGTGTGTCTTCTGCTGAACAGAATCAGGATTCTCCAGTTGTTGTTGAGGATGCTGATTCTTCTAATGATGAATCTGATGATACTGATTCAGCAAAGTCTGATGCAGTGATAAATGAAGAGGACATACCTCTTGAGAATCATATTCTGTGTGATCCTCCTGCAAAACCCGCTAAGCCTGTTGCAATCGAGTCCTTGTCTGCACAAGAGTCGGAGAGTGTGGATTTGCTGTACACTCTTGTTGGTGATGATAAAATTTATTCAGACAAAGATTTTCCGATTAAGAATGTAAATCAATCTTTAATCAGTAAAGTTTTTGAAAATTCAACAAGTAAGTTTTTGGGAAAGACAGGACCACATGTTACAGTAACACAGTGTCCTCCTATTCCAAAGGCTGAAGTTAGAAAACAATATGGAAATCAGAAATTACCAACAGTACAAAAACAGCAAAATCATACCAAGCCAAAAGGAAAAGCATCGACTCAAAGTCAAAAGAAGCCGAATCAGAAGAAGAACAAAAATGTGAACTTTGTGAAATCCAAGGGAACGGACAAAATTGCAACATTTGAAAATCAATCTAACTTAGATTTTGTCAAGAAAGCAACAGTGATGAAAAGGAATGAACCAAATAGTTCAAAACCTAGTACCTCGGGATCACAAAGTTCATCATCGGCAAGACGATCACATGAGACTTCGGGGTTTGTTGAACGAAGATCATGTTTTGAATGTGGTACAATTGGGCATATCATTCAAAATTGCCCGTATCTTCATAAGTTGAAAGCAAAGGATGATGATCCCCGTGAACGCAATCACCAAAAGCGATCTGTTTCTGTAAAACAAGATCCCCGACTTGTAAGAGAAAGGGAAAAGAAACAGAAACGCCAACAAGTCAAGGTGATTGAAAAGGCATTTAAAACTGATGTGGTTCAAAAACAATCTGTTTCAGTTAAGCCAGAAAACTCAAAACTTTCTAAAACTTCAAACAATCATGAAGTTAAATTTTCAAACAATCAAACTGGTAAAACTCAACAGACCTGGAAACCAAAATCTGTTATTGAATCAGGGGGACCATCACAGTTTTCAAATCATCAAAGAATAGAAGTTATTGTTGTTGATGAAAATGGAAGACCCAAGACCACAATGGCTTGGGTCCCCATCTCCAACTAATCAAGTGAGTTCATGTGCAGGGTGTTCCAGGAGGAACTATCACTAGTCATTGGATTGTTGATAGTGGGGCATCCAGGCACATGACAGGCGACATGAAGCTTCTCTACGACGTTAAATCTATTAGAGGAGGTTATGTTGCTTTTGCTGGAGATAAAGGCGGATATATTACGGGTGAAGGAATGATTTCCAACGGGGTTGTTAGCTTTGATAAGATCAACTTCGTACAACAACTTGATCACAATCTTCTTAGTGTTTCTCAAATTTGTGATAAGCAGTTCTCAGTACACTTTGATGCAAATGGATGTTTTGTGCTGAAACCCGGCTTCAAAATTCCAAAAGAATGGATTCTCTTATCTGCTCCAAGGATAAATGACTTGTATGTCCTTAATATGAGTCAAGCTATCACAACGTCTGCACAAGCAACCTGTTTCGTTTCCAAAGCCACAGAAAAAGACACAATCTCTTGGCACAGACGAATGGGTCACATTCACTTACGCAAACGGTTTGCATGCTAGCTTGGTGGTGTGTATCGCAGGAAAGAGAAAGAGAATGTCGGCTGAACCTTTTAGGGCAGAAAGGGTTTATGTTGGAGCTACATTATTTAATTGTTCACAAGATAAAGGCCAACTGGTTTCATTAAGGGCCAATTTCTTTGCTGGGCTACAATTTCTAGATTGGGCCAAATTTCTTTGCTGGACTACAATTAATTGATTTTTTTTTGGGCCAACATCGATGTTTTAAATGAGTAAGGTATGGTTATGTTGAGTGGGCTGCTCTAAATGGCTACATAGGCTGCCATAGTTAAAGTTGATGCAATTTTGGGATGTTGATGCTGTGTATCGAGAGATTAGGAGCATTTAAAAAAAAAATAGGGTTGTTCACTTTTGGGTATTAATTAGATGGTATCTAATTAACTGGGCCTAAATGCATGATTACTATCGTTTATTTGGGTCAAATTTATGATTTTTTGTTTGGGCCAGCTATCAACAAATCACATGGGCTAAGTGTTACTACTTGGGCTCTAATTGATGTTAGATTACTTATTTGCATCAAAATTTTATTTAGAGCCATTGCCATTCTCGTATAACTATATCGGAAATTTATTTGGGGTCGGGTGTTCGAGAAGGATATTTGAATCGAGCTTCAATGTCGAAATTTGTACGGGTTCAAGAGCGCGCCAAACCAGCACAGGATGATGCGGCATGATGAAAACAAGAGATGATGAAAACTTGATTTTTGAAAAATGTGGGGTAGTCTCGGTTACCGATGCAAATGTCAAAATGGTGACGCGACTATTATGGGCCAAAAACAAGAACGGTATGTTCACTTCCGCACGTCAATATTTATGATTGTTATCGGTTATTCGTAAATGTTCGAAAGCATTTTGTTTATTGTCATATTCTCGCATTTGAAAACGAACGTATGAACCTGGAACGTCAATACCGGTCCTAACGAGTTCACAAAGTCTTTGGAGGGATACAAGTCGGATCCTACGGGGTACTAGGCGAAATTTCTTTATCAACTAGAATATGCAACGAAGAAATCCTTTTTGTTTATTGTCATATTCTCGCATTTGGTAACGAATGAATGAACCTAGAATGTCAATACCGGTCCTAACGAGTTCACAAAGTCTTTGGAGGGATACAAGTCGGATCCTACGGGGTACTAGGGGACGTTCTTATTCAACTAGAATATGCAAAGAAGAAAGTCGTTTTCGTGATTTTTCAGAACCGAGAACATTCAATGAAGATTGACGACAGTTCCGCTCAGTGGAGGGAATTGGTGAACATTTGACGACAGTTTCTTTGAAGTGGAGAGAATCTGTTAAGGTTTAGAGATTTTACCAAAGAAATGGGGGGATAAAAATTTTTCAAATGTTGAATTTCTTCGGTAAATTTCTAAACGCAATCACAGGTGGTAGAGTTTGTGATTTTCTGGTGATACAAACGGTTCGGCGTGGAATGTTTTGCACATACACATATTTGAGGATTTTAATTAATTCTCCAACCAGCGTGAAGGGTTTTGTACGGAAACATACAGGTATCTAAAGTCGACAGTTGTTTCAAAGCGCTGTTTACTGAAGACCTGGGGGAATCTTTATGAAAGCTGATAGTTCAAGGCTGAAGACCTGCAGGATTCGGTTTTGGGTTTGATGTTTCTTTGGGATTTTACAGGGATCTGGGGGTAACTCAATTCGTTGAGTTTGCAAACGATGTACTTGGTCAAGCTGACTTCCTGAGTACTGATGCTGAAGATCTGTAGTGCATTACGTGGTCAACTTCACAAAGGCGAGACAATGAGATCTGGATGTAGTTCAACTAAGCGTGCCGTTTGGTTGAGCTTGCAAGGGATACACTTGGTCTAGCTGACTTTCCTGAGTGTTGATGCTGAAGATTAAAGTGCATTACTTGGTCGATTCCACAAAGACGGTTTACAGAAGACAGTTCACCAGAAATCTCTATCAATGTAGTATGCTTGAATGAAATGAAGTTCTTATGACAGATCAAGACTTGATGCAGTTCTTAAAGAATGGAACCCTTATAAAATGCCGGTTGGAGTATTGGAAGATCAGCGGAAGATCGGTCAATTAAGCCTTGTGAGGAAATTGCACAACACCCAACACGGATACGCGTACTTTACGGGGGAAATATTATACAAGGAGCATCAAGATACTACTTACCTGGATCATCGGTCAAGGGGGAATTTTGTTAACACAGAGAAGATGAATACTTGACTGAAGATCGATTGCAGTTGCATTTTCAGCATTCGACAGCAACGGACAAGGGGGAATTTGTTGATGCAGATTTTGTGTCCGATGCTTGTCGAATAGATTAGTTTTATTTTACGCTGAATTTGTAATAGTTAGTGAAACGGTCTATCGAACGTGTATAGACCCGCTCGTTTGAAGTGGTCAAACGAGAGGGTTATTCGGTTGACCGTGTGTGTTTGCAAGACAAGGGGTGTGACTATAAATAGAAAACCCTTGCCATTTGCAACACTTGGAGTTTTTAGGAGGTTTGAGACCTCACCGGGAGAGATCACCACTTGGTCTCTCCCCGGATGTATACTTCTTTGGTATTGGTTCGGTTATCATGTAATCGGGCCGATTTGTAATGTTTTACTACCGGATTAATACAAAGTTGTTTGTTTATCATCTCTAATCTCTCCCGTCTTGAACCGATCTCACACGAATCACGGTTTCGGTCCCGAAACTCGGTCCTACAGTTACTTTGAGCCTAGTGCCAACAACTAAAAGAAAGAAAATTTATATGCTAACTATTAATATTAGTGTAAATTTATTTTTTTAGATTTGTTTGATTTCTTATACAAGCAAATCACTATTTGTTATAAATGTGTTAAATTTTTGCTAGGTTCCAAACACGGATAAAGAAGTACTGTTTATAATAATCACAAAAGGAAAAAATGACCCCAAAAATTCATATTGCCTAAAGACTCTAAAAAGGTTGGAACAACCCTGCATGTAGCACAAGACAGTTAAACACAATACCCTTTCATGATGTTTACTTGAATTCTTTATTAACACAAGTAGAGATTTGTGACCCTTTCATGATGTTTACCCTCTTTGTTTATACTTATAGCGAGACTGATTGTCCGTAGGTGTTAAGGGAAGGGTCTTGTATCATATTTTCCGGTGTGTGACATTGGTGTCACACAAGTTTTTCCCTTAATTTCTCAATTTTCCCAAGATGCATCTTGTAATCCCAAATTCCCTCACAAATATTCCATACTATAAATTAGCAACATTTTGTTGCTTTATATTGTTGTACATTATGTTATGGGGTGTTTTAAAAAAATGATTTTTCATTTTTAACCCAAAAGTTTTTATCTTTTACATTTTAACCCCTTTGATGTTTTTACTTTTAACTCAAAGCTTTTAAATTTAATTTAAATTATAAACGTTAATATATTTAAAATGTTTTAATATAACTAAAAACAAAAATAATATAACTACAATAATATAAATTAAAAAAAATAAAATTACAATAACTTTTATAATAAAATAATCTACAACATTTTAATAAAAAAACCTAAATGCTCATTTGGTTCATTTTTACGTACAATGCTCAAAATGCTTGATAAGATCCAATTTAAGGTTATTGTTGATCCTTCTTGATCATAAAAAGTGAAAGATTTTGTGACAACCATCAAAAATCCAGGTATCCGTACAATTTAATTAATATAAATTAGTGCTTAATGACTGTGCTGAATTACAACTGATGACTTAAACTGCTTTCTAATTTCTGTATCATACATACATGTGCATCACACTTCATATTGTCACATCATTACTACATACAAACACTTAGTGACATAAACGATGCACAAAGCATAGCTAGCGGATAACTCAGAAAAATGCTGACAATGTTCAGTACATAGACAGACATAGTTTTGAGACCCAGTATGAGCCAGAAACAAGGTACTACACTAGTATGGTGTGTAAGGAAGTAAGGACCATAAAACTGCATCACTAGGTGATAGTTTAAGTGCCGGAAAGTGCCTAAAACCCACTTAAAGTGCAGAATTCTGCATTAATCAGCAAAATTCAGCATTTTAACATACTTGTATTATGCAGAAAATTGACTAAATGGTCCTGAATGCTTTCCTAAGTGTCAGGAATTAAAAGTGTCACAAAAGGGTACTTAATGAACACTAAACGAAATAGTTTGACACTTTAATGAACCGATATCTAACCAAACAACCGGACATTACCCGGAACACCAAAATATTGCTAGAAACATTGTTTTATTATTTTTGAGCTAGCTATGATCCCCGAACACCCTAACACACTATATAATGCATCATACACTTAAAACACTAGACTTTACACTTAACCTCCAACTAATTAACATCATTTACCATCAAAGTTACATTTAACCCCCCCCCCCCTTCTTGTCTACGGTCACAAGGGAGTGACCCCACCTCCCAAAATCTTGCAAGATTACTTAAATCTTCATTAGATTTTTCTTGGAATTGATCAAGATCATGTATGTACTAATTGATACATTTAACCCATTGGACAATAGAGTTAGTGGCTATAAGTAAACTAGAACACATCACACTTATCACCACCACAACTCTCTCCTCCCTCCCTTCTACCTCTCGACCGACTCCCACACTCACACCACCAGCATTTTCATCCACCATTCAAGCATTCCAAGATCATTCCAAGGTGTTAGAAGGTGTTTTATGAAGCTTGGTGCTTGTAGAACTTGAAGGACCTCCATCAATTGCTTTTATCCACTCCATTTTCGTCTTGTGTTCTTCCCTAGCTTAGAGCTAGTTGTAAGACTATCTTAACCCTTTGATACTTCTATTTTAGTTGGTTAAAAGATGTATTATGTTGTAAATCACAAAAGACATGAACATGAATCATGAACATAAAGCTTAACATATGATGATATATTGATGAAATAATGTTGTTTAGTGCATGTTTAATACTTGCTTGTTGTTTTCTTGAGAATATGATGTTGATAATCACATAGAGCTTGCTAGATTGTGATTAAACACATGATCTAGCAAGTGGGAGGATGATTACGTGACAACATAAGATGATCATCCTCTTGCGTAAACATGAACTTGATAAATGAAATGATTTCTTGAAAAATAATAACAAAGTGAATTGATAGTCTTGTGGATCCAATATTTGTAGGTCCCTCGGAGGTTGAGGTTCAACCTAATCCTTGTTATGTCTAACACACTAGCAAGTGCGGAATCCAAGCTAGAATGCAAACCGAGATAGAACAAGCACAAACACAACACACAATCTTCACCGATTAACACCACTTGTATTAATACGAAGAAAGGTTCGGTTACAAAGCTATGTTTACAAATGTGTTTTGCAAACTCTCTAAAACACTCGTGTGTGTGTGCTCTCAACAGAATGCTCTCTGCAATACTAAGCTCACTTCTCACACACTTTTCACCTCTTTGCCTCAAATGAAGTGAACACATAACATGGGTATATATACCCAACACAGCTCGTCTGGTCGAAGGATCAGATAGACTGATCGAAAGATCATCTATCGACCTGAAACCTATCGAAGGATCCACATATACCTCGAAGGATGATATCCTTCGAGGTTCATCAACATCTATCGAAGGTTTATCTTTCGAGCTCATCGAAGGATCTAAACAATCCTTCGATGACTCATCCTTCGACACAACCATCTTACAAACCATGTTCTAACTGTTTGGTCAAGTCAAACCAGGAGGATGGTTGACTTGGTCAAACTTACATCAACCTTACATCAAAGACATCGTTTTGTATCATGACGAAATACAGACAAAGTACAGACACAAGTGCACCAACAAACTCCCCCTTGGCTGTAGCTTTGTCTCGATCTTCGTGTCTTCAAGTCTTTGATGTCCTTTCAAGTCTTCAATGTCGGAGGATCTTTAAAGTCTTCACGTCTTGAAAGCAGAAAGTGTACCAACAAACTCCCCGTTTCATGTAGGAAGTGTGTTGACAAACTCCCCCTTAACATAAGCTTCCCCTTGAGTTATGCTCGTGAAATACTTGTTCTTTATGAATTGAGATCCATGTGGTGTTGATGATGGTCAGCGGCAACTCGATCATCTTCATCATTTGAGTGCCTTCACGTCGTGTCTTCATTCCTAAGCTTGTCATCGACCATGTTCTCCTTGCCTTTAGAATCTGCACATGCAAGAAATCTAAACGCGTAATGAGAACAACTGCCTGGAATATCATAAGCAAACGACACACATGTGACCATTGTTCAATCAAACACCGTCCGACAGTTTGAAAGTTTAGTAAATTTGTCAATTTTAGGTTTTTAACTTTCAAAACTTGCAAATTTCGACCGTTTATGAAGAATCAGTCGTTTCGGTTTTCAATCAGGTTTCAGGTAACGAAGACTCGAGATCCAACATCGTACAATCGAAAATAAAATAGAAATAAAATCTTTTTGGCTTTTATAAAGTTTATATTAAAACACACCTAAAATCTTTTTGGTATTTTTGAATATTTCAAATGTAAAGACAGAAAGCAGTAAATAAATATATACAGAGATGCAGAAACTGAAAGCATTAAATAAATATTTACAAACATTCTTTTTGCGAGTTTCGAGGGTAAGAGAATCATATCAGTGTACGGTCATGCCAAAACACTCTTGTTGTTCAATTAGTTAACATTAAGATAAGCATCCTATAACGATTATCGGTGTTGTTGTCCACTTAAGCTCAACTTATCAGATGTAATCATGGCGAGGGGATACATTAAGGTATGATTTATACTTACCGACCAGTGGTCATCCACATCACGACACATTCCCGTATCAAGGTATGCACGAGGGTTCATCTTACCGGTGAGTATACCGATTATCATCTGTTTGACCGTATATGATGTGAGAAACTCACTTATTTTGATTGAAAACAAGCCCTATGTGATATAATCACTTATTGATGAGGAACTTGATTTTCAGATGCATGAAGGCACAGGAGCAAGTCCGTGAACAGGTCAGTACTTTCGTACAGCAGAGAGACGAACTTGACTCCCGGATAAATGTGATATATTATCACTTATTTTGTTTGGACATGTGATTGTTGATCACTTATTGAGGTCGAATGCAATATGTACACGTATGTATGGTATCATGGAAGATCTAGACTTGCGTCCCCGTTATTTTTCGGTAAAAGATACAACCATGATACCCAGATGATAAGCAGCATAAAGACCGAATATCTCAGAACCTCGGCAATCTATCAAACGAAATTTCGGTACTAAGACCATATGCCAATAAGTGGTTCCCACCTGGTCTTCAGTCGATTTAAGTTTATATCACCCTGCACACTTTAAAATGATTGTGAGCCTACCGATACATCTTATATAGAGCTGCTTATCGCTTTTCATTTTGCATTTCAGTTTAAAAAGGTTTAGACAGACCACTGATGTACTATCATTTTCTCTTTTGCTCGCCAGGAAACTCATTTTTGTTTTTCTATTGTTTTTGTGTTTTTGAAATTTTTCAATGTTTTTGGATTTTCAAATTTTTGGATGTACTCCCCCTAAAATCAATAAACTAAGACAAATTTAAAACACAAAGGTATTTACAAAAATGATTTTCCGATGTTGGTTTTACTCTTGCTTGACCTTAATGCCGTTTACCAATAATAAATAGTCAAATCTTGATTTGTCAAATGCTTTGGTAAAAAGGTCGGCACGTTGGTCATCGGTGTGGACGTAAGCAACATCGATTAGCCTTTTCTCAAAGCAATCACGTATGAAGTGATACTTAATTTCGATGTGCTTAGTCTTTGAATGCTGCACAGGATTTCTAGTGATCTGTAATGCAGCAGAATTATCAACGTAAATAGGAGTAGTTAGGAATTCAAAACCGTAGTCGCGCATTTGTTGTTGGATCCATAGGACTTGGGAGCAACAACTTGAGGCAGCAATGTATTCAGCTTCGCATGTTGATGTAGCGATGCACGTCTGCTTCTTGCATTGCCATGTGACTAGGCGATTTCCCAAAAACTGACATCCAGCCGTTGTGGATTTGCCGTCGATTTTGCATCCGCCAAAATCAGAATCACTGAATGCGATCAAGTCAAAGTTATTATCCCTAGGGTACCATAGACCGGTGTCAGGGCAACCCTTCAAATAACGAAAAATCCTTTTTACAGCTGCAAGATGTGAGGCCTTCGGGTTGACTTGGTATCTGGCAAGCAGGCACGTTGGGTACATTATATCTGGTCTTGATGCTGTGAGGTACATAAGAGATCCGATCATCGCGCGGTAGAATGAGGGGCTAACAGCTTCACCCTTCAAGTCTGGAGTAATTCCGTGATTTTGCGGCAATGGGGTACCGATGGGCGTTGCATCAGACATCTGGAACCGGCTCAAGATGTCACCAACATATTTAGTCTGATGGATGAATATCCCAGACTCAGTGTGTTGCACTTGTAGGCCCAAAAAGAAAGTCATTTCCCCCATAGCACTCATCTCGAATTTATCCTGCATAATGCGCTCGAAATTCCTACACAAAACATCATTAGTAGAACCAAATATAATATCATCAACGTATACCTGTACCAGTAGAAGATCTCCATCTTGTTCTTTGATGAAAAGAGTACAATCGATAAGACCTCTGCGAAATCCATTCTCCAGCAGATAAGTAGATAAGGTTGCGTACCAAGCTCGCGGTGCTTGATGTAGACCATAGAGAGCTTTGTTGAGCAACCAAACCCGATCGGGATGGATAGGATCTTCAAAACCTGGAGGCTGTTCGACGTACACCTCTTCTTCCACCACACCATGTAAGAATGCACTTTTGACGTCCATCTGGTATACCTTGAAACCTTTGAATGAGGCATGAGCCAGAAAGATCCGAATTGCTTCTAGACGTGCAACAGGTGCATACACTTCGTTGTAGTCGATCCCTTCTATCTGACGAAAACCTTGAACGACTAGCCTTGCTTTGTTTCGAATAACGACTCCACGGTCATCCTTTTTGCATTTAAACACCCAACGGGTACCAATCTTCTTGTAACCAGCAGGTTTCTCTACGAGTTTTCAGACACCAAGCTTCTGGAATTGTTGCAGTTCTTCCTGCATCGCTTCAACCCAAGAGTTATCTTTCAAGGCTTCTTTCCAAGTTCTTGGCTCTTCCTGTGAGACATAACACGCGAAAGACCAATCATTTTGTTGACTAGATTCTCGAATAGATGCATACAAGCCTGCATTGTTGTTGTTTCGCAACATGTTTCTTGTTTGAACGCCACTTTGTACATTTCCGATGATGTTTTGTTGAGGATGGGTATTGTGAATCCTTGTTTCTGGATTATCTTGAACTGGAATGTTTGCACCCAGATTGTTGAGATTGAGATCAACAACCAATTCAATGCCCGGAATTGACGAAGAGGATGATGCAGTAGCTTCAGCTGTTCTAGGGACGTCCACTGGAGGAGTACCCTCTGAAGTACCATGAACTGCTGTTGTTGGAGCTTCTTGATCTGCATCTAGAAATTCATCATCCTCTGAAGATTCGTTCAATTCGGTAGCATCGTGAAAATCCTCATTATCGAGAGCATTATTATTCACTGAAGATGGTTCTTGATTGACAATAATGGGACGAACCAACGGTGAATCTGTTGCATTGTCACTCTCGAAAAACATCCTTGCTGCAGCATTTTCTTCAACTGCTTCAACATTGATCGAATTGAAAAAGTCATCGTACTCAAACATCCAAGGCTGACCAGGATTTCTAACTGGCAAAGTGTGCCTTTGTACTCTGACTTCAGACCATTCCTCGACCCTTTTAGTCTCTAGATTCCAGACTCTTAAGTTTGGGGTGGAATACCCAAGAAAGTATCCATCAATTGCTCTTGCCCCAAACTTTCCATTAGGATCGATTATTGTGCACGGAGCTCCAAACGGTTCAAGATATGACAAATCTGGTTTCCGTTTGTTAATAAGCTCAAAGCAGGTCTTGTTGTGCCTTTTGACTGTAAGGACTCGGTTCAACGTGTAACATGCAGAGGACACAACTTCAGTCCAGAATGGAATCGGCAATTGTGACTCTACCAACATAGTCCTAGCAGTCTCGATCAACGTACGGTTCTTACGTTCAGCGAAGCCATTCTGTTGAGGAGTATAAGCTGCACTAAATTCGTGAAGAATACCTTTTGAAGTGCAAAACTCCGCCATGGCATGATTTTTGAATTCAGTACCATTTTCGCTACGTATCCTCCTAACCTTCAACTTATATAGATTCTCAATCTGAATGATCAAGTTTTTGATAATACCGAAGGTTTCACTCTTATGTGCCATGAACGCCACCCAAGAAAATCTTGAATAATCATCAGTTATCACGAGGCAATATTGATCATTCCTAATACTTTTGTGTTTGACAGGATCGAACAAATCCATGTGCAAACGTTCAAGAGGAACAGCCACCGTGTTGATTTTCTTTGTAGGGTGTCACTTCTTCGTTTGTTTGCCTTTCTGACACGAGACACAGATGTCTTGAAGATGGAAGTTTTTAAGAGGAACCCCATTCACTAATTCATTTGACACCAAATGATTCATTTTGCGTAAGTGAATGTGACCCATTCGCCTGTGCCAAGAGATTGAGTCTTTTTCTGTGGCTTTGGAAACAAAACAAGTTGCTTGTGCAGACGTTGTGATAGCTTGGCTCATATCAAGGACGTACAAGTCATTTATCCTTGGAGCCGACAAGAGAATCCATTCTTTCGGAATTTTGAAGCCGGGTTTCAGCACATAACATCCATTTGCATCAAAGTGTACTGAGAAATGCTTATCACAAATTTAGAAACACTAAGAAGATTGTGATCAAGTTGTTGTACGAAGTTGATCTTATCAAAGCTAACAACCCCGTTGGAAATCATTCCTTCACCCGTAATATATCCGCCTTTATCTCCAGCAAAAGCAACAGTTATGAAAAGAAATGATCCAAATAGTTCAAAACCTAGTACCTCGGGATCACAAAGTTCATCATCGGCAAGACGATTGACGTGATTGTCGTGGGTCACGCAAATTTAATCCCCAAACAACTATAGATAGTGATAAGAGGGTATCGAACTCAGGGAGTATGTGGAAAATGTGTCGATTGTATAGCTTTGTATTTAAATTAATATTAAACTAAATTGCAGAAATTAAATTTCAAGAATTTAGATTGTTGTTTGAGAAAACTAAATTAAACTAAAAACAAATCAAATGTAGGTTGTAAACAATTAGGAGAGAACAATGATCACCCTAGGTTTCAGTTTCTTTAAACAGTTGTGTGTAATTTCACTAGAAAGAGTTACATAGACATAACTCGTGTATATGTGATTGAAGTGATAAAAGGGAACAAAGTACTCGGATTAGATAACGCGAGGTTGTTTCCCGATGACCTATTAACCAATAACCAACCCTAACCCTTCCCGTGATATCTCGGTTGCCAACGGCACCAAGAACGTACGATTAAGACTAGAAATTGCAATATTGATTAACAAACTACAAACAATCAAACATACACCATGACATTCAAGCAACGCAAGATATCATTCTAGAAATGCAGAAATTAAACACACAAAAGTTTCAGAAACATTCACCTAGGATGATCACCGAAGAGTTTAGCCGGACATGGCTCGGTGAATCATCATAACAAGCAATTCGATGTTCATACAAATCAAAAACACAAATCGAATGTTAGAAATTGTTCCAAACCAAGCAAGACCAAGCAAAATCGCCCCTATGATGTCCTAGAACCGTCCAATCATGAGTGATGATGAAAAGACACCATAAAAACCGATTTTAATGAGCAGTTACAAGTCTGATCGCGGCCTCCACCGTAAATTACGGCTCCACCGTAATTTACGGTGGACTTCATATGTTTACGGTGCAACAATACTGATTTACGGTGAGAAAGAATGCCAAATCATGTCCACCGTAAATTACGGTGGAACCGTAATTTACGGTGACAATTTCAATGTATGCCTGATGCCTGCCATAAGAAACTGATTATGCTATTGACTTTCCTCCTTCTTCACATGTACTTGTGGCCTCTTCTTTGTTTTGATGTGCCGCCAATACCAATCCCCATGCAATATGATAAAGATGATGTTGCTGCCAAGAGATCACGTAATGTTGTTGCTTCCTTGTTCACATGTGCCGCCCCCCAAATACCAAAAGACCAATCATGTGCTATTGCCTTGTGTTGGCCCAATCCAAAAGATCCACACATGAAGATGGCGGCCCAATCAAAGAAAAGCCAGCCGCCCACATTAAGATGATGATGATTGATGTTTGTGTTTACTTTCCTTCACGTGATTTAAGGGCTGCCAAAAAGTCCTCCACAAGTGTTCGGCCCAATAATGATGATTCGATGTTGTTTCCCAAGAAAGCCCCTCATGTGCACATTAAGTCTCTGATGATGATTGACTAATGTTGTTGACTACCTTGTGATGGCTGCCTCTCTATAATATAAATGGAGATGTCATGTTAATGATAATTCCTCAATTGCACATCCCCCAAAATTTTAAGAAGTCTGCCAACAACTGCACACACCACCGCTAAGTCTTCCAAGTCCAAGGGTGCTTTGACTTTAGTGAATGGCAAAGCCACGTGATGATGATGTTTTTTTTATATCATGGTCCAATCAAAAAGTCCCATTCCCATGTGCGCTTCTTTTTATGTCACCGTAGCTTACGTGTTCCAATTTAACCGAATTAAGCGATTAACCTGTAAAATAACAATCTCGCATAGTTATCACATTCGCAATAAATAACCGTGTAAAATATGGGATATGCACGTATTTAGCTCATTTAAGGGTTGTCCTACGGACCACCCGTCACATCCCCACACTTACCCGTTGCTTGTCCCAAGCAACCGATTCAAAAACTATTTCAACACCAAAGCGATCAAACATGCAACCCAAGCTAAATGTGTCGTCCTTTTACTAACTTTCAATCATACCACAAGACACACCCCTCACGAAAACTCTCGGTAGCAAGAATTATTAGCATAATGCTAAACCACTCTATTCGTGTGTGTGTGTGCGCGACAATAAGCTTGTATACAAATCAAGTTTCCTCCTAACAAATATCTAACATGCTTTAGAATCAAAGGGACTTGCGGGTTGTAACGGGGCTAGGTGCAAAGGTAGGAAAATGGTGGAATACATATGAAAGAGCTAATTGATTTGACCCGGTTTTTTTTTTTATGTCTACTACTACGAAGCAAACACCAAAAAAAATATATACAAAGCTTCTTGACATTCTCAACTCTATTGCAACTAAATACTTCTTCTTTTTGTAATTTTCATATTTTTCTCTTTCGTTTTTTTTTTTTTTTTTCTTCTTTTTTTTTTTTTTCATATCGAACTTCAACAATATATACAAGAACATCAACACCACATACTAAATCTCCTAAACCGGGTCATCTCAAAAGGTAAAATTTTTGTAGGAAGTAGGCTCGGGTCACAATCGAATGGTTTAAGGCTCAACATGGCTTTCTAAGGACCAAACCCCCACCCCTCACAATACCAAGCTCATATATGTAACGTATGAGGTCCAACCCACCAATCCCGCACTCTCACACATCTAGACGAGGCTTCCTAAAAGTCCCCCTATCATTTTCAAAAACATGCTAGCTCTAGGATTTAACAAGAATTCATATACAAGTTCTATTAACACAATAAACACACACCGCCACTCAAACAATGAAATATCAATAACAATCATGTGTGGCTCAAATCCTCACCAAGAAAAGACTAGGAATGGGTGTCGGTGTGTCAAATGGAACAATATCAAGCTTTCAAATTTTTACACTTTTCGCTTGAATTTACAAAAATTTTAAAATTCTCAAAAATTTCCCCCATCCCCACACTTGGGATACATTGTCCCAATGTATGGCTTTGAGGGAAGGATCGCTTTTAACCCATAACATCAGCCTTTGCTTAAACTCTCAAACCCCAAATTTCTTTTTGGATTTTTTTTTTTTAAACAAAAGCAAACAAACTAACTACCAATATTTCAAAGCTAAAGAACACAACAAGACTAAGGAAAGAGTACATCGACCTGGTGAAGTTTTCCACAACAGATGTTGTAGATAATCCGACTTCCAATCACCACCTTCACCCAAATATCCGTAAATCTTCCCCACACTTGAATGTCGCCATGGCCCTGAAACAAAGAAAACTAAAGAAATAACAATATCAGTGAAAAACCTCGGGTTGCCTCCCGAGCAGCGCTAAGTTTCGCGTCTTCAGCCAGACCGTGCCACCCCCATTTATGGTGGCTCAAAGAATCGGTTCCTATCACCTCCCCCACTGTAGCTTGTCTTTGGGCAAAATGCATCCGTCTCATTTTGACTCGGTGGGTAATCAAATACGTTCTTGCTTGACCCCATATATGTTTCTTCACGGTCCGGTGGGTGCTTTTTTCTCATTCGTGGTAACACATTTTTCATACAATCACTAGACTCACCACCCTTCCTCTCAATGGACTCATAGCTAATCTCTCTAGTTTGAACATCAAATGACAACTTACGGTTCTTTTCGGTCATGGTAATAATCTCATCTCTACAATTAATTTGAGCATTTGTTGTGTATAGAAACGGTCGACCTAAAATTACCCTTTGTTGTGATGCCATATTGGTAGAAGCATAGTCCAAAACTAGAAAATCCACCGGGTATTCAAACTCTCCCAACTGAATCTTAACATTCCTAACCATTCCCCGTGGACGCCTCCAACTTCCATCCGCCAAGCTCACCATGGTGTCTATACCTTCAAGTGGACCAAAGTCGTACATATCGTATAAATCACTTGGTAGCACACTCATGCTTGCCCCGTAGTCCAACAATGCGTGAGGGATTTTTAATTTTCCCACACGGATAGGCACGATTGGCGCTTCACACTCTCTATCATTCTCGACTTCGACATCTTTTTCCAAACCTGCATTCACTTGACACGAAGAAGTTAGCAATGTTTCATTAAATTTAGTATTTGGAACGGTGCTTACCACATTGATGTTAATGCTTTTTATGTTCTTGGGATTTGGCACCGTATCACTCGGTAGCTGGCCTTTTGCTTTCTTCAACATCGCCACGTCACTTGCAAGTTGACCCATTTGAGTGGTCAACGATTGGATGCTTTTGTCACGAACCTCGTCCTTTTGCATCCGAACCTCATCACGTTGATTCATTCGTTGCATTTCACTTTGCATCGCCTTCAACATCTCCATCATCTCATTTCCCCCCGAAGAGCTTTGACCCGTTTGATATTGCCTTTGAAATCCTTGGTTTCCTTGGAAATTCGGGTTAGCTTGATTAGAAGGGTTCCCATAACGAAAATTCGGGTGGTTCCTCAACCCGGGGTGGTAAGTATTAGAATTCATGTTGTTGTAGTTTCTACCACCCCCTCCTTGACCTTGACCTTGAATAGCATGAACCTCTTCATATTGCCCTTCCACCATCCCTTGGCAATTTTCAGCCGCATGACCTATTTCATTGCATAAAGCACAAACATCATAAATTTGATTAGAAGTTTGTACATTACCATCATCAACTGCATGAACTTGCGATCTCGTGACAGCCGGTCGTGCTCTCCTTGATACTTGAGCTTTTCTCTTTGATGTAGTTGCCATGCTTTCCAAAAACTCCCAATCATCATTCTCATAGTTTGTTCCAAAAGTCCCACCGGTGATAGACATCAAATCACGTGCATCTTCGGCACTCAACCCCTCATGGAAAGCATTCATCAACTCCCATAATTCAATTCCATGATGAGGGCAGTTTTTAATCATCATGTTGAAACGCTCAAACGCCTCGTGAAACATCTCACCATGTTGTTGTTGAAAGCTTCTCAATCCCTTCCTTGCATCGTTGGTCTTTTGGGCGGTGTAAAACTCATCCAAGAAGGTTTGTTGCATCTCCCCCCATGTATATATGGATGCCGAAGGTAACGTGTAGAACCATTTCTTCGCCTTATCTTCCAAAGAAAATTGGAACAATACCAATTTGATATCGTCGGCTGAAAACCCTTGACTCCCAAGAGTGTTGCAAATAGAGTCATAAGCCTCTAAATGAAAATAAGGCTCCTCATTTGCCAACCCCTTGTACTTTGGTAAACTTTGCAAGGAATTGGTTCTTACTTCAAATGTTCGCCCTTGATCATTATGAGGAATGACTACCGGTGAAGGGTTTTGCGTGATTACCGGCCGAAAATGTGCTTCAATGCCCCTCACATTTTCTCTAAGGTGTCTCCTTGGTACACCATACCTACCTCTCGGAATAATAGGACCATTTGGCCTTGGTACTTGCCCTTGTGGTGCGATTGGTTGTTGAAACTGTTGTTGTCGCATCGGTGGACGTTGAGGTGGTCTTTGAAATTGTTGTTGTACATGTTGTGGCCGGACTTGTTGCAATGGATTAGGTTGTTGTATTGGTGGCCCTTGTGGTCTTGGCCGAATGTGTTGTGGTATAATTTGTTGTTGTGGCATTCCACCAACACTTGCCATCCCTTGAGATTGACTTTGCAAATACCTAAACTCCCCTTGATCACCATAACCCTCGTAAAAATATCCATCCTCATCATAACCCTCAAATTCTTCGTATCCTTCCTCATATCCATCTCCCCCTATACCCGAAGCTTGCCCAAATGGAATGGTCGAGTATTGAAAACCCGACTGGTTTGATGGTCTAATCGTAGAGGTAGTATGGACAATGGTCGTATTTGGTGGTATTGAATAATGAGAAGATGATTGACCTGTAGATGGAGGAAAGAAGTGTGATAGTGGTGGGATTGTGGCGGAAGGGCTATAGGTGAGAGTAGGTTCGACTTGAGTAATGTTCGGTTGTGTGGTGTTGGTTGATGTAGTTTCATGGATTGGAGTAGGAATTGTAGTGGAATTTGAAATAGTGGTGTTGGGTGATGGTTGTGTGGATGTAGGAATGAAGGATGAGGTCGTTTGACCCGTTGTGGGTGGTACATTTGTTTCATCCATGATGTTTCTTGGTGTAATGGGTGAAGTGGGTGAACCAACGATTCTGTTTTCGCGTAGTAAAACTCGGCTTTGCCTTAGTGTTCTTTCAATTTCCGGATCAAATGACAATGGTGACGCTTTGTGAGAGCCTCTAGTATGCATGCACCTGTAGAACCTGCACACTAAACACACCAGTGTAAACCCGAAAATAACAAAGCAAAACTAACAAAAAAAATGACACACGTTGCGCACTACTCCCCGGCAACGGCGCCAAAATTTGACGTGATTGTCGTGGGTCACGCAAATTTAATCCCCAAACAACTATAGATAGTGATAAGAGGGTATCGAACTCAGGGAGTATGTGGAAAATGTGTCGATTGTATAGCTTTGTATTTAAATTAATATTAAACTAAATTGCAGAAATTAAATTTCAAGAATTTAGATTGTTGTTTGAGAAAACTAAATTAAACTAAAAACAAATCAAATGTAGGTTGTAAACAATTAGGAGAGAACAATGATCACCCTAGGTTTCAGTTTCTTTAAACAGTTGTGTGTAATTTCACTAGAAAGAGTTACATAGACATAACTCGTGTATATGTGATTGAAGTGATAAAAGGGAACAAAGTACTCGGATTAGATAACGCGAGGTTGTTTCCCGATGACCTATTAACCAATAACCAACCCTAACCCTTCCCGTGATATCTCGGTTGCCAACGGCACCAAGAACGTACGATTAAGACTAGAAATTGCAATATTGATTAACAAACTACAAACAATCAAACATACACCATGACATTCAAGCAACGCAAGATATCATTCTAGAAATGCAGAAATTAAACACACAAAAGTTTCAGAAACATTCACCTAGGATGATCACCGAAGAGTTTAGCCGGACATGGCTCGGTGAATCATCATAACAAGCAATTCGATGTTCATACAAATCAAAAACACAAATCGAATGTTAGAAATTGTTCCAAACCAAGCAAGACCAAGCAAAATCGCCCCTATGATGTCCTAGAACCGTCCAATCATGAGTGATGATGAAAAGACACCATAAAAACCGATTTTAATGAGCAGTTACAAGTCTGATCGCGGCCTCCACCGTAAATTACGGCTCCACCGTAATTTACGGTGGACTTCATATGTTTACGGTGCAACAATACTGATTTACGGTGAGAAAGAATGCCAAATCATGTCCACCGTAAATTACGGTGGAACCGTAATTTACGGTGACAATTTCAATGTATGCCTGATGCCTGCCATAAGAAACTGATTATGCTATTGACTTTCCTCCTTCTTCACATGTACTTGTGGCCTCTTCTTTGTTTTGATGTGCCGCCAATACCAATCCCCATGCAATATGATAAAGATGATGTTGCTGCCAAGAGATCACGTAATGTTGTTGCTTCCTTGTTCACATGTGCCGCCCCCCAAATACCAAAAGACCAATCATGTGCTATTGCCTTGTGTTGGCCCAATCCAAAAGATCCACACATGAAGATGGCGGCCCAATCAAAGAAAAGCCAGCCGCCCACATTAAGATGATGATGATTGATGTTTGTGTTTACTTTCCTTCACGTGATTTAAGGGCTGCCAAAAAGTCCTCCACAAGTGTTCGGCCCAATAATGATGATTCGATGTTGTTTCCCAAGAAAGCCCCTCATGTGCACATTAAGTCTCTGATGATGATTGACTAATGTTGTTGACTACCTTGTGATGGCTGCCTCTCTATAATATAAATGGAGATGTCATGTTAATGATAATTCCTCAATTGCACATCCCCCAAAATTTTAAGAAGTCTGCCAACAACTGCACACACCACCGCCAAGTCCTCCAAGTCCAAGGGTGCTTTGACTTTAGTGAATGGCAAAGCCACGTGATGATGATGTTTTTTTTTATATCATGGTCCAATCAAAAAGTCCCATTCCCATGTGCGCTTCTTTTTATGTCACCGTAGCTTACGTGTTCCAATTTAACCGAATTAAGCGATTAACCTGTAAAATAACAATCTCGCATAGTTATCACATTCGCAATAAATAACCGTGTAAAATATGGGATATGCACGTATTTAGCTCATTTAAGGGTTGTCCTACGGACCACCCGTCAACGATCACATGAGACTTCGGGGTTTGTTGAACGAAGATCATGTTTTGAATGTGGTACAATTGGACATATTATTCGAAATTGTCCGTATCTTCATAAATTAAAAGCCAAAGAAGATGATCCCCGTGAACGAAATTACCAAAAGCGATCTGTTTCTGCAAAACAAGATCCCCGCCTCGTAAGAGAAAGGGAAAAGAAACAGAAACGCCAACAGGTCAAGGTGCACTTGCTAGTGTGTTAGACATAACAAGGATTAGGTTGAACCTCAACCTCCGAGGGACCTACAAGTGGTATCAGAGCTAGAATGCAAACCGAGATAGAACAAGCACAAACACAACACACAATCTTCACCGATTAACACCACTTGTATTAATATGAAGAAAGGTTCGGTTACAAATCTATGTTTACAAATGTGTTTTGCAAACTCTCTAAAACACTCGTGTGTGTGTGCTCTCAACAGAATGCTCTCTGCAATACTAAGCTCACTTCTCACACACTTTTCACCTCTTTGCCTCAAATGAAGTGAACACATAACATGGGTATATATACCCAACACAGCTCATCTGGTCGAAGGATCAGATAGACTGATCGAAAGATCATCTATCGACCTGAAACCTATCGAAGGATCCACATATACCTCGAAGGATGATATCCTTCGAGGTTCATCAACATCCATCGAAGGTTTATCTTTCGAGCTCATCGAAGGATTTAAACAATCCTTCGATGACTCATCCTTCGACACAACCATCTTACAAACCATGTTCTAACTGTTTGGTCAAGTCAAACCAGGAGGATGGTTGACTTGGTCAAACTTACATCAACCTTACATCAAAGACATCGTTTTGTATCATGACGAAATACAGACAAAGTACAGACACAAGTGCACCAACAATATTTGTGAATGATTTTCCAATAAAACAATAGATCATGGTTTTTACTTAAACATACACTATTTTTAGTGATAAAACAAGTGTATAAACACTTATGAAACTGGAAGATCTAATAAATAAACATTTTTGTAGAATATGTTTACAAGTTGTAAACACCTAGTTTCTTTAAGAATAAGATTTTAAAGGAATAAACACACTTTAAAGGGTAACTAAACCCACTAAACACTTTACCAAGTTACTACAAGTTTTTGCGAAGCTCTTGGTAAGTATAAGCTGTTTAAAGTTTGATTGCTGATTGTTGTGATGATTTTTGAAAATAAAATGATATGCTTTGATAGCATGGACACCTCCATTTTTAGGGGAAACTATGGCAAAATTTTCTAAAAATATAAACACTTAGAAAAATATTTTCTAACAAGTATTTACAAGTGTATTTAACTATGGTTTTCAATATAAACTTTGCCATAGAATTTGTTACAAAAATACAAGTATTGGAGGTTGGTTTTATAAATAAAAATGGGTGAATATATATATATAAAAGACACTTGTGTGAATATTTGTATACGTTGTGAAATAGTTATATTATTTTAGGGTAAAATAATATAACTTGACAAATACCAAGAATTCACAATCCAAAATAATACCAAAGACCACAAGGGATAAATATATAAGTTACATACTTAACATTGTGAAACCGAACGCTGGAACGTAACTTACAAAATATTCCGGAAAATACCGTTATAAATATATTTTTGGTAAATATTATTTTGGGTGCAAGAAATGAAAGTATGATTTTTTATTACAAAGTGATATCATATTTTTGAACAAAAAGAGTTTAAATAAATTTTCTAAAAGTGAGACTTGAAAATATATTTTGGAGTTATACCAATACAAGAATGCGAAAATAAATGTATAAAATACCCCCATCCTTGGGAAGGAAATACGAAAATAAATACTTGAGAAACATTGTACAGAATAATATTAGAGACATAATAGAAACGTAACTAAAAAACGTTAAACTCTAAGCCAAGGCATGGCTCGTTCGTCTAATAGACATAGTACATTGTAGGAGTCGTGTTTGCTGAGGAGACTTGAGTTACGAGCACAGGAGACGCAATACAGTGAGTTCATGTCCCCCTTTTCTTTTAACTGTTTTCAGTTTTATACTTCGGGGGTGAAATACATGTTACGATTATTACAAACGTTTTATACATGGTATGGTTAGCTTAAGGAGGGTTACTGCTAGATCATGTGAAGGGTGGGTATGACACTTAAGGCCATTAATCCTCGTCGTAGGACCGAGAGACATGAGTGATAGATCTATTTGGGTGTAGCGAGCCCACACTCATGGGGACCAGGGTGGCCCATAGTGGTGACTATGTCTTCCAGCCGGAAGCCCGGTACAAATTTGCTAGGTTTGAGTTTTCCTACACCATTTCACAGATATCAATGGCCTTGCAAACCATTGGTGATCTTTTTTTCCTTATTGCTAAATACCAGGGGCATTCATACATACAGACATACTTTAAAGGTTTATTCATACACTTACACATGAACTCGCTCAACTTTTGTTGATTTTTCAAATTACATGTATTTCAGGGAACTAAATGGATCTGGCAGGTGTATGCATGTGTTTCAAGCTGCGTTTAAATAAAAGATGTCATCCGTGGTCGTAGAGTTTAGAAGATGTATCCTATTCCTGGACGGGATACATGTTTCTAAACTCGGGATTATTTAAAGTCTTTTGTTGAGTCTATGTGAACTCATTTGAACATGTTATGGTTTGTAACTTAAAACTTTGGTGTCACTGTTTCAAACAATGATGTTATGTTGTTTTCAAACTTAATTAATGGATGAACATCTACTGGTTTTATCATTTAGCATTGTTATGATTGAATGCTATGGTATTAAGAGGTCACACCATTAACCACGCTTCCGCAAAAGTCAGGGTGTGACAGCTTGGTATCAGAGCTTCAATCGTAGCGAACTAGGATTCCTTCTCGAGTCTAGACTACGATCATTAGGGCTCTCATGAAAACATGTTGTAAAAACGTTTTCATTGCACACACAAAATGTCCAGATCTAGGAAACAAACATTTTTACAAATAAAAGACACAAAATACATTTCAAAGAATTCAATTATAATTTAGTCTGAGGGACTGGGGAGTTAGTCTGAGAGACTGGGGAGTTAGTCTGAGAGACTAGCTGGGTAGTTCAGTCTGAGAGACTGGGAGTTGGTCTGAGAGACTAACTGGGTAGTTCAGTCTGAGAGACTAGTTGGGGCAGTCTGAGAGACTGGGAGGTTTAGCCTGAGAGGCTGGGTAGTTCAGTTTGAGAAACTGGGAGGTTTAGTCTGAGAGACTAAGTAGTTCAGTCTGAGAGGCTGGGTGGGATAGTCTTGGGAAGACTAGGATGCATACATGCTTACATTGTTACTACTTACATGCTTATTTGATGATTGTTGATATATGTGCATACTTGTGATTGATTTGTTACAGACACCATGTCCTCTTCCGATAGTGGAGTATCAGATACCGTAGACCCTATGGCCCTAGTTTCAGACGACGAGATAGCCACAGACCCTGAGGTTTTCACATCTGATACTGAGAGTAGCGACGATGATGATTTCCAGCCATTTGCTCTACCAGATTTTGGAGATGATATACCACTAGCTGATGGTCTTCCTGGCGAGGATCTACTTCTTGTTCAGATCCCTGCTCCTTTTCCTCTTGCTGCATTTCCTCTTGAGGATCTGCCTCTTGATGCTATGTCTGACGACGACGTCGATCTTTTTATTGAGGGTCCCCCCTGAGGGTGCTCAGGATGATGGAGCTCCAGTTGATGATGACGTTGTCGTTCCACTTGTCGAGATTCCAGTCGGTGATGATGTTGCTATTCCTCTTATTGAGATTCTAGTCGCCGATATCATTGTTATTCCACTGGTCGAGGTTCCTGTCGATGAGATTTCTGCTGACCATTCTGGTCCTGATTCATTCGAGTCTGTGTCATCTACTACATTGCACGCACTGGGATTACAACGTTATCCCACCGATACTGATTCTGACACAGCTATGTCTGTTGCACCTGATATTCCACACGGTGTTGATCATGACTTTGAGTTTGATGATGAGTTGGATCCTGTCTTTCCACACGACTTTGACCCTGATCATGAGATTGAGTTTGTCCCCGATGATCAGCCTTTTGAGGCACCTGTTGATCCTGACTTCGATCCTGAGCAGGAGATTGATTTTATTCCTGCTGAGCAGCCCATTGATGCACCTGCTAATCTTGAGCTTGCACCAGCTGACCCTGAGCCTATGGTTGCACCCGAGCCTATACCTGCTCACGATCCCTTGCCTGAGCATGCACCTGTTGACATACCAGTTGTTGCACCGCCTTTGCCTGACCCGATCCCTGCACCTATTGATCATGCTCCTTTTGCTGCCCAGATTGACCCCAGATATGCATTCACCCACAATGGGTGGATCGAGGACGATGACGACTTTCCTCCTTTTGTTAGACCTGTTACTCCCCCTCACCTACCTGTACATACACATGCACCAGCTGATATCGCCCCGTTTCACCCACATGTGTCTGACACACACCGCACTGATTTACCGATCACGTTCCTTCAGGATATCCCCCCTCCCCGTCCAGGGGAAGGACCATCGAGTCAGCAGCCCAGTCATATACCACCTGCGTCAGCAGCCTTTCCTTTCATGCCACCGTTTGCACCTGCTGCACCTTTTGCTTCTACACCATCGGGCGAGCCACTGATCTGGTTTCCGCCCAACACGATGCCTGTTTCCGATCTATACCATCCCTTCCAGATTGGATACACGAGGGATGATTTGCTTTTATCGCTACAGCTCCAGTAGGATATGTTGAGTCGTAGAGTCACGGAGCTATAGAGGATCCCGCATCCTCCACCTCAACTCAAGTGACGTTTAAAGACATGAAGATAAAGAACCTTCAATTACACAATATGTTGTTAATAGAAGAGAACAAGAACTTGAAAGCAATGAGATTTGACACAAAGACGAAGTCGAAGAAACCATATGTGCTAACCTTTGTAATTGCAATTTCCATATTGTTGTATTTGTGGAATTAGTATTTATAGATAATGAACTGTTGTGGTATTTAGTGTTTGTAACCATTTGTGCCCACTTGTTATGAAATGAAGTGTTTTGGTACTTTGACTCAAACTGTAACTAGGTGCATAATTGCCTAAAGTTTGACCAAACAATAGTCAAACTGTAACTAGGTGCATAAATGGCCAAAATATGAACCAAAGTGCAACTGCACTTGCAAGTGACTCAAACTGCATAACTAGGTGCAAAATTGGCCAAAGTTTGACCAATTTGCAGTCAAACTATCACTAGGTGCAGAATTGGCCATATTTTGAACCAAAATGCAAGTGCACTTGCAGAAACAACAGACCAAAGTGCAGAAACAGCAGAATCACCAAACCAACACCAAATCAAACAGCAGAATCACCAAAGCAAAACATACCAAACAGAAAGCATGGTCATCAATTTTTTGAGTCAACCTATTAAAGTGTACACAATGACCATAATGGAATATGTACACCAATGTGTGACTCAATCAACCACAAAAGTCAAACAACACAGAAAAAGTCAAACAACACTGAAAAGTCATACATTGACTACTTAACTTGTCCCACATTACTAGAAGGTGTTTTTAGACAAAATATTAGAGTCATACATAACATTGCCTACTTAAATAAGTCATACATAACATTCCCACATTACTAGAAGGTGTTTTTAGACAAAATATTGTGCCACAAACACAAAAGATCGCATATAACTTCAGCCTTGATGGTCTTTCTCTTTCCCTTTTGACTTGACTTGTTGGTTCCCTTTTGAGTAGATTTCTGAGTTGCCTCTTGAGAGGACTGCTGGGTTGCCTCTTGAGTGGACTGCTGGGTTGCCTCTTGAGTTAACTGCTTTGTTGCCTTCTTAGTTGACTTCTTCTGCCTCTTTGGAGCAGAACCACCTGATACACAAACTTTAAGCCATGTAATTAACTAAAGAATAAACTTAAACTTAATAACATTTACCTTCAGTTGTTTTCCCCTTCTCAGAGCACTTTCTTTTGTTGTGACCTGTAGCCCCACAGTTACTACATTTCATTATAACCCCATGCTTTGTGAGTTTCCCAGGCCTTTTTGGATCTTCATGAGGATCCCTCTTCCTATTCTTCTTGGGCCTACCAGGAGCAGATTTGATTGGTGGTGGATCTATTGGCTGATTGATCTTGGTCCAATACCTTTCACTAGGTAATGGAGGTATTGAGAACTCATAAGCCTTCATGTATGTATCTTTGTGATAACACACATCAACATAGTCTTCAGCATTCTTATGTAAAAATCCAGCAACAGCACATACATGTTTACAAGGATATCCCCTTAAATCCCATTTTCTACATGTGCAGCTTCTCTTTTCTAGATCCACAGAGACATCATCAAAATCCCTTACTTGAAAGACTTGATATGATGAGGGATACACCTCACATCTATAAGAAGCAGCTTTTGAAAACTCAAGTTTGTCCTGGATTTTAGGGCATATGATGACATCTCTGGCAGCCATTTCTGTCCTTTTTGTCACTAACCTACTCATGACCTGAATCCTTATATCCTCTAACATATGAATTATGTGTTTTGACCTTGCATTAATGATAAAACCATTAAAGGTTTCTACCATGTTGTTTATTATTACATCACACTTGGTATGGGTGTTCAAATAGCACCTGTTAAACCACTTGGGATTCTGCTTCAGTAAGGCCTCTACTGCATCAGGATTGATTGCTTTAATGTCTTCAATTGCTTGTAGATAGTCACTTTCAGAGTAAGCCCTAGCTGATTTCCAAAACAACTCTTTCAGCTCCTCATCTTTGAATGATTTGTGCCAATTGGCATAGACGTGCCTTGCACAGTTTCTATGCTCTGCATATGGCCACATCATTGAAACAGCATTTAACAGACCCTGCCAAAGCATTTAAACATAAGTAATGAATAACTAAACAACTGATTTAGGAAGACAGAATTGAGTAACAACCTTTTGCTGGTCAGAAATCAATGTCCATGAAAGCCCAGCATCATTTACTTCCAAACATAGCAGTAGCTCATGCATGAATCATTCCCAACTGTCATTGTTTTCTCCTTCAACAACTGCCCAAGCCACAGGATACATCTGGTCATTAGCATCCCTCCCAACAGCAGTTAACAACATTCCTCCAAGGAAGGTCTTTAGAAAACACCCATCTAAGCACAACACCTTCCTGCATCCAGCTAGAAACCCTTTTTTAAGACGATCAAAACATACAAACAGTCTGAAGAATGCTTCACATGTGGCCTCTGGATCTAGATTAATGAAACCTGGTGGAGCAGTTTCCAACTTGAAAGTTGATGATGGATTTGCTTTCCTTAATGCATTCAGATATGAACCAATCTTACTGTAATGATCTCTCATTGATCCATGAAGCTTCTTATGTGCACTTTTCTTAGCCTTATAAGCCAACCACTTACTTATAATCACCTTGTACTTTTGTCTGACAGCATTTATGATTTCCTTAGCAGACCAGTGTGGTTTGGCCTTAAATAAAGGTAGGAACTCATCACCTATAAACTTAGCAGTTAGTTGCCTATTCTTTATCATGTTTCTTTGGCAAGTGTGATGGTTTTTCACACTTTTAATCATGTAACACTCTTTCCCTGTGTGCATTGAACAAAATAGATAGAAACGACACCCTGCTACACACTTGACTACTACACGACCTTCTTGTTTGCTATCACTCTTTGCTATGAAAAGATTCCTGCCATTAGACACAGCATATCTTCTAACTGCCTCCTTAAAGGAATCCCTCGAAGCAAACCTTGTCCCAACTTTCCAAACAAACTTCTTCCAGTTAGTTTCTGCACTTACACCAGGAGCAGTTTCCCTAAACTTTTTACCTCGAACATCATCTTCTTCACTATCACCTGGTGTGGCAACATCACCATCTGATTCTTCATAACTACTGTATCCCTCTACATGTGCACAACCTGCATCATTAGATTCATGCAAATTACCTTCTTTTTCATTATGTTTGATACACTCTTCAAGTATCTTCTTTGTGGCTGCTTCTTCATCCTTGGTAGCTTGTTTAATTCCATCTTGTGATTGTTTCCATTCAAAATCTTCTCTGTCTGAATCTAAGCCAACCAGAGCCGTTCCAACGTTTTTGGAGGCCCTAAGCTGATACAAAAAATGAGGCCCCTTTTCTTAAAAAAAAAAAAAAAAAACCTCATTTTACTTTGGATGCACTTCATATCTGAAAAGCAGGTTAAACTAATTTGCATCTATCTAAAGAAAAGATATAAACGAGAATCAGTATATGAATAAAAAGTAGAAATCAACATGATGGAAAGAATTGGCATCATTTTGTTTCGCATCCAAGCTCAAATAGTAATTCTTGATGAATCTTTATTTGTGTTCTTTAAGATGCTATCAAACTGAAACAACACATATCATATGCTACTAATGATGTTCTTTGGTCTTCACAATTACACTTTCTCAAATATTAACAAGAAATAGCAATTTCTATAGTAATGATAAATCACCAAGTTGTTATAACAAATAATTAATATTTCATATAACAATTGGCAAATGTAAAAAGAAATATAACAAAAAAAACAAGTTTAATACCTGGCTGCCAATGTTAGTCTTACAAGCCACTTATCAATATAAAAAGGTCAGCAAATAATTGATGTCAAGAGCATCAAGAAGCTAGAATCAGTCTTGCAAGCCGTTTAGCAATGTTGCAGAAATCGGAAGCCATAATCAGTCTACTCTGGCAACTCATGAATCGTTTATCAGGAAGTCAAGAAGCCAAAATCAGAATGATGAATCAGTTTCCAAAAATTCCATTGAGTGGTTACCGATAACGATGAATGAGTTTCCAAGATAACCATCGAACTTTTCGAACGATTGCGATCCCAAAATTTGATTTTTCCTATTCCCTCGCTTCCTAGCATCGCCTATAATTTCTGCCAAATCTCCTTAATTACTATATTGTCACCTAGCAACTCATTTTTTTGGGCCTTATTTGTTCAGTTTCAGCCCAAATCCAATACACATACAAACAACTTCTTATCAAAATTGGAGGCCCTATATTTTGGAGGCCCTAGGCCTTTGCCTAGTTTATATAGCCCATTGGGCCGGCCCTGAAGCCAACCAATTCTTCCAAAACCTCATCCTCATCAGAATAACAATCCTCATCATCATCACAACTGGACTCTTCATTGTAATCACTGTCTTCACTGTCCTGTTCTAAATCAGCATCTTTATCACTATCTTGACCAATGACTTCTTCCTGTACAACCTCTTTAAGATTTGTTTCCTTATCTATATCAAATGCCCATGAAGCCTCGTGTACTGGTTCTTCAACAACCTGTTTAACAATTGGTTCTACACCTGATGTACTTCCAGATCTAGGGACTTCAAGAGTTTTAAAACATTTACCAGATACCCTACCCACTTTCACGTGTACTACTTTTTTTTTTTCTGGGCTTGGGTACTAGTTTTTTGGGTTGGGCTTGTCGTTTAATGGGCTGGGAACTAGACTTAGGTTTACTGGGCTGGGTACTGGACTGGCAACTGGACTGGGCATGTGGTTTACTGGGTTGGGAACAGTGGTGGGTCTTATGTTCAGACATAATTGGGCTATGTTGAACAAAGACTTCAATGAACGGTTCACCCCAATTTTTAGCCTTCATTGCAAGTTCCAACACATCTTTATCATCAAGAAATAGTTTAAAATCACCATTATCCGCATCCATCCCATACATATAAAAATCCCTACTTTCATACTCGTTGGTTTCCAGTGCATAATCACGTAGTTCAAAGTATGGGATATGATCAAAATCCATTTGGATTAACTTAGAATAACCATCAATATACTGAGGTTGATCAAAAGAGAAATCAAGACAACCACCGTACCAAAGCATAACATCTATACGCTCCATAACTTAAATCTGTTTGTAAAATCACAATGCAATCAACCCTAACATAAACCTTACCTCTTGGGAGTCTGACTTTTGCCTGCAATCGTCGATGATGAAGGAACTAGGGTTTGATCGCCAACATCGAAGTGAACTGGTGAACTGATGAAATGCAACTGATTAGAGAGGGAAATGGGTTATTTATTGAGGTTCCTGTCCACGTATGCTTCCAAGTCAGCATCTGATTGCCACATAGGCTTAAAATACTAACTCAGTTAGTATTTTTTTAACCAAGGGGTGACAGTGACACCAACTTGTCGAGTAGGGGGTGGTGGGAGCCAACTTGAAAGTTGAGCGTGATATTGGCCAATTTTGCATAGTTGAGGGTGATACAGTCCATTTCCCCTAAATATTTTAGAAGGTACATAGTGCATTACGTGAGTTTTGATGGGTATTTATGAAATTACCCATCAAAGGGTTTGTAGTCTAATGATATTAACGTGTTTGTAATGTTTGGTCCTTCTCGAGGGTTCAAGTACCATTATAAGCAAAATGAAGCATCTACAAGTAGATTTAGTTTGCCGGTAAAACAATTATGGATTTAGGGTGTCCGTCAAGGGATTACCAACAAACAATCTAATTTTTCACCTTCTTTTTTTTGGTGGGTTCCGTCTACCAACGGATGCCATTCATGGGTTGTGCGTCTTTGATGAAAATATCGTTCCTCTAATAGTGTTTGTCACAACTGAAATTATTAATAGGTATCACCTTCATAGTAATTGTAATAGTAATAGTAAAATACGAAAACGATAATATAATACCAGCTGTTTAAATTCAAATTAACATCTTTCTAATTTAGGTATGGCAATTGTCATTCATCTTAAACATAAAATATCAAGTAAAAATATATAGAATTCAAAGGCCGTAATGGCAACTGTCATTCATCTTAAACATAAAATATCAAGTAAAAATATATAGAATTCAAAGGCCGTATTAAATCTTAAACATAAAAAATCAAGTAAAAATATATAGAATAATGGTAAAATTCAGTGTAATATTAATTAATATTGCATGTCATGTACTTTGATTTGTATTTATTAGGTCCATTTGCACTTGACATGAATTGATTGATCAACAACAGTTTCCAAAATCTTCAACAACAAGACAATCGGCCACCTTTCTCTTATCACCTCATTCTTTAAAAACAAAACTTTAAGATCAAACTTCTGTCCAAACTTTTGTTTTTATTCGTCATTGGATTTATCGTTTACGAAATCGTCTCTCCGTAGATTCAGTAGGGTTCTGCTAGGGGTTTATTAAGTTGTATATACAATTACATACTTGTATAGGATATATATATACACACATATATATATCGCAGAATGATTCTAGAGGTATAATTTCAATTATACAAGATTTATGAACATGATTCAATATGTGCTTTTTAGAGATACTACTGTGATAAAACCTTGCCTCGCGCATGACGTTTTGTCACGAACAAAACTCCAACTGGCAATCTCCCCAAAAAAAGTCACTGGAGCATCACAAGAACACTTGCCCCTTTGAATTAAATTTATTGAAATTATATATTTCTATTACGTTCTTGTCATTTGATGGTAGATACCTAGATTTTTTATATATAAATTGGAATCATTTTAGTTCTAATAAAAGGTCTTGGTCTTTTAAGAATTTGACTTTTAGATTAAAGATTTTTGCTTCTAAAAATTGGTGTACCCATATAAATTATTTTAACTAGGGTCGTCGTTACCCGTGCGTTGCGCATGGATGCGGTTGGAATTCAAAACGTATAGCATACCATGACAACTGATAAATAAATTCGTAAAATTAAATAAAATGATATCTAAATGTGTTATGCTATTTGCGTCGTAACTCGACTTTGAACATCAAAATAATAAGAAAATGTAAAACAATATAGTAAATAACAAAGGAAAAAAAAGGTAAACGAAAAAGAAAACGACAGAAACTCGGTCGGTTTCAGTGCACTCGTTATAGCAAATAAAAAGAAAAGTTAAAAAACTATGTTCAAAAGAGTATCAATGCATTCGTTAAAAAAACTAAACTAAAAAAAAACCTTTGCCACACTCGTTCTAGCAAAGAAAAAGAAAAGTTAAAAACATGTCTAAAACGGTAGTAACGTATTCGTTAAAAAAACTATTTAGTGGTAAAAAACTAATTTGATTAAAATAAAAGTAAAAAAATACAATGACTAAACTACAAAGTAGAAAATTAAAGTTAACACAAGACGAAATAGACTAAAAGACGAAAAAATCACTATTTATGTTCTACTTTTTTATATTATATATAACTAGTTATTGAACCACGCGCTTCGCTGCGGGTGTGGCGATGTAAACACAATGAACAATGAACGTTAAGGAAAACAAAGGGATAAACACGTAACGACGGAGCTATAGGTTGTTGCATATACAAAGTCAATTAGTGAACCATTATGGTGGATTGTAAAGAGCCATTGAAGCAGCAAGAGTAATCTTAAATAAGTGAATACTGAGATTAAGGATGTTGATGCAATGCTTTTAGATAGATAGGCAGAACCCAAGGTAATCAAAACATATTTTATATTAACTAAAACTACTTCCAATTTTAATTTACAAAAAAGGAAAACTGAAGCAGCAATTAACAAAACTAACTATTAACTACTACATCATTTAGTGAGGCAATTGAATGTTTGGGTCTTTTATTTTCTTCAAAGTTGATATTGCCTCTTCCAATTTAGACAACACCTTCAACTTGAAGCATCAACCTATTAATCCTTCTGAATCCCTTCATCTCCAAGTTCGCCTCGTTTTTGCCAACACTAATCCTAATCCTCTGATCAACTTGAACAAAGAAATAGAGACCACAATATGAATCAAATAACATAATTGCCTCCAAAGATCAAACTGAATCAAGGGTCAAGACTTACACAAAAACACAAACCCACATCTTTCATGTTTGCAAGTTGTAGCAAAGCCAGCAAGAATATACGAATATACCCTTAGGCCAAAAGCATAAGACCTTTCATGCTGGTTATTCATATTAAAACATGAAGGCTCGGACATCGTCACTGTCGCCATGGATGCAAACTATAGAGGTTGCCATGCCTAAAAACGAAGTAGAAAATTTTAACAAATCATCTTCATAGCCAATTAGCCATTCTGGCAACCTTAGTAGAATATTATATTATTCTATATAATACTACAAAAGGAAAACATGAAAGATCTTATGCTCAACCAAACCATGAGCATAACGTCGGACAACCGATATGTGACAATTTCAAGTCGTAAAATCACAGGTTAAAGTAGTTTACAAAGCCATAGAAAATCCGAACTAACAAAGCCTCTAGCACACAGAAAAAGCATACCATCGCACAACTGATGTAAAACATTCAAGCCATCAAAAACAGGGACCATAGAGGCTCAGACAACATATCGCCTAAAATTCAAGTAATTATTAGTCATCCCAATGCAAACACTCATCCACAAAGTCACAACATATGAATAAAAACATTTGACCATAAAAGTCTGTGAAATTAGAGGTGTTAATTGGGTTGGTTCGATTATTTTGAACCGAAAACCAAACAGAACAAAATTAACCAAGTAAAACCTTTGGCTCGTTTTGGTTTCTCGAACAGCAACAACAAATTCAAACCAAACATACTTTTAACATAAAAGCCCTATTTTATGCATAAATAGGATACAAACCTAATTTGGGAAAAGTGGTTTATGGGTATTACATACAGGGTTCAGTTTAGGGTTTATTGGAATATCAAAATCAGATCTAAGAGTCAATTTGGAACCTGATGGGTGATGTTGCTGGAAGACGGCAATCGGCTCAAAAGGATCGCACATCATCCTCCTCCACCACGACCCCTCCCTTTTCCCAATCACAACGGCTATTGATTTGTGCCGGGAAATGACCAAAAGGTACTGAAACCTTACCGTAAAATCCTAACACTTGAAACCGGGGCCACAGTGTCGATGTAGCCGGGTGGCTAAACGCCGTCGTAGTGGTGGTGGCATTGGTAATGATGGAGTTATGGGGGGAGAGATAGGGAGGAGGAGTTCTCCACTGCCACGCACATGTCTCTTTCTCTTTCTCATTTGTAGCTTTGGACAAAGCAGGTGAACCGCTGTTCACTGGAGTTGATAAATGTTATAGAGATAATTACACCGTAGTACGGCCGGCAGTACTGCCGTGAACATCACCGGAAAACCCCTCATCTCTCTAGTCGTTCTATCTTTATTCCTTGTGCAATAATGACTTTTCTCTTTGTTGGTTGTCAGCCGTCAGAAAGCTAGGAACTTATGTGGCCACATTTGAAAACCAAAAAACTTCCCTGGCGCAAACCTACGATGATAATTGATATATATAATAATATGTATAATTATATTATATATAATTGTATGTGTGATGTATACAATTACCTCTCTTGAATATTAGGTGTGAGAATGATCAGTGGGACCCTAAAGGGTTACCTCTCGTGTAGAACGCGTTTTCAAAATGATTCCGCTTATACTTTCACAAAACAAAATGATACTTCAGCGTTATGTTAGATTTTAAACTTCATTTTTCACACAATGTACAAACTTTCATAACCCTTCACAAACCCTATCAAGATGTTATATATATGTGTATGTAACTAAGGGTGAAAGGGGTGGGAACGGTGAAGCGAGCGGCAAACGGTTCACAAGGGAACACTACCGCCAATGGGCAAGTCATCTGATTGTATCGGTCACTACTCACCGCTTGAGGGAAGAGAAGAAAGAGGGGATATCTGGTGGGCCCATTCTCTTTCAACTAATCATAGTTTTTTCCTTTTCTTTTTCCTTTTTTTTAAGAAAAAAATATTTGGGTGAACCACCCTTTATGATTTAATATAAAATGGGGTAATGGAGAGTGGAGTTAATATGGAATGCTTTGATTAGCTTTGATGGGAGTTTACCACTCCCCACAAGGTGACCACCCCTCTCACCCTAAGGGGTCACACCTTGTCCGAAATCAAGTCTGGTATTCTGGACCTTGGTTTGAAATTTAAAACCAGGGCGCCACCTTCAATGTGTGAAATTTTGTTTTTCTTGTCCGAAACTTGATGACTAGGTTTTTGAGTGGGTTCTCTCAATATACACCTATATCCGTGTTACATTAAAGAAAAACTTGCAGTCTTTTGTACAACATTTTTTTTTGATGAGTTTAAAAGGTTGATTTTGTTAGAAGTATATTCAAAAAAGAAAAATCACAAAAACTTTCTCCGGCAAACATAAATTGTCGATTATAGTTCTTTTGGCATAGTTAGTGTTTATCGTGAATGAATTGCCATTGATCCAGAATTCAGCAGCACTTCATAGTGTTGCTTACTCAGAATTTAGCAACGTTTATAGGGTCACTAAGTTAACAAAACTTATGATTTGTTACGTGTTTAGTTGTTGTAAATATCACTAACATAATACCTAAGACTAAAGACAAAACTTATAGGTAAATACTAGATACTATAAACATTTAAGTTTTATATCACTACACTATATGATACTTAAATAGTATAAAATAGAATTAAATGGTTAAAAACAAATTACCTTTTTACTATTCAAAAACACGGAATGTATTAATGTTATAACACTAATTATAATTTCAATTCGATGTATAACTATAGAGTTATAAACACATGAATAGGTGGATGCTTCTAATTGATATTAAAATACTATAAAAGAAAGCAAGAAGCTTAGTTTTTTTAGTAAACTAACAAAGTATAATTAGTTATATTAATGCATACAATAATAAGGAATTAAGGAGTGTGTGTAAGATTAATTAGCATTATGAACAACTGAACATGTTTAATTAGTTGTAGTTTGTACAACTTGTATTGTATCAAGAACTACTGGACTTCCGGGCTAAGTACTAGAAAACCCTTCATCCTGTGAGAGAACTCCTGCCTCTTGATGGAACACACTAATTGCTAGACTATTATTATTGTTGTTAGGTTCCACATGAACTGCTGTTGCTTCTGGGATTGATGTTTTGGATTCTTCATCTCGATACACATCAAATGATTTTGCAATACCCAAAAGCTTTTGGCTAACTGAATGTTCTTGTGACACCAACATTTCTCTATTTTGATACAAAAACCTGAAGAGGAAAATCAGGAGAGCCGAGGTGGATGATAACCCGGCAATGAGGAAAACTCCCCTAAAGCTATCGAGCCCGAACCCCTCAGTTCCCTCAGTTTTCATTTGAGGCCCCTTCTGCTGCTGATCACAGTTGGCATCTTCTTTAAACCAGTGGTTGGTTATGTTCATCATTTGCTTCTCTGTCACTTGTAGGATTGCCTTAGAAACATCATGGACCAGTGGGGACGCTTTTGGAAATGCCTGATTAATATATACAATTAAATCAACGTCAAACACCACAAATCGGAAGACTTTCACCAAAAACGACTAAAACCCTCTATTGTCAGGATACTTCAAACGACATGTGTATAGCATGCCCCTTTTTTAAAAAGGGGTATGCTATACACATGTCACTGACAGATCATTAATGAGTATAAAAAGGCCCTACTAATCCTACACCACCCTCAAACTCAAACAGTCGTTCGATGTAAAACTCAAACGATTTTAGGGGGGGATGATGCAAGCCCTAATCATCAATAGGTTGTTCAGCGACGTTTAAAAATAGTGGCTATGATGCAAGCCCTAGCCTTCAAATGGCCGGTTTAAAAAAATGTACATTTGTCAGTGACATGCGTGTAGCATGCCCTATTTAAAAAAATGTACCTTTCAGTACTTTTTTTGGAGATTAGCCCATCGGTAGTTGAATCTACTACCGATACGCCTGTCTGTAATCATCGACGAATACAAATGGACTTAGCTGAAAGTTAATCTTATAAAACCAATTAAGGAATGGAATGAAATGAACTTACAAAACCAAAGCCTGCTGTTTTGTTGATGGGACCTGTCATTTTATACATATTACAATATTTAGCCACAAAAACCCTAATATAAGGGAGCTCTTCCATAATAGCAGAAACTCCTCCGTTTTGACTTCCATTTTTAAGGGCATCGTGGTACTGCTCAAACGTTCTGTAGCCTTTCAACTGAGTGTCATTAAAACCCATACTTTTCAACATACCCTTGACAAAAGAACCATCTTGGTAACCTATTGATTCTCCATTCCTCTTGATCTCATTGATGTCAGTGTATGTAGGCCGAAGCTTTTGTACCGTTAACATTGATGTCAAGCTTGCGGTGTAGCTCGAGGTGAGCACCAACACCACAAACACCCACACGATCATCACAAATCTCGATAAGTTGCTGATCAACCTCGCCCCTACATAAACCGGTATTCAAATTAATAAAACTTGTATGTCTATGTTATCTACATAAAAACTATAAAACTAATTTGTTTGTATGTTTTTTTTTTTTGTTAAAATAAACGTATACTTACACATGTGTAAGTCCTTTATATAAACAAATTTTGTTTATATTTCTTTTGGAATGTTAGTAGAGACCAACCACTTGTATTCTAATATTTTTAAATTTGAAGAAATGAATGATTTATTTTATTTTTTGGTTGTCGCAAAAAGCAGGCTTCTGTGTAGAACCCTACATTAGTCCCATAATTATGTGTGTAAATACTAAATATATACACACTTAAATAAATCACGAACAAACGTAATATTACTTTTAGCAAGTTATACTGAGACTGGTATGAAGATAAGTTTTTTCTCTGTCACAGAGATAGAAAAGTTGCTCCCCTGTCAAACGCAGATTCATTTTTTTTCTAACAAATTATAACCATACAAATAACATGTGACTAATACATGTACTACTGTATACTTACTGTGTGCATAAACAAGTGTGGAGAAGGAATTATACAAGAGCATTCCCACTTGTTTATGAGGAGCGCCTCGGAACTCTTCATTTACGCGATGCTCAATAACCCATACCACGAGTCCGGTGTATATGAAAAATGCACCGGTTGTTATCCAAAGCTCTTTCTCTAAGGGTTTTAAGAAGATCCATGCACTCTTTCTCTCATCTTTGATTGGAACAACCAATGAAACACCGGCCTCCGTGTATGGCAATGTGAAAGCCACTTTATCTGAACGGTATGCAAGTATCGTAATGTCTCCAACAACCGCATCGTATTCCTGTTACATCATTGAAACATTATGCACCAACAATATTTGTTCCACAAGTTCTAAAAAGTTATTTTTCTTTAGTTTCTAGGTGGTTTAGATATTTTATAAGGTTTCTAGGAGTTTTGGAAAATGTTTGACAATAAAAACATAGTCAGATTCCTTTGAATCGCTTATAAAGTCTCTAGACCATCTAGAAATAATAAAAAAATGGTTCTAACAACATATGTAAATTATGTGTGTGATTTGATTACCCCAATAGAGAGATTGAAAACCAGATCATCAAAGGTTCCTGCAGGACTCTTGTCATCAGAACTAACAAAACGTACAAATTCAAATTTAAGAGCATATGGCAACGCATCAACGGCCGCCTTAAAAACATCGACACAGAAGCCGGTCATGGTAACCTGATGGGTTTCTGGGTCGATATCTGCATCGATAAACTGATCAAAACCCCCAATTCGAACCCCAACTCTTAACATGTTCTTGTTGCTGACCGGGATCTCCCAGCCTTTGGGGATACCATGACTGTCACCGGGCCACATAACTGGCTTAATACCCTTTGTTTCACTGTCCAACATCTTTGAGATACCATTTTTAGGACTCCAAAACCCGATTGTTTTCTCCCCAGTACCGATTATGTTCACTATTTCATAAGCCGACGATTGTAATTGCCCGTGACATATGTTGAAGTCGCCGCTAAGCCCGTCAAATCTAAAGTTTCGGATTGATTGAAGAAGCATGGATCCCCTTTTTAAGGCTCTAGTACCTTCAGAATCCATCGCTGAGTTACCTTTTTCTTTCTGGGTCTTCTCTAGTGCCATTGCTAGACCGAAAACGGTATCATACAACCTTATTCCAGACGTGTCAAGCTGTGTCTCGTCATCATCCGGATACAGACTCCGGAATTCTCGTTTCCACCTTTTCTTAAAATCAAATAACTTATCCGAATTCCGGATAAACGACTTAACACCTATCACACCTTGCATCAAGTCCTCTTTATGATCATTCAATTGATTAGTGAGCCCTTCAGTTATAAACCAAACATACCCTTCATCCATCATTCCAACTTCATTCACTTTCTTGAATAACCGCGAAGCCAAATCAGGTAACGCGTGCACCACGAACACCCGAGTCTGCATCGTCTTGAGCTTGTAAAGCTCCGCGAGTATCCAATCATCTGAAGCCGAAGGATATATAACGGTTTGGTATGTGACTTTGGTACCAATGTTCATCATGGCATCAGATAAATAAGGAACAAGACCTCTCCCATACTCACCATCTTCATACACAAACACAACCTCACTCCAACTAAAGTGTTTGATTAGTTCGGTTATCGGTTTTAGCTGTAACGTCGAATTATGTGCAGACCGGATGAAGTAATGGTTGTTGTATGGTGAGAGTGATGGGCTTGCTGCTTGTGAAATGACTGGAACCTTTTCTTTGTTACCAAGATCTATAACAAAGTCTGCTTGTGAGGATGTCATGGGTCCAATAATCGCGGTGACTTGAATGTTTTTCATGAGGTCAAGTGCTGCGGATGCTGCTTGAACGTTGTCTTGCTTCGAATCACGGTAGTACGGGTGGATTTTGGTGGTGTAGTTGTTGTGTTTTCGATAGAAATCGGCTATTGCCATAGATATGCAAGTCTTGCTCATCTTGCCAACGTTGGAATCCATATCTAGAATCACTCCAATTTTTATTTCTATGTTTGGGTTGCCATTATTTACTGCAAACAAGGTCATCGCCAGAAGAAAGATAAGGGTTGGTGACATGAATCGTGATGGAATGAGAGAGAGACACCAGTGTGGAGCTTGTTTTTTTATGGAAAATGGTTACATGTTAAGTATATATATTAATGTTATAAAATCGTAATATGACCACTTCATTGCAAACAGTCAACATTGATTGGGTCTATTTCATGTGAACCACTTGTTTGTGATGACGACAAGACTTTTCATGCAAGCTACTTCAAATACCATGAATCCAAGAATATACGCTCATAATTAGAAAATTCTAATGGCACGTGATTGTAAAGAATCAGATTCATGTCTAATTTATTCTTTATTACTACGTAATACTTTCATGTGATATTTCTTAGGATACTCGTGACCCTTTCATCTTGGACCATAACATACAAACTTTCACAAATCTCTACATTCCACGTTTTTTTTAGAAAAAAAATAAAAATGTTACATAGAGTTTTCTTAAGTTTTTCCAACTCAAATGAGTTTCTTTCCTATACTTCACCTATGTATGCGTGTATGCGTGTGTGTGAGAGAGAGTGAGGGGTCCCACCTTCTCGTCCGGCATGAAGTTCGGAATTCCAGACCTTGGTTTAAATTTCAACACCGAATGTCACCAACAGGCCACAATGAGGTAAATTTTGATTTTCTTGTCCGAAACTTGATGGTTAGATCCAGACTAGGATTTTTTTTACATATTGTATGTGCTCTCAGTATACACCTATATCCGTGTTACATTAGAGAAACAAACTTGTAGTCCCTTGTTTTTGATAGATGTTAAAAGTTTTTTCTTTTGGAATTATTTTTAAAATGGAAAACCACAAAAACTCTCACTGGCTCTTTTGATCAAACAAGATATTAGAGGCGAACAATGAACTGTCGATTACGGTTCTTTTGGCACAGTTAGAGTTTACGCGAAATAATTTTCCGTTTATTCTGAATTTAGCAACACTTCGTAGTGTAGCTTAATCAAAATTTAGCAACGTTTTTAGTGTCGCTAAGTTAACAAAACTTAAATGGTTAAAAGCAGATTACTTTTTACTCTTCAAACATGGAATGTATTAATGTTATAACACTAATTATAATTTGTACAGATGTAGAGATATAGACACATGAATAGGTGGATACGACTAATTAATATTGACAAATACTATGTAAAAAATCAAGAAGCTTAGTTTTTAATTGTAAACTAACAAAAAAAGTACAACTAATTAAATTAATGAATATACAGAACATTATGAATGAATGAATGGGATTCCCAGAATGAGTACTAGAAAACCCTTCATCGTGTGAGAAAATTCCTGCTTCTTGATGGAACACACTAATTGCTGGACTATTATTATTATTATTGTTGTTGTTGTTGTTGTTGTTGTTAGATTCCACAATTGCTGCTTCTGGGACTGATGTTTTCGGTTCATCATCCCGAAACACATCAAATGTTTTTGCAATAAGAACAAGCTTTTGGCTAACTGAATGATCTTGTGATACCAATATATCTCTATTTTGATACAAAAACCTGAAGAAGAAAATCAGGAGAGCCGAGGTGGACGATAACCCGGCAATGAGGAAAACTCCCTTGAAGCTATCGAGCTTGAGCCCATCAGTTTTCATTTGAGGTTCCTTAGGCTGATCACAACTGGCGTCTTCTCTAAACCAATGGTTGGTTATGTTCATCATTTGCTTCTCTGTCACTTGCAAGATTGCCTTTGAAATATCATGGACCAGAGGGGCCCCTACTGGAAATGCCTGTATATAGACACAATACAATCATTGTAGCGATCAAACATCCCATGCTTATTGAAGTTCTTCCAATTCACATGAGGCCTCATTATGATAGTTTGCGATTAAAACAACACACAATCACTTATGATTGAATAACAAATGAATGAATGAATCAAGAGTACAAGGAAACAGTTTTTCTGATTATATCTTTGAATAAAAGATCATACATACACCCTATTAGGTTCGATACTTTTGGTGGTTTTAAATATAAATGAAACGCCGCGTCTCTTCCACACAAACCGTTCTAACGGTTAACTGCTGTAACATATTGCTTCCTGTTTTTGACCCACTTCTAACCTACGACACAATGTATGCGCTGGACATACTCGACCATGCATAACATACCAATACAAATCAGGGGCGGACCCAAGCCCAGCCCAAGGCGGGCGGGCGCACCCCCGGGGAAAAAAATTTAGTGCTAAGTTCCGTCGAAAATCCCGTCCGCACCCCTTGGAATTTTTCGTCCGCACCCCTTGGAATTTTTCGACCGCACCCTTGAAATTTTTCGTCCCCTTAGGTAAAAAGTGTTATCAATTTATATTTAAATTTTTTTAGTAAACTCTTATTTTTTAAAAAAAAATACTACCTAAATTATATAACTTTTAGAGTAAACTGAAATTTTACCCCATGAGGTTAGGGGGCATTGGCAGGTCTACCCCCCCTAAGGAAGTTGTAGGACCGTTTTTCTGGACCGAAACCGTGATTATCATGATTATGTTCATAGACGGGAAGATCATAGACGGATAAACGACTAACCTGTATTGATTTGATAACATAAGAGTACAAGCCGGCCCGATTAACAAGATAATCGAACCTTTACCAGAGCCGTTTGGTTCCGGGGAGAGATCAAGTGGTGATCTCTCCCTGGTGAGGTCTCAAACCTCCAACAATCTACCAGTGTTTGAAATGGCAAAGGGTTGCTATTTATAGCTACACCCCTTTGTCTTTCAAACACACACGGTCAACCGAATAACCCTCTCGTTTGACCACTTCAAACGAGCGGGTCTATACACGTTCGTTAGACCGTTTCACTAACTATTACAAATTCAGCATAAAATAAATCTAATCTATTCGACAAGCATCGGACACAAAACTGTATCAACAATTTCCCCCTTTGTCCGTTGCTGTCGAATGCTGAAAATGCAACTGCAATCGATCTTCAGTCAAGTATTCATCTTCTCTGTGTTAACAAATTCCCCCTTGACCGATGATCCAGGTAAGTAGTATCTTGACGCTTCTTGTATAATAGTTCCCCCTCAAAGTACGCGTATCCGTGTTGGGCGTTGTGCAATTTCCTCAAAAGGCTCAATTGACCGATCTTCCGCTGATCTTCCAATACTCCAACCGGCATTTGATAAGGGTTCCATTCTTTTAAAAACTGCATCAAGTCTTGATCTTCAAGCATACTACATTGGTAGAGGTTTCTGGTGAACTGTCTTCTGTAAACCGTCTTTGTGTCACTAGAAAATCACAAACTCTACCACCTGTGATTGCGTTTAGAAATTTACCGAAGAAATTCAACATACGAAAATTTTTATTCCCCCATTTCTTTGGTAAGATCTCTAAACCTTAACAGATTCCCTTCCACTTTAAAGGAACTGTCGTTAACTTTCAAATGTTCACCAGTTCCCTTCACTTAGCGGAACTGTCGTCAATCTTTACTGAACAAACCCTCTCCACTGAGTAGAATCTTTCAAATGTTCTCGGTTTTTCGAAAAATCACGAAAACGGCTTTCTTCTTTGCATATTCTAGTTGAATAAGAACGTCCCCTAATACCCCGTAGGATCCGACTTGTATCCCCCCAAGGTTCTGCTAACACCTAATCTGAAAACTTTCATCATAGGCATATACTCTTCGACCTTTTGGATTCGTTAGGACCGGTATTGACATTCTAGGTTCATACGTTCGTTTTCAAATGCGAAAATATGACAATAAACAAAATGCTTTCGAACATCTTCGAATAACCGATAACAAACATAAATACTGACGTGCGGAAGTGAACATACCGTTTTGTTTCTGGTTTTTGGCCCATTGTAGTCGCGTCACCAAATTTGACGTTTGCGTCGGTAACCGTGACTACCCCACATTTTTTTTTTTTTTTTAAATAATCAAGTTTTCATCATCTCTTGTTTTCATCAACCCGCGCGCTCCCGAACTCGTACGAATTTGACGTTGAAACATAGATAAACTTTTCGAAAACACCCGATCCCACTTCATGTCTCATCTAGAAGTTTAAAACCATGTGATATTAAATCCCAAACCATGATTTTAAATAAAGAAGTAGAATCGGCCCCAATCACATAACTACAGTAGATGATTAGATCCAGTTAGGATTTATAAGGCCCAAAAAGAAATTGTCATCATGCATATACGGCCCATGTCTTTTGAAAGTATCTATCAGATCCCAAAAGTCAAACACCAGCCAACCCTATCTTCCATTTCACATAAGGTGTCGACATCCACACCTTCCTGCGATACGACCTCAGCCTACAACTACATTCAGACCAGACAAACCCCTTTCTTCTTCGATACATCTGATCTCAATCTTCGATACACAACTCAAACATTTAAACCCTGAATCTGCGATAATCCAACATCAGCCGTCATCTTCATCGGAGATTCAAACTCCGATCAAATCCAATAGTCAGACATCAAACAACTGAAATCCTTTTCTTCTTCGATACACACAAGGAGCAGCAGCCGACACCTCTTTTCACCTTCTGCGATTCACCTCAGCCGACAAAGACCTCCGACGAAACAAGCATGTGTGCTGATCGACGAAAATGATTTGTTTGGTCCGACGAAACAGGTTGTTGAACACTTGTCGACGAAACTGAATGGTTTGTTTGTGAATCTGATCGACGAAACAGAAACTTTGAATGAGTTTGACGAAACAGATTTGTTGTTTCGTCATAGGTTCAGTTTCGTCATTGAGTCGGTGTATTCAGTTTCGTCATAGATTCAGATTTGTTGTTTCGTCGTGGGTGTGATGTTTCGTCGGAAACCCTAAAAATTCTTAACAGCCGCCACCATTTCTTCAAGAACACAGCCCCTGTTAACTTTGCAGATCTGACGAAAATCTTAAAAACTTGATATTTGATGATGAAAAATTGTTGATTTCGGTGTGAAACATAAAACCCAACACTTTGTACGGTCTGACTCAGCTCAGATCCGTATATTCGGTCTCGAATCTGGGTTTTTCTTCATTTCACCATTTTTAACATCTTGAACAAAAATCATAATAAACTCAGATCTAGAGCACATGTGACTTAGTAAACGGTTAGATTTACTAAATCGGGCACCATGGCTCTGATACCACTTGTAGGACCGTTTTCTGGACCGAAACCGTGATTATCATGATTATGTTCATAGACGGGAAGATCATAGACGGATAAACGACTAACCTGTATTGATTTGATAACATAAGAGTACAAGCCGGCCCGATTAACAAGATAATCGAACCTTTACCAGAGCCGTTTGGTTCCGGGGAGAGATCAAGTGGTGATCTCTCCCTGGTGAGGTCTCAAACCTCCTACAATCTACAAGTGTTTGAAATGGCAAAGGGTTGCTATTTATAGCCACACCCCTTTGTCTTTCAAACACACACGGTCAACCGAATAACCCTCTCGTTTGACCACTTCAAACGAGCGGGTCTACCCACGTTCGTTAGACCGTTTCACTAACTATTACAAATTCAGCATAAAATAAATCTAATCTATTCGACAAGCATCGGACACAAAACTGTATCAACAGAAGTAATTGCAGTTTTACCCCCCACTGTTTGGGGTTATGTCACATGTTTACCCCCCTGACCATTTCAACATTAGATGTTACCGTTAATAAGCTTGAAAAGTCCAAACTACCCTTCATCTTCCCCATTAATAAGCCCTAAATGATCTTGTTCTTCAATTGTTCTTCAATCGACCTCAAGCCCTCAATCCCTCAATTCTCTGCCCTCTAATCACTGCCTTGAACATGCCTTCATCTTCGTCGTCTGTGCTTCGATTCAAGGGCAAAACTCAACATTCAGACATCATATGTCCATGTGGTGCGAAAACAGTGGTGAAACAATCAGCATCAACGGCTAATCCTGGTTGTTGGTATATTCATTGTGTAAGTTTCTTCTGTTTTATGCTTATTGAATCTTAACTTTGTTGGAAAGTGTTGCTTATGATGTCCGATAATAGGTTGGAGGATGTGGATTCCTAAGATGGGCTGACAAAGGTGAAGAACAGGGATGTCCGGTTTGTGGAGAGGTAATGCCTGGTTTAATCATTGACTTGGCTAACTGCAAAGAACAGTTGGGTCGGTACAAGAATGGAGATGTGTTGAAACTGAAGATGTACTTTGTGATTACTTGGGTGTTGATTGTTCTACTGTTTTTGGTTAAGTAGTAAAATGTTGACAAATTGGATTTGGTTGTGTATTTTGACTGCTTGTAATTATACTTTTGAGTTCTATACTTTTTGATGCAATGGTCTTTTTCAAGTTCTTATTATATGTTTGTGTTGGTAGCCTTCTTGTAATTCTGTAGGTAAGGATGTTGAGAATGAGAAAGATGTTGGTAAGGATGAAGACACAGATGTTGGTAAGGATGAAGACAAAGAGGTTGGTAAGGATGAAGACGTCGTTGCAGCCGAACAACCAGACAGTTATGTCTACTTTGAGGATCAAGAGTCTGAGATACTCAAACCTTACATGGAGCAAGAAACCGATTATGAAAAGTTATTCGGAGATCCGACAAAGGATTATAACCCTGAAGTGCTGGAACATGCATGGGATTACACATATTGGGATAAAGATGATGATTGGTACTTTGACCCATATGAAGGGGAGCATGGTTCTGATTCGGATTGGTCTTGTTTGGATGATTGTCACTGGAAATAGGCTAGATTTTGTTTGGTTTTAAGTTTGTATGTTGGACATCTTATTTGTACTAAATGTTGCAATGTAATCTAATCGAATCACTTTCCGCCTCTTAATTGTACCAAAATGGTCATTTTGACCTTATAAATGGTCATGGTACTTGTACCAATTATCCAAACATGTTGCAAACCAATTATCCAAACCTGTTGCAAATTTATATAGGCTGCAAATTGATATAAACAAACCTGCTGCAAATGACAGAAACTAACCTGCCAGTGATCATCTAAACACAATCAAACATGCATGCCAGTTATAAACAAGTCAAAACCTGCTGCAAATGGATCATATGGTCATTTTGACCATATAAACAAGTCAAACCTGCTACAAATGGATCATATGGTCATTTTGACCATATAAACAAGTCAAACCTGCTGCAAATGGATCATATGGTCATTTTGACCTTATAAACAAGTCAAACCTGCTGCAAATGTATCATATGGTTATTTTGACCTTATAAACAAGTCAATCCGGATGCAAAATGACCATAGTGGTCATTTTGACCTTATAATTAAGTCCTAACTACTGCAAATGGATGATATGGTCATTTTGACCTTATAAACAACTCGAACCTGCTGCAAATGACCAAAATGGTCATTTTAATATAAACATAACATTGTATTGACCAAACCAAACATAAAGGTACAAACCAAACCAAACATTGTCTTGAACATAGTTGACAAACCTATCATTGTCTTGACCAAACCAAACATAAAGTTACAAACCAACCAAACATTGTCTTGAACAAAGTTGACAAACCTAACAAACATTGTCTAAACTTACAAACCATCCATCACTCATTAAGATTGTAAACTGGTGCACCTTGAGTGGCAGTGTGTGATTCCTGTGAAGCAATGGATTGTTCAGCCCTTTGTCCTTTGCAGCTCCTGACATTGTAACCCATATTCCCACATTTACCACACCTGATGCTACTACCCTTTCTGGTCATTTTACCTCCTTTGTCAAACTCTTTCTCAAGTTCTTTTTCACCATATGCCTTCTTTCTTTTATTCTTTGGCCTTCCAACTTGTGTATGATGCTTAGGTGGGATGAGTGTTGTTGGGCACTCTGAAGGAGTCCACATCTCCGGCCCGTTGATTGGCTCTATGACATTGTAATAAACTTTCTTCCATGTTGACAGCCAATACACTTCATCCACCCACTCTTCTGGTATGCCAGCATCAATGCTATTCCTTGACATATCCCATATGGCTGCAACTGCATGTTTGTAAGGCATCCCGGTCAAATCCCACTTCCTGCATGCACATGTTTTATGTTTAACATTCACAACACACTGTGATCTCGGACCTGTGACTTGATACTTGTCCGAATCAACCATTAAAACAGACATTTCAGTAGCCTGTTTCTTGATCTCACCGAAGACCTCAGTGGCATGAGGAGTCAGTGGCCCCATACACTTTGCTTGTAATTTCTTGACATTCATTATCCTCTTGGTCATGTACTCCCGAATGAATTCTAGGCATGTGATAATCGGCTTGTCCCTTGCTCCTACGATTTGTCTGTTAAAAACCTCACATATGTTGTTCAGCAACATATCACATTTAGCTCTTCCAGAAAAATATGCTCTTGACCAAGCGGTGAATGGGATCTCATTCAGCCAGTCATACATATCTCGTTCTGTTGTCTTAATTTCTTCCATAGCTTTGTTAAAGTATGGAATAGATGTCTTCCTTCCGGCTGACCAAAGCAAATTCTTGTAAAGATCTCCACGCCACTTGGATTTCATGTTCTCATGAATGTGCCTCAAACAAAATCTGTGCTCAGCATTAGGGAAAACGGCTAGCATAGCAGGAATCAGACCCTGTGATACAAAATGAAATTAATAACACTATTTTGCAAGGTTTTAATTAACAATTAAGAACATATTACCTTTTGTCTGTCACTGATGAAGGTGAAACAAGAGTCTGCCGTACACTCTAGGTCATCTCTCAACAGTTGCAAAAACCATTTCCAGGTTTGTGTTGTTTCTGCCTCAACAAGGGCATAACAAACTGGATATATGCTATTGTTCCCATCAATACCAACAGCACTCAAGATCTGTCCAGGAAATGGACCTTTCATGAAACAACCATCCACACCCAGCAATGGTCTCCCAATCATCTTAAGTCCTCTCATCATAGAGGCAAAACAAAAATAAACCCTTCGAAACTACCTTGTAGGACTAGCTGGGTTCCCACATGGCTCCACATCAATTTTAATTGTACTACCTGGGTTGGCTTTTAGAAGTTCATCACAGTATGACCTTAGCAGACCATACTGTTCTTGGTAATCACCATAGATCTTTGTAGTTGCTATTCTCTTAGCTCTGAATACCTTATGTAGTGATACTTCAAGTTGATGCTTCCGAAGCAGTTGACTTTGGATTGCTTGAATTGGCATGTCTGGATTGCTTTCAATCATAGGTTGGATCTCTCTGGCAATCGAACTCATTGTGTACAAAGAAACGGCCCTTGTTGTCAAACAATTGTGTTGATTATGAATGGTCTTCACACACCACTGGTCCTTGTCTGTGTTCCTTGAGATGTGAACTGCCCAAGGACATGTGGGCTTGGTATGCCTTTTGAGGTGCTTATATTTTTGCCCTACTTTGGTGCATTTACTAGTTTGCCCCTCTTCTCCTTTTTTTACATGACCAAGTAGTGGTGGATTGCTTCCAAAACATACTACCCTATACCTTAACAATTCATTTTTTTGAATAAAAACATCCCTCCTTGCCTTAAGAGCATAATCTTTCACCATCCGATTCATCGTTTTCTTGTCATCAATAAGCTGACCAATGTAGAATGGCAGATCATTTGGACCTTTTGAAGCACTCTTGTTTCTCCTCCTTATCTTCCTGGCAACCTTATCTCTAAGGGTTGAATTGTCATCCGATCCACTTTCAAAATCCTCCAAGTCAACAGGCACATGACCTTCATCAGTTCTGTCATCATCATGATCCTCATCACCTGAACCATCCAGCTCTTCCCTAGTAAAATCAACATTAGCCCTGAACCTCTGCATATCCACCTCTATTTCATACACCAAATTATCTTCCTCAACATACTCATAATCAGGATCACTACCTTTACTCTCTTCTTGATCACTTCCTTTACTCTCTTCTTCATCTTCATTCATACTATAATCCTGATTATTTATTGTAAATGATGCTGGAACAATTGCTTTACATGCCCCTACAGGACCTTCACTTGTATTTTCCAATATTGTTGACATCCGCTGTTCAACATACATGTCTATGATGTGGACTCCTTGACGCACATGATCGAAGATAGGCTCTAAGTCAACATCACATTTTAATGTCCTAAGACCAAAATCCAACGAACAATAACGTTCCTTGTAATGAATGCAGAAAAACAAACCATCATTGTATCCTAATTTCTTAACAATCTCCTCTAAAACATCAGTATTCAACACTCTAAAATCTACATGATCAATGTAGCTCATCTTCCCACCAAAGTATTTCCTATTTGGGTTTTCTACAAAATTACCTCCATGGTGAAATTTAATGGTAAATTGAGATTGGGTTTCTCCTGTAAACACACATCAACAACAAATTAATACCGAAAAAAGTTAACATCTTACCAAATTCAGACCCTTTGAACTTGCATGTCACTTACGGTACATTTCACCCGGTTCGAAATACTGATCTTCAGCTCGTATCTTCCACATTCGAAGATCCATGCTCGTAACAGACTTCAAATCTGCTGTATGTGTTGAAGAATGCCTGATCGCCGGTGCGGAGGTCTTCAATTTCGACTTAGGTTAACTTCAGGGTTTCAATGTGATGAATTGTTGATTAAATGAGGTTGCAGGTCAACAGGAAAGCGAAATTACCTAATTGCCCCTTGACCATTAATAGAAATCGCTAACATCTAATGTTGAAATGGTCAGGGGGTAAACATGCGACATAACCCCAAACAGTGGGGGGTAAAACTGCAATTACTTCCTTAGGGGGGGTAGACCTGCCAATGCCCCCTAACCTCAGGGGGTAAAATTGCAGTTTACTCTAACTTTTAATATCTAACTAACTAAACCTAAATACCCATACCTTTACCCACTTATAATTCCTAACTAGCTAGCCCACTAAGTCTTAGCCCATTAACGAAACCCAACAATATTTCAAACTATAATAAAATAATTAAAGCCCAAAACCTTTAGAAATTCTCTCCCTCTCTCTCTCTCTCTTGTGTCCCTGCACTGCCAACAAACAACATCACCCAGCGACAACAGTCCAGCAGCCGGCGACCACCGTAATCAGCCACCATACCACAGTTGTTTGACACCAAATCTAACTGGAATCCGAACACGGGTAAGTTTCTTTGTTATTTTAATGATTTTGGTTGATATTATAAGAGAAAAAATAAAGTTGTTAAATAGGTTTGAAATTTTGTGTGTTTTGAAGTTGTTTATGGTTGTTTAGATGATTTTTAGGGTGATTATGCTGTTTATATATTTTTAGGGTGATTATGTTGTTTATATATTTTTAGGGTGATTACAACTTACGTTATGATTTCTGATGTATGTAAAATGCAACATATAAAATACATCAAATGAGGCATAAAACTAACCCTTTTTAAGTACTAATATTGGAAAAAGAGTGTTTTTGTCTTCCTTTTGTATTTTCAGGATTAAATGAGCTCAAAAACGCAAAAGAAGCAAAAAGAGAGCTAAATCCAACATAAATACAAGAAAAGGAATATTAATGGACTGCCCGAACCCTCAACGGCACCTTCCAAAGCAAAATAGAGAAATCAGAAGACTGAACACGCCCCGTGCTCAGCCAGCACGGGGCCGTGCCCAAGAAGCAGCAGAAAAGACAAACCTATAGAAGCTTCTATTGCCCACCACGGGGCCGTGCTCAGCGGACACGGGGGCGTGTCGAAAGTACAGCAGGCGCATTTATTGTAATTGCGAATTACAATTAATGAGGAGAGAGAATGTCAGACGAACACGAGGCCGTGCCCAGCGGACACGGGGCCGTGCCCAGCGGACACGGGGCCGTGTCCAGCTCTCTGTTCAGCCTATAAATAGGAGTGCTTGGATTCATTTCATCTCATCCCTTGGCACACCACCTCTCTCACACCTCATCCACCACCCACCACCATCACAACACCATCATCCACCACCATCATCCATTGTCCATCGTAGAGTGTGTGAGTCGTCTCGGGATCCAAGATTGATCGTAAGAGTTCTTGACAATCAAGGCCATGTTTGCCTAAGTCTCTTACATCACTTGGTGAAGACAAAGTGTCTAGTATAATACTTTTTATTTCTAATCTTCTGCACTTTTTATTTGGTTTTGTATTAATGACTTTAATAATTAGTTACTTATGTTGAAGGTGATCTTTCCTTATCGTTTGTCCGTGGTGTCTTGGCATTATTTTACTGTCTATATAAAATAAAGGATTTTCACCATTCATATCTCCACGGTCTATATGGAGATATGTTGGCTACCTGGTAGGGGGTTAAGGGAACGGTTTGGTAAAGGTCTTGCCATTGTTCAGCGTTTAGAGGTCCTGCAATGGACCTGGGTCAAATTTAGTAGGACCTCCTTCAATACTTCACGGTATTGGATGGCGGGGGTCCAAACTCTTTGATCCCCTCATAAGTTAACTACTATTAATACTATAACCCGGCTATTTAGGACTGTATCCCTGCTGACTCAGACTACTTAGCCGAGGGTAACGTCACCGCCAAAAGCGGGGCCTACCACAATACTGCATTAATAACTTAATTCATTATCTTCCAATAATCCACCCTTTTAGGATTGTATCCCTGCTGACTCAAACTACTGGGGTGAGGGTAACGTCGCCTTCAAAAGAGGGGCCTACTACAATAACTAAGATAATCTCTTAATTATGTGCAAAAGTGCGGAAATAATCAAAGGTTATACTAGATACGAGTCGGAACCAAGTGATTCATCTTGTCTATCTGTTTTTCTTTTATTTTTATTTTCAGCATTTTAGTTAGTTTTATTTTTCTTAGTTTAAAACATTTTTCTAAACTTTTATTTTGGTTAGACGTTGAGGATAAACCGGTACTAAAAGCTCTTGTGTCCTTGGACGACCTCGGTATCTTACCAACGCTATACTACACTCAACGATGGGTGCACTTGCCCATATGTGTGTTTAGTGTTAGTAAAATATCGTGTTTTATAAATTTAAAACTTGGCTAAAATAAGTGTTAAAAAGGGCTTAAAATATACACCTAATATATATAACACTTCGCACGCATCAAGTTTTTGGCGCCGTTGCCGGGGACACAAGGATTTTAAGAAAGTTAGGAATCAACGGCCTAATCATCTTTTATTTTTCTTTTTATTTTTTTTAGGCTTTTCTTAGTTTTTCAGCTTCTGCAGAGCTCAGCACGAGCCGTGCCCGGTCAGACACGGGCCGTGCCCAGCGTCATCACTGGCAGTTTTTATTTTCTGAGTTACAGAGAGCTGAACACGGGGCCGTGTCGGTGCAACACGGGGTCGTGTCCAACTCCCAGTAACTGGGAATCCAGAAAAAAATTACTGTATCTCTCAACACGGACCGTGTTCACTGAGCACGGGGCCGTGGTGAACCTTCTGACCAACGTTCTCTTTTGTTTTTATTGCAGGATTTGGAACCCAGGCGCCACATTTGAACCTCCTACGTAGTGCATGAGCTCCAGTTCTAGTAAAGACATAAAAGAACCCCTAGAAGAACCCGAGCGCTTTCTCAGAAAAAGACTTAAAGCTAAAAATCAAGGGAAAGCTTCGGGGGACCCACTTCCAATGGCGGACCAACGTACCCTCATGGATTACCTACGGCCTACCGTAGGCAATCTTGGCGCCGCTATCAATGCACCGAATGTCGAGGCCAACAACTTCGAACTTCGGCCGCATTTGATACAGATGCTCCAAAACTCCGCAACCTTCCACGGGCTTGCGGACGAGGATCCCCATCTACATATTACTAACTTCTTAGAAATATGTGATACCTTTCGGATCAATGGAGCATCAAATGACGCCATCCGCCTTCGAATGTTTCCTTTTTCACTGAAAGACCGAGCTAAGGCTTGGCTTAACACCCTCCCAGTTGGATCGGTAAACACCTGGGATGAACTCGCCCAAAAGTTTTTATATAAGTATTTCCCTCCTGCTAAAACGGCTAATTAATGACTGAAATTAATACATACTCACAAGAGGATGGGGAATCCTTATATGAAACTTGGGAAAGGTTCAAGGAGCTTTTAAGAAAGTGTCCTCACCATGGTCTAGCGGTATGGCAACAAGTATCCACTTTCTACAATGGATTGTTGCCACACACAAGACAAACACTTGATTCAAGCTCCGGGGGACTCTTAGGTAATCGTCGCCCAAATGAAATATATAACCAAATTGAGGAAATTGCTCAAACTAATTTTCAATGGCACACTCCCCGAGGTAATAAATCTATTGCCCCGGGCGCCCATAAGGTTGATGAAAGCACCTCTTTACAAGCCCAAATCGAGGCCCTCTCTTCAAAAATCAAAAGGCTAGAAATGACAAAAACGGCCTCGGTTATGGCTTGTGAAGGGTGTGGTGGGTCACATGAAAATTGGAGTTGTATGAAAGAATTAGATGAACAAACTGAAACGGTAAACTACTTGGATAATAGACCTAGGCCGTCGGGTCCTCCAACGGGTACCTACAACCAAGGATGGCGTAACCACCCAAATCTTGGTTGGAGAGATCCCGGCAATAGTAGTAACCAACAAAACCAACGAACTAATTTTCAACAACCACAAAATTTTTCTCAACAACAAGGTGGAAGAGAAAGGCTTGAAGATACTGTATCTCACCTCATCTCTGACACTGAAAAGAAAAACTCGGATCGATTTCAACAATTGGAATCAAATTTCAGAAATCAACAAGCTAGCATTCAAAACGTTGAAAAACAATTAAATCAACTAGCTCAAAATTTCTCCGAGAGACCACAAGGCGCGTTACCTAGTAATACCGAAACGAACCCGAAGGCACAAGTACATCTCATCACATTAAGAAATCGAACCGTGGGTCCTGAGGATGCTCCATTGCCGCCAAATGAAAGAAGCCATTCTAGCCAACCTATAACTCCTCTTGCGCCAGAAAAGGCTTCTACACCAAATCAAGAGCCCACCAAGACTCCTCCAATTCCGTACCCCGGTAGGTTAAATCGTCAAAAGACCGATGAGCAATTCGCAAAGTTCGAAAGTTTACTAAAACAATTGCATGTTAATATTCCTTTTATTGAGGTCCTAACCCAAATGCCTAAATATGCAAAATTCATGAGGGATTTCCTCAGTCACAAAAGGAAAATTGAATCATTGCAATTAGTTAACCTAGGCGAAGAATGTTCAGCTTTAGTACTCAACAAACTTCCACAAAAGAAAATCGACCCCGGGAGCTTCACAATCCCTTGTTCGATTGGGAAGTCCCCCGTCCGAAATGCTTTAGCCGATCTTGGGGCTAGCATCAACCTCATGCCCACATCAATATTCAAGCGACTCGGCCTAGGAACAACAAGCCCTACAAAGATGAGCATACAACTCGCCGACAGGTCCGTCAAATTCACACAAGGTGTCGCCGAAAATCTGCTAGTCAAGGTTGACAAATTCGTCTTTCCAACCGACTTCGTCATCTTAGACATGGAAGAAGACACCGATGTCCCTCTCATCCTCGGGAGGCCATTTCTAGCCACCGCCCAAGCATTGGTGGATATGAATGACGGAACTCTAACATTGAAGTTTGGGGATGAAGAGGTAAAATTTGAATGTGGAAAGCGAGTAGAGGAAGAAGATCCGGTCAACTACATGAAGGTCATAGACTCAAGCTTGGATGACGCTCTCCGACGGTGTAACATGGGATGCAACACATCCCAATTGGGTAACATATGACCAGGCTTTGGGTCTAGCCAAGGACCCTTATAAACGTGGCGCACCATGGAGGCATTCCACGGAACTATCCTTAGTTTAATTTAGGTTAATTTTTATGTTTTCTAGTTAGTTTTAATTTTCAGGAATAAAACACACTCATGGTGGTAAAGGATGAAAAGGGGAACGAGAAAAATGATCCCATGCACAAGAACAAGGCAACCCGACAATTCTCTCCATTTCAGAAGGTTCAACACGGGCCGTGCTCAACCAACACGGCCCCGTGCCGAACCACCTGCAGAAAAACGCCCAGTTCAGGTACCTGGACACGGGCCGTGTTCACCCAACACGCCCCCGTGTCCAGACTTCTGTTTCTCCTATTTTAATTTTGTTACTGGCACTTGAACACGGGGCCGTGCCCGGATAACACGGGGCCGTGTTCAGTGCCCAGTAACACAAATTTTTGCTTTTTAACACTATTTTACACATCTAATCAACCTAAAAATTTATTTTTGTGACACATTGAGGACAATGTGTAATTTAAGTGTGGGGGGGGGGGATGCTAAAACCTTGAATTTTGCAAGTCCTAAATACAAGCCTTACACAAAACTCTATTGGAACCGCTAATCACCCCAAATTTTTTTCAAAAAAAATAAAAAATAAAAAAAAAATTCATTTTTTTTACTTGTCTAGGTTTAACTCGGGAAATTCAAGTTCTCAAAAAGGTTATATTTTTACAAATTTACAACCGATAGCGTAGTGATAAAAAGAACCAACATAAGAAAATTATGAAAAGGCATAGCAAACTTGTTTAAAATTTGATTATATATACTTGATCACATAAAAACCCATTCCCACAAAAGTGAGTTTTGAGCCTTTATTGAGCACACAATTACATATCATTTGACTAAATGCTCATGACAATACATTCCCAGTCCTTATCAACTTAAACCCGAGTAAGTAAATGATGGAGGCATTAGGACTAACCCTTTTTATTTCTACACCATTATTTTTCTTTTTCTTTTACCACCTACCCAAAAATCCCCCTAGTTAGCCCCTTTGAGCCTAAACCTTTTCGTTTCATCACCCAAACAAAAAACCCTTTTACCCACCAAAACCTTTTTCATTTTTAACCCTTTATTTTAGTAACAAGTTCGGTTCTTCTTAAAAAAAAAAAAAAAAAAAGTATGATAATGATGAAGCAAAAAGAAAATAAACAAACAAGTTAATCAAAAATAACTTAGTTTGAATAAAAGCTTCATCAAAATAAAAAGTTGCAAAAATACGAAAACCGACACTTGTTACGCTTTTAGCCCTTTTTCTACTAACCACTAACCCAACCACCTACCTTTAACCCTAGCCTAACCCTTAACCCACAAAGTCCTCTTGATATCTACAAAGGTATAAAAGTTAAAAAGGAGGAGGATTGATTTCTTGGCAAGCCTATGGTAGGAATAAGTTCTATGCCGCTCTCGAGTGATTCACTAAAAATACACCTTCGGCCGAGTGTGAGTGATTTCCCCGCGAGGTATGTGAACTTGTATATAAATAGAATTTAAAAAAAAAGGCATGTTATGCCCGAATAAGTAATTTCTTTTATGAAAAGTTCTAAATAAATCATTACGAATAGGAGTGTAAATAAATAAAAATAAAACCCCAAAAAGATCTTGGAAATCCCGACACTCTACGACAAGCCCAAAACCTTCTCTTCTACCTATTCCATTTGGGAGTGTAAGCCACATATTAAAGGGTTTTGCTTGAGGACAAGCAAAAGTTCAAGTGTGGGGGTATTTGATGTATGTAAAATGCAACATATAAAATACATCAAATAAGGCATAAAACTAACCCTTTTTAAGTACTAATATTGGAAAAAAGAGTGTTTTTGTCTTCCTTTTGTATTTTCAGATTAAATGAGCTCAAAAACGCAAAAGAAGCAAAAAGACAGCTAAATCCAACATAAATACAAGAAAAGGAATATTAGTGGACTGCCCGAACCCTCAACGGCACCTTCCAAAGCAAAATAGAGAAATCAGAAGACTGAACACGCCCCGTGCTCAGCCAGCACGGGGCCGTGCCCAAGAAGCAGTAGAAAAGACAAACCTATAGAAGCTTCTATTGCCCACCACGGGGCCGTGCTCAGCGGACACGGGGGCGTGTCGAAAGTACAGCAGGCGCATTTATTGTAATTGCGAATTACAATTAATGAGGAGAGAGAATGTCAGACGAACACGGGGCCGTGCCCAGCGGACACGGGGCCGTGTCCAGCTCTCTGTTCAGCCTATATATAGGAGTGCTTGGATTCATTTCATCTCATCCCTTGGCACACCACCTCTCTCACACCTCATCCACCACCCACCACCATCACAACACCATCATCCACCACCATCATCCATTGTCCATCGTAGAGTGTGTGAGTCGTCTCGGGATCCAAGATTGATCGTAAGAGTTCTTGACAATCAAGGCCATGTTTGCCTAAGTCTCTTACATCACTTGGTGAAGACAAAGTGTCTAGTATAATACTTTTTATTTCTAATCTTCTGCACTTTTTATTTGTTTTGTATTAATGACTTTAATAATTAGTTACTTATGTTGAAGGTGATCTTTCCTTATCGTTTGTTCGTGGTGTCTTGGCATTTTTTTACTGTCTATATAAAATAAAGGATTTTCACCATTCATATCTCCACGGTCTATATGGAGATATGTTGGCTACCTGGTAGGGGGTTAAGGGAACGGTTTGGTAAAGGTCTTGCCATTGTTCAGCGTTTAGAGGTCCTGCAATGGACCTGGGTCAAATTTAGTAGGACCTCCTTCAATACTTCACGGTATTGGATGGCGGGGGTCCAAACTCTTTGATCCCCTCATAAGTTAACTACTATTAATACTATAACCCGGCTATTTAGGACTGTATCCCTGCTGACTCAGACTACTTAGCCGAGGGTAACGTCACCGCCAAAAGCGGGGCCTACCACAATACTGCATTAATAACTTAATTCATTATCTTCCAATAATCCACCCTTTTAGGATTGTATCCCTGCTGACTCAAACTACTGGGGTGAGGGTAACGTCACCTTCAAAAGAGGGGCCTACTACAATAACTAAGATAATCTCTTAATTATGTGCAAAAGTGCGGAAATAATCAAAGGTTATACTAGATACGAGTCGGAACCAAGTGATTCATCTTGTCTATCTGTTTTTCTTTTATTTTTATTTTCACCATTTCAGTTAGTTTTATTTTTCTTAGTTTAAAACATTTTTCTAAACTTTTATTTTGGTTAGACGTTGAGGATAAACCGGTACTAAAAGCTCTTGTGTCCTTGGACGACCTCGGTATCTTACCAACGCTATACTACACTCAACGATGGGTGCACTTGCCCATATGTGTGTTTAGTGTTAGTAAAATATCGTGTTTTATAAATTTAAAACTTGGCTAAAATAAGTGTTAAAAAGGGCTTAAAATATACACCTAATATATATAACACTTCGCACGCATCAATTTCTAGGGCTTGAATAGTTGAAAATTAAAATTAAAATTGAAACATTATGTTATGGAGCGATGAACTTATGTTATATAGAGAAGAATTACTTAAGGAATTAGTTTTAGATGATGTTTTGGATAGATTTCAAAAAATGAAAACTCGTAGGGCGTCGACGTTTTAATTATGTTTGTAACAAGGTTTGACATGTTTTTGATGATTATATAAATTTAGTTTGATGTTCGTTTGTTTTACATGACCCAAACCGATACGAACCGATTTTTTACTTATATACCTAGGGGCCTAAAATTTTTAAAATTGTTCCGCACCCCTATGAAAAAATTCCTAGGTCCGCCACTGATACAAATACAAATCTTCTTGACCCATATAAATACTTTAATGTTCTTGACCCATAAACAATAAACATAAAACATAAATGCAGCCCAATGATAAAAGATTATGATTAAAAGATTAGATCTTCAACAATCATTGTCATTTTTCAAAAACCACTACTAAACACAAATCTAAAGACTTTCAAAGACAACTACTAATTTTAAAAATAATTAAAAACAAAACATGATATCTTATTTAAAAATAATTAAAAACAAAACGTGATATCTTATTTGAAATCTTTATCTTTAGCGTCGTAGCTCATTACCTACAATAATTATAAAATTTCTTTAACTCTTTCACTATACGTTCTTCTACACGTCGGTAACTTACTTACGAAAAACAAACAAATAAGGTTTTTTTTTTCTTTTTATTTGGCCTCTCTTGGTCCATCATAGATCCGTAGTTGATTTTTCTACGGATCATTAACAGATATTTGAAAAAGGTTGCCGCTAATATCAGAACACCGCTGATATGATATTGGTACACAAGACGTGATATGGTCGTATCACTTTTTCACTCTCACCAATATGCCACGTATATATCATTTTTCAACCAACACATAAATTACTTATTTGATAGTAGTATGACCTATATGACTCGTATCACTAATTTTTTGGACATTGGCCTATCCTCGTTGAGTTGTCTGTAATCACCGATGGATACATCCTCGGTAACCACTGATGGACTTAGCTGAAACTTAATCTTACAAAACCAATAAAGAATAGAATGGAATGAAACTTACAAAACCAAAGCCTGCAGTTTTGTGGATGGGGCCTGTCATGGTATACATGTTACAATATTTAGCCACAAAAACCCTAATATAAGGGAGTTCTTCCATAATCGCAGAAACTCCTCCGTCTTGACTTCCTAATTCAAGGGCATTGTGGTACTCCTCAAACGAGCTGTAGCTTTTCAACTGGGTATCATTAAAACCCATATCTTTCAACATATCCCTAACAAAAGAACCCTCTTGATATCCTACTGATTCTCCCTTTCTCTTAATCTCACTGATGCCAGTGTAAGTCGGCCGAAGCTGTTGTACCGTTAACATTAATGTCAAGCTCGCAGTGTAGCTCGAGGTTAGCACTAGCACCACAAACACCCACACGATCACCACAAATCTCGATAAGTTGCTTATCAACTTCTCTCCTACATAAATCCAGAATCAAATTAGTAAAACTTGAATCCGTGTGTGTATCTATATGTGTACAAAAGACTAAGTTATTACTAGAACTGAAAGAAAAACTTAAATTGTTTATTCATTAAATGGTTCATAATTTAAAAACTTTTTCTTCTTACATAAATGTGTATGCTATACATACAAAAATACCATTAAACTAATTTGTTCATATCTTTTTAATACAAAGTATAAACCATATAACGTAAATAGACACTTACTATGTGCATAAACAAGTGTGGAGAAGGAAAACCACAAGAGCATTCCCAGTTGTTTATGAGGGGGGCCTCGGAACTCTCCTTTTTGCAAAAGTATGTGACTCCTTTTTGCAGTGATAATAATTATGACTCTGATTAGACTGTACACGGATGTGTATGAAATCCTGTTCTAGCGTACCTTAGAGATATTCATTTTGTAGGATCATGTGGCAAAGTGCCTCTTTTTTATTAGTAGTTCTTCTTACTGACGGAATTTTAACATTGGTGTCATCGTGCCCAATTTAGATTTTCAAAAGGTCTTGCCTTGAAAGTTGTGTGTAATATACTTCAATTTCTGTGGATTTATAATTAAATTTTCATGTGTTTTCTTGTATATTATCAAAATTTTACATGCTTCTTACTTGCGTTAAGAGTTTATGGTAACGTGTTTAGAAATTCTTTACACTCTCGATGGTATCCCAACTTAATGGGTTTCTATTGTTATTATTATCGCTCAAGTTACTAGGTAGATAATCAAACGAAATAATGTTTGATATTGGAAGAGATTCCTAATAAAGAAATCTAGACACAGATGCTTGTGCTTTATTCCAAATTGACTTTTGGAATTCCTTATAGATATATATATATTTATATAATCACACATTTCACGTGCTGTAATAAACATACCATCTATCAGGTCAATGTATTTAACAAATTCATATTTCCAAATACTAGTCAGATATCATATCATGATACTATTTTAGGGAAATCTTGTCACTTGCTGACATATTATATACCTTCTTACCCGGTTCTCACCGGAGATGTAACTTCAGTATATCCGGACAAACTAGAGAGTCTGCTACATCATACTCAGTCTTGCCGGAGAAAATTTTCTATTTCCCATAAATAGTATTTTTTTTTTCAAAAAGTGCCTATCTTATTAGGGCTTTTATTCAGAATTAAGGAAATTTGTATTTCTATAACATATTTTATTATTATATTGATCACTAGACGATTCCTGTGACAGTGTCAATTTGATCATTCTTTCAATTAGTGACTCAGGTCATATTACTGTTGATCATTCTTTCAACTAATAATTCTAATCATAACACTGTTGATCATTCTCTCAACTAGTGATTCTAGACTTAATTGTCTTGTGATATTTACTTTATCAAATATATTACTTATGGCACACCAAAATCCATCATATTTATTTACACAAGTACTTAGCTTATCGTGAAGCTAATACTAAGGCATCTTTTCTTAAGTTCAGGTCTAAATGCTATCATGTGTGCTACCAGTTAACATCAATCTCCTAACTCTTTTATATAAACTTAGGTATTATTGTTACAACACCTAAAGGCGTAAAGCAGTGGCTCTGATACCACCTTCTGTCACGATCCCCGACCCACCCTGGACGGAATCGGGAGTCGCGAACAGCCCAGCGGTACCGGTGATTATTTTGAAAACGTTGCAGCGGAAATTTTATCAGGACCATGAGTTAGGAAAAATATCAGAGTTTAGAAAACACCGGATTTTATTTAATAAATAAATGGGATAAACCCATGTTTTATAATGGTAGCTTTAATAAAGATAAATTTTATTACATAAAACAATATTTCTTATTTTGATTCAATTAATAAATAAGCCATTTCTTGATGCCTTTCAGTGCCGTATCATCTCTTACTCCAATCTACTGTAATTACCTGAAAAGTGTTTTAAAAAGGTTTTGTCAGCGGGAAATACTGAGTGAATCATTCTATTTTGCATAATGATGCATAGTTATTAATTACAGCATAAGAGCGATTACAATGGCTTCTATCTTATTTTTATCTGGCCTTCTGTCACAATGGTGACATGTCACAATGGTGACATGTCACAATGGTGACGATGGTCATACCACTATTTAGATCAATGAACCTAAATAGTGATGATTATCTCTGTAGGTCAATGAACCTAACAGTGATTATCCCGAGTAGGTCAATGAACCTAACTGGGAGAAAATTAGTAATGTGCACAATACCCCACTAACCAGTAATTCAAGATATCCACGACTTAGTCCCTGTAATTATAACCTTGAAAATAATTTTGAGGTATTGTAAAACAGTTGATAAAAAGAGAATGACTCACATTATAAACATGCAGATTCATACGGGCAAAGTTTAGTCTACAGATAAACCTTGATATATTGTAGATTTATACAGGCAGAGCTTAACCTATTGATTTAGCCTTGTAACCTAGTGCACACGAACTAGGTAAATAACTAATACAGCTTTTACGATTACTCACGAGATTAAAACCCTCACAACGAATGACAAAGTGCAATCACTTAAACATCCATCGGATTCACAACGAAGGACAGAGTATTCCCCGAGTTCGGGTGGCACTCAAACATCCTGTCGGAATCACAACGAATGACAAAGGATCACCCTAATGTGGGTAGCACTTAAACATCCATCGGATAGTTTCCATCGATCGGACATTGAATCGTAGCAGCGATTGAGTTAATACCCTGTATCGTAGCAGCATCCCCCTACTAATTAGTGTTTTTGAGACTTATTTCGACAATAACTCGATGTACAGAGTGAATTTGAACGTCGTAATGAAAACATAAATCAAGTCCCAGACGCTGCTATTTATACACAAAATTTGGTCAGCCTTACGCATCGTAGGCATATAACCCTTACGATGCGTAGGGACTTTAACAAGCTTGCGCATCGTAGGCTTTAAACCCCTACGATGCGTATGGTTTGAAAGTAGGTTATAGGGTAGCCACGGTTGGGACTAGCTTTGCTGACTTGACATATTCTAAATTTCGAATTGTTGACAGCGAGTAATTGTAGATAATCGTTAACTAGGGTATACCCCCCCCCCCCCCTGAGTTTTAGGGGCCCTGATCCTGATTTTGATTGTTCTGAAAATTTTAGGGTTTGCGTAGAATCACTTGGGTGTTTCAATTAGGGTTTCCTTTTAGATAAAATAATAAAATAAATAGGACTTTTAATGAGGGTTGTTATATCAGGGTCCGGGTTTATACTTACGGAATGTTTTTAGGATGTTTTTGTGTGAGTCGTTACAGCGATGGCCGAGGGACTTGAAGCTAATTTATACAATCACTTTACGGTTCTTCTTTGGGGAAATGGCGACTCAGCGTATCTATCTAGGGTGGATTCTCCTGTTGATTCTAAATGAGAGTCTTTTTCTGCTATTATATTACAAATTTTGGCAAAAAAAAAAAAAAAAAAAAAAAAAACTTCCTCAACCACATTCAGGTGCATCATGGGAGTTTCTCCTCCACAGCAGCTTTCATGAAAAGTATTCTAAATCTCATTTCATGAGTGGATTTTCTTCTAGAATGTCGCTTCAAAGTGATGAATCATGTTCTGCTTCCCAACAGCTGGATACATTCTATTCATCCGAATCTTTGATAGAGATCCTTGATTTACTACATGCAGTTTATGAGAGTCTGAAACTTAATCATCTTCGTAGAAGGTACACTTCATGTTTAGTTCATTTTTGCACAATAGTTTTTATCAGTGTTGGAATTCTAGACATAATATATGCTTTGCTATTGCAGGGATTTAGGTCTTCTTGTTGTTCTATTATGTGAAGTTTCAAAGATTTTAGGTGAAGATGGTTACCTGGATTATTACATACGTGACTTTCCCTTTCTTTGTAGAAAGTATCGTATTCAAAAAACATCAGTAGCACAAAAAAAATCCTCTCAGCTTGTTTAGGTGGTCACATCAATGGTCAAGATCCAACTCTTGATTCTCTTGTTAACTTGACAAGCCTTTTGATTATTTATGATTTTACCGCCTTGTAGTTTACATTTGTTTTATGTATTAATCAAATTGGCACTTTGTTTCATGTATTAATCAATGGTGACGTTTGTGACATTATGTATGATTTTACTGGCTTTTAGTTTACATTTGTTTCAACACATATTAAGATCAATACCAACACATCTTCAACATTTACCTACACATAATATTACTTTTACCTACATATAAGATTACTTTTACCTACACATATATTCATGCCACGTCATCTGCCACGTTGGATGCCATGTCACTTGCCACGTCGGATGCCACATCACTTGCCACGTCAGATACCACGTCACCTGCCACGTCAGATGCCATGTCACCTGCCAAGTCAAATGCCTTCTAAACAAATTGTTGTACTTTTAACCACACATATAAATGACTTTTAGCCACACATATATGTGTAGGTATAGCTTGCTATATACCTACACATAACTTATGTGTGGGTAATAGCCTATATCCACAGTCACGAGGTTACACATCATTACACTTAATTTATGTGTAGGTAAAGACAACTACCAACACACTATATGCTTTTTCCCACACATACTTTGTGTTGGTAAAGCACCAAATTTCTTGTAGTGGAAGAACTACTAATAAAAAAGAGGCACTTTGCCACATGATCCTACAAAATGAATATCTCTAAGGTACGCTAGAACAGGATTTCATACACATCCGTGTACAGTCTAATCAGAGTCATAATTATTATCACTGCAAAAAGGAGTCACATACTTTTGCAAATTTCGTATTTCATTCCCTGATAATGTCACTTAACAACAGTTATCACACGAAATTCCGGATAGAAGTTCCTATACTTCTTTCGTTGAAATTTTGACTTTTGCATATAATAAATTAACTTTCGTGTTTCTACTTCTCCTAATGGTCATCATATCAGGAGAATTTATTTCATAATAGCGAATATTGATCCATTTCTTGGTAAATCCACACGTTACACATGCACCGATTTGTTCTGCATGTGGTTCGTTTAATTTCTGAATTCCACTTGAGGGCTTCATTCTAATTTGTCGTTTTATCCAAACTCAAATATCCTTTAGTTAGAATTGATTTTGGCATGGTAAACCGCATTATTTCTAAACGATAAACTCTTAATATCGAGTCAATAAATTTTTGAAAAACTCAATTTTCTTTGGTATCCATGATTTCTGTTATGACCATGTCCGAACTTCTTATTTAAACTCGTTTTGTTTAAACCAAGTTCAATTATTTGAACTTGTTCGCATTACATATTCATTTCAAAATCCCATATGACGGATGGAAGCTATCATATTCAAAATAGTCCCAACAAGCACTTCATTTGTTTTGAACCATAATAGGCTTGTTTAGTCTTTGACTTCATTGAATCATTTCTTTGATCACGATCACCTTGTACTGACATTTTCACAAAATTTAAAGCTTGCACTAATCTCGTTTATATATATCATATATGGATTTAATTAATTATATACTTATAAAAGCCATCTTAACACAAATTGTGTGTTAAAATAATGATATACAAATTCTTGTCATACTTCAGTCTTTCGTGATAATTATTGCTTTAACATCTTCAATTGAAAAACATTATATAAAATTTATTTTATAAGGAAACTTACATAAGTGATTACCTAATTTACAAAATAGTATTACTGTATTCTTGTTAAACCATTGAGGTAAAGAATTTATATTTTTATATATAAATATATAAAAATTTATGTTGAAGTATACTTTCATATAAGTTTACGTTCAGTTATTTATTATTAATTAATATTAGTTTTATTATTAATAATAAATTAATAACAGAAGTGTTAGTATTATTTTAAAATACTAGAGTCTTGTCAGAGGCAGATATTGAATAGCCTAGCCTTAGTTAGGCATGGACTGATCACCTATGTTTAAACAAGGCAGCACTAACCAATATCCACCATGATAATGACTAGTTAATATAAATTAAGTCATCATACTTATTTAGTAAATTTTAATTATATATGGAAATATATATACTTTGGAGAAGACATATTTTCATACAATAAAAGGGACAAATAAAACATTATAAAAATACTAAAATATTTTTGTAAAAATAATAACTTCATTACGGTATTTTGTAATAGTAAATATAAGTTATTTTACATAGTATAGTAAAATACTAAAATAATATTTATTTAAAGGCAGTGACCATTTACATATAGTAAAAATGCGTCACAAATAATATTTATATTTGATATGTAAGATACGGTTCAGACAAGTACACAAATAATATATATTACATTTGCTTTACAAATATAATATAATGGTTGGTCTTACCAAAACAATTTGTTCTTATTTCATTTCGATCTCTAGGACATAGTATGAAAAATATAATCACTAATTGTGTACTATCACATTATTTCACAATTAAAACAACTTGGAACTTTAAAAGATTGATACACTAACTTTATTGTCTTTTGGTGTATCTTTGCAATTCACTCATTTCAACACTTTGATTTTCTCATATCATAAATATTTGACAAATCATTTTTCATACTTTTATTTCCTTTGAAACCTATCAATTCTAAGTCTTCCTCCGTTGCCAATCAACGTAAGCTTTCTCTTCACAAAGAATTTTTATTCATTCTAAAAATCTATTGATCATATATCTTTTGGCTTGAACCCACTCACTTTGAAAATTTATATCATTTCATCTCATTCATTTAACATTGATTTCTTGAACTAATTCAGTTAAACCATTGAGTCCTACTTATGGTACAACTCTTATTCACAAAATTTGAGAATTAATCTGTGTCATTTTGTTGACTCAAATATGACATAAAACTAAAAGAAATATCATAACCCAAATATACTTGGGAGCTGGAATCTGAGATAAAGAAAAAGTATTCCAGTAAATCTCGAGGACGAGATTCTTATTAAGGTGGGGAGAATGTAACGACTCACACAAAAACATCCTAAAAACATTCCGTAAGTATAAACCCGGACCCTGATATAACAACCCTCATTAAAAGTCCTATTTATTTTATTATTTTATCTAAAAGGAAACCCTAATTGAAACACCCAAGTGATTCTACGCAAACCCTAAAATTTTCAGAACAATCAAAATCAGGATCAGGGCCCCTAAAACTCAGGGGGGGGGGGGTATACCCTAGTTAACGATTATCTACAATTACTCGCTGTCAACAATTCAAAATTTAGAATATGTCAAGTCAGCAAAGCTAGTCCCAACCGTGGCTACCCTATAACCTACTTTCAAACCATACGCATCGTAGGGGTTTAAAGCCTACGATGCGCAAGCTTGTTAAAGTCCCTACGCATCGTAAGGGTTATATGCCTACGATGCGTAAGGCTGACCAAATTTTGTGTATAAATAGCAGCGTCTGGGACTTGATTTATGTTTTCATTACGACGTTCAAATTCACTCTGTACATCGAGTTATTGTCGAAATAAGTCTCAAAAACACTAATTAGTAGGGGGATGCTGCTACGATACAGGGTATTAACTCAATCGCTGCTACGATTCAATGTCCGATCGATGGAAACTATCCGATGGATGTTTAAGTGCTACCCACATTAGGGTGATCCTTTGTCATTCGTTGTGATTCCGACAGGATGTTTGAGTGCCACCCGAACTCGGGGAATACTCTGTCCTTCGTTGTGAATCCGATGGATGTTTAAGTGATTGCACTTTGTCATTCGTTGTGAGGGTTTTAATCTCGTGAGTAATCGTAAAAGCTGTATTAGTTATTTACCTAGTTCGTGTGCACTAGGTTACAAGGCTAAATCAATAGGTTAAGCTCTGCCTGTATAAATCTACAATATATCAAGGTTTATCGGTAGACTAAACTTTGCCCGTATGAATCTGCATGTTTATAATGTGAGTCATTCTCTTTTTATCATCTGTTTTACAATACCTCAAAATTATTTTCAAGGTTATAATTACAGGGACTAAGTCGTGGATATCTTGAATTACTGGTTAGTGGGGTATTGTGCACATTACTAATTTTCTCCCAGTTAGGTTCATTGACCTACTCGGGATAATCACTGTTAGGTTCATTGACCTACAGAGATAATCATCACTATTTAGGTTCATTGATCAAAATAGTGGTATGACAATCGTCACCATTGTGACATGTCACCATTGTGACAGAAGGCCAGATAAAAATAAGATAGAAGCCATTGTAATCGCTCTTATGCTGTAATTAATAACTATGCATCATTATGCAAAATAGAATGATTCACTCAGTATTTTCCGCTGACAAAACCTTTTTAAAACACTTTTCAGGTAATTACAGTAGATTGGAGTAAGAGATGATACGGCACTGAAAGGCATCAAGAAATGGCTTATTTATTAATTGAATCAAAATAAGAAATATTGTTTTATGTAATAAAATTTATCTTTATTAAAGCTACCATTATAAAACATGGGTTTATCCCATTTATTTATTAAATAAAATCCGGTGTTTTCTAAACTCTGATATTTTTCCTAACTCATGGTCCTGATAAAATTTCCGCTGCAACGTTTTCAAAATAATCACCGGTACCGCTGGGCTGTTCGCGACTCCCGATTCCGTCCAGGGTGGGTCGGGGGCCGTGACAATCGCTGCAATGCAATCATTTGCCAATGATGAAGAAGGGTATCTACGAAACATACATCTGAGCATCTATACAAACAATAAAAAAATTAATAGACCAAACTATGAAGAACGTGTGTCGTGATATTTAACAAGTGAACATATATGCATGTAACCGGATATCAAACCTGTCCGTTGTGTAAGATGACATTGACTCTCCCTTCAATAGCATCTGCCAATCCCACAACTTTCATATCTTGAAAAGCAGTTGGTGCTTCCAGTGGCTTGACATTATGTAAAACATCAGCATACCCTTGAAGAACATATCTACGCAGGCATTGCTTACCTGACTAATACATTAAAAGAGTCATGCGGTTAATAAGCATATTATATAAGGTTGGGTAGTGGTGAATTGACCTGCGGTATAAACTATAAAGTGTGGCTGAAATGATCGGTGGCAAGAAGAGAATGAGTGAAAGAAAAGTGAAATTAATAGAGCCTTTTAACAGCCATTCAAATAAATGGCCATTGGTGTTACAATTCTCAAAAGTAGATACTATCCATATAGATTCGTAAATGAAAGGACAAAATTTATAACTTCAAGAAAACCACAAGGATGGTCTACGTAATTTACTCTATTAAACATTTAACATTTCATAAGATAAGAAAAGCAAATGTTACTTTAAACTTTTGAGCTATGCAGTTAATGCGGTATAAAATCAGATATCGGTCAAGGACCGATGTTTGAGATATAGCTTATCGCGGTGGGATATTGGTAATTTTAATATCATGCAGAATTTATATATATCGCAATTTAACACAAACAATTCAGTATACTCTCCTACCGTTAACAAATTAACCTTTTGCAACTTACAAAACAACAATTGTCGCAAGTAGGAATTAACTAAGACTTAAAACACCAACGATTTAACAATTAAAACTTAAAACACTAATAGTAGCAATAAGAAGAATTAGTCCATCTGTTTTCTAACACCCGGATATTGATATGCCACCAAGAATAAGTCAAAGTCAACCATGGGTAAGTCAAGGAGAACACAACAATTATGGTTTTCTAGGTCTTTTTCCTTAAATACACATCCAACATCAATTTTGTGTTCAACATGAATAGAAGACACCATTTTAAATGTTGGCCAACTTGATGGTATTACCAAATATGTGGTCTTACTTTAGCCATCCATCCTAACCCCCCATACTCCTTAATGAAAAGCCATTTTAGAAGATGTTGTAACAAATATTACATGTCTACTCAATGAACCTTTTAAATTACTAAATTCTACATACGAAACAAATCCTAATAACTTTTGTAAGTATCAGAATACCTTCAAGAATAATGGTCTGAATCATTTAGGTCAAGGCACACCTCATTTACTTATACCAAGTCACTGGGAAAGTGGTCACTTCACAAAATTTACCGGAGTTGAAGTTATATGACAGGTAACCTGGAGCATTCCCATGTGAGATCAACACGACATGCTTCTGCATTTTCACTTAGCATTACTTTTAACCACAATGATTAGTTGATAAACATTGTAATTCATTTGTGTTGATATTGGGGAGGTAAATTTAGAAGCTCACCTCTTGCGTTTACTCTTGACAGAGGTTGAGGACGAAGGATTACTGTGCCAATTCCTTTTTCTTTGGTTGATGAACCAGTTGTTAATCTGCTTTAGTTGTAAGCCTGTTTCTTGTACCAGTCTTGCTTTGTCTTCCTCCTGACCAAATCAAGAATTCAACAAATAAGAGCTTTCATTTTAACAAATCTTTGTGGTTATAAATTATAATATCAAATATACTGATGTTCAAATTTATGAGATTTACGCACTTTGCTAATAAGGAGTTAGAGAAGCGTATGATGGTCGTATTACAAGTTATTTTTAACGAAATGGGTAAATATGAAACTTTAAGATATTTTGTGATATGAACTGTAACATAATTTATGTTTTGACTTTTGAAAATTGAGCACAAGCAAGTTTTGACACATGAAGAGAATATGAAGCTTACTGTAGGGTAAGGCCATTTGGAATGGGATTGCCACCATGTTTTCAAGAGGGAGGTGGTGTCTCCAGGCAGTTTCCCTGGTCGTCTTTTATGTAGAATTTCCTCTCTAATGTCCACAATTTTCTCCTTATATCCCTATTTAATTATGGAGAAGTGTCATCAAGTTAGAGCTAGTAAACACAAATCAGGCATAAAAATCGTATTATTACCTGCTTTAGCTCGTGTTTGAGCTCTTGCCTAACCCGTTCCATTAAAGAACGCTCACATTCAGTTGGAAGGCCAAATCCCATACTGTCTGAAACATCGAGACCACCATCAAACATGTTAGTGTCACCGTCTACTTGCTCTTCATCGTCGTCGGACATTGTTGCTCCTGCACCCTCCCCAGGTGATACACCTATACATACACCATATTCATTAGCAATAACCATTAATTAACCAGACTTGTTTGTAAACATGTTTGAGATAGATTCTAATAAAGGTGCAACCATGCAAGTGATCTAAAATAGTCATCATAAAAGTAAATTAACATCTAAAAGATATTTAAAATATTAAATATACAAAGATATGATTAATTACCTGTTAAGCTTTGTAAAGATTGTTCTAGCTCCCAACAAGCCATGACAGCTTCCATTGCATGGACACGAACATGTTGCTGTAACTGTTTTTTAAATGACGATAGCAGTATTACATAATGTGCCTAAACACAAAAAAAAAATAAAAAAATAAAAAATAAATGATTATATGCTAGTAACAATAAAACGATAGACAGTCGTCCTAGGTTTTGAAAGATGTGAGGCGCTCCAAGGCGTGTTGATCACAAATATCACAAATAAGCTTTATTTACAACCAAAAAATGCGTCTCTCTTATTTGTTTTATACATCAAGTTTTTTTATCAATTAAACATTTCATAAATTCTTCATCCCTTAAGTTCTTTTTACGTATCAACACTCTACATACACTAGTTTTGACCCAGAAGTACATGAGACACATAGGACATAATGTGATGATATCAGAAATTCTTGATGAGGTTATAGAAAAGAGGATTGTTTAAGACCATGGGGTATGGTGGGGCGGGGGTTTGGGGCATGGGTTGACACGTGGATATGGGGCACTCAATACACAAACTCAAGTTTCATAGGGGTATGGTGGGCGTGGCTGGGCTGGCGTGGCCAAGCCACATCATTTTTTTAAATTTAAAATGGCCCGCTATGCCCTAGCCAACAAGCCAATAAGAGCCGGCCACATAGGATCGCTAGCATGCCCCACGCCCGGCCTTAAACTCCCGCCCAAGGGGCTACGCCCAAACCCAAGCCCACATGGGGTGGTAACTTGAGCGTTTCTCTCCAACCCACGCCCAAACCCCCGCCCCATACCCCATAGTCTAAAGTGAGAGAGACAGGGGTTCCACAACAAGAGGAAAGTAGAAACTTAAAACATAAAAGAATTCCCTCATTCTGAGTGAAAAAGGCTTTAATGGGGACTCCACAAATAATTACTCCTTTGGAATAATAGCATCTTATCAATCAAAAGTATGAACCGAAACTATGCATCTTGCATAGAGTACCTGTATAAAGTTCACAGTTAAACCCCATCCCCCCTATGGGCCACTTTAGCCCACTAACCTGTCAAAAAAAGGTTTTTATATAATCTATCAATAAAACTTAATCAGCAAAAAAATATTAGTTCTACACACATGATGCACTATATATCGTCAAACTATCTACTTGTAGAACACAAAGAAGAGCTTCAGACAAATCTCCCATACGACACCAGCAGGCCTAAACAACAACAAGAATGAAGGCAACCATTTTGAACCCAGTTCGGATTCAAACCCTAACCCGATTTGTGCACCTCCAACTTCAACTACTCTAACCTGTTTATCAAAAATTGAACCTGCTATACTACATATAACTCAAGATATTTGACATTTTAACTCGAGAAATTTGTAAAGATAATACAAATTAGAGACAATCAAACACAACAAAAACACCTGGTGGTCCGGCGGCGTTGCAGGGGTGGTTTGGCGAGGTGCTGCGGCGGCGCAGAGGAGGTGGTCCGGCGTGGTGTGCGGCGTGAGTCTAGGGTTTGGGGGAGGAAGCGGTCTGGGGAAATCAGTAATGGCGATGGTGTTGGGCAAGGTGGGTGTTCTTCGTGGGTTGATTTCGAAGCAGATGGGGGTTCGACGTAGGGTAAGTGGGAAGCAGTTGCAGGTGTCGTGGGAGCTTCTTTTTTTTTTTTTTTTGCTGTAATTGGGGTTTTGGGGGGAGAAAAGCAAAGGCGAGGGAGGGAAAAAGCCCGCCTTTTTTAGGTATTAACATCAAGGTAAGATAGAAGCTTGACCGTTGGATCGTACCACTTATCAATGGTTAGATTGAAAGTGCACATGGATCAACCCATGCTGGCCCTATTGCTTTTAGGGGTGATAAACAGGTCGGGTTCACGGGTTGACGGGTTCAACCCGAACTCGAAAATCGTCTCAATCATATGAATCCTAACACGACACAAAATTTCGTGGGTTGATCCGAACACGACCCGTTCAACCCGAAGTTTTTAATTTTTATTTGTTTATTTGAAATTAGAATATTAAAATAAAATTTTACTTAAAAAAATAGAAATGTATATAAAACAATTATATTTGAATTATAAAATCTTATCCTAATTTCTATTTTTAAATTATACTTATAACATAAAATACACACATCATTTAATTTATAACATAAAACATATTGTACAAAAATATAATATAATATAATATAAATGTATTGAACGAGTCAACCCGCCAACCCGCCCCGGTTAACCTAAACGGGTTCAACTTGAAATTGACCCGAACCCGTTTATATAAACTTAACACGCAAATTTCGTGTTAGGTTCGTATCATGTTTTTTGGTCGCGACTGAATTTATCACCCCTAATTGCTCTTGTCCCCTCTAAATAAGTCATCCCTAAATGAGAGATTTCTTGTAGTGGATGTCATCAATTTGTCGAATCTGAGTTGCCGAATCACTCGTTGTCGTCTATGGTCAGCATGACAGTGCCTACCACCGCTGCCAGAGCAAGGCAGCAAGCTGTCACTGATGTTGTTACTACTGGATCATCATGCATCCGTCACACCACCATTACGACTCCACAATTTCGTATCAGTTGTGCTAATTACGATCAATCCTAAGCACGCCGCTTTCTCTTCGAGAGAAGCAAAAAAGGTTGTATCAAACGTGTACCAACCAAAGTCTGCCATGTAGATGAAGGGTAGTATTATCAATTCCCGTCCGGTACTAAAGATAAGATCTAAGTGAAATGTTATAATATATATATATATATATATATATATATAGGGTAAGGTTCATGCGAGAACCACCTTTATTGCGAGAACCGCGAGAATCAATGTGAACACAACCTAAAATAGCTAAAAAAAACCTAAAAAAACCTAACCCCCACCCCCCCCCCCCCCCCAAAAAAAAAAAAAAACTAAACCCCCTCCCCCCCAAAGCTAAAATGCTAAAAACTAAACCCCCAAAAAACCTAAAAAATCTAAAAAAAATCTAAATTTTTTTTTAAATATTTTTTATGTTAAAATCGTTACTTTTAGTAGCAAAAATAAATTTTAAATTTTTTTTTTAATTTTTAATTTTTTTGGCTACTAAAAGTAGCGATTTTAACATAAAAAATATTAAAAAAAAATTTGTGTGTTTTTTAGCTATTTTTAGGCATTTTTGGTTGTGTTCACATTGGTTCTCGCGGTTCTCGCAATAAGGGGTGGTTCCTAACGGATCTTTGTCATATATATATATATATATATATATATATATATTATGTTATATATGAAAGTTTGAAAAATATATAATTATAATTAATATAAATTAATAAATCAAATAGGAGCCAAGTCGGAGCCTAGCTTGAAAAATTACCAACAAACCAAGCTTGAGCTTTAGATGGAACTTGGAGCTCTCATAAGTTATTTTATATGTATTCAATATCTATACATATTGTACATTTCTAAATATGTGTAGGTATTTGTTTTGTCACATCACCTTACAAAAAAGATTTAAATATTTATTTTATATGCATTCAATATCTACACAAATATCTACACATATTGTACATTTCTAAATATGTGTAGATATTTGTTTTGCCACGTCATCAAAAAATATATATTTACTTATTTTATATATATATCTAATATCTACACATATTGTACATTTAAACATATGTAGGCATTTAATTTGCCACATCATTTAAAAAAAATACATATTAACTTAGTTTATCTACATATTTTAAAAAAAAAATTATGTGTTGGTAACCAGAATCATTTACCTACACATATATTAGTTTTTTACATATGTGTAGATAATTTACCTACACATGACGAAAATTTGCCATATGTGTAGGTAATTTAATATTTAATCGATTTCCAATTTTGGGGGGAAATTTTCCCACCAACACCAAGTGTGGCTAAAATCCATTACCAACACATATTAAGTGTTAATTATTATGAAAATATATTATCAACCATTACCCACACATATACAAACATATGTAGGTAAATACCCACACATTTACATGTGTAGGTAAATTATGTGTGGGTAAACACCCTAATTTCTTGTAGTGTCCGTTTACGCAATGCTCGATAACCCATACTACGAGCCCGATGTGTAACAACTCTCATTAAAAGTCCTAATTATTTAGATAATTAATCATAAAGGAAACCATAATTGAGACACCAAAGTGATTCTGCACAAACCCTAAAATTTTTAGAATTTTCAGAATCAGGATTAGGGCCCCTAAAACTCAAGGGGGGTATATCCTAGTTAACGATTATCTTTAAAATTCGTTGTCAACGTTGAATTGCACGAAATTATCAACTCAGCAAGCCTACCCCCGCACTCAGCAACCCTATAGTGATGTCGTGTCCTTTACGGACCGTAAGGGACTAGTCTTACGGTCCGTAAGCTGGTGCAGTGGCAAGTCAGCAAAGCTAGTCCCTGAGGTGTCTGACCTATAAAGATTCCATGCCCTTTACGGACCGTAAAGGTCGGGGCTTACGGTCCGTAAGCTTGACCAAAATTCACGAATAAATAGAGGGCCTTGGGACTTGAAATCTGTCTTTGAAACGACGTAAATTCATTTTACGTAGGCTGAGTTATAACAGAAATCGTCCACAAAACACACACTAATCACGAAGTGCTGCCGCAATCAGGGTAATAACTCGATCGCTAGTACGATTCAACGTCCGATTGATTATAACTATCCAACGATTGTTTAAGTGCCGCTCAAATTGAGTTATACTTTGTTATTCATCGTGATTTCGACTTGAATGTTTGAGTGCTGTTCGAACTCGGACTATACTCTGTCATTCGTTGTGAATCCGCTGAACTGATAAGTATTGCACTTATAAAATCGTTGTGAGGGTTTAATCTCGTGAATTGTCGTAACTAATGTATTAGTTACTAACCTGTTTGTGTGTGCATTATTATTTAAATTAGGTTAATCAAGACTAATCAGTAGGCTTATACTCTGCTCGTTAAATCTACAAAGTGAGTCATTCTCTTTTTATCAAATTACTTTATCAAAACCTATTTATTTCAAAGTTATAGTTACAGGGATTAAGTCTTTGTTATCTGAAATTACTGCCAGTAAGTGGGGGTATGTGCACATTACTACTAACGATTTATCACTTGGGGTGAAAGGACCCTACAAGTGATATGTCCACAGTCACAAGTCCGGTCAAGTGACATCTGGATCAGTTAATATACAGATAGTGGCAATTGTAATCGCTCTTAATACTGTAAATTATAACCAATGTGTCATTTTAATAAACTGTATGATTCACTCAGTATTTCCCTGCTGACAAAACCTTTTTCAAACATGTTTCAGGTGATCTGTTGTGAGCAAAGGAAAAGTGCCGTGGAGCACTACAAGCTTAGAAAAGTGGCTCAATGTAAATAAATAAAGAAACATGTTTTGAAAAATAAAGATTTCCCAGTGAAATCACTTTATTGTAAATTATGGGATTTATCCCTATATTATATATAAACGAGCAGTTTTAATATTAATCGATCCTGTTTAAAAAGACTTCCGCTGTCATTTAATTAGATACCATCGGATTTCCTGCCTCGCGGCTCTGGACCGGGTCAACCTGGGGCCAAGGGCCGTGACACGATGTATATGAAAAATGCAACAATTGTTAACCAAAGCTCTTTCTCTAAGGGTTTCAAGAAGATCCATGCACTCTTTCTCTCATCTCTGATTGGAACAACCAATGAAACACCGGCCTCTGTGTATGGCAATGTGAAAGCCACTCTATCCAAACGGTCTGCAAGTATTGTAATGTCTCTGACAATCGCATCGTATCCCTGTTACATCATTGAAACATTATACACCAACAAAATTTATTCCACGAGTTCTAAGAAGTTTTTTTTTTTTTTTTTAATTTATAGGTGGTTTAGAGGTTTTATATGGTTTCTAGGAGTTTTTTTGAAAATGTTTGACAATTAGGTTAGGTAGCAAACTCATGTAAGTTTGCTGAGGTGGCAAGCGAGCTCCTCGAATCTAATCGGAGAGCCACAAGAGCTATTGTTGGCTAGAGTTTGCTATGTTTTTCCTTATTCAAGATCGCTTGTCAGGAATTTGCTGCCTCTTTGTCAAACATGTTTCAAAAAAACCTCTAGAACCGCTTATGAAGTCTCTAGACCACCTAGAAATAACAAAAGATGATTCTAAAATCATATGCAAATTATGTGTCTGATTTGATTACCCCAATAGAGAGATTGAAAACAAGATCATCATAGCTTCCAGCAGGTTTCTTGCCATCAGAAGTAACAAAAGGTACAAATTCAATTTTAAGAGCATATGGCAACGCATTAACAACTGCGTTAAAAACATCAACACAGAAACCGGTCATTGTAACCTGACCGGTTTCTGGGTCGATGTCTGCATCGATAAACTGATCAAGCCCCCCGACTCAAACCGCAACTCTTAACATGTTCTTGTTGCTGACCGGGATCTCCCAGCCTTTAGGGATAACATGACTTCCACTGGGCCATATAACTGGCTTAAGACCCTTTGTATTATTGCTTAACTTCTTTGAGATCCCATCAATTTCCGGGCTCCAAAACCCGATTGTGTTCTCTCCACTACCGATTATGTTCACTATTTCGTACACCGACGATTGTAACTGCCCGTTGATCACGTTGAAGTAGCCAGTAAGCCCGCCAAATCTAAAGTTTCGGATCGATGAAAGGAGCCTTGTTCCCATATTTAAGGCTCCAGTGCCATCAGGGTCCCCTTTTTCTTTCTGGATCTTATTGAATCTGTGTTTGAATATTAGGGTTTGAGAGAAGAATACGTATGTTCTTGATTAAGAATTAGTGAATTACAATGTATGACATAATATTACATATATACATGGCCGGTTGAAGTTCTAACGGCCTCTAAAACTTAGACTAATATAACATAATGATAATAATAATAATAACCTAACTTAAAACATTATTCGATCCCTTTGAATCTAGCTTATATTTTGTATCATCTAATAGATCTTCTCTAGCGCCATTGCTAGACCAAAAACAGTATCATACAACCGTATTCCAGACATGTCAAGCTCTGTCACATCATCCTCCGGATACCGACTCCGGAACTCCCTTTTCCATCTTCTCTTAAAGTCGAATAACTCACCCGAATTCGGGATATACGACTTCACACCAATCACTCCTTGGATCATGTCATCTTTATGATCCAAATAATGCAAATGACTAGTGAGCCCTCCAGTTATAATCCAAACATACCCTTCATCCATCATTCCAACATCATTCACTTTCTTGAAAAACCGAGAAGCCAAATCAGGTAATGCGTGCACCACGAACACCCGAGTCTGCATTGTCTTGAGCTTGTAAAGTTCTGCAAGGATCCAATCATCCGAAACCGAAGGATATATAACAGTTTGGTACGTGACTTTGGTACCAATGTTCATCATGGCATCAGATAAATAAGGAACGAGACCTCTTCCATACTCACCATCTTCATACACAAACACAACCTCACTCCAACTAAAGTGTTTGATCAGTTCTGTAATCGGTTTTAGCTGTAATGTCGAATTGTGTGCAGACCGGATGAAGTAAACGTTGTTGTTTGGTGAGAGTGATGGGCTTGCTGCTTGTGAAATAACTGGAACCTTTTCTTTGTTACCAAGATCAATAACAAAGTCTGCTTGTGAGGATGTCATGGGTCCAATAACCGCCGTGACTTGAACGTTTTTCATGAGGTCGAGTGCTGCAGATGCTGCTTGAACGTTGTTGTGTTTCGAATCGCGATAGTATGGGCGGATGACCGTGGTGTAGTTGTCGTGTTTTTTATAGAAATCGCGTATCGCCATTGATATGCAAGTTTTGCTCATCTTACCAGGGCTGGTATCCATATCTAGAATCACTCCGATTCCTACTTCTATGTTTGGGTTACCATTATTTAGTGCACATAACAAGCTCATCACCATAACAAAGATTGTAAGGGTTGGAGACATGAAACTTGATGGAATGAAAGAGAGAGAGACCAGTGTTAACCTTGATTTTTTAAGGAAAAAAGTTGCATGTTAAGTATATAAATTAATGTTATAAAATCGTAATATGACCACTTCATCGCAATCAGTCAAACATTGATCGGGTCTACTTCATGTGAACCACTTGTTTGTGTGACGACAAGACTTTTCATGCAACCTACTTCAAAGACCAAGAATCCAAGAATATACGCTCATAATTAGAAAGTTCTAATGGCACGTAAGTAAAGAATCATATGCATGTATAATTTATTCTTCATTAATACTTTCATGTGATATTTCTTAGGATACTCGTGACCCTTTCATTTAGGACCATGATTTGGGCCGGATATATACTATAAGTTATTCAAGTTACTTTGAGCCTAGGGCCAACAACTAAAAGAAAATTTATATGCTAACTATTAATATTAGTGTAAATTTATTTTTTTAGATTTGTTTGATTTCTTATACAAGCAAATCACTATTTGTTATAAATGTGTTAAATTTTTGCTAGGTTCCAAACACGGATAAAGAAGTACAGTTTATAATAATCACAAAAGGTAAAAATGACCCCAAAAATTCATATTGCCTAAAGACTCTAAAAAGGTTGGAACAACCCTGCATGTAGCACAAGACAGTTAAACACAATACCCTTTCATGATGTTTACTTGAATTCTTTATTAACACAAGTAGAGGTTTGTGACCCTTTCATGATGTTTACCCTCTTTGCTTATATTTATAGCGAGACTGATTGTCCGTAGGTGTTAAGGGAAGGGTCTTCTATCATATTTTCCGGTGTGTGACATTGGTGTCACACAAGTTTTTCCCTTTATTTCTCAATTTTCCCAAGATGCATCTTGTAATCCCAAATTCCCTCACAAATATTCCATACTATAAATTAGCAACATTTTGTTGCTTTATATTGTTGTACCTTATGTTATGGGGTGTTTTAAAAAAATGATTTTTCATTTTTAACCCAAAAGTTTTTATCTTTTACATTTTAACCCCTTTGATGTTTTTACTTTTAACTCAAAGCTTTTAAATTTAATTTAAATTATAAACGTTAATATATTTAAAATTTTTAATATAACTAAAAACAAAAATAATATAACTACAATAATATAAATTAAAAAAAATAAAATTACAATAACTTTAATACTAAAATAATCTACAACATTTTAATAAAAAAAAACCTAAATGCTCATTTGGTTCATTTTGACGTACAATGCTCAAAATGCTTGATAAGATCCAATTTAAGGTTATTGTTGATCCTTCTTGATCATAAAAAGTGAAAGATTTTGTGACAACCGTCAAAAATCCAGGTATCCGTACAATTTAATTAATATAAATTAGTGCTTAATGACTGTGCTGAATTACAACTGATGACTTAAACTGCTTTCTAATTTCTGTATCATACATACATGTGCATCACATTTCATATTGTCACATCATTACTACATACAAACACTTAGTGACATAAACGATGCACAAAGCATAGCTAGCGGATAACTCAGAAAAATGCTGACAATGTTCAGTGCATAGACAAACAGAGTTTTGAGACCCAGTATGAGCCAGAAACAAGGTACTACACTAGTATGGTGTGTAGGGAAGTAAGGACCATAAAACTGCATCACTAGGTGATAGTTTAAGTGCCGGAAAGTGCCTAAAACCCACTTAAAGTGCAGAATTCTGCATTAATCAGCAAAATTCAGCATTTTAACATACTTGTATTATGCAGAAAATTGACTAAATGGTCCTGAATGCCTTCCTAAGTGTCAGGAATTAAAAGTGTCACAAAAGGGTACTTAATGAACACTAAACGAAATAGTTTGACACTTTAATGAACCGATATCTAACCAAACAACCGGACATTACCCGGAACACCAAAATATTGCTAGAAGCATTGTTTTATTATTTTTGAGCTAGCTATGATCCCCGAACACCCACTATATAATGCATCATACACTTAAAACACTAGACTTTACACTTAACCTCCAACTAATTAACATCATTTACCATCAAAGTTACATTTACCCCCCCCCCCCCCCTTCTTGTCTACGGTCACAAGGGAGTGACCCCACCTCCCAAAATCTTGCAAGATTACTTAAATCTTCATTAGATTTTTCTTGGAATTGATCAAGATCATGTATATACTAATTGATACATTTAACCCATTGGACAATAGATTTAGTGGCTATAAGTAAACTAGAACACATCACACTTATCACCACCACAACTCTCTCCTCCCTCCCTTCTACCTCTCGGCCGACTCCCACACTCACACCACCACCATTTTCATCCACCATTCAAGCATTCCAAGATCATTCCAAGGTGTTAGAAGGTGTTTTATGAAGCTTGGTGCTTGTAGAACTTGAAGGACCTCCATCAATTGCTTTTATCCACTCCATTTTCATCTTGTATTCTTCCCTAGATTAGAGCTAGTTGTAAGACTATCTTAACCCTTTGATACTTCTATTTTAGTTGGTTAAAAGATGTATTATGTTGTAAATCACAAGAACACTAAAAGACATGAACATGAATCATGAACATAAAGCTTAACATATGATGATATCTTGATGAAATAATGTTGTTTAGTGTATGTTTAATACTTGCTTGTTATTTTCTTGAGAATATGATGTTGATCATCACATAGAGCTTGCTAGATTGTGATTAAACACATGATCTAGCAAGTGGGAGGATGATTACGTGACAACATAAGATGATCATCCTCTTGCGTAAACATGAACTTGATAAATGAAATGATTTCTTGAAAAATAATAACAAAGTGAATTGATAGTCTTGTGGATCCAAGATTTGTGAATGATTTTCCAATAAAACAATAGATCATGGTTTTTACTTAAACATACACTATTTTTAGTGATAAAACAAGTGTATAAACACTTATGAAACAGGAAGATCTAATAAATAAACATTTTTGTAGAATATGTTTACAAGTTGTAAACACCTAGTTTCTTTAAGAATAAGATTTTAAAGGAATAAACACACTTTAAAGGGTAACTAAACCCACTAAACACTTTACCAAGTTACTACAAGTTTTTGCGAAAAGATCAAGTTCATATTGTTATGTAAAATGTATAGTTTTTGCTCTTGGTAAGTATAAGCTGTTTAAAGTTTGATTGCTAATTGTTGTGATGATTTTTGAAAAGAAAATGATATGCTTTGATAGCATGGACACCTCCATTTTTAGGGGAAACTATGGCAAAATTTTCTAAAAATATAAACACTTAGAGAAAAATATTTTCTAACAAGTATTTACAAGTGTATTTAACTATGGTTTTCAATATAAACTTTGCCATAGAATTTGTTACAAAAATACAAGTATTGGAGGTTGGTTTTATAAATAAAAATGGGTGAATATATATATATATATATATATATATATAGGGTGGGGTTCTAGAGTGAACACTAATGTATTTGCGAACTGAGTGAACAAATCCTGGCCAATGATCTACACACGTGTATGGCCAAGATCTCATCATAAAATCGTAAAATACACTAGTGTATTTCAACATCAAATCCTAGGCATTGATCTACACACGTGTATGGCTAGGATTAGTTCACTCAGTTCACAAGCTACACTAGTGTTCACTCTTGAACCTGATCCTATATATATATATATATATATATATATATAAGACACTTGTGTTAATATTTTTATACGTTGTGAAATAGTTATATTATTTTAGGGTAAAATAATATAACTTGACAAATACCAAGAATTCACAATCCAAAATAATACCAAAGACCACAAGATATAAGTTACATACTTAACATTGTGAAACCGAACGCTGGAACGTAACTTACAAAATATTCCGGAAAATACCGTTATAAATATATTTTTGGTAAATATTATTTTGGGTGCAAGAAATGAAAGTATGATTTTTTATTACAAAGTGATATCATATTTTTGGACAAAATGAGTTTAAATAAATTTTCTAAAAGTGAGACTTGAAAATATATTTTGGAGTTATACCAATACAAGAATAAGAAAATAAATGTATAAAATACCCCCATCATTGGGAAGGAAATACGAAAATAAATACTTGAGAAACATTGTACAGAATAATATTAGAGACATAATAGAAACATAACTAAAAAACGTTAAACTGTAAGCCAAGGCATGGCCCGTTCGTCTAATAGACATAGTACATTGTAGGAGTCGTGTTTGCTGAGGAGACTTGAGTTACGAGCACAGGAGACGCAATACAGTGAGTTCATGTCCCCCTTTTCTTTTAACTGTTTTCAGTTTTATACTTCGGGGGTGAAATACATGTTACGATTATTACAAACGTTTTATACATGGTATGGTTAGCTTAAGGAGGGTTACTGCTAGATCATGTGAAGGGTGGGTATGACACTTAAGGCCATTAATCCTCGTCGTAGAACCGAGGGACATGAGTGATAGATCTATTTGGGTGTAGCGAGCCCACACTCATGGGGACCAGGGTGGCCCATAGTGGTGACTATGTCTTCCAGCCGGAAGCCCGGTACAAATTTGCTAGGTTTGAGTTTTCCTGCACCATTTCACACATATCAATGGCCTTGCAAACCATTGGTTGTCTATTTTTCCTTATTGCTACATACCAGGGGCATTCATACATACAGACATACTTTAAAGGTTTATTCATACACTTACACATGAACCCGCTCAACTTTTGTTGATTTTTCAAATTACATGTATTTCAGGGAACTAAATGGATCTGGCAGGTGTATGCATGTGTTTCAAGTTGCGTTTAAATAAAATATGTCATCCGTGGTCGTAGAGTTTAGAAGATGTCATCCGGCTACCTTTCAGCGTTGTATGGTCGCCATATTTCAGGATATGATAGAGACTTCCATGGAGGTTTTCATGGATGATTTTTCAGTCTATGGTGATTCCTTCGATGTGTGTTTGAAGAATTTGGAGAGGATGTTGAAGCGGTGTGTGGAGACGAAGCTTATGCTAAATTGGGAGAAGTGTCACTTCATGGTGACGGAAGGTATAGTGTTAGGGCATAAGATATCGAGAGAGGATATAGAGGTGGATCGTGCGAAAATAGATACCATAAGTAGGTTACCTCCACCCACGAGTGTTAAGTCGATTAGGAGTTTTCTAGGGCATGCGGGCTTTTATAGACGCTTTATTAGGGATTTCTCAAAAATCACCCGCCCCATGACCCGTTTGCTAGAGAAAGACGTTCCATTCGTCTTTGACGAGGAGTGTCTTAAGGCCTTCAACTTCTTGAAGGAACAGTTGGTCAGTGCACCTATTCTTATCTCGCCCGACTGGAGCTTGCCGTTTGAGCTCATGTGCGATGCGAGTGACTATGCCGTTGGAGCGGTATTAGGACAAAGAAAGGATAAGCACTTCCACCCCATCTACTACGCGAGCAAAACGCTCAATGATGCCCAAGAAAACTACACTACCACGGAGAAAGAGCTTTTAGCCGTAGTTTTCGCATTTGATAAATTCCGCTCGTACCTCGTTTTATCCAAGACTATAGTTTTCACCGACCATTCCGCGTTGCGCTTTCTTTTTCAAAAGAAAGAAGCTAAACCCCAACTCATTCGGTGGATTCTTTTGCTTAGCGAGTTCGATATTGAGATTAGGGACAAGAGAGGGGCCGAGAATGTGGCGGCCGATCATTTATCGCGGTTAGAGGATCCCAAGAGGGAAGAGATTCGTGAGGAGGAGATTGGAGACACGTTCCCTCATGAGTCTATAGAGTTTGTTGAGGCCGAGAAAGAAGGATTGCCATGGTTTTGCAACTTAGCAAATTATCTCTCTAGTGGCACTGTTGTGAAAGGGATGTCTACACAACAAAGGAAGCGACTTATTAGTGAAGCGAGAAAGTATGTTTGGGACGATCCGTTTCTCTTTAGGATAGGAGGAGATAGGGTTCTTAGACGTTGTGTGTCGAGAGAAGAGGGTTGGAACATAATTAAGCATGTGCATGAGGGCCTCACGGGAGGACATCATGGTGCACACGCCACCACCCAAAAGGTATTCGATTGTGGTTTCTATTGGCCTACCGTTCTTAGAGATGCCGAGGAGTTCATGAAGATGTGTGATGCATGTCAACGAACTGGCAATATTTCCGCCAAAGATGAGATGCCTCAAAACCCCATACAAGTAGTTGAGGTTTTTGACGTTTGGGGCATCGATTTCATGGGGCCCTTCCCAAACTCTAAAGGAAACCGTTACATACTCGTGGCAATCGACTATTTGTTTAAATGGGTTGAGGCTCAAGCTCTTCCCACAAATGAAGCCCGAGTAGTGTTGAAATTTCTTAAAAAGCTCTTTTCACGATTCGGTACTCCCAAAGCCTTAATTAGTGACTGTGGCACTCACTTTTGCAATGCATTGATGGAGAAGTTGCTTGCACGCTATGGTGTCACTCATCGTTTATCTACCGCATATCATCCACAAACGAGTGGACAAGTGGAGAATGCGAATCGCGGTATTAAACGAATCTTAGAGAAAACAGTTGGTAAGAATAGGAAAGATTGGTCCGACAAGCTAGACGATGCATTGTGGACGTTTAGAACCGCTTACAAGACACCTTTAGGAACCACACCTTTTATGATCGTCTACGGAAAGGCTTGTCATCTCCCCGTAGAATTAGAGCATAGAGCGCTTTGGGCATTGAAATCCGTTAATTTAGACATGACCGAAGCCGCTAGGAAGCGTTTCTTTCAAATTCATGAGCTTGAAGAGTTAGGGATGCGGCGTATGCTCGATCGTTGGGAATTAAAGAGAAAACGAAGTTGTTGCATGATAGGAGGTTGAGGAAAGTGAAGGAGTTTAGCAAAGGCGACAAAGTGCTTCTTTACAACTCGAGGTTGAAGCTTTTTGCGGGTACGTTGAAATCGAAGTGGTCGGGACCCTATATGGTTCACTATGTGTTTCCGTATGGAGCGGTGGAGATCTTGGATGAGGCGGATGGCCGTAGTTGGAAGGTGAACGGCCATCGTTTGAAGCATTACATTGGAGGAGCGATAAACAAGGATGAGAGGGAGGTAACTCCTCTCGAAATCCCACCTAAAGCCGCCAATTAGTGTTTTGGGTGAAAGCCCAAGTGTACATTTTGTATCGTTTGTATATGAGTCATCGTTTGAGTATTTTCGTGTTCTAACGAATATTTTCGTAGTTTTTCGGTGTTTGTTTTGTGTCGTTGAGAATTTTGCAGGTTTCATCACCGCTATGGATCGGAAAAAAGTATGAGAAAAGAGGTCCCAGGTATGTTTCTTGGACACTTAGAAAAAATTTTATGGGTTTTGGATGGTTGGGTAAAGTTTTGAAAATTTTTCTAAGGCATAAACACAAGATTTCTACGAAACATTCTGTGAAAAACGGCCCTTGGCGTCACGTCGCGCGAGCCTCAACAGTTCAAATTTAATTGTTTTCCGACCCGCCGCATCACGCGAGGCCCCCCATTGGACCCCTGGCTTCACGCGAGACCTCCTTGAACCGGATTAAAACATGTTTCGTGAACCTGTTCGCTGAAATACCTTTCCTTTTCACCTCTAAAAACCCTAGTCGCGATTTTCACCAAAATTGCCATATCTCACTCAATTTTTCACCAAATCACTCCATTCTTCTTCCTAAATCACCACAATCACATTCCCCACAATCTTAACCATAAATTTCACCCGAATTCGCGCTACATTCTCGCATTTTTGGACAAACTCGTGCACCACAAGTTCAAGGCTTCATTTTTCTTGCTAAATCCGAATCCAAGGTATGATTTCTGTGATTTCTCTTTAGTAGGTAACATTATTTCTTATTTTTAGTGTCGGGTCAGTCCTGTTTTAGTTCTAGGGTTTGTGTAGGTTGCTAAAGTTAGGATTTTTCAGCCGTTAATGATGCTAGTGGTATGCGGGTGGTTTTGTTTGGGATGTTTACACACAATGGGGTTTGCGGATGGTTCGGGTTGGTTTGCTTGGGGTTGTTTGAGACTTGTGGGTTATGGTTGGACATCTAGACAAAATGTTTGAGCTTTACGGGTTTGTTTGGATATAACTAAAGAATTTTTGCTAAAAAAATAGGTTTTTGAACTGATTTTTGCAAATTTGCTTAGTTTTCTAAACGGATTTTGTTGCCATAAACGTTGCTTTAAGGTTTAAAAGTTCAAACTCTCCCGTGCTTAGCCTCAAGTGTGGGGATATTTTGGCACTTATGCTTAATTGAGGACAATTAAAGTGCCGGGAGGAGATAGTGTACTTTGAGTCTTAGGCCGTTCGAGTTATTGAGTCTAGTAGTCATTTTAGAAGTAGTATTTAGAGTCTAGTGTCGGGTTTACTTATATGCATGTACAAGTTCACAACATTTTGCCCGTACTCAATCTCCATTCGGGTAGGATGATGTGTAACTTACGCTTTTGTAAACGGTAACCCAAGTTTTTCTTCAACTTTATTTTCAGAATTAGCCGCGAATGAAATGCTATACGGCTATTCGGTTTCGTTATTTGCATGTTAAAAAAAATTAAAAAAAAAAATAAAAAAACACCCAAAATAGTTTGTGAGTACTAACTTTCTGCATTGCTTGCTTGTCAAATCTTTCTTGTTTTGCAGAAACATGTCAGGTGAAGGATCATCGTCCAACCCGAGAAAAAGGAAAATCAAGTATCATGGGAACGATAGGAGAGTGTGGTCCCGAGTCGAGAGGATAGTTGATCACCCGGTCTTAGACTTTGAAGAAGACAGTGATGAGAGGGTAAAGCTAAAGAAATATATAACAACTCAAATGTTGGAGCATCGTATAATTAATTGGGAATGGTTAGCAAGCATGGGAACGAGTGAATGGGTAGCTGAGTTGTTGGGCCCGAAATTGAGAGCGGCGATGGATTGTGATTGGCCGCAATACATGGAATTGACGCTTGAGTTCCATTGTACCTTCCATCATAAAGAGGGTACTTTTACTGAAAAGGACGCGGTCTCGTTTTCATTGGGCCGAAATTTGTACGAGATAAGTATTCCTCAGTTTGGAGTGGCCTTGGGTTTTTACACGGAAGAGGAGGTGAAAACAGAGGAGTTTGTTAATGGTTTGAGGGGTGTGTACACTCATCCTCGGCCAAAGTGTTTAGATTCGACGGTGTTGAAGAGATTTTAGGAGGAGATCGCTACTCAACCGTTCGCCAACACGAACCTTATCACATCGGTTCGTGACCCTATATATAGATATATTTTGAAAATGTTGGCGACTACGGTGGTGGCGAGGAAGTCGGGTGAAAATAAAGCAAATATGTTGGAAATCTTTGCTTTAATGTGCATGGTGGAGAAGAGAAACTGGAACTTGGCAAGTTTCTTTGCATGGCCGTGTGGTCGGCCTCGTAGGGGTGGAAAACGGGTTGCCATGGATCTTGGGCCGTACATAACTAGGTTGGCAAGGAAAGTACGTGCTTTCACAAAATATAAGGAGGGACGGATGCATGAGAGTTTTTCGACGGTTTATTGGAATGTTGCGGACTTACAGTTAGCGGGTATTCTGATAAATACGAACCCGCCAGAGTGGAATTATGCACATGGTGCTCCTCCGCAGCGACAGCCGATGCCTCGACAGAGGCGTGAGACTCCTCCTCCACAGCAGCCAGTTAGACAGCAGCGACCTGACCCCTTCACTCCTAAGGCTGCTTTTGACTACACCTAGCAGAGATTTGATCAACTTGAAAATAGGATGAGGGTCGACCACCAGTGGACGATGCAGAGCCACCACCGACAGGACGACATGCTCAGGTATATGATGTCGGGTATGTCACTAGATGCTCAGGTTCCTCCACCCTTTGCCGGATTATTACCTCCACCAGTTTATGGAGGCGAGCAGCAGACCCCATATGTCTATGGTCAGTACCCGGGGTATGATCAGTGGGGGGGGGGGGGGGCAAAGTGGTTATGCTTATAGTGGTCAGTTCGGGTGGCAGCAGGCTAGAGTTTCGGGGACCCAGCAGATGGAGGAAGATTCAGAGGACGAGTGAGGCAGGCAGACTGAAGCAGCATATATATCCTTCCATGTTTTATTTTATTTATGCTGTTTCAGTAGTTCGATTTGGTTGTATCCGTAGGACATATATTCTTATTTTTCATTTGAACTCCGGATGATGGTATGTTGAACATGTGGTAGTCGTATGTTTGGTATGGTATTTATGTTTTAGGTTGATGATTTGGAGCCGCTTTCCGTTCGTGTGAGAGAGAGTTTGGTATTGTTTGCTGAGCACGTTCGGTATTGGAGGGCTTATGTGGAAACGACTGGCACTTTGACAGTCTCACATACTCAGCTAAGTCGTTTCCCTTTTTGTTGTTGTTGTAGTTTTTATTTATTTCGTTTGCAGTTTCTATTTTTTTTAGGTAGTTCTTGAGTCGTATTTTCGTTCTTGCATTAGGGACAATGCAATCTCTAAGTGTGGGGATGGGATACTTGTAAATATTTGAGTCATAGAGTCATAAATATGAAAAAACACAAAAAAATTAAAAAATTGAAAAATCCCAAAAAAATTTGAAAAATCAGAAAATGTCTTTCGAATAAAAAACGAAGTTTGCAAATTAAAGCGGAAAATGATAGAAAAGATGAATTTTTGCTCGGGTTCGAATAATAATAATATGAGATTATAATAAATCGAGCTTGCGTCTAGTTTGGGATATGTGGATAGGCCCGGGTTTGGTTTTAAGTCCCTTTGAGTTAATATACCTTAATTGTCGGTCTGCTAGTGGGTTTTCGCCTGGGAAATATGGGAAATTAAAACTGCCAATAAGAGTATAAGGGGCACCGTTATAAGTTAAACCCGTTAGAGTTTGTGATCATGAAAAAAAAATAGAATAAAAAGTGAGCTAGAAACTAAATGAAAGTAATGCATTCCTATGTAGTCTGAGCTGGGGATAGCGACTCTACAGCAAGATTACCGCTAGGGTGTGTGAAATCGATTGTGCAAATAAAGAAAAAAAGTACCGAAACCTAAGTAATCTGTGGTTGGGGATAGCGACTCTACAGCCGGATTGCCACTTGGTTAGGGAAAGCATCGTCTAGTCTCACGAAAGAAAAAAAAAAAGAAAAAAAAAGCGGGAAAAAGAAAAAAATTTGATTGTAAACTCTCTTGGTTTTGATATAAGACGGTTAGGAATTGGTCCAGTGATCGTTCCTTTAGTCCTATAAGCTTGAGGTGGGAGTAGGTGGACCGTAGATTCTAGTGTGAGACCCTAGGTGGATTGACCACACTTAAATTAAAATCACATGATAAGGGCTTAGGATTGGACTTGGGTTTAAAGTGGACAAGTATATTTGCAATTGCGACTAACGCAAGCCTTGGTTTTAATTAATTATATCTATGCTTTTGACCCGAGTGATTATTCGTCTCTGATTCCGTTGCATAATTCTTTTTCGAGGACGAAAAAAGAGTAAGTGTGGGGATGTTTGATGTACTGCAAAGTACATATGTTTATAGTGTATATTTTAGTCAGTTTTCGGTTGTTTTGAGTCTGTTTTAGGTTAGAATTGTGATACTGCTGACGTTAAGCTTTGATTTCAGGTCCCGTAGCTTAAAGTGATGAAAAACGAGTAAAAACGAGCAGTTTGGAAGAAAAACGGGATTCGTACGCGAACTGAAGAGCTGGAAATAATAAAAAATTAATAAAATCAGTTCTGGAGGCGCCGCGTGACGCGAGCCCCTCTTGGCGTCACGCGAAGGGTCCAATTTCGATTAATTTGTGTTCCAGCTAGGGTTTTGATTAATTAATTCCCAAGAAAACTTAGTGAAACCCTAATTACGAATTGAGACTTCCTTTGGGCGTTCTTGGAGCATTCTTGGCAAGCAATCGGAGATTTGAAGGCGTAGGAATCATTGGTACGAGTCAAGGGCGAAGAATCGAAGATTATATCGGGTTTTCTAATCCCTTGTTTTGTCGGTTATTTGTCTTGAAACTTTGTTACAATGAATTCTGTTCAAGATTTCTTTGGATTGATGATACGTTTTAGTATGCTTGGCTAAGTTCATAAACCGCCTAGACTTGATGAATGGATTAATATAAAGTTTTTACCGGTTTTGTTATTTGCATGATTGTTATGGGTGATTGTGTTTAGTAAGCGGTTTGATTTAATGATTTGATGTGTATGTGTGCTTTGAGTTGGTTTATTGTTATTATTTGCTTCATATGATTCTTAGTGACGGTCTATATCACAACGTAGAGTCATATTAGGGTTTAGGGTTTCGGTGAGTGTCTATATCACGTTAGAAAACCTTCACTCTTTAGGGAGAATTGCGCAATAACCCCTAGAAGTAAGTGGTAATAATTTGCTAAGTCTTAGTGTTCTACTAGTCCTAATACCTGGAAAGTGAGGGGCTATTGGTAGGTCTTACCCGGCGAATTGCTTTAGATAGTCCTTGGAAAAGGTCATGTCTTGGTTTACCTGTCGGTCTTATTAGTCTATCAAGTCAAATTTATTACTTCAAACTACCCTAGATCTATGATTGGAAAAGAATAGGTCAACATTAGGGTACTTACACAATAATTAGACAACTGGAAAGACGTCTAATAACCGGTAGGATTAACGGCCTAGGTAGTTCCACAGGTTTCTCCTTGAGAAGGGTCGAGGGGCTTAGATGGTTCTTAATATGTTTAGTACTTTAAGATCCCGGTTCCATAACTCGTGCATTTAACTTAATCGGTAATCTCTTAAAAATGATCCAGGATTCTTGTCTAGGTGGTCTTGTTCTCATATAAGAAAAGTCCTTAGTCTTTATTCGTGTTAGTATAGCTCTAGTTTAATTTAGTAGTTTAATATAGATTTCCTTAGTTTTCCGTAACCCCCCCCCCCCCAAACAAATAAACAAGTTAAGTCGTGTCTGTCAGTGTCTATTAGGGTCTAGTTTACGTGATTTATAGAGTCTCGTGGTTCGATATCCGGACTTCCTAGGTTATACTACATTGATCGGTACACTTGCCGATTGTGTGGTTTTAGGTCGAATCTAGAATTAAAGATTTTTAGTGTCTAGCTTAGAGAGTCTAATTTAGTTAATTTTTATAGTCTGTTTAGCACACATCAGGCGTACACCATCTGACTCGCTTTCCGGCTCCGACTCGAGGGATAATTGGAGCCATAACCCTGAACCAGCAAGACATTCTGTCTCGCTGGGATCCTCACTGTCTGACCCTCCTTATTTTGGGTTGCCCATTCCCATCGAACCCCATCATTCTCCTCTTTCGCAAGGAACTCATCATTCAAACCAATCGCACCACTCTTTCCAATCACATCCTTTTCATCATTCAGATTCCACTTACTCACCCACACAATTTAATCCAAATGCTTATGTTAACGACTTTTTGGGCTACAACCCTTTGGGACCTGAGGATCACTTTTCTCAGGAAATGGAGATGGATGACGACCCGGACACGGATTTGCAAACAGGAACACCAGGCCACCCAATAAGTATCTCAAGCGGTTCCCCATTTCTGGGATCACCGTACCATGGGCCCGACTCATTCCAAGAGAGGATGGGTCAGTATGACTGGTTCTTTACACCATCATACCATGACTCCCCAGTCCAACCTCCCTTGGATGAACCACAGCTTCGAGCTGTCACCCCACCACCCTTGCCAGTTGAGGATCCACCTCAACAACCTCCCGAGCCTCCAAGGCGAAAGAGGAATGCTAGGATGTCCGTACGTGGGGGACCACAGTTTGCATCTCCTCGTGGCTCAAGCTCATATCCTCCTATTCCAGAGGACCCTCAGTTGGGTGGATCATCATACACGGTGCCGGAAGTTAACCTTCCGCCAGTTTCACACGCACCACTACAGCCACCGTTGGGTTTTGACATCCAGATCCCAACATACCCAGGATCATCCGGGTATAACCCATCTGGTTATCCATCTGATTATGGAGCTCATGACCCGTACCTTACAGCTGCACAATACAATCATCTTTACCCTTCTTCTTCTTACCCTCCAGTTTATCCAACTGGATACCCAGGGCAGGATTATCAATACCCGTCATACCAACAACCTCCTCTTGTTCACCAACAGCAAACTCTAGAGATCCTTGAGAGGTAAGACAGGGTTGAGCATGTGGCTCATGAAAACAAGAAGAAGCACAATGGTTTTGTCAAGGGTCTTATGAGCCTTCTCAAGGGCAAGAAAAAATAGGGTGATGTTGGGTTGTTTTGTTTGTCATGTAATAAAGTCCCTGCGAGGACGTTTATTTTGTTTTCATGTACCAAGTCCCTGCATGGACTTATTTCAGTTTCAATAGCCCCTGCGTGGGCAGTGTTTTCAGTAGCCCCTGCGAGGGCAGTTTGTGATGTTTTTCCCAAGTCCCTTTTCGGGCAACGTTGTAATCGTTTCGTGATTTTAATGAAGTTATTTTGGTTTTAAATATGTATTTTACTATATCATGCTACTTCATTTCAAATTTATTTAATCCGCCTAAGAAATTCTTAGAGGTATAACCTAGCCAAAATATTAAATGGCTATAATGGTATAACCTTTTTAAGATACGGACTCTCTGTTAACATCTGAAAATATGTTAACATTCCTAGCTGTGCAGTACGAGAAACCACACAAGCTTCCTAAATGTGCTTGAGTTTTCAAATGTATTGCCTAAATGATCAATGCGAATCATGGCTAATAAACATCAATTGGATGTATACACCATAACATCCATTAGAGATGTATGCTTATAAGCAAAGGTGTAATAATGACAATGAAAGTTCTATTTATAAACTTCTTGTCAAAAGGGCGATGAACTTTGTTCGACCCTTAAATGATCACTGATCCAAAGGATCGTTGATTATATTTTAATCGTCCCTGTGACAAGCTTCCTAAGCTATTTAAATGTCCTTCAAGACGAACTTTGTATAATATGATGATCTCTTTTAGTATTATTATTTTATGGTCTATATGGTTTAATAATACCATGACCATCTACTCATCAATATGATGATCAAATATATAAATTAATATATCATTTATGTTTGATATAGTATTCAGAAATGGCTGGCTCAGATGAAGCAAACAGTCATCCCACAGAAGGAAACAACACCAGGATTAATATCACTGGTGCCGAGCTGCAAGAAATGATAACAGCAGCAGTTGCTCAGGCTATGGATGCTAAGTTTAAAGAACCTAGTATTGTTAGGTCTCAAACTCATTCGAGATCCCATTCACAACCCCATTCTCATAAGAAAAGTGAGTCTCAGCACTCATCTAATCAGGGTAGTGAGCCAAAGAGGCAGGTTGTCCTCGAGCCGACTCCCCGGTACACCAAGGGTTGTACCTACAAGTACTTTGTCTCCTGTAAACCAAGAGATTTTACAGGAGAAAAAGATGCAATCGATTGCATGAAATGGTTGGATGAGATGGAGACTGTGATAGACATCAACGGATGTGCTAAAGAAGATATAGTGAAGTTTGTATCACAATCCTTCAAGGGCGATGCCCTCACTTGGTGGAAAGCCTTAGTGCAAGCCACGGGGAAGATTCCTTTGTACAATCTATCATGGAACAAGTTTGTTAACTTGGTTAAGGAAACCAATTGCCCTCAGCATGAAGTCGAGCGGATAGAGACTGATTTCCTCACCTTAGTAATGAAGGATCTAGATTGTAGATCCTATGTGACTAGTTTCAATTCAATGTCGAGATTGGTACCGTATTTAGTCACTCCTGAACCCAAACGCATTGCGCGTTTCATTGGTGGTTTGGCCCCCGAAGTAAAAGGGAATGTTAAGGCTTCAAAGCCAGCCACTTATAGGTCTGCTGTGGACCTATCTTTGTCCCTCACTTTGGATGTTGTGAGGAGCAGGGCAAAGAAAACCACTGATGAGGGGAAGAGGAAGAGAGAGGAAGATAAGTCTCCTCAGTCAAACAAGAAAGGAAAAGGAAACTTTAATTCCAAGAAGGGGCAGCCAAGTGATAAGCCCCGGTGCAAAACCTGCAATAAGAGGCACTTTGGGAAGTGCAACCAGGACCCACAAGCCAAACCATGTGGGATCTGTAAAAAGAAGGGGCACAAGTCCGTTGAGTGCCGAAATATAAAGGATGCAACCTGCTATGGTTGCAATGAAAAGGGGCACATCAAAACCAATTGCCCCAAGAATGCAAAGAAGCCCGAAGAGGCAAAGAAGAACAACGCGAGAGTTTTCCAGATGCAAGCAAGGGAAGCAGTGAATGACGAGAACGTCATAACAGGTACCTTCCTCGTCAATAATAATTATGCTAGAGCCTTATTTGATTCCGGTGCTGATAAGTCTTTTGTAGACCATAAGTTCTGTAAGTTATTGAATCTGCCTATTAAGACTCTAGACATAAAATACGAGGTAGAGCTTGCTGATGGTACCTTAGAAACAGCTTCCACTCTTCTTGATGAATGTTCTATATCCATTAAGAACCATTCTATTCCGCTCTCTCTCTCTTGCCAATGAAATTGGCCGGGTTTGATATAGTTTTAGGCATGGATTGGTTGTCACATAACCAAGCCCAAATTGCCTGTGATAAAAAGCTAGTTATTATCAAAACCCCTTCCGGCGAATCAGTCACTATTCAAGGAGATACACAATACGGATTGCCCAACAATGTGTCTATTCTCAAGTTGTCACAATGTATGAAAAGTGGATGTGTCATTTACATGGCACAAGTGACTGTGAATGAGCCGAAGCCTAAAATTGAAGATATTCCGATTATCTCTGAGTATCCTGACGTCTTTCCTGACGAGTTACCTGGATTACCTCCTGAGAGGCAAGTAGAGTTCAGGATAGACATTCTTCCAGGAGCGGCACCTATTGCACGAGCTCCTTATCGACTAGCGCCTACTGAAATGAAGGAACTCAGAACCCAATTAGATGATTTATTGGAAAAAGTTTTTATACAACCTAGCTCTTCGCCTTGGGGAGCTCCAATATTATTTGGGAAGAAGAAGGACGGATCAATGCGTCTATGCATTGATTACCGGGAGCTAAACAAAGTAACGATTAAGAATCGTTATCCTTTACCCAGGATCGATGATTTATTTAATCAGCTCCAAGGAGCGAGTTATTTCTCAAAGATTGGTTTGAGATCTGGGTATCATCAACTTAAAGTAAGAACTGAAGATGTGCCTAAAACAGCATTTAGGACGAGGTATGGACATTTCGAGTTCTTAGTAATGCCGTTTGGGCTCACTAATGCTCCAGCAGCATTCATGGACCTCATGAATAGAGTCTGCAAACTATACTTAGATAAGTTTGTCATCGTCTTCATAGATGACATACTTATCTATTCTCGTAACCAAGTAGATCATCAGAAACATCTTCGATGTATTTTAGGATTACTTCAATGGGAGAAGCTTTATGCTAAATTCTCCAAATGCGAATTCTGGCTTCGCGAAGTCCAATTCCTTGGACATGTTGTCAGTGAGCGAGGTATCCATGTAGATCCCGCTAAGGTAGAAGCCGTAATGAATTGGGAAGCACCCAAGACTCCAACCGAAATACGTAGCTTTCTGGGTTTAGCTGGATATTATAGAAGATTCATTGAGAACTTCTCAAGAATAGCAGCGCCATTAACATCCTTGACCCGTAAGAATATTAAGTTTGATTGGGGTCCGAAACAACAAGAATCCTTTGAGATTCTTAAGAAGAAATTGAGCAATGCTCCGGTGCTAACTTTACCTGATGGAATTGAAGAGTTTGTTGTATACTGTGATGCTTCACACACCGGTATGGGTTGTGTGCTTATGCAGCGAGGCAAGGTGATTGCCTATGCATCACGACAATTAAAAGTGCACGAGAAGAATTACACCACCCACGATTTGGAGTTGGGTGCCGTTGTATTCGCACTAAAGTTATGGAGACATTATTTGTATGGAACTAAATGTGTGATCTTTTCTGATCACAAAAGTCTTCAACATTTGTTCAATAAAAAAGAGCTCAATATGAGACAGCGCTGTTGGATGGAAACCTTAAATGACTATGATTGCGAAATTCGCTACCATCCTGGTAAAGCGAATGTGGTCGCAGATGCTCTAAGCCGAAAGGAAAGGATTAAACCAATTAGGATCAATGCCAAGAGCATTGAGTTGAGGAATAGTCTGAATGAAAGAATATTAGCTGCATAGAAGGATGCTGTATTGGAAAATAACTTTCCAAATGAAAAGTTAGGAATAACTGCTGAGAAGTTAGCACCTGGGAAGGATGGAATTCTCAGAATGAACGGAAGGATTTGGGTTCCTATTCAAGGAGGACTTCGAGATATAATCCTCCAGGAAGCCCACAACTCCAAGTACTCAGTTCACCCGAGAGGTGACAAGATGTATCAAGATTTAAAGGCCAATTATTGGTGGATAGGTTTAAAGAAATCTATTGCCACCCATGTAGCTAAGTGCCTGACCTGTGCTCAGATTAAAGCTGAACATCAAAAGCCATCGGGCCTGTTGCAACAACCAGAACTTCCCACATGGAAGTGGGAAATGGTAACTATGGATTTTATAACCAAGTTACCTAAAACAAGACACGGAAATGATACCATATGGGTTATTGTTGATAGACTGACTAAGTCAGCACATTTCTTACCCATCAAGGAGACTCATAGCTCCGATAAATTAGCCCAATTGTATGTAGATAAGATTGCAGCTCTACATGGAGTACCAGTAGCTATTATCTCGGATAGAGATACTAGATACACCTCTCATTTTTGGAAAAGTTTTCAACAATCTTTGGGCACACGTTTGAACTTTAGTACCGCTTACCATCCTCAGACTGATGGACAGAGTGAGCGTACAATTCAAACTTTAGAAGACATGCTTCGTGCATGTGTTATTGATCTAGGTGGTAGTTGGGATGACCACCTACCATTGATCGAGTTCTCCTATAACAATAGCTACCATACAAGCATTAAGGCTGCGCCTTTTGAGGCATTATATGGTAGGAAATGCAGAACGCCTGTCTGTTGGGCAGAAGTAGGAGAACCTCAGTTATCAGGACCTGATATAGTCCTTGAAACAACAGACAAGATTGTCCAGATTCGGGATCACCTGAAAGCTGCCAGGGATAGGCAGAAAAGTTATGCTGATAAGGGGCGAAAACCTCGAAAGTTTGAAGTAGGCGATAAAGTTCTATTAAAAGTGTCACCCTGGAAAGGTGTGATGCGTTTTGGTAAAAAGGGCAAGTTAAGCCCTAGGTATATTGGACCATTCGAGATTATCGAAAGTGTCGGCAGTGTAGCTTACAAGCTAAACCTGCCTGAGGAGCTAAGTGGGATTCATAATGTTTTTCACATTTGTAATCTCAAGAAATGCCTAGCTGATGAATCGCTAGCTATGTCCCATAAAGACGTACAGATTGATGAAAGTTTGAGATTCGTTGAAAGACCTATATCGATCGAAGATCGACAAGTTAAAAAGCTCCAAAGAAAGCATGTACCTATAGTAAAGGTCAAATGGGAAGCCCGTAGAGGTCCCGAGTATACATGGGAAGTCGAGTCCACTATGAAACAGAAATACCCTCACTTATTTCAGTAAATCTCGGGGTCGAGATTTCTTTTAAGGGGGTGAGGATGTAACACCACGTAAAAACGTGTCCAATTATATATAGACACGTGTCCTAAACTCTAAAGGTGCGAAAGATTGAGTTTGAAGGACCAAGGTTATCGAACAGTGAAACTATGTAACCATAGGGACTCAAAGTGTCAACATGCCAAACTTGTGCCTCTGAATGACCTTACATGATGAATAGATTCTTAAACGAGTAAATGATTTGATATGAGAAGCCGTTTATGAAAATAATCGAAAGATTATTAATTATAAGGGTTAAACGTGTCAACATGTCGATTCTGACCTCTGAGTGACCTTTTAACGAAACCGAGGCTTCAAAACATTCAAATATACTCTTAAGAATAAGTGGTATAAATTTCATGTGGTTTCGATATCGGTAAGTATGTTTTCAAGACTTTGGGCCAAAAGTGTCAACTTGATGAAACTTGCTTTCATAGTGATATTTAACGAACCCGAGCCTAACGAGGTTTGTTTATACATCCTTGGTCCCCAAGAAATTAACTACAAGGGTCTCTATTGCCAAAAACCATGTTAAAAAGGGTTAAAAACGAGCAGGGACTGAAACTGCCAGTTTTCAAATTGTTTTCCCGGTTTAAGAGGTCCACGCGGCCCGCGTAAGACTCCCTTAAGTCTTACGCGGCCCGCCTCAGCATGCCCAGATCAGAAATCAGCTGCCAGGTGCAGTTTTGGCTGTTCCACCGCCTTAACCTAGTTTGTAACGACCTAGGGAGCTATAAGTCGGTTAAATTTAATAGCTTGGACACCTGGGTCGATCTTAGAGCCTCCAAATACACCTGGAAGGGATCTATGATCTTGCATTTGGCTATTTAAAGGACCTTAGTTCATGTGTTCTTGACACACATTTGCAACAATTGCTACTCAACAACATCTGGAGCTTTCTAAGGACAAGAAGAGGATTATCAAGTGTAGAAAAGTTTGCTAGGACCTTAAGTAAGCCTCTAATTTCTTGTTTAGTCATTTAATTTAGCTTAATTACTCTAAAGTCAAACTTATCGTAAATTTAGTTTGACTTCGTTTTAATTACATGTGGCTTAACCACTGATCAAATTGAAAGTGGTTATAGAACCACATTAGTGTAGGTGATTAACCCTTAAAAGGGCACCCCCTAATTATCTCGTTTGACTGGTCAATTGTCGGGTCAAAGTAGTTTGACAAAAAGTCAAACTGGACAGAAATTATAAAAATGATTCTAATTAATAAACCAGAGGTTCTAAATTATATTTTAACAATCTAATGACTTGGTAATCAATATTAAAACATGTTTTATCAGTCCTATCCCGACAATTAATAGTCTAAGGTCAGTTTATAACCGAAAGTTGCAAAAGTTTGACTTTTGCTTTGACTTCCAGTTCTGACCCGTTTAAGCTTAATTCTCCCATGTTTTAAGCTTCCATTAGGACCACATTACTTAGTGGTATAACCCCCTGGAGTTATATTGCATGGTGACTAGTGGTTTGAATTATATGCACTTGATCGTAATTATGCTTAATAATGCCACAAACGCCATTTTTACATACAACTGAGAATTTTAACAATATGATTGGACTAACACCTTTGCTACTGATATTTAGACATGTCCTAAAAGTTTAACATCAATTGGAGGTCTAGAATGGGAGTTATGCTCAATAGCGTAATTAAGGAACTTTTTAGTAATTAAATAGCTTAATTAGCATGAAGACTATCTAAACCCGATTTTTAACACAAAACTTCTTACCTACTGATGTAAAATAATATTTTGGGATTTTTAAAGATTTTTAATTATTTTTAGGCTGAGCATAAGATAGGATTATAGCTTGATTTCAGTAAATGTCGGTTTTACCCTTTTCATGCATAAAATGAGTTTTTCATAACTTTTTAGTGTCAAACCTTTTGCTACTGATTTCATATGATAAATAAAGTATTTTGAACCTTATAAACTGATCAAAAACTCAGATTTCCTATTTTAACCCGAATACTCCTTTAAACCGACTTTTGAGCGTTTTAAGCACCTAGTATGGGTTAAAACTATATTTGGCATATAAAACTTATTACCCACTGATGTTTTAAGTTAATTTATATAATTAAACAGTAAGTCAAAGTTTTTAAACTCAGAAGTCTATTTTGACCTTTAAAGCCTATGTAAAATTACCAAAATGCCCCTACGGGATATAGTTTGGCTATATAAGATAATTTTCATATATATAAAGTGTCCTACTGTTATAACTTATAAAATTTCATATTTTTACTAATTTAATCAGACCTGAAACTCAGTTGTACAATTAAACTCTTTTATGGACATTAAAATTACCAAAATGCCCTTATGGGACTTATTTTGGTTTAAATTACTTTTTGGGCATATATGTTAACATCTTACTGATGTATTAACATATTCTGAGCATAATAATAATTATGACCTGTATATAATTTAATTGGTTACCCGTTACGCATTTACGCGTTCGGATCGGCTTATGTGACTAGTTTACATAATATAGTCGAAACGGGTCAAACCTTATCATTAAGTTCTCAAATTCCAGAATGTGTTTAGTTTACCCATATTATACAAGTATCCAAGCTTGTCGGGTCTAAACCACATTCTGTTCCGGTCTCCGCTTAATCTAGCGTTTAGAACCGTAAGGTTTCTTTCTAGCTAGCCGGTCTAAGTCCTTGACTTAATTAAAGACCCGTTAGCATCCTAATAGGTTAATAAACCTTCTATATAGATTAAATAGCTTCCGGTAGAAGGTGCCTTCAAAAAGCCTTAAGATTTTTACTGCTATCATCAGGTAAATACTTTTAACTTATTTTTCCTATACGAGCTTGGGATATGGTATTATAATAATACCACTTGGTCGGGTATGAAATCATTTAATCGGATTGTGATTAATAAATTTACATAACCCGTTTTAATCTGTCTTGTTTGATAACATAAACATTTGGGGTTAATACGACCGTGTCCTGGATATCCTCGGCTCATTTTATTTGAAAATGGCCACGACTTATGCACGGGGTGTAGGCATACATCTGACAGATGCAAATGCTAGATATAAACCCAGATGTTGGGGATAACTCCTTTGTGGGTTCTATAAGTGGTGAGTCGGTTAATCATGACCCGCTTCCAACCGGCCCCAATTGTAAGACAAACATATAAATCTGTATACAAGATTATATTTAAATAATTGTCCCAAGTTATAAAAGATTTACGCCATGTGCACCTAAATCAATTTTCTTAAATATTTTTAAAAGAGTCAGTTAATTGTATTTACCAGTGTAAACTGACGTATTTTCTTAAAGACTGATTTGACAGGTACCTCTCGAAATAGGCTGGAGCTATAGGGTATCTATAGAGGATCTTGCAAATCCATAAGATGCCTACAGTCTGTCATTTTGTTTCTTTGTATTTATCTATGATCTGCCTGTGGATCTTATTACATTCCAGTCTGTACATTCATAAACTCGAACACTCAGACAACATGGTTTGTAATAGTTTATTCACCCAGACTTCCGCTGTGCTATTATATTGTGTGTATTGACTATGATGATATCAACTACGTCACGATACTACCCGCCGGGCCCACCGGTAATATGTGGAAATATCGGGGTGTGACATTCCTCCATCTCCTCCTCCACCACCATCAGCGTAGCTGTTTTTGGTCTTATGCAGGTAGACTACTTTTGGTGAGAGTGTAGCTATTGAGCTCAGATTGTGAAGACTTTTTGAAGACCACTTTTATATTTGACTGTTGTAGTATGATGGATATTTGGACATGGGTAATGTGACCCTATAGTCCCTTTTATAGTGATTTGATACATTAAGTGAACTTGTAAAACTGAATTTGTGGTCATTGATATATGAAAGCTTAATCGCAACATTCTCATTATATACGTTGTTGGATTACTTGTTTGTGTTATGACATGGGATGTTATGTGTTTACTTGTGTTGATGAATGTTATTACATACGCGTACTACCTACTTATATACATAAAGAGCTGACCAATACAATCTTCTTATAGAAGATGCCTCCACGGAAAGAAACTCGATTGCCCACTACTGAGGCTGAGTTACAAGAACGGATATCACGAGCGATAGCAGATTACGAGGCCTCACGCGCTGAAACTAGTGGGGGTACCTCGAGGAACAACCCACCTCATGGTAATGTTTAAGTCTCTTGAGACACATTACGTTACATTTGGATATTCCATGTGCGTTCGCTAATGCTTTCTGTGAATGACGTTACATGTACAGGCTGTACCTATAAGCAGTTCTTAGACTGTAAACCGTTGAATTTCAATGGCACCGGGGGTGCTGTGGCCTTTGTTAGATGGACGGAGAAGACCGATTCTGTGATAAGAATGAGCAAATGTGCACCAGAACATCAAGTCACCTACATCTCCGGATTGTTCTTAGATGGAGCGCTTTCATGGTGGAATCTCCAAGTCCAAACTCTGGGAGAAGCAGCAGCATACGCTTTGACTTGGAATGAAATGAAGGAACTCATGCGAAAGAAATACTGCTCCAGGGCTGAAATCCAAAAGTTGGAAACTGAATTTTGGAACCTTAAGATGGACGGCCCGAAGATCGCCGAATATGTGCAGAGATTTCACGATCTATCTCGCGTGGTACCATACATGGTTAATCCGGAATTCAAGCGCGTTGAGCGTTTCATTTGGGGGTTGGCACCTCAGATTATGAGTATGGTAACAACATCAAAGCCTGCAACAATTACTGAGGCTATCGATCTGAGCGTGTCACTGACTGAAGAAGCTATCATGTTAAACAAGTTTTCGATCTCTGACCAGAAGAAGAAGGAGACTCACGTTGAGTCACCCGGTGAGAACAAAAGGAAGTTCTCAAATTTTAAGAAAGGTACCAGCAGTGCTAGCAAGAAGAAGGAGTCGTACTTACTGGCTGAAGCCAAGACTGGGGTTGAAAACAAAGGAAAGGGTTACATGGGCGCTCTGCCCAAATGTGATGTATGCCGGTACCATCATTCCGGCCAGTGCAGGTTTAGAAAATGTGAGTCTTGTGGGAAGGTTGGCCATTCGAAGGAGACGTGCTGGGCTGGTACAGGTCGTGGTGGTCAGAGAGGTTATGGAAGTGGTAATGGAAACCGCCCTCAAGGAGGAAATGGCGGTAATGGAAATCATGGTAATGTTGGGAATCAAGCTGGTAGTGGAAACCGGGGAGCAAACAACAATCGAGATGGTAATGGGAACGGTAATGGTCGAGGACCAGGTTGTTTTAATTATGGAGACGTGGGGCATTTCAAGAGAGAGTGCCCAAAACTCAATCAAGCTCAAGGAAGGGTTTTCAACATCGGTGCGAGGGAAGCTCACCAAGATCCAAATGTGGTCACTGGTACGTTCCCTATCAACCAATGCTTTGCATCTGTACTGTTTGATACTGGTGCCGATTATAGTTTTATATCACTAGAATTTAAGAAAATACTTGGGTTGGTAGCTAGTAAACTAGATATTCCATATTCAATAGAACCAGCTAACGGAAAGCTAGTAGAAGCAAATGAAGTGGTTAGGGGTTGCGTGATAGAACTGGGAGAGCACGAGTTTACACTTGATCTGTTGCCAGTCGAGTTGGGAAGCTTCGACGTGGTAGTAGGGATGGATTGGTTGTCAAGCAACCGAGCAGAGATTGTATGTCACGAGAAGGTCATTCGCATTCCGATGGCGAATGGAGAAACAATTATGGTACATGGAGAAAAGCACGATACACCCCTAAGGATCATCAGTTGTTTGAAGGCTCAAAAGTGTTTGCAGAAAGGATGTGTCGCCTTCTTGGCACACATTGTGGATAAAGAAGCCGCTGAGCCAAAGTTGGAAGAAATTCCAGTCGTGAAGGAATACCCTGAAGTCTTCCCCGAGGAATTGCCAGGATTACCGCTGCAAAGGCAAGTCGAGTTTCACATTGACTTAGTTCCAGGTGATGCGCCTGTAGCCAAGGCACCTTATCGACTTGCGCCTTCCGAGATGCAAGAGCTGTCAATGCAACTTCAGGAGCTATTAGACAAGGGATTTATCAGACCAAGCTTCTCGCCTTGGGGAGCTCCAGTTTTGTTCGTTAAGAAGAAAGATGGTAGTTTCCGCATGTGTATAGACTACCGCGAGCTAAATTTATTGACTATCAAGAATCGGTATCCTTTGCCAAGGATTGATGACCTGTTCGATCAACTACAAGGTTCGAGTTGTTACTCCAAGATCGATCTCCGATCAGGTTATCACCAGTTGAGAATACAAGAGGAAAACATACCAAAGACTGCCTTTAGGACTCGTTATGGACACTACGAGTTCCTAGTTATGCCGTTTGGGTTGACGAACGCGCCAGCAGTATTCATGGATTTGATGAATAGAGTTTGTAAGACGTACCTCGATAAGTTTGTGATCGTGTTCATTGACGATATTTTAATCTACTCAAAGACGAAGGAAGAACATGAGCAACACCTAAGAGCTATTTTAGAGCTGCTTAAGAAAGAGAAGTTGTACGCGAAGTTCTCGAAGTGCGAATTTTGGTTGCGCGAGGTTCAGTTCCTTGGTTACGTGGTTAACGGAAATGGAATTCATGTGGATCCCACAAAGATCGAGGCAATCAAGAATTAGGAGACTCCAAAAACGCCAACCGAGATCCATCAGTTCCTTGGGTTGGCATGGTATTACTGCAGGTTTATTGAAGATTTTTCAAAGATTGCACAACCGTCCCTCACTCAAAAGGACAAGAAGTATGAATGGGGAGACAAGCAAGAAGAAGCATTCCAGTTGTTGAAAAAAAAGCTTTGCGATGCACCGATTTTATCCCTACCCGAAGGCACTGAAGACTTCGTGGTATATTGTGACGCTTCGCGTCAAGGTTTAGGCTGTGTGCTGATGCAGTGACAGAAAGTTATAGCTTACGCTTCGCGCCAGTTGAAGGTTCATGAGAAAAACTACACCACGCACGACTTGGAGTTAGGTGCAGTGGTGTTTGCATTAAAGATCTGGCGACATTATTTGTATGGCACCCGATGCACGATCTTCACTGATCACAAGAGCCTACGACACATTTTTTACCAGAAAGAACTTAACATGAGACAGCGCCGACGGGTGGAGCTGTTGAACGACTATGATTGCGAAATTAAGTGTCACCCAGGGAAGGCGAACGTGGTCGCCAATGCCTTGAGTCGGAAAGAAAGGATTAAGCCCATAAGGGTTAGGGCTTTGGAAATGATTGTTCAAACGGACCTCCCATTGCGCATTTGTGCCGCGCAGAGAGAAGCTCTCAAAAGGGAAAATCTTGAGAATGAATATCTCCGTGGGATGGAGAAACAGCTGGTACCAAACGAGGAAGGAACGTTGTGCTTCATGAAACAAATTTGGGTTCCTCTCTTCGGTGGTCTAAGAGAAGTAACTTTCGATGAAGCACACAAGTCAAGGTACTCGATCCATCCAGGATCAAATAAAATGTACCAAGATTTAAAGGATTTCTATTGGTGGCCGAGATTGAAAGGCGATGTTGCAACGTATGTTGGCAAATGTTTGACTTGTGCCAAGGTAAAGGCCGAATATCAGAAGCCTTCAGGTCTTCTGCAACAACCAGAAATCCCTATGTGGAAATGGGAACAGATTTCAATGGATTTTATAACGAAGTTACCAAAGACACCCAGAGGTCATGATACGATTTGGGTGATCGTAGACCATCTGACGAAATTTGCACACTTTTTACCGATCAGAGAGAAGGATAACACAAGCAAGCTGGCCGAGCTGTATCTTAGAGAGATAGTTGCACGACATGGAGTGCCTCTCTCGATTATTTCTGATAGAGACGGAAGATTTGTGTCATGGATTTGGCAATCCTTCCAAGATGCCTTTGGTTCTCAGTTGAATCTGAGTACTGCTTTTCACCCACAGACAGATGGCCAGAGCGAACGAACTATTCAAACGCTAGAAGACATGTTACGAGCTTGCGTGATGGATTTGGGTGGCAGTTGGGACACTCACTTACCATTGGTTGAATTCTCATATAACAACAGCTATCATACAAGTATTCAAGCCGCACCGTTTGAAGTTCTCTATGGACGCAAGTGCCGATCACCGTTATGCTGGGCAGACGCGGGTGATAAACAGCTTGTTGGTCCCAAATTGGTTCAAGAGACAACAGATAAGATCTTTCGGATTCGAGAGCGCATCAAAGCGGCTCGTGACAGAAAAAAGAGCTATGCAAACCAAAGGAGGAAACCTTTGGAGTTTCAAGTAGGAGATATGGTTTTGTTAAAGGTTTCACCCTGGAAGGGTGTAGCACGCTTTGGGAAGCGTGGGAAGTTGAACCCGCGATACATTGGACCGTTTAGAATCCTGGAAAGGATTGGTCTTGTAGCTTATAAGTTGGATTTACCCGCAGAACTGAATGGCGTTCATGGTACATTTCAGGTATCTAACCTGAAAAAGAGTCCAACACAAGAAACGGTTGTCATTCCTGCCGACGAAGTTCACATTGACGACACACTCCACTTTACTGAAGAACCTGTTAAGGTTACTGATTGGAAGATTAACAAGACACGCAGGAGTAGTGTCAAACTCGTCAAGGTTCGTTGGAATGCACGTCACAGTCCAGAGTTCACTTGAGAGCGTGAGGATCGCATGAAAGCAAAATACCCACATTTATTCCCCAAGACCCCTGCAGCTAGTAGCAGAACTTAAATTTCGGGACGAAATTTTCTTAACAGGGGGAGAATGTGACAACCGTAAAAAATCCAGGTATCCGTACAATTTAATTAATATAAAATAGTGCTTAATGACTGTGCTGAATTACAACTGATGACTTAAACTGCTTTCTAATTTCTGTATCATACATACATGTGCATCACATTTCATATTGTTACATCATTACTACATACAAACACTTAGTGACATAAACGATGCACAAAGCACAGCTAGCACAGTTAGCGGATAACTTAGAAAAATGCTGACAATGTTCAGAACATAGACAGACAGAGTTTTGAGACCCAGTATGAGCCAGAAACAAGGTACTACACTAGTATGGTGTGTAGGGAAGTAAGGACCATAAAACTGCATCACTAGGTGATAGTTTAAGTGCCGGAAAGTGCCTAAAACCCACTTAAAGTGCAGAATTCTGCATTAATCAGCAAAATTCTGCATTTTAACATACTTGTATTATGCAGAAAATTGACTAAATGGTCCTGAATGCTTTCCTAAGTGTCAGGAATTAAAAGTGTCACAAAAGGGTACTTAGTAAACACTAAACGGAATAGTTTGACACTTTAACGAACCGATATCTAACCAAACAACTGGACATTACCCGGAACACCAAAATATTGCTAGAAGCATTGTTTTATTATTTTTGAGCTAGCTATGATCCCCGAACACCCTAACACACTATATAATGCATCATACACTTAAAACACTAGACTTTACACTTAACCTCCAACTAATTAACATCATTTACCATCAAAGTTACATTTAACCCCCCCCCCCCTCTTGTCTACGGTCACAAGGGAGTGACCCCACCTCCCAAAATCTTGCAAGATTACTTAAATCTTCATTAGTTTTTTCTTGGAATTGATCAAGATCATGTATGTACTAATCGAGACATTTAACCCATTGGACAATAGAGTTAGTGGCTATAAGTAAACTAGAACACATCACACTTATCACCACCACAACTCTCTCCTCCCTCCCTTCTACCTCTCGGCCCACTCCCACACTCACACCACCACCATTTTCATCCACCATTCAATCATTCCAAGGTGTTAGAAGGTGTTTTATGAAGCTTGGTGCTTGTAGAACTTGAAGGACCTCCATCAATTGCTTTTATCCACTCCATTTTCATCTTGTGTTCTTCCCTAGCTTAGAGCTAGTTGTAAGACTATCTTAACCCTTTGATACTTCTATTTTAGTTGGTTAAAAGATGTATTATGTTGTAAATCACAAGAACACTAAAAGACATGAACATGAATCATGAACATAAAGCTTAACATATGATGATATCTTGATGAAATAATGTTGTTTAGTGTATGTTTAATACTTGCTTGTTATTTTCTTGAGAATATGATGTTGATCATCACATAGAGCTTGCTAGATTGTGATTAAACACATGATCTAGCAAGTGGGAGGATGATTGTGTGACAACATAAGATGATCATCCTCTTGCGTAAACATGAACTTGATAAATGAAATGATTTCTTGAAAAATAATAAACAAAGTGAATTGATAGTCTTGTGGATCCAAGATTTGTGAATGATTTTCCAATAAAACCAAGTTCAAAATATGATTTCTAATAGATCATGGTTTTTACTTAAACCTACACTATTTTTGGTGATAAACAAGTGTATAAACACTTATGAAACAGGAAGATCTAATAAATAAACATTTTTGTAGAATATGTTTACACGTTGTAAACACCTAGTTTCTTTAAGAAGGAGATTTATAAAGGAATAAAAACATTTTAAAGGGTAACTAAACCCACTAAACACTTTACCAAGTTACTATAAGTTTTTGCGAAAAGATCAAGTTCATATTGTTATGTAAAATGTATAGTTTTTGCTCTTGGTAAGTATAAGCTGTTTAAAGTTTGATTGCTGATTGTTGTGATGATTTTTTTAAAAGAAAATGATATGCTTTGATAGCATGGACACCTCCATTTTTAGGGGAAACTATGGCAAAATTTTCTAAAAATATAAACACTTAGAAAAATATTTTCTAACAAGTATTTACAAGTGTATTTAACTATGGTTTTCAATATAAACTTTGCCATAGAATTTGTTACAAAAATACAAGTATTGGAGGTTGGTTTTATAAATAAAAATTGGTGAATATATATATTTAGAATATATATATATATATATATATATATAAAAGACACTTGTGTGAATATTTGTATACGTTGTGAAATAGTTATATTATTTTAGGGTAAAATAATATAACTTGACAAATACCAAGAATTCACAATCCAAAATAATACCAAAGACCACAAGGGATAAATATATAAGTTACATACTTAACATTGTGAAACCAAACGCTGGAACATAACTTACAAAATATTCCGGAAAATACCGTTATAAATATATTTTTGGTAAATAATATTTTGGATGCAAGAAATGAAAGTATGATTTTTTATTACAAAGTGATATCATATTTTTTGGACAAAATGAGTTTAAATATATTTTCTAAAAGTGAGACTTGAAAATATATTTTGGAGTTATACCAATACAAGAATACGAAAATACATGTTTAAAATACCCCAATCCATGGGAAGGAAATACGAAAATAAATACTTGAGAAGTATTGTACAGAATAATATTAGAGACATAATAGAAACGTAACTCAAAAACGTTAAACTCTAAGCCAAGGCACGACCCGTTCGTCTAATAGACATAGTACATTGTAGGAGTCGTGTTTGCTGAGGAGACTTGAGTTATGAGCACAGGAGACGCAATACAGTGAGTTCATGTCCCCCTTTTCTTTTAACTGTTTTCAGTTTTATACTTCGGGGGTGAAATACATGTTACGATTATTACAGACGTTTTATACATGGTATGGTTAGCTTAAGGAGGGTTACTGCTAGATCATGTGAAGGGTGGGTATGACACTTAAGGCCATTAATCCTCATCGTGGGACCGAGGGACATGAGTGATAGATCTATTTTGGTGTAGCGAGCCCACACCCATGGGGACCAGGGTGGCCCATAGTGGTGACTATGTCTTCCAGCCGGAAGCCCGGTACAAATTTGCTAGTTTGAGTTTTCCTGCACCATTTCGCACATATCAATGGCCTTGCAAACCATTGGTAATCTCTTTTTTCCTTATTGCTACATACCAGGGGCATTCATACATACATACTTTAAAGGTTTATTCATACACTTACACATGAACTCGCTCAACTTTTGTTGATTTTTCAAATTACATGTATTTCAGGGAACTAAATGGATCTGGCAGGTGTATGCATGTGTTTCAAGTTGCGTTTAAATAAAAGATGTAATCCGTGGTCGTAGAGTTTAGAAGATGTATCCTATTCCTGGACGGGATACATGTTTCTAAACTCGGGATTATTTAAAGTCTTTTGTTGAGTCTATGTGAACTCATTTGAACATGTTATGGTTTGTAACTTAAAACTTTGGTGTCACTGTTTCAAACAATTATGTTATGTTGTTTTCAAACTTAATCAATGGATGAACATCTACTGGTTTTATCATTTAGCATTGTTATGATTGAATGCTATGGTATTAAGAGGTCACACCATTAACCACGCTTCCGCAAAAGTCAGGGTGTGACAGATTTGGTACTAGGTATCGAATTTTCTGTACCAATTCGTTATCCACTCTTTAGCATTCTCGGTATCGATAATTTCAGTTCAAATCGGTACCGAACTCATCCCTTATCTTAAGTGTGATCAAACGTCGAGACATCGTAGATATCATACGACCACATGTCACGTTTAGTAGTTGTAACAACTAAAAGTGTGACTAAAGGGCACCAATCTTTCTTGCTGGAATTAAGCATTTTGTTCATTATGTGTGGCTTTTAACCACAACAAATAAAAAATGTGGCAAAAAGGTTATTGTAATCTTAGATTGCGTCCATTAAGTGTGGCTAAAGGGTAGCAATAGTCACATGAATTCACTTTAAGTGTGAATGTTTCTATTTTATAGTCATGTGTTTTTACTGTAAGTGTGAAAAAAAAAACTAATTTTAGACACACAAAATAATTGGGTATCACTAAGTAGGGCTATTGTCTATCCTGTTTGTCAAACATGTATATTTTTCCCATGACACTTACTATCATTCCGTCTTGCAATATAAAACAAAGTAACGATAGTGTGACTAATGGTTATGTAAAGATACATAAATTTGATAATTTTAGTATGACTATTGTGTAACCTTTGATCACACATAACTGATTTTTACCATGACGTTTTCTCTAATTCCGTCACACAAAATAAAACGAAGTGAAGTTAGTATTGCTAATGGCTATGTAAAGTCACATTAAATTTTGTAATTTTAAGTGTGCCTATGGCCTAAATTTTGATCACACGTAATATTTTTTTGCCATATGCTCTTATAATTCTATCACACAAACAAAAAACAAAGTAACGATAGTGTGGCTAATCGTTATCTAAAGCCACATGATATTTTTTTTTATTTTAGGTGTAGCTAGTGCCTACTCTTTGGTCACATATAATATTTTTTGCCCATGAAGTTAGCTATCATTCCGTCTCACAAATAAAAAAACAAAGTAACACTAGTGTGGCTAGTGGTTACGCAAAGCCACTTGAAACTTTGTAATTTTAAGTGCGATTATTATCTAACCTTTGGTTATACATACTTTTTTTTCTATGTGGCCATTTGTGTTTAATTGGCCATTTTAACTTTTTTTAAATAAAAAAAACATTAGACATGAGATACCTATAAACCGAATGATACTATTAAAAATGTTTTGTTGGGTTAAGGTGGGAGACTGTTAGTTATGTAAATTTTTGTTTTTGTTATTTTTTAGAGAATGGTTCTACAAAAACAAAAATATAGGAGGATAAATTTTCCTGAGCCAAAAAGATTTTGTATCTTTACGTGAATTTAGGAGGAATTCAAAATTCAAAACTTTTAAAAAGATTTTTGTTTCAGAAAATGAGAGTTCATGGAGCTAAAAAGGATAAATGATAGTACATCAGTTATTGGTTTTTGGTTTTTGATTTGACACATGGAAAACAAAATGTGTTGAAAGATTTGCAGCTTCATCATATGATATGCCGATAGGCTCAACTGATGAATGAACGACAATAATCCTCGTGACTAACATAATGGTTGATGATTATGTGTGGATTGACATCTGTGTTGATTAGGTAGACTGATTCTTATTCAGCAATAGGTTGAGAGTTACATTTTTGTCAAACATACACTGGCTACCATTGATCAATAAGACTTAATTTATAAAAATACATATATATATATATATATGAATACTAGGACTGCGCAAAATATCAAAAAGAGAATATAGGCCAAAAATTGTTAGGGTGGGGGGTATGGTTAATCACTCTAGGGTGTTTGAGTGATTCTCTACCCAATAATATTATGTCATGTCAACTCCTCATTCCACTCCTCATTTTCTACTCAAACACTTTTTTTTTTGAACAGCCGACAAAAATTTTTTTATTCATTGTAGCGAGTCGCTACCCACCAAATTTACAAAAAGTTCAAAACCCAAGATATTAAATGGTTACATTGTTACTAACTACCAAGTTTAAACCGATACCAATCCTCCCAAGATAAGGTCACCATTATAGCTCTATTTTTTACCCATAGGAACGCCATAGCTTTAATTTCATCCAGCAGCTTCGTAGAATTTGGAGGTGATTGTTCGAAGACGGCCTCATTTCTACTCTTCCATAGGCACCAAAAAGTCACCAACACAACTGCATGTAGCGCTTTCCTCATTTTCCTTGAACCCGAGCTTGTTTCATGCAAAGTAAGAAGATCATTTATACCAAAAGCAAAAATTGGAGGGATCATACACCACCCTGCTAAATTCTGCCAAATCATCTGAGCAAACTGACACGACACAAATATATGTTCACTTGTTTCGATACAGTCACCGCATAGCACACACATTTGATCCAATACCGGCACATTCCGAACCGATAACGCATGTTTGGTTGGTAGCCGTTCCATCTCTGCCCGCCAAGCCACAAAGCCCACTTTCTTCGGAACCCAATTGTTCCACTCAAAAATTCTCTCGGGTCGAATACGGTTAACCAAGCTAAGGACTTTTTTTATGCTAGCCACATTAAATAAACCATTTGGCTCATATTTCCAAACCCATCCATCAGTTCCGGTTGTCAAGGCCAAACCATCAATCAAGTTACCAAGTTGCTGTAACTGGCTTCCTTCTATGCCATCACATATGGGCCGAACCCAGGCCCAATTATACTCAAAACCAAATTGTCCAGCCTTCATACGATCTGCCACCACACAAGTTTTTTCTTTTTCAATTTTAAACAACTATGGGAACTTGAGGTATAATGGCATTGAATCTGCCCAACAATCCAGCCAAAAAGACATGTTTTTACCATTTGCTAGAACCGCAGAAATCGCTTTTTTCAGGTCAATATCAGCTGATAAAAGAGGCTGATGAATGCTAATAATACTTTTCCAAGGCCCAGCAACAGAAACTTTACATGGAGTATCATTCCATACCCTTGAATTATGGTGAATCGCCCAGATTACTTTTCGCCACAAAGCTTTTTTTTCCGTTTTAAACCGCCACCACCACTTTGCTAACATGGCTAAATTCGCATCTCTGAGTGAACCGAACCCCAAACCCCCGAACTCTACCGGAGCAATTGTTTTATCCCACGCCACCCAATTCATTTTGGCTTTTTCGAGCCTCCCCAAAAAAACACCCTTCTAACCTTATCCAACGAATCAATAACTTTTAACGGGGCCTTAAATAATGAAAAATAGTATGTTGGAAGTGAGTTTAACACCGATTTAATAAGTGTTATTCTCCCACCATAAGACAAGGTTTTGGCTTTCCATAACGATAGTCTATTCTTGAATATATCAACAACCGGTTTCCAATTTCGAGCAAGGTTCATATTAGCACCTACTAATAAACCGAGATGTTTGAACGGGAATGTACCTTGTTTGCAATTCAATAAAGAAGCCATTGTTTGAACTTCCTGCTCTTCTACTCCAATCCCATAGATACTACACTTAGCAAGGTTTATTTTAAACCTGAAGCTAAGTAAATGTCACACCCTGGCTTTGCGGAAGCGTGGTTATTTTGGTGTGACTTCTTAATACCATAGCTTAATCATAACAAGCTATATGAAATAAAAACCATGCAAGATCATCCATTAAAATAAGTTTGAAGAGTAAAGAACCACAACATTGTCTTAACGGATATCACATCCTAACAAACATAAACAGTGTTCAAAAGACACAACACCAACAAGAAATAAACACAGTTTAAGAACTGTGACTCGTCCAGGAAAAAGTCACATCCCTTAAACTCGGATGACCTCGAGACTAATGCAGCGGGAAAACGTGTCATACCGTGCCAGATCCTTTAATTCCCTGAAATACATGTAAGTTGAAAAATCAACAATAATGTTGAGCGAGTTCATGTGTAAGTGAGTAAATAAACCTTTGTATGTATAAAAACCCTGGTATGTAGCAAATAAGGAAAAAGAGATCACCAATGGTTTGCAAGGCCATTGATATGTGTGAAGTGCAAGTAGGAAGACTCAAACCTAGCAGATTTATGCGTTGGGTGCAAAGTCACCCCGAGGTCCATTCTGTTTGGGCCTGGGGCTGGGCTCGCTACACACAGATAGATCTACCGCTCCTGCCCCTCGGTCCTACCATGAGGATTAATGGCCTCAAGTTTCCGCCTACCCACTCACATGATCTGAATAATAACCCTCCTTACGCTAACCATACCATGTAAGAATTATTCGTAATCATAGTAACATGTATTTCACCCCCGCAGTTTAGAAAACTGAAAACAGTTAGAGAAAAGGGGGACATGAACTCACAGTGGTGCGTCTCTACCAAGTATATCTCCTGATCAAGCAGCTGTGCGACGACCTACAGGTATTAAATCTATTAGACGGACGGCCGTGCCTTAGCTTAAGGTTTAAGTTTTTGGGAAATAGTTAGACAACTATTTCGTGTTTATATTTTTTTGTAAATACTTGGTAATTATTCTCCTTCCCAAGGATGGGGGATTTAATACATGCGTGTTCGTAAAATTCGAAATACATTATTAAGTCTCACTTAATATATTTTTTTTATTTCTAACTCCAAAATATAATCATTTTCCCAAAAATATTATATTTTATTTCATACAATTTTCCGAAATAATATTCTTGACAAATATGCGTTCATTGGTATTTTCTGAATTGCGTAAGTTACGGATAAAGATCGGGTGCTAATACTTATACCGTTGTAACTTATTATTAATTATGAAAGCGTATGTATTATTTTTGGAATCATTAGTACTTAGTAATATTATTTTTACTCTAAAAATAATATTCGTATATTTCACAAACTAATCATAAACATTTTACAAGTGACGCTTATGAAAAATATATATATCGAATATATATTTACCCCGCTTTTATTTTGTGAAAACCCCACCTCCGATGTTTCGTAAATAAAGTCGTGGCGAAACTTACGTTTTGAAAACAAGTCAAAAATAGATTTACAACACTTGTAGTGAAAATATTCCCAAGTGTTAGGTTTTTAGAAAAATTTCGCCAGAGTTTCCCCTGTAACTGGAGGTGGCCACGCTTTCAAGCGTATCATTTTCTTTTATAATTCAAATCAACAGTTTTCTTATTCAACCAAAACAATATCCAAAGCATCAAACTAGTCAAAATATATATAAATCGCATAAATTACATGAACTTGTGGTTTACCCAAAAATATGTAGTAAATCCCATTACTTTTAGTGGATCTTTATATGAATCAACTTCGTTTCTTGAAAGTCTCGTTTTTAAAGGAATTTCATCTTTACAACTTCTTGTAAACTTTTACAAAAATAGTTATTTTGTCAAAACTTTGTGTTTCACAAGTGTTTACACACTTGTGTGTTTGCTAAAATCATTCTTGTTCATGTAAGATCCGGCTTTAGAAAATATGATTTCTTTGACACTTAGTCCTTTGAAAGTACCGCTTGTAGATCCGTAGATCTACTAGTTTTGAACACCATTTCATAAGTAAAATCGATTTTACACAAGTTCATGTTTAGTGTGTGGTAGAGTTTCATCATTTAACCCTTTGTACACTTAAACAAACTCTATGCCATGATTCATGATCACGACTAATCCAGGTTAGATGATGATCCGAGCTACCACAACATAGATCGGCACTAATTAATTACATCAAAACAAGTCTTACAAGATTTACACCATTCTTATGCTTTTAACCAACATTTTTAACATTTTAGTAGACTTTTACATATCATCTTGCAAGTTCTTGAGATTTAACCGTTACACTTCATTTTAACCACTTTAAAATAGATCGAGAGGGCGTTTATAGCAACTTACTACTAGCTCAGGGCTAGGGAAGATTCTAGTCGAAAAATGAGTGGATAAAAGCAATAGGGTGAGGTTCTTCACATTCCGAATGCACCGAGCTCCTTTGTGTGAGGTCCCTAACACTTGTATGCACTTGAAATAGCTTGATCAATATTGAAAGATGGATGGATGATGAAGGGGATGTTCGGCCGAGAGCTTTTGGGAGAGGGAGAGAGAGTGTGTTTTGTGAGTTGTGGTGAGAATGTTATGGTGAGTTTAGTCTTGAACTTATAGGCAAATAGTATGATCATTATCCAAAGGTTTAAGTGTAGCCTAGATATTAGGCATGTGTGATTAAATTAAATTACAAAAAGTACTAGGGTGTCCCCCAAGGGGACGAGTTCGGTTGGGGGGGGGGGGGGGGTTACCCGGTTGGTTTTCAACTAAACGTTAAGTATTAGTTAAGTTAAGTGAAGGTTAACTCGGTTACTGATGTGTTATGCGTTATAGCGGGTGTTAGGGTATTCAGGGACCCTAACTGGCTCAGAAAAAGATAAACAATGTTATTGGCAATATTTTTATCTTCCGGGTAAAGTCCGGTTGTTCGGTTGGATAGAGATCCGTTAAAGTGCTTAACAAAGCTTTAAAGTGTCGTTATTATTATTTTTAGTGACACAACTTATTCCCGACACTTTGGAAAGTGTCTAGTAACATTTTTCTCATGTTTTGGCACTTTATTAGGTAGCTTAATGCTGAATTTTGTACTTAGAGTACGTTTTAGGCACATCCGGTCACTGTAATTATCTCCTAGTGACGCAGTTCTACAACCCTTATATCCCTACACTCTCTACTAGTGTAGCAAACTATCTCTGGCTCTTACAGGCCTTAGAGGCAGTACCTGCCTGGTGCTAGTTATGACAGCACGTTTAATAGGTTATCCGTTCATTGTGCTACTGTGCTTTTGGTGCATCAAGGTTATCACAAAGGTGCTGTAAGCAAAACATGGAGTGACAGCAAGTAAAGTATGATGCAAGTAAGTACATGTATCAGCATTCAAGTAGCAGTTTATCCACAAGTTCAAGTAAGCACAGTAATTAAGCAGTAATTAATTATTAATTAAGTCGTACGGATACCTGGTTTAGTGAGGGTTGTCACATTCTCCCCCTGTTAGAAAAATTTCGTCCCGAAATTTTAAATTTTGCTTCTAGAAGCAGGGTTCTTGGGAAATAGGTGGGGGGTATTTCTCTTTCATCCGGTCCTCACGCTCCCAGGTGTATTCAGGACCATGTCTGGCATTCCAACGAACCTTGACGAGCTTGACACTGCTCCGGCGGGTCTTGTTTACTTTCCAATCCGTAACCTCAACAGGTTCTTCAACGAAATGGAGCGTGTCGTCAACATGAATCTCGTCGGTGGGAATGACAACGGTATCTTGAGTTGGACTTTTCTTCAGGTTGGATACATGAAATGTATCGTGAACTCCATTCAGTTTAGCAGGTAAGTCCAGCTTGTATGCTACTAGCCCTATTCTTTCCAAAATTCTGAAAGGGCTAATGTAACGCGGATTCAACTTCCCACGCTTTCTGAAGCGTGCCACACCCTTCCAGGGTGAAACTTTCAATAAAACCATATCTCCAACTTGGAATTCCAAGTGTTTCCGGTTTGGATCTGCATAGGCTTTCTGTCTGTCGCGAGCCGCTTCGATGCGTTTTCGAATCTGCGCAATCTTGTCTGTCGTCTCTTGGACGATTTCGGGACCAACAAGCTGCCTATCACCTGCGTCAGCCCAGCATAGGGGTGATCGACACTTGCGTCCGTAAAGAGCTTCAAATGGCGCGGCTCCAATACTGATGTGGTAGCTGTCGTTGTATGAAAATTCGACCAGTGGCAGATGCTTATCCCAGCTACCGCCCAAATCCATAACACATGCTCTCAGCATATCTTCCAAGGTCTGAATAGTCCGCTCGCTTTGACCGTCGGTCTGAGGGTGAAATGCAGTGCTCAGATTTAATTGTGAGCCAAAAGCTTCTTGGAAGGATTGCCAAATCCTTGATATGAAACGTCCATCTCTATCAGAGATGATCGAGAGAGGCACTCCATGACGTGCGACGATCTCTCGCATGTATATTTCTGCCAGTTTGCTGGTGTTATCCTTCTCTTTGATTGGCAGAAAGTGTGCGGACTTTGTTAGGCGGTCAACTATCACCCAAATAGTGTCATGACCTCTTGGCGTTCTTGGCAACTTTGTAATAAAATCCATGGAGATTTGTTCCCATTTCCACTTGGGAATCTCAGGTTGTTGCAGAAGTCCTGAAGGCTTCTGGTATTCCGCTTTCACCTTAGCACACGTTAGACACTTGCTCACATAAACAGCAACATCGCCCTTCATCCTAGGCCACCAATAGTAATCCTTGAGATCTTGGTACATCTTATCCGCTCCTGGATGGATAGAGTACCGCGATTTGTGAGCTTCATCAAAAACAACTTTCCTTAAACCACCAAACAGAGGAACCCAAATCCTTTTCTCAAAACATAACGTTCCTTCCTTGTTTGGCACCAATAGCTTCTCCATCCCACGGAGATATTCTTCTTCAAGATTTCTTTCCTTAAGAGCTTCTTTCTGCGCGGCACGAATGCGCAAGGAAAGATCGGTTTGGATAATCATTTCTAAAGCCCTAACCCTTATGGGCTTGATCCTCTCTTTTCGACTTAGGGCGTCGGCAACCACATTCGCCTTCCCTGGATGATACTTTATCTCGCAATCGTAATCATTTAACAACTCAACCCATCGTCTTTGTCTCATATTCAACTCCTTCTGGTTGAATATGTGTTGTAGGCTCTTATGATCTGTAAAAATTGTACATTTCGTACCAAATAGGTAGTGTCTCCAGATCTTTAAAGCAAATATCACTGCGCCTAGCTCCAAATCGTGCGTGGTATAGTTCTTCTCATGTACCTTCAACTGACGTGATGCGTAAGCAATAACCTTCTGGCGTTGCATCAACACGCAACCCAATCCTTGACGCGAGGCGTCACAGTATACCACGAAATCGTCAGTACCTTCCGGTAGTGCTAGGATTGGCGCATTGCAGAGCTTATCCTTCAACAGCTGAAACGCTTCTTCCTATTTGATTCCCCAATCAAACTTCTTATCTTTCTGGGTGAGGAGCGTCAATGGTTGAGCGATCTTCGAAAAATCCTCAATGAACCTTCGATAGTAGCCAGCCAAACCCAAGAATTGTCGAATCTCAGTTGGCGTCTTTGGCGTTTCCCAATTCTTGATCGCTTCGATCTTGGTTGGATCCACATGGATTCCATCTCCATTTACCACATGTCCAAGAAATTGGACTTCACATAGCCAAAATTCGCACTTAGAGAATTTGGCATACAGCTGTTCTTTCTTCAGCAGCTCCAAAATAGCTCTTAGATGCTGTTCCTGCTCAGCCTTTGTCCTTGAATAAATCAAGATGTCGTCGATAAACACAATCACGAACTTGTCCAAGTACGGCTTGCAAACTCTATTCATCAAATCCATAAAGACTGCAGGTGCGTTTGTCAACCCAAACGGCATAACAAGGAACTCGTAGTGTCCATAACGAGTTCTGAAGGCTGTCTTCTGGATACTCTCCTCTTGTATCCTTAACTGATGGTATCCAGATCGCAAATCGATCTTTGAGTAAAAGGTTGAACCTTGCAGTTGATCAAACAGATCATCAATTCTTGGCAGAGGATATCTATTCTTGATCGTCAGCTTGTTCAGCTCCCGGTAGTCTATGCACATTCGAAAACTACCGTCCTTCTTTTTGACAAACAGGACCGGAGCTCCCCAAGGCGAGAAGCTTGGTCGGATAAATCCCTTGTCTAACAACTCTTGAAGTTGTGTCGACAATTCTTGCATCTCAGACGGGGCAAGTCTATAAGGTGCCTTAGCCACAGGCGCGGCGCCTGAGACTAAATCGATGTGAAACTCCACTTGCCTCTGAGGCGGCAGTCCAGGCAAGTCCTCCGGGAAGACTTTCGGATACTCCCTCACGACAGAGATGTCTTCGATCTTCGGTTCTGCAGCTTTCTTGTCTACAATGTGTGCCAGGAAGGCAGCACACCCTTTTTGCAAACACTTTCGCGCTTTGAGGCAGCTGATAATTCTTAACGGCGTATCGCGCTCTTCGCCATGTACCACAATTGTTTCGCCATCTTCGGTCGGGATACGAACGACCTTTTCGTGACAAACAATTTCTGCCTTGTTGCTTGATAACCAATCCATTCCTACTACCACGTCAAAGCTCCCCAGCTGGACTGGTAGTAGATCCAAAGTAAACTCACGTTCTCCCAACTCGATTGCACAACCTCTGATCACTTCATTGGCTTCTACTAACTTCCCATTAGCCAATTCGATTGAGTAGGGAATATCTAACTTACTAGCGGCTAACCCAAGCATATTCTTAAATTCTGACGATACGAAGCTATAGTCGGCACCAGTATCAAATAAAACGGATGCATAGCGTTGGTTTACAGGGAACGTACCAGTAACGACATTGGGATCCTGGCGCGCTTCCCTCGCTTGGATATTGAACACTCTTCCACGGGCTTGGTTCAACTCTGGGCAGTTCCTCTTAAAGTGCCCGATATCACCACAGTTAAAGCATCCAGGTCTTTGCCCGTTTCCACCTCCCTTTCCAGCTCGGTTATTCCTTTGGTTATGATTCACAGCGCCCGCTTGATTCACATTGTTGCCTCGATTCCCATTACCTCCATTGTTTCCTTGTGGGCGATTTCCAATTCCACCCCGGTTATTGTTTCTGTTTCCAAATCCTCCTTGGCCTCCCTGGCCAACAGTGGCCCAACAAGAATCCTTCAAGTGGCCAGGTTTCCCACAAGCTTCACATACCTTCAAACCACATCGGCCAGAATGGTGACGCTGGCAGGCGTTGCACTTGGGCTGGGTGCCCATATATCCCTTTCCTTTCTTTCCACCACCAGCTGTAACATGAGCTGGCGCGTTTGGCTCTCCTTTCTTAACAACACCACTAGTGCCTTGTTTGAAGTTCGAGAACTTTCGTTTGTTACCTCCGGATGACTCAACTTGAGTCTCTTTCTTCTTTGTCTCGATCTCATCGAACTTGTTCAGGCGGATAGCCTCCTCAGTGAGAGCCACGCTCAAATCGATTGCCTCAGTAATTGTTGCAGGCTTGGAGGAGGTCACCATGCTTATGATTTGAGGAGCTAATCCCCAAATGAAGCGTTCAATCCGCTTGAATTCTGGAGTGACCATATAGGGTACCACATGCGACAGGTCGTGAAACCTCTGAACATATTCCGCGATCTTCGGACCTTCCATCTTCAAATGCCAGAACTCAGTTTCCAATCTTTGGATTTCAGCGCGAGAACAATACTTTTTGCGCATTAGTTCCTTCAGTTCGGTCCATGTTAGTGCGTAGGCAGCAGCTTCACCAAGTGTCTGCACTTGCAAATTCCACCAAGATAGGGCTCCATCCAAAAATAGCCCAGAAATGTAGGTGACTTGCTGGTCTGGTGCACATTTGCTCATGCGGAGAACAGATTCAGTCTTCTCGGCCCAACGAACAAAAGCGACAGCACCTCCGGTGCCATCAAAGTTGACAGGCTTGCAGTCTAGAAACTGCTTGTAGGTGCACCCTGCACATACGTTACAACATATGAATGGCATTAGCATCCTTGCTAGAGATATCCAATTAGATCATGGTATGTCTTAATGACTTAGTATTACCATGAGGTGGATTGTTGTTGCCATTGTTGTTTGAGCTGCTTCCGCTGGGTCCTCCTTGCGAGGCGACGTATTGCGCGATGGCAGCAGCGATGACTTGTTGGAGTTCTGCCTCATTGGTAGGCATCGGCGTTTGACGTCTCGGCGGCATCTTCTAAAAGATGGGTTCACGTCGGTCAGACCATAATAAAGCGTAGTAATAGTACATAACACCTCATGTTATAATCATATTAATCACACAACATCCCATGTTATAAGACATAAATAATCAATCAAAACATCACATATGATGAGAATACTGCGATTGCATTGCCAAAATCGGGACCACATGGTAGAGTGTACAAGTACATAATAGTGTCATACATCATCATCGACTAAGGGCTACATCACCCCAGTCCAAAAGAATATCAAATCAGTGTCAATACATCCCATATACATGATCAACAAAAGTCAGAATCAGAATGCAGTCTCCAAAAATGCTGTGTGGTCAGAGCAATCGCCGTCTTCTCACCAACGTCTACCCATGCTGTGCTAAAGATGCCCTAAACTGATGGTGGTGGAGGAGGGGAAAATGGGTGTAGAACAAACGTCGCAAATGGAGCCAGTCCTCCTCCATGGCTCTCTGGGTACGCAACCAAGAAGCAACCCGCTGCTCAAGTGCCAAAAGGCGTGCAACGTAGTCAGGTAACAATGGTCGAGGGTGCTGCGAAGAAGCAGGGTGGGTCTGACCCTGACACTGGCACGGCGGTGGCTGAGCTCTCTCAAGCTCCTGAATACGCCGTGTGAGTGCCTCCTGCTGGACAACAAACGACATCAGAACGTCCTCAATAGAATACCCCATATGGAAAGGATAGTAGGGGTCGGTCGGTGGCATAACAGACGGTGACGTCCAGAGAAACGGCTCGCTGGCTGGATCAAAAGGTGGCACAAAGAATGGTGGTGCAGGGGGAATAGCAGATGAAGACTGTGGCATAACTGGAATAGATGTTGGCACATGTCCAAAGGGATGAGCCGAGGAACCCTCTCCAGGTCGAGCTGGAGGTGTGTACTGTGAAAACGAAAAAGAGAAATCAACGTGACGTGCATCGGTGGTATGAGGAGGAATAGGTGGAAGCTCATCATCCGCAGGAATCCACCCATGCTGGGCGTGCTCATCTCGTGGGTCAATCTGTGTCTCAAAAAGTGCTCGATCAAACTGTACAGGCATAGGGTCAAGGTGGGGTGCAACAAGAGGGTCAGCAGGTATATCAGCGATAAGTGGGGGATCAACATGATCAGCAGCAATAACATGGTCACCCTCCAGTAGTGGTGCATCAGCAGGGTGATCATCAATGGGTAGGTCAGCAATCACAGGATCAATGGGCATGCCAGCATGAACAGGGTCATGCTCAAACACTGGGTCAGGAGCAGCTACTGGCTCAAGGGCCATGGTAGGCTCGGGATCAACGAACTCCATATCAAAATCTGCATGATCAGCGAATGCAGGGTCAACTGGGTCTACTGGGTCAACCATAGGCTGATCCAAGTGGATGAACTCTATCTCCTGGTCCGGGTCATATCCAGGGGGAAAAACAGGGTCTGAATCCTCATCGAGGTCGTGATCGAAAGCAAATCTTGGAGCAGAGACAGCAGATGATGCCCTGTCAGGATCTGAACCGTGTGAATAGTGCTGTGCGCTCCGAGTGTGTGACGGTGCGGAGGCCACAGACTCGAAGGAGTCTGGAGCGGGTGAGTGTGCAGGTGACTCCTCAGCTGGAGCATCTGCGAGTAACAAAAGACCACCGTCAGCTAGAAGGGCCTCGCCCTCAACATCGTCCTCCAGGGGCTCATCATCAAACAGATCGACGTCGTCGTCAACGTCGGCGTCGAGGAGCATATCGTAAGCAGGATAAACGGCCAAAGGTATGGGAGCAGGGATCTCTACGAGTGGTAGGTACCCAGCAAAAGGGCCATCAGCGGGCTCATCGACAGCGTCGGGCAGCGCAAAGGGCTGAAAGTCGTCCTCGTCTGTGCTGGTAACATCTGATGTGTGGACCTCGTGCTCTGAAGACTCTAAGTCGTCTGATACTATGGGTCTAGGGCCCGTGGTGTCCGAATCACCTGTGCCGGACAAGTCCATGGTGTCTGTAACACAAACAAAAATATGTACAAATAATCAATCATACAATCAGATAAGCACATTAGTCACCAAGTAAGCAATCAAATAATTCTCCTAGTCCCACTAGCCTCCCAGCCTCTCAGACTGCTCTTCCTAGTCCCACTAGCCAAATTCTCCCAGCCTCTCAGACTGACTCCCAAGTACCACTAGACAACTACCTCGGTCTCCTAGACCGAGCCTCGGTGCCTCCCAGACTGTGCCTATAAATAATAAATAAATGTGCTCAACATTTGTTTGTAAAAAGTTTTGGATCTGGACTTGAGTGGTATGCAATGTAAAAATGTTTTCGTGAGAGCCCTAGTGATTATAGTCTACACTCGAGAAGGAATCCTAGTTCGCTATGATCAGAGCTCTGATACCAAGCTGTCACACCCTGGCTTTGCGGAAGCGTGGTTATTTTGGTGTGACTTCTTAATACCATAGCTTAATCATAACAAGCTATATGAAATAAAAACCATGCAAGATCATCCATTAAAATAAGTTTGAAGAGTAAAGAACCACAACATTGTCTTAACGGATATCACATCCTAACAAACATAAACAGTGTTCAAAAGACACAACACCAACAAGAAATAAACACAGTTTAAGAACTGTGACTCGTCCAGGAAAAAGTCACATCCCTTAAACTCGGATGAACTCGAGACTAATGCGGCGGGAAAACGTGTCATACCGCGCCAAATCCTTTAATTCCCTGAAATACATGTAAGTTGAAAAATCAACAATAATGTTGAGCGAGTTCATGTGTAGGTGAGTAAATAAACCTTTGTATGTATAAAAACCCTGGTATGTAGCAAATAAGGAAATAGAGATCACCAATGGTTTGCAAGGCCATTGATATGTGTGAAGTGCAAGTAGGAAGACTCAAACCTAGCAGATTTATGCGTTGGGTGCAAAGTCACCCCGAGGTCCGTTCTGTTTGGGCCTGGGGCTGGGCTCGCTACACCCAGATAGATCTACCGCTCCTGCCCCTCGGTCCTACCCTGAGGATTAATGGCCTCAAGTTTCCGCCTACCCACTCACATGATCTGAATAATAACCCTCCTTACGCTAACCATACCATGTAAGAATTATTCGTAATCATAGTAACATGTATTTCACCCCCGCAGTTTAGAAAACTGAAAACAGTTAGAGAAAAGGGGGACATGAACTCACAGTGGTTCGTCTCTACAAGTATATCTCCTGATCAAGCAGCTGTGCGACGACCTACACGTACTAAATCTATTAGACGGACGGCCGTGCCTTAGCTTAAGGTTTAAGTTTTTGGGAAATAGTTAGACAACTATTTCGTGTTTATATTTTTTTGTAAATACTTGGTAATTATTCTCCTTCCCAAGGATGGGGGATTTAATACATGCGTGTTCGTAAAATTCGAAATACATTATTAAGTCTCACTTAATATATTTTTTTTATTTCTAACTCCAAAATATAATCATTTTTCCCAAAAATATTATATTTTATTTCATACATTTTTCCGAAATAATATTCTTGACAAATACGCGTTCATTGGTATTTTCTGAATTGCGTAAGTTACGGATAAAGATAGGGTGGTAATAATTACACCGTTGTAACTTATTATTAATTATGAAAGCGTATGTATTATTTTTGGAATCATTAGTACTTAGTAATAATATTTTTACTCTAAAAATAATATTCGTATATTTCACAAACTAATCATAAACATTTTACAAGTGACGCTTATGAAAAATATATATATCGAATATATATTTACCCCGTTTTTATTTTGTGAAAACCCCACCTCCGATGTTTCGTAAATAAAGTCGTGGTGAAACTTACGTTTTGAAAACAAGTCAAAAATAGATTTACAACACTTGTAGTGAAAATATTCCCAAGTGTTATGTTTTTAGAAAAATTTCGCCAGAGTTTCCCCTGTAACTGGAGGTGGCCACGCTTTCAAGCGTATCATTTTCTTTTATAATTCAAATCAACAGTTTTCTTATTCAACCAAAACAATATCCAAAGCATCAAACTAGTCAAAATATATATAAATCGCATAAATTACATGAACTTGTGGTTTACCAAAAAATATGTAGTAAATCCCATTACTTTTAGTGGATCTTTATATGAATCAACTTCGTTTCTTGAAAGTCTCGTTTTTAAAGGAATTTCATCTTTACAACTTCTTGTCAACTTTTACAAAAATAGTTATTTTGTCGAAACTTTGTGCTACACAAGTGTTTACACACTTGTGTGTTTGCTAAAATCATTCTTGTTCATGTAAGATCCGGCTTTAGAAAATATGATTTCTTTGACACTTGGTCCTTTGAAAGTACCGCTTGTAGATCCGCAGATCTACTAGTTTTGAACACCATTTCATAAGTAAAATCGATTTTACACAAGTTCATGTTTAGTGTGTGGTCGAGTTTCATCATTTAACCCTTTGTACACTTAAACAAATTCTATGCCATGATTCATGATCACGACTAATCCGGGTTAGATGATGATCCGAGCTACCACAACATAGATCGGCACTAATTAATTACATCAAAACAAGTCTTACAAGATTTACACCGTTCTTATGCTTTTAACCAACATTTTTAACATTTTAGTAGACTTTTACATATCATCTTGCAAGTTCTTGAGATTTATCCGTTACACTTCATTTTAACCACTTTAAAATAGATCGAAAGGGCGTTTATAGCAACTTACTACTAGCTCGGGGCTAGGGAAGATTCTAGTCGAAAAATGAGTGGATAAAAGCAATAGGGTGAGGTTCTTCACGTTCCGAATGCACCGAGCTCCTTTGTGTGAGGTCCCTAACACTTGTATGCACTTGAAATAGCTTGATCAATATTGAAAGATGGACGGATGATGAAGGGGATGTTCGGCCGAGAGCTTTTGGGAGAGGGAGAGAGAGTGTGTTTTGTGAGTTGTGGTGAGAATGTTATGGTGAGTTTAGTCTTGAACTTATAGGAAAATAGTATGATCATTATCCAAAGGTTTAAGTGTAGCCTAGATATTAGGCATGTGTGATTAAATTAAATCACAAAAAGTACAAGGGTGTCCCCCAAGGGGACGAGTTCGGTTGGGGGGGGGGGGGTGTTACCCGGTTGGTTTTCAACTAAACGTTAAGTATTAGTTAAGTTAAGTGAAGGTTAACTCGGTTACTGATGTGTTATGCGTTATAGCGGGTGTTAGGGTATTCAGGGACCCTAACTGGCTCAGAAAAAGATAAACAATGTTATTGGCAATATTTTTATGTTCCGGGTAAAGTCCGGTTGTTCGGTTGGATAGAGATCCGTTAAAGTGCTTAACAAAGCTTTAAAGAGTCGTTATTATTATTTTTAGTGACACAACTTATTCTCGACACTTTGGAAAGTGTCTAGTAAGATTTTTCTCATGTTTTGGCACTTTATTAGGTAGCTTAATGCTGAATTTTGTACTTAGAGTACGTTTTAGGCACATCCGGTCACTGTAATTATCTCCTAGTGACGCAGTTCTACAACCCTTATATCCCTACACTCTCTACTAGTGTAGCAAACTATCTCTGGCTCTTACAGGCCTTAGAGGCAGTACCTGCCTGGTGCTAGTTATGACAGCACGTTTAATAGGTTATCCGTTCATTGTGCTACTGTGCTTTTGGTGCATCAAGGTTATCACAAAGGTGCTGTAAGCAAAACATGGAGTGACAGCAAGTAAAGTATGATGCAAGTAAGTACATGTATCAGCATTCAAGTAGCAGTTTATCCACAAGTTCAAGTAAGCACAGTAATTAAGCAGTAATTAATTATTAATTAAGTCGTACGGATACCTGGTTTAGTGAGGGTTGTCACATTCTCCCCCTGTTAGAAAAATTTTGTCCCGAAATTTTAAGTTCTATTTCTAGAAGCAGGGTTCTTGGGAAATAGGTGGGGGTATTTCTCTTTCATCCGGTCCTCACGCTCTCAGGTGTATTCAGGACCATGTCTGGCATTCCAACGAACCTTGACGAGCTTGACACTGCTCCGGCGGGTCTTGTTTACTTTCCAATCCGTAACCTCAATAGGTTCTTCAACGAAATGGAGCGTGTCGTCAACATGAATCTCGTCGGTGGGAATGACAACGGTATCTTGAGTTGGACTTTTCTTCAGGTTGGATACATAAAATGTATCGTGAACTCCATTCAGTTCAGCAGGTAAGTCCAGCTTGTATGCTACTAGCCCTATTCTTTCCAAAATTCTGAAAGGGCCAATGTAACGCGGATTCAACTTCCCACGCTTTCCGAAGCGTGCCACACCCTTCCAGGGTGAAACTTTCAATAAAACCATATCTCCAACTTGGAATTCCAAGTGTTTCCGGTTTGGATCTGCATAGGCTTTCTGTCTGTCGCGAGCCGCTTCGATGCGTTTTCGAATCTGCGCAATCTTGTCTGTCGTCTCTTGGACGATTTCGGGACCAACAAGCTGCCTATCACCTGCGTCAGCCCAGCATAGGGGTGATCGACACTTGCGTCCGTAAAGAGCTTCAAATAGCGCGGCTCCAATACTGGTGTGGTAGCTGTTGTTGTATGAAAATTCGACCAGTGGCAGATGCTTATCCCAGCTACCGCCCAAATCCATAACACATGCTCTCAGCATATCTTCCAAGGTCTGAATAGTCCGCTCGCTTTGACCGTCGGTCTGAGGGTGAAATGCAGTGCTCAGATTTAATTGTGAGCCAAAAGCTTCTTGGAAGGATTGCCAAATCCTTGATATGAAACGTCCATCTCTATCAGAGATGATCGAGAGAGGCACTCCATGACGTGCAACGATCTCTCGCATGTATATTTCTGCCGGTTTGCTGGTGTTATCCTTCTCTTTGATTGGCAGAAAGTGTGCGGACTTTGTTAGGCGGTCAACTATCACCCAAATAGTGTCATGACCTCTTGGCGTTCTTGGCAACTTTGTAATAAAATCCATGGAGATTTGTTCCCATTTCCACTTGGGAATCTCAGGTTGTTGCAGAAGTCCTGAAGGCTTCTGGTATTCCGCTTTCACCTTAGCACACGTTAGACACTTGCTCACATAAACAGCAACATCGCCCTTCATCCTAGGCCACCAATAGTAATCCTTGAGATCTTGGTACATCTTATCCGCTCCTGGATGGATAGAGTACCGCGATTTGTGAGCTTCATCAAAAACCACTTTCCTTAAACCACCAAACAGAGGAACCCAAATCCTTTTCTCAAAACATAACGTTCCTTCCTTGTTTGGCACCAATAGCTTCTCCATCCCACGGAGATATTCTTCTTCAAGATTTCTTTCCTTAAGAGCTTCTTTCTGCGCGGCACGAATGCGCAAGGAAAGATCGGTTTGGATAATCATTTCTAAAGCCCTAACCCTTATGGGCTTGATCCTCTCTTTTCGACTTAGGGCGTCGGCAACCACATTCGCCTTCCCTGGATGATACTTTATCTCGCAATCGTAATCATTTAACAACTCAACCCATCGTCTTTGTCTCATATTCAACTCCTTCTGGTTGAATATGTGTTATAGGCTCTTATGATCTGTAAAAATTGTACATTTCGTACCAAATAGGTAGTGTCTCCAGATCTTTAAAGCAAATATCACTGCGCCTAGCTCCAAATCGTGCGTGGTATAGTTCTTCTCATGTACCTTCAACTGACGTGATGCGTAAGCAATAACCTTCTGGCGTTGCATCAACACGCAACCCAATCCTTGACGCGAGGCGTCACAGTATACCACGAAATCGTCAGTACCTTCCGGTAGTGCTAGGATTGGCGCATTGCAGAGCTTATCCTTCAACAGCTGAAACGCTTCTTCCTGTTTGATTCCCCAATCAAACTTCTTATCTTTCTGGGTGAGGAGCGTCAATGGTTGAGCGATCTTCGAAAAATCCTCAATGAACCTTCGATAGTAGCCAGCCAAACCCAAGAATTGTCGAATCTCAGTTGGCGTCTTTGGCGTTTCCCAATTCTTGATCGCTTCGATCTTGGTTGGATCCACATGGATTCCATCTCCATTTACCACATGTCCAAGAAATTGGACTTCACGTAGCCAAAATTTGCACTTAGAGAATTTGGCATACAGCTGTTCTTTCTTTAGCAGCTCCAAAATAGCTCTTAGATGCTGTTCGTGCTCAGCCTTTGTCCTTGAATAAATCAAGATGTCGTCGATAAACACAATCACGAACTTGTCCAAGTACGGCTTGCAAACTCTATTCATCAAATCCATAAAGACTGCAGGTGCGTTTGTCAACCCAAACGGCATAACAAGGAACTCGTAGTGTCCATAACGAGTTCTGAAGGCTGTCTTCTGGATACTCTCCTCTTGTATCCTTAACTGATGGTATCCAGATCGCAAATCGATCTTTGAGTAAAAGGTTGAACCTTGCAGTTGATCAAACAGATCATCAATTCTTGGCAGAGGATATCTATTCTTGATCGTCAGCTTGTTCAGCTCCCGGTAGTCTATGCACATTCGAAAACTACCGTCCTTCTTTTTGACAAACAGGACCGGAGCTCCCCAAGGCGAGAAGCTTGGTCGGATAAATCCCTTGTCTAACAACTCTTGAAGTTGTGTCGACAATTCTTGCATCTCAGACGGGGCAAGTCTATAAGGTGCCTTAGCCACAGGCGCGGCGCCTGAGACTAAATCGATGTGAAACTCCACTTGCCTCTGAGGCGGCAGTCCAGGCAAGTCCTCCGGGAAGACTTCCGGATACTCCCTCACGACAGGGATGTCTTCGATCTTCGGTTCTGCAGCTTTCTTGTCTACAATGTGTGCCAGGAAGGCAGCACACCCTTTTTGCAAACACTTTCGCGCTTTGAGGCAGCTGATAATTCTTAACGGCGTATCGCGCTCTTCGCCATGTACCACAATTGTTTTGCCATCTTCGGTCGGGATACGAACGACCTTTTCGTGACAAACAATTTCTGCCTTATTGCTTGATAACCAATCCATTCCTACTACCACGTCAAAGCTCCCCAGCTGGACAGGTAGTAGATCCAAAGTAAACTCACGTTCTCCCAACTCGATTGCACAACCTCTGATCACTTCATTGGCTTCTACTAACTTCCCATTAGCCAATTCGATTGAGTAGGGAATATCTAACTTACTAGCGGCTAACCCAAGCATATTCTTAAATTCTAACGATACGAAGCTATAGTCGGCACCAGTATCAAATAAAACGGATGCATAGCGTTGGTTTACAGGGAACGTACTAGTAACGACATTGGGATCCTGGCGCGCTTCCCTCTCTTGGATATTGAACACTCTTCCACGGGCTTGGTTCAACTCTGGGCAGTTCCTCTTAAAGTGCCCGATATCACCACAGTTAAAGCATCCAGGTCTTTGCCCGTTTCCACCTCCCTTTCCAGCTCGGTTATTCCTTTGGTTATGATTCACAGCGCCCGCTTGATTCACATTGTTGCCTCGATTCCCATTACCTCCATTGTTTCCTTGTGGGCGATTTCCAATTCCACCCCGGTTATTGTTTCTGTTTCCAAATCCTCCTTGGCCTCCCTGGCCAACAGTGGCCCAACAAGAATCCTTCAAGTGGCCAGGTTTCCCACACGCTTCACATACCTTCAAACCACATCGGCCAGAATGGTGACGCTGGCAGGCGTTGCACTTGGGCTGGGTGCCCATATATCCCTTTCCTTTCTTTCCACCACCAGCTGTAACCTGAGCTGGCGCGTTTGGCTCTCCTTTCTTAACAACACCACTAGTGCCTTGTTTGAAGTTCGAGAACTTTCGTTTGTTACCTCCGGATGACTCAACGTGAGTCTCTTTCTTCTTTGTCTCGATCTCATCGAACTTGTTCAGGCGGATAGCCTCCTTAGTGAGAGCCACGCTCAAATCGATTGCCTCAGTAATTGTTGCAGGCTTGGAGGAGGTCACCATGCTTATGATTTGAGGAGCTAATCCCCAAATGAAGCGTTCAATCCGCTTGAATTCTGGAGTGACCATATAGGGTACCACATGCGACAGGTCGTGAAACCTCTGAACATATTCCGCGATCTTCGGACCTTCCATCTTCAAATGCCAGAACTCAGTTTCCAATCTTTGGATTTCAGCGCGAGAACAATACTTTTTGCGCATTAGTTCCTTCAGTTCGGTCCATGTTAGTGCGTAGGCAGCAGCTTCACCAAGTGTCTGCACTTGCAAATTCCACCAAGATAGGGCTCCATCCAAAAATAGCCCAGAAATGTAGGTGACTTGTTGGTCTGGTGCACATTTGCTCATGCGGAGAACAGATTCAGTCTTCTCGGCCCAACGAACAAAAGCGACAGCACCTCCGGTGCCATCAAAGTTGACAGGCTTGCAGTCTAGAAACTGATTGTAGGTGCACCCTGCACATACGTTACAACATATGAATGGCATTAGCATCCTTGCTAGAGATATCCAATTAGATCATGGTATGTCTTAATGACTTAGTATTACCATGAGGTGGATTGTTGTTGCCATTGTTGTTTGAGCTGCTTCCGCTGGGTCCTCCTTGCGAGGCGACGTATTGCGCGATGGCAGCAGCGATGACTTGTTGGAGTTCTGCCTCATTGGTAGGCATCGGCGTTTGACGTCTCGGCGGCATCTTCTAAAAGATGGGTTCACGTCGGTCAGACCATAATAAAGCGAAGTAATAGTACATAACATCTCATGTTATAATCATATTAATCACACAACATCCCATGTTATAAGACATAAATAATCAATCAAAACATCACATATGATGAGAATACTGCGATTGCATTGCCAAAATCGGGACCACATGGTAGAGTGTACAAGTACATAATAGTGTCATACATCATCATCGACTAAGGGCTACATCACCCCAGTCCAAAAGAATATCAAATCAGTGTCAATACATCCCATATACATGATCAACAAAAGTCAGAATCAGAATGCAGTCTCCAAAAATGCTGTGTGGTCAGAGCAATCGCCGTCTTTTCACCAACGTCTACCCATGCTGTGCTAAAGATGCCCTAAACTGATGGTGGTGGAGGAGGGGGAAAATGGGTGTAGAACAAACGTCGCAAATGGAGCCAGTCCTCCTCCATGGCTCTCTGGGTACGCAACCAAGAAGCAACCCGCTGCTCAAGTGCCAAAAGGCGTGCAGCATAGTCAGGTAACAATGGTCGAGGGTGCTGCGAAGAAGCAGGGTGGGTCTGACCCTAACACTGGCACGGCGGTGGCTGAGCTCTCTCAAGCTCCTGAATACGCCGTGTGAGTGCCTCCTGCTGGACAACAAACGACATCAAAACGTCCTCAATAGAATACCCCATATGGAAAGGATGGTAGGGGTCGGTCGGTGGCATAACAGACGGTGACGTCCAGAGAAACGGCTCGCTGGCTGGATCAAAAGGTGGCACAAAGAATGGTGGTGCAGGGGGAATAGCAGATGAAGACTGTGGCATAACTGGAATAGATGTCGACACATGTCCAAAGGGATGAGCCAAGGAACCCTCTCCAGGTCGAGCTGGAGGTGTGTACTGTGCAAATGAAAAAGAGAAATCAACGTGACGTGCATCGGTGGTATGAGGAGGAATAGGTGGAAGCTCATCATCCGCAGGAAACCACCCATGCTGGGCGTGCTCATCTCGTGGGTCAATCTATGCCTCAAAAAGTGCTCGATCAAACTGTACAGGCATAGGGTCAAGGTGGGGTGCAACAAGAGGGTCAGCAGGTATATCCGCGATAAGTGGGGGATCAACATGATCAGCAGCAATAACATGGTCACCCTCCAGTAGTGGTGCATCAGTAGGGTGATCATCAATGGGTAGGTCAGCAATCACAGGATCAATGGGCATACCAGCATGAACAGGGTCATGCTCAAACACTGGGTCAGGAGCAGCTACTGGCTCAAGGGCCATGGCAGGCTCGGGATCAACGAACTCCATATCAAAATCTGCATGATCAGCGAATGCAGGGTCAACTGGGTCTACTGGGTCAACCATAGGCTGATCCAAGTGGATGAACTCTATCTCCTGGTCCGGGTCAAATCCAGGGGGAAAAACAGGGTCTGAATCCTCATCGAGGTCGTGATCGAAAGCAAATCTAGGAGCAGAGACAGCAGATGATGCCCTGTCAGGATCTGAACCGTGTGAATAGTGCTGTGCGCTCCGAGTGTGTGACGGTGCGGAGGCCACAGACTCGAAGGAGTCTGGAGCGGGTGAGTGTGCAGGTGACTCCTCAACTGGAGCATCTGCGAGTAACAAAAGACCACCGTCAGCTAGAAGGGCCTCGCCCTCAACATCGTCCTCCAGGGGCTCATCATCAAACAGATCGACGTCGTCGTCAACGTCGGCGTCGAGGAGCATATCGTAAGCAGGATAAACGGCCAAAGGTATGGGAGCAGGGATCTCTACGAGTGGTAGGTACCCAGCAAAAGGGCCATCAGCGGGCTCATCGACAGCGTCGGGCAGCGCAAAGGGCTGAAAGTCGTCCTCGTCTGTGCTGGTAACATCTGATGTGTGGACCTCGTGCTCTGAAGACTCTAAGTCGTCTGATACTATGGGTCTAGGGCCCGTGGTGTCCGAATCACCTGTGCCGGACAAGTCCATGGTGTCTGTAACACAAACACAAATATGTACAAATAATCAATCATACAATCAGATAAGCACATTAGTCACCAAGTAAGCAATCAAATAATTCTCCTAGTCCCATTAGCCTCCCAGCCTCTCAGACTGCTCTTCCTAGTCCCACTAGCCAAATTCTCCCAGCCTCTCAGACTGACTCCCAAGTACCACTAGACAACTACCTCGGTCTCCTAGACCGAGCATCGGTCTTCCAGACCGAGCCTCGGTCTTCCAGACCGAGCCTCAGCCTCCCAGACTGTGCCTATAAATAATAAATAAATGTGCTCAACATTTGTTTGTAAAAAGTTTTGGATCTGGACTTGAGTGGTATGCAATGTAAAAATGTTTTCGTGAGAGCCCTAGTGAACATAGTCTAGACTCGAGAAGGAATCCTAGTTCGCTATGATCAGAGCTCTGATACCAAGCTGTCACACCCTGGCTTTGCGGAAGCGTGGTTATTTTGGTGTGACTTCTTAATACCATAGCTTAATCATAACAAGCTATATGAAATAAAAAACCATGCAAGATCATCCATTAAAATAAGTTTGAAGAGTAAAGAACCACAACATTGTCTTAACGGATATCACATCCTAACAAACATAAACAGTGTTCAAAAGACACAACACCAACAAGAAATAAACACAGTTTAAGAACTGTGACTCGTCCAGGAAAAAGTCACATCCCTTAAACTCGGATGAACTCGAGACTAATGCAGCGGGAAAATGTGTCATACCGCGCCAGATCCTTTAATTCCCTGAAATACATGTAAGTTGAAAAATCAACAATAATGTTGAGCGAGTTCATGTGTAAGTGAGTAAATAAACCTTTGTATGTATAAAAACCCTGGTATGTAGCAAATAAGGAAAAAGAGATCACCAATGGTTTGCAAGGCCATTGATATGTGTGAAGTGCAAGTAGGAAGACTCAAACCTAGCAGATTTATGCGTTGGGTGCAAAGTCACCCCGAGGTCCGTTCTGTTTGGGCCTGGGGCTGGGCTCGCTACACCCAGATAGATCCACAGCTCCTGCCCCTCGGTCCTACCCTGAGGATTAATGGCCTCAAGTTTCCGCCTACCCACTCACATGATCTGAATAATAACCCTCCTTACGCTAACCATACCATGTAAGAATTATTCGTAATCATAGTAACATGTATTTCACCCCCGCAGTTTAGAAAACTGAAAACAGTTAGAGAAAAGGGGGACATGAACTCACAGTGGTGCGTCTCTACCAAGTATATCTCCTGATCAAGCAGCTGTGCGACGACCTACACGTATTAAATCTATTAGACGGACGGCCGTGCCTTAGCTTAAGGTTTAAGTTTTTGGGAAATAGTTAGACAACTATTTCGTGTTTATATTTTTTTTATAAATACTTGGTAATTATTCTCCTTCCCAAGGATGGGGGATTTAATACATGCGTGTTCGTAAAATTCGAAATACATTATTAAGTCTCACTTAATATATTTTTTTTATTTCTAACTCCAAAATATAATCATTTTTCCCAAAAATATTATATTTTATTTCATACAATTTTCCGAAATAATATTCTTGACAAATACGCGTTCATTGGTATTTTCTGAATTGCGTAAGTTACGGATAAAGATCGGGTGGTAATAATTATACCGTTGTAACTTATTATTAATTATGAAAGCGTATGTATTATTTTTGGAATCATTAGTACTTAGTAATACTATTTTTACTCTAAAAATAATATTCGTATATTTCACAAACTAATCATAAACATTTTACAAGTGACGCTTATGAAAAATATATATATCGAATATATATTTACCCCGTTTTTATTTTGTGAAAACCCCACCTCCGATGTTTCGTAAATAAAGTCGTGGCGAAACTTACGTTTTGAAAACAAGTCAAAAATAGATTTACAACACTTGTAGTGAAAATATTCCCAAGTGTTAGGTTTTTAGAAAAATTTCGCCAGAGTTTCCCCTGTAACTGGAGGTGGCAACGCTTTCAAGCGTATCATTTTCTTTTATAATTCAAATCAACAGTTTTCTTATTCAACCAAAACATTATCCAAAGCATCAAACTAGTCAAAATATATATAAATCGCATAAATTACATGAACTTGTGGTTTACCCAAAAATATGTAGTAAATCCCATTACTTTTAGTGGATCTTTATATGAATCAACTTCGTTTCTTGAAAGTCTCGTTTTTAAAGGAATTTCATCTTTACAACTTCTTGTCAACTTTTACAAAAATAGTTATTTTGTCGAAACTTTGTGTTACACAAGTGTTTACACACTTGTGTGTTTGCTAAAATCATTCTTGTTCATGTAAGATCCGGCTTTAGAAAATATGATTTCTTTGACACTTGGTCCTTTGAAAGTACCGCTTGTAGATCCGTAGATCTACTAGTTTTGAACACCATTTCATAAGTAAAATCGATTTTACACAAGTTCATGTTTAGTGTGTGGTAGAGTTTCATCATTTAACCCTTTGTACACTTAAACAAACTCTATGCCATGATTCATGATCACGACTAATCCGGGTTAGATGATGATCCGAGCTACCACAACATAGATCGGCACTAATTAATTACATCAAAACAAGTCTTACAAGATTTACCCCGTTCTTATGCTTTTAACCAAAATTTTTAACATTTTAGTAGACTTTTACATATCATCTTGCAAGTTCTTGAGATTTAACCGTTACACTTCATTTTAACCACTTTAAAATAGATCGAGAGGGCATTTATAGCAACTTACTACTAGCTTGGGGCTAGGGAAGATTCTAGTCGAAAAATGAGTGGATAAAAGCAATAGGGTGAGGTTCTTCACGTTCCGAATGCACCGAGCTCCTTTGTGTGAGGTCCCTAACACTTGTATGCACTTGAAATAGCTTGATCAATATTGAAAGATGGATGGATGATGAAGGGGATGTTCGGCCGAGAGCTTTTGGGAGAGGGAGAGAGAGTGTGTTTTGTGAGTTGTGGTGAGAATGTTATGGTGAGTTTAGTCTTGAACTTATAGGCAAATAGTATAATCATTATCCAAAGGTTTAAGTGTAGCCTAGATATTAGGCATGTGTGATTAAATTAAATCACAAAAAGTACAAGGGTGTCCCCCAAGGGGACGAGTTCGGTTGGGGGGGGGGGTTACCCGGTTGGTTTTCAACTAAACGTTAAGTATTAGTTAAGTTAAGTGAAGGTTAACTCGGTTACTGATGTGTTATGCGTTATAGCGGGTGTTAGGGTATTCAGGGACCCTAACTGGCTCAGAAAAAGATAAACAATGTTATTGGCAATATTTTTATGTTCCGGGTAAAGTCCGGTTGTTCGGTTGGATAGAGATCCGTTAAAGTGCTTAACAAAGCTTTAAAGTGTCGTTATTATTATTTTTAGTGACACAACTTATTCCCGACACTTTGGAAAGTATCTAGTAACATTTTTCTCATGTTTTGGCACTTTATTAGGTAGCTTAATGCTGAATTTTGTACTTAGAGTACGTTTTAGGCACATCCGGTCACTGTAATTATCTCCTAGTGACGCACTTCTACAACCCTTATATCCCTACACTCTCTACTAGTGTAGCAAACTATCTCTGGCTCTTACAGGCCTTAGAGGCAGTACCTGCCTGGTGCTAGTTATGACAGCACGTTTAATAGGTTATCCGTTCATTGTGCTACTGTGCTTTTGGTGCATCAAGGTTGTCACAAAGGTGCTGTAAGCAAAACATGGAGTGACAGCAAGTAAAGTATGATGCAAGTAAGTACATGTATCAGCATTCAAGTAGCAGTTTATCCACAAGTTCAAGTAAGCACAGTAATTAAGCAGTAATTAATTATTAATTAAGTCGTACGGATACCTGGTTTAGTGAGGGTTGTCACAGTAAAAACACCGCATCATTCTTCGTATGTTGATAACATTTGACTCGGACCATTCGCCAATAAACATCACGTCATCTGCGTAAATCAAATGAGACACCAAAGGACCATTGGGAGATAAACTAATCCCCTTAAACAGACCAATAGAAGTAGCCTGTTTCATCAAACTTGTCAGAGCTTCCATAACAATAACGAACAAAAAAGTGTAGGACCGAGTTTCGTGACCGAAACCGTGATTATCGTGAGATCGGTTCAAGACGGGAGAGATTAGAGATGATAAACAGACAACTTTGTATTAATCCGGTAGTAAAACATTACAAATCGGCCCGATTACATGATAACCGAACTAATACCAAAGAAGTATACATCCGGGGAGAGACCAAGTAATGATCTCTCCCGGTGAGGTCTCAAACCTCCTAAAAACTCCTAGTGTTGCAAATGGCAAGGGTTTTCTATTTATAGTCACACCCCTTGTCTTGCAAACACACACGGTCAACCGAATAACCCTCTCGTTTGACCACTTCAAACGAGCGGGTCTATTCACGTTCGATAGACCGTTTCACTAACTATTAGAAATTCAGTGTAAAATTAAAACTAATCTATTCGACAAGCATCGGACACAAAATCTGCATCAACAAATTCCCCTTTGTCCGTTGCTGTCGAATGCTGAAAATGCAACTGCAATCGATCTTCAGTCAAGTATTCATCTTCTCTGTATTAACAAATTCCCCCTTGACCGATGATCCAGGTAAGTAGTATCTTGATGCTCCTTGTATAATATTTCCCCTTTAAAGTACGCGTATCCGTGTTGGGTGTTGTGCAATTTCCTCAATTGACCGATCTTCCGCTGATCTTCCAATACTCCAACCGGCATTTGATAAGGGTTCCAATCTTTAAGAACTGCATCAAGTCTTGATCTTGTCAAATGCTTTGGTAAAAAGGTCGGCACGTTGGTCATCGGTGTGGACGTAAGTAACATCGATTAGCCTTTTCTCAAAGCAATCACGTATGAAGTGATACTTAATTTCGATGTGCTTAGTCTTTGAATGCTGCACAGGATTTCTAGTGATCTGTAATGCAGCAGAATTATCAACGTAAATAGGAGTAGTTAGGAATTAAAAACCGTAGTCTCGCATTTGTTGTTGGATCCATAGGACTTGGGAGCAACAACTTGAGGCAGCAATGTATTCAGCTTCGCATGTTGATGTAGCGACACACGTCTGCTTCTTACACTGCCATGTGACTAGGCGATTTCCCAAAAACTGGCATCCAGCCGTTGTGGATTTACCGTCGATTTTGCATCCGCCAAAATCAGAATCACTGAATGCGATCAAGTCAAAGTTATTATCCCTAGGGTACCATAGACCGGTGTCAGGGTAACCCTTCAAATAACGAAAAATCCTTTTTACAGCTGCAAGATGTGAGGCCTTCGGGTTCACTTGATATCTGGCAAGCAGGCACGTTGGGTACATTATATCTGGTCTTGATGCTGTGAGGTACATAAGAGATCCGATCATCGCGCGGTAGTATGAGGGGTTAACAGCTTCACCCTTCAAGTCTGGAGTAATTCCGTGATTTTGCGGCAATGGGGTACCGATGGGCGTTGCATCAGACATCTGGAACCGGCTCAAGATGTCACCAACATATTTAGTCTGATGGATGAATATCCCAGACTCGGTTTGTTGTACTTGTAGGCCCAAAAAGAAGGTCATTTCCCCCATAGCACTCATCTCGAATTTATCCTGCATAAAACGCTCGAAATCCCTACACAAAACATCATTAGTAGAACCAAATATAATATCATCAACGTATACCTGTACCAGTAGAAGATCTCCATCTTGTTCTTTGATGAAAAGAGTACAATCGATAAGACCTCTGCGAAATCCATTCTCCAGCAGATAATTAGATAAGGTTGCGTACCAAGCTCGCGGTGCTTGATGTAGACCATAGAGAGCTTTGTTGAGCAACCAAACCGGATCGGGATGGATAGGATCTTCAAAACCTGGAGGCTGTTCGACGTACACCTCTTCTTCCACCACACCATGTAAGAATGCACTTTTGACGTCCATCTGGTATACCTTGAAACCTTTGAATGAGGCATAAGCCAGAAAGATCCGAATTGCTTCTAGACGTGCAACAGGTGCATACACTTCGTTGTAGTCGATCCCTTCAATCTGACGAAAACCTTGAACGACTAGCCTTGCTTTGTTTCGAATAACGACTCCACGGTCATCCTTTTTGCATTTAAACACCCAACGGGTACCAATCTTCTTGTATCCAGCAGGTTTCTCTACGAGTTTCCAGACACCAAGCTTCTGGAATTGATGCAGTTCTTCCTGCATTGCTTCAACCCATGAGTTATCTTTCAAAGCTTCTTTCCAAGTTCTTGGCTCTTCCTGTGAGACATAACACGTGAAAGACCAATCATTTTGTTGACCAGATTCTCTAATAGATGCATACAAGCCTGCATTGTTGTTGTTTCGCAACATGTTTCTTGTTTGAACGCCACTCTGTACATTTTCGAGGATGTTTTGTTGAGGATGGGTATTGTGAATCCTTGTTTCTGGATTATCTGGAACTGGAATATTTGTACCCAGATTGTTGAGATTGAGATCAACAACCAATTCAATACCCGGAATTGACAAAGAGGATGATGCAGTAGCTTCAGCTGTTCTAGGGACGTCCACTGGAGGTGTACCCTCTGAAGTACCATGAACTGCTGTTGTTGGAGCTTCTTGATCTGCATCAAGAAATTCATCATCCTCTGAAGATTCGTTCAATTCGGTAGCATCGTGAAAATCCTCATTGTCGAGAGCATTATTGTTCACTGAAGATGGCTCTTGATTGACAATAATTGGACGAACCAACGGTGAATCTGTTGCGTTGTCACTCTCGAAAAACATCCTTGCAGCAGCATTTTCTTCAACTGCTTCAACATTGATCGAATTGAAAAAGTCATCGTACTCAAACATCCAAGGCTGACCTGGATTTCTGACTGGTAAAGTGTGCCTTTGTACTCTGACTTCAGACCATTCCTCGACCCTTTTAGTCTCTAGATTCCAGACTCTTAAGTTTGGGGTGGAATACCCAAGAAAGTATCCATCAATTGCACTTGCCCCAAACTTTCCATTAGGATCGATTATTGTGCACGGAGCTCCAAACGGTTCAAGATATGACAAATCTAGTTTCCGTTTGTTAATAAGCTCAAAGCAGGTCTTGTTATGCCTTTTGACTATGAGGACTCGGTTCAACGTGTAACAAGCAGAGGACACAGCTTCAGTCCAGAATGGAATCGGCAATTGTGACTCTACTAACATTGTCCTAGCAGTCTCGATCAATGTACGGTTTTTACGTTCAGCGACGCCATTCTGTTGAGGAGTATAAGCTGCACTAAATTCGTGAAGAATACCTTTTGAAGTGCAAAACTCCGCCATGGCATGATTTTTGAATTCAGTACCATTGTCGCTACGTATCCGCCTAACTTTCAAGTTATACAAATTCTCAATCTGAATGATCAAGTTTTTGATAATACGGAAGGTTTCGCTCTTGTGTGCCATGAACGCCACCCAAGAAAATCTTGAATAATCATCAGTTATCACGAGGCAGTATTGATCATTCCTAATACTTTTGTGCTTGACAGGACCGAACAAATCCATGTGCAAACGTTCAAGAGGAACAGCCACCGTGTTGATTTTCTTTGTAGGGTGTCGCTTCTTCGTTTGTTTTCCTTTCTGGCACGAGACACAGACGTCTTGAAGATGGAAGTTTTTAAGAGGAACACCATTCACCAATTCATTTGACACCAAATGATTCATTTTGCGTAAGTGAATGTGACCCATTCGCCTGTGCCAAGAGATTGTGTCTTTTTCTGTGGCTTTGGAAACGAAACAGGTTGCTTGTGCAGACGTTGTGATAGCTTGCTCTGATACCAATTGTAGGACCGAGTTTCGTGACCGAAACCGTGATTATCGTGAGATCGGTTCAAGACGGGAGAGATTAGAGATGATAAACAGACAACTTTGTATTAATCCGGTAGTAAAACATTACAAATCGGCCCGATTACATGATAACCGAACTAATACCAAAGAAGTATACATCCGGGGAGAGACCAAGTGGTGATCTCTCCCGGTGAGGTCTCAAACCTCCTAAAACCTCCTAGTGTTGCAAATGGCAAGGGTTTTCTATTTATAGTCACACCCCTTGTCTTGCAAACACACACGGTCAACCGAATAACCCTCTCGTTTGACCACTTCAAACGAGTGGGTCTATTCACGTTCGATAGACCGTTTCACTAACTATTACAAATTCAGCGTAAAATTAAAACTAATCTATTCGACAAGCATCGGACACAAAATCTGCATCAACAAAAAGGGGATAAAGGATCTCCCTGATGAAGCCCACGTGAACAATCAAATTCTCTAGTCGGAGAACCATTTACCAAAACAGATGCTCTTGCCGAATACAAAGTAGCCATCACCCATGTCCTCCATCTATTCGGGAAGTTCATCTGATCCATGATCGGGTTAAGAAATGCCCAATTAACAGAATCATAGGCCTTGTTGATATCAACTTTAAAGTACATTCCACTTTTCTTGTTCTTTTTTAGCCAACTAAACAACTCGTTGAGTACTAAAGGGCCATCCATAATATTTCTACCAGCCAAGAAAGTCGATTGTTGTTCCGAGATCAACTTCCCTATCACCCCTTTCAGACGATTTACTAGAACTTTTGAAATTACTTTATTAATTACACCTATCAGACTGATTGGCCTAAAGTTTGCTGGGCCAACCGGGTCTTTTACTTTGGGAATTAAAGCAATAAAGGAAGACGAACAACACTTACTCAACGTACCTTCCTCGAAGAATTTATTAAACAGTTTAATGAAATTCTCCTTAAGGCCCGACCAACATCTCTTAATAAACTTAAAGTTAAAACCATCCGGGCCAGGAGCTCGTTCACCTTCGCATTCCCAAACTGCTTCTTTAATTTCCTCAACGGAAAACGGACACTCCAACATGTTAGCCTCATAGTCAGAAATAGTAGCCAAGTTCGGACACACCAAAACCGGTCGATTAGCCATTGGTTCCGTAAACAGATGACGGAAAACTCATACAAAGACTCTTTAATAGCAAGTGGGTTCGTAACCCAAACACCATCTATCATTAACCCATTCAACCTGTTCGTGCTAATATTAGAATTGATAATGTGATGAAAAAAAGAGGAATTTTCATTGCCATCTATAGCCCATCTTGATCTGGACTTCTGTCGAATATCCAACTGTTTCATTCTGTCACACTCTGCCACACAACTTTTGCATTCCATTCTTTCAGCCAATTCTTCATCCCGAAGCGTTCTTTCCTCCACCAACCTTTCAATGCTGGCCAATCTACTCTTTTTTCTACCATATAAACCATCCCTTCTTTCCTTTTCCACGTGTAACCAGGATTTTATATTATTTTTTAACCAACGAAATTTGATGGCTAAAGCAAGGTCATCAGGTCCCGAAAAGGAAAAAACTTCACATTTGTGTAAAACATACTCCAACAGGCCGGGGTATTCAAACCAAAAATTAAAGAATCTAAAGGGGATATGACCGAAATCAGACTGGACGGTTGATAAGATAATTGGCCGGTGGTCCGATACTTCATGGTCTAAAGCAATCACTGATGCGTTAGGGCAGTTCTCCATGAAACCAAGGCAAACTAGGAAACGGTCCAGTTTACTCAGCTTCCTACCATTATCCGAAATGTAAGTAAAATTGCCCCCACCCATGTTGTATTCCACCAAACCAGCCGAGAGAATAAACTGGTTAAAAGCATCAGCATTAGCTTCAATAAACTCAGAGTTCATTCGCTCACTGGCATTTCGTACCTCATTAAAATCACCCATAATAACCCACAACCCTTGTGTCGAGTTCCTAACCCCCAGAATCTCCAACCATATTGTCCGCCTACTAACCGCATCATTTGGTGCATACACATTGATCAAGTTAATTTTACACCCAGCTTGTACTAAAAATCCGGAGACCACAATAAAGTTTCTATTGTGAATGAGATTAACACACCTGAACACTGCTGGGCACCACAGACAGGCGAGTCCACCCGATCTACCTTGCGAGTTCACTGCAGCCATCTTATACTCCGCCCTACCCCAGAACTGACTGAACATAAAAGTCTCCGAATCCTGCAATTTAGTTTCTTGTATAGCGAGAAAGTGAATACCGTAGCTGGTCTTAAGCCCTCGAATCCAATCTGACTTTCTGTTGTTTCGCACCCCCCTTAAATTAATAGATAAACAATTCATCTTGAACTATTGAGAACACCTTCCTCTACGATGACCTGCTCAACGGCAGGTTCAAAACCATTTAGATTTACCCCAATTAAAGACCCCATATGAATCGTTGCCGCCACTTCTTCACGAGGGGGAAAAACTGATGTACCATCAGGTTGATCTAGCCTTGTCGCCTGTAAAGTTACCCCAGCATCCGAATCGGTGACCCTGTTAACCGGATCCTCATCGTTTATCACCGCTTCAGTACAAAACTCCTCTACATGACCAGAGTTTGCCCTGATAGGTGTGTTCAAATCCAGAGGTTCAATGTTGGAGCAAAACGGTGCACAATAAGGTCTTTGGGTAGGGCCTTGGAACGACCCAATAGACGGTGGACTCCGCTCATCTCGATTTCTTTTGCCCAGGTTCATATTTGGAGTTGGGCCATCACCCACTTTTTCATTAAAAATCCTATAAGTATTTACCCCAGGATTAAAAGGACTGGGCCCATCACCCCTTTCAAAATTTAAATTTAAATCCTCAATATTTCCTTCATTAATGTCACAACCATGCGCCGCCATATGCACATCCCCATGCACACTAAAATTTTTTTCCCCATCATTAACTTCAGGAGGCCTTTGGTCTTCCTGCGGCTGATCAACGCCCACCGGATTATTCTCTGGCTGGACATTCCTCAAGTCATCTTCCACAACCGTCGCCGGAGATTGATGCTTTCCGTGATTCCAGTCATTGCCATCCTGATTCTGCTTAATCTCACCTTCCTCAAGATCCTCCATATCAACCGAATCTTCATCCGAGTCCGACTCCAATTCTGAATCTGATTCCTTATCACTCTCGGAATTATCAGTAACATCCTTTGACTGCCACGGATCTGAAAGTTCCGAAACTCGGATAACAAAACTTTTATCATTCCATTTAATCACCGCATTTTCATCAATTCTAGACATTTGAGAGGTATGTATCTTAACCCGCCCAGAAGAGTTATCTTCATCCTGCCAGGAAAAGGACGAAGGCTGCACAACATCCCCGAACAATCCGCCAATATCATCGAATAATTTGTTGTCACGTATTAGAAAAGGAACCCCGGATATGATTAAGTTCACAAGGCGACTAGACGGAACTTCATCACCATTCCAAAGATAATACTTTGAAAAGAACGAATCAAAAAAAAGTGGAATGTAACTCCATACAAGCACTGGCAGTTACTTTATCCTTAAAAGTTAAGATAAAAATCATTCCACCAACATATGACAAACCAACTTCAGACATACCTACTCCTTCTATGGCCAGCTTAACCTTTCTCAAAGACATAACCCTCTTCGCATATCCGAGAACCGAACAGCCAATACAATGTAATGGATATAGTGAACCTTTCCCTTTTACAGTAACAACCTTTGCTCCATTACCATTCTCCCCACCTTTACCCCGAACCAAATCAGCAAATGACGTTCCTTCATGTGCAAACATAGACCCAGATGTAGCTTGACCGGGTGCTTGATTTTTCATATAACTTTTTCACCCGGCTGTTTCCCACCATTATCATAACTATCATAATCATTTTTGTCATTCCGAGCAGTTTCTCTAGGCCGCCAAACACTTCTCCCAAAGATATGCGGACCGTAATTAATCCGATTATGGTCCTTATCATACTTGGCAAGAGAAACAGTCACTTTCAAATCAAATATCTTAACTGTGTTCATTGCCGTAAGCGTCTCCTTCATGTTTTCCACTCCAACAATACGAACAAAACCAAAACATTTACCTTTAACGTCTCTCTTGCGGGCCACGTATACGTCTGAAATGAATCCGTACGGTTTGAACGCCTGCCATAACACATTTCTTGTTGTCCGGTCACATAGGTTTTGCACCAAGAAAGACCATTCCACACCATCCCCTTTGCTTTTCCTGTTTTTTCGATACTTCACATCAGACCAAGGGCCATCTCCGCCATGGTCTCTCTCACCTTCTTTCCCCGAAGCCATTGAGAAACCACGGGAAACCAGTGCGGCGAATGGATTAAACGAAAACCCAGATAGAACGAAAGGTTAGATCTAGATGACTCCAACGAATCGATCGACTAAACCCCGCACGCTATCCAGATTCAGGCATTCATCGTCGAGCACACACAACGAATACCGGGCGGCGAGAAAGAAGAGGGTATTTTTTAGGTGTACTATAGTTGTATATTATTCTACTCAAACACTAGATATGGTTTAAACACCCACTCAATTAAAAAATAAAAAATTTTGATTGGTTGTTCTCTCCTCTCTCCTCTCTCTCTCCTCCATCACTCTTCTCCACCTTCGGTGACTATTCACCGATTTCTCTCCCTCTCTCCTACTCAAACACCCTAACTCAATCACCACGGTGTGGTCACCGATCGGTGACTCCACTTCCCCGAATGAGTCCCCGAAACCATACCCCCACCCTTAGAAATATAGAAAAGATCAAAAATAAAATAAGTATGAACTTCAATAAGCAAAAAGAGTCCAATGTGGCCATATAGGTGCTTGCAAAAGAGTCTCAGTGCCTAATCTAAAAAGATATACTAATGTTGCATACATATTATATATAACGATTTTTTTTAGATATATCCGAGTTTGGAGGTACAATTTGTAGATGGGGCAGTAAGTCCAACTGGATGTCAAGTCCTAAACATCTATAAATGTGCTCGTTGGGCGTACCAAAGATCCATTTCTCAAATACTATCCACGCTCATTATGCTCACTATAGTTTTATGTCATGTTTATCATTGCTTATTATCCGTGGTGGGTGGCCAAGTCAAGTTGTCATGACTGGAAATCTCAAAATGCCTTGAGAATGGATAAAGTACTATCACATAACGTGGGGTCCACATATATGATTCTTAATCATACTAAACATGATAAATCTCACGAAATATTGATTAGACATAGTCTGTTTGAGTTTAAGTGGAGAAAAATATTGACAATCATTTTAAATTATTAATTGGTTATGTTTCAAAATTTAAGAGTGTAACAGATTGATTAAACTGATATAATCTCTTTGCACGTGATTCTCACAAGTATTTGTTAGTTTTTGTGTAATTATGTGTTTTCATTTGGTTAAACGTTTTTAAAAAAAATCCAAAAAGATTTGTTTTCACCAGATACTTCGTCACCTCACAACAACTAGACGTGTGCTAAAAGCTTTCTCATAATTAATGACATGATGGCCGATTATCTTTCATGATTCAGTTCTCTCTAGCTAGAACCAAGTTTACCAGATCATAGAGAACTTATTTCTCTCTAGGAATCCTCTTTCTACATCTTCTAAAGTACTCAAGGAATAGAGAGATGGAAAATGTTCATGTAATTCATAAGTCAACTCATCTTTGATAAATGATAGTTGGTTGATGGCTAGAGATGCTTGAGAAGATGTGATTGAATTGTATGTGTGATCTATATAATTATCTCTTTAACGTTAGGTGTGAGAATGATCGGCGGGACCCTAGGCAGTTTATCTCCTGAAGAACACTTTTTCAAATGATTTCGCTCAAACTTTTACAAATTGCCACCTCCATGCCACGTTGGATTTTCAGATTCACTCAAAATCCTCATTTTCCAACAATGTACAAACTTCCATAAACCATATCAAAATATTATATATATATATATATATATATAGGCTAATTATAAGGAGAAAACCAATTCCAGTTGACTAAACCCTGAAAACTCTCACATGTGGATCAGATTTAGCCACGTTGCTTGTTAGTTGAGAGGAGACAAGGGCAATTTTGACATTTTCTATCTTACATTTTTGAGATTTAAGGTGATGGGTTGGTGATGTGTCTGCACACGTAGACTTGTCACTTTGCTTCTTCAATGCATCTTTTTAATTAATTCATTGTACTTGTAGACTTTTCAACTTTGCCTTTTATCTCACATCTTTCTCTCACAACTTTCCTTTTACTTATCTTCCTTTTCATTAATATATATCTCTGATCTTACATCATTAATTCAAACCAGAGAGTTGAGTGAAAGCTTACTCACCATTGAAGAGTATTTGCATTTAACATGGCTGATTCGAACAGCCAACAACATCGGACTGTTGCCGGTGGTACGGGGACACTCAATGTCAATGATGATCCTGGTTCACCCTTAAATGTTGTCCCACATAATCTTTCACCTCATTTGCATTTAATGAAGATGAACATGCATTGTGTGAGAGTAGAGTTACACAAGATCCTGAACCTATTTCTTCAGAGCTTCCAGGTGAGTGTTAATTTTTTTTTCTGTTTTATTAGATGTACAGCTTTAAATGCTTGTCTAGATTTTCGTTGGATTCTTGTTGGTTCATTTTTTTTTGTTTTTTTTTTCTGTTGTGTAAATTATGGATTTCTTGTTTAGATGTTCATTGGATTTCTTCTTGCTTAATTTTTTTTTTTGGTTTTTTTATGTGTAGCCTCCCTTCTGAATCAAAATGGCCCAAATGATGATGAAGATGTTGTTCAGAATTGTACTTTTACACAGTTGCTATTCACAGGTCATTGTTTTTGTGAAACCATTAATTTTTATCTATAGCCCATTGTAACACCCCTAGTTTTAATGTTTGTTGTTTGTTATTATTATTATTATTATTATTATTATTATTATTATTATTATTATTATTATTTGTTTTTTTTGTTGGTAGAGGAGGGAAAAAAACAGATGAAAAACAAGTGAAAAACAAGTTTAACCATTTTTATTTTTTATTTTTATGTAACAAGCTTTTATAAAACATGTCGCTACACTTGTATTAAGTTTTTTATTTTTTGGAAGGGGAAAGCATTCGAGATTACATTTTTTGTTTACATAAAAAAAATGCACCAGCATCTACACTTTTTGGCGTCATCAAAAAAATGTACCACCACGTTTTTGTTTTTGCATTTTTGGAAAACGTGTTAAAGTTGTATTTTGGGAAATACAGTAATATGCATCAGTTTGTTAGGTTTCATGTTACAAGTTAATTTGTTTTTTAACCTATACGTGTTATAATTTATTAAACAACACCTTTTTTGTAGGTGTTCATGCGGATGAGGAATTTTATGTTCACCACACACCCAATGGCACTAGAATGTGGTGTCCTAATGTTCCTATTGTTTTAAAGCCTGTTGTTGGTTGTGTATATGAAACGTGGAAGGATGTGTTCAGTATGTACAAGGACTATGCTGTGTATTCTGGGTTTTCTATTCGTAAGGGGCAAACCAAGAGATGGAAGGGGTTTGTCACTCACTAGTACATAAGGTGTACTAAATATTCAAAACCACAGATTAAGCGTAAAACTGATACTTTGGCGAAGTCAACCTTGACTATCAGGCAAAGTAATTTCACAGTGACAGATTGCAAGGCTAGTATACTGGTTAAGTTTTGTGAGGGCAGCTCTATGTGCACAGTGGTGGGGTTCCATGAGCACCATAATCATCCGTTTGTTGAGCGTTTTAATCGTGACCTAAGTAGGATTTCAAGGAAACTACCCTTTGCATCCAAACAGTTTATCCATAACATGAGCTTGAACAGAATTGGTCCAATTGTTTCTCACAGAATTTTAGTGTCCCTGATGGGTGGACATCACAATGTACGTGGCACGCCAACTGATTTTAAGAACTGGAGCCAGTCGGTTAGGCTTTATATTGGTGATCGTGATGCGCAACTTGTTATAGATCGTCTCAAAGAAAGATCTGAGAGCTTACCAGACTTTTACTATGAGTTTGTTGTTGAGAAAGGGCAATTGAGATCGATTTTTTGGGCAGACGAAATTTCCAAGATAAACTATGAGGTGTTTGGGGATGTGTTAGCTTTTGATGCGACTTATCACACTAACAAGTAAGGTTTTGCAAAGTGGCACTTTTTTTCCCTTTAACATATTATTAACTTTTGTTTATTTTCTTTGTCGCACAGGTACAGCATGATTTTTGTTCCTTTCACTGGCGTTGATAATCATAAACAATGTGTGACATTCGGTGCTGGCTTGCTATTCAATGAAACCACTGAGTCTTACAAGTGGTTACTTGAATCATTTCTGAAGGCACACAAGAAGCAACCAAAGTTAGTTTTGACGGACCAGGACCCTTCAATGAAAGCTGCCATTTCAGAGGTTTTCACAAACTCTCGGCACCGCCTTTGCATGTGGCATATTATGAAGAAACTTCCCCACAAGGTTTTATTAATTTATGAATATCTTTTGAGAAGTTTTTTTTTTGTTACATTTTATTAACAGTTTTGTGTTTTCATATGTATAGATTGCTGGAGACCTGTTACAAAACTCTGAGCTAAGAGCATTGATGCATCGTTTGGTGTGGAGTATTCACATGAAGCCATCTACATTTGAGACGCGTTGGCAACTTTTGATGGAGGAATATGGGTTACAAGATCACGACTGGTTGAATGACATGTACTCAATTAGGGACCAATGGGTACCTGCCTACTTCCGTGATATCCCAATGTGTTGTCTGATGAAGACTACATCAAGGTGTGAAAGCTCTAACTCAAGCTTCAAGGTCAACTCTTCTAGTGCTAACACACTAGTTCAGTTCATGCTATGTTACGAAACTAGGATAGACAATCAGCGTTACAAGCAACGTGTTGCAGAGTTTAAAACTTCATCTAGTGTATTCATGGACAGTACTGACTTAGCTATTGAGAAGCATGCTTTTGAGTTGTATACACATGCAATTTTCACAGAAGTAAGAAAAGAGATATACAAGGGGAAGCTGTTTTGTTACATTGTAAACACGGAGGATTGTGATGATGTTTGTGTTTACTATGTGAATCAGTTGGACAAACGTAACAATGCAACCAACACATTCACGGTAACATGTTGTATCCTTATAGTGGCATCTTTTGTTTAAGCTTTCATTATGCTTTTTTTCACATATGCTTAATTATGTGTTTTGGTGTTTTTGTAGGTTAAACTTGAGTTGAGAAATCAGTCGGTCTCTTGTTCATGCAACAACTTCATCCGTATTGGATATCTGTGTAGGCACATTTTTTGTGTTTACCGGGTAAACAATATTGAAAAAATCCCGGCCCAGTTTGTTGTTAAGCGTTGGTCTAGGGACGTGCTTCCTAAAAGTTTATTTTCTATTGAGAGTCGATATGGCGTTGACACTCGTCCACAAGCTGCTGCTAGAAGTCAGATTCTTGAGATTGTAACTGAATGTGTAGACGCATTAAGAAGTGATGTTGGAGGACTTTCTTCTTTCGCTGAGCAGATAAAGGAACTGAAATTCAAGTTACTAAATGGAGGACCAGTTGATGACGAAGCCAACAATGATAACTATGCTGCTGTTGAAGAATTGCTTGGTGTTTCTTTAGATGGGGACGTAACTCTCAACAATCCAGACGGGATCAGGAACAAAGGACGCGGCAAACGTCGACGATTGTCTAGAGCATCTCAGGATGGAACGAGCAACTCTGCTGTCAAACCTCCCAAAACACCCAGGCTTTGCCGAACCTGTATGAAGTACGTGACTGGGCATGATTCAAGAAATTGCAAGAAAAAGAAGAACAAGGATAAATTGGGTAACGAGGACGAGGACTCAAGCTCTGCGAGTCAGGAGTCCACTTGATTTGGTATGTATTTTGATGTCTGTGCTGTGCGTGTTTTGAGAACCTTTATGACGCCAGCTTTTTGGTCTCCATTTTAGTGGAGCGCAACTAAACTTTGATCATCCCTTTTGTATTTTTTGGGCTGCCTTTTGAACATGCACATGTTTGCATGTGTAGATTATCTGAAAATCGATGCACATGCATATGTTTGCATGTTAGGATGTATGTGGGTTTGGTATGTAGTATGGTTTTTAGTTTAATGACTATGGTTTAATTGATCAGTTGCATTATGAAATGATATCCCCAATGTTTTGTGTGAGAAGTAAACGTTGCATTGTTTGTTGAGATTAAGAAATAGGTGGTACTTAGTTGGATTATCCATGTTAGTATGCTAATGAGATTTTTCGTTAGTATGTACTTGTTGATGTTTGGTTGAAGCTGAGAATTTTCTATGCTATGGATTTTTTGGTTTTGTTTTTACCATGTTACATTTTTTTTTCCTGAGATTTTTGTAGATTTTTGCTATGTTGAATCTGAGATTTTTTTGTATCTTATGGATTTTTTGGTTTTGTTTATACCATGTTACATATTTTGGACGTTACATCCATCCTACGTATATAGTTAGTTAGAAAATGACCCATTTCGTTACAAAAACCAGTAAAAAAAAATTTAAGCACATATAGTAGTTTGTATTTTTTTTTGTTTTTTGTTTTTGTATTTTTTTTTACAAAACACAAGCCGTTTTTTTCTTAAAGAGATAACATATCTGGATGAAGTAACAACTTTTTACATGGTCAAGTTGTAGATACATTTTTATAGAATACATACAACAAGATGTATCTGATGATGCATTTAATTTGTCATTTACTTTCATATCTAATCACCACCATCCACCCCCAAAGTTTATTTTTTTCATTATAAATAGTTTCAGCTTACACAATGTGTATATCCCCAAAGCATTGTTAACTACTCATCACACACAAAGCATAACAATGCACAAGAGGCCATCCTTGGTTTCCAAATATCCGGATGTTGAGGCGATCGATCTCATGCCTGGAAAAAATGAGTTCGTTAATGTCGGGAAGAGACTTCGAAAGTATGCATCGACTCCAGTGAGCGGCGGCGATATTCCTGAAACAAGCCCTCTACCCGCTATGCCCATACATACGCTTAGGAAGATTTTTACTAGTGATGGGCACCCCCGCGGGAAGAGAAGTAGTTGTTGTTCGATCCCAAAGGTGGAACCCGATGTGAAGCCTATGGCGCGAGCAATACCGAAAAACGAGCCTAGTGTTAACCCTACAGTCAAGATGGAGCCAAGTGTAGTGCCCAAGGGTGAACCCATTGGGTTTGATACATACACTACAGGTAATGTGATGCCTAACGATGAGCCTAGAATATACCCAACAAAGAGACATGTTGATGATCCCACAACCAGCAATTGGGTTGATGATATCTCGTGGATGAGTGAAATTGAGTGGGATTCATATTTCCCAATAAACATATCAGTTTCCCCCGTGCCACCAAACCCATGCAAGTGTAAAAAGTGGTTCACATGAAGAAGCTCGAGTAGAAATCAGGTGTTGTTGTGTTTTACTAATTATGTTGTTTTTTAAGATGTATGTATGTTTTTAGGTTAATTAGAAATTAGGTGTAGTATCAGGTTATCAACATTATGTAAGGAGTATTTTATGTGTCTAATGATTTTGTAATTTTTTGTGGTGTAATATCTAATGGAAAAAAAAACTATCTAGTTTGTGTGTTGTTACTTCTTTGTTGGGATGTATTTTTTTATTTTTTTTTTATGTGTGTTTTTGGTTATACAAGTAGATATGTGGTAGTAAAACTTTTCCTAGGGGGTAGGTCCCATGTTAAAAAAAAGTAATAAAAAGTAAAAAAAAGTTAGAAGTGCATGGACGTGGGTAATGACAAAAGGATATATTTTATACTGGGACCCACAAATAGTTGGTACATATCTTTATTTTAGATCCATCCTACAGGCTTCCAACTATCTCCATCTCCAACTACCCAAACTCTATTCAAATATATGTTATTGTTATCTCTCTTTTTTCTATACAATTTATCTACCTCTTAAAAAAGATGAAAAGGTGTTCATGTGGGAGAATTGCTACCATCCGGACATCATGGACAGATGATAATCCAGGAAGAAGGTTCTATTCATGTCCATTTAAGGTAAAAATTTCGAACCCTGATTTTAACAAGTAAATGTATGTTCTAATCGTGTTTTATCCCCATTATTTTAATGTAGCCTAGCAACTGCCCTTTCATTGGTTGGGTCGACCCACCGATGTGCTTACGGTCAACTAGGATCATACCAGGTCTTTTGAGGAACATCAACAACCTGCAAGCTGAACTGTTTACCCGTGAGCAAGAAATTTGGAAGAAGAAGAGGGTTATATGGTTACTGATATTAGCGTTAGTGATTGGCAGCTTACTTGTTAGCATTGTTTGTTGTGATTAACAAATCGGTGGTACTTAGTTGGATTATCCTTCTTAGTATGTTAATGACATTTGTAGTATGTACTTGTTGATGTTTGGTTGAATCTGAGAATTTTCTACGTTATGGATTTTTTTTTTGTTTTGTTTTTACCATGTTACATTTTTTTTCCCCTCAGATTTATGTAGACTTTTGCTGTGTTTAATCTGAGAATTTTATATGTTATTGATTTTTTGGTTTTGTTGTTACCATGTTACATTTTTTTTTGCCTCTGATTTTTGTACATTTTTGCTGTATCCGAGTTACATTTTTTTTTTCACTGAGATTTTTGTACAATTTTGCTCTATGTGTATTTGATCATGGGCTTTTGTTGAAGGTTGCTTGAATATCTTTTTTTCCCTGACAACGTTGTATGTTTTTTTAGATTTGATCACGTGACTCTTTTTTATTTATTATTTTTTCCTAAAGTGTGTAACTTATGTAAGCTTTTTTTTTAAGATATCATCTTTTGGGCCATCATCTTTTTTTTAAATCATATAACAACGACACATTTTTTTGAATAACATAGATTGGAAAAACATAGATTTAACTCAATAGTTGAGTACATAATAACTTTAACACTAGATATGGTAAACAACATAGGATAAGGAAAGTAGCCCCTATATTGCATGAGAGAGGGAAAATTGGGGCACATTTTTTTTCACACACATACTAGCAACTTGACGTAAACACCACTTTTTAGTCAAGAAACGATCTTGGAGTGCCATATTCAATTTCAGTGCTGAATGGTTCTGGGCTAAGCTCACTTTCCCACGGGTTGTGGTTGGCCCACGAGACAAGAGTGTTTGGAGAGTAACAAGAGTAATCATCATCTATAGGATCATCTTCGGGATCATCGGTAGTCTTTGGATCAACTGCTGGGGGGTTCTCTTGGGTGGCATTGACTGGTTTAGCTTGGTCAGCGAGCACCACAGATGAAGAGTTTTTGACAGGGGTAACTTGTGTAGTGAAGTAAAATGATCCCCAGTCAACATCAAAAAGTGCCTCATCTAACCACATCTCATCATGTGTTGTTGCTTCAGGTTTAGTGTTAGTAAGGAGGTCACTTATAAGCTTAGCATCCATAGCAAGATTTTCTTCAACAGTTTGCGGCGTTGTCGGAAGAGAAGGCGTGTTTGTGATTTGAGAACACTCTGGGTTGCCATCCGATTTTGGAGTTTGGAGTTCAAATGAAAGAGTTCTCCGCAATCGTTTGGTACCCCGTTTTGAGTCAGATGGTGATGTTGGACTAGACATAATAAGGTTGTTTTTTTTTCACTTCTTTTATGGTGAACAAGTGATGAAACAAATGTTTACATTTCACCTTAATTTATAGAGAAACAAATGATGTTAGGTGGATAAATTAATTAGATTGTTTACATCAGTTTACATCAACATTAAATGTAATACAGTAACCAACATAGAAGTTAAGTATTTTTTTTGCTGTTTGTTTTTGTTTTAAAGCAATTAACTGGGAAATGTAACATAAGGGCCTGTAACATAATTATATTAGCCATACATATAAGGCTGCCCATACATATAATAATTTCAACCAGTAGCTTTTACATTTGATGTAACAACTTTCTTTAAAGTTTGTCATATAATATTAAAGTTTTGTACTTTTGATTCTTCCCTCCTTTTTTGTTCACCCAACGTGAACGTGATAGGTGTATATATATTTTATTTTATTTTATTTTTATTACACCAAAAAGAGATAATTGAGATTAATTAAATGCTTGTACTATACTTATCAAATCATGAGATAGCTACTGATGCATGGGGATAAGATAGAGATAGAAGTTGACATTTTTTTCTTTTTCATTATTTTATGTTTTTTGATTGCTTCGTGTAAAGATCATTTGAGACTGTACTTTATCCTTGCTTTTTCTCCAATTTAGATTCCCTATACTGGGTGATTTATATCACATTGTACTTTCTTTTTGTTTATATATATTATTATAATTTTAAGCAGTACTATGATATATTTCTTGCATATGGTGTTGGTATGTGTGTATTTTTGGTGCAGAATAGATTTGACACTTCCAAGTTGGCAGCATTAATTTGTAAGACTCTACTTTTTTTTTCTTTAAAAAAATGCCCATAAAAATATTTTAACTAGGAGTAATATATGCTGTGTCTGCCCTATATGCTGTTACATTTTTTTTGTACTGGTGTTTGTAACGAAACAGGTAATTTTTGTATTGCTTTTTTTTTTGTAACAAATTAGCTTGTAATGATACTTACGACTGTTTCCCGCTAATTATTACAACAAATAACAGAGATATTAGACATAATATTCTATTAGATTTTATTCATTGTCAAACTGATTAAAAAAGTTATCAAACGAAAATATCGCATTTTTACACTTTTTTTACTACATCTTATTGTATGCTATTCAAATTAAATTATGTTAGTCAAACTTTCCATTAGTGTACTTATGGTTCGCCAAAAGTTAACATTAAACATACATATAAAGACATTTGTTCCAGATCAACGACATAGTTTAATAGTGAAATACATAGACAGGCAACTGGCAAAGTACGAGTTATATTGTTTAAGGTGTCCACAAAAAACATAATACTAGCACCAACTTACACTGATAATGCAGCCTCGCGAACCTTTTCCTTCATTAAATTCACATTAGAGAGTAGCATGCATGTAGTGAATTTTTTTCGGAGGGCAAGAATCTCTTTTTGTTTTGTCTTCCAGTGGCTGCTAAAACCACATTCAAAAGGTTCATTGATGCCGTTAAATTTCTGCATGTGCTGCATAAGGAATACCGCACTATCCATTGGATGCGCAGGGGTCGCCCATTTGATATCACACCTCTTAATCTTGGCTGCTGCGATTTCATCTTTTGCCGGATGTTCGGAACGCTCCAAATAAGCGTCCATCATATGCTTCTGTTAAAAAACAATATAGTAATCAGTTTTGGTATGAGTTATTGTTTTTCATCTTCAAGTTTACAAGAAAAGAGAATGACTAACCACTTTGTATGGTGTATCTTTAATGTAGTAATCTTGATGATCCCTAATGCCAACTAAGGGTGTGCGATCAGGCCTGTGGTCTATGACGGTTATTGCGCCGTTTTTCAGATCGAAAACAATCAAGTAATATTGATCATTCTCTAGGATTGGAAAGAAAACCATTTTAATCGCAATGAACTCAAATGCGCCGGCATCCGTCATCCTTACGCTGAACGTTTTCATACGTTCATCATCATCACAAGCAGAATCTGTCAATAACCAGCTGTCCTGTATTTTTTTTTTCAAACAAGATATGTCAATAAGCTGGTGCAAGACCCGAATTCCAATAATTAAAAAAAGTCTTTTAAATAGGCAAGCTGGTTGAAGAGCCAAAAGACTTAATAAATTCAAAATCATAGACAAAGATCAAACAATATAGTATGAATACTTACTATCACACTTGTTTTAAAATAAATACGCGTCAAGCAGCCGTCGGTTCTTTCTAGTTCTTCATAATTCATTAAATCTACCCAAGCATCAACCACATCAGAGAACACCTTCACTTCCTCCCTCAATGTGCGCATCAGCGTCTTTGTGATTTCGGTGCCGTAAATACTCTTGAATATAATATCTCTATGTAAGACAATGTTAAATTTATAAATTAAATTCTGGATATAAAAAATCTACGAATACTATGTTTTGCTTATATTTTATATAACTGAACTTACTCAGCAGATTGACCAAATTTTCTTGTTTCCCCGCTAGACGAAGAGATGACCATTTTCCGTGGCCTGTATGTTGTTTATGAAAAAACGTATGCTGTTATACATTTAAAAGAAAATAGTGTAGTCGGAAAAAAAACATTCTATTTGGAGCAAAAGATTCCCTAATCTATATGTAGCAAAGCTTTGTTTAATGTAACAACTGGTATTCTATAATTTAAACGGAATCTTACATTGAGTATTTGATATTGAACAGAAAATCCCATATATGTTGTTCTTCCGATGTAACTTCAATTTCTATTTCGTCATCATGGTCATCACATGACCTGTTGAACCTACCAATTGGTTTTATTCGTTTTGATTCAAGTTCCTTTACCCAAACGTTACTTGTGATATCATTTTCAGCCGCTCCCTTGCCTGCTTATTTTTTTTTGTTTGTTAGTATTAATAAAAAAATCCTAAGTATATTATAATTTTTGAATGAAGTTAAAAACATGTAGAACTTACCATTGATTTTATTCTTGGTCTCTTCTTCTTTTGATTTTTTATCTTCTTGATTCATGGCATCACTTGTTTCATCGACATCAGCACCTGCACATTTTTTTTTTGTTTTTATAACTCTGATTATCTGTTGTGTACAGAAATAACACATGTTATGGTTTTTTATTTTTTTATTTTTGGAATCATGACTTACCTAGTTCAGTTTCTTGTGTGAGTAGGTCAAAGGTAGGGCCATCAAGCAATTCTTGCATGTTTTGTGTTTCGTTGCTGCTGTCCAATTCTATACATTTACATGTACACATACATGTATGTGTTAGTTTTTTCTGTATTATCGGTTCTTCTTAAATTTTGTACACATGTAACAGGTTATACGTGACTTTATATAATGCTTGAATGAAACAAAAAAACATGTACAACTTACTTGTCGGTCTAGCTTTCTTCTCTTGATCTTTTGCCTGATTTTCTTCGTCGCGTGTCAGTGCACATGCGCCATTTTTTTGTGTACTAGCTGGTGAACCTGGTATCTTCTCTTGTGTTTTGTCACCCTCACCCCCATCTACATATATGTTACGTTTAGTTTGCATTTTAGGACATACATAAGGTGGTTAACCTTACTTTTGGCTGATTACTTGGTATTACTTTTTTACGTTATTGTTAATTAAATCATGTTACATTTTTTTATTTGCAGAAAAAATGTAACATTATGTAGGGCTTACGTTATTGTTAGTTAAATCATGCTATATTTTTTTTATTTGCAGAAAAATGTAACATTATGTAGGGCTTTTTAACGGTGGTGTTATGTTTGTAAGATTAAATTGATTGAATTTAAGTAGGTATGTAAAAAAGTTCATACCATCAATGTTTGCCACTTCAGCTGCAGTTGTGGCATTATCTTCATCTTCTGCATTTGGAAAAAAAAAACTAATTAGTTACAGTTTGTAGTAAAAGTTAATACATATTTAAGGTAGTGATTTATCCGTCATTTGTATTACCTTCTGTGTAATCATTTTCGGGGTTTTGCACTGTCTTCTTGAGAGACATGAGGACCCCGGCAATTTTTTTCTGTGGTGTATCAGGCACCAGCCATACCCTTGTTTTCCTTGAGTGCACAATTTTCTCATACCGTTGTATCAATTCCTTAACTTGCTCATTCTGTGGATGAGCATCAAACAACACATCTAATTTTGTTTGGACCGTTATCTTTTTGGCTTCCATGACATCCAAATGTTTTTTAATAGATTCAATCTCATTCTACAAAGAAAGTTTTAAAATACGGTTTGTAAGTAATGTTGAAAGAAGATAATTATTTTGAAGCTGGTTATGATTAGTAATCTTACATTCAGAACTTCATCATTAACTCGTAACTCAGTTTTTCTTGAATCCCGTTTAACCACAGCAACTTCATGCAACTTGCCTCTTCCCAAACCACCTGTTTTTATCTCCAATCTTTCTCTCTTTTTCAGTTCGTCTTTATTCCAGAATACGATTGGGTTGATTGATCGGTCCACTTCAAGTCCGGTGCATTTAACTCGGTCGACGTACAGCAGCTGTGTAATGAAAAAAAAAAACAATTGAAAGTGGTAAGATAACTAAACAAATGTTGTATAGCTATATTTTTAGTAAGTTTTCTTACAGAAAACACTTACAGCCAAAAGCGTGAGTGGCCCGGAAAATGGAGAATCAGGATCACACCTCTTCCATCCATCTTTACACGATTTAATTTGCTGAATGACATAGGCACACCAATTGATTTTACTGAAATCTGTATCTCCAGTAAAAGTTTTCAAAATCCACTCTTTCATTCGCCCATTTTTGTTACACTCAATCATGACGGTTAAGAATAACATCAGGAAGTCCAGTCGGAAACGAAAACTGTTCGCTTCATCACTTGTGAGTATAGATTGTGCCAGGTTCGTCGGTGCCACAAATCGTTTACGATATCGTTTTCTCCATGCTTCAACAGCAACATCAAGCTTTGAATATGCTCGTACAGTTTGCATGTCTATGCCCTTCTTAGGAATGCCTAGAAGGTCATGGACAGACTGAACATCAACATCTATTGACCCACATGGCATTTCAATAGCCATTTCTTCTGGGTTAAAGTGGTCCACAACATAGTGTGCAAGTTTTAGAGGTATCCCACTGATGTTGAATGACAACATTTTTCCAAAACCCATCCTCTTAACGTCTTCTTGTTGGTTCCTCGTTAGAGACTTGATGCATTTGAACAACTGCATAGGTGACGAACGTGTTTTTAATTTAGCCCACTTATGCGTCGTTTTTGCGTCTTTGGCACTTCGGGTTTCCACCCGATCATGTTTTACTTTTTTTCTTTTTTTTACACCAATTGCATCCTGTATTGGCAGAGCTGTATCTGCAGTCATCTGTGAGTCACCATCTGCTGAAACTAAGATAACAACTTTTGGTTACGATTTTCATATTTTATAAAGAAGGAAAGTAGTAGTGGGGTGTGTGTACGTACTTATTAGTTTCCTTTTGACATTTTTCTTTGGTTTACTTTCCTCACGCCATCGCTGAGCTGTAAATATACATTTTTGTAAACAATTAGCATTAAAGTACCGAAGCCAAGTATCGAAACATATATTTATTTAGATTCCCAAAGATCATGTCTAGTACAATTTTGTACCTCCTCTCGTACGTGTTGCCGGCCCGTCCTGATCGCCGTCGCCTTACAAATGTTTTACAAAGTCATGTACACAAATATTAGATTCAAGAAATATGTAACCAAAAGTTCCATACATTAAAAAATGTACCTTTTTTTCCTTTCTCAATGTTTTCCATGGGGGTGTCCAAGTCACTATCTGGTAAAACTGAGGCACCATATTTGTTTTATTATTTATATAAAACATAACTATAAGACAATCAAAAGAAAAAAAATGCTTTTTACGTACTTATTAGCTTTCTTCTGTGTACCTTCTCGTCACAATGTGCTTCCTTAACTACATTTGTACAAGTTTTATATAGATCACGAACTATTAACAAACTTTACAAAATATTTCTTAAAAAAAAAGACTAAATTTAAACCTTTTTTAGCTCCCCTTGTCCGCATTGCTGGTCCGCATGTATTAGTATCTGGTGTCACTGTTTTTAGAAAGATTACGTAAATTAGACAATAACATGACAACAAACATGTAATGAATTCAAAGTAGCTACGTACATATTTGTTGCCTGTTTTTGCGCTTCTCAAGCACCGGGGTATCACGAACCTTTTTAGCTGCATTTTTTTTGTAATCAACATTAATAAAGAGGCAGTCAATATATGGTCCACATGACTTTTATAATCTGTAAGCATAGTTGATCACAAGTTTTGTAATTTATAAGCACCTGTGGTCATTTTTTTTGGTTGGATTTGTTTTTGCTATCCTTAGCTGTTACAACGGATTACTGCAAAGTATGAGATAAAGAGGCAGTCAATATATGGTCCACATGACTTTTATAACAAACACAAATGACCAGTAGATAACAAATATAGGACCCCAATCACCAGTAGAAAAAACAATGCAACTACCAGAAATCAACATTCTTCCCGCATTTTTATGATTCTATTTTTTATTATCCCCAAACTTTTCATTTTTTTTACCATTTCTCATCGTGCATAGGTAAACAAGTACACACACTATCAGTGTAATTTTTTTTTCTCAATCTAAATTAACCCACAAATCAGCCCCCCCATCCCCCACCCCCAATTGATCATGTGTTCATCCCAAAAACCCCTAATGCTACACTGTCATTAACAAAAAGCCAGATGTATGAAGAAACTGATCACTTTGAAAACTCTTTTAAAAGTTTATAGTCTTTATTTTCACACATCCCAAATATGTATCTCTAAAAGAAAATTCATAACTAGCTAAAATTTTCAACTTTCTTTTTAACAAGTGAGATTATTTAAAGCAAACAAAAAAACCCTAACGGTAACTGTCATTAAGAAAACCCAAATGGTTATAAAGCAATCCAGCATTTTGAAAAGTCTTAAAAAACCCTAAAATCTCTATTATAAAACTCCCTATTTCTCAATAGCTAAAACAAAGTTGGTGATTTTAGTCAACAAAGTAGCGACGCACCTGAAACCCTCTCGTTTTAGCCTTTTTTTTTCCGGCGGTGACCGTTGAAATTCTCCGGTGATTGTTGAAATTCTGCGTCGATTGTTCAATATCTTAACAGCCTTCTCACTCGATTTATGCTTTTTGTCTGCATATTGAGGGGGTTTGATGATGATTATGAGAGAGTGAGAGTTCGGCGACTGTTGAATCAGGATCCGTCGACGAAGATTACGTGAGAGAGTAAGTGTTTCGGTGGTGTTGAAGTTAACCGTTTGATGAAGAAGATGAGAGAGAGTGACTCTCCGGTGATTTTAGGGTTAATTTGAGAGGGTTTGTTGAAGACTATGAGAGAGTTTTAGGAAATTTTGAAGAATATGAATGAGGGGTTGGGAGTCTCCGGTGTATTTTTTTTTTGTTTGAAATTTGTAGACTGATGTAGGGTTTTAGATTAGGGGTAATGATGTAGATGATGTAAAGTTTCTTACACACCCATGCAGACCTTTTGTCTCTTCTAAGAGATTATATTAAAGATTTCCCATATTGCCCCTCAACGTACATTTAATGTATTAAAAAAAAGATACAAAATCCATTAATGGCCAAAAATCGATCTCAGCCATCCATCAAGGTTAATCAATGGTGATTAATGGGTTTTCAGGGTTTAGTCAACTCAACCGGGTTTTCAATTTATCCTTGCCCTATATATATATATATATAGGGTAAGGTTCATGCGAGAACCACCCTTATTGCGAGAACCGCGAGAACCAATGTGAACAAAACCTAAAATAGCTAAAAAAACCTAAAAAAAACCTAACCCCCACCCCCTCCCCAAAAACCTAAACCCCCCCCCCCCCCCAAGCTAAATGCTAAAAAGTAAACCCCCAAAAAACCTAAAAAAAACCTAACCCCCCCCCCCCCAAAAAAAAAAAACCTAAACCCCCTCCCCCACCCCCCAAAAACCTAAACCCTCCACCCCCAAGCTAAAATGCTAAAAACTAAACCCCCAAAAAACCTAAAAAAAATCTAAAAAAATAAAAAAAAAAAAATCTAATTTTTTTTTAATATTTTTTATGTTAAAATCGCTACTTTTAGAAGCCAAAAAAATTTTTTTTTTTTTTTTTGCTTCGAAAAGTAGCGATTTTTTTATAAAAAATATTAAAAAAAAAATGTTTTGTGATTTTTAGACATTTTTGGTTGTTTCACATTGTTTCTCGCGGTTCTCGCAATAAGAGGTGGTTCCTAACGGATCTTTGTCCTATATATATATATATATATATATATATATATGTGTGTGTGTTTGTGTGTGTATGTATGTGAGTGAGGGGTCCCACCTTCTCGTCCGCAAATCCATATCTTTGTTTGAATTTTAAACGCGGATGCCACCACAATGTGGGAAATTTTGTTTTTTTCTTGTTCAAAACTTGATAACTATATCCGGATTGGGTTTTTGAGCATAATGTGGGAGCTCTCAGTACAACATTTGTTTTTGGATTATTTTTTCTTGGGTTTTTGAGGATATACACATATATCCGTGTTACATTAAAGAAAAAAAACTTATAGTTCTTTTGTACATCTGTATTTGAATATATTTTTTTAATAAAAAAACAACAAAAACTCTCTTCTCATGGATAGGTATGAGCTCTCACAATAATCAATCAATAGAATTAACTAACTATTACAATAACAAGGCATCCTCTATATGTAGTCAAAGATAGGAGCAGGTCAACATCTAACAAACTATAATATAACTAACACCAACAATCTATACATACTCATACACACTAATATTACTCTTTTGATCATATAACATATTAGAGGCGAATACGTTATTTTGGCACAGTTAGGGTTTATCATGAATAAACTACCATTGATTCGGAATTCAGCAACGCTTCATAGTTTCACTTTATCAGAATTTAGCAACGTTTATATAGCGTCGCGAAGTTAACAAAACTCATGATTTAGTTGCAGATATCACTAACGTAATACCTAAGACTAAACATAAAACTTATAGGTAAATATTACATATTATAATCATTCATGATTTTAGTCAAATATAAAAGTTGATACTTTTAAATAGTATAAAAGATAGAAATAAAAAAAACAGATTGTACTTCTACTATTCAAACACGAAATGTATCAATGTTATATCACTAATTCTAATTTCGCTGTAGAGATATAGATACATGAATAGTTGGATAGTAGTATTAATTAATATTCACAAATACTATAAAAATAAGGTTATTGGATTTTAATAATTCAAAATTTTAGTAGTTGGCCTTTGGCCGAAAATAATCTCAACTTCAAAAATTCTCTTTGACAATCCCAACTTGTAAGATTTTAGCCACATCGATCCTTTTCTAATTGGGTTATAACCCAGTTAGTTTTTTGCTGACGTGGCAGATGATGTGGACCCTTATGTGACGTGGCAGATGACTTGGCTGCTTATGTGACACCATCACTACTTCCAGCTCTACCTCCACCACCACAACCACCATCCCCACCATTAGCCACCACCACCACCACCACTACCAACCCCCACAACCACCCACCACCATTAGCCACCACCAACCATCAACACACTGTCATTGACCACCTTCAACTCTATAACCACACCAACTCAACACCACTCATAATCCCATTTCATGATTGCACAAGCTTGTTTCTCTCTCCTCCTATACATACACATCTTTATATGTATATATAATCTAGACATATAGTCCTTTATATTGTCTCTGTAAATTGCCTAGTGATCGAATTAAGGTCTAAACAGCAACGCCAAATATAAAGGCTGTGAAAAAACTAAAAATCAATTTGAATCACTCTCATTTGTCCCTTTGCAACTATTTCTAGAGAGAGAAAATGGTTTCTAGAGAGAGAAAGTTTGCAGAGGTTGCCAGAGAAGAAGACCGGACCTTCGCCGGAGTTCTAGAGGTCGTCAGACATTTGAAACCTTACGTTTTATCAACAATCAGCATTCGTACAATGTCCAGTCATCTTCTTCGGTCATCTTCGCGAACGTCCGGCCATCCTCTCCGCCGACCTATGTGTTGAGTAACAGCCTCTAGTGCTTGCTTGCTAGCTTGTGGTAGGTAGCAGCCTCCGGCGAACGTCCAGTCATCTTCGCACACAGATGTAGATTGCGATGGTGGAAATGGCAGTGGTGGTGGAGATAGTAGTGGTGGTGGGTGGAGATGACGGTGGTGTTGGTGGAGACGGCAGTGGTGGTGGGCGGTGGTGATGGCGGTGGTGATGATGAGGTGGAGGTAAGGTAGTGATGGGAGTGCCAAATCGTTGTCCACGTCAGCAAATAATAAAGTTGTGTGCCACGTTATCGTCCAAGTCAGCAAAAACTAACTGGGTTAACCCAGTTAGAAAACGATCAATGAGGACCAAAATCTTACAAGTTTGGATTGTCAGAGGGAATTTTTGAAATTGGGATTATTATTGGCCAACTGGTGAAACTTTGGATTATTAAAATCCAATAACCCAAAAAAATAAAGAACAGTTTTTTTTTTTTTTACTAAACTAACAATGTACAATTAATTACATTAATGAACATATTAAGGCTGGAGATATTTGGACACCCTCTGCGCCTATTTTCACACTTTTTGTGACCTAGACGCCTCGTATAGCTCTATACGAGGCGTCTACGCACTGAATTCAAGGGGGTCTCAGAGGGTGTCAGGCACAAAGTTTAAGGAACCCTATACGAAGGGTACAGACCTATACGAGGCGTCTAGTCCTGGGTTTTTTTTTTTGGCTGAAATGAAGGGTGTTTTGGTGGGTTTTGGTATGGTTTTTTGGTTGAATTTTTTTTTGCTTTTAAAAGAAGTTTTGTTTTTTAAAAATCAACTATTTTAAAAATCGGCTCTTTAAATATATTATATCGATTAAATATTATAATGTTTTTAACATTTTACCTTTTTAAATATTATTCTTCCGATTAAAATTTTATCTCGTTCAAATATTGTTTCCGTATTATATTCAGGGCATATATTGTTTCTGTATTATATTCAAAACATATTTTGTTTCCGTATTATCTCAATTTAAGACAACAATCATTAGGTAACCGAATAACTGAAAAAACAAACATAAATATGACATATATAAGATAACTTTGTACATCCATAACAAAAATATATAAGATAAGTTTGTACATCCATAATAAAAATAAAAACAACAACAGGTCTATGCATCCAAATCCGAATCTGGATCTGGCTGCTGCGGCTGCTGCTGCTGATGTGGTGCTCGAGCCGGTGGAAGCGGTATCGGGGGTAATCCCTCTCTCTCTCTCTCGTCTATCCTGCTCGGCCCGTACCAGCCAACCTACCAAATCGTTGAGCCTGTCAAGCTCAGCTCGTACATCCGGATGTAGCGCAGCTCCTGGGGCATGACCTGGAATAACGTTACGTGGAAACTGAGGCGCCCCGGCAGGTGGCGGTGGCTGTGGCACCGCTGCACCGTCTACATCCTCCGGAGGCTCCTCCACGGGCACTACATCAGCAGGATCTGCAGGAGGATAAACGGGCTCCAAATGCTCTGGTAGGGCCTCCTCTGTCCATATGCCCCCGTCGCGGTTTTTAAACCGCGGGCCAACGGGGAACCTCTTGATTACCCTTATCCCCCACAGCGACTGCATGCCCATCCGTGTCGGCATGACTGGCGGCGTCCGTAGATGTGGGTCCTGGTGCAGTACGAGGCCCAATGAACGGGCAATGACGGTCACGTACGCCCCGCCATACAAAAATCCGCGCTCCTGCCGGTGATGGGCAGAGGTGTAGTACTAGGCTAGACCGTGTGCTAGCGCGCACGGCCTCCTATACAACAAACAATAAAGGAAAAAAAGATCTGTCGTCGTACACCACTCACGGCTGTAGCCGGGCGCTGAAATAGATGTTGCGAGCAAATGGTGCAGATACCTGCAGATAGTGTTAGCGAAATACAGAAACATAGATTAATAAACAATACACATAATCACAATAATTGCCGTAATAAACGTACGTACCTGTACAGTGGGTCCCTAACAAACGACACCCTCCCCTTCGACTTGTCGTGCTCCCAATGATTTTCCCCCGCAATCACCTGCCAAAACCCTACAAGAGTGGGTTGGTCAACCACCACTAGCCCCGCTGTGGAAACCTCAGTCTCGATCTCCCCCTGCACGTATAAACCACAACGCACCGCAAAGTCTGCTAGCGTCATCGTACGCAAAACGCCAGCGAGCCTGAAAGAAATCTCAGGCGGAGGGGGAGCATCTGGGTATGGAAGCGGCACTGGGACCCCAGGAGGGTGAAATGTGAATGACGAAAGGAACTCGACCAGCAGCTCCCTGTAGGTCGGCGTGTGCGCCAAATCAAAAAGACGATGCCACAGCGAATCGACAGGTATAAACCGACGCACTCTAGCCGTCTCAGCAAGCTGACCCATCGCATCCCAGTCGATCGATGCATGCGATCCAATGTCCATCCTCCTAAGCTTCTGGCAATGACGGGCGGCATCGGTGCCGTCGGGAAACTCTAGATACGGACAACCCTGCAGCGTATCCAGAGGCGGCCGCCGTCTCAGTCGTGGACCCTCCTGAACCGGCTGACCCTGCTGAACCGGCTGACCTCCCGGCGGTGCCCCATCAAGCTCTATCTGAATGTCATCGCCCTCCATAATCAATCTGCAAATAAATAACGTATACGTATAAAAACAATAATAAATAAATAAATAAATAATAATAATAATAACAATAATAATACTAATACTAATAATAATAATAATAAATAATAATAATAATAATAATACTAATAAATAAATAATAATAACAATAACAATAATAATAATATTAACAATAATAAATAAATAAATAATAATAATAACAATAATAATAATAATAATACTAATAATAATAATAATTAATAAATAATAATAATACTAATAAATAAATAATAATAACAATAATAATAATAATAATATTAACAATAATAAATAAATAAATAATAATAATAATAACAATAATAATACTAATAGTAATAATAAAAATAATAATTAATAAATAATAATAATAATAATACTAATAAATAAATAATAATAACAATAACAATAATAATAATAATATTAAAAATAATAATAAATAATAATAATAATAATAATAATAATAATAAAAAGAATAATAATAACAATAATAATAACATTATTAACATTAATAACAAAAAAAAAAAGTTGCAGAGCCTCGTATAGCCCTCATATAGGGCTATACTAAGCGTCCTGTTCTACCTGTTTTCATCTTCAACCTTAGATTCAAACCCCCAAACCCAACAAAAACCAAATTTCAGGGCAAACCTACGGTCCAAAGGCAAAAATACTAAACTACAGGATGAAATACGTACCAGTGATGCTTCAAATATTCGAAAATACGGTCGAAATACTAATCCGAGGCGTATAGAGGTGTGTGCTCCGTATATGTTTTTTTTTTTTTGTTTGGGGTGATAATCAGTCTCGTCTAAGCCCCCCTAGCCTTATACGAAGCATAGACGCCTCGTATAGACCTATACGCGGTGTCTATGCTTTTTATTAAATGACTATTTTGCCCCTGTATAGCCCACAATATTGGCATTATTCAGGGGCAAAATGGTAATTAACCAACCCAAAAAGATATTTCTGGAATTGTTAATTACCATTTTGCCCCTGACTAAAGCCTATACTGGGGGCTTTACAGGGGCAAAATGGTCATTTAATAAACCTTTTTTTAATAATTAAAAAACAAAAAGTTTAAAAGTTGCCGCCCCAATAGACGCCACATATAGATCTATACGCGTCGTCAAGGTTTTTAAATTACCTTTAAGCCCCTGTTAATGGCCTATACTGGGGACTTTCAGGGGTATATTAGTAATTAACATAAAATATTTTCAAAATTCAAATTAAAAAAAAAAAGAATTGTTGCCGACACAATTGACGCCGCGTATAGATCTATACGAATCGTCCTTGTTTAAAAAATTCAAATTTTGATTTTCAAATATTCAAATTTTCAAAAACCCGCTCAAGTAGACGCCTCGTATAGATCTATACGAGGCGTATGGGTTTAGTAAAATGACCTTTTAGCCCCTGAAATAAGCCTAGATTGGGGGCATACCAGGGGTAAAATGGTCTTTTGATCAATCATATACGACACGTCTAGCTCTATACGAGGCGTATATGTTTAATTTTTTTATTAAAATGTTATTAACCTGTTTTAATCAATTCTAATTATTGAAAAATGATAGAAATTATAAAAAAAATTAAAGAAATTGTAGAAAATTATAGGAATTAATAAAAAAAATACTATTAATTACAAAAATCATTCTTCCGTATCACTGTCGATGTAATTAAGACTAGGGTTTGATCTTGGCGGAGGATTCATTATCGATGTATACCATTCTAGACGTGGCAAGTACATATCTTCCCATTGTTCCGTATGGGGTGTTCGGTGGGTCAACCATAGCCCGTTTGATGGTGGCATTGGATAATCCCCTTCCAGCTTAACATGTATGAAGTGGTTCTCGTTAACATGTGTAAGCGTTATGAATAATGGTTGTTGATTAGCCGGAGGACTTAGTATCGGGAAGAAAGTGGAACTCGCACCCATGGTTGTCGTTAACAGGTGCACCCCGATACCGTACGTTTGTGCAATAAGATGTCCTGCTAAGGGGAAGTCCATCCAGTGATCCTCCCCATAACCGGACACTGAATCCCAAATTAGGCCCTGACGATGCGTGTAAAAATAACCTTTATCCCATGCTTCAAATATTGGGAACCAGATCGATTCGTTCTGATCCATTTCTTGGACATGGTCCCTTCGAATGAGCCCCCATGAACTCTGATCCATACCTAAGCCCACAGCCACAGACCGAAACCCACAATGACCGTCCGGCATCACATCTCGTATGCACGAGACGTACGGATGGAACACTGGCGGAATGGCATACTTAAACTGTTTGATGATTCCCACGTACTCGTCCCCAATGATTAAAGGAAAACCGTGAGCATCTCGTGTCTCTTTCTTCTTAGAACTCTTTGAACGGCTTAGGCTCGCTTTGGGTTTTTGGGACCTTATAACCGACTGTTGAGAGGCCTGTGACGGAACGTACGAGCTGTGGCTAGGTTTATCGTACTTACTTTGTCGGGAACCTTCAAAGCACGTGTTTGCATCACCGAATGAGCTTCTCCTCAATTCTTCATCTATACGAGAGGCCTCGTCCAACCTTTGTTGTACCTGCTTTGTTGTTGGTCGGCCACGAGTATTTTTTGGACAACCGGTGTTTTCTTGGTAGATTTATTTGGAGTCAACACCACTTTAATCTTTGACATTAGGCTTTTTTGCTGAGCTGGGGGGTGCGACTCTAATTGTTGTCTAACAATATTTAGCTCTTCGACCATGTCCACGTCATCGTCTATCAATTTACAACTTTGGAAGTTAAGTTTCCGCCAGAAGACGTCTATTTCTTCAAGTTGAATCGGACGCTCTGCACGGTTAAAAACAACATTGTTTAAGTCACTTGATTAACGGAAATATATCACACAAGTGTTGTACGTTTAACAATTATTACCTTCAAGCATGTACTTTTCTATCCTACAAGCACAGGGCAACCCACAACTGTGCCACATTTGGCAACCACATGATGAATGAAAGCGCTCCAAGACATCTAGCTTCCTAATTGCCTCTCCCCTCAATAAGTCAAGGGCTGTATGGGATACTTTTCCAAGTAGGTGTTGAAACAACGGGTGTTTATGGTGGGTCATTCTTTTTTCGATGCTATCTCGAAAAGTCTTCCTTATTTCACCGAACTGTGTCTCAACTATATCATGGACACAACCAACTACACGGTCCAGCGAGCTCCTATCTAGGACGTATCTCTTTAAGTTGGCGTGTTGGCTCTCAACTCTGTTTGTGGTACGATTACCAAAGTTGCGCCTCTTATCAGTCCACGCAAAGACGAACATCTCCTTATAGTTTTTAGCCAATTATTGTACACGTATTTGAAGACTCCTAAAAAGTAAAAATAATTTAATAAAATTTGCATAGGTGAGTCGTATGTTATTATAAAAACTTACTAGAACATTTGCACTCCACAAGTCGTTTTCACATGTTGCGCAAGTGGTACTCGTAGATGCGTATGGATGGAGACTCAATCAATGTCCCCCAGAATGACAAAAATTTCTTCCAGTCTTCGTCTATGAAGGCACCCTTGTAGTTCTTCATAACATTCTGTTGTATGTGCCACCTGCAAAGAAGCCTGGAGGCGTCTGGAAATACTTTAGCACACGCGCCCATAAGGGCTAGGTCTCTATCGGTTAAAATCACACGTGGCTCCATGCATTCATCCAACATTGACTTGACCCTCTGAAGCACCCACACAAAGTTATCACCCCGTTCTTTACTAACAACGGCATGCGCGATAATAAACGATTTGTTGGTAGGCGTCATACCAACAATCTGGATAAAGGGCATATTGTATATGTTTGTCTTATACGTCGCATCAATCAGCATGACATGGGGGAATGCACGTGTAACACCCCGAAAACGGGTTTGGTAATCAAACCCCGTTAATACTAAAAGACGGGTAAAGTACCATTAGTAGTAAAATTTACCCGGTGAATATTAGGATTTTTAAGTAAGTAAACCTAATATTTAATAAAAAGATAAATAAAGGTCTATGGATAAATAAAGTTTATAAAAGGTCTGAGTTAACGGGACCTAAAATAAACTTAGTCGTAAATATCCCCAAACCCGCTAAGTTAACTAGAAATGTTTGGTTTAGTTAATAAGATGGAATGTGGATTTAAAATAAGAAGGTTGTGACTGATTTAATAAATAACTAAACATGAGGGGCTTATGTTGCTAAGTTTGAAACTTAATTTCATAAAACAAGAAAATTAAAACCCAAATACATATTGTGGGCGTGTGTGAGGATCGACCCAGGCAAGGGAAGGGCGACCAGGGTTCTTCAAACCCAAAAACTTCACAAATCTCAGAAATTGAAGGTTCAAATCAAGTTCTAAGCGAAAATCGAACATAGATTAGTGATCCCCATTGCAAGGAGATCATAAGGTATGTAAAATTTGACAAGAATTCACTACTTGAAATTCTCATGAATTTAGAAAAGTAGAAATCTGATGTTGCATGTTTGCTATGTGGATAGAATAGGGATGATATAGTGTCTAGGAGTAAAACCTAGACAACAAATGTGAAATAATGTCTAAATTCATGAAATCTCATGAATACATTGAAGGTGGTTCATGGGTTTTGTGAGAAAATGATGAACACTAGGGTTTAGAAGACTATTCTAGTGCAAATTGATTCATAGAAACTGAATTCTGAAAAATATGATGTTTAATTCTATAAATGATAGCTCAATGTTTGTTAATCTAGGCTAAGTGACAAGCCATGAATTAGAATATAAAAGATATAAAATTCTGCATGTTAAGTGTTTGTAAAAATGCCCCAAAGAAGGCTTGAAAGTTGAAAATTGGACAAAAACGCATGTTTGATGGATATGGAAAATTGTGCGTTAAGACTTATAAAAAGGGTTCTAAACGGATTGTGAATTGAACTCTTTAGGCGAGGAATCCGGATCGTCAAGTGGACAAGCCGGTGGAAATACGCGTTTGAAAAAGGATGCTTAAAAGGTACGTAACTACGATCTGGTTACGTTATGCTTGATTTCTTATTTTCGCTAGTAGACTTTAAATTAGCATAATACAAGAAATTTATGTTTAGTTGAAGTGACGAAGATCACTAGGTAAATAAACGGGTCAAAATGTGAAATTATCACCCTTTGACAACATCAACTAATGGTTTGTCAAGTTACATGCTTATAGGAATAAATATAAAAGGGATTCGTACATCGCTATCGCTTAGCGGTTACTAAGGCAAGGTATCGAAACGGGTCAAAAGATTGATCCGAGTCAGGTATGTAAAATGACTTAACTCATCACTTAGAACTTGAGGCTCTCTAAGAGTTAAACAAAGTCAAAATTTGATATTTGGTTATCTTAAAGGCAAACCGAATGATTTAAGTTTTAATTGTGGTGTTTTAGAAAAATAATAGTTTCTAATCAGAATTATAGTTAGAAAGTCGGATTTTTGGGCCAAACAAGTACTAGAAGTCCTTTGTCGTAAAGAAGGACTAAAATAGACTAAAACGCCCTTATAAGCGAAATTGAGCGAATACACAATAATTGTTGTTTGGAAATAAGTGATAGGATGAATTAAATACTTTGAACAAGTATGAAAAGCGAAAAATGTAAAATATTGGTTCAATGACTCTATAAAGAGTCTTTGCCGTAAAATAATGATTCGAAGGGTAAAATTTGGAATATATAAATTCACCACATTGAATCCACCACAAATATAGTTGTGGTGGGAGATCATTTGATAAGAAATGTGGACATATGTATTTAAAATCGAATGAAAGTGATTTGTGCTTAAAATGTGCTTAAATACCCTTAACGGGTCAAAATAAGCATATGAGTAAAAATGGGTTTAAGAAAGTATATAAACCTGTAATTGGACCGTAATATGTTAAACATCATTGAATTTAATATGTTTAAGAGAAATAAGGGTCAAACAAACTTGTTTGCTTGATAGATTACGAACGGGTCAAAATTTGGTAAAAAGGGTAATAAGCGAAGACTTAAAAGTCTTAAATTTTGCTAATCCGGATGTTGGATTTTAACTCCATATGATGGAAGATTAAATTACAATCATGTAGGAAGAAACAGTAGGTCAAACGGATAAGCGGATTGAAAGATACGAAAGTTTTCGTGTCAAATAACGGCAAAAATGGAAAGGTTGGATGCAGGGGCCACCGTAACTTACGGTGCCACCGTAAGTTACGGTGGAGCTAAAATTGTTACGGTAGAATACCTCTGATTTACGGTGGGGGAATTTAACATTCAGGGGCCACCGTAACTTACGGTGACCACCGTAAGTTACGGTGGAGGCCAGATTCAAATGATTATTTTTGGATCAAGATATCAATGTTGGATTTTCCTAATTTCCTTGTTGTATCGGTTATTTAATTATCAAAACTAACCTTTAAGTTGGTTTTGATCTCAGGTGAATGTCGAGAGTCCCGGATGAAGATCAAGCATCGAGCAAGAACCGAACACACGTTAAACAAAGCTTCCGCAATGTTGTCTCGTCGTTATTCTATAACGGCGAATTAAAAATCACATTATGTTGTATCATCTTATATTGTAAAAAAATTTAACAAGCCCATATTTTTATAGTATGTGTAGTCTTAACTACACATCTAATTGTTGGTATTTACATGTAAACTGTTAAATAGTAACTAGGGTGTTACAAGTTGGTATCAGAGCCTTGGTTTAAGATATTCAAGTATGGTCGGAAAAACTATGCTTGGACTTAAACCTTATGCTCTTAATAAAGATTGGTGTTCGGTTCGAGGCTTGATCGCAAATCCGGTAAGTGCATGTATATTAATCGTTTAGCATATCAGAGTGTTGTAAACGACACATAGGGTTATCGTGTAATACACGTTACCCCAATTTAAATGATAGATATAGCTAACTGTTGGACCGTTCTACGACCTTAAACCATCAGTTAAGGTAGTTCATCTTTGTGTACGAAGGCGGAATCAACGTAAACAAAGTCATAACAGCTCTAATCTTTTTAATCTTTCTTTTCTGATTAATTTGAGTGCTTGTACAAGGTTTTCTGATACAAATCCGTCAGCATTTCGTCACACACACAATGACTACTGATCTCTCTTCAACTAACCTAACCACCTATTTATAGAAAACATGATTTCGCTTGAGGCTCAAGCGAAATCTCTTGAGTTGATTTCGCTTCAAGCAATCTCATATCCTCTCAAGCGAAATCATGTGTTTAACACATAAAAACCCTAACTTAAACCCTAATGTGTGATCATTCAACCTATCTAGACACAAGACATAATGCAGACGAAGTCAACAGACATTCCATGCACTAACAGACTCCCCCTTGGATGTTGACGAAGTCTTCAGCTCCTGAGTCTTTAGTCTTGGTCTTTTCTCCAACTCTCTGTCTTCACATCATAATCATTCTTCACAGGTTTAAACTCACAACCTGAATCTAATTTCCATCTTCCCTTTGACTGTTGATCCAGACTCCCCCTTTCACATACTCCTCCTCTCGATATGCTAGAATTTGAGATGTCTGGTTCAAGCTTTGTCATTTAGTTTCCGTGGGAATTACTTAAACCTGCATATTCTCTACCACAACATAAGTTTCACAAATTTATAACACTTAAATTTAAAAAACTTACTGGTAGAAATCATTCATCCATATATCTGAAAAGTTATATCAAGTTCAAATAAATGACCTTGATTAACTATCCCCTCAATCTTTCAAAACAATTATCTCACCAATTTCACCGTAAACAATATCAATTCAAACCCTAACCCTAATTCTCCAACAATACTAAAAATTACACATATATGTATACTTTTAAGAACAATTAACAACCTTGTCAACAACAAAGACTAGTAGAAAATCAGGTACAACTTAATGTCCCTGATTTACCACATATAAATCGAAATATCACAATTACCATCCTGTGAATTTCTCAAGAATGATGCCGATACCTGCTTCACACTTACCAACCTGGAAGCTCCGGCAAGTCAGATTTTTCTATTTGAAAAGTTTCACCCAAGCCTGACTGTCCTTGGGTGTATTTTGAGCCTTTCTCTTTTCTTCATAAAACTCTTTCACTCCTTTTTCCTTACCATCAACCATCTTACTAAAAATATGTTTAACATTGCTATTAAACATTTTTCCAGCATCAACACCTTTTAATTTTGTGTTTGTGGCTTGTAATGGAGGAAATTTTTCATCATTCATCAAAAGAACAATTTCTTCCTTCTTTACCTCAACTTGTGGCTCCTCTGATTTTGTGGAATCAGATTCATTGCCCGAACTTGGCTTATCTAACTTGGATGAGCCAGATTCATCGCCTGATGGTGGCTTGTCTGACTTTGAAACATCAGATTCATCGCCGACCATTTTCTTCTTTTCCTTTTTCTCTTTTGTCCTCAGATTTGTATCTGATGAATTCGTTTTGCTTGATTTGTCATCTTTTGAAGAACAAGACGATTTACCAGAACTTTTATCTGTTTTACCAGTTGTATCCGAGGACAAAATTTTCTCGAGATACTCTCTCGCCTTCTTCCTTTTCTTTCGCAGTCTGTCTTTTTGCCCCTGAGAAAGTTTTACTTTTGCTTCCTGAACTTTAGGTTCTTGAACCTTCTGTTCTTTGGGCTTGACATTGACTGTCTTCTTTGCCGTTCTTTGAGATTCAACCCTCGATCTTCCCATCGATCTTCTTGGGCAATCTCTAGCAATGTGGCCTCTGATTTGGTAGTTATAGCATCTTCTCGTCTCATAACTCCAACTCTGGCAGTTAACAGCAATGTGTCCTTGATAACCGCATCTGTAACACATTCTGTTATCGTACCATGTACCACCTTCAGTCCAAACATTCAAGTCATAGCACTGTTTGGCTCTGTAATAATCGTCACTCCTCCTGAAAGTTGGATTTGGCCTTTGAGCTCTGTGGTCCGACCTGCACCACTCATTACCAACTATTTTTGAGTTTTCATTCTTAAATTTTTGTGATTTTTCAAAATAATTGGATGACTTAACTGATGAACTTTTATTTTCACTTTGAACATTTTTCGGTTTTTTATCCTTTTGTTTTTGTTCCACATTCTTCTTTACAGGTTCTTGCTTTGAGCATTCACCTTTCTCAGTAGAATGTAGAACAGTTTCTTTAAACATTTCTTTTAATTTCAAAAATGTTTCATTATCATCAGTTTTCTCATCACAATCTTCAACTTTGACAGTGTCAAAGTTTGTGACAGAATCACTTATTGGAACAGAATTGATCGGTTTTGGAGAAGCATTTGATGTAAAATTCTCAAAACCTTTCAATTTCACCTCAAACTCTTTGAGTTTAACCTGAGCTTTTTCAGCTGCTTTTTCAAGCTGAATGATTTTAGCAAGATGAGAATTGATTTCAATTTGTTTTCCAAAATTATCTTTACCAAAAATATCTCTCTCATCTTCTAAAATCTTGATTTGATTTTGAAAATCTTTTTCTTTTTCTTTCAAACCTTTGTTTTCCAATGTCAAACTGTCCACATCACTCAACAGTTTGACATTTTCAGTTTTCAGTTTTTCACAGTTCAAGCGCAACTCCAGAATCTGTTCATCATTAGCTTTCTTCCCATCTTTCAAAGCTTTGTTTTCCAATGTCAAATTCTCCGTATCACTCAAGAATTTGGCATTGTCTTCTTCAAGTTTATAACATTTTGAGCATTTTTCATTTGTCTTGTCAACATCAACTTCTTTCTTTGTAATTACTTCTTCAAACACCTGTTGTTTTTCAGTAACAGCTTCTTTCTCTTTCTCAACTTTTACTGTTTCCATTTTGACTTCCTCTAAAGCTTTCTTCTTTAATTCTTCAACCATCTTTTTCATTTCTACCACCTTTGGTAGACTTGCTTCACAAACCTCTCTTATCTTCTTCTCCAAATCAGGCAAATATGTTTTATCAGATAATCTTCTTGTGTTGAAAGTAGCCGGCCTTGGAAGCAAATTCATTACAGCATCAAAATCCACTTTTGATGGGTCAATAACTGGATTACCCCATGAATCCATGTAACATTCCAAATCATCATTCCATCGTTTTGCTCTTTGGGCTTCTTTGAATGGTTCTCTGTAATTTTCAAGTTCCCATCTTACATAATCTATTTTCCACCGTCTATCATGAGCACTTTCTTCTGACATTTTAAATCTTCTACTTGATATTCGCTCCTTGTAAATCTTTAATCACCTTAAAGCAAACAAACAAACAAACACTTAGTAAAATTTTAAATTTTGAAAATTCAGCAACTTCAAGCGAAATACTTGAAATATAATCTGCTTCAAGCGAAATCAGCTTGATAAAATTGTTCAAGCGAAATTCTCTATTTCGCTTCAACTATTCAGACCTTCAAGCGAAATCTGACAGAACAGTTTCGCTTCAACTGTTCAAGCGAAAACCACTATTTCGCTTCAGGAAGTTTGTTTCGCTTCAGAGTTTCAAGCGAAATCAACTATTTCGCTTCAGGAACAATCTAATTTGAAGCGAAATCAACCTGTAACCTTCTAATACTTTCAAGCGAAACCCTGTTTTATGTCAATTTTAATGAGTTTTAATCTGAATTTAAGTCCGAAACTTTGTAGGCTTTGTTAAAACTCAGTTTTACACGATATACTCAGAAATCAGACCATTTCGACCGTTAAAACTAGTTCAGATCAGAAAAGTAAGAAAAGAAGTGAGTAGAGATAAGAAAATCTGGTAGAATTAAGCTGCTATGGTATGAACTCCTCGTCCTGAGCTCTGATACCACTTGTTGGACCGTTCTACGACCTTAAACCATCAGTTAAGGTAGTTCATCTTTGTGTACGAAGGCGGAATCAACGTAAACAAAGTCATAACAGCTCTAATCTTTTTAATCTTTCTTTTCTGATTAATTTGAGTGCTTGTACAAGGTTTTCTGATACAAATCCGTCAGCACTTCGTCACACACACAATGACTACTGATCTCTCTTCAACTAACCTAACCACCTATTTATAGAAAACATGATTTCGCTTGAGGCTCAAGCGAAATCTCTTGAGTTGATTTCGCTTCAAGCAATCTCATATCCTCTCAAGCGAAATCATGTGTTTAACACATAAAAACCCTAACTTAAACCCTAATGTGTGATCATTCAACCTATCTAGACACAAGACATAATGCAGACGAAGTCAACAGACATTCCATGCACTAACACTAACAAAAAAAAAATTCATGCGTTGACACATATTGTAAAAAGCCTTGTATTACAATACGGGCGTTTATTAATGTCGAAATTACTAACTTTTGTAAATGTTTAATTGAAGGACACTCGCGTTTGAAGACGACGAGAGTCAAACGAATTGTGGGTATGATGATGGAAAGGTCCGAGATAGGACAAGAAGAGCATACTCATCAAGGACCTAAATCGCGTAACGATCGCAAATAAGTAATGGCAAGAAAGCCCGTTAAGGCAAGCATTACCAGGTGCACATTTTACATATAATTGCACAAATAGTAATATGCAACAAATATGTAGAAATTGAAAGTTGCATATGTAGATTAAAAACTTGGAAAAACCCGAATAGAAAATGTATTCGGGATATTGTTTCCAAGAGAAACAAATAGAGGCATTACTTACATAGGGCGTGATGTGAAACCTATAAAAAGGTCATGCGTGTCATGTGTTAATCGCTTACTCTGGCCAAGTAAGTAGTTGCATATGATACCATGAACTTCTTATAGCGGACACATTTATGTCCGATGTAGTAAGGGTGGGGTGAATGGGACTAATTTAAATGGTACCCAAATGAATCAAATAAGTAAGATGTTTGATAGTAAACGTAAACGTAAGTCGGATGACGGAGGCGTATTACGTAAGAATAACGAGCCCGAGAGAAGGGACAAGGATCAAGTAAAAAGAAAATACAGACTGACCAATAGAAATGCTAAGGCATAGGGATAAAAGTTTGACTATCACAAGTGATGAAATTCACATGGACAAGTCAAACGAATCGAATAAAGAATAAATGACTTGATTGAATAAAAGCGATGGATCTCGCTAAGACGACCAAATAAATTAAAATAACGTCTAAAACCATATAAGAATGGTTACTTGAAAATGATTACGGTAGAGATACCCGATGAATGGGTAGGATTTGGAAAGAATGCGTAAACCAAGAGACGGTAACGCGAGATAGAAAGTTAAAAGACTCGGAATATGAGTCATGAATAAAAGACAATGAGAATTTGCAAACAGATATGTTAATAACTACGCTCAGCTATTTCAAAGCTGAACGGGTCAAACAAAGACTGAAGTTTGGCATTCATAAGTGATGAATGTTCACACGAACAAGTCAAACAAATTTAATAAAGGATGACACTTGCTAAAGTAAGTAAGCGCTAATCGGATAAATAAAAGTGCGAAATATTAATAAACCTATGTAAAGGAGTTATAGGCGTTAAAAACATTGAAATAAAAGAACCCGGGTAATGGGACGTAAAGAAGTACAAGTAAGAACCGGGTAACGGTAAGTGTATAGAAAACCGACGTGTAAATTGACGTTAGAAGTCGAGAAGTCGGAAAGATGATTCGGAAGAAAACAATGTAGCCTTAGACTACGGTCAAGGTCAAATGAAATCCAAAAAGTAAAGGTGAATAATTATAAACATAAAAAGGGGTGCCTTAACGCCATATGCGTATATAAACGTATACACATTTGAATAAAGACTAGAATAAAAGATGATCTATGGGATCATCATAACCTACGAGATATTAATTAGTGTAAAGGTCTACAAGGCCAGAATGAGCCACGGGTCATGAATTGAAGCAAAGGGATCATAAGGGCCTCACCTTAAAGAGGTGAAAGCTTAAGGAAATAGCCTACGAGGTTGAGTAAAGGAACCTACAGGTCAATAATGTAAGGCGAGGGAACTTGTTACGATTCCCCGCATAAAACTAAGGCTATAAAAGAATAAATTATGGACTGTCAATACCTATAATACTGATAAAAGTTAAGAAGAAGATCTTAAAAATAAAACTTTGGCTTTAGTAAGAAATAACGTATTTACAAATATGAATCTTGATAGGAATTTAAATAGTAAGCATGAAGGCTGCAAGTCTTGACACTAATAGGTGCAAGACGATATATTTGAAAAGGTGATGTTTTCGAAAATGAAAGATTGATATGAATTAAACATGATGTGACACGATCACGGTCATGAAATGCAATGTGAGGTAGAATCACATTATAACCAAGCGAGCGATAAAAGTAACTGGACTAACAAGTCTAGTTATCGAGACCGGTTAAGGTCAGTAATTCAAATCAAGAATTCGGTTTGCTTGTAAGCGGTAGATTCGGTATAACTGAACTGAATGAATAAATTTGAAAACAAAAGAAATTGTTGTTAAAAGTGAAGGATTTCACTAAAGACCTTTAGACGGGTCAAAGTAGCGGATTCATAAAGAATTCGATAGTATATGAAAGCGATGGATATCGCTAAGTTAACTGAACTAATGGGAATAACGAGATTACGTTATTTCAAGTTGCACTATGTCATATGAAATACGTAGACAATAAGTGCCCAAAAAGATGTTACCATACCTATCTGGTAATACTAACAATTGGTTAAAAGTATGAGAAATGTTTAAAATACTTCTCGGATCAAATGCATTGAGTTTAAACTCAATGAATTATGTAAGAAAAGGTTTCGAGGACGAAACCTCTCTAAGGGGGGTAGACTTGTAACACCCTGAAAACGGGTTTGGTAATCAAACCCCGTTAATACTAAAAGACGGGTAAAGTACCATTAGTAGTAAAATTTACCCGGTGAATATTAGGATTTTTAAGTAAGTAAACCTAATATTTAATAAAAAGATAAATAAAGGTCTATGGATAAATAAAGTTTATAAAAGGTCTGAGTTAACAGGACCTAAAATAAACTTAGTCGTAAATATCCCCGAACCCGCTAAGTTAACTAGAAATGTTTGGTTTAGTTAATAAGAGGGAATGTGGATTTAAAATAAGAAGGTTGTGACTGATTTAATAAATAACTAAACATGAGGGGCTTATGTTGCTAAGTTTGAAACTTAATTTCATAAAACAAGAAAATTAAAACCCAAATACATATTGTGGGCGTGTGTGAGGATCGACCCAGGCAAGGGAAGGGCGACCAGGGTTCTTCAAACCCAAAAACTTCACAAATCTCAGAAATTGAAGGTTCAAATCAAGTTCTAAGCGAAAATCGAACATAGATTAGTGCTCCCCATTGCAAGGAGATCATAAGGTATGTAAAATTTGACAAGAATTCACTACTTGAAATTCTCATGAATTTAGAAAAGTAGAAATCTGATGTTGCATGTTTGCTATGTGGATAGAATAGGGATGATATAGTGTCTAGGAGTAAAACCTAGACAACAAATGTGAAATAATGTCTAAATTCATGAAATCTCATGAATACATTGAAGGTGGTTCATGGGTTTTGTGAGAAAATGATGAACACTAGGGTTTAGAAGACTATTCTAGTGCAAATTGATTCATAGAAACTGAATTCTGAAAAATATGATGTTTAATTCTATAAATGATAGCTCAATGTTTGTTAATCTAGGCTAAGTGACAAGCCATGAATTAGAATATAAAAGATATAAAATTCTGCATGTTAAGTGTTTGTAAAAATGCCCCAAAGAAGGCTTGAAAGTTGAAAATTGGACAAAAACGCATGTTTGATGGATATGGAAAATTGTGCGTTAAAACTTATAAAAAGGGTTCTAAACGGATTGTGAATTGAACTCTTTAGGCGAGGAATCCGGATCGTCAAGTGGACAAGCCGGTGGAAATACGCGTTTGAAAAAGGATGCTTAAAAGGTACGTAACTACGATCTGGTTACGTTATGCTTGATTTCGTATTTTCGCTAGTAGACTTTAAATTAGCATAATACAAGAAATTTATGTTTAGTTGAAGTGACGAAGATCACTAGGTAAATAAACGGGTCAAAAGGTGAAATTATCACCCTTTGACAACATCAACTAATGGGTTGTCAAGTTACATGCTTATAGGAATAAATATCAAAGGGATTCGTACATCGCTATCGCTTAGCGGTTACTAAGGCAAGGTATCGAAACGGGTCAAAAGATTGATCCGAGTCAGGTATGTAAAATGACTTAACTCATCACTTAGAACTTGAGGCTCTCTAAGAGTTAAACAAAGTCAAAATTTGATATTTGGTTATCTTAAAGGCAAACCGAATGATTTAAGTTTTAATTGTGGTGTTTTAGAAAAATAATAGTTTCTAATCAGAATTATAGTTAGAAAGTCGGATTTTTGGGCCAAACAAGTACTAGAAGTCCTTTGTCGTAAAGAAGGACTAAAATAGACTAAAACGCCCTTATAAGCGAAATTGAGCGAATGCACCATAATTGTTGTTTGGAAATAAGTGATAGGATGAATTAAATACTTTGAACAAGTATGAAAAGCGAAAAATGTAAAATATTGGTTCAATGACTCTATAAAGAGTCTTTGCCGTAAAATAATGATTCGAAGGGTAAAATTTGGAATATATAAATTCACCACATTGAATCCACCACAAATATAGTTGTGGTGGGAGATCATTTGATAAGAAATGTGGACATATGTATTTAAAATCGAATGAAAGTGATTTGTGCTTAAAATGTGCTTAAATACCCTTAACGGGTCAAAATATGCATATGAGTGAAAATGGGTTTAAGAAAGTATATAAACCTGTAATTGGACCGTAATATGTTAAACATCATTGAATTTAATAGGTTTAAGAGAAATAAGGGTCAAACAAACTTGTTTGCTTGATAGATTACGAACGGGTCAAAATTTGGTAAAAAGGGTAATAAGCGAAGACTTAAAAGTCTTAAATTTTGCTAATCCGGATGTTGGATTTTAACTCCATATGATGGAAGATTAAATTACAATCATGTAGGAAGAAACGGTAGGTCAAACGGATAAGCGGATTGAAAGATACGAAAGTTTTCGTGTCAAATAACGGCAAAAATGGAAAGGTTGGATGCAGGGGCCACCGTAACTTACGGTGCCACCGTAAGTTACGGTGGAGCTAAAATTGTTACGGTAGAATACCCCTGATTTACGGTGGGGGAATTTAACATTCAGGGGCCACCGTAACTTACGGTGACCACCGTAAGTTACGGTGGAGGCCAGATTCAAATGATTATTTTTGGATCAAGATATCAATGTTGGATTTTCCTAATTTCCTTGTTGTATCGGTTATTTAATTATCAAAACTAACCTTTAAGTTGGTTTTGATCTCAGGTGAATGTCGAGAGTCCCGGATGAAGATCAAGCATCGAGCAAGAACCGAACACACGTTAAACAAAGCTTCCGCAATGTTGTCTCGTCGTTATTCTATAACGGCGAATTAAAAATCACATTATGTTGTATCATCTTATATTGTAAAAAATTTTAACAAGCCCATATTTTTATAGTATGTGTAGTCTTAACTACACATCTAATTGTTGGTATTTACATGTAAACTGTTAAATAGTAACTAGGGTGTTACAACACACCACATGCATCTCGAGTCCCGATGAAGAAAGAAGATCTCTGTTACGATCTCTGTTCCGGGTTCCTCCCGTGTCTCGTAAATAAAGTCGTTGTTTATCAGTATGTTTTCTAGTGACTGCATGGGAGTCAATCCTTGTCTTTGTTCGGCTGTAATCTTCGCCACAACGTTTTGAACGTCTTTCTGAACATGAAACCTGTCGGGGTCCTGCTTCCTTATCGTTTGAAATATTTTGCGCGACTCCATGTTTTGAGCTGTCAGCTGCTCGATCAGTTTCATTTCGCTTGGAGTAAACCTTCGCACAAACGCGTGGGCCGAAAGGTCCTCACAAAGTTCGTGGTTATGTTCAATTTTTCCGTCTTTAATCTCCCAGGTTTCATACGGGTGGTTTCGCACAGCCAGCAGGAAAAACGGGCAATCGGTTTTTTTGCTTCCGGCTTTTCTAAGTGTTGCTGTAGTCTGGTGCTCACCACCACGATCACATTCAAGCCATACCCTCCCGGTTCTTCCCCCGGTTTTCTTTGATCGACGGGTGACAATAACGAAACCATCCGTGTTTGCTATTTCTTGTATCCGATTCTTTAGTTCATCTAAAGAGTTGAAAACCTGTAACATCGACAATAATAATAAATAATTTTAATAAATAAATAAATAATAATAAATAATAATAATAATAATAATATTAATAATAATAATAATATTAATAATAATACTAATAATAATACTAATAATAATAAAAATAATTAAATAATAATAAAAAAATAGTAATTAATACCTGCTTTTTTAAGTGCGGACTGTCTTGGATGGGAGGTGTCTCACCGCCATATCTACCATATCCACCATAACCACCATATCCACCATATCCTCCTTATCCACTGTATCCACCGTCTCCTCCGTATCCACCGTCTCCTCCATATCCACCGTCTCCTTCGTATCCACCGTCTCCTCCGTATTCACACCCGTATCTATAATCCGGATACCCTTGTTGCGTCGGATAACTTGGTTGACAAGCGTGGTATGAGTCATCCACAGGGGCTGTTTCATCAACAGGGGGATGCTTGTTCAAATCTAGAAACGGTTTGTTTTGTTCTCCTTGTATACTAGGTACAACCTCCTCTTGCTCATTAGAATCGGGAACGCCAGACTCATCCAAAATAAACAACCGTATCATCATTAGTAAATAATAAACTAAAACAATAACTAATTAAAATATTTAAGTTAATAACTGTTACCAGAACGCTTTTGGCCACCCAGTTGTCGCTAGAATACTGCCCGAAGACATAGTTGCCGTCCCAGTATGCTGACATTTCAACAATTCGGGATGACAAGAACACAAATGTCAATTCTTTCAAAGAAGCAGAATGAATGAAAAAACGAACAAGAAGAAGCAGAATGAATGACAAAGAATGCGCTGAATCTTGCACTTTATGTGAGACATAGACGCCTCGTATAGCTCTATACTACCCGTATAGCTTTAAGTCACTTGTCAAACGTATAGTCAAATCAGTCACTAAGACGCCTCGTATAGGCCTATACGAAGCGTCTTAGTGCCTCGTATGAGCCCCTCGTACAGACCTAGACTCCCCTTCTGATGTGACTGATTTGACATTGTGCTTTGGTGCAGAGCTGGTCGGAAAAGCAACCCTATACGCCTCGTATAGCTCTATACGAGGCGTCTTGGAGGGTGTGGAAATAGGCAATAAGGTGTGTAAATATGTAGACCCTATATTAATGAGGAGTGCGTGTTAGATTAATTAGCATTATGAACATGTTTAATTAGTTATAGTTTGTACAACTTGTATTGTGTTAAGAACGGAACTCCCAGGTTGTCTACTAGAAATAATAAGTTATATTAATGCATACAATAATAAGGAATTAAGGAGTGTGTAAGATTAATTAGCATTATGAACAATTAAACATGTTTAATTAGTTATAGTTTGTACAACTTGTATTGTGTCAAGAACTAACGGACTCCCTGGTTGAGTACTAGAAAACCCTTCATCCTGTGAGAAAACTTCTGCTTCTTGATGGAACACACTAATTGCTGGACTATTATTGTTGTGAGATTCCACATGAACTACTGCTTTTGGAATTGATGTTTTAGATTTATTATCTCTTAACACATCAAATGATTTTGCAATACCCAAAAGCTTTTGGCTGATTGAATGATGTGACACCAACATTTCTCTATTTTGATACAAAAACCTGAAGACGAAAATCAGGAGAGCCGAGGTGGATGATAACCCGGCAATGAGGAAAACTCCCTTGAAGCTATCGAGCCCGAACCCCTCAGTTTTCATTTGAGGCTCCTTCTGCTGATCACAACTGGCGTCTTCTCTAAACCAATGGTTGGTTATGTTCATCATTTGCTTCTCAGTCACTTGTAGGACTGCCTTAGAAACATCATGGACAAGAGGGGACCCTAGTGGAAATGCCTGCATATACATACAATATAATCATTGTCATTTTCAATATCCACACATCAGATGACTTTCACAGACAACTACTAAAATCAATTCAAAAGACTTTCACAACTATTCAAAAGACTTTCACAGGCCACTACTAAAAACAAATCAGAAGACTTTCACAGACAACTACTAAAAATCATTGTGACACTACAAATCAGAAGACTTTCAAAGACAACAACTAAAAAACGTAAAACAAAATCTTATCTGAACTCCTTATCTAGAGCGTTAAAAATAATTTTAACTCTTTTATTGAATTTTCTCCCACCCTTCTGTAATTACTGACAAAACAGCGAAGAAATAATAAGAATTATTTTTTTCTCTTTTATTTGGCCTCTGTTGTTTGGCCTCTGTTAGTCGATCCATCATAGATCTGTAGCTAATTTTCTACGAATCATCAATGGATATTTAAAAAAGGCTGTTGATATCGGTAAACTACAAGTTATATGATAGTGATATGACCAATACACACGCGTATATTTTTTCACCCTACAAAGAAATGACTTATTTGATAGTGATATGACCGATATATATGACATTGGCATATGCTTAACTGATTTGTCTGTAATCGCCGACGGATACATCCTCGGTAATCACTGATAATTAGCTGAAAGTTAATCTTACAAAACCAAGAAAGGAATGGAGTGAAACTTACAAAACCAAAACCTGCAGTTTTGTGGATGGGACCTCTCATGGTATACATGTTACAGTATTTAGCCACAAAAACCCTAATATAAGGAAGCTCTTCCATAATCGCAGAAACACCTCCGTTTTGACTTCCTAATTCGAGGGCATCGTGGTACTGCTCAAATGTGCTATAGCCTTTCAACTGAGTGTCATTAAAACCCATACGTATCAACATATCCCTGACAAAAGAACCATCTTGGTATCCTATTGATTCTCCATTTCTCTTGATCTCATTGATGTCAGTGTATGTAGGCCGAAGCTTTTGTACCGTTAACATTGATGTCAAGCTCGCGGTGTAGCTCGAGGTCAGCACCAGCACGACAAACACCCACACGATCACCACAAATCTCGATAAGTTGCTGATCAACTTCTCCCCTACATAAATCCAAAATCAAATTCGCCAAACTTGAAGTTGTGTGTATATGTGTGTAAATACCAAATATGCACTCTTAACAGAAACAAACAAACTAAAGGTACCCAGTTGGTAGGGTCTGAGAGTGCGGGATGAGGGCAAACTTTTCTCTATCTCCAAGAGATAGAAAAACTGCTCTCCTGACACTCACTAATAAAAAAACTGGACAATTTAGGAAACCGTTGGTTCCGACGCATTTCTGACCAACTATTGTTTGCCAGAAAAAAAGCTCGTGGGAAAAGTTTTCCAACAAATTTGCGACAAAATACTTTCTAGTGGCGACACATTTCCACACATTAGTTTAAATAAGCTCAGATGAAAATGGACTCTTTTCTAGTAGTGACCCTGCTTGAATTGTTTTAGTCGAAATACAAAGTATAACGACACAAATCATATATAATGTGACTAAGTAAAACATAAAGTGCTGATAAACACTTACTGTGTGCATAAACAAGTGTGGAGAAGGAAAACCACAAGAGCATTCCCACTTGTTTATGAGGAGCACCTCGGAACTCCTCGTTTACGCGATGCTCAATAACCCATACCACGATTCCAGTGTATATGAAAAATGCACCGGTTGTTATCCAAAGCTCATTCTCTAAGGGTTTCAAGAAGATCCATGCACTCTTTCTTTCATCTTTGATTGGAACAACCAACGAAACACCGGCCTCTGTGTATGGCAATGTGAAAGCCACTCTATCCGAACGGTGTGCAAGTATTGTAATGTCTCCGGCTACCGCATCGTATCCCTGTTACATCATTGAAACATTATATTATACAACAACAATATTTGTTCCACAAGTTCAAAAAAGTTTTTTTTATAACTTCTAGGAGGTCTAGAGATTTTATAAGGTTTCTAGGAATTTTTGAAAATGTTTGACAAATTGGTTAGGTAACAAACTCCTGTAAGTTCGCTGAGGTGGCAAGCGAGCTACTCGAGTCTATGGCAAAGTCACGAGAGTTACTTATCCATGTGTGCTTGTCAGGCTAGTGACAAAAACCCTTTAGAATCGCTTATAATATCTCTAGACCACCTAGAAATAACAAAATAATATGCAAATTATGTGTGTGATTTGATTACCCCAGCAGAGAGATTGAAAACAAGATCATCATAGCTTCCTGCAGGTTTCTTGCCATCAGAAGTAACAAAAGGTACGAATTTAAATTTAAAAGCATATGGCAACTCGTCAACAACCGCGTTAAAAACATCGACACAGAAACCGGTCATGGTAATTTGACCGGTTTCCGGGTCAATGTGTTCATCAATAAACTGATCAAACCCCCCTACTCGAACCCCGACTCTTAACATGTTCTTGTTGCTAACCGGGATCTCCCAGCCTTTAGGGACAACATCACTTTCACCAGGCCATGTAACCTTCTTAAGACCCTTTGTTTCATTGCTTAACTTCTTTGAGATCCCATCAATTTCTGGGCTCCAAAACCCGATTGTTTTCTCCCCATTACCAATTATGTTAACTATTTCGTACACCGATGATTGTAACTGCCCGTTTATCACGTTAAAATCACCACTAAGCCCGTTAAATCTAAAGTTTCGGATCGATTGAAGGAGCCTGGATCCCCTTTTTAAGTCTCCAGAGCCATCAGAATCCGTCGTTGAGTCCCCTTTTTGTTTCTGGATCTTCTCAAATGCCATTGCTAGACCGAAAACAGTATCATACAACCTTATTCCAGACGTGTCAAGCGCTGTCTCGTCATCATCCGGATACAGACTCCGGAACTCCCGTTTCCATCTTCTCTTAAAATCAAATAACTCACCCGAATTCGGGATATACGACTTAACACCTATCACTCCTTGCATCAAGTCCTCTTTATGATCCAAATAATGCAATTGATTAGTGAGCCCTTCAGTTATAATCCAAACATACCCTTCATCCATCATTCCAACCTCATTCACTTTCTTGAATAACCGCGAAGCCAAATCAGGTAACGCATGCACCACAAACACCCGAGTCTGCATCGTCTTGAGCTTGTAAAGCTCCGCGAGTATCCAATCATCTGAAGCCGAAGGATATATAACGGTTTGGTATGTGACTTTGGTACCAATGTTCATCATGGCATCAGATAGATAAGGAACAAGACCTCTCCCATACTCACCATCTTCATACATAAACACAACCTCACTCCAACTAAAGTGTTTGATTAGTTCTGTAATTGGTTTTAGCTGTAACGTTGAATCGTGTGCAGACCGGATGAAATGATGGTTGTTGTATGGTGAGAGTGATGGGCTTGCTGCTGGTGAAATGACCGGAACCTTTTCTTTGTTACCAAGATCTATAACAAAGTCTGCTTGTGAGGATGTCATGGGTCCAATAATCGCGGTGACTTGAATGTTTTTCATGAGGTCAAGTGCTGCGGATGCTGCTTGAACGTTGTCCTGCTTCGAATCACGATAGTAAGGGTGGATTATGGTGGTGTAGTTGTCGTGTTTTCGATAGAAATCGCCTATTGCCATTGATATGCAAGTCTTGCTCATCTTGCCAACATTGGAATCCATATCTAGAATCACTCCAATTTTTATTTCTATGTTTGGGTTGCCATTATTTACTGCAAACAAGCTCATCGCCAGAAGAAAGATAAGGGTTGGTGACATTGAATCGTGATGGAATGAAAGAGATAGACACCAGTGTGGACTTTGATGTTTTCGGGGAAAATGAAGTTACATATGGGGATGTTTATTATATAATATGTTATAAGCATATAATATGACCACTTCATCGAAGTTGATTGGGTCTTCGCCACTTTTTGTTTACACGACTTTTCGTTGAGCTGAGTAAGACTAAGATTATAAGTTCATACGAAAGTTCTTATGGTACATAAGTAAAGAATCCGGACAGTTTATTCTTCATTTCTATTAAGAGATTCATGACTAGACTAATTATTTATTCTTCATTAATACTAGTAGAGATTCTGACTAGACTAAATGTCTAAATGACTAATTTTTTATTCATGTGAACTTTCTGGATACTCGTGACACTTTCATGTTGACCATGACGTGTGTCACAAGATGGTTAATCAGTTATATACAATGGAAGAAAATATGATTGGCCGTCATTTATGTTTACAATATTATAATCCATATGATCTTAATTAAACTATGGATTTCAAATTCAGGTAAATACCATGTTTTGAATTAACTAATTGAGTTAATATATCATAATTAACAGAACACCATTACATCCATAATTTGTTTGTTTTGGATCATGACCCTATGCATACTAATTATATATGTATATGAAACCCATTAAGTTTAACCGTCGATGAGATCAATATCCACCGTTAGATCTTGCTGAAATGAAATCTGAGCCGTTTAAACTCACATAAATAACTGCTCCCATGGCGGTTCACGGCGGTTCTTGGCAGTTTTCTAGCAGGTGATTTTGCTCCAAATTTTTCTGCCCATAACCACCACGTTCAGTGGTGGTTATCTCCTCAGTTGAACATTCTCTCTCATTCTCCTTATTTCCAGCGGCAGTTGAGCCCCCATTATCGTCCTCTCCTAACCCCTATTTGTAACCCTAGCCCACCCATTATATAAACCCTCCAGGCCTCCACCACCCAGCATCGCCGAGTTCAAATTCATCCTTCTTCACACACCACCATTATTTCACCTGCAATACGTAAGAGGCTACAAGTACCGTTGAAGACAGCTTTGAATCTTCAGGTGGATTTATCGAGTTCGTAGCCGGTGATGCCAATTGGAAGAAAACCCTTCGGAATCCGTGTGCAATTAGCAGGTTTCATCGCATCTCACCTTTATTCGAATTAAAATTAGATTAAGTTTTTCTTTTCATCTGTGTGATTCTTAATGTTTGTAAATGAGATAACAAGATGATCAATGGCCAATTACTTTTCAATTATTACAGCCCCAAATCTTGCTTCTGTTACAATCGAGTTTCATACGGATGCCACCGCCTCCCAACCATGAGATCGAAGAGTGAAGAAGGCAAAATTTAATGAACAGAGGTCCTCTATTTGATTGATTTCAGGTTTTTTTTTTTTGGCTTTTTAGCAATTTATTTGGGTTTTATGGATTTAATTGCACATTATTCAGTAGCAGTTCGTTTTCCTCTCATCAGTTTTTTGATTTCATTTGCAGGTTACTCTGTTTTGCAGATTTTGGGTTCACAACTTCACATTAGATATAAGTTTTGTCTTGGAACCCTTCATTGTTTATTCTGAACCCTCACTGTTCTACTATTTTTTATTTTTATGGGATTTGAGTAGTGAGTTAGTTATTGTTCTTTTTAATGGTAATCACAATCACATAAATAAGTGTTCTTTTTAGTTTAAATGTTTCTATAGAATCCTTTGCACATTTGTAATAAGTATTAACCTAATCTTTATAATCCATCCATCTGAGGATACTTTTTCGTGATATAAATATATATCTTTGGATTCTGGATGGAAAAAGATAATGTTGCGACATGTCAACCCAGTGGGGGCACATCCAAGTGAATATATTGGTGAAGATCATCTTGTAACCCCAAATAATCTTATGCCTTTTGTCCAGCGAGTAGTTGTTGGCAGTGTACCTATACTCATAGTATTCTCAACCAAAGATGGAACATGGGTATGATTTGCTGCCAAAATTTTGTGTTTGATTCGTTCTTAATGTTGATACTGGATAGTAATGCATTGTGTATGTATTCATGTTGCAGATTTTAGCTGATGGGCTTATGGCTGCATTTAAAAAACTCTCAGACTTTTGAAATAGGTATGTGTTTTTTATCATGTTTGATTATTTCATATATTTTATATTAGTATTATTAGTATTTACTAGACACAATTACAAAGAATCACAGCTATTTGGCAAATTGTAATTAATTAAATAATATATAAGTCATTGTTTGGATTTTGTTGCCATTGGGATAGTTAACCCAAATACAGGGCCATGTTGCCTCCTATGAACTGTGGTGAACTATGAATTATAGGCTCATTCGTTACAAAATGTAAACATTATGTTTTCATTAAGTCAAACTGCATCATTTCAGGGTAAAGTATATGTAGATTAATTAAAATAGATCTCCGGTTTTCATCTGCCAACATGATGCATTGGAACTAACAATTTCAATAATTTTACCTATTAAATTAGCAATTTATGGTATGATTGATATCTGATGGATCAGTCGTATAAATTAAACAAACTTAGCTAAAAGTGAAACATAATGGGTTGGGTTGAAAGTCACTAAAGATGTTCTCAGTACATCGACCTTCTGGAATCAATTTATTATAAAAAACTCGATAGTTAATTTAAGAATTTAGTTTTTTGTAGTTGTTATTTATACACAAAAAAGATGCAAAAAAATGGACAAGAGTGTTCCAAGGTCAGCGCCCCGACAAAAATGTTTGACCTGAACCTTTTTATATTTGCGATTAGATTATGTTGATTATAGAGAAGGTTTAGATACAATGGTGACTTGGATGGATGGCTAAGAACAGGTGATCTTTGCTACTTTGACAATGTAGGATTCTTATTCGTTGTGGACCGGTTAAAAGGGTTAATCAAGTATAAAGGTTACCAGGTATGCTTTATGAATTCACACATTTATAGTTAAAATAGGTGGCAAACACAGGCGGGTCATGTAAGTTGGGTAACGGGCCAAACTTTTTTAATCTTTAGAGTTCTTTCTACTTGCTTATGGAGACTTTCAACCAGTTCAAGCTATGTAGGTTAAGTTTTTATATATACAGACCGAGAGTGGACGTAGGTCAGAATCAGACCGAACCACTATAAATCTTTGTGTTCTTCAACAGAAAAGAGTGTGTGTGTGAGTTTTGTGTTCGTGAGTGTATCCTGAACCTAACAACTGGTATCAGAGCTCAGGCTCTTGTTGTTAAACCGAACAGAAACCGAACAGAAACAGAGGTGTAGAAGAAGAAGGTACCTGATAGTGCAGAAATCTAAATTAGGGTTCCGAATTGCATCGGTTTCAGCCGTCTCTTCACAACAGCCGTTTTCTGTTCAGAACCAACAGCCGTCGCTGCTGCCAGAACCGCCACCGCTGCTGCCAGAACCGCCGGCAGGTCCGCCGCCCCACCAGCCGCCACCCGTCCAGCTTTCTGCTCGATTCGCCGCTGTCTAGGGTTCCGATTGAACCCAGCCTTCTCTTGTTTGGCACACGAACAGAAGAGAAGAAGAAAAGGTGAGTTTGAGTTTTTTTTTTCTTTATTCTGTGAAGTGGAGAAGAAACTCTGTGTAGGAGAAGGAACGAGGAGAATGAACAGAACTTTTTTGTTCTGGTGAAATTTGGGGAAGAAGAAGCACGTTCGTGCTTTTATTCTGGTGGAGAATTGAAGGTTTCAATTTGATCAGAAAGGCCCCTCATCTTTTTTATTTCTGGTGGTGGAGAAATTGAAGTTCTAAATTTATCAGAAAGACCCCTCAACTTTTATTTCTGGTGAAGAAAATTGAATTTCTCAATTTTATCAAGAAAGGTCCCTCAACTTTGGACAAGATCTCATTATCCATCAATACTTGTCCCTTGCCATTAAAGCTTGAAACAGATAAGTTATTTGTTTCTGATTATTGCTTTCACTCGTATAAATTACCACTTAGCAGTACAAACCCGTTTGGTTAGTAGTAATTTGGTAATTTCTTTTAAATAGTAGAAGATAGTAAAATCAAGATTGATAAGTTCGATGGAAGTGATTATGGATTTTGGAAAATACAAATTGAAGATTTATTGTATCAGAAAAGTTTGCATTTGCCTATGTCAGGTGAACAACCGGATGACAAGTATGATGAAGAATGGAAGTTGTTGGATCGACAAGCTTTGGGTGTGGTTAGGCTTTCTTTGGCAAAGAGTGTTGCTTACAACATTGTCAATGAAACAACCACATATGGTGTATTGAAAGCTTTGTCTATCATGGCCCCCGACCCGGTTTTACCCGTTTTAGGAGTCGCGGGACAGAAAACCCGTGGTATTGTTTATTTTGGCAGCGGAAATTTTAACAGGATCTTTTAAACTGAAAATGGCCAATTATTTTATTTCACATTTTGGGACAAACCCCATAATTTACAATTAAGGAATTTCACGGGGAAATTCCCTGTTTACAAAAACATGTTTATTTATTGTATTTACTGAGCCACATATTTTTCAAGCTGTAGTGCTACGCGACACTTTTTCCTTGATTCACAGTAAGTCACCTGAAACATGTTTAAAAAGATTTTATCAGCGGGGAAATACTGGCGAGTCATTCATTTTGCACAAAACGACACATTGCTATAAATTACAGGACTAAGAGCGATTACAATTGCCACTATCTTATAATTAACTGGTCCAGTGACACCCCCTGGTGACGATGGTCATACCGCTATTGGGTCCTTTCACCCAATAATGATGATTATCTCTGTTTAGGTTCGTCCACCTAAACGAGAGAGAACAATAGTAATGTGCACAATACCCAACTTACTGCCAGTAATTTAAGATAACAAAGACTTACCCCCTGTAAAATATAACTGGAAAATAATTTGAGGTTTGGTAAACAGTTTTGATAAAAAGAGAATGACTCACATTGCAAGTTTAGTTGGACAGAACCTTGCCTACTAATTTAGCCTCGTAACCTAGTTAATTAACAATGCACACGAAACTAGGTTAGCAACTTAATACAACATTTACGATAAACTCACGAAATCAAAACCCTCACGACGAATGACAAAGTATAGCCCGGATTCGGGCAGCACTTAAACATCCATCGGATCGGTTTCAATCGATCAGACATTGTATCGTAGCAGTGATCGAGTTATTACCCTGTTGTCGCAGCAGAGATTCCTGATTGTGTGTGTTTTTGAACGAAATAGTGTATAACTTCTCGTACGTAACAAATTTTTCCGTCGTAACAACTCTCCCATGCAAGTGCCAACCCCTACTATATATACTGGAAATTGGCCTCCCCGCGTGTCACGCCAGGATCCCTAGCCCCTGGCGCGTGTCGCGACAGCGACCAGTTTAGGCTAGGGTAGCCTGGTGTCCTGCTTAGCCTTGCTGAGTCAATTTGAACGAATTTTGAGAGTTATCTTCGTTTTTAGATGATAATTATCAATTAGGGGTTACCCCCTCGAGTTTTAGGGGGTCCTGATCCTAGCTTTGATCGTTTTAAAAATTATGGGCCATGTCATATCACTTGGGGGTCTCAATTAGGGTTTCCTAATGGACATAATAAAAATAAGAATTAATGATTTTGACGAGAGTTGTAACACCCTCCCCACCTTGTTTAAAATCTCGTCCTCGAGATTTACTGGAACAAGGAAGGGTACTTTCGCTTCATCTCGGATTCTAGTTCCCAGGTATACTCTGGTCCTCTTTTCGAATCCAATTTTACTTTGACCAGAACCAGTCTCTTGTGCTTGAGGAACTTGACTTTTCTATCTTCTATTTGAAGAGGTTTCTACACAAATTTCAGCTTTTCATTTACCTCTATATCTTGAAGAGGTACTACCAGGGACTCATCAGATAAACATTTCTTGAGGTTGGATACATGAAATACGTCATGTACCCCGGCTAGTTCTTCTGGTAGTTGTAAGCGATAGGCAACTGGTCCTATTCACTGGATCACTGGGAAGGGTCCTATGTACCTTGGACTTAGCTTTCCTTTCTTACCAAACCGAATTATCCCTTTCCAAGGAGAAACTTTTAAGAGTACCTTGTCTCCGACTTGAAATTCTAACGACTTATGTCAATTGTCGGCATAACTTTTCTGGCGATCTCGAGACGTCTTCGGTCTTTCCTTGATTTGAGTTATCTTGTCGGTGTTTTCTTGTACAATCTCGGGACCTGACAATTGTCTTTCTCCTATTTCTGCCCAACAAACTAGAGTTCTACACTTTTGTCCATACAGTGCTTCAAATGGGGCAGCTTCGATGCTTGCATGATAACTATTGTTATAGGAGAATTCGATTAAAGGTAGGTTGTCATCCCAATTTCCACCAAAATCTATTACACATGCTCTGAGCATGTCTTCCAGGGTTTGGATCGTCCTTTCACTTTGTCCATCTGTTTGGGGATGGTATGCAGTTGTAACACCCTTGCTATTATTTAACGATTTTCGTATAATTTAAGTCCATAATCATGTAATTACGGTTACAATTACAATGAAAAATACGGGTTTATTAAAAACTTTTACAATTTAAAGTAATACAACATAATGTGATTTAATTCATCGTTTTAGAATAACGACGAAACAACTTGCGGAAGCTTCATTTTTCATGTGTTCGGTTCATTTCTTAGCTTGATCATCTTTCGGTAACTCGGTTAGCACCTACATTTCATAAAACATGAAATGAGTTAGTCATATAGCGTTTATAACATGTCTAAACAAGTTCGCGAATCAAAACGGAACCAACAAACAATTTTCGCAAAACCTGCACCCCATCGCGTCGTGCGACGGCCCTTGGGCCATGTCGTCGCGTGGCGCGACGCCCTTAAATGGGCAGAAGGTTTGCAGCTCGTTGCTGCATTTTCCAGCTCCGATTCTTTTCACGAAAACGTGCATAACTTTCAATCTACACATCCGTTTTACTCGATTCTTTTTCCTACACGTCCGTAATTAAATTACGAACCCGTTTATCACCTTGGTTTGCATAGAAACCTGATTTATCCACTATTGGCTCATAAATCCTTTAGGTGACTATTCGACCCGTTTGGTTTAAGTTACATTGCAAGAATGTTTTCAAGAGTCTTCTTTAACATTTCCTACCCATCCCAGGCTTAACAAGCGTTAGCGTTTCCACTCCCATTACGGGGCTCACATACGCATTCACAAATCACAGATTTATACGTATCTTACTAATCACTTAATCCACATTTAACTTCATATTTTATTTGACCCATTTCAGGGACTTTTAAAATATCTAAACATCACACTCGCTATTTTCTTTTCGCACTTCGTCTTTCCATGCTAATTAATACATATCTTCCACCACAACTAGTTTTGTGGTGGATTTAACATAAGGAACTCAAAATCCCTATTTTACCCTTCGGCTAGTCCTTTTTCGCAAATGTCTATTTCTAGGCATCCGACCCACCAATGTTTTTGTCTAGAACTTTTATAAGCATCTAAGGGTTACGAAGTCATGATATAAGTTCCTAAACAACCTCTAAGGGTCGTTTGCCCGGTTTGCCCATCAAGGGCCTTATGGTCATTTTTAATCCTTCGTTTTTGCGATGAAGGACTTCACTAAATATTCGACCTTACTTGCACTTTTAACTATAAATTCATATGAGCATACCTGGCCCGGGTCAACAAATAGACCCGATTTATACATCGCTTTTATTATCACACAACCTATGGCGACGCAATTATCCGATTTGCTAATCGCTCCTGTTAACATAAGACTTGACAACCACATTAGTCGATATTGTCAAATGGTGTTGTCACCACCATTCGACCCGTTTGGCCTATATGCCCAATATTACCCCTTTTTACCATTCATTATGGTTTTCATCACTTTCGCTTATTCCGACCCATTTCAATTTACGTCGGAACATCACATTTCAACTATTAGCATATCATTTTCATAACCTTTATAATCATTACGCGTTCTAAGATAAAAGAGTGTAAGATTCACTTACCTTGCATCCATGCCACGCTTTTCTTTCCATACTTGCTCTGTTTGACCCGCTTCATCTACAAGCTTCCACCTAGCTTGTTAAGCGCCAAACTATTATCCAATGTTCACAAGGTGGTTAGATTAACCATAATTTAATATGATCTTCCACCTTACACATTTCTATGCATTCATCCGAACACTTAATATAATCACGTTTTACACACAACCAAGTAGACCGCGATTTCATTTAGGCATTTTATATCACTGAAAATGGGCTGTTTTTGGTGACTTGTTTAACCTGTTTACAAGTCTTTAAAACTTATGATTTTTTTTATGTGGCATACCACTCGGAGGGTTAGGCCCTGTGTTAAAATTTCAAGATCTAAATCTTTACAAAAAATTCGTCAAAATTCATTTACTAAGCTGCAATCAGATTCGTCACTTCTGACTAGGAGTGAGCAAATTAACCACCATAACCGATAACCGAACCATAACCAACATAACCGAACCGCTAATAACCGATAACCAATATAACCAATGGTTATGGTTATGAAACTTTGTATAACCGCTCAATCGGTTATGGTTATGGTTATGAAGCTTTGGTTAACCAATATAACCGAAACTGAACCGAACTTGTAATGTTAACTTTATATAATGGATTTGTGTTTTAGAAAACCATATAGAGGGTTTTTACTAAGATAAAAGTATGTTAGTAACAAAATGATCTTGATGTAGATGCCATTTATTTTGATAAAGAACTAAGGTGTTATGGCCATATTTTTTTTTTTGTTTGAGAACTACCTTATTAAAAAGAACCCCAAATCGGTAGTTTAACCAAAAAGTTTAGTCTCCGTTATCTTATAAAATAGGCTGAAGATAAGTTCAAATAGTGCACAACCCTATTTATTTCAAACCTTGCTTGGTTACTTAACCGAAATTAACCAAAACCGAACCATAACCTACTTCATAACCGATTAACCATAACCGAAGTTTGGTTATGGTTATGGTTACCGAAACTCCATAACCGAACTAGTGGTTATGGTTATGGTTAATAGTAAAAACCGAACCAAATCGACCCATGCACACCCCTACTTCTGACTGCAACTTATGGAAAAATTCATTTAAAATTCCTCGTTTATCCGATTGACGAAATTCCAATTGGCGATTCTTTTAATCGCTTAAAACTATCTACAGTAAAAATTTGAGATCATAACTAAATTCCTAAATTGAGTTATGACATACGTAATGGGCTGCAAATTCTGCCAGAAAACGCAGCTTGAACCTTCGATACGGAAAAAATCATAAAACGCTCAATTTTAGTCAAAAAAATGCGATTCTAGTGGGGTTTTAAAGATATTTCCTGGAATTACATTTTAGACTCAAGAAACATATGTTTTCGTCACGTTTTGTCCATGTTACAGCCAATACAAGTCGGCTGTAAATTCTGATCAGGAGCTGTTTGAATTCAGCTTTCAATTAAAGCATGTTCTTGACATCATAACACTAATTTTTAGCAATCAAAACCCTAAAAACATCTCATACATGAATTTAGCATCAACAAAATATGAATTTACTTGAGCTAGGCATGATTTCAATATATACTTGTCTAGGGTTTACTCCTAAACACTACAATGTTCCTATTTCATCTACATATCATTCATGCATCCACAGATTTTGAATTCCCTAAATTCATGAGAATTTCAAGTAGAGAGTTTTTATCAAATTTCACATACCTTATGATCTCCTTGCAATGGGGATCACTAGTCTATGCTCAGATTTCGTTTTGGACTTGATTTGGACCTTCAATTTGGAAGATTTGGCAAGAACTAGGGTTGTGGGGGAGCTTGGGTCGCCCCCTGTGTTTGATCGATTTCCAGCACACACACAAATGTGTGTTTTGTGTTTAATAAATTGTTTTTATTAAAATTAGTTTCCATTTAAACACTTTTGGTCCCTCTAATTTCTTTTAGTTCATATTTAGGTGCTTTTAACCCACTTTTGAGTTAGCACAAGACTAGTAACTAACTGGGTTATTTCATCCTAGTTAGTTTGTTCTCGTTTATTCAATACTTTATAATTTTAGTATAAAGTTTTATATTTTCGGGGTGTTACAGCAGTACTTAAATTCAGTCGGGTTCCCATTGCTTCTTGGAAACTTGTCCAGAAATGTGAAGTGAAACGACTATCCCTGTCTGATACTATGGAGAGTGGGACTCCATGTAAGGATACTACCTCGTCTACGTATAACTTTGCTAGTCTTTCCATGCTAAAGGTTTCTTTCATGGGTAGGAAATGAGCTGATTTGGTTAATCGATCCACAATTACCCAAATCGCGTCGTTACCTTTCCTGGTTTTGGGCAACTTAGTAACAAAGTCCATTGTTATTAGTTCTCATTTCCATACAGGCATTTCTAATTGTTGGAGTAATCCTGTTCTTCCTTAACTTGCGAACAAGTTAGACACTTAGATACATATCTAGCTATGTCCTTTTTCATCCCTATCCACCAGAAGTTATTTCTTAAATCTTGGTACATCTTATTATTACCAGGGTGCATGGTATATCTAGATTTATGGGCTTCCTCTAAAATCTTATTTCTTAAATTCCCTTGCTTAGGTACCCAAATTCTTTTCTTGTGGAATTTCCAAATTCCATCAGTCCCTTGCTCTAATTCTTTTATTCGCCCTTTCATTCTTTCAGCATTATCCTTGATTGCTGTCTCCTGTATATATTCTTCAATTGTTCCATTAAATCTAATCAGAGATTTAATCTAAGAGCACGAACTCGTCTTTGTTTTTCATGATACTTACGACTTAGGGCGTCTGCTACTACATTTGCCTTTCCTTCGTGATATTGAATATCACAGTCATAGTCACTTAGAATTTCCATCCATCTCCTTTGCCTCATTTTCAATTCCTTTTGCCTAAATATGTACCTTAAGCTCTTATGATCTGTATAAACGGTAAACTTACTTCCATACAGATAGTGTCTCCAAATCTTAAGGGCAAAAATTATAGCTCCTAACTCTAAGTCATGAGTCGTATAATTTTCCTCGTGCTTTTTCAATTGTCTTGAGGCATACACAATTACCTTTTTGCGTTGCATCAGCCCACATCCTAATCCTAGTTTAGAAGCATCACAAAATACTTCAAAATCTTATGTTCCTTCTGGTAAGGCAAGAATTGGGGCATTTGTTAACCTCTGCTTTAAAACCTTAAAAGCCTCATCTTGCCTAGGTCCCCATTCAAACTTAACTGTTTTACAGGTTAGCTTAGTTAATGGCACAGCTATCTTAGAGAAATCTTTAATAAAGCGTCTATAGTACCCAGCTAATCCTAGAAAACTTCTAACTTCGGTAGCTGATTGCGGGACCTTCCACTTGGTGATCGCTTCTATCTTGGAGGGATCTACGTGAATACCTTCGTGATTCACCATGTGTCCTAAATATTGCACCTCCTGCAGCCAAAATTCACACTTCGAGAATTTGGCGTAAAGCTTTTCCTTTCTTAACAGAGTTAAAAGTGCATGTAGGTGCTCACAATGCTCGTCCTGGATTTTGGAATAAATAAGTATATCGTCGATAAAGACAATTACAAATTTATCCAAATATGGTTTACAGATCATATTCATCATGTCCATAAAAGCTGCAGAAGCATTTGTTAGTCCAAATGGCATGACTGTAAACTCGTAGTGACCATACCTAGTTCTAAAAGCGGTTTTAGGTATGTCTTCTTCTTGTACCTTCAACTGATGGTATCCGGAGCGTAAATCTATCTTAGAAAAATATCTAGCTCCTTGAAGTTGATCGAAAAGATCATCAAATCTAGGTAATGGGTATCGATTCTTAATTGTAACCTTATTCAACTCCCTATAATCGATACACATTCGCATTGAACCATCCTTCTTTTTCACAAACAACACGGGTGCTCCCCAAGGGGATGAGCTAGGTTGTATGAATTCTTTGCTTAATAATTCATCTAACTGCTTTTTCAATTCTAACATTTCGGTGGGTGCGAGCCGATAGGGTGCCTTGGCTATTGGTGTAGTTCCAGGAATTAGATAAATCCTAAACTCTACTTCCCTATCTAGTGGTAATCCTGGTAACTCTTCTGGGAATACATCCGGGTATTCTGATACTACAGGAATTTCCTTAAGTTCCTTACCTTTAGAGTTAATGATTACTGAAATCATATACACTATTCCTTGCTTTCGTTCATAACCAGCATGTAACATCCCGAAAACATAAATTCTTAAAGTTGCAATTAGATTGCAAATAAATTAGTAAAATAAACTAACTAGGAATGACACTAACCTAGTTAGATGATGACTTATGTGTAGTTAAAGACATAAAAATAAACTAAAAAGAATGTAGAGGGGCCAAACTTGTTAAAACTGAAATTGGATTTAATTAAACAAATAAATAAACACCAAACACACAAAAAAAATGTGTGTGTTCGGTCGACACAAGCAGGGGGCGACCAGAAGAAGAACTCCAACCCTAGTTCTTGTCGAAATTCACAAATTGAAGGTCAAGATCAGCCCCAAAACGAAAATCGAGCATAGATTAGTGATCCCCATTGCAAGGAGATCATAAGGTATGTAAAATTTGATGAGAATTCTCTACTTGAAATTCTCATGAATTTGGGAAATCTGAAATTTGATGATGCATGTTTGTTATTTGGGTAGAATAGGAATGATATAGTGTCTAGGAGAAAAACCTAGACAACAATATATGAAATCATGCCTAAATTCTGAAATTTTCATGAACACATTGAAGGTGATTCATGGGTTTTGTGAGAAAATGATGAACACTAGGGTTTCGAAGATTTTTCTAGTGTAAATTGATAAATGTGAAGTTATTTCAGAATTATAGAGGCTAATATTTATGCTAGGTAGTTTGATTGATGAAAAAGTTGGGCTATACGACAAGTTATGAACTTGTTAAAAGATCATGCAAAAGTCTGCCCATAAAGTGTTTGTATAAATGCCTCAAAGAAGGCTTAAAACTGAAATTTAAAGTTAAGACGCATAATTACGATATTTCAGCGAATTATGCGATATATGATTTAAAAAGAGTTCTGAACATGTATGATTGAACTCTATAGGAAAGGACGCTGGAGCGTCAAGTGGACAAGCCGGTGGCGACTTGCGTTTGAAGGGCGTACTTTGAAGGTATGTAACTTGACACATTACATTAAATGAATTGTTGTTAAACTATGCATAGTCGCATTGTAGAATATAAGTTGTGTTGATTGCTACTTGAATTAATAAGGTTAGAATTGATTAGGAACCGTTTGGTGGTCATCATATTGGAGGATTTCCACAAGATAAGCCAACGGGTCGAATAATAGAGTAAATTGTTGTATTGGTGTTTTAATCAGTTAGCAATGGCAATAACAATCACAAGAGCATTAAACCATGGGATTGGTAAGGAAATGCAGGTGATGCTAAGCCCTGGAAGATGGGCATAAAGCACCATAGGCTTACTAGTGAGAAGGTAGTAAAATGGGTAGAGTTAGAGTGGGTCGAATAAATGCATAGTGACATTTAGTCGTTCGGTCCGTAAGTTAAATTTTCGGTATGATAGTTGTAATGAGTATGTCCGTAATGAATTTACAGACATATAGGAAAAGAAAAATCTAAAACGACATGTGGATTCGGGTGTACTACTTTTGTAAAAACTGAAACTTCAGGGACCAAAGTGTAAATATTTCAAAAATCTGTCAAAAAAGGGGGTTCTTCCTTAAAGAACCGGCCCTTTGCAAGGATCGAACTCCTGACCTATCGTTTAGAACCGCAACGCCTTAACCAGTTTATCCTCCTACTAGGAGCTGTTAGAATATGAAACTTAATTCCTTTTATACACTAACTAGAATATGAAACTTAATTCCTTTTAATAACTTTTTGTCGGAAATGTGTCACAGGTTGTGACACAATTCTGACGGAACGATTAAATCAACTAAAAAATAAACTGTTTGTCAGAAATGTGTCACAAGTTGTGACACAATTCCGACGGAACGATTAAATCAGCTAAAAATAAATATTTTGTCACAAATGTGTAGGAAATATAATAATTTTTAATTATTATACTAATTTTACTATTATATATAAATATAGAAGTGTATATCCTTGTATTTATTTTTAATAAAATTAAGTAATATGACTTAGTTGTCGGAAATGTGTCACAGGCTGTGACACAATTCTGACGGAACGATTAAATCAACTAAAAAATAAACTGTTTGTCGGAAATGTGTCACAAGTTGTGACACAATTCTGACGGAACGATTAAATCAGCTAAAAAATAAATATTTTGTCACAAATGTGTAGGAAATATAATAATTTTTAATTAGTATACTAATTTTACTATTATATATAAATATAGAAGTGTATATCCTTGTATTTATTTTTAATAAAATTAAGTAATATGACTTAGTTGTCGGAAATGTGTCGCAACTTGTGACGCAGTTCCGACGGAATGTTTAATTAAACTAAAGAATAAATATATTTTGTCACAAACTTGTAGGAAATGATTTAATAATCAACCTTTTGTAGATTATTTCTAACAGATCTGTGACGCAACTGTCTATTAATTAGGGTTTTTTTATTTTCTGTCATTGTTGCGTCAAAAATTTAACATAGAATTTTGGAAAAAAAAATCGTAGGAAATTTGTCACAAATGTGTTTGAATCTGTGACAAAAATAATTGTGTAGGAAATTTCCGTAGGAAATTATGCACTTTTCTAGTAGTGCGTCTACCGTAACTTACGGTAGCTACCGTAAGTTACGGTAGAGCCCTGTCATGAAAGTTAAATTTTGCATATTCTTGTTAATCGAATCCGTTTTTGAGCGTAGTTTCGATCATATAATATTTCTAAGAACTCTAATACTAATTTTTGTTAAAAAATCTCCAGCTTTTAGGTATTGCCAGTATGCGGATTGACGATCAAGTTGCTGCTTCAAGAACCGAACACAAAATTTTGGATGCTTCCGCACTAATCTGATCTAGTTAAATTATGTAATTTTGTAATCACTACTGAATAACTTATGTTTGAAACCAGTTATCTGACTATGTTAAGAACTATGAAGTATGACTTAGTTTACCAGCTAAACTTTTGTTAACTATTAAATTTACTTTTACAAATATCGCATTTCTTATGATTAAATAAATGAAAATTTTTAAGACGGGTGTTGCAAATTGGTAATCAGAGCTTAAGGTTGTCAACAAAGTGTTCGGTTCAAGCTTGATCGATCGTCCGGTAAGAATTAATTTAATATTTTAATAGATTATATCTTATGCAAGAAATGAGATGTGAATTGATGTGCATGGGAAGAGTGTGTTAACTCACTCAAACCCGGAAAGTGCACCAAAAGTGAACGGTTAAAGCAAGTTAGGAACTTGGCTAAGCCGAAGCAAATAAAGCTATGTTATAAATGAAATGTTTAACGTTTAATGCAAACATTTTAGTTAAAAGATGTCGGAAAGAAATGATAATGATACGGTGTCGAAGGTCACCGAACAGATGAAAGAAATGTCCAGCGTAACCGAGAGCGAATTAGCATCTCAATTAACTAAAGAGATGGAAGCTAAAATTTCTGAGGAAGTCGGAAAGGCAATAGAAGCCAGTCTACCGCAGTTCGCCGAGAGACTACAAACCACAATTTTGCTAGCAGTAGAGGATATGATAACTGAATTAAAAGATAGTCTCACAAGAAAAAGATGACGGGAGTGAGTCGGATGTGGACCCAAGACCCGTAAAGAAATCAAAGGCTGATACCCCGAAAGAGAAGACAAGGTCTTCCCACACGACAGCCGAGGAGGCTAAAGCTGAACCTGATGTTGTTCCAGGTATGCTTATTACAAATTTAATTCCATTATAAATTTTATTCAATACTAGTGTGAACAATAGTTGCGTAGGGGCACACATGAGTAGTGAAACGGGCGAATTATGTGAAAGAAATATATATACAAAAAAAATAAAAATAAATAAATAAATAAACAATGGTGACTTGGTGAGCATGTGAAACCAAGGCAAAAGTAATCACGGTCTATATTGTCATGGGAAGGAGTGCGTGTACACTCAAACCCGGGAACTTAATAAAGTGAATAACTGACGTATTGGGAAGGAGTGTAATAACATCCGAACCCAGAAATTTGCAACAAAATAGAAGACAAGGACAAGGTTATAGACTTGGCCAAACCAAATAAAAACATGTAGAAACATCGTTCATATTGATAAACGATGAGGGTAAATTCCATACAACGACATGGAATGATAAAATGAAATTAAATGATTTCTATTATTGTTACAATAATATGGCGTCAACCATAGTTGGCGACAATACAGTATCCCTCATGACTGAGGAGATACGCGAAGAGATCTATGGGAAAGTCGGAAAGGCTACTGAAGTCGTTTAATCCAGAATAATGAAAAGGCTACAAGTCAAACAAGATAAATAAAAGAATAAACTATGTGGTTGAATAAAGGTGATGGATTTCGCTAATACGACCAAATAAATCTAAATGAAGTCTAAATGCATGCCGAAATGGTTTCTTTGATAATGATGTCAGTAAAATGCCCGATGGATGGGTATGATTTCAAATATATGCATAAACCAAGAGACGGGAACGCGGATTAAAAAGACAAAAGACTTGAATTTAGAGTTGTGACTAAAGGACAATAAAATTTCGCAAAACATAAATTTTGAAAGTTATGTTCAACTATTTCAATGTTGATAGGGCTGAATAAAGTATAATATTTGATATTCCAAGTAAACGCAAACCGAATAGAGGAAGTGCGAAATATTACTGAATCTATGTGATAGGTCGTAAAAGTGTATGGAAAGGAAAATGCAAACCAATGAAACCGAAGTATTAAAAATAGTAAGATAAAGAACCCGGGTAACGGGTTGAAAAGAAAGTAGGGGCATAAACCAAATAACGGAACGAGTGGGATAAACAGTCGTGAATACGACGTAAGAAGTCAAAGAGTCGGAAAGATAATCCGAAAGAAAATGAGTGTAGCCTTAGACTATGGTTAAGGTCAAATGAATTTCAAAAGCGAAAATAAATTATTCTAAACATAAAAGGGGGTGCCTTGACGCCATATGTATATATATATACAATTAAATAAAGACACAAGTAGAAAGTGATCTACGGGATCACTATAACCTTCGGGTCATAAACAATATAAAGGTCTACGGGACCAAAATGACCCTCGGGTCACAAATACGAAGAAACAAACTATAGGGTCCCACCTTAAAAAGGTGAAGATCTAATAAAATAGCCTACGAGGCAAAGTGAAGGAATCTACGGGTCATTTGGGGTTAAGCATGGGGACTGGTTACGATTCCCCGTGTAATATAATAACGGAAAAGAATGAATTCTTGTCGTCAATTCCTGGATATGAGTAATCGACATAAGTAAAATAGATAGACGTTAAACTAAAATTCAGTTTTAGTTAGAAGTGGCGTTTAACAAATATGAATGTTATAGAGAAATTAGAAAATAGCTAATATTAATGAATATAGGTCTCAACACCGATAGGTGTGAGACACTATGTTCGAAAGAAGATTCATGATAATGAAGAGCTAATGAAAACTTAAACATGATGTGATGCGATGCGATCATAGTCACAAAAGTGACATAGAAATAAAGAATATAATCATGTAGTAACGCGAGTTACGGGATAGGAAATCATAAACTCATGTAAGACCGAATATGACAATATGGAAGACCCGAATTACGGGGCATAAAATGACGGTGATTAATCAATCTAGCCGACAAGACCATCCAGAGTCAAAAATAGTGACGTGATTTATACAAAACACTTGTCAATATAAGATTAGTATGGGGCGAACATGTTGATGAACTCATACTATTGAGTGGTAAATTGACAATTAGGTCAAATAGGTGACAAAATAAGAAATACAAGATAAAAGTTACAGTCCATGAGGACTTACTCGTGAAAGACACATGCGTATAATAACTTTTGACTAGAAGAAACAATGACTTAAAAATGAAACTAAGCTAGTTGGGTCCAAAGCAAAGGACTACTTAAGGAAGGTTGTCAGAAGTATATACTCATGAAATAGTGGCGCGTCACGGAGTACCGGTATCCATTGTGTCCGACAGAGATACTCGGTTTACTTCAAACTTTTGGCGCGAATTCTAAGAACAAATGGGAACTAAGTTGTTCATCAGCACCGCGTATCATCCACAAACGGATGGACAAAGCGAAAGAACGATACAGACGTTAGAAGATATGTTACGGGCGTGCATTATCGATTTCGGGGGTAGTTGGGATGTCTATCTACCATTGGTCGAATTTTCATATAATAACAGTTACCACGCAAGCATCGGTATGGCTCCGTACGAGATGCTTTACGGTAGAAAGTGCCGAACCCCGGTGTGTTGGGGAGAAGTGGGTCCACGTCAACTAGTTCATACTGATATAATCCGAATTACGAATGAGAAAATCGACTTGGTCCGAACTCACTTAAAAGCAGCTCAGGATCGACAAAAGTCGTATGCGGATAAACAAAGGAGGCCAATTGAATTTCAAGTGGGCGATAGGGTGATGTTGAAAGTATCGCCGTGGAAGGGTATAATTCAGTTTAGAAAAAGAGGAAAATTGATCCCAAGATTTATCGGGCCATTTAAAATCACCGAACGGGTTGGTAAGGTAGCCTATCGCCTCGAGCTACCGGAAGAGTTGAGTGGAATACATGGCACGTTTCATGTATCACAGCTATGAAAATGTCTAGCAGAGGAAACAGCTTATATCCATTGCGATGATATCGAGGTGGACGATCGCCTAAATCATACGGTAAGGCCAATAGAGATTTTAGATCGAAAGGTTAAGCACTTGCGAAATAAACGAATCGATCAAGTCAAGATCAAGTGGGAGCATAGGAAAGGTTCGGACACTACGTGGGAGTTCGAAGAGGAGATGCGACGTCTCTACCCTACATTATTTGGTACGTACTTTGGTTTCGTGGACGAAAACCTTTTTAAGGGGGGTGGACTTGTAACATCCCGAAAACATAAATTCTTAAAGTTGCAATTAGATTGCAAATAAATTAGTAAAATAAACTAACTAGGAATGACACTAACCTAGTTAGATGATGACTTATGTGTAGTTAAAGACATAAAAATAAACTAAAAGGAATGTAGAGGGGCCAAACTTGTTAAAACTGAAATTGGATTTAATTAAAACAAATAAATAAACACCAAACACACAAAAAAAAATGTGTGTGTTCGGTCGACACAAGCAGGGGGCGACCAGGAGAAGAACTCCAACCCTAGTTCTTGTCTAAATTCACAAATTAAAGGTCAAGATCAGCCCCAAAACGAAAATCGAGCATAGATTAGTGATCCCCATTGCAAGGAGATCATAAGGTATGTAAAATTTGATGAGAATTCTCTACATGAAATTCTCATGAATTTGGGAAATCTGAAATTTGATGATGCATGTTTGTTATTTGGGTAGAATAGGAATGATATAGTGTCTATGAGAAAAACCTAGACAACAATATATGAAATCATGCCTAAATTCTAAAATTTTCATGAACACATTGAAGGTGATTCATGGGTTTTGTGAGAAAATGATGAACACTAGGGTTTCGAAGATTTTTCTAGTGTAAATTGATAAATGTGAAGTTATTTCAGAATTATAGAGGCTAATATTTATGCTAGGTAGTTTGATTGATGAAAAAGTTGGGCTATACGACAAGTTATGAACTTGTTAAAAGATCATGCAAAAGTCTGCCCATAAAGTGTTTGTATAAATGCCTCAAAGAAGGCTTAAAACTGAAATTTAAAGTTAAGATGCATAATTATGATATTTCAGCGAATTGTGCGATATATGATTTAAAAAGAGTTCTGAACATGTATGATTGAACTCTATAGGAAAGGACGCCGGAGCGTCAAGTGGACAAGCCGGTGGCGACTTGCGTTTGAAGGGCGTACTTTGAAGGTATGTAACTTGACCCGTTACATTAAATGAATTGTTGTTAAACTATGCATAGTCGCATTGTAGAATATAAGTTGTGTTGATTGTTACTTGAATTAATAAGGTTAGAATTGATTAGGAACCGTTTGGTGGTCATCATATTGGAGGATTTCCACAAGATAAGCCAACGGGTTGAATAATAGAGTAAATTGTAGTATTGGTGTTTTAATTAGTTAGCAATGGCAATAACAATCACAAGAGCATTAAACCATGGGATTGGTAAGGAAATGCAGGTAATGCTAAGCCCTGGAAGATGGGCATAAAGCGCCATAGGCTTACTAGTGAGAAGGTAGTAAAATGGGTAGAGTTAGAGTGGGTCGAATAAATGCATAGTGACATTTAGTCGTTCGGTCCGTAAGTTAAATTTTTGGTATGATAGTTGTAATGAGTATGTCCGTAATGAATTTACAGACATATAGGAAAAGAATAATCTAAAACGACATGTGGATTCGGGTGAAATCAACAAAATGGTCAAAAATAGCAAAGTTACAGGAGCTACCGTAAGTTACGGTACGGTATCTACCGTAACTTACGGTAGAGATCAAAACGTTACGGCAGATCTCTACTGCCTTACGGCGGACCAAAGTTTTTCAGCGTCTACCGTAACTTACGGTAGCTACCGTAAGTTACGGTAGAGCCCTGTCATGAAAGTTAAATTTTGCATATTCTTGTTAATCGAATCCGTTTTTTAGCGTAGTTTCGATCATATAATATTTCTAAGAACTCTAATACTAATTTTTGTTAAAAAATCTCCAGCTTTTAGGTATTGCCAGTATGCGGATTGACGATCATGTTGCTGCTTCAAGAACCGAACACAAAATTTTGGATGCTTCCGCACTAATCTGATCTAGTTAAATTATGTAATTTTGTAATCACTACTGAATAACTTATGTTTGAAACCAGTTATCTGACTATGTTAAGAACTATGAAGTATGACTTAGTTTACCAGCTAAACTTTTGTTAACTATTAAATTTACTTTTACAAATATCGCATTTCTTATGATTAAATAAATGAAACTTTTTAAGACGGGTGTTACACAGCAACTTTCATTACTGAAATGAACTTCATTGGTTTACGCGGCTTATCCCCTGTAATCATAATTACTTCCCCTGGGGGTGTATGGAGTTCTTGTCACAGAGGATTCGCTCATGGTTGGCTACTAACCAATCCATTCCTAGCATGACATCGAATCCAGCTAAATTCATAGGTAGCAGTGTTGCAGAAAATTTGTGGCCTGAAAGTTCTGTCTGTCCTTCTTGAAAAACCTTATCTATGTTAACAGAATTACCATCTGCTACTTCTACTATATAAATCTGCCTAAGTTTGGTTAAGGGTAGCTTAAGAGCTTGGCAGAATGAAGTATTTATAAAACTTTGGTTTGCACCAGAGTCAAATAATACTTTCGCATAAACGTCGTGTACCAGAAACGTACCAGCTATTACATCCGGAATCAGATCGGCTTCCTGCATGGTCAGCTGGAAGGCTCTTGCGTTCTTCTTATTAGTTCCTTCAGCAAGTTTGGCCTTGTTGTCGGCTGGCTTGACAATTTTCGGGCAGTCTGGCCTGAAGTGCCCTGCTTCGCCGCAGTTGTAGCAAATCGTTGATTTCTTCCTCCTGCATTCTTCTGGGTGCCCCGGTCTACTGCAGAAATTGCAATACCCTCTGCATTTCCCAAAATGCTTTCTTTTACAGGTACTGCAAAATGGTGGGGCGGAGGACTGCCCAGTTCCCTTTTTCTTGAAATTGCTGCTAATATTACCCCCACGGAATCCTTGGGTAATTTTCTGAGCCAATTCCTTTTTCCTGTTTTCTTCTCGCGTACGTACCAGCCCGTCGGTCAAGGTGTTGGCTAATTCCACCGCATCGTCAATTGTGTGGGGTCTCGCAACTTTGACGATATCCTGAATCTCGCTAATTAAACCCCAAATATAGCGAGAAATAAGTATTGGTTCCGGCGAAGCCAGAGTTGGTACAATTCTGGCATATTCGAAGAATTTTGAAGTATACCCTCGATAGTCAACATCCACCATTCGGTGGCTCAAGAACTTATTCGCCATTTGTTCCTTTTCATATTCGGGGCAGAATTTCCTTTCCACCAATTGCTTAAATTCTTCCCAATTCATGGCATAAGCCAGGTCACTTCCCTTGGCTTGCAACACCGTATTCCACCATTCTAATGCCTCTTCCTTAAAGAGGTGAGGAGCATACATAACTTTATCTTCCTCGGCGCATTTACTTATTTTAATTACTGCTTCAGTTTTTTCTAACCAACGCAGTGCAGCAGTCGCCCCTTCATTGCCTGCAAATTCAACCAGGTGTTGCAACTTTCATTTTCTTAAGTATTGGGGCGTGAATCACGTTGTTGTTATTGTTTCCACCTCTGTCAACACTGTTACTGAAATTATCGTCGCGCGTGCGTTTACTAGGGTTGGCTTGCGAAGGCTCAACAGGGCTTTTGACAGCAGCGACGATTGCCGGGATAGCATTGGCTATTCCCTGGGCTACGATATTTTCTATGTCTTGCCAATTAAGAAAATGATCCTCATTGTTTTGTTCAGATTGATTAACTTCATTGACTGGTTGGTTTTCCGCGGTTTCCATCTGAATAATTAACAATATAAATTATTGTCACAAAGTAGATAATAACCAAACACAAATAGACAATCACAAAAATCATGCCAACACGTATAGCCAAAATTGTCGACTTTGCGACTTTCATATTTTTATATATATATTAGTATGCATCGATACACACCAGTTATATTACAAAAGTTTTATTTTTTAGTTATTTTACATTATTATATTTTTATTATTTATTATTATTATTATTATTATTATTATTATTATTATTATTATTATACAACCACACCACCACATTCAGCTGGCCCTTCAGAAACGACGCTCCCGCTCGTCGTATTTCCATGAGATCTTTTCTCCCACATCCCGAATTCTATTTCCTGCATCCAACAGTTCCTCGCCATAGTGGCAGAGTTCAGCTAAGTTTTCTGTGCTCATAGGTGGGTTTGGTGCAGGCTCAGGATAAAACTGGGGAAAATAGACGTTGGGGTTATTCATGAAATTCTGAAACTGCCAGTCATTCGTCCACCATTCCTCCAATTCTCCGGGTAGAAGTCGGTGGTTGACAATAGGATCTGGGACAGCATGTTCAAAATTTATTGGAAGTTCAGATTGGGCAGGGAAATTGAAGAGGTTTTCATCGGCAGGTCTAATGAGGTCACAATTTGCAAGTTTGCGGTCAAGCTCCTCCCATGGTGGCATTTCTTGGGATTGCCCGGAACTTTCCCCGATCTCCTTTCCTTTCCCTTTGTCTTTCGGATCCTCAGTCGTTTTAACCTTCTGGGCAGCTGGCTTCTTCCTACGTCCGTGTTTCCAGTCCAAGATTCTCCTCATCTTTTTCGGCTTTGGTTTCTCCTAGGCCTGGGCTTGGAATGTTAGTGGTTCCTCAGTATCTGCCTGGTAGCCAGATGGGTTTCCTGTGGTATCCATATCGGTGGTATGGATAGTAAAGTTTCGGAGTGCCTCCGACAGTTCATTCATGTTGTTAGCACACATGAAGAAACACACACAAATTTAAGTTAAAATTTTATTTATTAAATTAAATTTTCACAGAACCACAGAATGGCAATCTGAAAAATTAAGTATTTCTAAATACTTAATTAGCTTAAATCAGTGGCTCTAATACCACCTTTTTCTATCACGGCCCCCAACCCGGTTTTACCTATTTCAGGAGTCGCGGGACAGAAAACCCGTGGTATTGTTTATTTTGGCAGCGGAAATTTTAACAGGATCTTTTAAACTGAAAATGCCCAATTATTTTATTTCACATTTTGGGACAAACCCCATAATTTACAATAAAGGAATTTCACGGGGAAATTCTCTGTTTACAAAAACATGTTTATTTATTGTATTTACTGAGCCACATTCTTCAAGCTGTAGTGCTACGCGACACTTTTTCCTTGATTCACAGTAAGTCACCTGAAACATGTTTAAAAAGATTTTATCAGCGGGGAAATACTGGCGAGTCATTCATTTTACACAAAACGACACATTGCTATAAATTACAGGACTAAGAGCGATTACAATTGCCACTATCTTATAATTAACTGGTCCAGTGACACCCCCTGGTGACGATGTCATACCACTATTGGGTCCTTTCACCCAATAATGATGATTATCTCTGTTTAGGTTCGTCCACCTAAACGAGAGAGAACAATATTAATGTGCACAATACCCCACTTACTGCCAGTAATTTAAGATAACAAAGACTTACCCCCTGTAAAATATAACTGGAAAATAATTTGAGGTATGGTAAATAGTTTTGATAAAAAGAGAATGACTCACATTGCAAGTGTAGTTGGACAAAACCTTGCCTACTGATTTAGCCTCGTAACCTAGTTAAATAACAATGCACACGAAACTAGGTTAGCAACTTAATACAACTTTTACGATAAACTCACGAAATCAAAACCCTCACGACGAATGACAAAGTATAGCCCAGATTCGGGCAACACTTAAACATCCATCGGATCGGTTTCAATCGATCGGACATTGTATCGTAGCAGTGATCGAGTTATTACCCTGTTGTCGCAGCAGAGATTCATGATTGTGTGTGTTTTTGAACGAAACAGTGTATAACTTCTCGTACATAACAAATTTTTCTGTCGTAACAACTCTCCCATGCAAGTGCCAACCCCGACTATATATACTGGAAATTGGCCTCCCCCGCGTGTCGCGCCAGGATCCCTAGCCCCTGGCGCGTGTCGCGACAGCGACCAGTTTAGGCTAGGGTAGCCTGGTGTCCTGCTTAGCCTTGCTGAGTCAATTTGAACGAATTTTGAGAGTTATCTTCATTTTTAGATGATAATTATCAATTAGGGGTTACCTCCCTCGAGTTTTAGGGGGTCTGATCCTAGCTTTCATCGTTTTAAAAATTATAGGCCATGTCATATCACTTGGGGGTCTCAATTAGGGTTTCCTAATGGACATAATAAAAATAAGAATTAATGATTTTGACGAGAGTTGTTACATTGTCCAACATGTATGAAAAACCATCCGCTTCAAACAAAGTATTCCTCATCCGACAATTGGTTAACACCAAGATGAAGGAAGGCATGTCGGTTACCGCTCACATAAGTGAACCTTGTGTTCTTGGAAAACAAAAGAGGATTACTTTCGTGAAGACAGGGAGGACACCAAAAGCTCAGAAGTTAGAGCTTGTTCACTAAGATGTATATGGACCAACCTCAGTTTTATCTCTAGGAGGCTCGAGATATTATGTTACTTTCATCGATGATTCAACACGCAAGGTATGGGTATATTTTCTTAAGCATAAATCTGCCGTATTTGATGCTTTTAAGATATAGAAATCTGCTGTTGAAAATGAAACTAACTTGAAGGTAAAGTGCTTAAAGTCTGATAATGGTGGTGAATACATAAGCAAGCAGTTCACTGACTATTGCGCCAGGGAAAGGATAAAGATGATTAGGACAGTTCCCGGAACTCCTCAGCAGAATGGTGTAGCTAAGAGAATGAATAGAACTCTAAATGAGAGGGCTAGAAGCATGAGGCTAAATGTCGGGATGCCCAAGACATTCTGGGCCGATGCAGTTAGCACTGCAGCCTACTTGATCAACCGTTCACCAACCGGTCCCTTAGATTTCAAGTTGCCTGAAGAAATGTGGCAAGGAAAGGAGGTAAGTCTCGAACACTTACGAGTCTTTGGTTGTAGTGCTTACGATTTGTTAGAAGCTGGTGACAGGGATAAGTTAGACTCAAAATCCAAGAAGTGCACATTCATTGGTTATGGGTCAGAACTAATGGGTTACAGGCTTTGGGATAATGAAGGCAAAAAAGTAATCAGAAGCAAGAATGTCGTCTTCAATGAAAACGAATTGTACAAAGACAGAAACACCAAAGGACCAGAAGTTCAGAAAAACTATGTTGAATTTGAAAGTGGTGAAACAAGAAAGGAAGCTTCAGTCGACGTTCCAGAAAATGGGAATGAGTCAATCGACAGTGGGAGCTCAGGGGATGATTCTAGTAATGATTCTGCAGAAGAAGAAGAAGAAGAAGAAGAAGAGGTCGCTCCTCAAATTCCAGAATCCCCAGAAACTCCTCAGTTTCAACCAAGAAGATCCTCCAGAGTCGTTAGACCACCAGACAGATATTCACCATCCGTCAATTACATACTTTTGACAGAAAATGGTGAACCCCAGTGTTACTCAGAAGCCATGGGGTTGAAAGATTCATTGCAGTGGGAGTTAGCAATGAAAAATGAGATGAAGTAGCTTGAGAAGAACAAGACCTGGCACTTAACAAAGCTTCCAGCTGGGAAGAAGGCTCTTCAGAACAAGTGGGTTTTCAGGGTCAAAGATGAACATGATGGTACCAAACGGTACAAAGCAAGATTAGTGGTCAAGGGATTTCAGCAGAAAGAGGGAATTGATTTCAATGAAATATTTTCTCCAGTGGTGAAAATGAGTACCATCAGACTTGTTCTCAGTATTGTAGCAGCAGAAGGTTTACATCTAGAGCAGCTAGATGTCAAGACAGCTTTTCTACATGGTGACCTAGAAGAAGATATCTACATGACACAACAAGAAGGTTTTCAGGTTAAAGGCAAAGAAAACTTGGTGTGTAAGTTGAAGAAGAGTTTGTATGGTCTGAAACAAGCGCCCAGACAATGGTATTTGAAGTTTGATAACTTCATGGGAAGAGTCGGATACAAGAGATGTGACAATGACCATTGTTGTTACATCAAGAGGTTTAAGGGTTCTTATATCATTCTATTACTATATGTGGATGATATGTTGATTGTAGGTTCAGACATGACAGAGATCAAGAAGCTGAAGAAGCAGATGTCTGAAGAGTTTGAGATGAAAGACTTGGGAGCTGCAAACCAAATACTCGGGATGAGTATTTTCAGAAACAAAGATGGTTCTTTGACACTCTCTCAAGAGAAGTACATTGAGAAAGTGTTAGAAAGATTCAGCCTTAAAGACGCCAAGATTCAAAGCACATCTTTGGGAAGTCACTTTAAGCTTTCTAAAGTTCAGTCACCCAGATCAGATGAAGACAAAGCAGAAATGGCTAAAGTTCCGTATGCATCGGCAGTTGGTAGCCTCATGTATGCAATGGTATGCACGAGACTAGATATAGCTTATGCAGTGGGAGTTGTTAGTCAGTTTATGTCCAATCCAGGGAGAGAACATTGGGAAGCAGTTAAATGGCTGCTAAGATATTTAAAGGGGACTTCAAAAGTGGCATTACAGTTTAAGGGGAAAGAGGTTATTCTGAAGGGTTTTGCAGATGCTGACCTTGGTGGTTGTAAAGAATCTTACAAAAGCACCACCGGATATGTCTTTACAGTGGGAGGCACTGCAGTAAGCTGGATGTCTAGACTGCAGAAAAATGTTGCCCTTTCAACCACAGAAGCAGAGTATATGGCAGTTGCTGAAGCAAGCAAAGAGCTTATATGGTTGAAGAATTTTCTCAAAGAGCTCGGCAAGGAACAAGTTGATTGTGCACTATTCTGTGACAATCAAAGTGCAATTCATCTTGCAAAGAATCTTGTCTTCCATTCAAAGACAAAGCACATACAGCGGATATATCACTTCATCAGAGAGCAAGTTAGTGAAGGCACTCTGAAGTTGAAGAAGATCAAAGGAAGTGAAAATCCATCTGATATGTTGACTAAGGTTGTCACCTTAGAGAAGATGAAGCTTTGCATAGCTTCAACTGGCCTTCAGGATAATTGAAGAGGAGGCCGGGTAACTAGGAATGTATGAAGATCAAAGTTTTTTTTACAGAGATACTGATGCACAGTTGAAGCACAGGTGAAGATTATTTCGTGGCTTTAAGTGGGAGATTGTTGAGTGTGAATCCACTAGAGCAAGTGGACATCAGAAATCCTTCTGATCAAAACAAGATAAGAAGATAAAGGGCTGAGATGATCCAATCTTCTCTGAAACCCATTATTCACGGATCATGTTTTAGGACTTTCTTCTCTTTCCTCAATCTTATATATATGAGATTGTTATGTATCTGTAAAATTGTACCAAGCTTAACTAATACAAATCCTCCTAGTTACCGAGAGTGGACGTAGGTCAGAATCAGACCGAACCACTATAAATCTTTGTGTTCTTCAACAGAAAAGTGTGTGTGTGTGAGTTCTGTGTTCGTGAGTGTATCCTGAACCTAACAGGAGGCTTGTTTGCCGACCCGGTATTTTGAGGACCGTGAGTGATTGACATCTTTCTGAATTCTGTTACATAGAAAATGGAGTATCAAAACAATTTAATGTCCCGATTGGTCTAAATTTTTCAAGTCTTGTTAATCACTCAATCAGTTATCAATATGAGCTGGTTTGTCTTATGAATCAACGATTAAGTCAATTAGTGTAACCTTGCTCTGATACCAATTGTTGGATTTGAGAGTTAGTGAATTGTGTGTGTTTTTTGATAAATCAATTTGTAATTAACAAGTAATCAAACAAACAAATATAATAAACACATCGTCATAGACACTGCTAGATTTAGGAATGATTTTCACTGATTCATATATTATTCATATGTCAAATTACAATCAATGGTATAGTAGTACTCCTCCTTTTCAGCTCTTAGAATTACATTTTCAGTACACAGACTGAACTATTTATAGAGGAGAGAATTGTTGGTGACATCGCCATGAAAGCGAACCAAAACAATCCATTAAATGTGTAACTGCTAGCAGTTGTGCAAAACTGTTGCACGGTTAAGAAATAAACAACTAAAATATAAATTGTTGTAAAATATAAGTAAACAACTAGCATTCCAAAATTGTTGGTGAAGACTTTTGGAATCTAGTACTTCTAGTATTTCTTTGACTTGTGGACTTGGTCTTCTGGTCTTTAGTCTTCACTTTGTTGTCTTTGACTATTGATTAGTTGATCAACACTTTTCATTCCAGTACTTGTACTTGTTATCTTGTATCTTCAGGGCAACAGTTCTTTGTTCCAGTAGCTTAGATGGTTGTTTAGATAACTTACAAGGGAGGAAACTTCTAGACATTGATTTGCAGTTTTACTTATTCCATCAGGCAGGGAGATTGTTTCCCCTGGGTTTTGGCTTTCATCATCAGCAGATCCTACGTAACCCAACATCGTCTTCTTCTTCCACGACCGTGCCTAAGTAGGCACAGGTAGGCACGGGCTTGCCTTCGCAATTTGTTTTACTTTTTATTAACCAAATGGGTTAACTTGTTGACCTCTGTTGTTGGGTTGGTGTGCACGACTGTGGTTGTGCCCATAGGTTGGAACAGTCGTGCTTATCTGTTTCTTTTTCCGATTTCTTTAGAATTCTGGTTTTTTGCCTCGTTTTCGATCGTTTTTCACTTTTTTTTTCTAGAGCCCTTGGAAACTTGCAACTATCATATAGTGTTTTGAATTATAAAGTTTCAAAAGTATCATAAAATGGGAGTAAATATGCATTTAAAATATGTATATTTGTTGGATCTGAGTTTGGTTTTGATTGTATTTTACGTTTGAGTTAGAATGACGATGGATGAGTTGTGCAGCGGAATTAAGATGGAAACAAACTTTGCATACAATCAAACGAGAGTATTGCTTTGATCAAACACTTTTCACAAAGAATCGAAAGATTGAATTTATTTCAATTACGATTACAATGCAATGTTGAATACAAACTCCCCCTCAGCCAGAGCTTAGTGTTTGTTCGTGCAGAGAAGACGATTTTGCAAAGAGCTAATAGAACAGTACAGAGCACTGTTCTATTTATAGGCACTAGCAAACCACTGATCATCTAAGCTGACGTCACCATGAAAGTGACATCTAACCTCCTAACAAACTCTAACCTCTGATCAATACAAACACTGCTATGCTAACTACTGCTATTACATTTCATTACATAAAAGACATCTAATAACTGCTGCATCCTTCCACTGCTGTGAATCCAGCAGTACTTGTCCGGATCAGCAGTGCTTGACTCAAGGCAGTAGATTGAACAGCAGAGCTTTAGTCTTCATCAGGCTTTTACTTGATCAGCAGTTTGTAGGTCAGTAGTTTGCACGATCAGTAGATAGGAGGTCAGCAGATGTTGAAACCACTTTCAAGGGGAGAGACTTGTATGTAACATCTGCTTATTCTGGATCCACTGCTCTGATCCAGTTTTGGCTTTAATTATCTGTTCCTCTGGTAGGGTTCAATCCCAACAATCTCCCCCTGGAACAGATAATGCCAAAACTCTTCATTATTGTGGAACTTTATTGCCTCATCAACAGTTCCCTTATTTGACCTTTAAGTTGTAGCTCAAAGTCTAGGGCATCTGTGTCATCTTCATCCCTACCAAGTGGAAGATCAAGGAGATCCTGCATATCTTCAAGACTCAGGCCAAGAGCTTGTTCCCTTGTTATTTTCTTCACTTCTCCACCAGACCTGAACATAGTCAATACATGGGTCTGTTTGTCAGTTTCCCACTTTAGTACTTTTGAGCCTGGTGGGTTTCTTAGGAGATTTTTATTTGATGAGGTATTTGGTGATGCTGGCCTATTTAGAACTGTCTGAGCAATACTTGCAGGTTGTTCTAATTTGGGATCTTCTTTCATCATTAATCTAATGCCCTCTTTTACAATGACATTTCCAGCATTTAGATCTTGAACTGTTTCAGCTCCTAATTGGTTTTGACTCCTTCTTTTGTAGATGGCAGCACCAGCTGGAGCAGTGGTTCTTTTGACTTGCAGCTTTGGTGGTCTTTTTGAGACCTCTGCTTTGGAGTAGTCAGGCTTTTGTGGAACTGATGGATCTTTCTTTCTTAGCTCTTCCAACCATTTGTAGGTGGCCCTGACTGTATCTTCTTTCCATCTTGCCACTTGATGTTAGACCCATAATCAGCAGCAATTAGTTCCTCTTTCATTCTCTTTAGCTCAAGTGATTTTTCAGGCACATTCTTCTTGTACTTTGACCAATTAGGAGGAGTGTGTTTGACCTTTTTGTTTATCATCTCTTGAATCTTGGCTGCTTCTTGTTCAAGCTCAGGAATGGTCCACTCCTTGTACATGTGCTTCTCCCCCTTGTATTTCTTTGTTGACATAATGCTTTCAATGTAGTCTTTTCTTAGAGTTTCATCTGCTCTTTCTGAAATTTGTTGACATACATTTTTTTGCAAACTGTTCTAGGGATCTGACTTGTGTGAGCAAGTATTGATAATTCTGCTGTATTTCTCTATCAGATTTCCCTTATGTATTTCTTTTTGAGATATCCTCTGCTTGCTTAGCCTTAATTTTCAAGTATTCTTCAATATTGTTAGGCCTGGGATATCCTTTAACTGATGGCAATCTCCTTTTAGCAGGGTCATCCTCATAATAAAAGGACTTGATTTCTTCTCTGACTGCTATGAGCTCAAGAGGAAATTGAACACCTGCAGGAGCTAAGGGCTGTTGAACTTGTGCTGATGAGAGAGGAACAGGCTTGGGTATTGTAACAAGTGACAAAGACTTTGAAGATGTTGGTGGTGGTGAAGTGTCATCATCTTTCAGGATTAGCCTTCTCCTTTTTGTTTGAGGAGGGACTGATGATGCTTTGGGTGGAACAGTGGTGGTAGTTTGAGTGGCAGTGGTTTGTGATTGACTAACAGCTGTTGAAACAACTGGTGCTTCAACCACTGTTGTTATTACAGCAGATGTTGTAACATCTGTTGTCTTCTGCTTTTTGGCAGGAGGCGATGGTGGTGAGGTTGTTTTGGTGGTGTTGGTGGTGGTGGTAAGGCAGTATTTGTGGTGTGTGTTGAAGTGGTGTGTGTTGCAGTGATAACAGATGTTGAAACTTCTGAAGTAACAGCAGTAGTTAATACAGCAGGAGTTACAACAGCTGTTTGGATGGAGGTTTGATGTTGGTGGCTTTTGGATGGTGGCTTTGGAGTATGCTTTGGAATTCTGGATGGTGTGGACTTGGGTTTCTTCACTTTTCTAGTGAGATTTCTTTTTAGCTCAGGATTTTGAACATCCTTTAGCCCAGAACAACCCTGCGCATTCAGCTCCATGTAAGCTCTTTTCTCCTCATTCCATCTTGAAATATCCTTTGCCGCTCTATCCCTTTTTACACTTGCTACTCCTTCATCAAGTGCTTCTTGGGTAACATCAACCTTTTTGCTACCATCTGCAAAGGAATTTTTCTGGTCATAGCACCTTTTTCTGGTTCGATGTAAAGACCATCATCTATTCCCTTCTTCTTCCACTCCTGAATTTTCTCCCCCTTTTTGACATTATCTGGGGGAAATTGATCAATAAAAAGAATTGTTGGAGGAGCAGTGCCAGTGGTTTTCAATAAATGGGCCTTGAGAGCCTTGATGTCTGCTTGTGTGTTCTTGAACCTAGACTCCAGGATGTTTCTCAGCTTTTGTACATGAATTTCATGTTGCTGATCAGCCATTTTCTTTTGTTGTTGGAGAAAAGGTTGAAATAGATTCCAGAGCTCATTTGTAGCAGGTGCTTGTGGTGGAGCAGATGCTTGAGGTGGAACAGCAATGGATTGCATCTTTTGTACTGTCAACAACTGTTGTAGCATGTCTTTGATATCTGCAACATCTGTATCCAGTTTATCAACACGTTCTGTCAAATCCAGATATTTTAAACCATCACCCAATTTAATGGGATCATCTGATTTCCCACTAACAGTGGTTTTATCAGTGGTTGAGGTAGGGAGTGTACTCCAAACATTAACCAATGATGCCCCTTTTTCTTGGTACTGGGGTCTTCTTCCTTCAACACTTGACAACCTTTTGATGTTGCCAGTGGTTAAAACAAATCCACTGGTGGTTAGCAGAGGTGCTATGGAAGGAATTGCCTCCAAGGAAGTCTTATTGATGTAACCACTGTCCAAATGTAAACCAATGGGTTCAACAGTTGTAGTGGCTGCTTCACTTGGATTACCACCAAGAGTTACTTGTAACTCAAGGGGTGTAACCTCCTCAGGTTGTGTTGGTGGGTTAGCAAAGATTGATACATCAGACCCAGTCATTTGTTGAGGCATATTCTCATTGATAGGTGATTGAGAAGGACTGGTTAGTGCCTGGTTCAAATCAATTGCATCCAACAGAAGTTTAGTTGGTGGGGGAATTGTGGATGTGATGTTTAGTGTAGAAAGAGAATTTGCCCAAGGCATTGGGCTGTGGATGATGGAAGCGAGTGATTCCAGAGCATCATAGTGTGGAGTCCCTATGTGTACAACATGTTCTTTTTTAGAAGAAGCAGGAGGAGTTTCGGTTACGGGTTGAGATATTTGTACCAACTACTGTGAGGAAGAAGCAGCAGTGGTTTCTTGTGACATTTGTTTTGTCACAGGCAGTTGCTCTGGTATCTCATCCTCCAGAGTTGCCTTTTTGATAGGTTTTGGGGGTTTTTGAGTGTTCTTTTTCTATGGCTTTTTGGTGATTTTATAGGTGTGGGTTTCAAAGCAGTTGTTTTGCTACTTTGATCACCTTGAGCAGTGGGCTCAGCAGCAGATACCTGAGGAGCAGTGGTAGCTGCTAAATTCTGCTCAGGCACCTCTGCTTGTGTTTTGCAAGGTGTTGACATTCTTGTAAAAGTTTCAGCAGTTAAGCTGTGCATATGTAAAGAGTCACCTTGGTTTATTACAGCAATATCATCCTTACTGAATTTCTTTTCAAAATAACAGCTTAAAAACCTGGGAAACAGTAAGAATGATTTTGTTTCAACATTTTTAACCAAATCATTAAAAATTTCCCGGGAATAATTAAAATTTTCTTCTTGAAGAATAGCATATCCCAGATTTTGAATTTTTAATGGTATTTCATTAAAAGCAGTGGTTTTGTTTGAAACACACATTAGAAGTGTATGAAATAAAAACCTTGTTGCAGAAGGGAAGTAACCTTTTTGTAAGGTGTCCTTTTTCACCTCTGCATTATACCCTCTTTCCAGAAAGTCATTTTTTAACTCGTTTTTGGGAAAAGTGATTTTACCTTCCTGATCGTTGAGTTGAAAGACCTCTGAGATGGATTTTGTTGTAATCTTGACGGCTTTACCCTTTAGAGAAGAGTTGATGGCTATTACTGTGTCTCCTTTTTTTTCAAGGGTTGCATTCTTCCAAAACTCTCTTTGGGTTGTCAAGTAAATTGGTGCATCCGCTGTTAACAAAGTTTTGTACTTTGATACGGAGATGGTATCAATGATGGAGTTGAAGATATTTGTGGTGCTGGGTTTTGTGAGAAGACCCAGAAGATTGTGAGACGGTTTGTGTGGAATTTCGGTGAGTTTGGCCTTTTGAGAGACCTTTTTTGAAGATGATTTGGAAGTGGGTTTTGCAGATGGCTTCGATTTTGTCATTTTGAAGATGATGATCGAAGAAGATTGTGAAGGAATTTGAAGAAAAACTGCTTTGAGAAGAGAATTTTTGAGAATTCAATTCGATAGTAAAACCCTGTTTTTGGTGTGAAGTGGGAGTTTTATGGGGAAAAAATGAATGCTGACGTGGCAGCGGTTACAAAAGGTATGACCACTATGTACTGCCCACATGCCAACCTCTGATGAAATGAAGGACAGTACTTTTATGAAAGTTACTGATGAAGACAGTGGTTACAACGGTAACAAATGGAAACAGTGGATGATTTTCACTATCAGTAGATAGCATATCAGTGGATAAGACACTGCTTTTGATCAACAGAGTTTATCAAGGAAATGAGAGGACAGGGGATGGCTTTCAGCAGTGGACAGACATTTTGAAGTAGAGCAGACTTTTGAACAAGCAGTGGATATGGCAGACTTTTAGGATTTTAATGAAAACTTCATTTTTAACTATTTTTAAGGATGGATTTTTGATTTTTTGAAAACATTTTAATGCCTTTATTCATAGAAAAACAAGATGTTGCTTGTTATTCCATGTTTAGCATGCCAATCCTAGAGACCAAACTTTCAAAGGTGGCAGTATCTAACGCTTTTGTGAGCACATCTGCCAGCTGGTCTTTAGTTGGAACATGATGCAGAGAAATCAAACCTTTTTCATAGCAATCCCTCACAAAGTGATGTCTGATGTCGATGTGTTTGGTGGTTGAATGGGAAACTAGATTTTTGATGATATTTCCTGCTGCCTGGCTATCCAACATGAGTGGTGTCTTTAAGGTAGTGATACCAAAATCCAGCAACTGATTTTGAAGCCACAGGATTTGGGCTGTATAACTTGCAGCAGCAATGTATTCAGCTTCAGCAGTGGATGTTGAAACAGCTGCTTGCTTTTTTCTTTGCCAAGAAACCAAGCAATCGCCTAGAAACTGGCACCCTCCTGAAGTGGACTTCCTTGTGGTGTGACATCCACCAAAGTCACTGTCTGAAAAACCTGAAAGCTTGATATTCCCATTAGCTGGATACCAGATACCAAGTGTGGGAGCACCTTTTATGTATCTGAAGATCCTTTTTACAGCAATGAGATTTGATTTTCTGGGAGCTGATTGACTTCTTGCACAGACACATGTTGCAAACATGATGTCTGGTCTAGATGCAGTTAGGTACAATAAAGACCCAATCATGCTTCTATAAAGTGTTTGGTCAATCAGCTCATCCTTTTCATCAGACATGACAAGCTTATTTGTTGCCATGGGTGTGCTGCATGGTTTACAATCATTCATATCAAATTTGTTTAAAAGTTCTTTAGCATATTTGCTATGATGAATGAAAGTTTGATGTGCGGCTCACAGCCTGTTTTTATGTTCGAAGACTTTGATGTTTTATGAATCGTTTTATTCAAAAGCCATGGTATGTAAAAAGCTTGATGTGAGGTTGTTTATTCAGATGCTTAAAAGTTGGACATGCTTTGGCCAAATAGGTGTCGGTACTCTCATTGGGATTGTCCCCAGGTAGGCAACGTGTCCTTATACTTGGATTTGTACGAATGCCAGCCTAGACAGGAGTTCCTAATTTAACGGTACTTAACCCTTCCAGTTACTACATGTCTGAGCATATGATATTTCTTTTTATTTTCAAAACAAGTTTTAAATGGAATTGCTACTAAACCACACACAATCGGCAAGTGCACCGGTCGCGGTGTAGTGTAGATGGCAAGACCGGATATCAATCTGTGGACACTATGGGCATATTTTAGATACTGAACCTCTATCGACTATAAAGTTAAATTTGGAAGTTTGATTTAAATTGATTTTTGATTTTTAAATAATAATTTAATTAATTACGGAAAAGAAGACAGGAAACGAAAAGTAAAACAAATAAACAAACACAGTGAAACAAATAAACAAATAAAGTATAACAATCACAGAAAATTTTTTTTACAAATATATAATGATAAATGGACTACCTGGGTTTTGAATCCCTAGAATCATGCAATGTTAATTTGACAATAATAACAGTTAAGTATCTTTTTCCTTTGGTTAACCCCCCGTTAGAGATGCCATTTAAACAAAAGATAAAGACGAGATGTGAAGTGCTAGAACGAACCGGCTCGAGCTATCGATACCAAATCCTACGTGAATCCAACCGTTGGAACCTCAGAGACTAAGTTGTGAGACGATCTTTTAAACCCGCAAAGCGAACAAATCTTTGAAAATTAAAATCCTAAGAAACCTTAATCACGATGTAATAAAAGAGCTCGAGTTATCGATTACCCAAATTACCCACCAATGATTAGCTAATAACCTAGCTCACCCTAATCTTATTTCTAGTCATAAGGTGAGGATGCACGTTTTATTATTTTGATTTGAATTATTATTAGACTTGGTCAATTTCTCAACACAATATTTAACCTGAAAATCGAAAGATAAACGATTCAAATTAAATTCTAAGTTTAAGGGGAATTTATTCATGTTTAAACTTGTTGAATTTATCGACAAATAACTAAATCAAAATTATAACAACATGCAATATCAAGATTAACTTCAAAGATACTATTCTGTAAATCACATGAAATAACTAAAATTACGTCAAATATGCATTACAATCATCAATTCATCATAACCCAGGTAGTTTATAAGTTTAGCTACACATATTACACAATAACACAATTAAACAAAGCTTAAAAACTACTGAAAACATAATACAAGCGAATAGAAACTTGAAAAACGAATATTTACCGACCTCAGAAGCTTACAACTCGAGTCGGAAGCTTCCTCGACTCTCATATGGCTCCAAGGTACTTCTACCTCACTTCCAGCTGCCTAATGTTGCCTGATAGCAGGCTTTCACGTGTGTTTTCGAGCTGTGAAGGGTATCATTTCCGAGTAGAAGTGAAGGCCTTTTATAGTTGAAATTTTGAGCTTCTGCGCACCGCTTGCGCACCGTAACACTATGGTCGTTGCGGTGCGCAAGCACTTTTGACCTAACTTTCTTCAACTGCTCTATTCGCGACCAGAAAGTCTCTGCCGACAGGTCCTTGCGCACCGTAAGGGTTTAGCCTTACGGTCCGTAAGTCATCTTCAAAAACAAACTTCATTTTTGGATTCCTCTCGTCGAGCTACCCCAAAAGCATATATTATGGCTCCCGTAACTCATTTCCTTGCTCCGGATATGTCCAGATGAAGTTCTGACTGTTTCTGGCGCGTATTTATGTTCTTTTCTTCATTTCTTCTTCATCCGGACTCCGTTTTATTCGCCGTTTTTTTCTCCCTTTATCGATCTTGTACCGTTTTCTCGTATAATCCACATATATTTCACAATTTCCTGTAAATATAACATATAATCAAATAAGTACCATTATCGCGAGAAAATCATATTCAAACAGATTAAAATGTAAGGAATTTGATGTATAAAATGTGTACGATTTAAGACACATCAAATATCCCCACACTTAACCTTTTGCTTGTGCCTAAGCAAAACTTCAAACAACTGTACATACTGAAATTTAAAATGATTATTTTACAATGAAAAATTAAACATACATAAAATTAATGTACATAAATGATTTAAAATTAGCTAATAATGATAGAGATGAGAAAACTAAATGTGATTTTTCAAAAATAGAGTTTTATCTTCAATTACTCACTTACTTACATCTTTTATTTACTTCCCTTGGCTCACTTGTGTAAACTAGTGAATGGTGCACTAGTAATTTTTCTGTGATCACTCAAAAGCCGGGCCATATAGTATCATTGTCATAAGCTTGTAATGAAATCTAATCTCTACCAATTAACATATAAAAATCATATAAATCAAGAGGACTTTTATTGTGGGTTGTAACTTGGCTAGGGTTTAAAGGTAGGAAAATGTGGATATTTACTAGGTGAAGTGTTTCAATCCGGTCTAGCAAATTATCCTAACAAACCTCACACAATAATTTTTTTTTCACACACTCACAAACCAAGTGACTCTTTTAAGGTCAGATCGTCAAGACCGGTTTTATCCTTGATGTAGATTAAATCTTCATGTATCCTGTAGTGAACATTACTTCCAACTCTAATGGATCGTTCAGCATCAAGCCTAATAGCACCCATCCTAATTAGAAGCGTGTATTCATATTGGGATTCAGTTTGACTTTTTCGACATCTTCCTGTGTGAGACCAGTTTCCACATCCAATGTATTTATCATATCGTTTTGCTCTTCTTTTCATAGCACTTTTGGATGTCCCATAAACTTGGTTTCGCGAATTGTAAACAACAAAGTAAATTTAAATCGAACGAATGCATATCCAGTTCTTTTTAGGTCTGCCGGTAAAAGACCAAACTAAATTCCTATGAAAGGAAAATTATACTATACCGGAATCCACACATGGGTTGAAAAGGTAGAACAAAAAGGCTTATATGGTTTAATATGGTGGGTTTATAACAAACGAAAAAGGAAAAAGGCTCAACTTGGTTTTCTATTGGATAATATTTTTGGTTTTTTTTAAGTTTTAACAAATGGGTAAACACATGGGTGTATCCTAATGCCTCTATTATTTTTATACAAATTTATAGTTAAAGATTTCAACAAGTATTTTCAAGACAAGTTCTAAAATGTATACTATTATGTGGCACACTCAATCAAATGAAGTCTTAAGCATATGATGAATGCTTTTAGAAAGGCTCAAAACTCACTGAAATTGGGTGTGTATTTAAGATGCAAATTTATGAATAATTAGAAAAAATTTCTATTTATGAAAATCACATTTTATTTTTCTCATATGTATAATTATTAGATAAAAATAAGTCAAATATGCACAAAAGTAAAACAATAATTATACAAAAAAAAAATTATAAACTTTATGACTTTAACGATAGTTTCCCATCCCCACACTTAAATTCTACATTACCCTCAATGTAGGATGGAAACCGACTCGAAAACACTAAAGATAATTAAGAAATAAAATACTAAAGACAAATTTGGAAAGGACTTAGCTGGTTATGATGATAATCTGTGCCAGCTATGCATGTTCCTAATCCAAACTTGAATATGACCGTATAGCATTTCTTTCGTGGTCGCCTTTTACACCTTGGTTGCTTTTTCACAAGATTGCAGTTCCGAGATTTCCATCCGAATGGAGATTGAGTACGGGCGGATTTAAACAAACCTGCACATGACACAACAAACAAACCTAGGCATAAAACTGACTCAAAGACAAAAACTAACTCAAACCACACAAAAGATAAAGATAAAATAAACACTACGAAAAATCACACCAACTACATAACTATGTGTCATCCCAAAACCTCAATCAGGAGGCTTCTCCTTTATCCAACCCCAGTCTAGCTTATTCAATTTCACCCGCTTCTTGTTATTTGAAATTTTAAATTTGGAAATTTTAAACCTTTTAATATTTTCAAATAGGTCACGCCACCAATACTTAAATTTACCTGGACCAAACCTGATTCGTGTCATATAAAGAGGACGATGGTTGTCTCTGCACTTGAGCTTCTGTTTGCACCATCTTTGCATCCTCAAGACATGTTGATCCAAGTTTCTTCGTGTCTTCTCCCGTGTTTTTAATTGTGGTGGTAATCCAGCTTCTAGCTTTTCCACGGGCCAACTTTCAAACTCCTCAGCCACTTTCTCTTCTTCTTCGTTTGGTATTTGTTTGATTTCCATAATCGGTTCACCTTCAAGTAATTTCTCTAGATATGCAAGATCACCGATTGGGTCAAATTCTTCATTTTCAATAGTTGGCAAACCTACCAACTCATCACCAAACTCTTCTTCCCAAGATGGTTCATGGTCTTTCTCATCCTCCATCTTGTCAAGTGGCTTTTCTTCAAATTCTTCAATTAGAGCTGATGAGCATTGAGGCACCTCTAATTCAATCTCATCTACTTCCCCCTCATCGTCATTACTCCAAAAGTCATCATCGATATTCCACGGTGTAGGACACCAATAGTTGGAATTAACGACTTGTTGAATCGGAGGTGGGATTCCAGTGTCCATTATTGTCTCCTCTCTATCTGACAACTCTGGATGACCGGGTAGCTCCTCTTCAATCTCTTCTTTTATTAATCTCCTATATTCAGCCAGTTTCGCATCTATCTCCGCCTCATCACAGGAAAAATCAATTATGAGTTTAAAATTTTTCTCTTCCAGTTGTACCCTATTTTCTTCACCAATACCCTCAGCATCCTTCAATGTTGTCTCCATATTGGTAAGCTCTGTGGCATCTACCGACTCGTCATTCATGTCTTGATTTAAAGTCCAATCATCCTTGTCAGCCCAATATATCCCCTTTGTAACCGAAGGCATTGCCCATCGAAAAGAGTTCGGACAATCTTCAGACTTGTGAGGTCCAGCGCAGTTCCCACAAAATGGATTTATGATTTGATCGTTGTTTTTCATCTTTTCTAACATTTGTTCTAGTTCTTCGCAGTTTTGCTTCAGTAATGATGATGTCTGAGCGACGACTTGACATGATTCCACAAATGTCGGAAAATAAGGTGGGTACTTGCTTTCGTTGCATGGTTGATATGGTGAAGAATAATAGTTTTGATATGAATGTGGTTGTGAATATAAGTTAGAAGAGTAATCTGTGGAAAACTCCGATGAATTTGAACAATATTCGGTAAAATGAGGCCCTCCACAGATCAAACACATTTTAAAAATACATAAAACAAACAAACAAACAAACTTTAATCTATGAAAACAAGAAAAAAAATAACTTAATAGACGACTCGTGGACACTATGGGCATACTTTAGATACTGAACCTCTATCGACTATAAAGTTAAATTTGGAAGTTTGATTTAAATTGATTTTTGATTTTTAAATAATAATTTAATTAATTACGGAAAAGAAGACAGGAAACGAAAAGTAAAACAAATAAACAAACACAGTGAAACAAATAAACAAATAAAGTATAACAATCACAGAAAATTTTTTTTACAAATATATAATGATAAACGGACTACCTGGGTTTTGAATCCCTAGAATCATGCAATGTTAATTTGACAATAATAACAGTTAAGTATCTTTTTCCTTTGGTTAACCCCCCGTTAGAGATGCCATTTAAACAAAAGATAAAGACGAGATGTGAAGTGCTAGAACGAACCGGCTCGAGCTATCGATACCAAATCCTACGTGAATCCAACCGTTGGAACCTCAGAGACTAAGTTGTGAGACGATCTTTTAAACCCGCAAAGCGAACAAATCTTTGAAAATTAAAATCCTAAGAAACCTTAATCACGATGTAATAAACGAGCTCGAGTTATCGATTACCCAAATTACCCACCAATGATTAGCTAATAACCTAGCTCACCCTAATCTTATTTCTAGTCATAAGGTGAGGATGCACGTTTTATTATTTTGATTTGAATTATTATTAGACTTGGTCAATTTCTCAACACAATATTTAACCCGAAAATCGAAAGATAAACGAATCAAATTAAATTCTAAGTTTAAGGGGAATTTATTCATGTTTAAACTTGTTGAATTTATCGACAAATAACTAAATCAAAATTATAACAACATGCAATATCAAGATTAACTTCATAGATACTATTCTGTAAATCACATGAAATAACTAAAATTACGTCAAATATGCATTACAATCATCAGTTCATCATAACCCAGGTAGTTTATAAGTTTAGCTACACATATTACACAATAACACACTTAAACAAAGCTTAAAAACTACTGAAAACATAATACAAGCGAATAGAAACTTGAAAAACGAATATTTACCGACCTCAGAAGCTTACAACTCGAGTCGGAAGCTTCCTCGACTCTCATATGGCTCCAAGGTACTTCTACCTCACTTCCAGCTGCCTAATGTTGCCTGATAGCAGGCTTTCACGTGTGTTTTCGAGCTGTGAAGGGTATGATTTCCGAGTAGAAGTGAAGGCCTTTTATAGTTGAAATTTTGAGCTTCTGCGCACCGCTTGCGCACCGTAACACTATGGTCATTGCGGTGCGCAAGCACTTTTGACCTAACTTTCTTCAACTGCTCCATTCGCGACCAGAAAGTCTCTGCCGACAGGTCCTTGCGCACCGTAAGGGTTTAGCCTTACGGTCCGTAAGTCATCTTCAAAAACAAACTTCATTTTTGGATTCCTATCGTCGAGCTACCCCAAAAGCATATATTATGGCTCCCGTAACTCATTTCCTAGCTCCGGATATGTCCAGATGAAGTTCTGACTGTTTCTGGCTTGTATTTATGTTCTTTTCTTCATTTCTTCTTCATCCGGACTCCGTTTTATTCGCCGTTTTTTTCTCCCTTTATCGATCTTGTACCGTTTTCTCGTATAATCCACATATATTTCACAGTTTCCTGTAAATATAACATATAATCAAATAAGTACCATTATCGCGAGAAAATCATATTCAAACAGATTAAAATGTAAGGAATTTGATGTATAAAATGTGTACGATTTAAGACACAACAAAGTTCCATTTTGCATTTGCTGAACTTGGAGACCAAGAAAGCATTGCAGTTCACCCATTGCACTCATTTCAAACTCAGCTGTCATGAGTTCCCTAAACTCTTCACACATTTTGTTACATGTGCTTCCAAAAATAATGTCATCCACATAAATTTGGACAATCATTAAATCCTTCCCTCTCCATTTTAGAAACAGTGTTTTATCAATGGTAGCTCTTTTGAAACCATTTGAGAGTAGGAAGTTGGAAAGAGTTTCATACCAGGCTCTAGGTGCTTGTTTCAGGCCATACAAAGCTTTGTTTAGCTTGTAGACATGATCTGGATAAAATGGATCCTCAAAACCTGGAGGTTGACACACAAATACCTCTTCTTGAATTGTACCATAGAGAAAAGCACTTTTGATATCCATTTGGAACACCTTCATGTTGTGGTTGACAGCAAAGGCCAGGAACAGTCTTATAGCTTCCAATCTTGCTACAAGGGCAAAAGTTTCATCATAATCAATTCCCTCTTCCTGTCTGTAACCTTGAACCACAAGCCTGGCTTTATTCTTGACAACAATACCCCTTTCATCAGTTTTGTTTTTGAAGACCCACTTTGTGCCAATAGGACTTACATCTTCTGGCAGTGGTACAAGCTCCCATACTTGTTGTCTTTTAAACTGTTGGAGCTCTTCTTGCATAGCTTCTACCTAGCTGTTGTCTTTCAGTGCCTCTTGTACTTGACTGGCTGGTGGAGTGATAGATGTAGGTCCACCCGGAGGATCGAGTAACATCTATTCCCTGTTTTCCGACAAACCCGAAAGTGCGGAATCCAAACGGGTAAGTTAAACCAAGTGACGAACACGTAAAACACAAGATTCACGATTAACACTTCATTGTATTAATCTAGAAAACGGTTACAATACAATGTTTACAAGATGCTCTCATAAACTCTCAGTGTGTGTGTGTTTACAGTGTGTTCGCTCAAAGAAATCTATTCAGACTTCGTTACTGTGTTCGGTCTGTTGTGAGTGTTTATATAGTAAAGGACATGACGAAAACCAGTTCTGGACGAAAACAGGTCGACGAAATCCAAGACTTCGACGAAATCACAGGGATTTCGTCCACTATGGGGATTTCGCCTAAAAGGGTTTTCACCACAAGTGTTTTCGTCCCACATGTTGGACCTTCTGATTTCGTCCCACATGTTGTTGGGCCTAGTTTTCTTCACATGTATGTTGGGCCAAAAGGGACTTCAAACAGATGGGCTTGGACATGTTTGGACCAAAACAACAAACAAATAAACACAAACAATACTAACATGTATACTGCACACACACAGTTACATGTACATGAACATTACGAAATAACTAGCATACCGAGTCAAGACAAGAGGATGTCTTGACTACGGCCTTCACTTCGTAGCCGAGACTAGCTGAGCCGAGCCGTATCCACATAATATGTATCAACAAACTCCCCCTTGGATGCTGCTCGCGAGGTTCGTAATCTCGTTCTCCATCTCTTGATGGTTCATTCATTCTTGTCGTAGGATCTTCAAAGTCTTCACGCGTCGTAAGTAGAAAGTGTATCAACAAACTCCCTTTTCATTTAGGTAGTGTGTTAACAAACTCCCCCTTTGATTATGCTTGGGAATCTTTTGACTTCAATGCTTGAGATCCTTGTGGTGTTGGTGATTGATCAGCGGCAACTCGATCATCTTTATCATTTGAGTGCCTTCACGTCATGTCTTCATTCCGAAGCTTATCATCGGACATGTTCTCCTTGCCTTTAGCATCTGCACATGCAAGAAAGCTAAACGCGTAATGAGAACAACCGCTTGGAATATAGTTAACATTAAACAAATGACACACATGTGACCATGTTTTCAACTACCGTCTGACAGTTCATCGTTGTTCTTCATTGTTCTTAATATATTCTGGGCTTTTGACTTGAATCTGCTTTGTCTCATTTGTGTTAATTATTGATGGTATTATTATATAAATTGTTTGAAAAACTTGCCAACACAAATGATGGATAGTTGTTGAACGAAGTGTAAGGATAAGGTGTGGCCTGACTTAGTTTGAAAAAGAAGGTTTTTATTGTCAGAAGATAAGGATAAGGTTTGAGAAATATCAAGTTGTCTGTACCAAATTGTCAACGAAATCACCAGGTCTTGTTAATCAAGCTGGACGAAATCACTTGTGCATGTTAGCTGGACGAAATCACCCACCTTGTGAACCATATGCTGAACGAAATCATTGATCCAGTCAACGAAATCACCATACTTTTATCAACGAAATCACTATCAACAGCCCCTGATTTCATCAAACAACTCTGGACGAAAACACCTTTATTAGTGACGAAATCACCATACATCAGCTGGACGAAAACACTTTTATATTCGTCAAACATCAGCAACGAAATCACTTGTTATATCCTGGACGAAATCACAAAATAGTTCAAACAGTTCAGCGACTAAATCACCTGGTTTTCGTCATCAATTCAGTGACGAAATCACATCCAATTTCGTCATAAAAGGCATTTCAGCGACGAAATCAGAAGTTTCTGGACGAAATCACTTTTCGCGACGAAATCACCTTTTCGCGACGAAATCACCTTTCAGGGACGAAATCACCTTTCAGCAACCACCTTTCGCGACGAAATCACCCTTTCAGCGACGAAATCACCCTTTCAGCAACGAAATCACCATTTCAGCGATGAAATCAAACATATCAGCGACGAAAACCTCTATTTTCATCACATACTTATTTTTTTTTAAACAGAAGACTTTTATTTCATTGTTAACTGTTTGATTTGGGTGATTTGTTCAGGTATTAGTCAATTGTAGGTCCACCCGGAGGATTGAGTAACCTCTATTCCCTGTTTTCCGACAAACCCGAAAGTGCGGAATCCAAACGGGTAAGTTAAACCAAGTTACGAACACAAACACAAAGATTCAACGATTAACACTCCATTGTATTAACGCGTATGAAACCGTTTCAAAGCAATGTTTACAAGATAAACCTATAAACTCTCAGTTGTGTGTGTGTGTTCTCTCAAAGAAATCTATTCAGACTTCGTAACTGTGTTCTGTCTGTTATCTGGGTATATATAGTAACACAGTGACGAAATCAAGAACTGGACGAAAACTCATCAACGAAATCCAAGATATGGACGAAATCCCTTGGATTTCGTCAACTATGGGATTTCGCCATATATGGTTTTCAGCACATGGAGGCTTTGACGAAATCACTTGATTTCGTCACTTGATGTCTTTGTCACATTGCAAGACTTTGTCTCATGTTGGGCTTCATCAATGGATCCAAACAACAAATAGAACATAATTCACATTCATAATTCACGTGAACTCCATTTGAAAGTCTTCATATGAGATCATCATGACATAACTTTGGTGATGTCATGGTGATGTGGCGTCGGGAAGGTTCGCGGCTCTCCGTGCTTCGCGTGTCGAACTCTGGGACGCACGACGGAGGAATGTCGCGACGTCGGGCTGGAGCCGAACCTAACCGAGTCGAACTGAACCAAGTTTAAATGAATCGAGTCGCGTCCACATAATATGTATCAACAAACTCCCCTTGGACGCTACTCGTGAGGTTCGTCTTCCATATCTTCCATGTCGTAGGATCTTCAAAGTCTTCACGTGTTGTAAGTAGAAAGTGTATTAACAAACTCCCGCTTTTATCTAGGAAGTGTATTAATAAACTGCCCCTTTGATTAAGCTCGTGAATCTTTTGATCTTCAATACTTGAGATCCTTGTGGTGTTGGTGATTGATCAGCGGCAACTCGATCATCTTTATCATTTGAGTGCCTTCACGTCGTGTCTTCATTCCGAAGCTTGTCATCGAACATGTTCTCTTCGCCTTTAATATCTGCACATGCAAGAAAGCTAAACACGTAATGAGAACAACTGCTTGGAATATAGTTAACATTAAACAAATGACACACATGTGACCAATTCTTATTCAACTACCGTCCGACAGTTAGTTTGAAAAGTTAACAGATTTTTCAATTTAGATTATTAACTTTCAAAACTTGCAAACTCTGACCGTTTATGAAGATTCAGTCGTTTTGGTTTTCATCAGATTTCAGGCAACGAAGACTTGAGTTCCAACATCGGTTAATCAAAACTAAAGCAGAAATAAAATCTTTTTTACTTTTATAAAGTTTATATTAAAACACACCTAAAAACTTTTTGGTATTTTGAATATTTCAAACTTAAAGACTGAAAGCAGTAAATAAATATATACAGAGTTGTAGAAACTAAGAAAAATAAATATATACAAACATTCTTTTTACGAGTTTCGAGGGTAAGAGAATCATATCAGTGTACGGTCATGCCAAAACGCTCTTGTTGTTCATTTTGTTAACATTTAGATAAACATCCTATAACGATTATCGGTATTGTTATCCACATAAGCTCAACTTATCATATGTAATCATGGCGAGGGGATACGATTAGTGTATGCTTTATACTTACCGACCGGTGTTCATCCACATCACGACACATTCCCGTATCAAGGTATGCACGAGAGTTCATCTTACTGGTGAGTATACCATTTATCATCTGTTTTGACGTATAAAAAGATGTGAGTAACTCACTTTGAATTGAAAACAAGCCCTATGTGATAGAATCACTTATTGATGAGGAACTTGATTTTTAGATGCATGAGGGCACAAGAGCAAGTCCGTGAACAGGTCAGTACTTTCGTACAGCAAAGAGACGAACTTGACTCCCGGATAAATGTGATATATTATCACTTGTTTTGTGGACATGTGATTGTTGATCACTTATTGAGGTCGTATGCAGTATGTACACGTATGTATGATATCATGGAAGATCTAGACTTTGTCTCCATTTGTTTCGGTAAAAGAAACAACCATGATACCCAGATGATAAACAGCATAAAGACCACATATCTCAGAACCTCGGCAATCTCTCAAACGAAATTTCGGTACTAAGACCATATGCCAATGAGTGGTTCCCACCTGGTCTTCAGTCGATTTAGGTTTATATCACCCTGCACACTTTAAGATGATTGTAAGCCTACCGATACATCTTATATAGAGCTGCTTAACATTTTTCATTTTGCATTTCAGTTTAAAAAGGTTTCAACAGACCACTGATGTACTATCATTTTCTCTTTTGCTCGACAGGAAACTCATTTTTGTTTTTCTATTGTTTTTGCGTTTTGAAATTTTTCGATGTTTTTGAATTTTCAAATTTGGATTTACTCCCCCTAAAATCAAAAAACTTACAATAATTTTAAAAACACAAAGATATTTACAAAAACGATTTTCCGATGTGGATTACTCTTGCTTGACCTTAATGCCGTTTACCAATAATAAAAAGTCAAACCTTGATTTATCAAATGCTTTGGTAAAAAGGTCGGCACGTTGGTCATCAGTGTGGACCATGACAACATTGACGAGTTTCATAGTGAAACAATCACGTGTGAGGTGATATTCGAGTTCAACGTGTCAGGCCAAAGAGTGCTGTACGAGATAATAATAATTCATAAAGCAGCTTAAATATCGACAAGTATAGGAGAGATTAGAAATTTAAAACCGTATCCTGCAACTGCTTCGTGCATTGCAAGGAATTTGAGTGCTCTCCCAAACTAGATATCCACCCGTTGTGGACTTCAAAGTCGATTTTGTAGCTACTGAAAAAATCTCTTCACAGCAACAAGATCAAAAACCTCTAACAACCAAACTTTGGAATGATCTTCATTTTGTCGAAGTGGTCAAATTCGTTCATCATCATTCTTGCATCAGAATTTCTGTCTTCTCTTCTTTTTCTTTCTCTCCATCAATGGCAACAATATTCTCCTATATGTAACAATATTTTGGAGCCTTATGTCACCGATCTTGTGCATGGACGCTCCACTATCAACAATCTTAAGACTATCAATAGTTCCTCCTGGAACATCCTGCACACTCATTCAGAGATTAATTGGAGAGGGGGACCCAAGCCTTCACAGACTTGGGTCGTCCGTCATCATCGAGAATTGTAACATCCATTTCCCGATGATTCGGAATTGATCTAGCTCCCCCTGAAACAATTTCCGATTTTGGTTTCCAAATCTGTTTTTGTTTTTCATGTTTAACATTTGATTCAACAGATTTTGTTTGGACAACCTCCGGTTTTAAAAGCTTTTCAACATTTTTCTGTTGTTTCTTTATCTGTTTCACTTCTTGTTGTTTAACAAGACGAGGGTCCTGTTTTGGTGAAACAGATCTTTTATGGTATTTGTTACCACGGGGGGCATCAACCTTTGCCTTTCCTTTCGTGAGATATGGACAATTTCTGACAATGTGCCCATACTCACCACATTCAAAGCATGATCTCCGCTCAACAAACCTCGGAGTATCATAACTGTAAGAGCTTGATGATGAACTTCGTGATCTTGAGGTACTTGGTCCTACATCACAACCGTTTGTGTGTTGTGTGTAATTATTTTGACTGTTTCTTTTCAAAATTTTAACTTGTTTAACAAAATCCGTGTTGGATTTGTTTTCGAAAGTTTCAATTTTATCAGTCCCTCTGGATTTCACGAAGTTTATCTTCCGAATCGTCTTCTTGTTTTGGCTTTGTTTGCCTTTTCCCTTTCCTTGGTGAACGTGATTTTGCTTTCATTGATTGTTTTGTTTTTGCAATTTTTGATTCCCATATTTCTTTCTAACTTCGGATTTTGGGATAGGAGCACACGGAGTTACTACAACTCCTGGGCTCGACTTTCCCAAAAACTTACCGATAGAATCTTCGAAAACTTTATCAATCAAAGATTGATTGACATTTTTGATAGGGAAATCCTTGTCTGAATATATTTTATCAGATCCAATCAACGTGTAAAGCAAGTTCACGCTTTCACAACTTCCAGTTGAGGATTCAACAGATTTGGCTGTAGCAGTCACAAACGGTTTTGCAGGAGGATTACAAAGAATGTGATTTTCGAGAGGTATGTTTTCCTCTTTTGTTACCATTTCTGACTGTTCAGAGTTAGTATCCTCGGATTCATCATCTGACGAAACAGCATCCTCAACAATGACTGGAGGATCCTGATCTCGTTCAGCTGTTGACACTTTCACATCTGCTGATTCATCCGAATCTGAGGATACTTCCTTTTTGTAACCTAGCCCAAATGTGAATTCCTCAAGGCTCAATGAAACTGAGGGCTCAAAATGAGGTTTATATTCCTCATCAGGCATCGAAGAGTAATCGTGTTTAACAGGTGGTGGACATCTCTTATAACCTATGCACGTGACATCAGTTTTCTTTTTCTGAACATCAATGATGTGATCCAGCACATAGCTAGAGCTTAAATAGTTGTCTAACTTGAGTCGGATCGCCTCACTTTTAGATTTAACACAAGCCATTTCTTTTTGCATTAACTCGAGCCTATTGATGTAAAGATTTATTTCAGTTTGTTTTCTTGAAACCATTTTCGTTAGCTCGTTCTTATCATGTTTTAATGTTTCAATTATCTTTTTAAATTCCTTTTCATAATTTTCACGAAACACTTTGGCCTCTGTGCATTTTGAAAGATCCACTATCAACTTTTGATTGTGCATATTTGTCACTTCAAATTTGTTTTGCAAAGTCTCATGTTTGCTTTGCAAATCACACCACTTAGCATCAAAATAAACATGTTTGTTTTGCAAGTCAGACAATTCAGCATTTAAAGCATCATGTTTGCTTTGCAATTCAGACATATTAGCATTTAATCCAACACACTTATCACATCTATCACAACTATCAGATTTTGATTCATCGACACGTACCTGACTGGAATCACTCTCAGATGTTGACCTATCTGCATCAGAATCAACAACCTCCCTTGATGATTTACATTTAGATCCATCCTTGCTTGAACTTGAACTTGAAGTTGTAACATCTTCAACTGAAGTTGAAACATCTTCAACTGAACTATTGTCATGTTCAGAACTGTCATTGTTTCCCGAGGATTCTCCATTGCTGGCATCTTTGACAAATTTAGCATAAAACGCCGTTTTTGTTTGACTACAGATCCTTGGATCAAGAGATGATGGTGCTACAGTAGAACGATGGCACTGTGAAGCAACTGGTGGTAATGGATTTCCATACAAGTCTGTGGTTGGAGCTGGCTTTACAGGAACTTGTATCGGATTGCCATATAAATATGTGCTTGTGACAAACGTCGTTTGAAGTGGAGCGTGTGAAGCAGGTCTTGCATAAGTGCTAGGAGTTCCATAATACATATCAGTATTTTGTCGCACTGGTATTGCAGAAGTGGGTGCGGGATATTCGGCCCATGAGGGAGATAAACCCGTGCTTCTATACTTGCTTTCCGCATTAGACGGAGTACCCGACCAAGCCGGATTCATTTTTGATGTATGATGAGTAATACCTGAACAAATCACACAAATTAAACAGTTAAAAATGTTTTACAAGTCTACTGTTAGAAATATCACAAGTATCAATGACGAAAATAAGGTGTTTTCGTCTGAAGAATGATCACGAAATCAATAGTGATTTCGTCTGAATACTGAAGTGATTTCGTTGCTGATGTTTGACGAAAACAATGGTGTTTTCGTGGCTCAATGATTTGAGGTCTCCCTTTGACGAAATCAGGGTTTTCGTCCAGAATGATAATGACGAAATCAAGGTGTTTTCATCCAGATCAAATGTTGATGAAAATAGGTGATTTCGTCCAGCTCAAATGTTGATGAGAATAGGTGATTTCGTCCAGCTCAAATATTACAAGACATGTGATTTCGACCAGCTAACAGGTGATTTCGTCTGGACACAAGCGACGTCAGTCCACAAATTCAACAATTCATCATTTGAAAGAGCAAGTTTTTCAAACAAATAATAAACAAATATGTCACTAACAACTCAAACAAATTGAATCAAAGCAGATTCAACTCAAATATCCAAGAAAATATGAACAACCTTACGAATAATGAAGAACAATATGAGTATTTGAAGATTCTGGACAATATTTTCACCGGAATAATTTTTCGAACACAAGTTTTTGCACAATGTTTCAATAAAAATCCTTTCTTAACATGTATAAATGAAAACTAACAAGATTTTTATAAGAACAACCAGCAAAAACACAAGATTTTCAAAGATTTAAAACTGATTTTTCTGAAAATATAAACTTTCTGTTTCAAAAATCAAGAACAAATCTGGAAACACATGAAAATCTACTTGGTTTTAAGAAGGAATCGAGCCAATGCTCTGATACCAATTGTAGGTCCACCCGGAGGATCGAGTAACCTCTATTCCCTGTTTTCCGACAAACCCGAAAGTGCGGAATCCAAACGGGTAAGTTAAACCAAGTTACGAACACAAACACAAAGATTCAACGATTAACACTCCATTGTATTAACGCGTATGAAACCGTTACAAAGCAATGTTTACAAGATAAACCTATAAACTCTCAGTTGTGTGTGTGTGTTCTCTCAAAGAAATCTATTCAGACTTCGTAACTGTGTTCTGTCTGTTATCTGGGTATATATAGTAACACAGTGACGAAATCAAGAACTGGACGAAAACTCATCAACGAAATCCAAGATATGGACGAAATCCCTTGGATTTCGTCAACTATGGGATTTCGCCATATATGGTTTTCAGCACATGGAGGCTTTGACGAAATCACTTGATTTCGTCACTTGATGTCTTTGTCACATTGCAAGACTTTGTCTCATGTTGGGCTTGTTATGTTGGGCTTCATCAATGGATCCAAACAACAAACAAAACATAATTCACATTCATAATTCATGTGAACTCCATTTGAAAGTCTTCATATGAGATCATCATGACATCACTTTGGTGATGTCATGGTGATGTGGCGTCGAGAAGGTTCGCGGCTCTCCGTGCTTCGAGTGTCGAACTCTGGGACGCACGACGGAGGAATGTCGCGACGTCAGGCTGGAGCCAAACCTAACCGAGTCGAACCGAACCAAGTTTAAACGAATCGAGTCGCGTCCACATAATATGTATCAACAATAGAAAACCAACAAAAAGACAAATGTTTTGGGTTTGGCTTCTTGTGAGCACCCCTTCATTGATGTTGCCAATGATTTGATCAGGTGGATGAGATCTCAAGTAGATTAAATCTCCTTGGTATGGAATGATGGCATTTGTTGGTGAAGGCTGCAAATGTGTATCATCTGAGCTAACCACTGCTGGTGACTTTGATGACCCAGCAGTGGCTTCAAAAGGTGGTGGAATAGGAGGTAATGATGTGGACACATGCTGACTTTTATCCACTGTTTGGGGACTTTTGTCAGCAGTGTTTGTTGATGTGGAAACAGTGGTTAAGGGGCTACTTTGGTCAACAACTGTTGAGGTAGCAGTGGTTGAGCTTTGACAGCTGTTTTGAACATCTGCTGCTCTTCCCATTTTGACAGACCTTTGAGGGATGATGATTTCATACCCATAGTCTGGTGTTGAATCCTCTGATGGACCTGCACTGTTAGTCTTGACAGCAGTATTTTCAAAAGTGAATTTCTCAAGATCAAACAAATCTGCAGGATTTGCTGGGATTTTCATTGATGAAAGTTCATTGAACTTTACATTCAAGGTCTCCTCCACTGCCTTGGTCCGTGTATTAAACACTTTGTAGGCCTTGGCAGTGATTGAGTATCCCAGATGATAACCACAGTCAATTTTGGCTGCAAATTTTGAAATGGAATCTTTTAAGTTCAAAATAAAGCATGGGCTGCCAAATACCTTGAAGTATGAGATCAGTGGTTTGATTTTATACAGAATTTCATAAGCAGTCTTTTTGTGCATGGGGTTTATTAAAACTCTGTTTTGGACATAGCAAGCAGTATTTACTGCCTATGCCCAAAAAGTTAATGGCAAACCTGAATCAGCAAGCATGGTTCTGGCAGCCTCAATCAAAGTTCTGTTCTTTCTTTCAACTACCCCATTTTGCTCTAGTGTTCTAGGGATGTTGTACTTCCTTACAATCCCTTTCTTCACACAGAAGGCATCCAACTCCTTATTTTTGAATTATGTGCCATTGTCACTCCTGAAGACTTTTACTGGAAGGTCAAATTGCTTTTCAACCTGTGTCACAAAGTCTTGCAAAATGCCTGCAGTCTCATCTTTTGAGTGTAAAAAGAAAGTCCATGTAAACCTAGAGAAGTCATCAACAATAACCAAACAATATTTTTTCTTCTTGAGACTCATGACTTGAACTGGGCCAAACAAATCCATGTGTAGCATTTGCAAACACTGGGTTGTTTTGGACTCTTCAATGGACTTAAAAGAGCTTTTGTGCTTTTTTCCTTTTAAACAGGAAATACAGTGCTCAGAACATGAAAACAATTTTTGTGGCAGGCCTCTTACCAAACCATTTTTTGATATTTCAGTGATTGTCTTAAGATTTGTGTGCCCCAGTCTTCTGTGCCAAAGTTTTGTCTCTTTGTTAGAGGCAGCTGAGGACAGACAGGCATCAGCTCTAGGACACTCTTTTGACATATCAACAACATAAACATTGCCACTTCTTTGAGCAACAAGTTTTGTTTGACCAGTTTTGATTATTGCTTCAATCTTTTTGACCATTTCTGGTCCAACAATCCTACAACACTCCTTTGTGAAGAATGACCCATACCCCTTGTCACTCATTTGTGAAACACTCAGGAGGTTGAATTTCAGACTGTCTATCAGATTGACATTTTCAAATTTTACATTGCCAGACTCTACTGTACCAGACCCCAGAACTTTCCCTTTACTGTTATTCCCAAAGGATATATCACCCCCTCCATGAATTTTGAAATCTTTGAGTAGGGCTTTACATCCAGTCATGTGCCTGGAGCCTCCACTATCAACATACCAGAGGCTATCTAAGCAGGCAGAAGCTCCCTTGGCAGCAGCCATCATTGCACAATCACATTGATGATTTTCTTCATCATCAGCTCTTACTTCTTTCTCACCTGCTTTCTTCTCTTCCTCTTCTTCTTTATCCTCTTCGGACCATGGGTCTGTCAGTGGTTCAATCAGGGTTCCTGAACTTTCTCCCAGTAGTAGTTCACCAGCCACAGCAGTAACCACTGCTTTAGTCACCTCTTCCACTGTTTCAGCACTTAGCTGTTCACCTTCAGTTTCAATCCCCTCTGGTATTGACTCTAATGCCATCAAACAAAATTCATCATTAGAAGGTTCATTAAAGGCATAGAGTGCAAAATTTTCATCACCAAGCTCATCAGGCATACTGCTCCAGTCAACAAAGCCTTGAGTGAAGAAGCTTTGCTGATCTGGTTGTACTGCTGCTGGAGCAGCTGTTTGAGGTGCAATAGTTTGCACTTATGCCTGAGGGACAGGGGTTTGAACGTATTGAATTTGTGGAATAGTGGTTTGGACATAATGCACAGGCATAGGGGCAGCAGCATAGTGAGCAGTGTTAACATGAGCTGTAGGGGTATATTGGGTATAGTGCACAGTGCTTTGATTTTGTGGTCTAGGGTTTGAGCTGGGATGAGTGATTATAGGACCAGTAGTTTGACTCCTGCATTCCCTAGCAAAATGACCTAGCCTATTGCACTTGTAATACTTGATTTTAGATTTATCCAACCCCACCCTTAAATTCCCATGTAACCCTGGGAATTTTCTCCCTGTTCTTTTGTAGAATTTGCTTGTTCTTACACTAAGCAAAGCCAACTGATGCAAAATGTCCATCTCTTCTAAGTCAGTGGGATCAAAATCTTGCAAATCATTGAGTTCAAAGCACAAGTTATCTGAAATCTGGTTTTCACAATTTGCAGTAAAAGCATAACTTGCAGAGTGAGGATCAGGGTTGTTAAAATTTCCACCAGCAGTTATATCAATGAAGTGATCATAACCCTGATCCTTACCACTGCTACCAGATTCTTCCTGACCAAAAAGAGCTGTGTTACCGAATGAATAATCATCAGCAACCTTTCCAGACTCTTGCAACTTCTTTTTCTGGTTCTACTCCCTTTCATAGGTCAGGAGTCTACCATGAAGTTGGGTCAGGGTCAGATCTTTGAACTCAGCAGAGTTTCTAGTGACAAAAGCTATGGTGTCCCATTTTTCTGGTAGTGACCTAAGGAACCTGCTATTTTGAGTTGAATTTGGAAAAGTTACTTTAACAAGCCTTAGTTCACTAATGAGACAACTGAATCGCTCAAATTGCTGAGTCAGTGATTCACCCTTAATGTGACAGAATGTTTCATACTGCTGATTCAGAATTTCCCTATTGTTCTCAATGACTTCTTCTGTCCCCCCAAACTGTTCCTTCAACGCATCCCATAGCTCTTTGGCAGTGTTACAGTGTAACAGTCCAGCATAGATCTCATTGGGTAATGCGGATGCTATGATGCTAAATGCTTTGGCATCGAGTTCGAACTTTTGAAAATCAGTTTCAGTATAGTTTTCAGTTGGTTTAGGAACGAACTTCTTTGCGTCCTCAGCACTTGGCACCATAGGAACATGGGGACCAAAAACAACAGACCCCCAACATCCAGTGTTCGTTTGAGCAAGGATGTGACCCATCCTTCTCTCCCAGGTGTTGTATTCATTACGTTTAAGCATGGGTGGCTTAAAAAGTGAGCCAATGTTATTCTTATCATCTTGTAATTGTAACGTCATCCTGGTTGTTTTACAGACACTGATTAATCAACTTTGATGGTGATTAAACCTTGCTCTGTTTTTCAACACAAACGAACAAACTATCAGTATCAACTTTTATGAGCTGAACTATTTACGTCAAAATGATTGTTAAATCAAATTTGACTGTCCTAGCTCTGATACCAATTGTTGGATCTGAGTTTGGTTTTGATTGTATTTTACGTTTGAGTTAGAATGAAGATAGATGAGTTGTGCAGCGGAATTAAGATGGAAACAAACTTTGCATACAATCAAACGAGAGTATTGCTTTGATCAAACACTTTTCACAAAGAACCGAAAGATTGAATTTATTTCAATTACGATTACAATGCAATGTTGAATACAAACTCCCCCTCAGCCAGAGCTCAGTGTTTGTTCGTGCAGAGAAGACGATTTTGCAAAGAGCTAATAGAACAGTACAGAGCACTGTTCTATTTATAGGCACTAGCAAACCACTGAGCATCTAAGCTGACGTCACCATGAAAGTGACATCTAACCTCCTAACAAACTCTAACCTCTGATCAATACAAACACTGCTATGCTAACTACTGCTATTACATTTCATTACATAAAAGACATCTAATAACTGCTGCATCCTTCCACTGCTGTGAATCCAGCAGTACTTGTCCGGATCAGCAGTGCTTGACTCAAGGCAGTAGATTGAACAGCAGAGCTTTAGTCTTCATCAGGCTTTTACTTGATCAGCAGTTTGTAGGTCAGTAGTTTGCACGATCAGTAGATAGGAGGTCAGCAGATGTTGAAACCACTTTCATGGGGAGAGACTTGTATGTAACATCTGCTTATTCTGGATCCACTGCTCTGATCCAGTTTTGGCTTTAATTATTTGTTCCTCTGGTAGGGTTCAATCCCAACAATATTACCATGTGGCACATTAATGGGGCCCTTTCATTTTCATCTAATCAAACATTTTGTCTTTTCTTTTCTCTTTTTTAATTCCTTAAATTTAAATCTTAATGAATGGTGTGTAGTAAAAACTTGTAAAACCATAACACAGTAAAGGTGAAAAAAATGAGTAAGAGTACATGACTACGTGGCCCTGTTGAGGCAGAAACTTTATGACGTGGCTCTAAAAAATTGTGAACCGGTAACACATAGGTCTTTTTGGTATGGGGTAATGGAATGGACGAGAGAATGAAATGAATAATAGAATGAAATGGATCTTTACCATTCCATTGTCTTGTTTGGTTATCATATGAGAATGAAATGAATTATTACTTTGTGTTGTTTGGTAGGTAGGTAAAAACAAATGGATAGAATTAATTTGGTGGTGAGTGGAGTTGGTAGTAGTGGGTGGGTGGCGGTGGTAAGTGGCGGATGGTGGTGGAGGTTATGTAGGGTGAAATAGGGATTATAATGAAAAGAAATAAATGGGTAAATGTAATGAATTTGAGGGACAATGGGTGATAGCGGTGATGGTAGTAGCGGTGGTGGCGGTGGTGGTGGTAGTGGCGGCGGTGGAGGGTATCGGGAGGTGGCGGCGATGATCAGTGGTAAAGGGTGGCATCGACGGTGTGTGGCGGTAGTTGGCGTGCGGGGTGGCGGTGGCTTTGGTCGGCAATTATGCCGGTGGTTGTGGCGGCGGTGGGTGTTAGTGGTCGATGATGGTGGTGGTTGGTGGTTAGCAACGGAGGGTGGCAACCGTGGCGGGTGGTGGTGATGGGCGGTAATGGTCAACGGCGGGCGATGACGGGTGGTGATAACGGCAGGTGGTGATAACGGTAGGTGGCGATGGTGTTGGTGATGAACCGTGAGAGAGAATATAATGAAATAAAAAAAACAATGTGGTGGATGGAATTAATTTGAGATAATGAAATAAGTTATGTGAGTAATTCCATTACCTTAATCAAACAAACACTTTTATTTCATTCCCTTGCAATAATCGATTCCATTCTATCTCTCATTCCTACGTACCAAACATTACCTAATTTTTTTTATGCCTCGCAATATTTCATCCTATTTATTGAGATAAAAGAGTAAAAATATCAAATATGTCCTGTGTTCGATTCCCACAAGGGGGTTTTTCCCATATTTATTGAGTTTCCTACTGAATTGGCGTATAGGCATTATGCCTAGTGGAGATGGATATGATCGGGTGATTCCGCTAGTGGCACAATAATACTCCAGTGAATCGTCAGTGATCCAAATTTGTTGTTCAAAAAAAAAGATCAAATCCATAACCTTAGAAATCAGAGGGACTATTCGTGTAATTTACAAAATAGAAAGAAATAAAAGGGGCGGGCGAATGTTTATACAGCAAGGGTTTCACTTCACTTCGACTGCACACCACCAACTCTGCTCTAGGGTTTTCTCTTCAATCAACAAAGAAGAAGAAGAAGATCGATAACATCAACACCAGCAGCAGCAGCAGCAGCAGCCATGGCTACCAAAGTCCAGAGGATTATGACCCAACCTATCGTATGTATTCCCCAACAACATCATCTTGCCCTAATTCTTCAATTAATTAATTACTAATTTTAATCCTTTTTATCTTGCAGAATCTCATCTTTAGGTTCCTCCAGAGCGTAAGTGTTTCCTTCAAAAGTCTTTATCTTTCAGTCTTGTTGTATGATTTAATTAATTGCTTAATTTTATGTTTTGTTTGTGATACAGAAAGCTCGTATTCAGATATGGTTGTTTGAGCAGAAAGATTTGAGGATTGAAGGTCGCATAATTGTACGTGTAGTTAACTACACTCACTAGCATTCTTTCAATTTTTACTTTTCCGCTTTATTCATTTTTATGATTGATTAGGGCTACAATTTGATTATAGATATTAGGAGTAGAATAAAGTGGTTGCAAGTTTGCAACAGCTTACCGAATTAACTTCTAGATGACTTAGTTGACATAAACTTCGGTTTAAAAGAGCGTAAGGTGCTTCTTCTAGCTGATTAGGTTTAGAAAGCTGAGGTGCAAGGTTTAAATACGTGAGGCACTAGCTCAATATACAACCAAATAAGCTTTGTATACAACTATATTGTCAAAAGCGCACAGGGTGCGCGGCTAGAAGCAGAAGTGCAGCCCAGCGCACCTTGTGCGCTGTGACTTAAAAGGTGACCTTTTAGGCACTCGGGCGCAGGGTCAGGTAGCCTAAAAAATGTTTAAAATCCATAAAAACGGTATTTTTTTTATACTATGTGCCCAGCTTAAAAAAGCCCTCGTTTGCTCGGCTTGTGCACCTTGAGTGCGCGTTGGATTTTTGACAACATAGGTATATAACCTCAAGTTGCATCTCTTGTATTTTTTACTCGTCAATCTTTTCGCCTTTTTGGTCTGGTATACATATTAAGTCTTCTCTAGACACTATCATTAACCATTTTTGACTCGATTGTACATGAAATGTCTAAGGCCTTCCGATCACCTCGTGCGCCATGGACACAATTTAAACCAAGAGATCAACAATCATAAAATCCCCTTAATTATATATTTATATCTTTGTTTTGTTTTTCTATTCTGGGATTGGATACCCAACATCTAGTGATCCCGATGTTGATGTAGAAATGTGTTTTCTCATGTTTTTCCTAAATGTTTTTCTTGGAGAAATGTGTTTTATTAACAATATAAGATGCAAAGATGAGTGTTACTAGTACAGAAATGCAGAATGTGTTGACTATTATTGTAGCAAACGTATTATCCTCTTTTAAATTTTACGGATATGAGGAAACTTATGTGTGTTATATGTGATGTAGGGGTTTGATGAGTACATGAATTTGGTTCTTGATGAGGCTGAGGAAGTCAGCATAAAGAAAAAGACACGAAAGGCTCTAGGTTTGTCTTTATTTCATATTCCTGCATCCCTGTGTATGCATTATATATTGTGTTTGTTGGATGTATTTCTAAGTTGCAAGTTTTGGATATATTCAGGCCGGATTCTGCTGAAAGGAGACAACATTACCCTCATGATGAACGCGTAAGCTACTCTCTCTCTCTCTCTCTCTCTTTCACACACACACACACACATGTTTTGATTGTTATAGTTTCTAATGTGATTAGCATTTTTTTTGTTTCTCATTATGTGCAGGGGAAAGTAAAAAAGAAGCATTTGCATGAAGAGGATATGTGCTGAATAGATGCTTTGCAGCATCTTATGTTATTTTTGTTTTGACGATTGTTAACTAGGCACTTATGTGAGAATTGATCGTCTTATGTTGATGTTTTTAAGTTTGTAAGCACCCAACTTTTGGATATATGTTACTATATGAGCAAATCTTGTTGGAAAGTTGCAATTTGTATGGGAACTAGCTAAAGCGGAGGCGCGTGGCCGTCATTTTTTTTTTGCATAAGAGTAGGATTTAGACGAGCTAAGGCACTTGTATACGGCAAAAAAAGTAGAGATAAGAGTATGAATTTGTGTTTTGCTTGGGGTTACTGAGGGTTCAACTCTTTAAAATTCTTGGATTTTGCTATAAATTGGAACCTCTGATCTGGTATAAATATAAAAGGCCTTGTGGATGGGTTGAGTTGAACTTAAGCATCAACTAATACCTTCACCGTATCATGATTTGACTTGCAAGTTTTATTAATAGAACTTTTCATACACATAAACTGAGGTCCAAATCTTCATTGTATGACTTTTTGCAAAAGGACATGACATTGTACAATTGATGGTCTTTTTTAGTCTATTTTCAAAATCACTAAAGTAGCCATTTTTTATGTACCTATAGTTATGCTATACACAAATTTTATCTACAGTCGTAACATTCGTGAACCCAAAGTTGAGTAGATGCTTCTGTTTATGTAACATGCTTTTTTTCATTAATGCATACGTAAGCGACCCTGATTCGGGCATCGTCCATTCTGTGCAGAGAAAACATTTATGGAGATACAGGGATGTTAAGAAGGCTTGTTGCATACTAATACAATATTGGACATTTAAGCTACAAAAGTGACATCAAGGTCTTTTGGATCCAAAGATCAGTCGTTGTTCGTGTATAGTTCATCTTGTATAGATCAACTACTCATGCTCGTTAGAAGGTTTGTTATAGAGGATATCAACACGATATCATGAAGTTGGAAGCTTGTTAGGAGGGTTGTCATCTTACCTTCGCTAGTGAGTTACTGTTACTAGATGCATCAGCTACATGATATTTGTGGTGATGTATTTGAGCTCAATACTGATCTTAACATATGATACAACATTCATGGGCATATAGCATGCATGTCATGTAGATGAGGCTTTGAGTTCTTTATTGAGGCTACAAATCTATTATTGATAACCAGAGGCACAATTTGAATTCAGTTACAAAGAAGTTGGTCAAAATAGCATAAAAAGAAAAGCAAATATATACTAAATTCACCAAATATGGCCGCAAAGAAGACTGTAAACTGTTATTTCCAACAACATACAACATTTGCTGCAGATTAAACTTTGAATCATGAACCTCAACCCAAAATTTTAACATCAGGCTGAAATCATTCAAGCACTTGTCCTTTGCAACCTCTCTCTCAAAATCTTCAAACCCATATGCCTGCAACATTTACAAACCAGCAATCATCAGTCAATTCTCATAAACTCTTAATCACCCAACAACACTTAAATCAAACACAAATGTACTACCTGCCAAGCATCAAAACAGTAGCCTGTGGATTGGTCCCAGGTGAAATCGTGAACGTAGAACCATCGATCACTCGAAGAGAACCAACACCCATCACCTTCAAATCCGCATCCACCACTGCCCCCACTAAACATCCACCATGATAATGCCATATCGTGTTCACTGTCCGTCTGCAAAACTCACCCATCGCCTCATCACTCGACTGGTTCGCAGGCAATCTAACGCCCAAGAACCTAAACGCTGAACGATGATGCCGATTCCAGAACCTAAACCCAGCCATAGCGCGACTCCTAAGCAATTCCCCAATCTTACGCGTACCATTCACACACCTCTTCAAATCCACTGGATTACTAAAGTAGTTAAACCTCACAACTGGATTTGTTACAATATCTGTGGAAGCCAACCGAAGCGAACCAGCAGACAACGGCCCGATTATCTTCTCCATAATGCTCGCCACACTGAAATACATCGTAGACGAGTGCGATCGCCTGTGACTCCTGTGCACAGGCGAATGATAAGGGCGCACACTAGACGACGCTTCCAAATAAGCACCGGAATCAGTTATGCCCACCACCTGTATGAGAGAATGATGCAGTAACGTCGGTGACAGAAACGATATTCCGTTACGCGGATTATCATACAAAAACTGCCCTACAAACGGCGAATGTACCACCACCGGAATCCCCCAACCCGAAAGGTACGACCATTGACCAATTCCACTCAACAACAGCAGATGTGGACTGCCGATTGCACCAGCGGAGATAATAACTTCTCCGCCATTTCTCACCGTCGCATAGTGATAACCGCCGTCGGTATCTCTAACCACAACGCCGATCGCGTTTTTCATCGAGTTAGGGTTTTCGGAACTGCTGAATAAGATACGTTCAACAGTTGCGTAAACAGCGACTTTGATATTGGTTTCTATAGCTTCGTTTAACAGATCTGCAGCGCTGAAGCGGTGGCCGGAGCTGTTGAACGTAGATCCGCCGATTTTAGTGCCGTAACTGTGTTGTAAAGTGTAACCGTTAAACGGCCGTACACCAGATTGTAACAATCCGTCACGAAACGCAAGTTGCCACGGCTGTAACTCCGGTTGAAACACGATTAGGTTTTCGATCCACTGATACGACTGTTCAATCAGATCTAGATCCCAATCGATGCCGGAACGGCTGTAGAATTCGTCATCGGCTCGGCTGTAGAATCCAGCGTTGATGGCGCTGCTGCCGCCGAGAACGCGGCCGCGAGCGTTCGGAACGCCGTCGTCGGAAGTGAAGGCTTCCGCCGGAGAGTGATGAGAGTCGATTTGACGGAGTGTGGTGGTGAAACCTTCTTCTGTCATGACGCTAGGGTTTTCGATCGGAACACCGCCTCTTTCGAGAAGTAAGACACGGTAGTTTGCTGATAACGTCGCCGCCAGGGGGCAGCCGGCGGTGCCGCCGCCGACGATGATGTAGTCAAACGATTCCTCCGGTGGAAGCTCCGTTGCATTGACGACGAACGCCATGTACGTCGGACCTGGTAGTGCAACAACTTGAAATGAGAAGAATTCATGAAGAAATTTACACAAATGAAGTGAAAGTAGAGAGAGAGTATGCTTACTTTGAGATAAGTTGCCTGAAATTAGAGAGAAGATGATGATGAATGTGAAGCAGAGGATGATGATCGACGCCATTAATGGCGGAAATTTAGAGAAATACCTGAATCTGGATTAGTTGCGAAATCAAGATGACGGAGATGTTAAGTTTTTTGGCGGGAAATTCAGTTAAGATGATGCAATCTCGTTATATGATTATATCTGAATTTAAAACTTATTAACACAACTCTTATATCAACGTTAAAAAGGTGGTGTTTATGTGTCTTGACTAGTTTAAGTCACAGCCTACCACTCCATTCTTGTATTGAGTAATCATATAAAGGTAGGGTCGAGCTATTTTAGACCACTGGCGGATCCAGGAATGTTTTCCACCAGGTTTCTTTTGGTATATTCTCACTAATTCTCACTATTTTTTTCTAAATCATACAAGGTTTCCACTAATTTTTTCCATTTTTTTCAAACCGAGGGGGTTCCCGGGAACCCCCTAAAACACCCTGCATCCGCCCCTGTTTTAGACGATTGGGTTTGGAGGGGAACGAAAATGTGGCGTTATGCAACATGTGAGAATCATGTCAGCATGCGTAAGAAAAGTGACATGGTGCAAAAAAAGGAAGGAGTGGAACGGGGCGTGGTTAGCCTAGCATGGACTCGCTTCCACACTGAAACGCCGCCACCTCACCCACACCGATGGAGATCCTCAAGCCTCAACCATAACGCCATGCTTCAGCCAGACATGGGGTGGTTAGCCTAGCATGGACTGGCTTCCACGCCCGTCTTAAGTAGAAACGCAAGATGTAAAATTGGGGCTCTTTTTTAAGTTATTTTTTGTTTAAGAACCTAACACATGGAAATACGATGATACGTATTTCTTGTATATGATTTTTAAAATGCACAAATCATATGTTTTGGAATTGAAGTGAGTTTTATTGAAAAGATAAATAGAAAATAAATAGCAGAAATTCTTAGTCGTGACACTTTCTAGTTTCTAAATTGCTGACTAGACCAAAATAATGTACCATTTTGGTATATAATCAAGAAATTTGGTGGCCCCTTGAAGGTGGAGTACGTGACAAAATCACAAAATGTATTAGGTATTTATATTCACATAATCTAGCCTCGATGTTTATAACAACATTGATGTTGAGAGCCACATAAAAATTTAAGCATGATAATGATTGTTATATTTCTTGCATTTTATAACAATGTATTCACGAACTATGCACCATTAGAATTCACTATGCTATACGTTTACCCATGAAGTATGTTTTGGTCCACTTTATAATCTAGTTTTCTAAGAACTTGATTGACAGCAGAGTTTTCATAGACACTTAAAGGACCATCATGAGTATTAATCAACTGCATGACTATTGAAAAAGAGAGTATAGTAATACACAGTGAAAAGTATACTCGTCACATCATGATTGCAACAAAGAACATCTCAACCCTTCCCTATACTCGCCACACCATGATGGCCACAAAGAACAGGATGCCGATATGGGTTGCAAGTATCGGGTTTTTTCTTCCTTATATTCAAAAGTAATCTTGAAACTTGATAAAGGATTTTCCTCAAAAGTTTTGGTGGGGAGCTTAGAACAAGTAACCGGATTGATCTGAGAGTCATATGCGATACTTTCAAATTGAAACAATTCGATGGTTCACTCGATTTTCTCAATCGGATAAAACTCAAACGATAATTACGCAAGAACTAGTATTAGACCAAAAGGGATGAAGTCCTATCTCATTACCAGGGACCTAGAACTATTGGAGAACAGTTATTGTTTAATTCGAATTGCTTCAAATATTGGAGCCAACTCCAATCCCGAAAATAAATGCAATTTATGGAAAATTAAAATTTCTGATGAAATTTTAATAAAGCAATTAAATCAAAATAATTTTTATCCAAGATACAATTTGGTTAACAATTCAATCCAATTGCACAAAAATAATCAACAATCCTCTACTTGTAGGTCTAAACACATACCTCCGGCTTATGTGTTAAATCTCTATGTAATAAGTTTTTCACACTGAATTTAGCACCTAATGTCATACTAGGTGGGAATTACGTATCTTAACATAAGGGTGGGCCTTAATCTCATCCTCACAACCGCCTTGTGCATAAGATCTCTAGCCAACCCTTTCGTTAGATGGTCGGGTAAATTATATTGAGTTCTCACAAACTCCACTAATAATACATCATGCATGATGAGCTCACAATTCATGCTTGTATAACACCTAAGTCTCTATACTTGCTATTATACACTTGACTATAAGCCTTAGCCAAGGTAGATTCACTATCGCATCTAATAGATATGGGTGATATCAAATTAGACCACAATGGACTTTCATAAATCAGATTTCTTAGCTACTCAATGTCCTTTCCAGTTGCTGCTAATGCTGTAAACTCATATTCCATTGTTAAGTTAGTAATGCAATTCTGTTTCTTCATGCCTAAGATATATCACCTCCTTAAAAAGGAATACCTATCCACCTATGAAAGAATGATCTTCCATATTGGTAATCTAACTTGCATCTGAATAACCTTCTATAATTGAAGGAAATCCAATATAAGACAAACCATAACCTATGGTTCCTTTCAAGTACTTAAATACTCGGTTTATAACTTGCCAATTATGTGAACTAGGATTGCTAGTACATCTACTAAGCTTTTCAATAGCATATGCTTATATCATGCCAAGTACTAATTATGGTATACAAAGACATATGTAGGAATTTAGTGGGGTTTTCACTAAAAATTTTGGACACAGATAATTATGTTTATGTGTGTTATATAAATAATTATTTTTGGATTTGTGTTATACTATGTGAGAGCATCACAACGAACCAAACCACGTCCAAAATGGAGTTAAGATGAATGAGATATTGATACTTGAAGTTGTATGGTTGGACCAACCAAAGATGAGAAATAGATTATACTTTGTCAACTTGTCCCACATATATGAGATGACAAGCCTTGAATTGGTTTATAATGAGGAGCGTTCCATGTATATTGTTTCCTTTAAGCAAACACCTGTGGGGACCCTAACTCGTGTCAATATGAGTTGCTTGAGAGTTGCCTTTGTATTTTAGGGTGGTTCGATGAATCCGATCAAGTGAGTCTGACCATGCTTTGGGTCAAGTGTGGGTGGTGCAGGTCTAGCGAGTTAGGTTTGGAACAACCAATAACGTCAGTAGCAGCACCTTCGTACATGATCAACTGTTGATGAGCTTAGAAGTGGTTCAAGTTGGACAAGGTTAGAATTTGCAACAACTACTAGTTAATCTAGTGCAGCAATAACCTTTCGTGAGCTCAAAATACCAATCTTCGAGACTCATGCACACAAAATGATTAAATATATTACATTCACAACTATCGTCCTTATAACTTGAACAAATGCATTTGTAAACTTTGCATGTTTTCATAAACCTTGTATGTCACACCCTGACCGCGTAAAACAACAAACCGAGGCAGAAACGTCGGGGAGTCGAGCAACAGAATTATTGTTTCACAACCATGGTATTTAAAGTTTTATTTTATTTATTAACAAAAGGGGTTACATTGTCTTAGAACAAGAAAACAAAGAGTACGTAACATATTTATACTATTCTTGCTTCTTTTATTGTCACTAAGGCCCAAGTCCGCCTAAGTGTATCTTGAACAATCCTATGCATCAGCTCCTGAAAACACATGTGAAAATAGGTACGTCAGCATAAAAAAATGTCTGTGAGATACATAGGTTTATTGATTAAGGATTCATGACTTGTAATTGAAAGAATTGTTTTATAAAAGTCAGTCATGAATCTTAGGAAAATGTTTTCTTTTATAAACCATATAAAAATCAATAAGAAATTAGATAATATAAAAGAAAGATGTGTGGTTAAATAAATAACCAAGTAAAATGAATTTGTATAAGATATGTTGTTTGTAAAACAATGTTCTGTGAAGTTATGTTCTTTGTGTAAAATGTAATATGTCTAAATTGAAATGGTTTAAATAACGCTACGATATGTAATATCATAAAAGCACTTATATATAGGAAGTACCAGCGGCGTATCCACCATGCTTTTATCATATTACACACGCCTCGTTATTTAAATCACTTACCCAAACAAACCACCAAAATGTCTTGTTTAAACAAATGTGAAAAATGTTCATGTATAATCAAATGTTATGTATGGCAAATAAAAGTGTCTATTCAAACCATATGTAAAATGTACAAAACAATGTATTTGACTAAATCATGGTTTAAATCAAAAGTTATGTTTTGTAAAATCAATGCTTTATTGATACAAACATCTATGCGGTAATGTTAAAACACATACATTCAAGCCTTGCGACTGTGGAGACAAACCCTTAAACAAATTAAAGGTTTATCAAAATTTATGAATATCAGATTCAGTCATTTCCTACTTCCAAACAAACCTAGGAAGCCAGAAATGGGAGTTGTCAATTCCTATGGTACCACTACTTACTACCGAGCGACGTGGCCAATGTTAATGAATGTACTTTTGTCCCATTAAACAAACCAAATGTAAGCATGTTATGTGAAAACAATGTACTATGTATGCAAAAATGAACATACATAGCATGAATATGATGTAAATCAATGTGTACATATGCTGAAATGAACATATGAAACAAATGTGTTTATGAAATCAATGTACTAGCATGTTAATAAAACATACATAGCAAAAGATGAAATCATGTACTATACATGTACTATATGAACATAGCAAGCATGTGATATAAAAACATGAAAAGCACGAAAGTAACAAGTAGGCACATGTGTTTCACCCCAAAATGTTTGAAAACAGTAAAAGAGGGGTCTATGTACTCACTTGAGAATGCTCAATAGTCTTTGAATAACAATCAAGCAATGCTAGAGGGATCACGGAATCAATGGGCACCTAATATAGGTAACTACGTTAATAAACCGGACCTAAATCGGTAGATCGGATAGAATGAGATTTCGTAAACCAAATGAGTATAGGAACTCATGTAATATGGTTTAACAAAGCCTACATTCTATATCGGAACCTATCCTAAGAGCTTACGACCCATTACGACTCGTTTAGGTAGCTTACGCTACTTTAAAGGGTCGTTCGCGTAAAACGCGTTCGGACCGCCTAACTAGTCCTATGACAAGTATTATATGCCTTAACATGTCTAATAATGTTTCCTAATCAGGTTAGATGTCAAAATTTAAGTTACATATGCTTAAAATGAAATTATGCGTAAAAAGGGCATTTTGGTCATTTTCCTAAGGCGTATAAATTACCTATCATACAACTAACTAAATGTAGTGACCATAAGGTATAACCTCGGAAGGTTATTCCCTATACAACTATGGTCACAAAATTTGTTTGGTCGGATCCTAATGATCGAACAAACGGGTCGGGTTCGAAAGTCTAAGCGGTTGTTTAGACCGCTTATCTTACGACCCTATATAAGCACTAAACTAAAAGTGACGAGTTAAACATGTTAAAACATGTTTAACTAAGTTAGAAAACAAGTTTGTTATCAAAACAAAGGGTTTTGATACCCAAGAATAGTTTGGTTGCAAAATACGCATAAACGCGTATTTTGACCGAAACTATGACTCGTCACTATGCCTAAATAAAGTGGTAATCAGTAGGTCAAAGGACTATGACCATCGTGATTATGCTCACGTTGCGAAGTTCAAACGAACTTCGTGTTGAACATTGACTGGTCAAAGCAGAAAGTCAAACATTGTTTGACTTTCACGCTTAAAAACGCATGAAAGAAACTTACAAATGGTCCAAGCTAGGAAGATTTGATTCAAGTTGCTTAGGTATGAATTGTGGAAACTCCAACTTAGAGAAGAAATTGAATCAAGTGTGAAGAACCAAATGAATCAAGGTGGGTTTATATGGGATTTCCAAAACCGTTAGGATCGTTTCTTGGAATACGAGTTTCGATCTTGGCCCTCCATGTGTGCCCACTGATTTATCATTCTATGGGTGTCCAAAACCAGCTCATTGTATGAAGAAACCATCTGCAAAAACCAGAAAACCAGCTGCTGAATCAGAAAATTGTTTTGCTGATCTGGGCCTCTGTCGCGCCCCGCGTAAGATGAGGGCTCATCTTACGCGCCCAGCGAGAGCCGAGTTTGGTAGATTGTCAATTTAGGACCCTGAATGTGTAAAACTTGGTTTTCGATGCATTTTCGACACATTTAAGCCCCGTTAACCCCATTTCAAGGCTCTATAATGAAGTTAAAGTATAGGGGACATGAAACATGCCTGAAAATATGCCGGATGTCGGTTCGTTTGGTCGTACGGTTGCGTTGTTCGGTTAATTACGACGAAACACGAACGGACGCGAAAAACGATCCAAATTACGCGACGAATGGAATTTTATCACGCCAATCACTAAAATAAAATATTTTAATGATTACAAAAATTTTTGGATGTCCGGGTATGTTCAGAGCGTAAGATATGCGCGTAAATGCAAACTTATGCACTTTTTGACGCTTTTAGTCCCTGATTGACCAAAAAGTTTATTTTTGCACACCGAACCCCTCAAAGCCTATTTATAAGCTATGTAAAGGATATTTATGGTATGTTTAACTTATGGTCATGTTCCAGAATGTTCGTTACAACTCGAATCGACATAGTTTCGCAGTTTGACATAAATAGTCCCTGAGATCGAATAAACTTAATTCTGCCATACCAAAGCCTTCAAAACTTATTTCTAAGTTATGTAAAGATTATTTAAGGTATGTTAAGCATATATTAATGTTCCGGAGTGTTTTTCGCGTTAAACTAATTACGTTTACGCATCAGTTTGCGTATAACTTTCAAGAAAGCGATATAGAGTTTGAAATTGAACAAAATCGAAACGTGCAAAATGTCAAACATAAATAAACAAATATTGGGATCAAATCACATTGTTTTATTGATAACTGAACTGATTAAGGTTTATACAATGATTACAAGCACAGATGTCACAGTCTCCCCTACTTGTGGAAATTTCGTCCCGAAATTTATTTAGAGGAAACTTGTGAGAATAGATGCGGATATTCTACCTTCATTTGATCTTCATGTTCCCAAGTAAATTATGGTCCACGTTTAGATTCCTAACGAACTTTGACAAGTGGAATGCGCTTGCATTTGAGCCATTTGACTTCACGTTCCATGATTTCCACAGGCTTCTCGACAAAGTGCATCGTGTCATCAACACGGATTTCATCAAGCGGTATGTGGAGGTTCTCATCAGCTAAACACTTCTTGAGATTGGACACATGAAAGGTTGGATGAACATTTCCAAGTTCAGGAGGTAACTCAAGTCTGTAGGCTACATTTCCGATTCTCTCGACGATCTTAAATGGTCCAAAATATCTAGGTGCAAGTTTTCCTGTCTTTCCAAATCTGATCACACCTTTCCAAGGTGAAACCTTGAGTAGGACGCGATTACCGACTTGAAATTCCAAGGGCTTGCGTCGTCGATCCGCGTAACTCTTTTGACGGCTTCTGGCTGTCTGAAGGTTATCGCGAACTTTCTTAACCTTATCTGTTGTCTTTAGAATGAGGTCAGGTCTAGTAAGTTGAGCCTCACCGATCTCATTCCAGCAGACTGGTGAATGACATTTTCGACCATATAAAGCCTCGAAAGGAGCCATATTGATGCTGGAGTGTAACTCTTATTGTAGGAGAATTCAATCAACGGTAGATACGAATCCCAACTACCACCAAAATCGGTCACACAAGCTCTAAGCATATCCTCCAAAGTCTGGATTGTTCTTTCAGATTGACCATCTGATTGCGGATGATAAGCTGTGCTCAAATTAAGTTGGGTTCCCATAGCAGATTGCATGGTTCTCCAAAAACGAGATGAGAATCGAGCATCTCTGTCAGAAATAATGTTCAAAGGAACGCCATGACAGGATACAATCTCATCCACAAAGATTTTAGCAAGCTTGTCGGAAGATAAATCCTCACGGATTGGCAAGAAATGCGCTGACTTGGTAAGACGGTCAACAACTACCCAAATAGCGTCATGACCTTTCTTAGTGTGCGGAAGTTTGGTAATAAGATCCGTAGCAATGCTTTCCCATTTCCAAACTGGAATCTCTGGTTGCTCCAATAATCCAGAGGGATGTTGATGTTCAGCCTTAACCTTAAGACAAGTAAGGCATTTAGATACGTATAAGGCAATGTCTTTCTTCATACCAGGCCACCAATACTGGGTTCGAAGATCCTTATACATTTTGTCTGCACCAGGATGAATAGAATAACGAGACTTATGAGCTTCATCCATTAGCAAAGTGCGGAGATTGCCTTGACTTGGGACCCACAAACGATCCATGAAATAATACAATCCATTGTCTTTTAGCTCGGGATCAGGCTTAATGTGAAATGGTAGTTCCTTACTCATTAAATCTTGTGTAACACAAGTATGTTGAGCCTGAGAAATGCGAGTTTGAATATCAGATCGAACTCGAACACAATGAAGCTTGACATGCTCTTTACGACTCAATGCATCAGCTACGACATTCGCCTTACCAGGATGGTAGTGAATTTCGCAGTCATAGTCGTTTAGAAGTTCAACCCAACGTCGTTTCCTCATATTGAGTTCTTTTTTATTGAAGATATGCTGAAGACTTTTGTGGTCAGTGAAAACCACACATTTTGTACCATCCAAATAGTGTCTCCAGATTTTGAGAGTGAATACAACTGCACCTAACTCAAGATCATGAGTCGTGTAGTTCTTCTCGTGAACCTTTAACTGTCTCGATGCATATGCTATGACTTTGTTCCTTTGCATGAGAACACAGCCAAGACCTAATTTGGATGCATCACAGTATACGACAAAATCATCATTGCCCTCAGGTAAAGATAGAATATGTGCATCGCAGAGTTTCTGTTTCAAGATCTGAAAAGCTTCTTCCTGTTTAGATCCTCATTCAAAGGGTTTATTCTTCTGAGTTAGAGCAGTTAGAGGAACTGCAATCTTGGAGAAGTTTTCGATGAAGCGGCGGTAATAACCCGCGAGACCAAGAAAAGAACGAACTTCAGTTGGAGTAGTAGGCGCATCCCAATCCTTAATCGCACTGATCTTGGAGGGATCTACATGAATACGTTGTTCGTTGACGATATGTCCCAAAAATTGAACTTCTTTAAGCCAAAATTCACACTTGGAGAATTTGGCAAAAAGTTCTTCTTTCTTCAGGAGTTCCAGAGTAAGACGGAGATGCTGCTCATGATCGGCTCGAGTCTTAGAATAAATCAAGATGTCATCAATGAAAACGATGATGAACTTATCCAAATAAAGCTTACAAACCCTATTCATCAAGTCCATGAAAACAGCAGGAGCATTAGTCAAACCGAATGGCATAAAAGTGAACTCATAATGCCCATATCTTGTACGGAAAGCAGTCTTGGGAATATCTTCCTCAAGCACTCGAAGCTGATGATACCCAGAATGTAGATCAATCTTTGAAAAATAAGAAGCACCCTGTAACTGATCAAAGAGATCATCAATGCGAGGTAGGGGATATCGATTCTTGATGGTAAGTTTGTTAAGCTCACGATAATCGATGCACATCCTAAAAGAGCCATTTTCTTCTTGACAAAAAGAACGGGAGCACCCCAAGGGGAAAAGCTAGGACGAATAAAACCTTTGTCAGAAAGTTCCTGAAGCTACTTAGATAATTCTTGCATCTCAAATGGTACAAGACGATACGGAGATCTAGCGATAGGATTTGCACCAGGTACAAGATCAATACGAAACTCGACTTGGCGTGCTGGGGGTAATCCAGGTAATTCTTCAGGAAACACTTCAGGATAATCCCGAACAACAGGGATATCTTGAATAGACTTACCTTTGCCTTTATCTGGTACAACATGTGCCAAAAAGGCCACATAGTTCTTTCGTAGATACTTCTGAGCTTGAGTACACGACATGAGTTTAAGACTGCTAACAGGTTTCTCACCACGAACCTCTAAGATCTTACCAGTCGAAAGCGGCACACGGACAATCTTCTCAAAATAAACTACCTCTGCGTGATATTTGGCTAACAATCCATTCCCACTATAATGGCGAAGCTTCCAAGTTGCATCGGTGTGAGGTCGATAGGAAAAAGATGGTTATTAAGGTTCAACTGGAAATTTCAAAGAACATAATCAAGAACAATGGGTTCACCACTAGCAACTTCTACTTTCAAGGGCTTTCCTAGTTTCATTCTAGACATGCGAAGCAAAGGTTCAAAAGATAATGACACAAAACTCTTATCGGCACCCGAATCAAAAAGAACAGATGCAGGCGGATTATTAACAAAGAACATACCATTGACCACTTCGTTGTCTGCTCGTGCCTCATTTGCATTCATGTTGAAGACTCGTCTACGAGCCCGAGCCTGATTTACATTAACCAACCTTGGACACTGATTTCGATAGTGGGTCAAATCCCCATAATTGTAGCACGAACCAGGCGGATAATGAGGTTGTGCAGCTTGTGCTTGTTGTTGAGCAGCCGGTTGAGCAGCTTGCTGAGCTAGGTTATGTGCGGCTTGATTAGGAGCAAAATGATAAACATCGACAAGATGACCCGATTTTCCACAGTTAGCACAGAAACGACACTGAACTTGAGGTTGATGGTGACTATTTCATATGTCGCACAACGGTGCTTTGCCAGCGTACTGCTTCTTGGCTGATGGTTGTGCAGGTTGGTTGGGAGCTGCCTGATTGGCTTGTGCAGTAACAGCGAAGTTCTGGGAAGCCTTGCGCTTCCTTGGCCTTTTCGAAGAACCAGATTTCTTACCCTTCTTGTTCTCTGTCACGGCCCCCGCCCCGGTTTGACCCGGTCAGGAGCCGCGGGACAGGAACCTGTGGTATTTGATTGATGCGACAGCGGAAGTAGTTTAAACAGGATCTTTGAAATGCCCGATTATTTTATTTCATAATTCGGGATAAACCCCGTAATTTACAATAGAGGAATTTTACTAGGAAATTCCCTGATTTATTAAAACATGTTTATTTATTTTAACTGAGCCACCTCTTCAAGCTTGTTAGTGCTCCGTAGCACGTTTTCTTTGACTTATAGCAGGTCGCCTGAAACATGTTTTAAAAATATTTTGTCAGCGGGGAAATACTGGTGAATCATTCATTTTGACAAAATGACACGTAGTTATAAATTACAGCATAAGAGCGATTACAATGGCTTCTATCTTATTTTTATCTGGCGCCTTGTCACCCGTGTGACGATGGTCATACCACTATTGGGTCCCACCCCAAGTAGTGACGTTTATCACGGTGAGGATTTATTAGCCTAACCCGTGAGAAATTAGTAATGTGCACAATACCCCACTGGCCAGTGATTTAAGATAACCATGACTTAATCCCTGTAATTATAACATTTGAAAATAAAATGGAGTATTGTAAAATATTTGATAAGAAGAGAATGACTCACATTGCAGATTTATACGGGCAGTGTTTAGCCTACTGATTAGCCTGATAACCTAATTTAAATAACAATGCACACGAACGAGGTTAGTAACTAATACAACATTTACGATAACTCACGAGATTAAAATCTTCACAACGAATGACAAAGTGCAATACTTAAACATCCATCGAATTCACGACGAATGACAAAGTATAAACCCAATTTGAGCAGCACTTTAACATTCATCGGATAATTTCAATCGATCGGACATTGAATCGTAGCAGGGATCGAGTTAATACCCGGTATCGTAGCAGCGCCTCGCTATAATTATTAAAATTTCGACTTTAGAGCAGCCAAACTTCGTTTTTTGAAAGTTTGTTTCAACACAGAATGAAAGCTCCTGCACCAGGCTATTTATAGGTGAAATTAGGGCCTCACGCGGCTCGCGTGAGCTTTGGCTCAACCCTTACGCGGCCCGCGAGGGCAGCCTAGTCTAGGAGTAGGCTTGGTGTGTCACGGGTAGGCTTGCCAGGTGGTCCACGCGTGGCTCGGATGCTTATCCGGTCAAACCCAGGGTTGACGTAGCCCGCGAAAGACTATGCTAACTCTTACGTGGCCCGCCTGAAGACCATAAATCTTGTTTTTCTTGATTTTGATGCACGTTATGGTTTCAGGGGTCCGGGTTTTCACTTATGAATCAAATTGGGACATTTTTTAGAGTCCTTACATCCTCCCCACCTTATTTAAAAATCTTATCCTCGAGATTTACTGGAATAAGTGAGGGTACTTTCGCTTCATTTCCGATTCTAGCTCCCAAGTGTATTCGGGTCCTCGTTTTGAATCCCACTTGACTTTGACTAGTACCAATCGCTTGTTTTTGAGAAACTTGATCTTTCGGTCTTCTATTTGAAGCGGTTTCTCTATGAATTTTAACTTTTCATTTACCTCTATATCCTGAAGAGGCACTACCAGGGATTCATCTGATAGACACTTTTTGAGGTTGGATACATGAAATACGTCATGTACCCCAGCTAATTCTTCTGGTAATTGTAAGCGATAGGCAACTGGTCCTATACGTTGGATCACTGAAAATAGTCCTATGTATCGTGGACTTAGCTTTCCTTTCTTACCGAACCGAACTACTCCTTTCCAAGGAGAAACTTTCAAGAGTACCTTGTCTCCAACTTGGAACTCTAGTGGTTTGCGTCGATTGTTGGCATAGCTCTTTTGACGATCTCGAGCAGTCTTCAGTCTTTCCTTGATTTGAGTGATCTTGTCGGTAGTTTCTTGTACAATTTCAGGACCTGATAATTGGCTTTCTCCTATTTCTGCCCAGCAAATTGGAGTTCTGCACTTTCGTCCATACAGTGCTTCAAATGGGGCAGTTTCGATAGTTGCATGATAACTATTATTATAGGAGTATTCGATTAAAGGTAGGTGGTCATCCCAGTTTCCACCAAAATCTATCACACATGCTCGGAGCATGTCTTCCAAGGTTTGTATCGTCCTTTCACTTTGTCCATCTGTTTGTGGATGATATGTTGTACTTAAATTTAATCGGGTTCCCATTGCTTCTTGGAAACTTTTCCAGAAATGGGAAGTGAAATGACTATCTCTATCTGATACAATGGAGAATGGAACTCCATGTAAGGATACTACTTCGTCTACATACAATTTGGCTAACCTTTCCATGCTAAAGGTTTCTTTCATGGGTAGAAAATGAGCTGATTTGGTTAATCGATCCACAATTACCCAAATCGCATCATTTCCTTTTCTGGTTTTGGGCAACTTAGTAACGAAATCCATTGTTATAAGTTCCCATTTCCATACAGGCATTTCTAATTGTTGAAGTAGACCCGAAGGTTTCTGGTGTTCTGCCTTAACTTGTGAACAAGTAAGACACTTAGAAACATATCTAGCTATGTCCTTTTTTCATTCCTATCCACCAGAAATTATTTCTTAAATCTTGGTACATTTTATTGTTACCTGGGTGCATGGTATACCTAGATTTATGGGCTTCTTCTAAAATCTTATCCCTTAGTTCTCCCTGCTTAGGTACCCAAATTCTTTTCTTATGGAATCTCCAAATTCCATCATTTCCTTGCTCTAATTCTTTTATTCATCCTTTCATTCCTTCAGCATCGTCCTTGATTGCTGTTTCCTGGACCTTCTTCAGTTGTTTCATTAAATCTAATTGTAGATTTAATCTAAGAGCACGAACTCGTCGTTGTTTCTCATGATACTTACGACTTAAGGCATCTGCAACTACGTTTGCCTTTCCTTCGTGATATTGGATATCACAGTCGTAGTCACTTAGGATTTCCATCCATCTTCTTTGCCTCATGTTTAATTCTTTTTGCCCAAATATGTACCTTAAACTTTTATGATTCGTATAGACAGTAAACTTACTTCCATACAGATAATGTCTCCAAATCTTAAGGGCAAAAATTATAGCTCCTAACTCTAAGTCATGAGTCGTATAGTTTTCTTCGTGCTTCTTCAATTGCCTTGAAGCATACACAATTACCTTCTTGCGTTGCATTAGCACACATCCTAATCCTAGCTTTGAAGCATCACAGTAAACTTCAAAATCCTCTGTTCCTTCTGGTAAGGCTAGAATTGGAGCGTTTGTTAAGTTTTGCTTTAAAATCCTAAAGGCTTCTTCTTGCCTAGGTCCCCATTCAAACTTAACTGCTTTATAGGTTAGCTTAGTTAAGGGTACAACTATTTTGGAAAAATCCTTAATAAAGCGCCTATAGTATCCAGCTAATCCTAAAAAGCTTCTAACTTCCATAGCTGATTGTGGAACCTTCCATTTGGTGATTGCTTCTATTTTGGAGGGATCTACATGAATACCTTCGTGGTTCACCATGTGTCCTAAGAATTGCACTTCCTGTAGCCAAAATTCACACTTCGAGAATTTGGCATAAAACTTTTCTTTTCTCAACAAGGTTAAGAGTACATGCAGGTGCTCACAATGTTCCTCCTGACTTTTGGAATAAATAAGTATATCATCGATGAAGACAATTACAAATTTATCTAAATACGGTTTACAGATTCGATTCATCATGTCCATAAATGCTGTAGGTGCATTCGTTAATCCGAAGGGCGTGACTGTAAACTCGTAATGACCATACCTAGTTCTAAAAGCAGTTTTAGGTATGTCTTCTTCTTGTACCTTCAATTGATGATATCCGGAGCACAAGTCGATCTTAGAAAAGTATCTAGCTCCTTGAAATTGATCGAAAAGATCATCAATCCTAGGTAATGGGTATCGATTCTTAATTGTAACCTTATTCAATTCTCTATAATCGATACACATCCGCATCGAACCGTCCTTTTTCTTTACGAACAATACTGGTGCTCCCCAAAGGGGATGAACTAGGTTGTATGAATCCTTTACCGAGCAACTCATCTAATTGTTTCTTTAGTTCTAGCATTTCTGTGGGTGCTAATCGGTAAGGTGCCTTGGCTATCGGTGTAACTCCAGGAATTAGATGAATCCTAAATTCTACTTCCCTGTCGGGTGGTAATCCCGGGAGTTCTTCTGGGAATACATCTGGGTATTCTGATACTACAGGAATTTCCTTAAGTTCTTTACCCTTAGTAATAAGGATTACTGAAATCATATACATTATTCCTTGCTTTCGTTCATAACTAGCAATTTTCATTACTGAAATGAACTTCATGGGTTTACGTGGCTTATCTCCTGTAACTATAATTACTTCTCCGGTGGGTGCGCGAATTTCTATGGAGTTCTTATCACACAGGATTCGAGCATGGTTGGCTACTAACCAATCCATTCATAATACTACATCGAATCCGGCTAAATTCATAGGTAACAAGTTTGCAGAAAATTTATGACCTGAGAGTTCTATCTTTTCTTCTCGCAAAACTTTATCTATGTTAACAGAATTCCCATCTGCTGTTTCGACTGTAAAAATCTGCCTAAGGTTGGTCAAAGGTAAATTAAGAGCTTAACAGAATGAAGTATTTATAAAACTTTGGTTTGCACCAGAGTCAAATAATACTTTGGCATAAACATTGTGAACTAGGAACGTACCAGCTATCTCGTCAGGAATTAGTTCAGCTTCCTGCGTAGTCAGTTGGAAAGCTCTTACGTTCTTGTTTGTAGCTCCTTCTGCAGGTTTAGCTTTGTTGTCAGCTGGTTTAACTAATTTTGGACAGTCTGGCCTGAAATGTCCAGCTTCTCCACAGTTGTAGCAAACTGTTGACTTCTTCTTTCTGCAGTCTTCCTCTTGGTGTCCTGGGATTTTGCAGAAATTGCAATACCCTTTGCATCTTCCAGAATGCTTTCTTTTGCAGGAATTGCAAAATGGAACAGTGGAAGATTGCCCAGCTCCCTTTCTTCTGAAACTACTATGGTTACCCATACGGAATCCTTGGGTAATCTTTTGGGCTACCTCCTTTTTCCGATTTTCTTCACTTGTGCGCACCAGTTCGTCAGTTAGGGTGTTAGCTAATTCTAGCGCATCGTCAATAGTGCGAGGTCTCGCAGCCTTAACGATATTACGGATTTCACCAATCAATCCCCAAATATAGCGGGAAATAAGCACCGGTTCTGGCGAATCCAGGGTTGGTACTACTCTCGCATATTCGAAGAATGTCGAAGTATACCCTCGGCAATCTACACCAATCATCCGATGGTTCAGGAACTTATTCGCCATTTGTTCCTTTTCATATTCGGGACAGAATTTTCTTTCCATTAGCTGCTTAAATTCTTCCCAACTCATGGCATAGGCCACCTTCCTTCCTTTGGCTTGAAGTATCGTATTCCACCAAACTATGCACCGTAGGGGCATTTTGGTAATTTCACATAAGCCGAAAAGCTCAAAACCGAAGTCTGAGTTTAACAACTATTTCTTACTGTTAAAATATTATAATTTACCTCAAATATCAGTAGGTATCACCCTTAGTATGTTTAACATAGTTCTAGTACATACTAGGCGTTAAAAACGCTTAATTAGGCGATTAGAAGCCGTTTTCGGGTTCTATATAGAAATCTGATATTTTTATTATTCCAGGAGGTTTAAAATGATTTATTTATCATATGTAATCAGTAGCAAAAGGTTTGGAGTCAATTAGATATGTAAGACTCATTTTATAGCCCGTAAGGGCAAAACCGACAATTACCGGATTAAGCCTACAACTACGAGTTATGCTCAGCCTAAAATTTATTAAAAATCTTTAAAAAAATCCCAAAATAATATATTACATCAGTGGGTAGTAAGTTTGATACCAAAAAGTAGGTTTAAATAGGCTATATGCTAATTACGCCGTTTTATTAACATAAAGCTTCTTAATTACGCTAATGAGCATAACTCTCAATCTACACCCCAAACTGATGTCAAACTTTGCATACAAGTTTATATATTAGTAATTAAGGTTTCTACTCTTTTACATTTTCAAAAATCACATTTTAAGGTGAAAAGGGCATAATGGTCAACATATGGGCAATTAACGGAATCATGCGTATTAATCGGTTAACTAACGAACCATGGTGTATAATCACAGAGGGTTATACTAGCATGTAACCTGGTCCAAATGAAGCTCTTAGGTATTTCTAAATCATAGCAAAACGGGTCAGAACTGAAGTCAAAGCAAAAGTCAAAGCTTTGCGACTTTCGGTTCCGAACCGGGTCTAAATAGTAAATTGTCGGGTTGAACATGTTTAGACATGTTCTTACACTAATTACCAAGTTATCTTAATGATCAAATAGGTTGTATATGTTCTACATTGCTGATTATGCATAATTTAGAATTTAAGTATCCTGTTGACTTTTTCTTAACAAGTTTGACCCGACATTTGACCTAGTTAGAGTGGAAATCAGGGGGAACCCTTTTGAGGGTTTATTACCCACATAATTACCAACTTATAACTACTTTTGATTTGACTAATCACTGGACCATTAGTGATTAATCTTAAAGTCAACAGTTTATTACGACGGTTTAACATTTAAGCTATAACTAAGCTAAAACTTAACTAAGGAAGGATTAGCAAACTTACTGAAGTCCTATGCTTGATTAGGAAGGTCTTATGTCTGCTCTTAAGCTCTCAAAAGCTCCAGAATTGCACAAGAAGTGAGTGATCAAATGGTTGCAACTTCATGGCCTTATATAGTGAATTTTGATCCACAAAATGTTGACATGTAAGTCTACCAATGACCACAACTCTTCAACAAGTGTCCCTAAGTGTTCTAGGGGTTGTTTAGGGGCCAAGCAAGATGAGGAAATTCGTTTAAAGTTCGAAAATCACGTTTAAACAGCAACCAGCCCCATTTTCTGTTACTGGGCATCCCTTGCGCACCGTAAGCATAAGTCTTGCGGTGCGCAAGGCTTCTGATCAGCCTTCAAAATTTCTATTTCTTGCACAAATGACTCTTGGCCCTTCCGAAAGGTCAACAAACCTTTATATATTGCAATATGAGCCCTCTATATTTACCTACAAGGGCTTTAAGACATTTACCCACTTTGTTTAGTCCCCGGTTAACTTTATTGTCACCCGAAAGGTCCAAACTTTCAACGTTGACGCTTTAACCCCTCACATACGAATTTGATCATAACTTTCTCATACGATAACGAAACTTTATGAAATTTTAATCGTGCATTCTAGTGAGCATAATTAACCGTTACAAAGTTTCGGGTTTGTCAAAAGGTCACTCAGAGGTATAACTTAAACATGTTGACACATTTAACCCCTGTAGTTTGTAATCTCTCACTTTTAGCCTCGTATGATCCATGATTTATTCGTCTGATGGTATCAACGTCATGTAGGGTTATTGTAAAGTATATTTATTCACTGTTGACATTTTGAACTCGTATATTCACATACTTTCCATGTTTGTCAACTTTAGTCCCTCAAGAACATTCTTTCTCACGTTCAAGCTTATGACACGTGTCAATACATTATAGGACGTGAATTTTCGAGGTGTTACATCCTCACCCCCTTAAAAGAAATCTCGACCTCGAGATTTGTTAAAGTAAAGGAAGTATTTTCTGCCTCATATTGGGCTTAATCTTCCTCAGTACCTTTGAGCCTCTAAGGCACTCCAATTGACCTTTATAATAGGTACATGTATCTTTTTGGAGCTTCTAATCCTGTCGACCCTTAATCGAAACAGGTTGCTCATCATATTATAAATCTGCATATCATATTGTGATAATGCTTCTTGACTTATTGGCGAAACACCTCCTTCAATCACTGATATGCAATGTATTGCGAGCTCCGCCAAGCTCTTTAAATAGGTTTTAGCTTAAAGGCTACCTGATCTTGATACATTCGATTTCCTTCGAATGATTCTATATATTCAGAGCTTAACTATCCTGATAATTTTAACAATTTGGCACTCCTTTCCTTAACAAGAATTCAGGAGGTTTGCTACTTTCATTAATCCTTGATTTTTCTGCCGAATACTGACATCTTACAGATGATTATGAATTTGCGTGATCTTATTTGTTGTTTCTAATGCAACCTTCAGATCCTGATAATTGGACTTACCAATCTATTGTCCAAACAATAGATGTTTACCATTCCATTTATACAAGGTCTTCAAGGGAGCATCCTTGATACTTATGTATCATCTATTATAGAAAGCTTATCTTAAGGTGAGATGGTTATTTCAACCATTGCTCAAAACAATTCTTAAGGAGTAGCTAATCCTTACAGTTGGTCGATCAAATCGATGATCCTGGGCAGCTGATGGCAAATTCTTAATCGTTGCCAAATTAGGGCTGCGGTAATTAGTATATCAACGATATGAATCGTCTTTCTTATTTAATAACATAACATCCTCAGAATATTGAGTCAGGCTATATGAGCCTATGTCTTAAAACTTACTTAATCAGGGTTTCGATTATTCCAAAATCAATATGGAATTTTCACAACACTCTAACCCAAAGCGGGATGTTAATCTTAACTCTACTTGCCTCTCGGGAGGTAAACAGGGTAGTCTTAGGAGAAGATAATCAAGATACAAGGAGGTTACCGAGATTTCCATAACTCAGGCTCCAGTTCACCCATCATTGCTTGTGTCAAATAAGTGACACCTTTTATGTTACTAGTCCACCAATTCCTTAATCGGAAACATTTACTTAGACAATTCCATTCTGGATATCTTCTTTGAATACTATTAGTTGACTTTAGTACCATATGATCATTGGAATATCTCAGGGGTTCCATGTATTAAACCTCCATACTGATCGGGCATGGAAGCAATCTATGGAACTTATTAAGATACATCAATTTTCATACGGTGGTTTTGTCATACCATTTGGTATTCATAATCAATAGGGATTAAAGAGATATCAATTACATGCGAATGTCCTTTATCTATAGAGAGGGTACATTAGAAATTTTTACAGATTTAGGAACAGAAAAATTAGTTCCTATTACTAAATGAATCAATTTCTTGGTTGCGATTCGACAACTGCTATTCATCATCCTCATGGCTTTATATACTAACCATGGTTTCATTAAACCATACAGGCCAATATAGCATTAACATTCTTAATGAACGTTATTTAATATATATCAATTTTACTTAGCCTAGGTCACAAAAGACCATTTATGGCATTTAAAGTTTGGTCCTAATCCATCATCTTTTTGACAGAGGATCAAAATGTCACATCTGTCTTTATTATAGTGATGAATTTGGATAGCTTGAAAGCTTGCCATAAGGATATCAGAAAAGAGTGATTCCAAATAAAATATAAATCTAAGATTTGTTGGGCATTTTCTTTAGTGTCATCGGAAAATTTCTATCTCGCGTTAAATGACTGGAGTCCTAATCAGCGGGGACAACACTTCACAATATTTATAGTTCCTTATAGAATCATATTTTCCAGTATCAAATAAATTTCTGTATAAACTGCTTGATAAGGAAAGGTACCTGCTATACTATTATCATTCTGCACCATCTCCTGGGCGTTCATCCTGAAAACTCATGCGTTTGTTCTCTTGGCCTCTTCCTAGGGCAGTTGGTCTTGATATGCCCCTTCTCGTTGCAACCATAACAGGTTGCATCTTTCAACTTCTTGCAATCTAAGGTTTTATGTTCCTTAGACTTGCAGATTCCACAGGGTAGTGGCTCAGACTCAAATCTGCATTTCCCAATATGGTATTTCCTACAGGTTCCGCACCTGGTCTTCTCACTCGACTGCTGGCTGTCTCTCTTAAACCCGGAACTCTTCTTATCTTCAGAATTCCTCTTCCTATCGGAGCGATGAGAATTCTCATCCTCCCTTTCACGCTTTCCATCTTCAGAGGCTTTGGCAGCCTTGTTTCTGACTACATCGAGTGTAAGAGATAGCGACAGATCTGCCGCTGACTTGAATGTAGTAGGTCTTGAAGCCTTAACACTGGCTTTGATTTCTAGGGCTAAACCTCCGATGAAGCGAGCAATTCTCTTGGGTTCTGGTGTTACTAGGTAAGGAACCAGTCTGGACAGGGTATTGAAACTGGTGAGGTATGCTTGACAATCTAAGTTTGTCATCACCAATGATAAGAAATCAGATTCGATTCTTTCGACCTCGTGTTGAGGGCAGTAGTTCTCCATAATGAGAGCAACAAACTGTTCCCATGACATGTTGTAAAGTGGGATCTTCCCAGCAGCTTGAATGAGAGCCTTCCACCACGCTAGTGCCTCTCCTTTGAACGATTGGGATACATACTTCACTACATCCCTCTCAGCACAACCGCTGATATCGACAACTGTGTCCATTTCATCCAACCAGGTCATACAATCGATTGCTCCTTTCTCCCCCGTGAAATCCTGGGGTTTGCAGGAGACAAAGTATTTATAGGTACAGGACTTGGTACGCGGTTCATTATCGAACACTATCCTCTTGGATGGAACACTGTGTTCATTAGATGAATGTCGATCATCATCCTTCTTTGGTTCCTCTTTCTTAGAGGGCGGCTTGTTATGAGGCTCAGAATGAGTCTTGGGGACAGACTCAGAGTGGGGTACAGATGAGGCTTTACTATGATTCCCACTATACTCCCTAAATTGCTCCTCTACAGCTTTAGATACAGCTGTATCAATCAGTGTGCGAAGTTCTCCTCTGGTTATATTAATCTTATCATCATCGCGATTTTCCAGAGGATGACTGTTTATCTCGTCAGAGTCAGCCATGTAGGTAGTTTTAATTGCTACACAAGGAAAAATAAGGGCAAGGTTTATTTAGAAGCCCATACAGTTTTATCGTTTTAAACGATTTATTAACCATGGTAATATAAACCATATTGGTTAAATTTGTTAGTTACATTTAATTAGCATTTTCATCATAATTTATCCTAGTTATAAAACATTAAGGATATCAAGGTAGCGCAAAAGGCCTAGTCACAAGGACAGTTTTAAATTTACAACTCATGATTTCGGAGAATCGAGGCATTTTAATTTATCCTAGTTATAAAACATTCAGGATATTAAAGTGGCGCAAAGGCCTAGTCACATGGACAGTTTTAAGTTTACAAGCCATGATTTCAGAGAATCGAGGCATTAAGGTTTTAATAATAGCACAAATGGCCTAGTCGCGTAGACTAGTTTAATTTATAAGCCATGATTTCAGAGAATCGAGGCATTAAGGTGTGAATCAAAGTTCATTACCTTTTCTTGACAGAGAGTCAGTGACATCAACTGTCTGTTGTCCCTTAGGACAATAAGTATGGCCCGTAGGCATTTCATCACTTATGGATGTTTATAATATGATCATCTTCATTTGATGATAGTAGTCAGGATCGCATTGATCATACAAACTATGAGGCTTGGGCATAGCCCACCACCTTAGACAGGAACTATAATGGTTACAACTGCCATTGTCATATTGACAATATTATAAAGTATAGCCCGTAGGCACTTCGTCACTAAGGATGTTATAGTATGATCATCTTATAGGATGATATAAGCCATGATTTCTAAATCATAAGGCAATTTAGGAAATTTAAAAATTTCCAGTATAGGGATGACTATTGTGATTTCCTCGAATCACATTTGTCAAGAGTGCTAACACGTTCTTAGGTGTTAGCAAGGATTTGAATCTTTTAAATAGGTCCTACCATCTTGGCCTCGTCATATAGGCTAGGTTTACCTTTAAGATTCCCTTTTTTTAATAATGAACGCAGAACAATCCTAGCTCGGGATGTTAATAAGGATCTGAACCTAAATTAAGGAACTGCCATCTTGGCCGCGTCTTAATAATGACACCAGGCTAGGTCTTGTCCCTTTTTAGATTTTGCCATTTTATTATAATGGTAGATCTTATAATATATGAATGATATTTTAAACATAATCGTTCCTTTAAAATTTAAGCAAGTATATAGTTGCCCTAAACGGGACTTCTAATAAAAATGACTTGCCCATGCAAGGGCTAATCAGAAAAATAATCAAGGAAGTAATTAAAAGACAATGAAACGAATTGGAATTTGTTCTATGTTCTTGTCTAGACTCAAGAATGTGCAACTGTGTAACTGAGATTAAACGCAAAAGGCTAGCGTTTAATTCACTCAGTGTTGGCTCTGATACCAACCTGTCACACCCCGACTTTCCACGTGTCACCGGTGGGCCCGGTGGGGAGTATCATGACGTAGTTGGCAACACAATAGTCAAACAACACAATATATAAATGCACAGCGGAAGCAAAAGATAAATATATATTACAATCCGAATTTAAAGTAATATCCAGTATTACAACGGAAAGTAAAGGATCTACAGGCGGATCTTAAAACATAACATTGTTCAACAGACTTTAGGCGCCTAGAACTTGCAAGATTCCTTATAAACGCCCTGAGCTTCCAGCCAATTACGTTCAGTACCTGTCACTTAACCCTTTTGGAAAATACGTCAGTTTTCACTGGTAAATACACTCAACCGACTCATTTTGAAAAGGTTTAATAAAATTGATTTGAATGCACGTGGCACAAAATATCTTTTATAATTTGATTAATGCACAGAGGCAAAATTAATCTTTTATACTTGGGACAATTATAGTTATAATCTTGTATACAGATTTACATGTTCGTTATACGTTCAGGGCTCGATGTAGAAACCGAGTCTGATTAACAGACACGCCACAAGTATAGGCCCACAAGAGAGTGAGATACCGTTATTACTTAAGAAACTGTCAGGTGTATGGCTACACCCCGTGCTTAAGACGTGGCCATTTTATAATACAATGACGTCAAGGATATCCAGGGCATGGTCATTAACCCCTAAAGGTCTTTATTTCAAACAATACAGATTAAACCGGGTTACCTCAATAATTTAATCACAATAAGATTAAATATTCAATACCCGACCAAGCGGTATTTTTATAATACCGTATCCCAAGCCCGTAATAGGGAAAATAAGTTAAGAGTATTTACATGAGCTAGCTCTTGTCTTAAATAGCAAGAATTAATAACTCAGCCGTATTCACTTAAGTAAGCGTAGGTACAATTTACCGGAAGGCTCTAGTCTGGAATGATGGTATAAATAACCAATTAGAATGCTAACGGGTCTTTAATTAAGCCTAAGCTTAGACCGGTTAGTCTTAAGGAAATATACGGTTCAAACGCATGATTAAGCGAAGACCGGAATAGAATGTGTTTTAGACCCGACAAGTTTGAAGACTTGCATAATATGGGTATTTCATACACATTCTGGATTTTGAGATAAAACCGATAAGGTTTGACCCGTTTCGGCTAATTTATGTAAACTAGTTACATAAATCGTACCGAACGCGTAAGAAGCGTGAAGGGTATTCATGAGAGCCATATACAGGTTTCCTAAGTTAATTATGCCTCAAATATGTTGTGACATCAGTAAGATGTCTTTCATTATGCCCGAAATGTATTTAAACACAAACTATGCCCCGTAGGGGTAGTTTGGTCATTTAAAAGGTTATAAAACAGTTTAAGTATTTACCTGAGTTACAGGTCTGATATAATCAGCAAAAATACTTATTTTACTAAGTTATAATAGTAGGGTAAAGTATATATGTGAAATTTATCAATTATAACCAAACTATGCACCGTAGGGGCATTTTGGTAATTTCACATAAGCCGAAAAGCTCAAAACCGAAGTCTAAGTTTAACAACTTTTTCTTACTGTTAAAATATTATAATTTACCTCAAATATCAGTAGGTATCACCCTTAGTATGTTTAAAATAGTTCTAGTACATACTAGGCGTTAAAAACGCTTAATTAGGCGATTAGAAGCCGTTTTCGGGTTCTATATAGAAATCTGATATTTTTATTATTCCAGGAGGTTTAAAATGATTTATTTATCATATGTAATCAGTAGCAAAATGTTTGGAGTCAATTAGATATGTAAGACTCATTTTATAGCCCGTAAGGGCAAAACCGACAATTACCGGATTAAGCCTACAACTACGAGTTATGCTCAGCCTGAAATTTATTAAAAATCTTTTAAAAAATCCCAAAATAATATATTACATCAGTGGGTAGTAAGTTTGATACCAAAAAGTAGGTTTAAATAGGCTATATGCTAATTACGCCGTTTTATTAACATAAAGCTTCTTAATTACGCTAATGAGCATAACTCTCAATCTACACCTCAAACTGATGTCAAACTTTGCATACAAGTTTATATATCAGTAATTAAGGTTTCTACTCTTTTACATTTTCAAAAATCACATTTTAAGGTGAAAAGGGCATAATGGTCAACATATGGGCAATTAACGGAATCATGCGTATTAATCGGTTAACTAACGAACCATGGTGTATAATCACAGAGGGTTATACTAGCATGTAACCTGGTCCAAATGAAGCTCTTAGGTATTTCTAAATCATACCAAAACGGGTCAGAACTGAAGTCAAAGCAAAAGTCAAAGTTTTGCGACTTTCAGTTCCGAACCGGGTCTAAATAGTAAATTGTCGGGTTGAACATGTTTAGACATGTTCTTACACTAATTACCAAGTTATCTTAATGATCAAACAGGTTGTATATGTTCTACATTGCTGATTATGCATAATTTAGAATTTAAGTATCCTGTTGACTTTTTCTTAACAAGTTTGACCCGACATTTGACCTAGTTAGAGTGGGAATCAGGGGGAACCCTTTTGAGGGTTTATTACCCACATAATTACCAACTTATAACTACTTTTGATTTGACTAATCACTGGACCATTAGTGATTAATCTTAAAGTCAACCGTTTATTACGACGGTTTGACTTTTAAGCTATAACTAAGCTAAAACTTTACTAAGGAAGGATTAGCAAACTTACTGAAGTCCTATGCTTGATTAGGAAGGTCTTATGTCTGCTCTTAAGCTCTCAAAAGCTCCAGAATTGCACAAGAAGTGAGTGATCAAATGGTTGCAACTTCATGGCCTTATATAGTGAATTTTGATCCACAAAATGTTGACATGTAAGTCTACCAATGACCACAACTCTTCAACAAGTGTCCCTAAGTGTTCTAGGGGTTGTTTAGGGGCCAAGCAAGATGAGGAAATTCGTTTAAAGTTCGAAAATCACGTTTAAACAGCAACCAGCCCCATTTTCTGTTACTGGGCATCCCTTGCGCACCGTAAGCATAAGTCTTGCGGTGCGCAAGGCTTCTGATCAGCCTTCAAAATTTCTATTTCTTGCACAAATGACTCTTGGCCCTTCCGAAAGGTCAACTAACCTTTATATATTGCAATATGAGCCCTCTATATTTACCTACAAGGGCTTTAAGACATTTACCCACTTTGTTTAGTCCCCGGTTAACTTTATTGTCACCCGAAAGGTCCAAACTTTCAACGTTGACGCTTTAACCCCTCACATACGAATTTGATCATAACTTTCTCATACGATAACAAAACTTTATGAAATTTTAATCATGCATTCTAGTGAGCATAATTAACCGTTACAAAGTTTCGGGTTTGTCAAAAGGTCACTCAGAGGTATAACTTAAACATGTTGACACATTTAACCCCTGTAGTTTGTAATCTCTCACTTTTAGCCTCGTATGATCCATGATTTATTCATCTGATGGTATCAACGTCATGTAGGGTTATTGTAAAGTATATTTATTCACTGTTGACATTTTGAACTCGTATATTCACATACTTTCCATGTTTGTCAACTTTAGTCCCTCAAGAACATTCTTTCTCACGTTCAAGCTTATGACACGTGTCAATACATTATAGGACGTGAATTTTCGAGGTGTTACATTTTGAAACTGCCAGTCGTTCATCCACCACTCGTCCATTCCTAGAGGTTGGGTATGGATTAAAGGTTCTGGGATTGCTGGTTCCAAGTTTATTGGAAGTTGAGTTTCAGCAGGATAAGGGTAGAGGTTGGTGTTAATAGGTCTAATAATATCACAGCTTGCCAGTAGGCGATCTAATTCTTCCTGTAATGGCAACTCCTCGACTTGTTTAGAACTCTCCCCAATTTCCATTTTTAATTGCCTAGATCCTTCCCCGATCTCAATTCCTTTTCCTTCGTCTATGGGATTCTCTATTTTGGGAACCTTTCTAGTTGCTGGTTTCCTCATGCGTACACGTCTCCATCCTACAAATCTTCTCCTTTTCTTAGGCTTTGGTTTCTCCGGAGGTGGAGCACAAAATTCCAGAGGTTCTTCCACATCGGCGATGTAACCAGTAAAGTCATTGGAAACTTCCACTTTCACTGGATAAAGGTTGAGATTCGGAAGGGCTTCAGATAACTCATTCATGCTGTTTTAGCATATATGCAAAATGCACACAAAAGGCTAAGTAAAAAAATTTATAATAAAACATTTAAGTATTATTGTATATCGTGTGATTAATTTAATACAAAAGACAACTGAAATAAAAACATACTAGGGTTTATTGTAAATTTATTTATTTACTAGGTAACATTTTCTTTAGAGTTTCTAGCTTGTAGATGGTATGGGGGCTAGTACTGGGTCAGGATATTTAAAATTTTGCATTTATTGCTACAGTGGCTAACATATAGAGATCTGCCCATTTTTCATCTAATTCATCCTCCCATGGTGGTTTATTGCCTATTTCCTGGGTTTTCTGATTAACCCTCACTTCTTTTGGTTGTGACTTCTTCATTTTCTCTTGGCTTTTCCTAATAATTAAACTTCTTTTATTAGGAGAAAGTGGTTTCTCATATTGTGCTTTACGAACAAATATTCCTTCCTCAGGATTTGCGGAGTGTTTTGAGGATGAGGTTCCTTTTTCTTTCGGTGCAATATCTAATTTATAATAGATATCTGAAAGTCTTTGTTTACCCATACTGTAAACAAATATTCAAATAATAAAACACGTAATCACAAAATGTCAATCAGTAAAAATTAAGTATTTTCTTAAATACTTAATTGGCTTAAATCAGTGGCTCTGATACCACATTTTTCCTGTCACGGCCCACGCCCCGGTTTGACCCGGTCAGGAGCCGCGGGACAGGAACCCGTGGTATTTGATTGATGCGACAGCGAAAGTAGTTTAAAGAGGATCTTTGAAATGCCCGATTATTTTATTTCATAATTTAGGATAAACCCCATAATTTACAATAGATGAATTTTACTAGGAAATTCCCTGATTTATTAAAACATGTTTATTTATTTTAACTGAGCCACCTCTTCAAGCTTGTTAGTGCTCCGTAGCACGTTTTCTTTGACTTATAGCAGGTCTCCTGAAACATGTTTTAAAAATATTTTGTCAGCGGGGAAATACTGGTGAATCATTCATTTTGACAAAATGACACATAGTTATAAATTACAGCATAAGAGCGATTACAATGGCTTCTATCTTATTTTTATCTGGCGCCTTGTCACCCGTGTGACGATGGTCATACCACTATTGGGTCCCACCCCAAGTAGTGACGTTTATCACGGTGAGGATTTATTAGCCTAACCCGTGAGAAATTAGTAATGTGCACCATACCCCACTGGCCAGTGATTTAAGATAACCATGACTTAATCCCTGTAATTATAACATTTGAAAATAAAATGTAGTATTGTAAAATATTTGATAAAAAGAGAATGACTCACATTGCAGATTTATACGGGCAGTGTTTAGCCTACTGATTAGCCTGATAACCTAATTTAAATAACAAGGCACACGAACGAGGTCGGTAACTAATACATCATTTACGATAACTCACGAGATTAAAATCTTCACAACGAATGACAAAGTGCAATACTTAAACATCCATCGAATTCATTACGAATGACAAAGTATAAACCCAATTTGAGCAGCACTTAAACATTCATCGGATAATTTCAATCGATCGGACATTGAATCGTAGCAGCGATCGAGTTAATACCCGGTATCGTAGCAGCACCTCGCTATAATTATTAAAATTTCGACTTTAGAGCAGCCAAACTTCGTTTTTTGAAAGTTTGTTTCGACACAGAATGAAAGCTCCTGCACCAGGCTATTTATAGGTGAAATTAGGGCCTCACGCGGCCCGCGTGAGCTTTGGCTCAACCCTTACGCGGCCCGCGAGGGCAGCCTAGTCTAGGAGTAGGCTTGGTGTGTCACAGGTAGGCTTACCAGGTGGTCCACGCGTGGCTCGGATGCTTATCCGGTCAAACCCAGGGTTGACGCGGCCCGCGTAAGACTATGCTAACTCTTACGCGGCCCGCCTGAAGACCATAAATCTTGTTTTTCTTGATTTTGATGCACGTTATGGTTTCAGGGGTCTGGGTTTTCACTTATGAATCAAATTGGGACATTTTCTAGAGTCCTTACATTCTCACCCTTATCAGACGATTGTTTCTTATTCTTGTCACCTTTCCTGTGAAGCTTACCCTTTCTGATTTGCGACTCAGTCAAAGTCGCAGCCAACTCGATTGCCTGACGAACTGTGGTAGGGTTGCTACCAGTGACGATGTCTTGCACGGGGTCAGGTAAACCATCAACATACCTCTCGATAGCTTTCTCGAGTGGGGTAACCATTGTAGGATAGAGCAAACTCAACTCCTCATACCTGTCGGTATCAGCCCGATGTTCACCACTATCCTGTTTCAGATCATCAAACTCTCTTTCCAACGCCCTCTGCTCATGACAGGGACAGAATTCCCTCATCATAAGAACACTAAGCTCTTCCCATGTCTGACCCAAAGCGACATTCGCACCACGATCTCTCATGACTCCATTCCACCAAGTAAGAGCCCTCTTTTGAAACACGCTAGAAGCAAACTCGACTTTGCAATTATCAGGACACTAAACATGACGAAAAGTACTCTCGATGCTCTCAAACCAATGTAGGAGCCCAGTTACTCCCTCAGAACCACTAAACTTGAGCGGTTTATCCGAATTGAAACTTTTAAAGTTGCATGGAGCATTATGGTTATTGTTGGCTTGGTTTACTTGAGCAATAATGTTTGGGAGTGCAGCAGCTTGCTGCGTAATGATTGCTGCCATTTCAGCATTAGGTAGCTGATTCTCGCGTCAAGGAGGCATTCTAAAAGAGGAAACATGAGAGAAAACGAGTGAGATGATAAGATGACAAATGAGATGATATAAATATCGACAAAAGCAAAGATGGTGGTCATTCGTTCGTACCACAAAGCAAACAAACGACACACAATGACTAATCAAAGTAAGTGGGTCCTAATAATGTATCGCGAGGACACGCTTTAGCCTATAAATGGACACTCACCCCAAGAATTCCCAGGTAAGAGTGACTGGTCCGATTATGTGGATTTGTACGAACACTCTAGCCTAGACAGAAAACTCGAGGTACAGGCCCCCACCCTTCCAGATTGCACGTGTTCACATTATTTAGACCCAAAACTTTGACAAGATTTTGAAAACTTAGAAGGTACTAAGCCAAAAGAATCATTCAAGAATGGATGATTGATTTTCAAAATCGATTTGAAATTTTGGAGGGTTCAAAACCTTATAACAAATCATCTACGAATAGATGATTGATTTTTAAAAATCCATTTGGAAAATTGTGTCCTTGTTTTGGTAATCACCTAAAGATAGGTGACGGTAGTGTTTTAAGATCTAAACACAAGATAACTTGTGTTGGGGTCCTAGAAAGTTATAGTCTAGGTCAAAGCATTACTAATAACCTAATTCCCTATAACCATTGGCTCTGATACCAACTCTTATGTCACACCCTGACCGTGAAAAACAATAAACCGCAGCGGAAATGTCGGGGAGTCGAGCAACAGAATTATTGTTTCACAACCATGGTATTTAAAGTTTTGTTTTATTTATTAACAAAAGGGGTTACATTGTCTTAGAACAAGAAAACAAAGAGTACATAACATATTTATACTATTCTTGCTTCTTTTATTGTCACTAAGGCCTAAGTCCGCCTAAGTGTATCTTGAACAATCCTATGCATCAGCTCCTGAAAACACATGTGAGATAGATAGGTTTATTGATTAAGGATTCATGACTTGTAATTGAAAGAATTGTTTTATAAAAGTTAGTCATGAATCTTAGGAAAATGTTTTCTTTTATAAACCATATAAAAATTGATAAGAAATTAGATAATATAAAAGAAAGATGTGTGGTTAAATAAATAACCAAGTAAAATGAATTTGTATAAGATATGTTGTTTGTAAAACAATGTTTTGTGAAGTTATGTTCTTTGTGTAAAATGTAATATGTCTAAATTGAAATGGTTTAAATAACGCTACGATATGTAATATCATAAAAGCACTTATATATAGGAAGTACCAGCGGCGTATCCACCATGCTTTTATCATATTACACACGCCTCGTTATTTAAATCACTTACCCAAACAAACCACCAAAATGTCTTGTTCAAAAAAATGTGAAAAATGTTCATGTATAATCAAATGTTATGTATGGCAAATAAAAGTGTCTATTCAAACCATATCTAAAATGTACAAAACAATGTATTTGACTAAATCATGGTTTAAATCAAAAGTTATGTGTTGTAAAATCAACGCTTTATTGATACAAACATCTATGCGGTAATGTTAAAACGCATACATTCAAGCCTTGTGACAGTGGAGACAAACCCTTAAACAAATTAAAGATTTATCAAAATTTATGAATATCGGATTCAGTCATTTCCTACTTCCAAACAAACCTAGGAAGCCAGAAATGGGAGTTGTCAATTCCTATGGTACCACTACTTACTACCGAGTGGCGTGGCCAATGTTAATGAATGTACTTTTGTCCCGTTAAATAAACCAATTGTCATACCAAATGTAAGCATGTTATGTGAAAACAGTGTACTAAGTATGCAAAAATGAACATACATAGCATGAATATGATGTAAATCAATGTGTACATATGCTGAAATGAACATATAAAACAAATGTGTTTATGAAATCAATGTACTAGCATGTTAATAAAACATACATAGCAAAAACATGGATGAAATCATGTACTATATGAACATAGCAAGCATGTGATATAAAAACATGAAAAGCACGAAAGTAACAAGTAGGCACATGTGTTTCACCCCAAAATGTTTGAAAACAGTAAAAGAGGGGTCTATGTACTCACTGGAGAATGCTCAATAGTCTTTGAATAACAATCAAGCAATGCTAGAGGGATCACGGAATCAATCGGCACCTAATTTAGGTAACTACGTTAATAAACCGGACCTAAATCAAGAGATCGGATAGGATGAGGTTTCGTAAAGCAAATGAGTATAGGAACTCATGTAATATGGTTTAACAAATCCTACATTCTAAATCGGAACCTATCCTAAGTGCTTACGACCCATTACGACTCGTTCAGGTAGCTTACGCTACTTTAACGGGTCGTTCGCGTAAAACGCGTTCGGACCGCCTAACTAGTCCTATGACAAGTATTATATGCCTTAACATGTCTAATAATGTTTCCTAATCAGTTTAGATGTCAAAATTTAAGTTACATATGCTTAAAATGAAATTATGCGTAAAAAGGGCATTTTGGCTATTTTCCTAAGGCATATAAATTACCTATCATACAACTAACTAAACGTAGTGACCATAAGGTATAATGTAACAACTCTCGCCAAAATTCTTATTTCTTATTTTATTAATGTTCATTAGGAAATCCTAATTAAGACCCCCAAGTAATATTGCATGACCCCTAAATTTTTCAGAACAATCAAAACTAGGATCAAGGCCCCCTAAAACTCAAGGGGGGTATCCCCTAATTGATAATTATCCTTATAACTCGCTGTAAAATTAAAAATTCGTCGAACTGTTGACTCACCTAGGCTATGTATACACGAGGCTACCCTACCCTAAAAAGGGCGCCGTCGCGCCACGCGACAGGGACTGTTTTTCAGTATAAAGTCCAGGGGTTTGGCACTTGCATGGCGCTATTGTTACGACGATCAAATTCATTTCGTACGTCAAGTTATTCACTGTTTAGTTCAAATACACACACAAGCACGAATCTCTGCTGTGACAACAGGGTAATAACTCGATCACTGCTACGATACAATGTCCGATTGATTGAAACCGAGCTGATGGATGTTTAAGTGCTGCCCGAATCCGGGCTATACTTTGTCATTCGTCGTGAGGGTTTTGATTTCGTGAGTTTATCGTAAAAAGTTGTATTAAGTTACTGACCTAGTTTCGTGTGCATTGTTATTTAACTAGGTTACAAGTCTAAATCAGTAGGCAAGGTTCTGTCCAACTAAACTTGCAATGTGAGTCATTCTCTTTTTATCAGATTGCTTTACAAAACCCTAAATGTTTTACAGTTATATTTTGCAGTGATTAAATCTTTGCTAATCTTTAATTACTGGAAGTATGTGGGGGTTTTGTGCACATTACTACTAACGATTTATCACTTTAGGTGGGCGAGCCTAATTAGTGATATGTCCACAGTCATAGATTCAGTCGAGTGACAGCTGAACCATATAATTATATGATAGGGGCAAAATAAAAACCCTTAATGCTGTAAATTTATAACAATGTGTCTTTTGTGCAAATTGAATGACTCGCCAGTATTTTCCCGCTGATAAAACCTTTTTAAACATGTTTTAGGTGACCTACTGTGAATCAAGGAAAAAGTGCTATGTAGCATTACAAGCTTGAAGAAGTGGCTCAATAAAAATAAAGAAACATGTTTTTTGTAAAAACAAGGATTTCCTAGTGAAATCACCTTTATTGTAAATTATGGGTGTTATTCCCAAATTGTGAAATAAAATAATCGGGCATTTTCAAGTTTAAATGATCCGGTTAATATTTCCGCTGCCAAACTAAATACAAATACCACGGGTTTTCTGTCCCGCGGCTTCTGGACCGGGTCACACCCGGCCGGGGGCCGTGACAGAAAAAGGTGGTATCAGAGCCACTGATTTAAGCCAATTAAGTATTTAGAAATACTTAATTTTTCTGATTGTCATTATGTGATTTTGTGAAAACTTAATTTACAATAAATAAAATTTTAACTTAAATTTGTGTGTGTTTCTTTATATGTGCTAACAACATGAATGAACTGTCGGAGGCACTCCGAAACTTTACTATCCATAGCACCGATATGGATACCACCGGCACCTTCACTGGCTACCAGGCTGATACTGAAGAGCCAATAGTATTCCAGGCCCAACCGCAGGAGAAACCAAAGCCGAAAAAGAGAAGGAGGATCTTAGACTGGAAACGTGGGCGTAGGAAGAAAGCAGCGGCACAGAAGGTGAAAAAGACTGAGGATCCGAAGGATAAAGGCAAAGGAAAGGAGATCGGGGAGAGTTCAGGGCAAGCCCAGGAAATGCCACCGTGGGAGGAGCTGGATCGTAAACTGGCCAATAGCGACCTCATCGGACCTGCCGATGAAAACCTCTTCAATTACCCCGCTGAATCCCAACTCCCAGTGAATTTGGAACCTGCTATCCCAGATCCTATCGTCAACCCCCGACCTCTACACGGAGAGCTGGAAGAATGGTGGACAACTGACTGGCAATTTCAGAATCTCTTGAATAACCCTAACACCTATTTCCCCCAGTTTAACCCTGAGCCTGCACCAAACCCACCTATGAGCACAGAAAACTTGGCTGAACTCCGCCACTATGGTGAGGAGCTGGTGAACGCAGGAAATCGAATCCGAGAAGTGGGGGAACAGATCTCATGGAAGTACCACGAGAGGGAGCGTCGTTTCTGAAATACCAGTTGACTGTGGTTCTGTGGTTGTGTGTTTAATAATAATAAAATAATAATAAATAATAAAAATATAATCATGTAAAATAACTTAAAATAAAACTTTTGTAATATAACTAGTGGGTACGGATGCCTACTAATATATAAAAATATTAACGTCGCAAGGTCGACAATTTTGGCTATACGTGCTTATGTGTGATTGCTTTATTATGTTGGTTGTTATTTATTTTGTGCCAATAATTTATATATTGTTAATTATCAGATGGAACACGCTAGTAATGAACCAGTTAACGAAGTTAACCAATCCGAGCAAAACAATGAGGATCATTTTCTTAATAGGCAAGATATAGAAAACATCGTCGCCCAGGGAATAGCAAATGCTATCCCAGCAATCGTCGCTGCTGTCAAAAGTCCTGTTGAGCTTTCGCAAGCCAACCCCAGTAAACGCACGCACGATGATAATTTCAGCAATAGTGTTAATGGAGACGGCAATAATGACAACGTGATTCAAGCCCCGATACTTAAGAAAATGAAAGTTGCAACACCTGGTTGCACTTACAAGGAATTTCTTGCCAGTAAACCTGTCGAATTTGCAGGCAATGAAGGGGCGACTGCTGCACTGCGTTGGTTAGAGAAAACTGAGGCAGTGATTAAAATAAGTAAATGTACCGAGTAGGATAAGGTCATGTATGCTTCTCTCCTTTTTAAGGAATGGTGGAACACGGTATTGCAAGCCAAGGGAAGTGACATGGCATATGCCATGAGTTGGGAAGAATTTAAGCGTCTAGTGGAAAGGAAATTCTGTCCCGAATATGAAAAGGAACAAATGGCAAATAAGTTCCTGAACCACCGAATGGTGGATGTCGATTGTCGAGGGTATACTTCGAAATTCTTCGAATATGCCAGAATTGTACCAACTCTGGCTTCGCCAGAACCGGTACTTATTTCTCGTTATATTTGGGGTTTAATTAGCGAGATTCGTGACATCGTCAAGGCTGCGAGACCCCGCACAATTGACGATGCAGTGGAGTTAGCCAATACTTTGACCGACGGGCTGGTGCGTACGCGGGAAGAAAACAGGAAAACGGAATTAGCCCAAAAGATCACCCAAGGATTTCGTGTGGGTAATAATACTAACTTCAAGAGGAAGGGAACTGGGGCCTCTTCCACCCCGCCATTTTGCGGGAATTGCAAAAAGAAACATTTTGGAAAATGTAGAGAAAATTATAATTTCTGCAAAATTCTGGGCCATCGGGAGGAGGAATGCAAAAAGAAATCAAAGATCTGCAACAACTGTGGAGAAGCTGGGCATTTCAGACCAGAATGCCCTAAATTGGTCAAACCAGTAGATAACAAGGCCAAACCTGCTGAAGGAACTAATAAGAAGAACGCAAGAGCCTTCCAATTGACCACACAGGAAGCCGAACTGATTCCCGACGTAATAGCTGGTACGTTTCTGGTACACAACGTTTATGCGAAAGTATTATTCGACTCTGATGCAAACCAAAGTTTTATAAATACTTCTTTCTGCCAAGCTCTTAAGCTACCCTTACCAAACTTAGGCAGATTTATACAGTAGAAACGACAGACGGGAACTCTGTTAACATAGATACGGTTTTGCAAAAAGAAAATATAGAACTTTCATGTCATAATATTTCTGCAAACCTATTACCTATGAATTTAGCTGGATTCGATGTCGTATTAGGAATGGATTGGTAAGTAGCCAACCATGCTCGAATCCTCTGTGATAAGAATTCCATAGAAATTCATACACCATCAGGAGAAATAATCGTGGTTACAGGAAATAAGCCACATAAATCAATGAAGTTCATTTCTGTAATGAAAGTTGCTAGTTATGAACGAAAGCAAGGAATAGTGTATATGAATTCGGTAATCATTAGCACTAAGGGTAAGGAACTTAAGGAAATTCCTGTAGTATCAGAATACTCGGATGTATTCCCAGAAGAACTACCAGGATTACCACCAGATAGGGAGGTAGAATTTAGAATTCATCTAATTCCTGGAACTACACCCATAGCTAAAGCACCCTATCGGTTAACACCCACTGAAATGTTAGAACTGACAAAGCAGTTAGATGAATTGCTTAGTAAAGGATTCATACAACCTAGTTCATCTCTGTGGGGAGCACCAGTATTGTTTGTGAAAAAGAAAGATGGTTCAATGCGAATGTGTATCGATTACAGGGAATTGAATAAGGTTACAATTATGAATCGATACCTATTACCTAGGATTGATGATCTTTTTGATCAATTGCAAGGAGCTAGATACTTTTCAAAGATAGACTTGCGTTAAGGATATCATCAGTTGAAGGTACAAGAAGAAGACATACCTAAAACCGCTTTCAGAACTAGGTATGGTCACTACGAGTTTACAGTCATGCCATTTGGATTAACAAATGCTCCTGCAGCATTTATGGACATGATAAATAGGATCTGTAAACCGTACTTGGATAAATTTCTAATTGTCTTTATCGACGATATACTTATTTATTCCAAAAGTCAGAAAGAGCATTGTGAGCACCTGCATGCACTCTTAACTTTGTTAAGAAAGGAAAAGCTTTACGCCAAATTCTCGAAGTGTGAATTTTGGCTACAGGAGGTGCAATTTTTAGGTCACATGGTGAATCACAAAGGTATTCACGTAGATCCTCTAAGATAGAAGCGATCACCAAATGGAAGGTCCCGCAATCAGCTACGGAAGTTAGAAGTTTTCTAGGATTAGCTGGGTACTATAGGCGCTTCATTAAAGATTTCTCTAAGATAGCGGTACCATTAACTAAGCTAACATGTAAAACAGTTAAGTTTGAATGGGGACCTAGGCAAGAAGAGGCTTTTAAGATTTTAAAGCAAAGATTAACAAGTACTCCAATTCTAGACTTACCGGAAGGGACAAAAGATTTTGAAGTTTATTGTGATGCTTCTAAACTAGGATTAGGATGTGTGTTGATGCAACGCAAAAAGGTAATCGCGTATGCCTCAAGGCAATTGAAAAAGCACGAAGAAAATTATACGACTCATGACTTAGAATTAGGAGCAGTAATTTTTGCCCTTAAGATTTGGAGACACTATCTATATGGAAGTAAGTTTACAGTCTATACAGATCATAAAAGTTTGAGGTACATATTTGGGCAAAAAGAATTAAGCATGCGGCAAAGAAGATGGATGGAAATTCTAAGTGACTACGACTGTGATATTCAATATCATGAAGGAAAAGCAAATGTAGTAGCAGATGCCCTAAGTCGTAAGTATCATGAAAAGCAAAAGCGAGTTCGTGCTCTTAGATTAAATCTTCAAGTGGATTTAATGGAACAACTGAAGAACATTCAAGAAACAACAATCAAAGATGATGCTGAAGGAATGAAAGGAAGAATAAAGGAATTGGAGCAAAGAACTGATGGAATTTGGAGATTCCACCAGAAAAGGATTTGGGTACCTAAGCAAGGAAATTTAAGAAATAAGATTTTAGAGGAAGCCCATAAATCTAGATATATACCATGCATCCTGGAAATAATAAGATGTACCAAGATTTAAGAAATAACTTCTTGTGGATAGGAATGAAAAAGGACATAGCCAGATATGTATCTAAGTGTCTAACTTGTAAGCAAGTTAAGGCAGAACACCAGAAACCTTCAGGGTTACTCCAACAGTTAGAAATGCCTGTATGGAAATGGGAACTAATAACAATGGACTTTGTTACTAAGGTTCCCAAAACCAGGAAAGGTAACGACGTGATTTGGGTAATTGTAGATAGATTAACCAAATCAGCTCATTTCCTACCCATGAAGGAAACTTTCAGCATGGAAAGATTAGCCAAGTTATACGTAGACGAAGTAGTATCCTTACATGGAGTTCCACTCTCTATTGTATCGGATAGAGATAGTCGTTTCACTTCACATTTCTGGACAAGTTTTCAAGAAGCAATGGGGACACGTTTAAATTTAAGTACTGCATACCATCCCCAAACAGATGGACAGAGTGAAAGGACGATCCGAACCCTGGAAGACATGCTCAGGGCATGTGTAATAGATTTTGATGGAAACTGGGATAATCACCTTCCCTTAATTGAATTCTCCTATAACAATAGTTACCATTCAAGCATCGAAGCTGCCCCGTTCGAAGCACCGTATGGACGAAAGTGTAGAACTCCAGTTTGTTGGGCAGAAATAGGAGAAAGCCAATTATCAGGTCCCAAAATCGTACAAGAAACCACCGACAAGATAACTCAAATCAAGGAAAGACTAAAGACAGCTCGAGATCGTCAGAAGAGTTATGCAGACAATAGACGCAAGCCGCTAGAATTTCAAGTTAGAGACAAGGTACTCTTAAAAGTTTCTCCTTGGAAAGGGGTAGTTCGGTTCGGTAAGAAGGGAAAGCTAAGTCCAAGGTACGTAGGACCATTCCCAGTAATCCAGCGAATAGGACCAGTTGCTTATCGCCTACAACTACCAGAAGAGCTGGCTGGAGTACATGACGTGTTTCATGTATCTAACCTCAAGAAATGTTTGTCCGATGAATCCCTGGTAGTACCTCTCCAAGACATAGAGGTAAATGAAAAGTTAAAATTTGTAGAGAGACCACTTCAGATAGAAGATAAAAAGGTCAAGTTTATCAAGCACAAAAGGCTAGTACTGGTCAAAGTCAAGTGGGATTCAAAGAGAGGACCTGAGTACACTTGGGAACTGGAATCAGAGATGAAGCGAAAATATCCCTACTTGTTCCAGTAAATCTCGAGGACGAGATTTTAATAAGGTGGGGAGGATGTAACAACTCTCGCCAAAATTCTTATTTCTTATTTTATTAATGTTCATTAGGAAATCCTAATTAAGACCCCCAAGTAATATTGCATGACCCCTAAATTTTTCAGAACAATCAAAACTAGGATCAGGGCCCCCTAAAACTCAAGGGGGTATCCCCTAATTGATAATTATCCTTATAACTCGCTGTAAAATTTGAAATTCGTCGAACTGTTGACTCACCTAGGCTATGTATACACGAGGCTACCCTACCCTAAAAAGGGCGCCGTCGCGCCACGCGACAGGGACTGTTTTTCAGTATAAAGTCCAGGGGTTTGGCACTTGCATGGCGCTATTGTTACGATGATCAAATTCATTTCGTACGTCAAGTTATTCACTGTTTAGTTCAAAAACACACACAAGCACGAATCTCTGCTGCGACAACAGGGTAATAACTCGATCACTGCTACGATACAATGTCTAATTGATTGAAACCGAGCCGATGAATGTTTAAGTGCTGCCCGAATCTGGGCTATACTTTGTCATTCGTCGTGAGGGTTTCGATTTCGTGAGTTATCGTAAAAAGTTGTATTTAGTTACTGACCTAGTTTCGTGTGCATTGTTATTTAACTAGGTTACAAGGCTAAATCAGTAGGCAAGGTTCTGTCCAACTAAACTTGCAATGTGAGTCATTCTCTTTTTATCAGATTGCTTTACAAAACCCTAAATGTTTTACAGTTATATTTTGCAGTGATTAAGTCTTTGCTAATCTTTAATTACTGGAAGTATGTGGGGGGTTTTGTGCACATTACTACTAACGATTTATCACTTTAGGTGGGCGAGCCTAATTAGTGATATGTCCACAGTCATAGATTCGGTCGAGTGACAGCTGAACCAGATAATTATATGATAGGGGCAAATATAAAAACCCTTAATGCTGTAATTTTATAACAATGTGTCTTTTGTGCAAATTGAATGACTCGCCAGTATTTTCCCGCTGATAAAACCTTTTTAAACATGTTTCAGGTGACCAACTGTGAATCAAGGAAAAAGTGCTATGTAGCATTACAAGCTTGAAGAAGTGGCTCAATAAAAATAAAGAAACATGTTTTTGTAAAAACAAGGATTTTCCGATGAAATCATCTTTATTGTAAATTATGGGTGTTATTCCCAAATTGTGAAATAAAATAATCGGGCATTTTCAAGTTTAAACGATCCTGTTAATATTTCCGCTGCCAAACTAAATACAAATACCACGGGCTTTCTGTCTCGCGGCTTCTGGACCGGGTCACACCGGGCCGGGGGCCGTGACATATAGCCTCGGAAGGTTATTCCCTATACAACTACGGTCACAAAATGTGTTTGGTCGGATCCTAATGATCGACCAAACGAGTCGGGTTCGAAAGTCTAAGCAGTTGTTTAGACCGCTTATCTTACGACCCTATATAAGCACTAAACTAAAAGTGACGAGTTAAACATGTTAAAACATGTTTAACTAAGTTAGAAAACAAGTTTGATATCAAAACAAAGGGTTTTGATACCCAAGAATAGTTTGGTTGCAAAATACGCATAAACGCGTATTTTGACCGAAACTATGACTCGTCACTATGCCTAATAACGTGGTAATCAGTAGGTATAGTCACAAAGGACTATGACCATCGTGATTACGCTCACGTTGCGAAGTTCAAACGAACTTCGTGTTGACCATTGACAGGTCAAAGCAGAAATTAAACATTGTTTGACTTTCACTCTTAAAAAAGCATAAAAGCATGAAAGAAACTTACAAAACGACCAAGCTAGGAAGATTTGATTCAAGTTGCTCAGGTATGAAGTGTGGAAACTCCAACTAAGAGCAAAAATTGAATCAAGTGTGAAGAACCAAATGAATCAAGATGGGTTTATATAGGATTTCCAAAACCGTTAGGATCGTTTCTTGGATTACGAGCTTCGATCTTGGCCCTCCATGTGTGCCCACTGATTTATCATTCTTTGGGTGTCCAAAACCAGCTCATTGTATGAAGAAACCATGTGCAAAAACCAGAAAACTAGCTGCTGAATCAGAAAACTATTTTGCTGATCTGGGCCTCTATCGCGCCCCGCTTAAGATGAGGGCTCGTCTTACGCGCCCCGCGAGAGCCGAGTTTGGCAGATTGTCAATTTAGGTCCCTGAATGTGTAAAACTTGGTTTTCGATGCATTTTCGACACATTTAAGCCCCGTTAACCCCATTTCAAGGCTGTAAAATGAAGTTAAAGTTTAGGGGACATGAAACATGCTTGAAAAAATGCCGGGTGTCGGTTCGTTTAGTCTTACGGTTGCGTTGTTCGGTTAATTACGACGAAACACGAACGGACGCGAAAACGATCTTAATTACGTGACAAATGGAATTTTATCATGCCAATCACTAAAATAAAATATTTTAATGATTACAAAAATTTTTGTATTTCTGGTTATGTTCAGAACGTAAGATATGCGCGTAAATACAAACTTATGCCCTTTTTGACGCTTTTAGTCCCTGATTGACCAAAAAGTTTATTTTTGCACACCGAACTCCTCAAAGCCTATTTCTAAGCTATGTAAAGGATATTTATGGTATGTTTAACTTATGGCATGTTCCAGAATGTTCGTTACAACACGACTCGACATAGTTTCACAGTTTGACGTAAATAGTCCCTGCGATCAAATAAAATTGATTCTGCCATACCAAAGCCTTCAAAACTTATTTCTAAGTTATGTAAAGGTTATTTAAGGTATGTTAAGCATATATTGATGTTCCGGAGTTTTTGTCACGTTAAACTGATTATGTTTACGCATCAGTTTTCCAGAAAGCGATATAGAGTTTGAAATTGAACAAAATCGAAACGTGCAAAAATGTCAAACATAAATAAAAAAATATTGGGATCAAATCACATTGTTTTATTAATAACTGAACTGATTAAGGTTTATACAATGATTACAAGCACAGATTTCACAGTCTCCCCTACTTGTGGAAATTTCATCCCGAAATTTATTTAGAGGAAACTTGTGAGAATAGATGCGGATATTTCGCCTTCATTTGATCTTCACGTTCCCAAGTAAATTCTGGTCCATGTTTAGATTCCCAGCAAACTTTTACAAGTGGAATGCGCTTGCATTTGAGCCATTTGACTTCATGTTCCATGATTTCCACAGGCTTCTCGACAAAGTGCATCGTGTCATCAACACGAATTTCATCAAGCGGTATGTGGAGGTTCTCATCAGCTAAACACTTCTTGAGATTGGACACGTGAAAGGTTGGATGAACATTTCCAAGTTCAGGAGGTAACTCAAGTCTGTAGGCTACCTTTCCGATTCTCTCGACGATCTTGAATGGTCCAACATATCTAGGTGCAAGTTTTCCAGTCTTTCCAAATCTGATCACACCTTTCCAAGGTGAAACCTTGTGCAGGATGCGATGACCGACTTGAAATTCCAAGGGCTTGCGTCGTCGATTCGCGTAACTCTTTTGACGGCTTCTAGCTGTCTGAATGTTATCGCGAACTTTCTTAACCTTATCTGTTGTCTCTAGAATGAGGTCAGGTCCAGTAAGATGAGCCTCAACGATCTCATTCCAGCAGACTGGTGAACGACATTTTCGACCATATAAAGCCTCGAAAGGAGCCATGTTGATGTTGGAGTGATAACTATTATTGTAGGAGAATTCAATCAATGGTAGATACGAATCCCAACTACCACCAAAATCGGTCACACAAGCTCTAAGCATATCCTCCAAAGTCTGGATTGTTCTTTCAGATTGACCATCTGATTGCGGATGATAAGTTGTGCTCAAATTAAGTTGGGTTCCCATAGTAGATTGCATGGTTCTCCAAAAATGAGATGAGAATCGAGCATCTCTGTTATAAATAATGTTCAAAGGAACACCATGACGGGATACAATCTCATCCACATAGATTTTAGCAATCTTGTCGGCAGATAAATCCTCACGGATTGGCAAGAAATGCGCTGACTTGGTAAGACGGTCAACAACTACCCAAATAGCGTCATGACCTTTCTTAGTGCGCGGAAGTTTGGTAATAAGATCCATAGCAATGTTTTCCCATTTCCAAACTGGAATCTCTGTTTACTCCAATAATCCAGAGGGATGTTGATGTTCAGCCTTAACCTTAAGACAAGTAAGGTATTTAGATACATATAAGGTAATGTCTTTCTTCATACCAGGCAACTAATACTGGGTTCGAAGATCCTTATACATTTTGTCTGCACCAGGATGAATAGAATAACGAGACTTATGAGCTTCATCCATTAGCAAGGTGCGGAGATTGCCTTGACTTGGGACCCACAAACGATCGTGAAATAATACAATCCATTGTCTTTTAGCTCGAGATCAGGCTTAATGTGAAATGGTAGTTCCTTACTCATTAAATCTTGTGTAACACAAGTATGTTGAGCCTAAGAAATGCGAGTTTGAATATCAGATCGAACTCGAACACAATGAAGCTTGACATACTCTTTACGACTCAATGCGTCAGCTACGACATTCGCCTTACCAGGATGGTAGCGAATTTCGCAGTCATAGTCGTTTAGAAGTTCAACCCAACGTCGTTGCCTCATATTGAGTTCTATCTGATTAAAGATATGCTGAATACTTTTGTGGTCAGTGAAAACCACACATTTTGTACCATACAAATAGTGTCTCCAGATTTTGAGAGCGAATACAACTGCACCTAACTCAAGATCATGAGTTGTGTAGTTCTTCTCATGAACCTTTAACTGTCTCGATGCGTATGCTATGACTTTGTTCCTTTGCATGAGAACACAACCAAGACCAAATTTGGATGCATCACAGTATACGACAAAATCATCATTGCCCTCAGGTAAAGATAGAATAGGTGCATCGCAGAGTTTCTGTTTCAAGATCTGAAAAGCTTCTTCCTGTTTAGATCCCCATTCAAAGGGTTTATTCTTCTGAGTTAGAGCAGTTAGAGGAACTGCAATCTTGGAGAAGTTTTCGATGAAGCGGCGGTAATAACCCGCGAGACCAAGAAAAGAACGAACTTCAGTTGGAGTAGTAGGCGCATCCCAATCCTTAATCGCACTGATCTTGGAGGGATCTACATGAATACCTTGTTCGTTGACGATATGTCCCAAAAATTGAACTTCCTTAAGCCAAAATTCACACTTGGAGAATTTGGCAAAAAGTTGTTCTTTCTTCAGGAGTTCCAGAGTAAGACGGAGATGCTGCTCATGATCGACTCGAGTCTTAGAATAAATCAAGATGTCATCAACGAAAACGATGATGAACTTATCCAAATAAGGCTTACAAACCCTATTCATCAAGTCCATGAAAACAGCAGGAGCATTAGTCAAACCGAATGGCATAAAAGTGAACTCATAATGCCCATATCTTGTGCGGAAAGCAGTCTTGGGAATATCTTCCTCAAGCACTCGAAGCTGATGAAACCCAGAATGTAGATCAATCTTAGAAAAACAAGAAGCACCCTGTAACTGATCAAAGAGATCATCAATGCGAGGTAGGGGATATCGATTCTTGATGGTAAGTTTGTAATGCACATCCTGAAAGAGCCATCTTTCTTCTTGACAAAAAGAATAGGAGCACCCCAAGGTGAAAAGCTAGGACGAATAAAACCTTTGTCAGAAAGTTCCTGAAGCTGCTTAGATAATTCTTGCATCTCAAACGGTGCAAGACGATACGGAGATCTAGCGATAGGATTTGCACCAGGTACAAGATCAATACGAAATTCGACTTGGCGTGCTGGGGGTAATCCAGGTAATTCTTCAGGAAACACTTCAGGATAATCCCGAACAACAAGGATATCTTGAATAGACTTACCTTTGCCTTTATCTGCAACAACATGTGCCAAAAAGGCCACATAGTTCTTTCGCATATACTTCTGAGCTTGAGTACACGACATGAGTTTAAGACTGCTAACAGGTTTCTCACGACGAACCTCTAAGATCTTACTAGTCGAAAGCGGCACACGGACAATCTTCTCAAAACAAACTACCTCTCCGTGATATTTGGCTAACCAATCCATTCCCACTATAATGTCGAAGCTTCCAAGTTGCATCGGTGTGAGGTCGATAGGAAAAAGATGGTTATTAAGGTTCAACTGGCAATTTCGAAGACCAGAATCAAGAACAACGGGTTCACCACTAGCAACTTCTACTGTCAAGGGCTTTCCTAGTTTCGTTCTAGACATGCGAAGCAAAGGTTCAAAAGATAATGACACAAAACTCTTATCGGCACCCGAATAAAAAAGAATAGATGCAGGCTGATTATTAACAAAGAACATACCATTGACCACTTCGTTGTTTGCTCGTGCCTCGTTTGCATTCATGTTGAAGACTCGTCCACGAGCCTGAGCCTGATTTACATTAACCAACCTTGGACACTGATTTCGATAGTGGGTCAAATCCCCACAATTGTAGCACGAACCAGGCGGATAATGAGGTCGTGCAGCTTGTGCTTGTTGTTGAGCAGCCGGTTGAGCAGCTTGCTGAGCTGGGTTATGTCCAGCTTGATTAGGAGCAAAATGGCAAACATCGACAAGATGACCCGATTTTCCACAGTTAGCACAGAAACGACACTGAACTTGAGGTTGATGGTGACTATTGCATCTGTCGCACAACGGTGCTTTGCCAGCGTACTGCTTCTTGGCTGATGGTTATGCAGGTTGGTTGGGAGCTGCCTGACTGGCTTGTGCAGTAACAGCGAAGTTCTGGGAAGCCTTGCGCTTCCTTGACCTTTTCGAAGAACCATATTTCTTACCCTTCTTGTTCTCACCGGTTGTTTAGACCGCTTATCGTACGACCCTATATAAGAACTAAACTAAAAGTGACGAGGTAAACATGTTAAAACATGTTTAACTAAGTTAGAAAACAAGTTTGATATCAAAACAAAGGGTTTTGATACCCAAGAATTGTTTGGTTGCAAAATACGCATAAACGCGTATTTTCACCGAAACCATGACTCGTCACTATGCCTAAATAACGTGGTAATCAGTAGGTATAGTCACAAAGGACTATGACCATCGTGATTACGCTCACGTTGCGAAGTTCAAACGAACTTCGTGCTAACCATTGACTGGTCAAAGTAGAAAGTCAAACATTGTTTGACCTTCACACTTAAAAATGCATAAAAGCATGAAAGAAACTTACAAAAGGTCCACGCTAGGAAGATTTGATTCAAGTTGCTCAGGTATGAAGTGTGGAAACTCAAACTTAGAGCAGAAATTGAATCAAGTGTGAAGAACCAAATGAATCAAGGTGGGTTTATATAGGATTTCCAAAACCGTTAGGATCGTTTCTTGGATTACGAGCTTCAATCTTGGCTCTCCATGTGTGCCCACTGATTTATCATTCTATGGGTGTCCAAAACCAGCTCATTGTATGAAGAAACCATGTGCAAAAACCAGAAAACCAGCTGCTGAATCAGAAAACTGTTTTGTTGATCTGGGCCTCTGTCGCACCCCGCGTAAGATGAGGGCTCATCTTACGCGCCCCGCGAGAGCCGAGTTTGGTAGATTGTCAATTTAGGTCCCTAAAGGTGTAAAACTTGGTTTTCAATGCATTTTCGACACATTTAAGCCCTGTTAACCCCATTTCAAGGCTCTAAAATGAAGTAAAAGTATAGGGGACATGAAACATTCTTGAAAATATGCCGGATGTCGGTTCGTTTGGTCGTACGGTTGCGTTGTTCGGTTAATTACCACAAAAAACAAACGGACGCGAAAAACGATCCAAATTACACGATGAATGGAATTTTATCATGCCAATCACTAAAATAAAAGTATTTTAATGATTAAAAACTTTTTTGATGTCCGGGTAAGTTCAGAACGTAAGATATGTGCGTAAATGCAAACTTATGCACTTTTTGACGCTTTTAGTCCCTGATTGACCAAAAAGTTTATTTTTGCACACCGAACCCCTCAAAGCCTATTTCTAAGATATGTAAAGGATATTTATGGTATGTTTAACTTATGGTCATGTTCTGGAATGTTCGTTACAACACGAATCGGCATAGTTTCATAGTTTGACGTAAATAGTCCCTACGATCGAATAAACTTGATTCTGCCATACCAAAGCCTTCGAAACTTATTTCTAAGTTATGTAAAGGTTATTTAAGGTATGTTAAGCATATATTGATGTTCTGGAGTGTTTGTCGCATTAAAATGATTACATTTATGCATCAGTTTGCGTATAACTTTCTAGAAAGCGATATAGAGTTTGAAATTGAACAAAATCGAAACGTGCAAAATGTCAAACATAAATAAACAAATATTGGGATCAAATCACATTTTTTTATTGATAAATGAACTGATTAAGGTTTATACAATGATTACAAGCACAAATGTCACATTCTCATGATCGGCTCGAGTCTTAGAATAAATCAAGATGGCATCAATAAATCAAGGCTTACAAACCCTATTCATCAAGTCCATGAAAACAGCAGGAGCATTAGTGAAACCGAATGGAATAACAATGAACTCATAATGCCCATATCTTGTGCGGAAAGCAGTCTTGGGAATATCTTCCTCAAGCACTCGAAGCTGATGATACCCAGAATGTAGATCAATCTTAGAAAAACAAGAAGCACCCTGTAACTGATCAAAGAGATCATCAATGCGAGGTAGGGGATATCGATTCTTGATGGTAAGTTTGTTAAGCTCACGATAATCGATGCACATCCTGGAAAGAGCCATCTTTCTTCTCGACAAAAAGAATGGGAGCACCCCAAGGTGAAAAGCTAGGACGAATAAAACCTTTGTTAGAAAGTTCCTGAAGCTGCTTAGATAATTCTTGCATCTCAAACGGTGCAAGACGATACGGAGATCTAGCGATAGGATTTGCACCAGGTACAAGATCAATACGAAACTCGACTTGGCATGCTGGGGGTAATCCAGGTAATTCTTCCGGAAACACTTCAGGATAATCCCGAACAACAGGGATATCTTGAATAGACTTACCTTTGCCTTTATCTGCTACAACATGTGCCAAAAAGGCCACATAGTTCTTTCGCAGATACTTCTGAGCTTGAGTACACGACATGAGTTTAAGACTGCTAACAAGTTTCTCACCACGAACCTCTAAGATCTTACCAGTCGAAAGCGGCACACAGACAATCTTCTCAAAACGAACTACCTCTGCGTGATATTTGGCTAACCAATCCATTCCCACTATAATGTCGAAGCTTCCAAGTTGCATCGGTGTGAGGTCGATAGGAAAAAGATGGTTATTAAGGTTCAATTGGCAATTTCGAAGAACATAATCTAGAACAACGGGTTCACCACTAGCAACTTCTAGTGTCAAGGGCTTTCCTAGTTTCGTTCTAGAATGCGAAGCAAAGGTTCAAAAGATAATGACACAAAACTCTTATCGGCACCCGAATCAAAAAGAATAGATGCAGGCTGATTATTAACAAAGAACATACCATTGACCACTTCGTTGTCTGCTCATGCCTCGTTTGCATTCATGTTGAAGACTCGTCCACGAGCCTGTGCCTGATTTACATTAACCAACCTTGGACACTAATTTCGATAGTGGGTCAAATCCCCACAATTGTAGCACGAACCAGGCGGATAATGAGGTCATGCAGCTTGTGCTTGTTATTGAGCAATTTGCTGAGTTGGGTTATGTGCGGCTTGATTAGGAGCAAAACGTCAAACATCGACAAGATGACCCGATTTTCCACGGTTAGCACAGAAACGACACTGAACTTCAGGTTGATGGTGACTATTGCATCTGTCGCACAACGGTGCTTTGCCAGCGTACGGCTTCTTGGCTGATGGTTGTGTAGGTTGGTTGGGAGCTGCCTGATTGGCTTATGCATTAACAGCAAAGTTCTGGGAAGCCTTGCGCTTCCTTGACCTTTTCGAAGAACCAGATTTCTTACCATTCTTGTTCTCACCCTTATCAGATGATTGTTTCTTATCTTTGTCACCTTTCCTACGAAGCTTACCCTTTCTGATTGGTGACTCAGTCAAAGTCGCAGCCAACTCGATTGCCTGATGAACTGTGGTAGGGTTGCTACCAGTGACGATGTCTTGCACGGGGTCAGGTAAACCATCAACATACCTCTCTATAGCTTTCTCGAGTGGGGTAACCATTGTAGGACAGAGCAAACTCAACACCTCATACCTGTCGGTATAAGCCCGATGTTCACCACTATCTTGTTTCAGATCATCAAACTCTCTTTCCAACGCCCTCTGCTCATTACGGGGACAGAATTCCCTCATCATAAGAGCCCTAAGCTCTTCCCATGTCTGACCCAAATAGCACCACGATCTCTCATGACCCCATTCCACCAAGTAAGAGCCCTCTTTTGAAATATGCTAGAAGCAAACTCGACTTTGCGATTCTCAGGACACTAAACATGACGAAAAGTACTCTCGATGCTCTCAAACCACTGTATGAGCCCCGTTGCTCCCTAAGAAGCACTAAACTTGAGCGGTTTAGCGGAATTGAAACTTTTAAAGTTGCATGGAGCATTATGGTTATTGTTGGCTTGGTTTACTTGAGCAATAATGTTTGGGAGTGCAGCAGCCATTTGTTGCGCAATGATTGCTGCCATTTCGGCATTAGGTAGCTGATTGTCGCGTCGAGAAGGCATCCTAAAAGAGGAAACATGAGAGAAAACGAGTGAGATGATAAGATGAAAAATGAGATGATACAAATATCGACAAAAGCAAAGATGGTGGTCATTCGTTCGTACCACAAAGCAAACAAACGACACACAGTGACTAATCAAAGTAAGTGGGTCCTAATAATGTATCGTGAAGACATGCTTTAGCCTATAAATGGACACTCACCCCAAGAGTTCCCAGGTAAGAGTGACTGGTCCGATTATGTGGATTTGTACGAACACTCTAGCCTAGACGTTAAACTCGAGGTACAGGCACCCACCCTTCTAGATTGCACGTGTTCACATTATTTAGACCCAAAACTTTGACGAGATTTTGAAAACTTATAAGGCACTAAGCCAAAAGAATCATTCAAGAATGGATGATTGATTTTCAAAATCGATTTGAAATTTTAGAGGGTTCAAAACTTTATAACAAATCATCTACGAATAGATGATTGATTTTTAAAAATCATTTTGGAAAATTGTGTCCTTGTTTTGGTAATCACCTAAAGATAGGTGACGGTAGTGTTTTAAGATCTAAACACAAGATAACTTATGTTAGGGTCCTAGAAAGTTATAGTCTAGGTCAAAGCATTACTAATAACCTAATTCCCCATAACCATTGGCTCTGATACCAACTCTTCTGTCACACCCCGATCGCGTAAAACAACAAACCGCGGCGGAAACGTCGGGGAATCGAGCAACAGAATTATTGTTTCACAACCATGGTATTTAAAGTTTTGTTTTATTTATTAACAAAAGGGGTTACATTGTCTTAGAACAAGAAAACAAAGAGTACATAACATATTTATACTATTCTTGCTTCTTTTATTGTCACTAAGGCCCAAGTCTGCCTAAGTGTATCTTGAACAATCCTATGCATCAGCTCCTGAAAACACATGTGAAAATAGGTACGTCAGCATAAAAAAATGCATGTGAGATACATAGGTTTATTGATTAAGGATTCATGACTTGTAATTGAAAGAATTATTTTATTAAAGTTAGTCATAAATCTTAGGAAAATGTTTTCTTTTATAAACCATATAAAAATCGATAAGAAATTAGATAACATAAAAGAAAGATGTGTGGTTAAATAAATAACCAAGTAAAATGAATTTGCATAAGATATGTTGTTTGTAAAACAATGTTCTGTGAAGTTATGTTCTTTGTGTAAAATGTAATATGTCTAAATTGAAATGGTTTAAATAACGCTACGATATGTAATATCATAAAAGCACTTATATATAGGAAATACCAGCGGCGTATCCACCATGCTTTTATCATATTACACACGCCTCGTTATTTAAATCACTTACCCAAACAAACCACCAAAATGACTTGTTTAAACAAATGTGAAAAATGTTCATGTATAATCAAATGTTATGCATGGCAAATAAAAGTGTCTATTCAAACCATATGTAAAATGTACAAAACAATGTATTTGACTAAATCGTGGTTTAAATCAGAAGTTATGTTTTGTAAAATCAATGCTTTATTGATACAAACATCTATGCGGTAATGTTAAAACGCATACATTCAAGCCTTGCGACTGTGGAGACAAACCCTTAAACAAATTAAAGGTTTATCAAAATTTATGAATATCGGATTCAGTCATTTCCTACTTCCAAACAAACCTAGGAAGCCAGAAATGGGAGTTGTCAATTCCTATGGTACCACTACTTACTACCGAGCAGCGTGGTCAATGTTAATGAACGTACTTTTGTCCCGTTAAACAAACCAAATGCCATACCAAATGTAAGCATGTTATGTGAAAACAATGTACTAAGTATGCAAAAATGAACATACATAGCATGAATATGATGTAAATCAATGTGTACATATGCTGAAATGAACATATGAAACAAATGTGTTTATGAAATCAATGTACTAGCATGTTAAGAAAACATACATATCAAAAACATGGATGAAATCATCTACTATACATATAATATATGAACATAGCAAGCATGTGATATAAAAACATGAAAAGCGCGAAAGTAACAAGTAGGCACATGTGTTTCACCCCAAAATGTTTGAAAACAGTAACAAGTAGGCATATGTACTCACTTGAGAATGCTCAATAGTCTTTGAATAACAATCAAGCAATGCTAGAGGGATCACGGAATCAATCGGCACCTAATATAGGTAACTACGTTAATAAACCGGAACTAAATCGGAAGATCGGATAGAATGAGGTTTTTTAAACCAAATGAGTATAGGAGCTCATGTAATATGGTTTAACAAAGCCTACATTCTAAATCAGAACCTATCCTAAGTGCTTACAACCCATTACGACTCGTTCAGGTAACTTACGCTACTTTAACGGGTCGTTCACGTAAAACGCGTTCGGACCGCCTAACTAGTCATATGACAAGTATTATATGCCTTAACATGTCTAATAATGTTGCCTAATCAGTTTAGATGTCAAAATTTAAGTTACATATGCTTAAAATGAAATTATGCGTAAAAAGGGTATTTTGGTCATTTTCCTAAGGCATATATATTACCTATCATACAACTAACTAAACGTAGTGACCATAAGGTATAACCTCGGAAGGTTATTCCCTATACAACTATGGTCACAAAATATGTTTGGTCGAATCCTAATGATCGACCAAACGGGCCGGGTTCGAAAGTCTAAGCGGTTGTTTAGACCGCTTATCTTACTACCCTATATAAGCACTAAACTAAAAGTGACGAGTTAAACATGTTAAAACATGTTTAACTAAGTTAGAAAACAAGTTTGATATCAAAACAAAGGGTTTTGATACCCAAGAATAGTTTGGTTGTAAAATACGCATAAACGCGTATTTTGACCGAAACTATGACTCGTCACTATGCCTAAATAACGTGGTAATCAGTAGGTATAGTCACAAAGGACTATGACCATCGTGATTACGCTCACGTTGCGAAGTTCAAAGGAACTTCGTGTTGACCATTGACTGGTCAAAGCAGAAAGTCAAACATTGTTTGACTTTCACGCTTAAAAACGCATAAAAGCATGAAAGAAACTTACAAAAGGTCCAAGCTAGGAAGATTTGATTCAAGTTGCTCAGGTATGAAGTGTGGAAACTCCAACTTAGAGCAGAAATTGAATCAAGTGTGAAGATCCAAATGAATCAATGTGGGTTTATATAGGATTTCCAAAACTGTTAGGATCGTTTCTTGGATTACAAGCTTCGATCTTGGCCCTCCATATGTGCCCACTGTTTTATCATTCTATGGGTGTCCAAAACCAGCTCATTGTATGAAGAAAGCATATGCAAAAACCAGAAAACCAATTGCTGAATCAGAAAACTGTTCTACTGATCTGGGCCTCTATCGCGCCCCGTGTAAGATGAGGGCTCATCTTACGCGCCCCGCTAGAGCCGAGTTTGGCAGATTGTCAATTTAGGTTCCTGAATGTGTAAAACTTGGTTTTCGATGCATTTTTGACACATTTAAGCCCCGTTAACCCCATTTCAAGGCTCTAAAATGAAGTTAGTATAGGGGACATGAAACATGCTTGAAAATATGCTGGATATCGGTTTGTTTGGTCGTACGGTTGCGTTGTTCGGTTAAATACGACGAAACACGAACGGACGCGAAAAACGATCCAAATTACACGACGAATGGAATTTTATCATGCCAATCACTAAAATAAAATATTTTAATGATTACTAAAATTTTTGGATGTCCGGGTATGTTCAGAACGTAAGATATGCGCGTAAATGCAAACTTATGCACCTTTTGACGCTTTTAGTCCCTGATTGACCAAAAAGTGTATTTTTGTACACCGAACCCCTCAAAGCCTATTTCTAAGCTATGTAAAGGATATTTATGGTATGTTTAACTTATGGTCATGTTTCGGAATGTTCGTTACAACACGAATTGGCATACTTTCACAGTTTGACGTAAATAGTCCCTGCGATCGAATAAACTTGATTCTGCCATACCAAAGGCTTCAAAACTTATTTCTAAGTTATGTAAAGGTTATTTAAGGTATGTTAAGCATATATTGATGTTCCGGAGTGTTTGTCGCATTAAACTGATTACGTTTATGCATCAGTTTGCGTATAACTTTCCAGAAAGCGATATAGAGTTTGAAATTGAACAAAATCGAAACGTGCAAAATGTCAAACATAAATAAACAAATATTGGGATCAAATTACATTGTTTTATTGATAATCAACTGATTAAGGTTTATACAATGATTACAAGCACAGATGTCACATTGTATCCTTTTATAAACCATGCATGTTTTCCCCCAAAGTATGAAAACAGTAAAAAAATTTGGGTCGTGAAACTCCCCTGGGGAACGTGCAATGTTTGCAATCAACAAATAGCCTCAAGACAAATGATATCCAACTTATGCGTGTCCTAAAACATATAAGACACCTTAAGGTCTAGATATGTGTTTATTCTGCAAGTTGTATCCCCAACTTACTAGACTCGACTGAGATACTTTCACTTAAGTAAAACGTTTACTATTACATTTTGATTATATATATTTCCACACTACATCTTTATCTTGTTCCTACCTTTTGAAAAAGCAAAAAATAATCCTATGGTATCTCGGGCACAAGAGCCATATTTGGCAGTACACATACTATTCCGGTTGTTGTGTGAGGGGAAACTAACATGTTCGTCTGAGAAAAGGCACGAAATATGTTTTAAGGGAGCCATGTTGAGCACCATCCTTTAACTAATCCCTAGGTACACCAGAAATTGTTAGATTAAGTATTATTTATTTAGTATTTAATCTTGTAGCCTATATAATCATTTATATTATATTAGATCAAAATATATTAATAACCTATTATAATTAGTTGGTAATTGTTGATGGACCATATTACCCTTATTAACTAATTAGGTTTCCTCTTGGGTGTATAAATAAGGGGCTTATTAGAGAGTTAAAGGGTTACACACTTTACACAATCACAACCCTCATTAACATCAAAAATTCGTGACTCTCTCCCTCAACCGAATTCTACCCTACATTCGGTTTTCATCACCATCATTACTTTACACCCTAAGGAGGAACCGGATCAACCTGACAAAGATGTCGAACACTATGACTGGATTCTCTACTGCTTTGAATACTATAACAGGTATGTGTTTCATGTTTTCCTTTTAGTTTAAACAGAACTGATCAACATGTGGTATCAGAGCATATGTTGATAAATCAGTTCTGTTTTTCGTATCCATTATTATCGGATCAAAAATCTGGAAAACGGAAGTTTTAAAGCATTAAAATCAAAAACTGTTTTCGGGTTTCATTATGGCCGAAATCCCTGTTTTCGGAAATTATTACTTGATATATTGACCCGAAATCATAAAAGGATTAAGCTTATTGTCACGAAATCCATTACAAAACCATTAAAATCAGGTTTCGGATTTCCAGATTATGTTCTTATTATTTTAGGGTTCATCATTTATGTTCTAAGAAACTCGAAAAATTCATAAGACTTGGAATATAATTTTGGATTAGTAAGTGTTTTACTGTTTTGATCTAAATTTTTTATCTATTAAATTTTCGAAAACTGTTAAAGAGATAATCAGTTATTATTTTCGAAATCCTTGATAAGTTTAGATCATGATTAAAACAGGAAATACTATCCCAAATCCCTTAAATTTCGAGTTTCAGTTTTATCACAATCAGCAGCTGTTAACAGAGATCACGACTCGAGACTAAGGTTGCGACTCGCAACCACAATCATCATAACTCGAGACTAAGATTGCGACTCGCAACCACAATCATCATAACTCGAGACTAAGATTGCGACTCGCAACCACACTCATCACAACTCGAGACTAAGATTGCGACTCGCAACCACACTCATCATAACTCGAGACTAAGATTGCGACTCGCAACCACACTCATCACAACTCGAGACTAAGATTGCGACTCGCAACCACACTCATCACAACTCGAGACTGAGATTGCGACTCGCAACCATAATCATCACAACTCGAGACTGAGATTGCGACTCGAAACTGAGATTGCGACTCGAAACTGAGATTGCGACTCGAAACTAAGTTCGATCCGCGCTAACAGGTGGTTTGCTATTAAATACTTGGTTTTGTTTACACTTACTTACTTAATTAATCAGAATCAGATAATTTTTGCAAAACCAAAATAGCTTAACTTGAATGAGCTTCTGATGTGTTAATTCTGGCCAAAGCTGATTTAATACATCTATTTATTGTTCAAGTATTATAAAAGCTATGTTAAGTATGCATTACAAACCTGAAATGTCTTAATTCTGGCCAAAGCTGATTTAATTCATTTATGTTTAGCATGACTTGACAAGTGCATAACTAAAGTGATTGTCTCATCTCTGGCCAAAGCTGATTTGTCACAATTACTTTGCACACATATTTAAATGATTACACTTCTGGCCAAAGCTGATTTATCTTCGTTTAAATAGAATTTTACTAAGTCTATTATTTTGATGTTAGTAATAGACATTATCACAGCTTCATAATTATAATGGTCATTACTTATGCCTGCCTTAGTATAACATGCCCTTAGATCACATTAAGACTTCTTTCTTAGTATCATAACTTGCCCATCTTATTTCCACTATCAGAACCCAATCAAGGAATTCCACCTTTGACTGGTGATAACTATGCTGCATGGAAGGATGCCCTCATGCTTACACTTGGAGTGCTGGACTTTGATTATGCTCTAAGAGAGGATAAGCCAGCGGACCTTACTCCACAGAGTACTGCTCCTCAGCAGTTACTTCATGATAAGTGGACTAGAAGTAACCGCATGTCTCTCATGTTCATGAAGCAGTCCATTCATCACTCTATCAGAGGAGCTATTCCTGATTCGGACGATGCTAAAACCTACTTGGCTTCTGTGGAGGATCAATTCAAGGGAACATCAAAAGCACACGCTAGCACTCTTATCCTCAAGCTGGTGACGACTAAGTATGATGGGAGGAGCGGCATTCGCGAACACATCATGATGATGCATGACATGGCCAATAAGTTGAAGGGCCTAGAGATGGAGATCAGTGATGGTTTTCTTGTTCACTTCATCATCACTTCGCTTCCTTCGTCCTATGAAGCATTCAAGATGAATTACAACACTCAGAAGGACAAATGGACGATGAGTGAGCTGATCGCTATGTGCGTGCAGGAGGAAGAGCGTATGAAGATGGATCGCCATACTGATGTTGCTAACTTCACCACCTCCAGCTCAAAGAAGAGGAAGAACACTTATCCAAGAAAGGATGCTTCTAAGGTTCACAAGCCAAATCCAAATCCTAATACAAGTGCACCTTCCAGCTCTAAGAACTCCTTAGGCAAACCCTATTGCAAGTTCTGTAAGAAAACAGGACATAAGCAAAAGGAATGCCCTGACTTCAAGGAGTGGCTGGCTAAGAAAGGTAACGATTTTTTCATGATACTTGAGTCCTTTAATTTAAATGTTCCTGCTAACTCTTGGTGGTTTGATTCTGGTTCTATGGTTCATGTTACTAATTCACTACAGGGATTCCTTACAATCCAGAAGCTGGGAAGAAACCAAAGAACACTTAAAGTTGGGGATGATCGGGAATTAGAAGTGAAGGCCATAGGAACATTACAATTATTTTTGAAAACTGGTTTATGTATTAAACTTTATGATACCTTATATGTTCCTGAGGTAACTCGGAACCTTGTATCAGGACCAAAGTTAGACATGGACGGTTTTGTCGTTTCTCATGGTCATCGCAAACTCTCTATTCTCTATGATTCCGTTGTTTATGGTACTGGCATTCTGGATGGTGGTCTCTATAGATTAGAACTAGATGATACTTTTTCCAAATCTTTGTTGTCATATAATATTAATGAATCACTCACAAAGATGGAAAAGAAACAAATTCGAGACTTAGAGACTTCATCTATGTTGTGGCATCAACGTTTAGGCCACATCTCAAGAGAACGATTAAATCGTCTCGTAAAGGATGAAGTCTTACCTCCTCTCGATTTCACCGATTTTGGAACATGTGTCAAATGTCTCAAAGGCAAAATGACATTAGCAAATAAGAAAGGAGCCACTAGGAGCTCTAATTTATTAGAACTCATTCACACTGACATTAGTGGTCCTTATCAAATTGCTGGTATAACAGGACATACTTCATTTATCACATTCATTGATGATTATTCTCGTTACATGTACTTGTATCTTATAAAGGAAAAATCTGAATCTCTAACAACTTTTAAAGATTATAAAGCTGAAGTTGAAAAACAATTAGATCGTCAGATTAAAGTTGTGAGATCAGATAGAGGCGGTGAATATTATGGAAGACATACTGATGTGGGTCAAGCTCCTGGTCCATTTTATGAGTTTTGTAAGGGCCAGGGGATTGTGAACCAATACACCATGCCTGGTACACCTCAGCAGAACGGTGTCGCTGAAAGAAGAAACCGTACCCTTATGAACATGGTGCGCAGTATGTTAGCCAACACAAATTTACCATTATTCCTCTGGACTGAAGCATTAAAAGCAGCTGTTCATATACTCAATAGAGTTCCTTCTAAGTCTGTCCCTAAAACTCCTTATGAACTTTGGACAGGAAGGAAACCGAGTCTTAAATATATGAAAGTATGGGGCTGCATTGCTGAAGCAAAACTTTACAATCCTTTCCTAAGGAAACTTGACCCTAAAACAGTTACCTGCTTTTTTATTGGGTATCCTGATCATTCCAAGGGTTATCGTTTCTATTGTCCTTCCCATGTCACCCGTATTGTTGAAACCAAGCGTGCTGCGTTCCTGGAGGATTTCAAGGTCAGTGGGAGCAGTACCAACCCTTACGAAGAATTGCAAGAAGTACAAGATGCGGGGGGGAGAGACTCGTCGCTTATCATTACTCCGTTTACTCCTCTTGTACCCCATGCAACTGCACCTGAAGTCACTGCACAAAATCCATCTCCACAATCAGAACCCATTATACCTCATAATGAAGGCACATCAAACGCTCAAAACCAAGACAACGCTGAACCCGATAATCAACTCAGGAGGTCATCTAGGCAAAGAAGGCCTACTAATTGGGATGATTATGTTACCTACCTGACTGAAATGGATGCTGGAAAGCTCAATGATCCTATCTCTTATAATGAAGCCATTAGCAGTGATCAGTCTTCTGAATGGAACAAAGCAATGATTGATGAGCTTGAATCCATGAAGAAAAATGACGTTTGGGATTTAGTCGAATTACCCAATGGTGCCAAACCTGTAGGTTGTAAATGGGTGTTCAAAACAAAACTGGATCCGAATGGGAACGTTGAACGCTACAAAGCGAGATTGGTTGCAAAGGGCTACACTCAGAAAGAGGGAATTGATTATCAAGAGACGTTTTCACCTGTCTCTCGTAAAGATTCATTAAGGATCGTCATGGCCCTAGTAGCTCATTTTGATTTAGAGCTGCATCAGATGGACGTCAAAACTGCTTTCCTTAACGGAGACTTAGACGAAGATGTTTACATGAAACAACCTGAAGGTTTTAAACCTGAAGGTCAGGAGCATCTAGTCTGTAAGTTGAAGAAATCCATTTATGGGTTAAAACAAGCATCACGTCAATGGTATCTCAAGTTTGATGAAGTCATGAAGAGGCAAGGTTTTATGAAGAATCAAGTGGATCAATGCACCTACCTCAAGATGAGTGGGAGTAACTTTACTATACTTGTCCTTTACGTAGATGATATTCTATTGGCAAGTAACAGTTTAGACATGTTGCATGAGTCGAAGCGTTTACTCTCGCATAACTTCGACATGAAGGATCTCGGAGATGCTTCTTACGTCATTGGCATCGAAATTCACCGAGATAGACACAAAGGGATCTTAGGATTGTCTCAAAAGACTTACATAGATCGTGTCCTTACACGTTACAACATGCAACAGTGCAAACCTTCCGTCGCTCCAGTAGTTAAGGGAGATGTTTTCGGTTCATTCCAGTGTCCGACAACAGAGGTTGAAAAGGAGCAAATGAGCCAGATACCTTACGCGTCAGTAGTCGGGAGCCTGATGTATGCTCAAGTCTGTACTCGCCCAGATATCGCTTACATTGCTGGAATGCTAGGTCGTTATCAGACTAATCCTGGCCTAGATCACTGGAAAGCAGCTAAGAAGGTCCTTAGATATCTGCAAGGGACGAAAGACTATAAACTGACATATAGAAGAAGTGATCATTTAGAAGTGGTAGGTTATTCTGATTCTGACTTTGCCAAATGCAAAGATGACAAGAAATCCACTTCGGGCTACATCTTTATGTTAGCAGGCGGACCTATCTCATGGAAGAGTCATAAACAACAGTTGACCACAACTTCCACAATGATGGCAGAATACATTGCTGTTTACAACGCAACCTGTCATGGAATGTTGCTTAGAAATCTGATCACTGGACTCAAAATCGTTAATTCCATTTCTAGACCATTGAAGCTTTACTGTGATAATTCAGCTGCCGTTAGTTTCTCGAACAGTAACAGTTCGACTGGAGCTGGTTTATATCTTGATACGAAGTACTTGTTCGTACGTGAACGAGTTGAGGAAAATAATCTTTGTATTGAGTATATTAGTACTAAAGATATGCTTGCGGATCCGATGACTAAAGGTCTCCCACCTAAAGTTTTCGAAGAACATGTATCGAATATGGGACTTATTAAAGACCTTGTTTAATGGCATATTGTACTAGCTTATGTTTTTAATTAATAAAATTTCCTCAGTTTGATTTTTGTATGTCTCTAACATATGTTCTGCCGGTGTAATGACATATAGACAAATATAAATACAAATCAGACGCTAAAGGGCTGCGTATTTTGATCGTAACTGTTAGGTTTTAAATTGAGGCTATAGTATGACTAATGGGGGTCCTGAGTCGAATGATGATTCAACGGCTGTATTTCTCTGCTATAGTTCTTGGTTTAAGGCTAAAATGAGTGTTAACTCCTGGCCAGGCTTACCTAATACTCATGATAAATGATTACTTGGCTAAGTGGGAGAATGTTAGATTAAGTATTATTTATTTAGTATTTAATCTTGTAGCCTATATAATCATTTATATTATATTAGATCAAAATATATTAATAACCTATTATAATTAGTTGGTAATTGTTGATGGACCATATTACCCTTATTAACTAATTAGGTTTCCTCTTGGGTGTATAAATAAGGGGCTTATTAGAGAGTTAAAGGGTTACACACTTTACACAATCACAACCCTCATTAACATCAAAAATTCGTGACTCTCTCCCTCAACCGAATTCTACCCTACATTCGGTTTTCATCACCATCATTACTTTACACCCTAAGGAGGAACCGGATCAACCTGACAAAGATGTCGAACACTATGACTGGATTCTCTACTGCTTTGAATACTATAACAGGTATGTGTTTCATGTTTTCCTTTTAGTTTAAACAGAACTGATCAACATGTGGTATCAGAGCATATGTTGATAAATCAGTTCTGTTTTTCGTATCCATTATTATCGGATCAAAAATCTGGAAAACGGAAGTTTTAAAGCATTAAAATCAAAAACTGTTTTCGGGTTTCATTATGGCCGAAATCCCTGTTTTCGGAAATTATTACTTGATATATTGACCCGAAATCATAAAAGGATTAAGCTTATTGTCACGAAATCCATTACAAAACCATTAAAATCAGGTTTCGGATTTCCAGATTATGTTCTTATTATTTTAGGGTTCATCATTTATGTTCTAAGAAACTCGAAAAATTCATAAGACTTGGAATATAATTTTGGATTAGTAAGTGTTTTACTGTTTTGATCTAAATTTTTTATCTATTAAATTTTTGAAAACTGTTAAAGAGATAATCAGTTATTATTTTCGAAATCCTTGATAAGTTTAGATCATGATTAAAACAGGAAATACTATCCCAAATCCCTTAAATTTCGAGTTTCAGTTTTATCACAATCAGCAGCTGTTAACAGAGATCACGACTCGAGACTAAGGTTGCGACTCGCAACCACAATCATCATAACTCGAGACTAAGATTGCGACTCGCAACCACAATCATCATAACTCGAGACTAAGATTGCGACTCGCAACCACACTCATCACAACTCGAGACTAAGATTGCGACTCGCAACCACACTCATCATAACTCGAGACTAAGATTGCGACTCGCAACCACACTCATCACAACTCGAGACTAAGATTGCGACTCGCAACCACACTCATCACAACTCGAGACTGAGATTGCGACTCGCAACCATAATCATCACAACTCGAGACTGAGATTGCGACTCGAAACTGAGATTGCGACTCGAAACTGAGATTGCGACTCGAAACTAAGTTCGATCCGCGCTAACAGGTGGTTTGCTATTAAATACTTGGTTTTGTTTACACTTACTTACTTAATTAATCAGAATCAGATAATTTTTGCAAAACCAAAATAGCTTAACTTGAATGAGCTTCTGATGTGTTAATTCTGGCCAAAGCTGATTTAATACATCTATTTATTGTTCAAGTATTATAAAAGCTATGTTAAGTATGCATTACAAACCTGAAATGTCTTAATTCTGGCCAAAGCTGATTTAATTCATTTATGTTTAGCATGACTTGACAAGTGCATAACTAAAGTGATTGTCTCATCTCTGGCCAAAGCTGATTTGTCACAATTACTTTGCACACATATTTAAATGATTACACTTCTGGCCAAAGCTGATTTGTCTTCGTTTAAATAGAATTTTACTAAGTCTATTATTTTGATGTTAGTAATAGACATTATCACAGCTTCATAATTATAATGGTCATTACTTATGCCTGCCTTAGTATAACATGCCCTTAGATCACATTAAGACTTCTTTCTTAGTATCATAACTTGCTCATCTTATTTCCACTATCAGCACCCAATCAAGGAATTCCACCTTTGACTGGTGATAACTATGCTGCATGGAAGGATGCCCTCATGCTTACACTTGGAGTGCTGGACTTTGATTATGCTCTAAGAGAGGATAAGCCAGCGGACCTTACTCCACAGAGTACTGCTCCTCAGCAGTTACTTCATGATAAGTGGACTAGAAGTAACCGCATGTCTCTCATGTTCATGAAGCAGTCCATTCATCACTCTATCAGAGGAGCTATTCCTGATTCGGACGATGCTAAAACCTACTTGGCTTCTGTGGAGGATCAATTCAAGGGAACATCAAAAGCACACGCTAGCACTCTTATCCTCAAGCTGGTGACGACTAAGTATGATGGGAGGAGCGGCATTCGCGAACACATCATGATGATGCATGACATGGCCAATAAGTTGAAGGGCCTAGAGATGGAGATCAGTGATGGTTTTCTTGTTCACTTCATCATCACTTCGCTTCCTTCGTCCTATGAAGCATTCAAGATGAATTACAACACTCAGAAGGACAAATGGACGATGAGTGAGCTGATCGCTATGTGCGTGCAGGAGGAAGAGCGTATGAAGATGGATCGCCATACTGATGTTGCTAACTTCACCACCTCCAGCTCAAAGAAGAGGAAGAACACTTATCCAAGAAAGGATGCTTCTAAGGTTCACAAGCCAAATCCAAATCCTAATACAAGTGCACCTTCCAGCTCTAAGAACTCCTTAGGCAAACCCTATTGCAAGTTCTGTAAGAAAACAGGACATAAGCAAAAGGAATGCCCTGACTTCAAGGAGTGGCTGGCTAAGAAAGGTAACGATTTTTTCATGATACTTGAGTCCTTTAATTTAAATGTTCCTGCTAACTCTTGGTGGTTTGATTCTGGTTCTATGGTTCATGTTACTAATTCACTACAGGGATTCCTTACAATCCAGAAGCTGGGAAGAAACCAAAGAACACTTAAAGTTGGGGATGATCGGGAATTAGAAGTGAAGGCCATAGGAACATTACAATTATTTTTGAAAACTGGTTTATGTATTAAACTTTATGATACCTTATATGTTCCTGAGGTAACTCGGAACCTTGTATCAGGACCAAAGTTAGACATGGACGGTTTTGTCGTTTCTCATGGTCATCGCAAACTCTCTATTCTCTATGATTCCGTTGTTTATGGTACTGGCATTCTGGATGGTGGTCTCTATAGATTAGAACTAGATGATACTTTTTCCAAATCTTTGTTGTCATATAATATTAATGAATCACTCACAAAGATGGAAAAGAAACAAATTCGAGACTTAGAGACTTCATCTATGTTGTGGCATCAACGTTTAGGCCACATCTCAAGAGAACGATTAAATCGTCTCGTAAAGGATGAAGTCTTACCTCCTCTCGATTTCACCGATTTTGGAACATGTGTCAAATGTCTCAAAGGCAAAATGACATTAGCAAATAAGAAAGGAGCCACTAGGAGCTCTAATTTATTAGAACTCATTCACACTGACATTAGTGGTCCTTATCAAATTGCTGGTATAACAGGACATACTTCATTTATCACATTCATTGATGATTATTCTCGTTACATGTACTTGTATCTTATAAAGGAAAAATCTGAATCTCTAACAACTTTTAAAGATTATAAAGCTGAAGTTGAAAAACAATTAGATCGTCAGATTAAAGTTGTGAGATCAGATAGAGGCGGTGAATATTATGGAAGACATACTGATGTGGGTCAAGCTCCTGGTCCATTTTATGAGTTTTGTAAGGGCCAGGGGATTGTGAACCAATACACCATGCCTGGTACACCTCAGCAGAACGGTGTCGCTGAAAGAAGAAACCGTACCCTTATGAACATGGTGCGCAGTATGTTAGCCAACACAAATTTACCATTATTCCTCTGGACTGAAGCATTAAAAGCAGCTGTTCATATACTCAATAGAGTTCCTTCTAAGTCTGTCCCTAAAACTCCTTATGAACTTTGGACAGGAAGGAAACCGAGTCTTAAATATATGAAAGTATGGGGCTGCATTGCTGAAGCAAAACTTTACAATCCTTTCCTAAGGAAACTTGACCCTAAAACAGTTACCTGCTTTTTTATTGGGTATCCTGATCATTCCAAGGGTTATCGTTTCTATTGTCCTTCCCATGTCACCCGTATTGTTGAAACCAAGCGTGCTGCGTTCCTGGAGGATTTCAAGGTCAGTGGGAGCAGTACCAACCCTTACGAAGAATTGCAAGAAGTACAAGACGCGGGGGGGAGAGACTCGTCGCTTATCATTACTCCGTTTACTCCTCTTGTACCCCATGCAACTGCACCTGAAGTCACTGCACAAAATCCATCTCCACAATCAGAACCCATTATACCTCATAATGAAGGCACATCAAACGCTCAAAACCAAGACAACGCTGAACCCGATAATCAACTCAGGAGGTCATCTAGGCAAAGAAGGCCTACTAATTGGGATGATTATGTTACCTACCTGACTGAAATGGATGCTGGAAAGCTCAATGATCCTATCTCTTATAATGAAGCCATTAGCAGTGATCAGTCTTCTGAATGGAACAAAGCAATGATTGATGAGCTTGAATCCATGAAGAAAAATGACGTTTGGGATTTAGTCGAATTACCCAATGGTGCCAAACCTGTAGGTTGTAAATGGGTGTTCAAAACAAAACTGGATCCGAATGGGAACGTTGAACGCTACAAAGCGAGATTGGTTGCAAAGGGCTACACTCAGAAAGAGGGAATTGATTATCAAGAGACGTTTTCACCTGTCTCTCGTAAAGATTCATTAAGGATCGTCATGGCCCTAGTAGCTCATTTTGATTTAGAGCTGCATCAGATGGACGTCAAAACTGCTTTCCTTAACGGAGACTTAGACGAAGATGTTTACATGAAACAACCTGAAGGTTTTAAACCTGAAGGTCAGGAGCATCTAGTCTGTAAGTTGAAGAAATCCATTTATGGGTTAAAACAAGCATCACGTCAATGGTATCTCAAGTTTGATGAAGTCATGAAGAGGCAAGGTTTTATGAAGAATCAAGTGGATCAATGCACCTACCTCAAGATGAGTGGGAGTAACTTTACTATACTTGTCCTTTACGTAGATGATATTCTATTGGCAAGTAACAGTTTAGACATGTTGCATGAGTCGAAGCGTTTACTCTCGCATAACTTCGACATGAAGGATCTCGGAGATGCTTCTTACGTCATTGGCATCGAAATTCACCGAGATAGACACAAAGGGATCTTAGGATTGTCTCAAAAGACTTACATAGATCGTGTCCTTACACGTTACAACATGCAACAGTGCAAACCTTCCGTCGCTCCAGTAGTTAAGGGAGATGTTTTCGGTTCATTCCAGTGTCCGACAACAGAGGTTGAAAAGGAGCAAATGAGCCAGATACCTTACGCGTCAGTAGTCGGGAGCCTGATGTATGCTCAAGTCTGTACTCGCCCAGATATCGCTTACATTGCTGGAATGCTAGGTCGTTATCAGACTAATCCTGGCCTAGATCACTGGAAAGCAGCTAAGAAGGTCCTTAGATATCTGCAAGGGACGAAAGACTATAAACTGACATATAGAAGAAGTGATCATTTAGAAGTGGTAGGTTATTCTGATTCTGACTTTGCCAAATGCAAAGATGACAAGAAATCCACTTCGGGCTACATCTTTATGTTAGCAGGCGGACCTATCTCATGGAAGAGTCATAAACAACAGTTGACCACAACTTCCACAATGATGGCAGAATACATTGTTGTTTACAACGCAACCTGTCATGGAATGTTGCTTAGAAATCTGATCACTGGACTCAAAATCGTTAATTCCATTTCTAGACCATTGAAGCTTTACTGTGATAATTCAGCTGCCGTTAGTTTCTCGAACAGTAACAGTTCGACTGGAGCTGGTTTATATCTTGATACGAAGTACTTGTTCGTACGTGAACGAGTTGAGGAAAATAATCTTTGTATTGAGTATATTAGTACTAAAGATATGCTTGCGGATCCGATGACTAAAGGTCTCCCACCTAAAGTTTTCGAAGAACATGTATCGAATATGGGACTTATTAAAGACCTTGTTTAATGGCATATTGTACTAGCTTATGTTTTTAATGAATAAAATTTCCTCAGTTTGATTTTTGTATGTCTCTAACATATGTTCTGCCGGTGTAATGACATATAGACAAATATAAATACAAATCAGACGCTAAAGGGCTGCGTATTTTGATCGTAACTGTTAGGTTTTAAATTGAGGCTATAGTATGACTAATGGGGGTCCTGAGTCGAATGATGATTCAACGGCTGTATTTCTCTGCTATAGTTCTTGGTTTAAGGCTAAAATGAGTGTTAACTCCTGGCCAGGCTTACCTAATACTCATGATAAATGATTACTTGGCTAAGTGGGAGAATGTTAGATTAAGTATTATTTATTTAGTATTTAATCTTGTAGCCTATATAATCATTTATATTATATTAGATCAAAATATATTAATAACCTATTATAATTAGTTGGTAATTGTTGATGGACCATATTACCCTTATTAACTAATTAGGTTTCCTCTTGGGTGTATAAATAAGGGGCTTATTAGAGAGTTAAAGGGTTACACACTTTACACAATCACAACCCTCATTAACATCAAAAATTCGTGACTCTCTCCCTCAACCGAATTCTACCCTACATTCGGTTTTCATCACCATCATTACTTTACACCCTAAGGAGGAACCGGATCAACCTGACAAAGATGTAGAACACTATGACTGGATTCTCTACTGCTTTGAATACTATAACAGGTATGTGTTTCATGTTTTCCTTTTAGTTTAAACAGAACTGATCAACAGAAATACCTCATGGTAGGTCCAGAGTCGGGAGGGGGAAGCACAAAGCTTTGACAACAACTTTGAGTCATGATCACTCGATTCAGGCTCTTTCTCTTTGAGAACAGAGTTAAACTTATGCCAAGAAGTAGAAAAGAGAATCGGAGCATAAGAGATATAAGAGAACCGGTCTTTCCAAGATGAAGTAAAACTAATGGTAGCAGAAATCAAAGTCGGTTCGCATTGAGTTTTTTCAATAGTAAACCAGTTGTCATTTTTGGCAAGACGGAAAAGCCGACGAAACATCAAGAATGAAGGTTCATAGCTTAAAGAACGACAAGTGATCTCAAAGTGCATAATCCTAGCAACCCCTATAGTGGTTAACTGACCAATACACAAGCGGTAATACTTAAAAAAATTAGGAAACAGTTCGAGAAAGGACACCGAAGGTTTGACTACAAAAAACTACAAGTATAAAAAATAGTCTTACCTTCGGGCATTTGTTGGCCGGAACTTTCTCTCTGGGAGCCATAGGACACAATGGCAGATTAATACCATGATCGGAGAAAAAACGATCAACTTCGGCTTAGGATAGTTTTGAAAATTGAATAACCATGACATTTTTCGAACCCACCACCGTAACAAACTACAAACAAGAAAAAAGGAGGGCTTTCCTTTTATAAGCAGACAAGTATCTCCGATGATGAAGAACACAAGAAAAATCGATGGAAAAGAAGAGGAAAAGGTGAAGTCGAAAACCGATTGAAAATTGAATCCCCATAAAAATTGCAAGGAGATCAATGGTGGGGATGTAACACTCTTACCCCTACCCTCGTTATACCTCCCCTATAGTAGACATCATATCCATCACAACAAAATTGTCTAAATCAAGTGGCAAAAATTAAATAATAATAATAATGATGATGATGATGATGATGATGATGATGATAATAATAGGAAGCAAGAAGGAAAGTGAAAACAACAAAAAACACATGTGCTCGAAAACAGTCTTTAATCATAATAGATTCTTGCTAATAGCTTCCTATAATAGCTTCTAGTTAACTGTTCAGCATAAAAAAAATGTTTCGAGCTAATAGCTTCCCACAGTAAGCTTAGTAGGTTGTAGCTCCTTGCAAGACTAAGCTACTAACCTCCTTTAAGACTAGTGGGTATGGAGAGCCCCATCCTCAAGGGGATGGGCCGTCACGTCAGCGTCACGTAGGCTCGGCTTGGAGGGGATGGACCTAGGGGGTGGGGGATGAACCCCTTTATATATATATATGTATGTATGTATGTATGTATAGATGTGTGTGTGTTAGGAGAGAGGAGAAGAGCCCCGTCGAGTTCGGCTGCTGGGTGACGGAAAGGACGAGCCGGGCCTGTGGGGAGCGGTGTGGGGGACCGGCGCCGGGCCAAGCCGGGCCTCAGCCGGCCCCCATACCGCTTAGTCTAGGTAACCTTCTAGCTTCTATGGAAAACATTTAAAACAAAATGTCACCCAACAAGGAAACAACTTCTCCAAATGAGCTTGTTACTTACGCATCTTATCATTAGAAGTCTTACCCTTGGTTAAATACTTCTAAGTCATAAGCACCCATACATATGCTATAGATACGTATGACTAGGGCGCTGCTGACGTGGGTGCACAGAAGCCATAAGCACCCATACATATGCTATAGATACTTATGATTAGGGGTTGCTGATGTGGGTGCACGGAAGCTCCCACTAAGCGATACTGGAAGCGACAAGCAGGAAGCAAGAGCATAGGCGACGAAAGCTTAGAGCTTAAGAGCACATTGCTATAATAAACATCACAATTATCTAGGATGAAAAGTCAAAGTGATGTGACATTAACCCAAAAGCACATAAAGCACTCCTTAAGACCCACAATCTAGTACTTACACCAAAAGGGTAAGACCACTTGCACAAGTAACGCCATTGAGGATAAGCCTTCCCAGGAATAGAAGGTGAGTTGTTTGGAGGTTGCCCCTTGGGAGGTAAGTCGTGCCTGTAAAAGGACGCCCCACACAACTCACAAAGGTATTCACACTCTCCCTAGAATTCTCTATACTCTTATTCTCTCTATACTTATTAACTCCCGAGAACCAGCACTGATTCTCATGCTGGAGTACAAACGCAAGAGGTCTCCTCCTGCGTTAAGGCTAATGGTGCTTCTTTGTTGACAGATACCCAAGAAGCTCTAAACAGAGAAGGATCCAAGACCTTAAGCCAACAGACTCTTGTTGTTTTAACATGTTTCTTTCCAATTAGCACAAGTACTATCATATATTTGTATATTAATAAGAATAATTGTTTTAAAGTTCAAACAAACATAAACGCAGTCTTACAATGTGATGACCGAGCCCTTAACCTAGTTGTGCTTACAAAATGTTTTAGCCACACATGTTGCTCATGATCGACATAGAAATTAGTGTGTAGATTGTATCAAAAGGATTACCAATAAATAGCTAATAATAGCTTCACTTATCCACCATCTATCCTTTTCAAAACTAGTGAAGAGCTGCCTTTTATCATAACCTTGTTCATGTTCCCTTTTTAATTCATGCAAAAACTCCTCTAAAGTCAGTTTTGGTCTATGATTGGATTGGGCATATATGTGCACCTGGTTTGAAGTCCCCCTAAGAGGCGATAAGTGTACTCCAGGCGATAAGTGTACGCCAAGGGAACACCCAAATTTATGGGGTGCTTTAGGCATATAAGTTGTACGCATGTACATGATCAACTGTTGATGAGCTTAGCAGTGGTTCAAGTTGGACTAGGTTAGAATTTGCAACTATTGGTTCCATTGACAATAGTTGTTTTGCACTAATTCTTATAGTCTAGTGCAGCAACAAAATACCAATCTTCGAGACTCATGCACACAAAATGATTAAATATATTACATTCACAACTATCTAATTCTAATTGATGATTATTAATAATATTATGTTATTAATATTAATATTATTCAAAATCCAATTATGATTGATGATTAAAAAAATACTTTTAAGTTTTTATTAAAAAAATACTTTAACTTTTTTTAGCACCACTTATCTATAATTTTAAAAGATATGATTTTAATACATTTTAAAATGGATAATTATGCTTAAGTTTTTTCATATGATCTATAATTTTCATACTCCACACATTAGTTGTGGTTTTCGATTTATTCAAGTAAAATGAGTACTGTTCATCCAGATGTTGTCAATAACTATAGAAATATGTTTCATATAGTGCTAACTAGCAGCTTGAATTGGAGATGATGATGATAACACTTGGTGTGCTGGAGGTGAGAAGTGACAGCAGCCACTACTAGAAAATACACTTATCTTGACACGCGAACAATGACACATACTCATTTTATGACATTCGAAAGCGTATGTCAAGAAAAAAATGTCATAGTTTACAAAATTCAATAAATTTATGACACACTTTTTTGTATGTCATCTTTTTAACGTCATTAAATAAAACAAAAGCATTTTATGACATTCGAAAGTATATGTCAAGAAAAAAATGTTATGGTTTACAAATGAAATAAATTTATGACACTCTTTTTTGTGTGTCGTCTTTTTAGTGTCATTAGAAAAACAATACCATTTTATGACATTTGAAAGTGTGTGTAAAGAAAAAAAATGTCACGGTTTACAAAATTCAATATATTTATGACACTCTTTTTGCGTGTCGTCTTTAATCGATAACTAGTATTTAATTTTGTGTGTATTGTGTCATCTTTAATCCATAACTAAAGTGAATCGTTTTATAAACTTTGTTAGATAATATTTTGACATAAAAATAAATTATCTTTTTATAAAAAAATGAGTCGTATATGTGCTATGAAAATATTATCATGCCAGGGAAAAACCATTTCAAAAGATTTTTTTTGTTAAATTTAAGTTAAACAATAAAAAAATAAAGGAAAATATGTTTAAAATTTTTGATAAATTAATATTATTATACCTCTCAACTTTTAGGTAGTTTTTGGTATGCTGAAAAAAAGGGTTAAAGTAATGGAATCACCCATTACGTAATGCATTCCATTCCCTTAGATTAATTCCATTTATCCCCTTGTATTTTTTTCATTCCATTCCCCTCATCCTTCATCACCAACACCGCCACCCGCCACCTTCGCCACCCACCGCCGCCATCCACCACCGTCGACCACCGCCACTCGCCGTCGCCACCCTCCGCCGCCGACTACCACCGACCATCGCCACCACCACCACCACCACCACCACTGACCAACGGAGCCACCGCCAACTCCGACGCCGCCACCCACCACCGCCATCTTACAACACCGACCACCGGGCACCACCACTGATCGCATCCACCAACACCGGCCAACACCACTGATCGCCGCCACTCGCCGCTGCCTTTCGTTGTCGGTGCTACCATCCACCGACTACTACCACCACCCACTACCGCCACCTGTCGCCGATTTTATTCCTTCGTCTTTTCCTACCTACCAAAATAACATAAGGTAATGATTTATTCCGTTCCCACATGGTAACCAAACAAAACCATTGAATTGTAATGATTCATTCTATTACTGTAACACCTCGTAAAATCACGACCAATATTATAAAGACACGTGTCATGGACTTTAAACGTGTAATGGATTGATCTAGAGGGGCTAAAATTGTCAAACAATGTAAATATGTTAGTAAAAGGATCCAAAGTGTCAACATGTCATTCTTGTGCCTCTGATTGACCTCATATGACGTTCGTATTCTTTAATGAATAATTTGTCGAACATTGGAAGTCGTTTGTGCTTAAATCAAGGATCTTACGAAACATAAGGGTTAAAAGTGTCAACATGTTAAATGTTACCTCTGAGTGACCTTTTAACGAACCCAAAAACATTGCAATAATTATATATTTTGCTCTCAAGAGTATCGGATATTAATTTTGTGGAGTTTCAAAGAAAACAAGACTTTTCGGGTGATCTTAAATCTAACCGGGAGCTTAACGGAGTTAAATGATAACCTAAGGTCCTTAATAGTTAATTATGGGGGTCCTAAATACAATAAATAGAAGTTAAATAAACTTATTTTGGACCAGGGACCAAAATTGCAAAGTTTGAAAGTTGTTTTGCGGTTGAGAAGGAGCCTCGCGGCCCGCGTAGACTCCTTAAGAGTCTTACGTGGCCCGCGTGAGAAGTGCCAGCGAGCAAAAATAAGGACAGCTGCATGTTCAGCCTGTTACACCGCCTTTGCATGCAATTTTTCGATACCAGGGTCTGAGCCAACAGTTTTTCATGCACTAGGGACACATGAGATCATCTGGTTACTATAGATTTGCAGATGGAATGATCTTGGAGCTCTCAAAATCCTATATAAGGCCTTGTTTTTCATTTGTTCACTAACACACTTGAAAAATCACTTCACAACTCACTCTTTGGAGCCTCCTGGAGCTCAAGGAAGTTTTCTAAAGTTCAATACTCGTGCTAAGTACCCTAGTAAGTGTTCTTAGCTCCCTAAGTTCAAGTTTTATTAGTTTAATGACCGAAAGTCAAAGTTATCGTAATTAAGCTTTGACTTTGTGAGTAATCACAAACGGTCCAGCCATTCTTCGAATTAAATGTGGCTATGAGTTGGTAATTATGTAGGTAATAAACCCTTGAAAGGGCACCTACTGATTATCACTTTTACTTGGTCAAATGTAGGGTCAAACTTATTAATAAAAAGTCAACATAACCAATTTTTGCAAATTAATTCATAACTGATGATGTAGAGGTTATGGAACATGTTTTAACACTAAAATAACTTGGTAAATAATATAAGAACATGTTTATGCATGTTCAACTCGACAATTCTGAGTTTAGACTCGGTTCGCAACCGCAAGTCGCAAAAGTAGACTTTTGCTTTGACTTTCAGTTCTGACCCGATTTAGCTTAGTTTATGTAACACCTCGTAAAAATCATACCCAATAAAATAAAGACATGTGTCATGTAACACAAACGTGTTATAAAAACGGATCCAGATAAAGATGTACGGTAGGATTTAAAAGCGTCGACATGTTAATTTATACCTCTGAGCGACCTATTAATAAATCCCTAACCATAATATATTTCATCAACGTCTAAATTATGCAAATAAATCTGGTTATCCTAAATGACAAATTGATTATAACTCAAGACTTGGATCCAATGTGAGTTCTCGAAAATGTTGGCACTTGAGGCATTCAACACAAAGTACCAAAATGTGTAAGAGCATGCAAAGCATGCAAGGTCTGAGCACTTGGCCCCTCTACTGGAAAGAAACATAAAGATTCGAATTTATGAGAGTTGCATGGTCAAGACCTTAAAAGTGACAAATTTTTGTCTTCTGATGAAGGCTTACGGACCGCAAAGGCTAACCCTTACGGTCCGTAAGGCTGGTAACTGGGCATTTCAAATGAAAGTCGGTTACGGACCGCAAAACCAAAAGCTTACGGTCCGTAAGAGGCGCTTACGGTCCGCAAGACTTAAAGCTTACGGTCTGTAAGACCGACGCTGGCAGCAGAAAAGTATATTTACGGTTATAACTTATTGAATTAAGTATATTTACTGATTATATCAGATCTGTAACTCAAATTGTTATTTAAACTCTTTTATAACCTTTTAAATGACCAAAATGCCCTTACGGGGCATAGCTTGAGTCTAAATTCGTTTCGGTCATAGTAGAAGATATCTTACTGATGTCACAACATATTTAAGGCATGTTAACTTAGGAAACCTGTATATGGCTCTTATGGTTACCCGTTACGCATCATTCGCGTTCGGTTCGGTTTATGTAACTAGTTTGCATAAATTGACCGAAACGGGTCAAACCTTATCGTTTTAATCTCAAAATCCAGAATGTGTTTAGTTTACCCATATTATACAAGTCTTCAAACTTGTCGGGTATAAATCACATTCTATTCCGGTCTTCGCCTACTCATGCGTTTGAACCGAATCTTCCTTTAAAACTAACTGGTCTAAGTTTAAGCTTAACTAAAGACCCGTTAGAAATCTAATAGGTTATTAAAACCTTTGTTCCAGAATAGGAGACCCGGTAAAAGCTACACGCGCTTGCCATTTGTGATTAATACTTGCAAAGGTAAATACTTTTAACTTATTTTCCCTATACGGGCTTGGGGTACGGTATATAAAATACCGCTTGGTCGGACATTGCATCTTTAATTGTATGAAGGTTAAATCATTGAAATGTCCTGTTTGAAAATGTTTTGTTTGCTTAAAGCCTTTGGGGGGTTAATAACCATGTCCCGGATATCCTTGGCATCATTTTACGAAATGGCCACAACCTAAGCACGGGGTGTAGGCGTACACCCGTCAGTGCCTAAATAAATAATGTGGTGTGTCTATTGATCTTTAACCCGGCACGAACCGGGCTACTGAACGCATAAGTAACATGTAATTCTTTTACAAGTATTATATTCAAATAATTATCCCAAGTTATAAAAAGTTTTGTGCCACATGCATTCAAATCAATTTTATTAAACTTTTCAAAATGAGTCAGTTAATTGTATTTACCAGTATAAACTGACGTATTTTCCCAAAAAAGGTTAAGTGCAGGTACTACTCGAACTAGGCTGGCTTTCTCCTAGCGTCCACAATAAGTCTCGCAAGCTTGGATGTCATAAAACTGTTGAACAATGTTTCCTTTTTATTTTGATCCGCCTGTGGATCTGTTTCAACTACTTGTGATACTTAATATTACAATTTATTAAAGTTGAAATGAATCTATCTTTTGCTTCCGCTGTGCATTTAAATTTGTATTGTTTGACTATGATGATATCAACTACGTCACGATACTCCCCACCGGGCCCACCGATAATACGTGGAAATATCGGGGTGTGACAGGTTGGTATCAGAGCCAACACTGAGTGAATTAAACACTAACCTTTTGTGTTTAATCTCTGTTACACAATTGCACATTCCTCAAATTTTCGAGTCTAGACAAAGAACATAGGACAAATCCTGATTTTGTTTTATTTTTGTCTTTTATATTATTCCTTGTTGTTATTTTTGTTTATGTTGACAGGTCTAAATATGCCGCCAAGATTCTTTAGGAGAAAGGGAAAGGCACCTATAGCAGGCCACGACCATGAGGCCGGGTCGTCTCAAAGACGAACCTAACCCGTCAACATATATACAAGTCCCCAGGGGGACTGGAGGGCACATTTACAGCCAGCGAGGCGGTCTGTCTCGTTAGCTTCGTCACCTTTTTACCTACACTCCTTTGGACCCCAATCCGAAAACGAACCCGATAACCCACAACCTTCGTTTATCCCTCTCCAGAGGTCCAACTATCGTCACTCCTTTGATAACCCGTCCCATATCTTCCGAAGTCGGTTCAACCCGGCAAACTACCTCGAGGAACCAGTGGGTGTTAACCCATTGGGACCTGAAGATCACTTTTCTGGAGATCACGCCATGGATATGGATGAGGATACCGACCCTACCGAACCACCGACCGGTACCCCCACACATCCCATGGAAATTTCTGATGGGTCATCTTTTCATGGATCACCTTACCGTGGTCCAGATAGCTACCAAGCAAGGTTCAACCAGATTGATTGGTATTTCACACCCTCACACCATTCATCGCCTTACCAGCAGCAGCAGCAACAGGATCCTTCGGGGGATTCACGTTTCGTGGCAGTTACCCCACCGCCACCACCACCTCAGCAGCAGCCTCCTAAACCACCAAGGCAAAGGAGATCAAACGCACGAATGTCCGTGCAAGGAGGAGTGCATATCAGCACCCCTCAACCATCGAGTGGCAGCACTACCCGCCGCTCCAAGAAAACCAGCAAATGGGGGGACCTTCAAACCCCAACCCGGAAGTGAACTCTGCACATGTCGTGCCACCACCATTGGGCTTTGACAACCCAATTCCCACGTACGCTGGCCCAGCAACGTATAATCCCTTTGAGCAGCCGGCTCACACCAGCTTCAATTATGCTGAGATTGACCCATACCTGGCGGCGTGGAACTACAATGCTCTTAACCCCGAAGGGCCCTACGGAGCTCCTTGGGGAGTTGGATACCCAGCTTATGGATACCAACAACAACCGTCTCTTCGACCTCCACATCAGCCGCAGCCGCAGCCGCAGGCACCACGGTTTTCCCCGCCAGAACGGGAGGAAATTCTCCAAAGACTGGACCAAGTTGAGCAGGAGATTCACAGAGATCGCAGGGATCGACAAGGTTTCTTCAAGGGATTGGAGAGTTTAATAAAAGGAAAGAACAAGAAGGACCATTGAACCTTCAAATTGTTGGTTGTATTTCCTTATTTTCAATCCAGCCCCTGCGTGGGCATGACTTTTGTTTAACCCCTGCGTGGGTATATCTTTTTGTATTCTGCCCCTGCGTGGGCATGTTTTTCTGTTGACCCCTGCGTGGGTATGTTTGTTTGTTTAAGCCCCTGCGTGGGCATGCTATTTTTGTAGAAGTCCCGTTCAGGGCAGACTCGTATTTTAAAATTCATGTGGTGAAATGGTTAAATTTAAATTCTTATTTTTAGTTATATCCATGAACAAAAATATAAAATAAATAATAACAATATTTTTATAAGATCTATCATTATATTAAAATGATAAAATCTAAAGGGACAAGACCCAGCCTTTGTGTCATTTTAAGACAAGGCCAAGACGGTAGTTCCCCAATTAGATTCAGATCCTTATTAACATCTCAATTTAGGATTGTTCTGCGTTAAAAGTTAAATAAGAATCTTAAAAGGTAAAACCTAGCTTGTATGTCATTATAAGACCTGGCCAATATGGTAAAACCTGTTTCAAAAGATTCAAATCTCTGTTAACATCTACAAACATGTTAACATTCTTGACTAATGTGATCCGCAAAATCACACATGTCACCCTTATGTTGAATAATCCCAATTCTTTATTATTATTTAAACATCCGATTGTGATGCAATGCCTACGGGCTATAACTATTGTCACATAAGACAAAAGACAGTGGTAGCCTACAACTCCCTGTCAAGAAAAGGTAATGAACATGGATTCAAACCTTAATGCCTCGATTCCATAAAATCTAGGCTTATAAACTAAACTTGTCTACGTGACTAGGCCTTTTGTGCCATTACTAACTTATAATTTAGGATTATAATAAAGATCCTGAATAATTATATATTTAACAAATTAACAAATATGGCTATTAAAAACCATGGTTAATAAATTGTCAAAAGCAACAAAACTGTATAAGCTTCTATGTAAACCTTGCCCTTATTTGATTTTATGTAGCAATTAAAGCTACATGGGTAGGTCAGAAGAAGTAAACAGTCATCCGGTGGAAAACCATGAAAATACTAAGATACATGTGACCGGTGCGGAGCTGCAAGCATTCGTAGATAATGCTGTTACAAAAGCTATAGAGCGGCAGTATAATGAATCTAGCGGGACTCGAAGTAGGACCCTATCCACACCACATTCAAAACCTAAGACTCATTCGGAGGCTCATAGCAAGCCACCCTCTAAGAAAGATGAGCCAAAGAAAGATGATGATCGACATTCATCTAATCAACACAGTGTTCCATCTAAAAGGATAGTGTTTGATGATAAACCACGTACCAAGTCTTGTACCTATAAGTACTTCGTCTCATGCAAACCCAGAGACTTTACTGGGGAGAAAGGAGCGGTTGGCTGCATAACATGGTTGGATGAAATGGATACCGTGGTTGATATCAGCGGGTGCGCTGATAAGGATGTGGTAAAGTTTGTGTCTCAGTCGTTCAAAGGTGAGGCACTAGCCTGGTGGAGATCTTTGATCCAAGCTACAGGGAAAATCCCATTGTACAATCTTTCATGAGATCAGTTTATGACGTTGATTAAAGAAAACTAATGCCCTCAGCATGAGGTAGAAAAGATTGAATCTGATTTCTTATCCTTGGTTATGAAGAACCTGGATTGCCAAACCTACCTTACCAGCTTCAATACGATGTCAAGGTTGGTTCCTTATCTTGTGACGCCTGAACCCAAGAGGATAGCTCGTTTCATCGGGGGTTTAGCCCCAGAAATCAAGGCCAGTGTGAAGGCCTCTAGACCAGCTACCTTTCGGTCTGCAGCTGATATATCATTGTCCCTTACTTTGGACGCGGTCAGACAGAGATCGCTGAGGAACGCCGATACTGAAAAGAGGAAGCGTGAGGATGACAACTCACGACATTCAGACAAGAGGCATAAAGGAAACAATGACCACAAAAAGAGTTCTGGATCCAAGAAAGATGGTCATCAGTCGGGTGATAAACCCAAGTGTAAGGTTTGTAAGAAGCACCATTTTGGGAGGTGCAGATTCGAGCCTAAATCCCAGTCACAGCCGAGAGCTTGTGGGATTTGCAAGTCTTCTGAGCACAAGACCTTAGACTATAAGAAAATCAAGGATGCTACGTGCTATAGCTGTAATGAAAAAGGGCATATCTGGTCCAACTGCCCAAAACTTACAAAGAAGACTGAGGATGGGAAAAAGACCAATGCTAGGGTCTTCAGGATGGATGCGAAGGAAGCGTTCAGGACGACAATGTGATCACAGGTACCTTCCTCATAAATGATGTTTATGCGAGAGTGTTATTTGATTCGGGAGCTGATAAATCATTTGTAGATAATAAGTTTTGTAAGTTACTAAATTTACCTGTTAAAACCCTAAGTGTGAAATATGAGGTGGAATTAGCATATGGCACCTTAGAAACTGCCTCAACCGTGTTAGATGGATGTTTCATATCCATTAGGAACCACTCCTTTCCACTATCCTTGCTTCCTTTAAAGTTAGCCGGCTTCGACATTGTTTTAGGCATGGACTGGTTATCTCATAACCAGGCCCAGATCGTTTGCAACAAGAAGCAAGTGGTGATCAAGACTCCGTCTGGTGAGCCACTCACCATTCAGGGAGACACCCAGTATGGATTGCCTGAGCAAGTATCTATGCTCAAGGCATCTAGATGTTTGAAGAAGGGTTGTGTCATTTACATGGCACAAGTGACTATTGATGAGCCGAAGCCTAAGATTGAAGATATTCCAGTCATTTCTGAGTACCCTGAAGTTTTTCCTAAAGAACTTCCTGGTTTACCACCACATAGTCAAGTAGAATTCAGAATTGACATCATTCCCGGAGCAGCACCTGTTGCGAGAGCGCCTTATAGGTTGGCACCAATAGAGATGAAGGAATTGAGAACGCAACTAGATGAGTTGCTAGCCAAGGGTTTCATTAGACCTAATTCGTCTCCTTGGGGAGCGCCAATCCTATTTGTCAAGAAGAAGGATGGATCGATGCGTCTGTGCATCGATTACCGTGAGCTTAATGAGGTCACTATCAAGAATAGGTATCCTCTGCCCAGGATCGACGATCTGTTCGATCAATTACAAGGGGAAAGCTACTTCTCTAAGATAGATCTGAGGTCAGGCTATCATCAATTGAAGGTTAAAGATGAAGATGTACACAAGACTGCATTTAGGACTCGTTATGGTCATTACGAGTTCCTAGTGATGCCTTTTGGGCTCACTAATGCACCTGCCGCATTCATGGATCTCATGAATCGCGTCTGCAAGCCCTACTTGGATAAATTTGTCATCGTCTTCATTGACGACATCCTCATCTACTCGAAGAACCAAGCTGACCACGAGAAACACCTTCGCTGTATTCTTAAACTTCTACATCATGAGAAACTCTACGCCAAATTTTCGAAGTGTGAATTTTGGCTTCGAGAAGTCCAATTCCTTGGACATGTGGTTAGTGAGCGTGGTATCCAAGTGGATCCCGCTAAGGTGGAAGCAGTTATGAACTGGCAAGAGCCGAAGACGCCCACTGAGATTCGCAGCTTTCTAGGGCTAACAGGATACTACAGGCGATTTATTGAAAACTTCTCAAGAATTGCATCACCCCTGACTTTACTCACCCGCAAGAATAGCAAGTTTGACTGGGGGCCTAAGCAGCAAGAATCTTTCGATACTTTGAAGCAGAAGTTGAGCAATGCTCCTGTATTGACGTTGCCTGATGGAATTGATGAGTTTGTAGTATATTGTGATGCATCACACACCGGAATGGGCTGTGTGCTTATGCAGAAAGGCAAAGTTATTGCCTATGCTTCACGACAGTTAAAGGTGCACGAGAAGAACTACACCACCCATGACTTGGAGCTGGGTGCCGTTGTATTTGCACTAAAACTGTGGAGACAATACTTGTATGGAACCAAGTGTGTGATCTATTCAGATCACAAAAGCCTTCAACACTTGTTTAATCAGAAGGATTTAAACATGAGGCAACGACGTTGGATGGAAACTCTGAATGATTATGACTGTGAGATAAGATACCATCCAGGCAAGGCAAATGTGGTTGCTGATGCCTTAAGCAGGAAGGAAAGAGTGAAACCTATAAGAATAAATGCCAAGAGCATTGAGATAAAGAATAGTTTGAACGAAAGGTTGTTAGCTGCACAGAAGGAAGCTGTGTTGGAAGCTAACTATCCTGATGAAAAGCTAGGAGTAACTGAAGAGCAGTTATCTTATGGCAAGGACGGAATATTGAGACTAAATGGACGGATTTGGGTTCCAGTTTTTGGAGGACTTCGGGATATTATCCTCCAGGAAGCCCACAGCTCCAAATATTCCGTTCATCCTGGAGCTAATAAGATGTACCAGGATCTGAAGGCAAACTATTGGTGGTGTAACACCCTTGTTATTATATTACGTTTTTCGTATAATTAAATCCATAATCATTGTAAATACAGTCACAGTTACACTGAAAATACGGGTTTGTTAAAACTTTTCTAAACTTGGAAGCAAACAACATAGTGTGATTTAATTCGCCGTTTTAGAATAACGGCGAAACAACATTGCGGAAGCTTTGTTTAACGTGTGTTCGGTTCTTGCTCGATGCTTGATCTTCATCTGGAACCCTCGACATTCACCTGTAATCAAAACCAACTTAAAAGTCAGTTTTGATAATTAAATAACTAATACAACAAGGAAATTAGGAAAATCCAACATTGATATCTTGATCCAAAAACAAATACTTGAATCTGGCCTCCACCGTAAGTTACGGTGGACTCTAAATTAAAAATTTTCCCACCGTAACACAGGAGGCAATCACCGTAACGATTTCAGCCCCACCGTAACTTACGGTGGGCACCATAAGTTACGGTGGCCCCTGTATCATACCTTTCCATTTTGCCGTTTTTTACACGAAAACTTCCGTATCTTTCCATCCGCTTGTCCGTTTGACCTACCGTTTCTTCCAATATGATCGTAATTTGATTCTCCATCTTGTGGAGTAAAATCCAACATTTAAACTAATGAAATTCTAAATCTTTAAGCATTCGGCTTATTGTTCAAAATCAATATTTCGACCCGTTTGTATTTAGGACCTCTAAACTTGTTCCTAGTTAGTCATAAATCATAAACTAAGATATCTAACTTTAAATCTCTATCTTGGATTCCTAACCTTTGTGAAATACGCAACGAACACCCAAGTTACGCGCATAATTTATTTTGACCCGTTTAAGGGATCTTTTATGCATTTTGGTCCAAAACTAGCTCTTTTCTTTTCAATACTTCGTAATGCCACAACTACATTTCTGCTTAAGTTCCACCACAATTATTTTTGTGGTGGATTTAACATAGTTAACCTCTTATCCCAGATTTACCCATCGGTTGATCATTTTACGCAATTGACCATTTTTTTTGTGCATTTGACCCACAAATGTATATTCCTATAACTTTTATTCCTATTTAATGGTTCCATAATCTTAAAGCAAGTTCCTAAACAACCCCTATGGGTCGTTTGCCCAATATACCCTTCAAGGGTGTTTTGGTCAACTTTAGTCTCTAACTTTACAACGAAGGACTTTCGCTAACATTTGACTAGAGTATCACTTCTACTAAACTCTAAATATGCGTACCTGGCTCGGGTCATAGCATCGACCCATATACATACCCTTTTGCTTTAAATTTTCTAGTTAAAGCAATGCAATCACATGATATATCCTGTTATCACAAAACTCAACACGTAGTCGTCAGTTATTATTGACAAATGGTATTTGTACTCTATTTGACCCGTTTATTCGACATGACCATTCGTCAACGTATGATGATAGATTTATACCATCATGCCCCTTGAACCTATTCCAGATCGCGCCATGGTTCTTATTCCTTAAAAACAATATTTTTAAACTGTTCAACCCATTATAACTTTTACCAAATGGTGTCTTCATTTTAATCGCTTTTATTTTAACAATCAATTTGACCCATTTGGTTGTCGAGTGAGTTCCATCACTTCAATAACGTTTCACACACAACCCTTTTCGTTACATCAACATTAAACGTATTTAGATTAAGCTTGTCTATATAAAGGTAACAGGGTGACAAGCCACTTACCTCAAAGTTTTCCATTCAAACTAGCGTCCGCACCGGCTTGACTTCCCGACACCTCGCTTATGTTGCCTAAAATATACAAGCCAATTATCATTAGAACCTTCTGGCTCATAACTAAACCTTGTTACTTTGCCAAACACCACAATTAGTGTCTATCAACGTCTTTTAGGCATTTTGTCGAGCACCTTATGTGCATACTACTTAATTAGCCATTTTTATTCGATTAAACCTTGGTAAATCCAAGAATTTCATTCTTATTCAAGCTTCATTGCTCATCACAGCCCATACCATCATACTAGTTCAATCAACCTAGATTATTACTCACATAGTTTATACCATATGTTGGGGTTTCTCATTCTAGATAGAAACCCACTTCATGATATGGCACATAGATACATTAACACACAATTTATTACTCTTTTCACATGATTTCAGTTAGGTTTATGATCCTACACTCTAATCACACGTCCTTGAATCATAACATTACTCAATCATTCAAGAATTTCTACTAATCAAACTTTACCCAAAAATCAAACATCACCAAATCTGAAATTGCAACTTACCTAGTGTTAGACAAGTGTAGGTGATCAAGATTTTTTATTCATGCAGTGATTATATGCCCAATTCACCTTTCAATTGATCAAATTAGATGAAATAAGGGTTTGGGGGGTTCTTCCCCTCTCCTGGTCGCTCCCACGCACGCACACACTGATGTGTGTGTGTGTTTGATTTGTTTTATTTTTATAAAAATCAAGTTTGGCCATTTATACAAAATCAACCCCTCAACTTTAGTTTGGTTTATAACTTGATATTTTGTTCCTTTCATTTAATTACAAGACTTGTACTAGGTTATTTATTTCCTAGTTACTTTATCTTGTTCACAACCCGTTTTACTTTAAGTCCCATTAAATCTCGGGCCTTTTACATACTTTGCTTTCTCAAAGTATTTCTCATCTTTTTATTAAATATTAGATTTATTTATTTAAATCCTAAAATTTACCGGGTAAGTTTTACCACTAACTGTATTTTACCCGTCCTGTAGTATTAACGTGGTTTGATTACCAAACCCGTTTTCGGGGTGTTACAGGTGGATAGGCTTGAAGAAGTCTATAACTGCCTACGTAGCTAAATGTTTGATGTGTGCACAAGTCAAAGCTGAACATCAGAAGTCGTCAGGTTTGCTACAACAGCCTGAAATTCCCACTTGGAAATGGGAAATGGTGACAATGGATTTCATCACCAAGTTGCCAAAGACAAAGAAAGGAAATGATACTATATGGGTGATAGTAGATAGACTGACTAAGTCGGCACATTTCCTACCCATTAAGGAGACTTATAGTTTTGACATGTTAGCCCAATTGTATGTTGATAAGATTGTATCTCTGCATGGAGTACCAGTGGCTATTATCTCTGACAGAGATACCAGATACACGTCACACTTTTGGAAAAGTTTCCAACAGTCTTTGGGCACGCGCTTAAATTTCAGTACGGCTTACCATCCTCAGACGGACGGGCAGAGTGAACGTACCATCCAAACTTTGGAAGACATGCTACGAGCATGTGTAATTGATCTAGGTGGTAGTTGGGATAAGCACCTGCCATTGACCGAGTTCTCCTATAACAATAGCTACCATACAAGCATTAAGGTTGCGCCTTTTGAGGCATTATATGGTAGAAAGTGTAAAACGCTTGTTTGTTGGGCAGAAGTAGGGGAAGCTCAATTGTCAGGACCCGATATAGTCCTTGAAACGACGGACAAGATTGTTCAGATTCGTGACCGCCTGAAAGCTGCCAGAGATAGGCAGAAAAGTTATGCTGATAAAAGGCGAAAACCTCTAAAGTTTGAGGTTGGTGATAAAGTTTTGCTTAAACTATCACCCTGGAAAGGGGTGATGCGATTTGGTAAGAAAGGTAAGTTAAGCCTGAGGTATATAGGACTATTCGAGATTATCGAATGTGTTGGGTCAGTGGCTTATAAGTTAAACTTACCTGAAGAGCTCAGTGGTATTCACAATGTATTCCACATCTGCAATCTGAAGAAATGTCTGGCTGATGAATCGCTAGTCATACCACATACGGATGTGCACATAGATGAGAGCTTGAAATTTGTGGAAAAACATTTGTCGGTTGAGGATCGACATGTTAAGAAGCTTCGGAGGAAGCATGTGCCTATTGTGAAGGTTAAATGGGATGCCCGTAGAGGTCCCGAATATACGTGGGAGTTAGAATCCACCATGAAAGAAAAGTACCCTCAATTGTTTCAATAAATCTCGAGGTCGAGATTTCTTTTAAGGGGGTGAGGATGTAACACCTCGTAAAAATCATACCCAATAAAATAAAGACACGTGTCATGTAACACAAACGTGTTATAAAAACGGATCCAGATAAAGATGTACGGTAGGATTTAAAAGCGTCGACATGTTAATTTATACCTCTGAGCGACCTATTAATAAATCCCTAACCATAATATATTTAATCAACTTCTAAATTATGCAAATAAATCTGGTTATCCTAAATGACAAATTGATTATAACTCAAGACTTGGATCCAATGTGAGTTCTCGAAAATGTTGGCACTTGAGGCATTCAACACAAAGTACCAAAATGTGTAAGAGCATGCAAAGCATGCAAGGTCTGAGCACTTGGCCCCTCTACTGGAAAGAAACATAAAGATTCGAATTTATGAGAGTTGCATGGTCAAGACCTTAAAAGTGACAAATTTTTGTCTTCTGATGAAGGCTTACGGACCGCAAAGGCTAACCCTTACGGTCCGTAAGGCTGGTAACTGGGCATTTCAGATGAAAGTCGGTTACGGACCGCAAAACCAAAAGCTTACGGTCCGTAAGAGGCGCTTACGGTCCGCAAGACTTAAAGCTTACGGTCCGTAAGACCGTCGCTGGCAGCAGAAAATGGACAACTGCCTGTTCAGCCTGTTGCACCGCCTTACATGAGTGGTTTTCGAAATCAGGGACTTGGCAACTGGTTTTTGGCATCATAGGGACACCTGGGAACATCTTGCAACATTTATAGACCTAGGTGTGATGATCTTATGGCAATTGGCTCACTATATAAGAAGAAAAAGTTGCAACATTTTTGTCACTCATTTGCAACTCACTTCAAGGACTTCTCTGGAGCTCCTCTGATCAGCAACAAGCTTCATTTAAGTTCCAAATCATACTTAGGACCTTTGTAAGTGTCCTTAACCCTTCCTGATTCAGTTTAGCTTAGTTAATTAGCTAAAAGTCAAACCGTCGTAATTAAGGTTTGACTTCGAGATTAATTAAAATTGGTTCAGTAAAATCTCGAATTAAAAGTACCTATAAGTAGGTAATTATGTGGGTAATAAACCCTTAAAAGGGTACTCTCTAATTCCCATTCTAACTAGGTCAATTGTCGGGTCAAACTTGATATTAAAAAGTCAACAGAAAGCTAAAAATCAAATTAATGCATAATTAGCAATGTAGAAGACATACAACCTGTTTTATCATTAATATAACTTGGTAATTAATGTAAGAACATGTCTAAACATGTTTAACCCGACAATTTTCAGTAGAGACCCGGTTCGGAACCGAAAGTCGCATAGTTTGACTTTTGCTTTGACTTTCAGTTCTGACCCAATGTAGCATGTTTTAGAATTGACTTAGAGCCTTATTTGGACCAGATTTCATGTTGGTATAACCCTCTGTGTTTATACACCTTGGTTCAATAGTTATCCGATTCATATGCATATTCCCGTTAATTGCTTATATGTTGACTATTATGCCCTTTTAACCTTAAAACATGATTTTTGAAAGTATAAAAGAATGGAGACCTTAGTTACTGATTTATAAAGTTGTCCCTAAAATTTGACATCAGTTCGAGGTCTAGATTAGGAGTTATGCTCATTAGCGTAATTAGAAAGCTTTTATTAAATAAACGGCATATTTAACGCATAGCCTATCTAAACCCTTTTTTTGATATCAAACTTTTTACCTACTGATATAAAATAATATTTTGGGATTTTTAAATATTTTTAATAAATTTTAGGCTGAGCTTAACATAGGGTTGTAGCCTTATTTCGGTTATTACCAATTTTGCCCTTTTGGGCTATAAAATGAGTTTTACAAATCTTTTTGACCCCAAACCTTTCGCTACTAATTTTATATGGTAAATAAACTATTTTAAACCTTCTAGAATAATAAAAATATCAGCTTTCTATATAGAACCCGGAAATGGCCCCAAATCGCCTTTTTAAGCATTTTTAACGCATAGTATGCATCAAAACTATTTTAAACATATAAGGTTGGATGCCTACTGATGTTTTGAGTAAATTATTATATTATAACAGCGAGAAAAAGTTTTAAACTCAGATTTCCCGTTTTGACCTTTTAAGCCTATGTAAAATTACCAAAATGCCCCTTAAGTGCATAGTTTGGTTTTAAATGATAAATTTTACATATAGGTAATACCCTACTGTTATAACTTATTGAATTAAGTATATTTACTGATTATATCAGATCTGTAACTCAAATTGTTATTTAAACTCTTTTATAACCTTTTAAATGACCAAAATGCCCTTACGGGGCATAGCTTGAGTCTAAATTCGTTTCGGGCATAATAGAAGATATCTTACTGATGTCACAACATATTTAAGGCATGTTAACTTAGGAAACCTGTATATGGCTCTTATGGTTACCCGTTACGCATCTTTCGCGTTCGGTTCGGTTTATGTAACTAGTTTGCATAAATTGACCGAAACGGGTCAAACGTTATCGTTTTAATCTCAAAATCCAGAATGTGTTTAGTTTACCCATATTATACAAGTCTTCAAACTTGTCGGGTCTAAATCACATTCTATTCCGGTCTTCGCCTACTCATGCGTTTGAACAAAATCTTCCTTTAAAACTAACCGGTCTAAGTTTAAGCTTAATTAAAGACCCGTTAGAAATCTAATAGGTTATTAAAACCTTTGTTCCAGAATAGGAGACCCGGTAAAAGCTACACGCGCTTTCCATTTGTGATTAATACTTGCAAAGGTAAATACTTTTAACTTATTTTCCCTATACGGGCTTGGGGTACGGTATATAAAATACCGCTTGTTCGGACATTGCATCTTTAATTGTATGAAGGTTAAATCAGTGAAATGTCCTGTTTGAAAATGTTTTGTTTGCTTAAAGCCTTTGGGGGGTTAATGACTATGTCCCGGATATCTTTGGCATCATTTTACGAAATGTCCACGACCTAAGCACGGGGTGTAGGCGTACACCCGCCAGTGCCTAAATAAATAATGTGGTGTGTCTATTGATCTTTAACCCGGCACGAACCGGGCTAGTGAACGCATAAGTAACATGTAATTCTTTTACAAGTATTATATTCAAATAATTATCCCAAGTTATAAAAAGTTTTGTGCCACGTGCATTCAAATCAATTTTATTAAACTTTTCAAAATGAGTCAGTTAATTGTATTTACCAGTGTAAACTGACGTATTTTCCCAAAAAAGGTTAAGTGCAGGTACTACTCGAACTAGGCTGGCTTTCTCCTAGCGTCCACAATAAGTCTCGCAAGCTTGGATGTCATAAAACTGTTGAACAATGTTTCCTTTTTATTTTGATCCGCCTGTGGATCTGTTTCAACTACTTGTGATACTTAATATTACAAATTATTAAAGTTGAAATGAATCTATCTTTTGCTTCCGCTGTGCATTTAAATTTGTGTTGTTTGACTATGATGATATCAACTACGTCACGATACTCCCCACCGGTCCCACCGGTAATACGTGGAAATATCGGGGTGTGACAATTTAGATATGCCTTAGGGTTCCATTTGGACCATATTACACGTTAGTATAACCCTCTGAGATTATACAATATGACTCGGATCGTTTGCACCCCTATTCTAATATAAGAATACCTATTTCTATTAATCGAGAATTAAAAAAAGTATATTTTAATAATTAAAAAACTAATTTTTATAATAACGACCCCAATTGCAGCCAAAATTTTAAAATTCCTGGCTTTCCCTCCCACTTATATTTTTCCCTCTTTTAACCTAAGGTGCTGTTTGTTTTTTATGCGGGAAAATGTCTGCAGTCTGCGGACCACATCTGCAGGCATCTGCAGGAGAAGAGGTGAACCAAATGTCTGCAGTCTGCAAGGAGAAGAGGGTTTGTTTTTTTCTTTATATAAAAAGATCTTCACACACATAACACACACAGACACCTCTGCTCTCTCTCTGCCTTCCTCACCACCACCAAGCACCACCGCCTTACACAACCACCGTCATCACCACTACACCACCGCCCTTCACCGTCTCTCTCTCTCCTCTCACAGATCTCTCTCTCCTCCCTCGATCTCTCTCTCTGCCTTCATCACCACCACCGCAAACCCTAGCCTTGAACTCTCTCTCTCTACAAACTCTCTCTCTCTACAATCTGTCAACACCATCGCCATCTCCTTCTCCGGCCAGCCGTTTCTCCGGCACACCCATCTTAAAACCGGTAAGTTGGGGATTTTGAGTGGGTTTTTGGATTTGAGGGGTTTTCATGGTGGTTGTGGTGGCAGGTGGATAGTGGTGACCGTAGTTGTGGTGGTGGCCTGCGGGAGTAGGTGGATGGTGGTTGCAGGTGGGGTGTGAGGGCAGGTGGGTGTTGGTGACGGTGGTTGTGGTTGTGGCAGGGATGTGGTGGTGGCGGTGGTGGCAGGGATGTGGTGGTGGAGGTGGTGGCGGTGGTGGTGGCAGGGAAGAAGAGGTCTGTGCCAAGAAGAGGTTCCAAGAAGACATGGGTCATTGTCTGCTTGGTGAAGAGGTCTCGCAGACCTTTTTTAATGAAAGGTCTGCGAGAAAACAAACAAGCTGTAACATCCAAACGTCTGTCCGCGTCTGCGCAGCGCAGACATAAGTGGCCAGAAGTGCTTCTGGCCAAAAAACAAACACCACCTAAATCTATTATCCCCCACTCTTTGTAACCTTAATCAATATCCCCTTGCTGCTCTGTTTGTTCCACGCAGCCAACTTCCACATTCGATCATCTTCTTCACCTTCAATAGGCTTCATGTTCTTCACCTTCAATCGATGGTGTTCTTCACCTAAAATCGGTTGTCTTCTGCACAACAATCGATAATCTTTTTCACCACAAGCGACCACCAACGCACCATTGAACTGTCTTTCACGGATTGCTACAGCTCCTGTTATGGTGCGATTATGAATAAGGTATACATATTGCTCTTTTTTTGTTGATGAATGCATCAATCACGTATCATGTATAGGTTTTATCTTAGTCTTAGGATCAATTATATATATACTAGCTGTTGTATGTGGTTGTATCAGGTTTTGATTTTGTTATGTTGTTCAAATGTGAAAGGGTTGAAGATACAAACCAACTGCTCGATGAAATGCTTCAACCAAATTGACTTCTATTACACATGTTTTTCTTACAAGATAAGTGGGTCCTTGGTAAAAACATTCTCTAGTACTTTTGAGATTCAATCTGATATGGAATTTTGACATCGGTCATGTGTTCAATTTTGTGATTATTACTGTATTATTATATTATCATTTTTTTATATTACAAGTTGATGATTGGTTTTTTATATAGGTATCCATATGTGACGGGTACATCCATCAGTGGGATCAAGTACAAGGATGGAATTCTCATGGCTGCTGGGAGGTTAGATAATCCTTAACAACCTCATAATGTTGTTAAATATGCTATATATCTGTGGGTGTTTCTAGTAGTGAATCTGCTTTCCATAAAAATAGTTTTGGATTCTTTGATGTGATTTTTTAAAATCTGTGTACAGGATGATGAGTATCTTGCGGCATTGCCAACTCACAGAGAGAAAGAGTTACTAGAGCAGTCAGCTAAGGAAACTGCTATGGAAGAAGAAAGGCGTAAGGAAGAAGCACGCATAAAGCTAGAAGAAGAACAAGTGACTTTTTAAACTTTAAAGTGTTTTTTTAGTAAATTGTTTATGCTAATTAGAGTGTTTGTCTCCTCTTTTGATAGCAAATTTCTTGCTTTTAACTCTCTTTTTTTTATGAATATTTTTTTTTCTTATCAGACTGAGGGGAGTGGGGCGTCTCCCCCTCCCAAGTCACCCTAAGAAGCCCCAAACACCGCCCCCCATTGGCGTTCTCAAGGGCATCCCCCTCCTTGGCGTCTCCCACGGAACGCCACCCCCATTTCTTTTCCTTTTTCATCCACCAATCAAAAACTCACTTTTTCATACAACCAATCATAACTCTTTATTGGACATCTTGAGTTGCCTTGAACACCACCCCCATTTTTTTACCCAACTACCTCTATGATGACGTGGCGACACATGGCGCAAGTCGCCCCTCAAAAGGTCGCCCCACTCCCCTCAGTCTCATGCCTATTCAGTTTTATTTAAGTGCGACTGCGATACAATTAATCTATCAAACTAGTAAAAAGTACACCACTCAGTACTCACACCAAAACAATAGATGACATGTCAGCTTGAAACTTCTTAGTGAAAGATATAATGAGTGATTAAGCATTAATGCTTAATTCCACCTTAAATAATTTTGTTTGGGCTTGAACTAAACTGCATGCTAATGGTTAATATGCTTTTGAATCTAATTTAATGTTTTTTTATTTCCGTCTGTTTACCCATTGTAAATATTAGTGTTAGCTTGTCATTTAATATTGTTATTAGTTTTATTTGAGGGTCTGAATGGTTCTTATTATACATGGTATCAACGTTACTATACTAGTGTTCAATCATGTTAATGAAACTTGTTATAAAGTTCTATACTTCAGATATTTTTAATTGTGTAGTGTTCATGTTGGTCTGGAGGAGGTACTGCATGCGACTACTATGTGATGAATTTCATGATAGAGATAGCTTACGAAAGAGTTGGAATACTGGTCAATAATGACAATGTAAGTTTAGGCAAATTTTAGCCTGCATATTTTGGAGAAATATGACCTTTTTATGTCCAAACAAATGCTTAAATTCATAGATTAAGATTTAAATTCTGATTTTTAAGACTTTTCTTATTTTAATTGTTGTCTCAGGTTGGGTAAAGAGTAGAGGAATACTTGGTTATGGATATGGATGACATTCGCGAAGAGTGGTCGAGTTATCCAGCTACCTTTATTTTTAAGTGACAAACCGTATCTTAGGTGTTGATGAAGTATTATAAACAATATTTTTGTTAATGTTAAAATATTTGTAATATACTTGACAAATGATTATTCAATGTGTTGTTTTGCTATATATATATATATATATATATATATATATATTCATAACGAAGAGGATCGTATATGGTGATTTGTTTTACAAAACATTAAACCGTCAATAAACTTAGGTAAATAATTTTACAAAATTTAAACCGTCAAATTAATCTTTAAGGCAGATGAGTCCCTGATCGGAGTGTCGCGCTCTGGTCAAAGATAATATTTATATGCCCTAATTACCCTTAACAAATAGCTAGTGGTAGTGAGGGGTCGAACCACGAAGAGTATGTGGTTTGTGTATGGATTCGAATGAATTATAACAAATGTCACGATTTATGAAGCTTACTAGAATGTTTTTGTATTTTTGTTTAATTAAGATATATGAGTTTAGACTAATTCAATTGATTAAATTGATGAACAACTAATAATTAACGATTACGAGAAAATGGTTACTAGAACAATAATAATAAAAAGGAATCACGCCCGGTTTCGGTAATTGTTAACCTAGGATTTCTACAAGTTTTAGTTTCAACTCAAATGCATTCGATTAACGGATTTAGTGTACCGTGACTTAGGTGCTACTAGCTATCAACGCCCCGAAGAACGGACAAAAAGACACTTTGTAATCAACACAAGTAAATCCTAACAACGACAACGTACAATTACATATCACCGTTTCGCAAAGTCATAACTTTTAACATCGTTCGACAATTCACGAATTCGTAACAAATGTAATACTATTGTCAAAAGTTTCAAAAACCAAATACAAATTGTCACTAAGATGAAACAAGAACAAATTGAAACCCTAAAATTAACAACTACCTACACCGGGGTGAAACCGAGATGATTAGCCGCTCATGGTTGATGCAACTTGATCACCGGATGTTTGGAACGCGAATGAAACCATCTTGAAACTTGGTGGATGAAGGTTAGGGTTTTGGATGGGTGATGATGATTGAATGGATGGATTGGTAATTGGATGGAACTAGGGTTTAGGAATCAAGATGACGATAATGCTTTGTTCTTGATTCGGGTTGATAGAAAAGATGGATGGTGGAATGGTAGGTGATCGATGATGAGTTTAGGCTCCAAGTAGTATTCAAAACTTGAAAAATTCTGTAACTCCCCGTCTTGATTCATGGAAAATCGTTTTTATTCGTCCAACACCCATTAAAGTCAACATTTTGCGAAGTCAACATTTACGGGCCGTCGCCGACGGGGCTTCAGGCCGTCGGCGACGGTGCTTGCTTTTCCTTCTTCAGCCGACGGCCAAAGTGGCTGTCTACGGTGGAATCTAGCGACGGAGATTTGCATCAACTGTCGGCGACGGCCCATATGGGCGTCAGCGACGGTGCCCAGATGTTTGATTTTCTGTTTCGTCCATTTCTTGAGTCCGGTTGACCCGTTCCGCATCCCGGTGGTTCCGTTTTCGCTCCGGTGACCCGTAAAGCTCCCGAAAAACTCCTTAAACTCTGCTAGACCTGCAAAACACATATCTAATCAAAAGTAGACCATTCGAAACTAAAACTTGTGTAAAAACATCAAATTAAGCAATTACGATCACCGGTTTTCGACCACGTATCACATCCCCACACTTGTCATTTGCTTGCCCTCAAGCAAATCTGTTTTTCACTTTCACGTGGGTCGAACAACGAATACATTCCCCATTCCCGAGACGAAGGTTAAGGTCCAATGTCATGCTAAAGTTCAAACTCTTTACAGTTTTCAATATATTTAACGGTAAAATGATTTCACATACAAAAATGGTTACCCAAGATTAACCCGCCCGTGAAACCAACAATTCATGCACATCCCTCACAATGTTCTCTCCACTCGGCTTGTAAATTGGCTAATGTTTATAATGTATTAGCACTGCAAAGGATATTCACTCAAAACCGATTATAACACATACCCGCATAAGCTTGCAACTCAATCATTCTCCACCATTGATCACGAATACTAAGCACAAGTCAAAAGGTCTTTGAAGGGTTGTAATGGGGCTAGGCGAAGGGTAGGAATTAGGATATTTTAAAGTGGCTAAGGTGATGAAAATTCGATTTTTATTACAAATGACTATTCTAACAAAACTAACTATAAACACCAAATGTGAAGCAACAACATTCGCCTTTTATTCAACAACTACTAACACTTCTTTTTGTGTTTTTTTTTCTTCGACGATTTTCAATTCTTTTTCATAATATTTTCTGATTTTTTTTTGACATATATGCAAACAAACAAGAACAACTATACAAAAACGACTCCTATAATCGAATTTCCATCACACGGGTTTAAAAGAAAAGGTTTAACGGTTATGGGCTATAGGGTGTCAAACGAAAGGTTTAGGCTCAAAATGGGCGACTAGGGGATTTGTTTGGGTAAGGATAGATAAATGGTTTTAAGAGAAAAGGTTTACCTAATGCCTTAATCATTCTTGTGCTTGTATTTGGTCTATAGTCTCAAACGTATCAAAAGATGCAAGTTCTACAATACATGACTAATGGTCCACTCAAACAAAGAAACATAAACATGTAATTCTATGATGTGAAAGTGGCTCAAAACCTCACATATATAAAAGGTATGATATGTGACATGCATAAAAGACTAGTTTCTTAGGCGGATTATTCCCAAATAACCACCCGCTAAATACCCGTCATGCTATTAATTTGAACTTGACCATGACAAAAGACCAAATGGGTTATGACATCCCTCGTTGACTTAGTTACTTGTGCTTTAAGACCGCTTTTGAAACAAGACATTTTTGAAAAATTTTTGAAAATTTCCCCCATCCCCACACTTGAGGTAAACATTGTCCTCAATGTGTAGTATTTAAATGAACGGGTCAAAATCTAAAATTTTTACTACTCCCCCATCCCCACACTTGAGGTAAACATTGTCCTCAATGTGTAAAAACTAGAGTATTAGATGCACAAGGGATGTGACACGGCTAATTCCCCCAAATTTTCACCCCGAAAATAAAATACAAAAATACACTCCACTTATTACTAAACTACGAATCAAGGTAAAAAAAGGAAACGCATGCACCTGATTTTTGTCGCTTGATGCCCATGTTTCCTTCTTTTCTTCATAAAACTGGTTGTCTCTCGAACATCATATACCTACAAATTCTAACCCTTGTGTAGAAGCATGCTTCTCACAACCATTGAAATTTGTTAGGATTGTAGTTCTACCGTTTTTATAAAAGTATTACCAAGTCATGCGTTAAATTACCTTGATTTTTGTGGAAAAAAAGAATTACAACAACAACACACCTAACTCACTTTCGTAGGAATCACGGTTGCATTTAGCTCATGCAACAAGCCCTTTTAAACCCCCCAATAGCTTGGGAGGACGAGAGGTCTCGTGAGGGTTATATAGGGAACACACCCACAACGTTCATTTAACTAGGCGAGAATTTAAATAACAAAATGAAAATCACGAAAATAAAAATAATATACAACAACAACAACAAAAGACATACCTCGCCTCTACCGCTGATATCTCTCATTAGGGTCACTGGCGGGTTCGGCTGGTACGGATAACCAGTGAGGGCCTCAAGCATATCCCTATAGTTATCTAATGGGCTCGACTCTCCTTGTGGTGGCGGTTGGTACGGTATCGGAACAAAACTCGAGCCAACGGCTTCGGGCCAATGAGGGGTTGGATCGGATGGGCCTTGCGGATGAGGAAGATTGGGGTAATCGGTCCACCCCGAGTGTTCAACATATGGGAGACCGGCTTGATAATCTCTTTGATGGCGCTCTTGATCATGGAGCACCTTGAAGTTATTAATCGCCATTTGGTTAGAGAAAGCCAACGCTCCCCATCGGTGTTGGTCCAACTCTCTTTGTGCGGTTTGACGCCTAGCCTCATCTTCTTCCCATGCCCGTCTATGGGCCCTTTCTTCCTCTTGCAACTGTATCATGCGTTCCATTTGTGACTGTTGTAACGCATGTTGTAGCTGTTGTTCCTCCAACTGCTTTTCCACCCTCTCGCGGAAAGATGCTTGAAAACCCCATTGTTGCTGCGAATACGCCCCTTGCGCCTCTTCCCATTCGTTCCTACTAGCATGGTATTCTCTTGCTTCACCAATACCCGCCGACACATTGTCGTAGATCGCTTGATCTCCACGGTTCCACAACCGATACGACGGTATTTGCCTTTGATTCACAAAATATGCCACACTAGCAGAGATTTCCCTATGCTTCTTCCTGTACCTACGCCTCGGTCCCCGTGGACCGGAAGGATCAATTTCCTCCTCAACATCGGGCATCTCCTCATCGCCCTCTTCTTCATCACCCTCTTTGTCATTAAACCGATAACTATCCCCTTGCTCATTTTCAACCGTGTGCAAATGCCCAAAAGCTTTCACAATTATTTTCCAATGTCGCCTCATAGAGGCGAAGTTGAATTGATCAATGGGCTTAGACACCCACAGTGAGTCTTGAGGTAATGCATTCTGTTGGAGAATCATGGCGCTAATCAACCTTGCATAAGGAATCATCTTTCGTTTAAACGATTCCCGCGTATCCCATGTGTTGATCATAACAATTTGACGCCACGAGAGCTTGGGCGTCCCATATAACAATGCATGCAAAACCCGACAGTCGGGTGCCTTCACCGTTCCACGGTCTCCGAACCGTACCATAATATTCTCTAACGAGATACCTTGAAGTATCTTTCCCATCAAAGACAAATCGGCCCTTGAATCACCTGCACCCCCAGAACCTGGTAGGGTGTCCTCTAAAAGCCTCACTGGGTCAGCATCGTTTTTCTTGTTGTCCAAAAACTGATCATACCCATAATATTCATACGCGTCGCCCCCAAGCGAATCAAACCTCGCTATAGCATTCATATGTTCGAAATACATGACCATTTGACTTTTTCCAATGTTACCAATCAACTTCCACCTATGAGCCGGTCTATCAGAGTGTTCAAAACGAAGGGTGGATAACCACTCACAAACTGCCCCCAAGTATACCCGAGTAGTGATATCATCACACCAGTCAATCACCCGTTCCCAGCCAAGTTTCTCAAACCTTTGCACTATACCAATCTTCCTAAACTCTTCAACATCTACCGTACGTTCACAAACTGCCCTGTCGGGTACGGGTTTTGAAACACCCGTAACCATTTTCATCTTCCACATCTTGGCTTCTAACCTCTTATTGTTGTAACGAGAAAGAGCCTTTGTTTTCTCTTCCTTCCATGCCGAAGCCGATCTACTATTTTTTTCTTCTTCCCAATCCCAATCCTGTCGAATAAGTTGCCCATCACCCTCTTGAACATTACTTAATTGTTCCCATCGCCTTTGATATTTCCCCGAGCCTGAACCGGCTCCCGAAAACGAGCCTTGCCCGGAAGTCTTTGCTTTTTTGCTTCTTCCAAACATAGCTACAATCAAAAGACAAGACAACAATTAGTGTACCCCAAATCTTAAAACAATCTCAAACTTTGAACATAATATGTAATGTTGAATTTCAATCAATAATTAGATGTAAAATCGCCTTTTTAAACTTCCAAAGTTGCACATCTTATCATCTATATCAATTAAACATGTTTATTCACAAAATTTTCTCAAAAATTCATGTTTTCAACAATATTCAACATCACAACTATGTTCAATCATGCACAAATCTAGTGTAATCACATCACCAAGACTAAAGAATGCTCAAATCCCACCCAAATCAAGCAAACATTCTTAAGTTTATGCTAAAACATCCTACATTATGATAAACAACCTACTCTTAAACAATATGCTTAAAATTTCGGAAGAAATCAACAATGTATATAATAATCATGCATAAATTTACTGAAATTTCATACCTTGAGTGTAGATAAACAAGAAGAACTAAGAAAAAGTGCAAAGCAAGAGACTTGGATGAACACTTCTTCAAAACCCTAAAAACTCACGCCCAGAAATCTTGCAGACGAGCAAGAATTGATGGAAACCGTTAAGGGGGTTTTGTTTCTCTTGAAAAATTACACAATTTAGGCTCAAGAATCAACTGATTTGGTTAAGAATCGAAGAAGTTATGAGAGATGAAAGATTAGGGTTCTAAAGGTGAATTGGGGAAGAAGATGGAGTTAGAAAGAGAGATAAGGCAATGTATAGATCTGCTTGTTTGGGACTAATTGGAAGTGTGGTTGTTATGAGATGGAATTCGGTGTACATTTAGGGTTAAAAACGAGTCTTTGATCAAGTTCGATGGTGAAAGAGGTTGTGAGTTCGATCTTGGCATATAACAAAGATGGCGTCTGATGAACTTAGAAGAGCTGTCGGCGACGGACCATCATGTCGTCGGCGACGGCACACCAAATTTTGAAAAAGTGCCGACGGCTTATGTTGCTGTCTACGGCATTTTGTGGGCGACGTGGACTTTGAGAAGCCGTGGGCGACGCATAGTTTGACCGTAGGCGATGGTCAACAGATTTTGACTTTTTTTTTTTTGAAAAATAAGAGGAAAATTATGAGATTTTTATAAAAGCACTATATACATAAAAAATTCCTAAAAAATTTTAAAAATCTTTTTTTTTTATAAGTTTAAATTTTTTTTAAACGCAAAAACCGTCAACGGCCCTACCACCCCCCAAAAAAATCGTGTATTGTCCTCAATGCACATAACAAAGCCTAAAAACATACCTTGTGTCTTCATGACCCGTTCGGAATGTCCGGACTTCACACAATCAAGAGAGATTAGTATGAAACGAAAACGATTAACATAAAAACACACAAACAAATAAATAATTGTACATAACTTTACACCAAATGTTACCGGTCCTTATCACTCGACCTCATAAATCGGGATGTTTACCACGAAACTCACCGATTCCTTGCTTTCATCTACGTTCTCGTTACCATCGAGAAACGGTTTTAGTCGATGACCATTTACCGTTTTCCGTACCCCATCCTTCGGGTCTTCGATAGTAACATCACCCAATTGTCCGACCCGGGTGATAACATAAGGTCCCATCCATTTGCTCCGGAGCTTTCCGGGACAGAACTTGAGCTTCGAATTGTAAAGCCAAACCTTTTGGCCCACCTCGAACTCTTTCTTTCTCAACTTGGCATCATGCGCTTTCTTCATCCCATCTTTGTACTTAGATGCGCATTCATATGCCATTTCCCTTAGCTCCTCCAACTCGCACAACTTGAGCTTCCGTTCCTTACCTGCATCATCATATTGAACATTAACCTCTTTAATAGCCCATAAGGATTTGTGCACAAGTTCAACCGGTAAATGGCAATATTTACCGTAAACCAACCGGTAAGGTATAGTGCCAATAGGTGTCTTATGTGCCGTACGGTAGGCCCATAAAGCATCGTTCAATTTAATTGACCAATCCTTACGGTCCGCCCGCACGGTCTTTTGCAAAATCTCTTTGATTTGCCTATTTGACACCTCAACGTGCCCGCTTCTTTGCGGGTGATAGGGGGTAGCAATCCTATGGTCAACACCAAACCGTTTTAGAAGTTTTCCAAACCGAAAATTTTTGAAATGAGATCCTCCATCACTTATGATGACACGAGGAATCCCAAACCTTGAGAAAATATTGGTTTGAACAAAATTACACACTACGGAATGGTCGTTCGTCTTGGTGGCTATTGCTTCAACCCACTTTGACACATAGTCAACGGCCACCAAGATATACAAATTGCCATAGGAATTGGGGAATGGGCCCATGAAATCAATACCCCACACATCGAAAACATCGACTACAAGGATTGGTTGCATGGGCATCTCATCCCTTTTTGAAATACCCCCTATTTTCTGACACTCTATGCAATTCTTTGAAAATTCGTTAGCATCTTTAAAAATAGTAGGCCAATAAAGACCACTGTTTAACACTTTATGACCCGTTTTGTGACCACTAAAATGGCCACCACACGCAAACGAATGTAGATGCTGCAACACGCTTGGAATCTCTTTGTCATCTATGCATCTTCTGATCACTTGGTCCGCACACTCCTTCCACAAGTGCGGTTCTTCCAACCGGTAATACTTGATTTGAGACATGAAGTGTTGCCTCTTCCGTCTATCCCAATGTGCTGGCATATCACCTGTAACAAGATAATTGACAATGTTAGCATACCATGGCAATTTATCTAATTTCATTATGTGCTCATCTGGAAAAGACTCATTGATCTCTACAGTTGTAGAATCTTCTTCAACCATCAACCGGGACAAATGGTCCGCCACAACATTCTCGGTACCCTTTTTGTCCCGTATCTCCAAGTCAAACTCTTGTAACAAGAGAACCCATCGGATTAACCTCGGCTTTGCATCCTTCTTGTTCATGAGATACCTAACTGCAGAATGGTCAGAATAAACAATGACCTTAGTACCCCATATATAAGCGCGAAATTTATCCAACGCATATACCACCGCAAGTAGCTCTTTCTCGGTAGTTGTATAATTTAATTGTGCGTCCGAGAGAGTCTTACTTGTGTAGTAAATGGCAACCGGTTTCTTGTCTACCCTTTGACCCAATACGGCCCCCACCGCATAATCACTTGCATCACACATAATTTCGAATGGTAAAGACCAATTCGGTGATTGCAAGATTGGGGCCTCAACCAACTTCTTCTTCAAAATGTTAAAGGCGTTTTAACAATTTTTATCAAAATCAAATGTTTTATCTTTTAACAACAAATTGCATAGGGGTTTTGTTATATCACTAAAACCTTTTATGAACCTCCTATAAAACCCCGCGTGTCCCAAAAACGACCGAACACCCTTAACACTTGTAGGATAAGGCAAAGTGGATATGACTTGCACCTTTGCTCTATCCACCTCAATCCCACGACTCGAGACGACATGCCCCAACACAATCCCTTCTTGAACCATAAAATGGCTCTTTTCCCAACTCAAAACCAGATTTTTCTCAACACATCTTTGCAAAACTTTTTCGAGTTGGTCAAGGCATGTATCAAATGACGGTCCAAATATTGAGAAATCATCCATGAAGATTTCCAAAGACTCCCCCACCATATCTGAAAAGATACTCGTCATACACCTTTGAAAGGTGGCGGGGGCATTACAAAGTCCAAAGGGCATTCGCCTAAATGCGAAGGTACCATATGGACAAGTAAAAGTAGTCTTTGCTTGGTCTTCCGGATGTATAGCAATTTGATTGTATCCGGAATAACCATCCAGAAAACAATAAAATTTTTGTCCGGCTAATTTCTCAACAATTTGGTCAATAAATGGTAAAGGGAAATGATCTTTGGAAGTTGCAGCATTTAACTTCCTATAGTCAATACAAATACGCCACCCGGTTACCGGCCGAGTGGCGACCTCTACACCTGCGTCATTTGTGACGACTTGAATACCCGCCTTCTTCGGAACTGTTTGTGTCGGGCTCACCCATTGGCTATCCGAGATAGGGTATATAATACCCGCATCTAGCCACTTCAATACCTCCTTCTTGATAACTTCTCGCATGTTTGGATTTAATCTCCGTTGCATGTCACGAGAAGGATTCATGCCATCTTCAGTGATGATCTTGTGCATCACTACCGAGGGACTAATTCCCTTCAAATCTGCAATGGTCCACCCGATAGCAGCTCTATGAGTGACCAAAATTTTCATCAACTTCTCTTCTTGCTCCCCGGTCAAATTGGATGCAATAATTACCGGGAGCGTGCTACCTTCACCCACATAAGCATATTTAAGATGCTTGGGTAGCACCTTCAACTCTAGTACCGAAGGTTCTTCCAATGACGGCTTCAACTTCGTGTCGATGCTTTCCGGAAGACTTTCCACTTGATGCGTCCAAGTGGGCCTTCCTTCTTTTGCCGCCATAACCTCCAATTCTTTCATCTCTTCATCCATGCTCCGATTTGTTTCTCCTTGCAACCTGTCAAACATGAAACATTCCTCTATTATGTTTTCCTCTTCGACACTAGTGTCACATAGAGGTATACACTCGTCAACAATGTCCGCCATGTAGCATTCATTGCTAACTAGAGGATCCGTTAATCCCGAAAATACATTTAACCGCAACCGACGGTTACCAAACGTCATGTCGACCGTGCCTGATTTGCAATTAATTTGGGCATTCGATGTTGCCAAAAATGGTCGATCGAGGATCACCGTTGGTTGCTTGGTTCGGTCCAAAGAGACATAATCTAATACAAGAAAGTCCACCGGATAGTAAAAGTCCTCGACCTTGACTATTACATCCGTGACTATCCCACGGGGTAGTTTAGGGGTCAAGTCGGCTAACACCACGGTGGTGTTCGACACTTGAAGTGGACCAAAATCATATTGGTCATATAAACTACCCGGCAAGATACTTACACTTGCCCCAAGATCCAAAAGTGCTCGTGTCATTTTGAATTCCCCAACTTGTATTGAAATAATGGGCGCCCCCGGATCTTGGAGTTTTGGTGGAAGTGCACCCGAAAGAATCGAACTCGTGTTTTCAGTTAAATCAAGTTTCTTAGGAAACTTGTGAGTTCGCTTTTGGGTGCATAAATCTTTCAAGTATTTAGCATATGAAGGTACTTGCCTAATTGCATCTAAGAGTGGTAAATTGATTTTGACTTGTTTAAAAATTTCCCACATCTCTTCTTGTTGTGGGCCTCGTTTGTTTACCACTTTCTTAGATGGTCCCAACAAAGCTTCGGGATAAGGGGCGGTATTAACCTCCACACCCTTTTCCTTAGCCTTTGGGACGGGAACGGTCACAACGGGTGTAGTATCATTTTTCTTTTGACCCGTTTGACCGTTTTTACCTTCATCATCACTCACATCTTCCACCACCCCTTCAATAAACTCGGGTGGTGGTGGCTCAACACCATTATCTATGACTCGACCACTACGTAAAGAAATTTTATTTATCGGTACCTCACGTGTATTTTTCGAGTTCGACCCTTGATGCTTAGGGTTCACTGTGGTATCGCTTGGAAGTCCTCCTCCACTTCCACGAATTTGAGCCATCTCTTGAGCAAGTTGCCCCACTTGCTTCTCCAACGCTTTGTGGGATTTATCCCGCACTTCAAATTCTTTCCTTACTTCGGTTGTAAGGGTGGTCATAGCATTCATGAGAGCGCCCATTTTAGAATTAAACGGGTCGTCACTTTGAGAGTTAGAAGAATTTCCCCCATTTCCACTTTGGTTGTAACCACGTTGGTAATTACCTTCACGATTTTGATAGCCTTGGTTACCACCTTGATTGTAATTCCTTTGGTAACCACCTTGGTTACCACCTTGTCGATTGTTATACGAAGATCCTCCTTGACCACCTTGATTCCCCGATTGAAAATTCGGGTTCATTTGATTTGAGGCATTACCATATCGGAAATTAGGGTGATTTCTCAACCCCGGATGGTAAGTGTTGGAGTTCATATCATATTGCTTCCTATCTCCATACACTTGGTTGACCTCTTCGGTGTAGCCACTCGACCCCGTTGGACATTGCTCCACTCTATGGCCAATATCACCACAATCTTCACATACCTCGAATTGAACCGCATTTACTTCCTTTTTCTTCATTCGAGCCATTTCCCGCTCTAAGGTGGAAATCCGATCTTTAGAGTCAAGATCGGGAAGTGATCGGGAAACGGAGTGTTTTTTAGCTCTATCGGCCGACTCTTTCTCTTTTGACCGCTTACTCATCCGCTCTAAAAACTCCCAATCATCATCTTCGTGATTGCTCAAAAGAGTCCCATTACTTGTCGACTCGAGACGATTCCATGTTGTGTCATCTAGACCCCGTACAAAGCACTTAACCAACTCCCACTTCTCAATTTGATGATGTGGGCATCTCCGCATCATTTCTTTAAATCGAGTGAACGCCTCATGCAATGGCTCACCCGATAATTGGCGAAAAGACCTAATTTCATCACGAGCATCATCGGTCTTTGCCATAGAATAGTACTCATCTAAAAATGCTTGTTGCATTTATCCCCATGTGCGGATGCTATTGGCCGGGAGTGTAAGGAACCACTGCTTCGCTTTGTCTTTCAATGAGAATTGGAACAAACGAAGTTTAACCACATCTAGTGCAAAGTTGTGCCCCCCGATAGTGCCGCAAATAGAAGAAAACTCTGTCAAGTGTGTGTACGGTTCGTCGTTAGATCTTCCATTAAAATGAGGAAGTATGTTGATGTAATGTGGTTTACAATCAAACATCCACCTCTCACAAACGATTGGTGAGTCGTTCTCGGTGACAACCGGCCTAAAACGATCATTCACTCCCCGTGGAGGTCGTTGATGACGATGAGGACCATTAACTTCTTGATCGACCGGTCTTCTATTATCCCGTCTTTCACCTCTTCGATCATCTCTTCTATCCTCTCTTCTATTATCCCTTGGGTTACCTCCTCCCACGAAACGAGGAATCCGGTTAGGGTTTGCATTGTTGTTGTTGTTATAAAACCCATCATTCCGGTTCCGTTGGTCATTGTTTCGTGGTTGACGGTTGTTCCCATAACCATCATTTCTTCCACCTCCGTAACCGTATTCGTCATCCCCAACGTAATTGGCATGTTGGTAGCCAAATTCCTCATCATCATACCTTCTAGCATTGTAGACGTTTCCCCTATTCACGTAGCCCCAATCTTCATCATCGTTAGCCCTATCATCATAGTATCCCCCATCGTCCGAATTTTCCGTATGAACACTCACATGTTCCGGCGATTGATAACCGGGAACACTATACGGTTCATCATCGGGGATTGCATTCCTCAAGTCATCGATGTTGAAGAATGGGTCTTCATTTGCGGGATTGCCGCGATCACGATTTCCCCGACGGTCGGAATTGACATTCCGGTCATTTAGGTTGATGGGTAAAGAGGTTTGTCTATGAAGGTTTTGTTGTTGAGGTGTTCTTTGATTGTTGTTGGGATTTTGGTATTGGAAAGGTGGTGTAGGTGGTCCGGTATTGTTGTTATTACCACCCGGTCGCTCGGGAGGTATAGGTTGCATATTTGGAGCGGGATTGAAGTTGCTTCGGTATTGGAATTGATTTTGGTTGAGGTTTGGGTGATTGGAGTTTTGGTTGGAATTTTGGTTCGCCATTGAATCGGTTTCAATGGTCGGTGTGAGTTGTGGTGTTTGGTTGGTTTGATTAGAAGCAAGTGTTGCTTCTAACCGAATTGCTAGATTTCTCCTTGCAACTCTTTCGATTTCCGGTTCGTAGACTAAAGGTGAAGTCCTCCCGGAGTTTCGCGTATGCATACACTACCTGTAACCTACACAAGTAACACACCCGCGTAACAAAGAAAAAGACAAAGTACAAAAAGAAACCAAACAATTTAAACAGATAATCACGAAATTCAAACAATAATCCAAACACAAAGCGCACGTACTCCCCGGCAACGGCGCCAAAATTTGATCGGAGTGTCGCGCTCCGGTCAAAGATAATATTTATATGCCCTAATTACCCTTAACAAATAGCTAGTGGTAGTGAGGGGTCGAACCACGAAGAGTATGTGGTTTGTGTATGGATTCGAATGAATTATAACAAATGTCACGATTTATGAAGCTTACTAGAATGTTTTTGTATTTTTGTTTAATTAAGAGATATGAGTTTAGACTAATTGAATTGATTAAATTGATGAACAACTAATAATTAACGATTACGAGAAAATGGTTACTAGAACAATAATAATAAAAAGGAATCACGCCCGGTTTCGGTAATTGTTAACCTAGGATTTCTACAAGTTTTAGTTTCAACTCAAATGCATTCGATTAACGGATTTAGTGTACCGTGACTTAGGTGCTACTAGCTATCAACGCCCCGAAGAACGGACAAAAAGACACTTTGTAATCAACACAAGTAAATCCTAACAACGACAATGTACAATTACATATCACCGTTTCGCAAAGTCATAACTTTTAACATCGTTCGACAATTCACGAATTCGTAACAAATGTAATACTATTGTCAAAAGTTTCAAAAACCAAATACAAATTGTCACTAAGATGAAACAAGAACAAATTGAAACCCTAAAATTAACAACTACCTACACCGGGGTGAAACCGAGATGATTAACCGCTCATGGTTGATGCAACTTGATCACCGGATGTTTGGAACGCGAATGAAACCATCTTGAAACTTGGTGGATGAAGGTTAGGGTTTTGGATGGGTGATGATGATTGAATGGATGGATTGGTAATTGGATGGAACTAGGGTTTAGGAATCAAGATGATGATAATGCTTTGTTCTTGATTCGGGTTGATAGAAAAGATGGATGGTGGAATGGTAGGTGATCGATGATGAGTTTAGGCTCCAAGTAGTATTCAAAACTTGAAAAATTCTGTAACTCCCCGTCTTGATTCATGGAAAATCGTTTTTATTCGTCCAACACCCATTAAAGTTACGGGCCGTCGCCGACGGGGCTTCAGGCCCTCGGCGACGGTGCTTGCTTTTCCTTCTTCAGCTGACGGCCAAAGTGGCTGTCTACGGTGGAATCTAGCGACGGAGATTTGCATCAACCGTCGGCGACGGTGCCCAGATGTTTGATTTTCTGTTTCGTCCATTTCTTGAGTCCGGTTGACCCGTTCCGCATCCCGGTGGTTCCGTTTTCGCTCCGGTGACCCGTAAAGCTCCCGAAAAACTCCTTAAACTCTGCTAGACCTGCAAAACACATATCTAATCAAAAGTAGACCATTCGAAACTAAAACTTGTGTAAAAACATCAAATTAAGCAATTACGATCACCGGTTTTCGACCACGTATCAGTCCCACAAAACTCCCTTTAATTAATAAAAAAAACGGGATAAACCTGGACAGTGTCTCCCTTAGGTTTTTAATTGCCAGTTTAAAATTTCAACCCTGCCAGTTAATGTTTTAACCATTTAGAAAACCCTTTTTTATAATACAAGTACCATGTTCTCAGAGGATGTCATCGAGCCATGCTTCAATACTTTAAGGGCTTTAGCCCATCATGATTATGATAAAGAAAACAAAATTAAAATTAATACCTATGAACACCAAGAGGATCTTCAAGTCGGAAGATTTTATTTATACAAACTTCAGAATATTTTACAAGTGCAGAAAAATTAGAGAGAGAAGAGAGGGGCTAAAAATTAGTGTGCCTTCTCCTCAAACACACAAGCTCTATATATAGCCAGAGAAAGGAATCAAACCCCGGGTGCACTCTGGGCCCCATAGCAGTAGTGGGTTCTTTTCTTTACAAAAGGCTAGAGCATTATCGAAAACAAACAAAATCAAAAAGAAAGAACGGACAAAAGAAAAGTAAAGTAAAAGTAAAGGGGCTCTATAATTGCCCAAAGGCCTTTAATAATGGCCCTGCTTTTCTTGTTGCCATGTATAATGGCGTTGCTTTTCTCAAAATTCAAAGATTCCCATTATGAGTGGGGTCCTTATGTCGGCTCAATTATTTTTCTTTCTTTTCTTCCTGAGATTCTTTCTTCGGGGTAAGTTTTTCTACCACCTTTTGAAGGTATGCTTCAAGATCATCATCCAGATTTATCTCTGGAATATCTTCTATGGGTTGAGATTCCCCTACTAAACAAGAGTAACGGTTCTCATATTCTTGGCTAGTAGATGAGATTGACATCGCTTTGGAGGAGCTTGCTGTACTAGCTTCAAAGAATCTTTTTAACTCCTTCTTCATTTCTTCTTTGTAGAATGAAAGAATTTCAGTCTTTGAGACTTCAGATACTGCTTGCTTATCTTGAATCCTTCTTGACATTTGTTCAAAAGGACTTGGCAGTTGTCTTTGTTGTCTTTTAACAATCTGAGATTTATAATGCTCAGTTCTGTTGGTGATCAAATTGATAGTATCTTGACCTTCTAATTCTTTCGTGGAGTTATTAACTCTTATCATTTTTTACCAGAACTTTGTTTAAGAAGTTCTCTTGAGACATGGAATATTATCCCTCAGGGTATAACCTGTTGTTGGTTTCCATCTCCAAATCCAGGGTATGGAAAATTCTATGAAAAAATACATTGAGGCTATTCCCTCAAACCAAGTTTTATTATACTCAGCTTCTATGAGATCCGGGGAAACTGCTACCCATTCTTGGTAAAGACCTTTGAATGGTTCAGGCAGAATCTGGACCGATGGACCATATAAAATGAACCATTTTTGGAACCAACTTGGAATTCCATCTTTATAAATCTTGTCACTCACTTTTATAAACCATGAGTGTTTCTTACTAGGATTTTCATAAAACAAACATTTTTCAAAACTTTGAATATAATCCCAGTAATTGTATTTATAAGTTTGTTTGTTAGAATTTATAAATTCCTTTTCATTTAAAGTGCTTAAACCCCATTTTTTAGGAGATAAAAGATTTTTTATAAAAATCTTACTAAAATTAAATGAACTCTTGATTTTGTCTGCTGGATAAAAATGTCTTAATTCCACAGACTCAGAAACTTGTATAATGCTTTCATAATATTGCCTTGGTTTATAAGAAGTGGCATCATATGATGCTGGTTCTAAATATTTTTGCATCAAAAACCAAGGGTCATCAAAAAACTTTTTATCTTCTTGGTTAAGAAGAATTATTTTCTTCTGTCTGTCGGATATAACCCATTCATCATCATCATCATCATCTTCCTGTGCTATATGAGCATAAGAAGGAGCCTTTGAGGCTTCTTGGGCTTTTATAATAGCCTGTTCTTCTTCTTGGGCTTTTATAATAGCCATGATCTTCTCGTATGATGGATCATTTGGACTAATTTGAATTCCCATATTATTATTATTTGAACTATTAGAAGCAATATCTGAGGCTATGAGCCTTCTGCTTCCTTGTTGAACCAAGACTAAATCTTGGCATCTTCCTCTTCCCCTGCCTCTTCCCCTATAATTGGGAAAAGGTTGTTTTCCTCTATTATGAGGAATCATACCTGAAAATATAAAATCAGGCTGATGAGATTATTTTCTCATTTTCCTCAAGAACCTTTATTTGATTCCTAATATTATTTAGAACGACATATTCATCAGATAGATTTTTCCACATATTAGGATTACTATAATCATTACTTAAATCATGAATTCTAAAAATTGTCATTGTTTCCCTGATATAACAATTATTTTTCTCCATTTGGATATTATCAAAACCTCTTTTTAATGGTCCCCTGGCCTTTGTCATTTGGACACCTGCAATTTAGACAGAAGATATTATCTTCAAATATTCTCTAGTTAAAAAATCTGGAAGACTATTTTCTTCTCATCTTTTATATTGTATTTCAAAATCAAAATGAGCTAATTGAAATTGCCACCTGGCAAACATTTGTTTTGAAACATCATGTTTAAAATCTTTTTGAAACATGAATTTAGCTGCTTGACAATCAGTTTTAATAATAAACTTTTGATTATATAAATCATCTTGAAATTTTAAAACACATTTTAAAATTGCTAAAATTTCTTTTGCAATCGTAGCATATTTCTTCTGGCTATCAAGCCATTTTCCTGAATGAAACCTAACAAGATATTCTTGTTTTGTTTGAGGAGAAATTTGTTTTAATATTCCCCCATATCCTAATTCTGAGGCATCTGTTTCTATAATCTTAGGCCAATTAGGATTAGCAATAGTCATACAAGGAAGACTTAAAACTTTCTTTTTTATTTTTATGACAGCTTGAGTATGATTTTCATCCCAAGGTTTTGGATTCTTCTTTAATCTATCATATAAAATAGAAGAATCTTTAGCTAAATCATGATAATAAGGGGCTATATAATTTAAACTTCCTAAAAACCTTTGAAGTTGAGTTTTATCAGTAATTTTATCAGGAAATCTAGAAGCAAATTCTATACTCCTATTAATAGGAACTATTTTCCCTTTTTCCATGATATGGCCTAAAAATCTGATACTTGTTTGAAATAGCATCATCTTTGGACTAGAAATAACCAAACCATTTTTTATAATAATGGTTTTAAATATATCAAGATGCTTAAAATGAGTTTCAATATCTTTTGAAAATACTAAGATATCATCTATGTAAACAATTATAAAATCTGAAAAAGGAATGAATATTTCATTCATGATCTTTTGGAATTCTGAAGGAGCATTCTTCAGGCCAAAAGGCATCACATTCCATTCATATTGCCCAAAAGGAACATTAAAAGCAGTTTTATACCTGTCTTTTTTATCAATTTGAATCTGCCAATATCCAGATTTTAAATCAAACTTTGAAAATATTAAAGCATCATATAATATATCTAACAAATCCTTTTTATTAGGAATTGGATATCTTATCCATTTTAGAACTTTATTAAGAGGTTTATAATTTATGACTAACCTAGGAACACCTCTTTCTATTTCAGAGTGTTTATTCACATAAAAAGATGTACATGACCAAGGAGATTTTGAAGGACATATTAATCCTTTTTGTTGGAGTGATTCAATTTCTTTCTTACATAACTCCAAATATTCAGAATTCATTTGACAAGGTCTTGCTTTAGTCGGAATATTACTTTCTATAAAACTATCTTCATAATGAAGAGAAACAATATGTTGTTTTCTATTCCAAAAAGCATTCGGATGATCATTACATATTTCCATATTAAATTGATTTTTTAATTTTTTTTAATTTTTCCTCAATAGTATTAATACTTATTTCTTCTTTAAGAAAATTTATTTGATTTGTTTTAGCTTGTATAAGAAATTCATTTAAAAATTTTTCAAAAGGTTGAGTTATAAACTCAAAATATAATTCCTTGTTATTATAAAAAGCTTTAAATCCTTTTTTATTAACTTCTTTTAAAGGAAAAATTTTTGAGAGAAATGGAGTTTCTAGTATAACTTCATTTGTTATATTTTTTACAAGAACAAAAGATAAAGGAATACATTCTCCATTATTGCAAATTTTTGCCTTTGGGATTTTATATTCAACTCCCATATCCTGCCTATTAGCCGCTTTAAGAATATGAGTTGTTTTTTCAAAATATTTTGTAGGAATCAATCCTTCTCTTAAACAATTTAAATCAGCTTCTGAATCAATAAGAGCAACAAAATCTTTTTTGAAAGTATTTTGTATTAATAAGGTTATTTTGACTAACCATTTTTGAGAAATATTTTTTTCTATTTTATTAATATATTCTTCTTCTCCTTTATTTTTAATAATTAAAGGAGGAAAATTTCGATCATAAGTATTAGTAGGACTATTAATAGGAGAAGGAGGTTTATAAGAGGTTTCTCCTATTTCATGAGTAGAAGATTTATAAAAATTTTCATCAATTATGATTTTTCCTTCAAGATTTATAATCCTTTTTTCAAAATTAGAATTTTTCTTTTTTAAATAAATTATTTCTTCTTTTAAATTATTAATTTCCATTTTTAAATCTTCAGAAGTAGTGGAATTATCTTTCCTAGTATTTAAAATATTATGAACATATTTCATGGAATAAGGACCTTCAGGCTCCTCTATTCTAGTATCCTTTTTATCATCTTGAGTTTCTTCATTATTATATAACATATGAAGAATTTTTAACTTTTCTTCAGGATTTTTAATTTTATTTATAATGTTTTCTAAAATATTGCTATCTATAACATTGATCTCATTATCATTAAGATCATTATCCTGGAATTGAGACATGACTTTATACAACATTTCATTATCAGAAACAATTTTATTACAGCAGTTTTCTTGACAATTATTAGAACAAGAACTATCTTCAGTACTATAATCTGAAGATTCTTCAGAATCAAAAATTTTATTTAATTCGTTTTTGACATTTTCTTCTATGTCTAAATTATTTATTTTATTTTTTACTATTTTTCTTTGGCGGCATTCATTAGCCTTATGACCCTTCTTCTTGCATATGTAGCAAGTAGGAATCCATTTTTCCTTTCTTTGGGTCTTTCGCCTTTCTCTTTTTTCCCTTCTTTTCTGAAAGTATTTTTCTCTTTTAGCTTTTCTATATTTTTTATAATATTTTTCATTATCAAAATTCTTATCTTTGGTACAATCCATACCAAATTGTTCACAAAATTCTCCTAGCTGTCTTTTTTCAATTAGACTTTGTTTTTTAATTTGTTGATTTAATTTTAATTCATCACATAGAGCTAAACCTTCCTGACACAGACTCCTATAAGTCTGCCATAAGTATAACTATCATAAGGGATCTGAATATTATTTCCCCTAAGAACTTTCCTAACTCTTTCAGCAAATAAGGATAGAAGACCATCAATAAATTTAGACTTCCAATGAGAGCTATTATTCTCTGGGAGCTCATAAACTCTACTTAAAAACACATCTTTATACCATCTGAATGAGGTTAAAGTATGACATTTAAGACCATTTAATAAGGTTCTAATGGTTTCAGAATTATCAGACCATCTCCCTGTAAAATGTTCTATAATGGTTATGATCAAAGTGTAAACAGAATCAGAAATTTGTTTATCACCTTCTTGTCTAGAATGTTTATAAATTTGTTCTTGTTTTTCACCTATATAATTATCCCACCATCCTTTTAACTGACCTGTAAAGCCTGCAGTTATCATTTTACAAACTACTTCATCAATATTATTATTATTTTTAGCTATGGTGGCATACATCAACATTCTATGTGTCATAGTATAAACTTGCCTATCAGTATAACCATCTAAATTCCATTCATAAATGGCTTTCCCACTATAAAAATTATTTATTTCTAATTCTTGTTCCTCATGAAGAACATCTTGAGGAGTAGGCCTAGGATAATAATATAATCTCTGCCTAGGTCTATCAGCATATTTGTTATTATAATTATCATAACTCTTATGTTTGTTACCTTTTCCAAATTTATTTATGGAATCTGTAATATAAGCTTCAAAAGTTTTATCATCCATATTTTCTTCTTCACTTAAGGCATTAATCTGGATGTTTGAAAGCTTTTGTTTTATAATTTCCATTAAATCATCCATAGACTTAAACTCTTCTTCAGGTTTTATTTTATAATTTTCTATCTCAGGAGGAGGCTGAATAGTAGCTTTGGCCAATATGATTGACTCTTGTTCAGTAATCTTTGAGTTACTAGACTCTCCTATTTCCTTTTCTTGGTTAACTAAAACCTTTTCAATTTTATAATTTATTTCCTAAAGATTTTCAGACAAATTTTTTAAACATAAATTTGTATAATTGTTTTGTTGAATAATATGATTAACATGAGCAATAGTAGCAGTCATACATCCACTTCCTAAAGCTTTTTTAAAAGCAGCAAAATGAATAGCATCATTTTCTTTTGTCATTTCAAAATCATTTTGAGGAGGAAAAACAGATTTTATAATATCTCCTGTAATGAGTTTATAATTTTTCTCAATAACTGAAATATATTTCAACGAATATTTATTTATAAACCAGACAGGAAACTCTATTATTTCCTGTACTTCCTCTAAATCTTTATAAAATTCTCCTCCTATCTCAAATCTTTTATTTCTAGGATATGATTCCATAAACCACTCTTTAAATGGTTCCCATATTGGATTTCTATATTTTTTTACATATTTTCTGTCTAATAACAGAACCATGACTAAAATCAAGTTTCTCTTTATTCATTATAAACTAAAACTCATATGTGAGACTGTATCATCCTCACTAACTGGTTGGTATAATCCTGAAACTAAATTATTATCTACATTCAAATTTTCAACTCTACTATTTCTTATTTGAGAAGTAGAGGCTCTAGAAGACTCTGGTATTTCAACTTTATAATCAAGAGGTGAAATATATGATCTAGCAGAAATAGATTTTAAAAGAGTTTTGTCTTTCATTTCTTCTTCAAATTCTATTTCTACATTCCCTTCAGGAGTTTCTATTAATCTCCTTAATTTATGATTTATTTGTGGTTGTATTTTAACAGCCCTATTAATGACCCAATTTTCTGGGAAAGTTATTTCTTCCCATTTAACTGGTCTTCTTATAGAAATATTAGACTTACCATAATTTGTTTCTATCAAAATCGTTTCATCACTAGACTTATCAACTCTTTTACATCTAGCATTCATGGTAGTAAGTAACCTATAATATATTCTATAACAAATACATATAACTTCAGATCCTTCAGCATAATTATAACCATGCGTTTTAACATATAAGGTTAAAGCATCATTAATATTTTCATCTGTTAAAGATAGATGAATATCAGGATAAACATTAAAATATACTGGACCATGTGCCAGACTGGTTTCTATAATTCCCATTAAAGATTGTTTCCAGTTTAGATTACGAGCATCTCGTAAAACAGCTAAAAAACTTTCTGGCAAACCCTTTAATGTTAAAGGTTTAAAAGCAACTTGAACTAAGCCAATATGCATAAAATTAAAATCTTTTTTTGTATCTGTTTATGTCAGACATATTTAACATTTTTATTATCATTTCCTCGTCTTTTATAGAGGCCGATTCTTCAGTAGTTTTAACTACCTGTTTGTTTATTAAATTATCAAAACTTCCAATTTGGTATATAACCCTGGGATTTATATGAGGTATTGTCCACTTATTAAGTAGATCAAGGTCTTGAGGTATATCATATTCCCCATTAGTACTATTTTTAATAGTACTTTTCTTTCTAAACAAATTTAACATGATTAAATTTAAAGTATTGAAACAAGACATACAATAACTTCCTTTGATTCCATGGCTCTGATACCATAACGAAGAGGATCGTATATGGTGATTTGTTTTACAAAACATTAAACCGTCAATAAACTTAGGTAAATAATTTTACAAAATTTAAACCGTCAAATTAATCTTTAAGGCAGACGAGTCCCACAAAACTCTCTTTAATTAATCAAAAAAACGGGATAAACCTGGACAGTGTCTCCCTTAGGTTTTTAATTGCCAGTTTAAAATTTCAACCCTGCCAGTTAATGTTTTAACCATTTAGAAAACCCTTTTTTATAATAAAAGTACCATGTTCTCAGAGGATGTCATCGAGCCATGCTTCAATACTTTAAGGGCTTTAGCCCATCATGATTATGATAAAGAAAACGAAATTATATATAGAGTTAATTACATAGTTAGTCCCTGTGGTTTACACAAAATAACAACATTAGGTACTAATAGTTTAAAATCACATTCTAGGGTATTAACTTTTCATTTTGTAACGTTTGAGGGTATTAACTTTTCATTTTGTAACGTTTGAGGGTATTAATTTTTCATTTTGTAACGTCTGAGGGTACTAATAAAATGTGATTTTAAGCCTTTAAACAGTGCTAATACCCTCAAACGTTACAAAATGAAAAGTTAATACCTTAGAATGTGATTCTAAACTATTAGTACCTAAGGTTGTTATTTTTTGCAAACCACAGGGACTAACTATGTAATTAACTCTTACTCTTATATATATATATATATATATGCATTTTATTATGAAATAGATTTATTGTTTTTGTTATTATATATTTATTCAAGGTAAATTAGTAATTCTATAAAAAATATTTTTAAACAATTAAACGCATGACACGCGTAAAAGAGTGTCATAAACGCGTGTCGTAAACGTGTGTCAAAAACGAGTGTCATAAACGCGTGTCATGAACGTGTGTCATTAAAGTGTGTCATAAATGTGTGTCATGAAAAGATGACACACAAATGCATGTCATGTTAATTTTATGACTTCTCAATCAACGACATGCTTTTGCCCGTCAAGAAAGGTGTTTTTTCTAGTAGTGAGCGGCGGTATGAATGATAACATATGATGGTGGCGACAATAAGGCTGTAAACGAACTAAATGTTCAACAAACAATTCGTGAACCATTCAAGAACATGAATATAGGTTGTGTTCATTCGTTTATGTCCATGAATGTTCGGTAACATGTTCATTTATATTCGTTCGTGTTCGATGGTTCAATAGAGTTTTAAATTTTTATATTTTATCTAAATACTTCAAATACCCACTAATAAGATATTAAATAAAATAGATATTAGTGTACACATATCTGTTAAAATTTGTTGGTTTGTGTTCATATTATTCATGTGTGTTCGTTATCTAAAATTAACGAACACAAACATACTCATTTCTTGAATGAACATGCAAGAACAATATTATTCATGTGTGTTCGTTATCTAAAATTAACGAACGATAACGAACATACTCATTTCTTGAATGAACATCCAAGAACAAACAATCTCGTTCAGTGAGTGTGAACAATTTGTTTGATTCGTTTACAACCTTAGGTGACAGCAATAAACCTTCACAAGAAAGTGAATTGGTATAACCATCATTGCTACTCGTCATTTTATAACTTAAACATGTGCGACTTGGTAAGTTGCAAAGAATGTGTTGTCTAATGGAATCAAAATGGTATTTGTATTGTTCAAAAAGATCCTTTTTATTGTCTTAGTTTTGCCATCTATGTAAATAGTCTTTCCTATGTCCAATTTCAAGTTTCTAAATTCATGAAGTCGCCATATTAGCGACAAGCCGACAATGATGTAGCAATATGTATGATGTACAAACTACAAATATATTATATATATATATTTTTTAATTTAGTCATCTAAGTAGTTATCTACAAAGAAAATAAGGTAATGCGAGAAATATAAAAACAATTGACTTTTGATTAGATTTAGTCAAACTCCTTTTTTAATGACCATCTCCAACTCGGTAGGTATAGCACATCACTATATCTCTCGTATGTGTTTGCTATAAATTCCGTAATTTTTGAATAATTTCTGTTTTTAGGGTTGAAAAGATGGATTGTTTATTAGGCTGGAGGGTGTGGGATGGAGTCCCTAGAGGCTTTATCAAGACACGTAAGCGTCACGTAGGATCCACGTCAGCCATAACGCCCCCTTTAATTTGCACGGTATGGGATGGAGCCCCCTATTAAACAAAATTAAAAAAAAAAAATTTGATTGGATGAATGTGAGGGCCCCACCTGATAAAGCCCCTTCTCTCTCGTTACTGTTGGAAAAATAGGTGAAAATAGCATTTTTCACAAATATAGGAAAATGATTTTTTCCTATTTTGGACTAGAAATAAATATAATAAAATGAGCGGGTTTTATATATTTATTTGTGGGTTTGTGTTCTATGTTGGAAGAGCTTCGCAACGAACTAAACCACGTCCAAAACCGAGCTAAGATGAATGAGATATCGATGCTCAAAGTTGGGTGTTTGGAACATTCAATGCTGAAACAAAAGGGAAAGTAGCACCTTGTCCCACATCGGATGAGAGATGGAACTTAAATGGGTATTTAAGGTGGAACTCTCCATCCTTATTGTTTCATGGAAGCACACACTAGTGTCCTCGCGAAGGGTGCGGAGCACCCTAACTCGCACTCGCACTCGCACACGCTCGCGCGCGTGGCGTGGGCGATGAGGCGCAATGTGGCGCTTTGATGGCTCACTTTGCACGCTCGCATCGCCGCGAGCCGCTTGAGAGCCGCCTTTGTATTTTTGACCACGTGCGCGTGGTGGAGCGCAAAGGTTGCAAGGACCAAGTGGTAGGTGATGCGGCGCATGACGTGGCAGTCATGCGGGTGCACGCGGTGCACCAGAGTGAGCCAATACGGCGCGACTGTGTGGCGCGCTCGTATAGGCTCACAGGTGACGTGGCGCACGCACGCATGGACTTGAGCCAAGAGGACGCACCGCGCATGGGCGCACGGCTGTGAGCCAAGAGGACGCACCGCACAGGTGACGTGGCGGCCGCACCGCGCATGGGCGCACGGCTGTGAGCCAAGAGGCCGCACCGCGCATGGGCGCGCGCGCGCACAGAAAGCTTCCAGCATTGAATAACAGAGCAGTTTCAGTCCAGCTTCGTAACTGACGAGTTAAATGGCTTTGACTGAGAATTAAATGACGTATTAAATTGCATTGAAGACGTTTAATGCAATTTAAACCTCTCTTTAATTCGTTTTGACTGTTTCGACTTAGGAGCTGTATAAATACAGCTCCATACCCAGCAGAAGATATGACCAGCAACAACAACAATCTAAAACTTTCTCTCCACTTGCATCTGATCTTTTTCTTGCAGCATTCAAGGTAACCTTCGGGTTGTAGGCGAACTCCGGCAGTACTACTGCTCTGGCTGTTGTACCCTGGGAAACAATACGAGTACTCTTGGGAGACTCGGAATTTGTTTTAAGGGAAGCGTGTTGAACACGTGACTCAGCCCTTCTGTTTCTACCCCATTCTTGTTTTTTGCTTATTTCAGTTGTATTCGTATTTGTAATTTTGCTTTCTTATTTCTGATTGTAATTGTATTAATAAAATTTGTTTTATTTTATTTAAATTACACGAACGGTTCCTACAATCTTAAAACAAATTTTTAAAACCGTTCGTAAAATCAAAACCATTCTGTTTGTGATTCAAACCAGTTTTGTTTTCACTCAGTTTGTGTTTTAAAAACAGATTTTTTTTTTTTTGGTTTTCACCTTCAAAGGAGCGACTTTGGTGGAAAACCATTCTGGTTACTTTCAGTTTTTGTCTTTAAAATTGCTGAACTTTCTGATTTGGTCTTCAAAGTTGGACTTAGAAGCCAATTAGTAAGTTCTAAAAATTATAAATTTTATGTTTTTGGTCTTCAAAGTTGGACTTAGAAGCCGAAACAGTAAATTGTGGTAAATTAAAATTTAGTAGTTTCCTTCTGGTTTGTGCGTAAATCAGAATTTTTGACTAAAAATTTTAATTTTAATTTTTTCAGAATGTCGACCTCAAACAACAACAATACGAATGTTGTCGTTGGAACCCCTGCCAACACTGTGGGAGCGTCCACAGTGGCAAATCATGCTGAAAGACCTGAGAAGTTCTCGGGTCTACACTTCAAGCGGTGGCAACAGAAGATGTTCTTCTACTTGACCACCATGAACCTTGCGAGGTTCTTGACGGAAACCGCTCCCCAACCTGCGGAAGGGGAGACCGACGCTCAGGCTCTGAGCGCGGTAGATGCGTGGAAGCATTCGGATTTCATATGTCGAGGCTATGTACTCAACGGTCTCTCGGATGCCCTGTATAATGTGTACTATAATATCAAGACTTCCAAAGAGTTATGGGAGTCCTTGGAGAAAAAGTACAAAACGGAGGATGCGGGAACAAAGAAATTTGTTGTCGCCCGTTTTTTGGACTTCAAAATGGTTGATAACAAGCCGGTTATGAACCAAGTCCAAGAGTTGCAAATTATACTAAATGACATCCATGCCGAGGGAATGGTACTTAGCGAGACATTTCAAGTGGCAGCCATGATTGAGAAATTACCTCCTGCTTGGTTGGATTTTAAGAATTATCTTAAACACAAGCGGAAGGAAATGTCGGTGGAGGACCTTGTTCTTCGTCTTCGTATAGAAGAGGAGAATAGGATCGCCCTAAAAAACAGCCTTGTGCAGCCTAGTGCTAGCGCAAATCTGGTCGAGCATGGGCAATCCTCTAAAGGCGCCAAGGGCAAGGGGAAAAAGGACAAAGGGAAAGCAAAGGCTAGCAAACTTGGACCGAAGAAAGGGGTTGCGAAAAAGAAACCTCCAACGTTCCAAGGGACTTGTTACAACTGTGACGAGCCGGGGCATCGGGCTAACCAATGCAAGAAACCAAAGCGTGAGCGTGCGCACATGGTGGATGAAGACGGAATGCCTTTGGTGGCAATGATTTCCGACAAAAGTGCAATGATGGATGAGGTCAATACGGTGACCAATACTCCAAAAGGTTGGTGGGTTGATACGGGAGCGGCCCGTCATGTTTGTGCAGACAAAACCCTCTTTACCACCTTCAAGGCGCTTGAAGGAGATGAGAAGCTGTATATGGGCAATGCAGCCACCGCCGACATCATGGGTGAAGGAACGGTGATCTTGAAGTGGACCTCAGGAAAGGAGCTCACTCTAAGCAACGTGTTGTATGTCCCGGACTTGCGGAAGAATCTAGTCTCGGGATGGTTGCTTAACAAGTTTGGATTTCGTTTAGTATTTGAGAGCGATCAATTTGTACTAACTAAACGAGGAATGTATGTAGGCAAGGGCTATGCCCAAAATGGTATGTTTAAATTGAATGTAATGCCAGTCAAGAAAAACATGAATAAAATTGCTACTACTTCTACTTATATGCTTGAGTTTTCTGATTCGAATAAATGGCATGGTAGATTAGGTCACGTTAATTTTAATTCAATACGCCGTTTAATCAATTTAAATTGTATACCAACATTCCATATTGATTCACACTATAAATGTGAAACATGCGTTGAATCCAAACTTACAAGAACATCATCCAAATCGGTTGAACGAATAACCGAACCCCTTGATTTAATTCACACTGATATTTGTGATTTAAAAGCGGTACCCACAAGAGGTGGAAATAAGTACTTCATCACGTTTATTGACGATAGTACTAAATATTGCTATGTATATTTACTAAAAAGTAAAGATGAAGCAATAAGTAAATTTATCTTGTATAAAAATGAAGTTGAGAATCAACTTCAAAAGAAGATAAAAGCTTTGCGAAGCGACCGAGGAGGCGAATATGTTGCACCTTTTGCCGATTTATGCGCAAAAAGTGGCATTGTACATGAGTGTACACCTCCTTATTCTCCACAATCAAATGGCGTGGCGGAACGAAAGAACCGCACATTGAAAGAAATGATGAACGCCATGTTGATAAGTTCTGGGATGAGCCAGGAAATGTGGGGGGAGGCCATTCTCTCGGCCAATTATCTTTTGAACAAGATACCATTGAAAAAGAGAGACGAGACTCCATATGAGTTATGGAAAAAGAAAAAGCCTTCATATAAATACTTGAAAGTGTGGGGGTGCCTAGCAAAGGTGATTGTACCACCTCCTAAGGCTCTTAGGATAGGACCCAAAACTGTTGATTGCATATTTATTGGATATGCGCATAACAGTAGTGCACATCGATTTCTTGTACATGAGTCCAAGAATCCTGATGTACATGTAAACACTATCATGGAGGTGAATCCTAACGTTGTGTCTTACTTTGAAAATGTGTTTCCTTTGAGAAGACAAACACATGCAACGTCAACACCTAATTTTGAAGTAGGTGAAAGTTCATCTACACCAGTTGATGAGGTAGTTCATGATAAGACACATGAACGACCTGAGGTTGAAGAAAGTGATCGTAGGCGAAGTAAAAGGCCAAGGGTTGAAAAATCCTTCGGTCCAGACTTCGTTAGCTATATGGTTGAGGGCGAGCCCAATACATATCGCGAAGCGGTTTCTTCTTCGGAAGGACCTCAATGGAAAGAAGCAATAAAGAACGAGATTGATTCTATATTGCAAAATCATACTTGGGAGTTAGTAGATCTTCCACCTGGTTGCAAACCACTTGGATATCGTTGGATATTCAAAAGGAAGTTGAAAACTGATGGAAGTATTGATAAATACAAGGCTAGGTTGGTGATTAAAGGATTTAGACAAAAGGAAGGTCTAGATTACTTTGATACCTACTCGCCTGTGACGCGCATAACCTCGATTAGATTGGTTCTTGCTATAGCGGCTTTAAGAAATTTGGAAGTTCACCAAATGGATGTTAAAACCGCATTTCTAAATGGCGATTTAGAAGAAGAGATTTACATGGAGCAACCTGAAGGTTTCTCCGCCCCAGGTCAAGAGGGTAAAGTGTGTAAACTCGTCAAGTCTTTGTATGGCTTGAAGCAAGCACCAAAACAATGGCACCAAAAGTTTGATCATGTCATGCTTGACAATGGTTTCAAAATAAATGAGTGCGACAAATGTGTTTATTTCAAAGACACAAATGAAGGTTATGTAATCTTATGTCTTTACGTAGACGATATGCTTATCATTGGGAGTAATGATAAAATTATCAAGGCTACTAAAAACATGTTGAAAGCGAGATTTGATATGAAAGACATGGGTTTAGCGGATGTGATTCTTGGAGTAAAGATCATAAGAACCCAAGATGGTCTTGTGTTAAGTCAATCTCACTATGTGGATAAAATTCTTGAAAAATTCAACTCGGGAGATACGAGTGTAGCTCGAACTCCAGTTGATACCTCCCAACATCTTAAGAAGAATAAAGGAGAGGGAGTTGCTCAGTTAGAGTATTCAAGAATTATTGGCAGTCTAATGTATCTAATGACATGTACTAGACCCGACTTGGCTTACGCGGTGAGTAGGCTAAGTAGATACACCAGCAATCCGTGCGCGGATCATTGGAAAGCTATCACGAGGGTGCTTAAATACATAAGATACACAAGAGATTATGGACTGCATTATACCCGACAACCAGCAGTGATCGAAGGATACACTGATGCAAACTGGATATCGGATAATAAAGATTCCAAATCAACAAGTGGTTATGTGTTTACACTTGGAGGAGCTGCTATTGCTTGGAAGTCTTCTAAGCAAACGGTCATAGCGAGATCCACAATGGAATCTGAATTTATCGCCTTGGATAAGTCGGGCGAGGAGGCGGAATGGCTACGTCAATTCGTGGAAGATATTCCAAGATGGCCAAAGCCTTTGCCAGCCATATGTGTACATTGTGATAGCCAATCAGCGATTGGTAGAGCTCAAAGCTTGATGTACAATGGCAGATCAAGGCATATGCGACGTAGACATAACACGATACGACAACTACTCTCAACGGGTGTTATCACAATTGATTATGTGAGATCAACGGATAACATTGCGGACCCGTTTACAAAAGGCTTAAGCAGAGAGTTAGTAGAAACGTCGTCAAGAGGAATGGGACTAAAGCCCGTGGTAATTGGGAATATGAGGGAAACCTAACTTAGCTGACTGGAGATCCCAAGAACTAAGTTCAATAGGCAAACTTAATCATATTACCAAAGCGGAGTCACTGTGGGGGAGTACCCCAAACTAAATAAAAAGGGAGTTATTTATACTTCCTAGTCCATTCCAATCAGTGACATTGATGTGAGGCTAAGCATATTAAGGTTAACGATTTCGGGAAATCAAATAACCATGATGCTTTTAATGATTCAGGGAATCACCTATGTTAGAGAGAAGTAGGGTCGCTTCAAATGGATTTGTGGGGTGCGCAAATCCTAGAGCTCTCGCAGAACCAGGCCAGTGTTCCAGGACCATAATAGGACACGACAATGAGGAGTTGGCCAAACCAGGGAGAGTATTGTGTGAAGTGTATTGTCGTTTACACAAATGGGGGTATGTTCAAGGACATCGCGTCTACACACCGCTAGTAACCTAAGTGCGCTTCACAAAAGAAGGTTCAAAGGTTAAAACCTACCTATCTTGCAATACTCAACTGTCGAAGTTTATCGTTGAAAAGTGTAAGGAAAAGATCCATTTCCATACATGTGGGGGATTGTTGGAAATTTGATGAAAATAGCATTTTTCATGTGGGGGATTGTTGGAAAAATAGGTGAAAATAGCATTTTTCACAAATATAGGAAAATGATTTTTTCCTATTTTGGACTAGAAATAAATATAATAAAATGAGCGGGTTTTATATATTTATTTGTGGGTTTGTGTTCTATGTTGGAAGAGCTTCGCAACGAACTAAACCACGTCCAAAACCGAGCTAAGATGAATGAGATATCGATGCTCAAAGTTGGGTGTTTGGAACATTCAATGCTGAAACAAAAGGGAAAGTAGCACCTTGTCCCACATCGGATGAGAGATGGAACTTAAATGGGTATTTAAGGTGGAACTCTCCATCCTTATTGTTTCATGGAAGCACACACTAGTGTCCTCGCGAAGGGTGCGGAGCACCCTAACTCGCACTCGCACTCGCACACGCTCGCGCGCGTGGCGTGGGCAATGAGGCGCAATGTGGCGCTTTGATGGCGCACTTTGCACGCTCGCATCGCCGCGAGCCGCCTTTGTATTTTTGACCACGTGCGCGTGGTGGAGCGCAAAGGTTGCAAGGACCAAGTGGTAGGTGATGCGGCGCATGACGTGGCAGTCATGCGGGTGCGCGCATGGTGCATGGGTCCTGCGGGTGCACGCGGTGCACCAGAGTGAGCCAATACGGCGCGACTGTGTGGCGCGCTCGTATAGGCTCACAGGTGACGTGGCGCACGCACGCATGGACTTGATCCAAGAGGACGCACCGCACAGGTGACGTGGCGGCCGCACCGCGCATGGGCGCACGGCTGTGAGCCAAGAGGCCGCACCGCGCATGGGCGCGCGCGCACACAGAAAGCTTCCAGCATTGAATAACAGAGCAGTTTCAGTCCAGCTTCGTAACTGACGAGTTAAATGGCTTTGACTGAGAATTAAATGACGTATTAAATTGCATTGAAGACGTTTAATGCAATTTAAACCTCTCTTTAATTCGTTTTGACTGTTTCGACTTAGGAGCTGTATAAATACAGCTCCATACCCAGCAGAAGATATGACCAGCAACAACAGCAATCTAAAACTTTCTCTCCACTTGCATCTGATCTTTTTCTTGCAGCATTCAAGGTAACCTTCGGGTTGTAGGCGAACTCCGGCAGTACTACTGCTCTGGCTGTTGTACCCTGGGAAACAATACGAGTACTCTTGGGAGACTCGGGATTTGTTTTAAGGGAAGCGTGTTGAACACGTGACTCAGCCCTTCTGTTTCTACCCCATTCTTGTTTTTTGCTTATTTCAGTTGTATTCGTATTTGTAATTTTGCTTTCTTATTTCTGATTGTAATTGTATTAATAAAATTTGTTTTATTTTATTTAAATTACACGAACGGTTCCTACAGTTACCACCATGGAGCCCCCTCTATAGCGCCCCTTCTTAATTCGGGCGGTGTGGGTGTATAGCGCCCGGGGCGCTATAGGCGGTGACGTGGCGGGTATGGCGCCCCCAACACCCTCTGGCCTTATTACTTTTCGTGAGCAAATAGAATAGTATGTCTTGTCTCATCCATGCAAGAGTTATTTAATAATTAGCATTTTAATAGATTAATATGATGTTTTATAGAGGTAATTTATATAGAAGTGCTCGTTATTAATATATTGAATTGATTCCTATGCCTTTAAATTACATATATAAATCTATTTTTTTTTTTTCTAGTTCTACAACGATACAACAAACGAAAACTAATGTTTTCATGACAATGTCAAACTAGTTATCTTATCATTTTACTAGTTATATATGTTTTAAAAGGGTTGTATTCAAGAATCCTTAAAAAATTTGGGCTTTGGCCGAGTAAAAAAGAGCCGACCCGTATGAAAATTCAAGTTTTAACTTTCGGTTATCACTTATCACACATCAATACCTAAAATAAAAAGAAATATATTAAAAGTAAATAAAATAAATCATTTTTTATTAGATTTTATATAAAAAGATATTTGTCAATTTAAACATAGTACATGACAAAATTAAATCATATATTAAAAATAAATAAAATAGAAAGGACAAAACAAACAATTTTAAATGAATAGGAACTAGTGGGTTACAGCCGCGCTTCGCGGCGGGACGACCCGATTTTTGATCCGATATAGCAGTCGAAAGAGAAAACTTACAAAATAAAGTCGTGGTAGGTACAAAAGTATGTCGACACGTGTTTTAAATCGACCGGAAAACTCGATTACAAAAGTACTTAGAAAGTTAAAGGGTTGTCAGTGTCAATGCTAAAAGTTGAGAAAATACAAAAAAAAATTATGTCGAAATGTAAGTCAACTTAAGTTTATATCGCACGTAAATAAAAATAAAGACGTAAAAGTCGATTAAAAAGTATTTAGAAAGTTAAGATGTTGTAAGAGTTAATGCTGAAAATTAAAGGTTAAAAGTAAAAAAAAAAGACAAAAAAAAAGACAAAAAAAAATCACCAACTACAAAAGTATTTAGAAAGTTAAAGGGTTGTCAGTGTGAATACTGAAAGTTGAGAAAACACAAAAAAAATTATGTCGAAACGTAAATCAACTTAAGTTTATATCGACACGTAAATAAAAATAAAGACGTAAAACTCTGTTAAAAAGTATTTAGAAAGTTAAGGGGTCGTAAGAGTTAAGACTAAAAGATAAAGGTTAAAAGTAAACAAAAAACAAAAAGAAAAAAAGACAAAGTCAAAGATCAAAAAAAAATTATTATAGCACTATTCATTCATTCATATGTTTCAAAATAATACATATATATGAATTAGAAACCAAATAAAAGTTGGTATTCTACCTTCATACTTGTTATTATTTTCTGCACCAAAATATTTTAAATACAATTTATACATAAAATATAGTTTTTTTAAAATAAAAATTTCTGACCTCCGAGAGTTCTGGCTTTGGGCTGTCGCCCACCTCGCCCAGGCCTAAGGTTGGCTGACCATGTTTAAAACTATTATAAATAATTTGATTAAGTATAAATATACAAACACACATATATATGAGTACGATCAAATAAAAAATAGTTGTAACCTAAGACTATGTGTAGTGGTGGAACAAAATAATGCCCCCACCATGGGGCATTATTCGACACGTGTCATCACAGTCAGCATGGGGCATTATTGCAAAAATGGTGTAGTGGGGTATTATTCCAATAACGCCCATATTATTTTTAATGCAAAAAAAAGTTTTAAATAAAGTTTGTCAAAAGTGACCATGTGGGTAGCTCAAAAGTGATTGGCCAAAAGTGACCATGTGGGTACCATTTTCAAAAGTTGTTAGACACCAGCTCAAAAATGATTGGCCAGTCAACCATCATACAAACCAAATTAAGCGTTTTAAATAAAACGCCGGACAACAAATTTTTCCAAAAAAATGCCGGATAACGCCCGGTGTAGTGGGGGGAGGGGCGTTTTGAGGCGTTTTTTTTTCAATTTTTTTTAAAAACCACGCCCCACTACGGGTGGTCTAAGAAACGTAGGACACGATTTTAACTCTTGATTGCATTATTAAAATGGTTAATATTAATTCGTTGGCAGTTTTTAATTAGTTGAATATTAATAAAAAAAAAACTAGAAGGGAGCGGAGGGTTAATACTGATATAGCTTCTCTTGACTTTTTTAAAATTCTCCCCATTTTTTAAACATTCATACATTTCTACAAGGGATTATTTAAAAATATATATAAAAAAGGAGCATTTTTTTCTCTTAAATATGTGTTTCCTAATGATATACTTTTTATAGTTAAAAGAGTTAATTGCAAAAATCGTCCATGAGGTTTGGGCAGGTTTGCCATTTTCGTCCAAAATGACACTTTTGTACCAAATTGCCTCCAACGTTTGTAACTTTTTGTCATTTTCATCCAAACCACTAACTTAGTTTATTTTTTCTGTTAAGTTGAAGATATTTGGATGAAACTGACAAATATAAAACCACAGGGACGATTTTGGCAATTTACTCAAACTCTTTTAAATTTCTTTTATTTAATTAATTTTGTTACATATATAAAAGAATATACATGCAATTTTTATATGAAAAAAATTATAGCTTTGTCACATAATTTTTATAATTTTCATCCAACCACTAACTAGGTTAATTTCTATTAAGGCGAAGGATGTTTATAAACTAAGACAGAAGTTAATTTCTAATTTTTTTATATAGATCAGTTTTATAAAAATAAAATCTACTTAAACCTCTAAATTTTATAAAACTAAAATGCTGGTGACCTTATTGAAAAAGGTCAAATAAAAAAATTCATATCATATGTACCAAGTTTTTAATTCATTTTCTACTCTTTTAAATTCGCTTCTAAGGAAAAACAGAAGCCAGTGCCCCCCCCCCCCCCCCTCTATCAAAGAACGTATCGTTACCAAACTTTAAAATTACCCACCAAATTGTAATTATAATGTTATGAACCAAAAGTTTCTTACTCAAGCCGCTCAGAATAAGTATTAGTTAGTTACCCTCATAATCTTAATTAAATAAATATTTTATTTCTACCAACATATTTCCTAAGTGCTTAACACATTTAAAAAATATGTAACGTTTTACAATTTTTTTCTATCTCTACAACTGATAAATACTAAAAGTTGTAATCGATTGTAGGGATGGCAAAAATACCCGAGCCCGACGGGTATACCCGAAACCCGACACAAATGGGACGGGTATACCCGATACCCGACGGGTATTGGGCCGGGTATGGGTTTAGTTTTAAAATTTTTCGCGGGTATGGGTCGGGTATGGGATTAGGTGATACCCGACCCGATTACCCGAAACCACATACCCGTTTACCCGAACTATATACCCGATCAAATACCCGAAGTTTTTAATTTATATTTTTATTTTCCATTAACCCTTATATATTAGTGATTTATTTTAATATGTTCATAATGTGAAAAAATAAATTTTCTTTTAGCATATTTATTTGATGATAGTATTTATATTTTGTATGTTGTGAAGTATATACATATAAGTGTATAAATATTAGGAAAATTGGTTTTTAATAAATCAACCTTTGCCCCATTGGTAAATAATAATCCTAACTACAGAATTGGTAATTAATAATCCTACGTTTCAATATGTTGGTACTCAATGGACCTCCTTTAGTTTTTTTTAACTGAAGTTAGTTTTTAAGTTTTATTTATTACACAAACAGTCCCTGTAGTTATAATTTACTAGTTTTAACTATGAGTTAATAGCCAAAATGGTCCCTGAGGTTTGCACCACCACCACTACCACCACCACCACCAAAGCACCGCCGCCACCACCACCACCACCACAGCACCGCCACCACCACCACCACAGCACCGCCACCACCACCACCGCCACCGCCACCACCGCCACCGCCTCCACCACCACCACATCACCACCACCACAGCACCGCCACCACCACCACCACAGCACCGCCACCCCACCACCACAACCACCACCACCACCGCACCGCCACCACCACCACCACCACCACCACCGTTTTCGAAACGGTCCGGGTGGAAAACGGTCTGGGTCGAAACGGTCCGGGTCGAAAACGGTTCGGGTCGAAACGGTACGCGTCGAAACGGTCCGGGTCGAAACGGTCCGGGGCGAAACGGTCCGGATCGAAACGGTCCGGGTCGAAACGGTACGGTTCGAAACGGTTCGGGTCGAAACGGTTCGGGTCGAAACGGTACGCGTCGAAACGGTACGGGTCGAAACGGTACGGGTCGAAACGGTCCGGGTCGAAACGGTACGGTTCGAAACGGTTCGCGTCGAAATGGTTCGGGTCGAAACGTTTGCTTTTTTTGAATTTTTTTTTATTTTTTAGAGTTTTTTTTATTTTTTAGAATTTTTTGGATTTTTTAGAATTTTTTTGATTTTTTTAGGATTTTTATGATTTTTTAGAGTGTTTTTGATTTTTTTAGGATTTTTATGTTTTTTAGAATTTTTATGATTTTGTAGAGTTTTTTTTTATTTTTTTTGATTTTTTGTGATTTTTTATGATTTTTTTTTATTTTTTAGAATTTTTTTGATTTTTTTAGAATTTTTTTGATTTTTTTTTATTTTTATGATTTTTTTTATAACTGCAGGGACTGTTTGTGTAATAAATAAAACTTAAAACTAGTAAATTATAACTATAGGGACTGTTTGTGTAATAAATAAAACTTAAAAACTAACTTCAGTTAAAAAAAACTAACGGAGGTCCATTGAGTACCAACATATTGAAACGTAGGATTAATAATTACCAATTCTGTAGGTAGGATTATTATTTACCAATGGGGCAAAGGTTGGTTTATTAAAAACCAATTTTCCTAAATATTATAAAGTTATTATTAATTTATGCTAAAACTTATATCTATGTAATGTATATTTTAATTTATAATAGTTGTTGCATAAATAAAATTATATAATAATTATAATAGTAAAAAATGTATTTGGAAATCCCAATGTATATTTTTTTAACAAACTAATGGGTATACCCGATACCCGCGGGTATACCCGGTACCCGACGGGTAATTACCCGACATATACCCGACGGGTATTGGGTCGGGTATGGGACACGATTTTACAACCGGGTATGGGTATGGGATTGCCAATACCCGACCCGAACCCGACCCATTGCCATCCCTAATCGATTGTTATGTGTTGCACACCAATGACGTTTTCTCTTTATAAAACTGATTTCTCTTATAGGGTGGAGATACAATAGGAAGTTTATTTGGCTAAGAAGGCTAGGAAGTGATCTTGACCATCCATTTAGTTAATCAAGGGCTAAGATTAAATCAGGGAAATTGAAGGGAAGAAAAGAGGCTCGTGAGTTTGTTTAGGGGTATTCTAGTCAATCCAAGGCAATAGTTTCTCTCTCCTTCAATTCCCCCCTATTTTTTAAACGTTAATAACTCTTCCATACGACATTATTTTTTTATAAAAATTGCACCAAAAAAACGAGCGTTTTTTTATCTTTAAAACGAGTATACTATTGCTATATTTTCGAAAAAAAAATTGAAAACTCAGTTGCGTAAAATGCAATGGAAAAAAAACCCAGTTGCGTAAAACGCAATGGAAAAAAAACCTAAAAATGACATTTTTCTAAAACGCAATGCACCAAAAACACAAAGAAATGTCTTAATTCTAAAACGCAATAGCCTAAAAACTCAAAAGAAAGTGTAGTTTCTAAAACGCAATGGACTGAAAACACATAAAAATGTATTTTACCTAAAACGCAATGCACCAAAAACACAAACACATGTCTTATTTCTAAAACGCAATGGACAGAAAACACTTAAAATGTCTGTTTTCTAAAACGCAAAGGACTGAAAACACATAAAAATGTGTTTTGCCTAAAACGCAATACACAAAAAAACACAAAGAAATGTCTTATTTATAAAACGCAATGGCCAGAAAACACTTAAAAATGTCTCCTTTCTAAAACGCAATGGCCTGAAAACACCTAAAAATATGTTTTACCTAAAACGCAATGACTAAAAACACTTCAAAATGTGTTTTTCTAAAACGCAATTACAAGAAAATGCATAAAATGTCTTAGTTCTAAAACGCAATGGCATAAAAACACCAAAGAAAGTGTTCTCTCTAAAACGCATTGAACCAGGACAATAGTTGTCTGTGAATTGTCTGAACCAGGAATGCAGTTCTAAAAACGCAATGGCATAAAACTTACAGAAAATTTAAAGTTTTCCAGAGAATTTGTCTGTGAATTTTCTGAACTACGAATGCAGTTTTCCAGAGGCAAATTTCCAGAAAATTAATTTTTCTCATGCATTTTTATTAAAGCAATTTAATCGAAAAAAAATTCCGAGATCGTAAAACGCAATAACTAAATCAAAAACCCAGATCATAAAAATGAAATTAAAGAATTTCTTACATGGATCGAAGCCGATTCCTTCAACGAGTGACGAAATTTGAATGATAGAAACACTTATGAGCGATCGAATCGAACGGATCGAGTGATTATCTTCAAAATCACAGGAAAAAACGAGATTTTGAATGAAATTAAACAGGGTTTTCTTAAAAAAAAAAAAACTGAAGAACACGTTGATCGGTGTTTGAATCATTGATTGGTGATAAAATCGCACTATAATGTAGAGATTATTAAGATAGAAAGTGAAGAAATGGTTGAAGATAGTGGGTTTTGAAAATGGTAGGTTTTGAAGTTACTGGGGAGAAGAAGGAAGAAGAAAGGATATGATTGACTAAAATACCCTTCCTCTTTATTTTAAATTTTGCCACATGTCATAATCCTATTGCTTCCTAACCTTCCTAGCCAAAATAAACTTCCTATTTAATCATTTCTCTTATATAAAGAAGTTGTAAATTAATCTATGTCTTAATTTATAAAATTTTGAAACATCCTTCACCTTAACAAAAAAATAAACAGAGCTAGTGATTTGGATGAAAATTTATAAAAATTATGTGACAAAACTATTAATTTTTTTTTCTAAAAACTCAATGTATATTCTTTTTTATTATATATGTAACAAAAATAATTAAATAAAAGATATTAAAAAGGGTTTAAGTAAATTGCCAAAATCGTCCCTGTTGTTTTATATTTGCCAGTTTCATCCAGATATCCTCAACTTAACAGAAAAAATAAACTAAGTTAGTGGTTTGGATGAAAATGGCAAAAAGTTACAAACGTTGGGGGCAATTTGGTACAAAACTGTCATTTTGGACGAAAATGGCAAACGTGCCCAAACCTTAGGGACGATTTTGGCAATTAACTCTAGTTAAAAAAATTACAATTACATTATGCGTATAACTTTGTTGTTATACATTGACACAATGAAGTGGCATCTGAGGTGGCTTTTTTTGTGATAGCATCTGATGTGCCACTTATTTAGTGATATGACTTCTGACATGGCATATGACGCGACATCTGATGTGGCATTTGTTTGATGATACGACATCTGAGTTAGCTAACTAGGTCAAGGTCCAATTATTTTGGGAGTGTTAGAGGAAATTAAGTTGAAAGTTGGGAGTTGTGTGATGCAAATCGAAAATGAGTGATATCGACCAACTGCTAAAAGTTGAGGTTATTTAAATCCAATATCCATTAAGTAATAAATTTCCATAAACAAATTTGCATCAAATATCTAAATAAATAGTTTTTTTTTAATATCATTATTTAATAAGAGAAAGAGACAAGTAAACACAAGTTGAAATGCAACCAAAATTTTTACAATTGTCCTTTGTTCTATTTTATCGTTATATTGTGTTATAAACTAGTTTTTGCCCCGCCCGCGTTGCGGGGCAATAAGCCAAATATTTCTATCTCACAACATGTATATCTGTACAGAGGGCAAAATCGTTATTATATTTTAAACTGGAGATGAAATCATAATTTTAAACTAAGAGCAAAATCACAATTTTGAGCTAGGGGGAAAACATAATTTTATTTTGAACTGTGGGGAAAACGTAATTTTGAGCTAAGGGCATAATCGTAATTTTGAGCTAAAGGAAAAAACAACATTTGATTTTTAACTGGGGGCAAAAACGTAATTTTAAACGGAGGGCGAAACCGTAATTTTAAACTGGGAACAAAATTAAAAATGAGTTTTTGAACCGAGGGCAAAAGCGTACTTTTAAGCTAAGGAAAAATTATAATTTTATTTTGAGCTGTGGGCAAAAACGTAATTTTAAACAAAGGACGAAAGCGTAATTTTAAACTGGGAATAAAATTAAATTAAAAATGAGTTAGTACAATAGGGAAGTGACAGGCAGCTAATAATTTTGAGCTAGGTGGAAAACATAATTTTATTTTGAACTGTGGACAAAAACGTAATTTTGAGCTGAGGGCAGAAGCGTAATTTTGAGCTAGAGGAAAAAACAAAATTTTATTTTGAACTGGGGGCAAAAACGTAATTTTAAACGGAAGGCGAAAACGTAATTTTAAACTGGGAACAAAATTAAATATGAGTTTTTGAACCGAGGGCAAAAACGTAATTTTGAGGTAGGGGAAAAATTATAATTTTATTTTGAGTTGTGGGCAAAATCGTAATTTTAAACGAAGGACGAAACCGTAATTTTAAGCTGGGAATAAAATTAAATTAAAAATGGGTTGGGCCAATGGGGAAGTGTCAGGCAGTTGCCTGGCACTATTCCCCTTAGCTTGTAATTGTATATGTAGGTAATATACTTTAACTAGTATTTTGACCCGTCGCGTGTTGTGAGGGCGTCGAAACTTAAAGTAACTAAAACTTATACCGTCAAATATTTAACCCGACTCGGTTTACAACAAAAGGTCAAAACGTATACCAACTGAAAACGCACATTAAAATAAGCACCAAAGAGTATTATATTTGATTTGACTTATTAATGAGAAAATTTAGGTCGAAACATAAACCAACTTGGATTTATAACGAAACGCACTTAAAAATAAGCACGTAAGAGATAGTGTTTTTTTACGTTAAAGAATGGTACCACGCGTTGCAGCGGCATCGAGACATAAAGTAACTCGAATTTATATTGTCTAGTGAAAACGTATTATATTTGACCCGACTTGTTTCCGAACAAAATGTAAACCAACAAGAAAAGGTACATAAAAATAATCTAAAAATGTATTATATTTGACCAACATGCATAAAAATAAGCACGTAAAACTCGAGGGGGTCGAAATGACCTTTTACATTTTTTTAGAAAGCTGAGGGGGTGTAAGTGGCAATGTTAAAAGTTGAAAGGTTGAATACGCAAAAAGAAAAATGGGTTAGATGGCATTGTTGTATATTTGACAAAGAAAAAGAACAACAAAAAGATAGAAGTTATGTCTTAGGTACTATTCCTAAGGTTGCATGGTGTGGAGCAACGCCCTCGCCACATCAAACATATAGCGCCCCAAACATCGATTTTGGGACGTTATGGGGGGATGCTATGGGGGGATACGTCAGCCTCTTAACGAGTGCTATAGGAATGGTGTGTGGGGTCCACTTTTCTTTACCCAATCAAATTTCCTTTTCTTTTTAATTTATATTTCTAATTTTTATATAGTTAAAGGGGCTTTATATGAGGGCTTTATTTCATACCGTGCACGTTAACAATAAAGCCCCCCGCTTACATTCACATGTGTGGCGTTGATGTAGCATAATAAGCCCTTAAGGTTTGATGTGTTGTAAAACACATGCATTTATCCTATGTAATTGTACATTTTTTGATAGTTTTAGTGTCGTTTTTATTAGATTTCAGCTTATGTATTTGCAAGTCTAGGTGGGTTAAAGGAGCATAAACGGTGAAGAAACGAACAACCGAAAGCAAGTAGTTAAGTTCAGGGGCGTAAAATGAAATTTCTGAAAATAATGCCCCTTGGCGTATCGCAAGAGGGTGAGACATTGGCCTTGCGACACGCCAAACGCCTTAGAGTTTGATCAGGACCCAAAAGCCTTGACCGACTATTTTACCTTTATCCAAACATCAAGCACGTCACGAAAAAACATTATAAGCTCGTCGCGACACGCGATGGGACTAATCGAAGGGAAAAATGATTCTAGCACTATAGAAACTCAATTTTCAATCTTAGGTCGTATTTCTACGGTTATAGACGACTCATAGAAGATATTCGAAGCATATTGCAGCTAGAGAAGGTGCGAGAAACGAAGATTAGTCATAAAGTTCGAGTCTCGAAGACCATTGCAAACCGTTAGTCCAATGTTTTGGTTTTTCTTTTTTTTTAGTGATTATGGACACCATGTATTCTACTTCTATTCTGTGTTTTGATACTTTGAACATGATTGGAGGATTAATCCATAAAGCTGCGTAGTTTTGATGAATTAATTGCATGTTTTGACTGATTCAGTTTAACTTATCATTATTTTGTGTTTGATTTAAAATAGTTCAAGTTGTTACTGGTTATGATCATGTATGCTACTGTTTTGCTGTGCTTTATTGTCTGGGTTTCATTATTGATGTGTTTATAAAGAAAGATTCACGATAATTATGTTAAAACCAATTGTTAATTCATTAGTTCGACAAATTTTCATCTTTAACTCTATTATTAAAAATAATATAGGTTAATTTATCAATTAAAATCAGTAGTCATAAGTGTGCATCCAATTCCATTGATTAGAGATACGATTCGTGCTTGCTAGGGTTTGTCTATTCGTTGTTTGATAGTGTTGAACACTCGATAGCTCAGGGTTCTTATATTTATTCGCGTTTAGTGGATTCTAGATTTTAGTCTATCATCTTAGAACTAGTTCACACCTAGAAGGTTGCCAAAGTGTTTTTTTTAATTTTATAGTAGTTGTGTGATTCGGGATTTTTAGTTAGACTCGTTTCTATCTAGCACCTTATTCACAATCTGATTGCGTTTCATAGATCGGTCTTTAGGCTTTTGAGTGTGGGTCACATTCTTAGTGTCTAATTACAATAGGATTCATCCTCTTTAACAAGAGGTTAGTCCGTCTAAAATCAGAACTTGATAATTGTTAAACTAGAGGGATTCTTGCTTAGGTGGTTTGTTTGTCATCACTGGTCGCATTCTCACGATTTTTTGCTCGGGTCTTTGTCTTAGATTCATGTTAGTTAGTTAGTTAGTTTTAGGTTATTAGTTAATTAAAATCAAAATCCTAATCAATTTTTGGCTAGTAATCGGTTTAGGTTAAGTTGAGAGTTTCTAATTAGAGTCCCTAGGTTCGGCACTCGGTCATGCTTGCTGAAGAAACACGGAACTAATTATGAGACTAATCAGTTTGGTTTATGTTTCTACCATGATGGTTTATCTTCTTTATGGGTTCCTGAGCTCCTTAATGACTGGGGTTATCTGCAAAACAGAACACCGTTACTCGTTAAGAGGGGAATGTGGGGGTTTCCCTCTTAACCGGGCTCCGGCGTGAGAATAAGCGACTGCTTTGGGGAGATAATTAAGTATTAAGTGAGAGAGTAGAGGGAATGGAATGTTTAACCTGTGAAGTGAGGTCTCTATTTATAGCCGGAGTAGTGTAAGAGGGTGTGGGCTGATGGGCCTTGGGCCGGAAGGCGACAACATGGAGGATATGCTCCTTGTCTCACTGGTGTCGACCGTTAGTGGCTTCTAGGAGCTTTCTGGAGCTGGCGCAATGTGATTGGAGCCACGTCTCACCGTTGTCGGCCTGACCGCCCTTCTGCCATCAGCAGGTAAGTGGAGATCGTGGGGCAGTTGTCTCTGCCTTATGATTGGTGCCATGTAGGCGTCCTTAAGTACTTTTTGTCTCCTGCATGTTAGATGATCGTGGAGCACGATTGAGCAGAGCCAGAGGGACGTTGATTGGATCTTTTCTTCTGCCACTTGTACCTTGTGTACTATTTGGAGCAGCCTTGCGCTGCTTTCCTGCACGAGTCTTGATGGGCACGTTAACTAACTCGCGCGGGGTTTAGGTGACTGAGTATTCTTTCGGCATGCTAAGTGTTGTTATTGGAGCTTCTTATTGTCTATGTAACACCTCGAAAATTCACGTCCTATAATGTGTAGACACGTGTCAAATGTTTAAACGTGTGAAAGAAATATTATAGAAGGACTAAAGTTGACAAACATGGAAAGTGTGTGAATATACGTATTCTAAGTGTCAACTGTGAATAGATATAATGTACATTAACCCTACATGGTGCTCATACCTTCAAACGAATAAATCATGGATCATACGAAGCTAAAAGTGAGAGATTTCAAACTACATGGGCTAAATGTGTCAACATGTTTAAATTATACCTCTGAGTGACCTTTTGACAAACCCGAAGCTTTATAACGTTAAATTATGCTCACTAGAATGCACGATTAAAATTTCATAAAGTTTCGTTATCGTATGAGAAAGTTATGATCAAATTCGTGTGCGAAGGGTTAAAGCGTAAACGTTGAATGTTAGGACTTTTCGGGTGACAACGAAGTTAACCGGGGACCTAACAAAGTGGGTATATGTTTTAAAGCCTTTATAGATCAAATATGAGGGTTTAAAATGCAAGAAAACAAGTGCCTAATCAAGTTTTGAAGAGCTAAGGATCAAAATGAAATAAATCACAAAAGCTGATCAGGGGAGGCCTAGCGCGACGCGAGGGGGGCCTAGCGTCACGCTAGGGGTGCCCAGCTCCGAAATTTTTGGGTTGTTGCCTGCTGAGTGCAATCTGCTCAATTCTAACTCGATTCTCCACATCCCTTGACCCCTAAAACACCCCCTAAACACTAGAAACAAGTGTTGATCAGTTATGGTGTGTGCTAGACCTTGTTGTCAATCAATTGTGGTGCCTAAATCCACTATATAAGGCCATGAACTTGCAACACTTTCTTCACACCTTCATCTGCATTTGAGGACCACTTCTGGAGCTCAACTTCCTCTCAAGTGTTCCCTAATCAAGCTTAGGACTTCAGTAAGTGTTCTAATCCTTTCTAAATTGAGTTTAGCTTAGTTATTTAGCTAAAAGTCAAACCGTCGTAATTACGGTTTGACTTCGAGATTAGTCAACAATGGCTCAGTCATATCTTGAATTAAAAGTAGATATAAGTTGGTATTTATGTGGGTAATAAACCCTCAAAAGGGTTCCCCCTGATTACCACTCTAACCAGGTCAAAAGTCGGGTCAAACGTGTACTTAAAAAGTCAACAGAAAGTTTAAAATGCGATTTATGCATAATTAGCAATGTAGACCATATACAACCTGATTGATCATTGTTATAACTTGGTAATAAGTGTAAGAACATGTCTAAACATGTTCAACCCGACAATTTCCTGTTTAAGACCCGGTTCGGAACCGAAAGTCACATAGTTTGACTTTCACTTTGACCTTCAGTTCTGACCCGTTAAGGCATGTTTTAGAAATGCCTCAGAGCTTTAATTGGACTAGGTTACATGTTAGAATAACCCTATGTGATTATACACCTTGGTTCATTAGTTATCCAATTAATATGCATGTTTCCGTTAATTGCTCGTATGTTGACCATTATGCCCTTATTACCTTAAAACGTAATTTTTGAAAATGTAAAAGAGTAGAAACTTTAATTACTGATATATAAACTTGTATGCAAAGTTTGACATCAGTTTGAATTATAGATTGAGAGTTATGCTCATTATCGCAAAATTAATGCTTTATGTTAATAAAACGGCGTAATTAGCGTATAGCCTAGTTAAGCCTACTTTTTGGTACCAAATATTTTATCCACTGATGCAATATATTATTTTGGGATTTTTAAAGATTTTTAATTAATTTTAGGCAGAGCATAACTAGAAGTCGTAGGCTTAATCCGGTAATTGTCGGTTTTGCCCTTATGGGCCATAAAATGAGTTTTACATATCTAAACGACTCCAAACCTTTTTCTACTGATTAGATATGTTAAATAAATTATTTTAAGCCTCCTGGAAGTATAAAAATATCCACTTATGTATCGAACCCGGAAATGGCTTCTAATCGCCTAATTAAGCGTTATTAACGCATAGCATGTACTAGAACTATTTTAAACATACTAAGATTGATACCTACTGATGTTTTAGTTAAATTATACTATTTTAACAGTAAGCAAAGGTTGTTGAACTCAGACTTCAGTTTTGAGCTTTTCGGCTTATGTAAAATTACCAAAATGCCTCTACGGTGCATAGTTGGTTATAATTAATAAATTTCACATATATATACTTTACCCTACTGTTATAACTTAGTAAAATAAGTATTTTGGCTGATTACATCAGACCTGTAATTCAGGAAAAATACTTAGACTCTTTTATAAACTTTTAAATGACCAAACTACCCCTACGGGGCCTAGTTTGTGTTTAAATACGTTTCGGGCATAATGAAAGACATCTTACTGATGTCACAACATATTTGAGGCATAATTAACTTAGGAAACCTGTATATGGCTCTCATGAATACCCGTCACGCTTATTTCGCGTACGGTTCGGTTTATGTAACAAGTTTACATAAATTAGCCAAAACGGGTCAAACCTTATTGGTTTCATCTCAAAATCCAGAATGTGTATGAAATACCCATTTAAGACAAGTCTTCAAACTTGACGGGTCTAAACCACATTCTATTCCGGTCTTCGCTTAATCATGCGTCTGAACCGTATATTCCCTTAAGACTAACCGGTCTAAGCTTAGGCTAAATTAAAGACCCGTTAGCATTCTAATTGGTTATTTATACCATCATTCCAGACTAGAGCATTTCGGTAAATGGTACCTACGCTTACTTAAGTGAATATGGCTGAGTTATTAGATTCTTGCTATTTAAGACAGGAGCTAGCTCAGGTAAATACTCTTAACTTATTTTCTCTATACGGGCTTGGGATACGGCACTATAAAAGTACCGCTTGGTCGGGTGTGTAGTTATTTAAATCGTATTGTGATTGATGTACTTACAACCCGTTTAATATGTATTATTTGGTGTATGGCCTTTGGGGGTTAATGACCATGTCCCGGATATCCTTGGCATCATTTTACGAAATGGCCACGACCTAAGCACGGGGTGTAGGCATACACCTGACAGCTGCATTATGTAAAAACCGGTAATCCACTCCGAGGTATCATCCTTGTGGGCATTATACCGGAACTGGTAATCCACTTAGAGGATGATAGCCTGTGGGCATTATACCTGTGGCATGTCAGTTAATCTAGTCCGGCCCTACAAACCGGCCCTAACGGACGACAAATAAGTAAAACTGTATACAAGATTATATACAAATAATTTTCCCATGTTAAAAAGGTTAATTTTGCCTCGGTGCATTTTAATCAAATTATAAAAGATATTTTGTGCCACGTGCATTCAAACCAATTTTCTTAAACTTTTTTCAAATGAGTCGGTTGAGTGTATTTACCAGTGAAAACTGACGTATTTTTCCAAAAAGGTTAAGTGACAGGCACTGAACGAAATTGGCTGGAAGCTCAGGGCGCTAATAAGGAATCTTGCAAGTTCTAGGCGTCTAAAGTCTGTTGAACAAATGATATGTTTTAAGATCCGCTTGTGGATCCTTTACTTTCCGTTGTAATACTGGATATTACTTTAAATTCGGATTTGTAATATATAATTTATCTTTTGCTTCCGCTGTGCATTCATATATATTGTGTTGTTTGACTATTATGTTGCCAACCACGTCACGATACTCCCCACCGGTGACACGTGGAAAGTCGGGGTGTGACAGTCTAGGTCTCGCGCGAAGTAAAATAGAATATGGTGCAACTCGCGTGAGGTTAATGATAGGAAGTTTTTAATAAGGAGTATGGTCCCGCGCGCAACCTTTACGGAGGTTTGCGCGGCTTTTTTGGGACCATACCCCTTCAAGTCCCCCCAGTCCAGTGCTGCACCATGCGCAAGGCAAGTGGTTGGAGCTCTGGACTTAAAATAAAAGTTGTGGAAAATGTTTCCTTGGCTTTGGTAGACGGGGCGCAAGTAAGTTCTTATTAATTACTACGGCGCGACTACCATGTTTGATTACTAACTCATTGTTAATACTGCGCGGTCTTGGTAGCTTCTGCATGACGTTTGCGGTAATTTGGGCGGGAAAATCCTCGAAATTTGAATTCTGACGGTTTGGTGAGAATGTCGTGGTTGGTGACGTTTGATTTGACCGCTGACACGATTGTCATCAAGTTGTTGCTGACGGTTCGGCTTTTCTTCAGGAGAGTGAGGCCCACGCGCGCGTGGTAACCGTCACTCCGGGAAACACGTCTTACGTGGCGTTTTCTGATTGGCTACGCTCGCGGCGATTTCGGCACGGTTACCCATCGCATTAAATGCGATGGGTATATATATCCGAAGAGACGTGGGAGGTTATCACTTTTCTCTTCTACTATTGCTATCTTTCTCTCCATTCGTATCTTCAAATCTTCAAGCTTTGTAGCAGATTTTCGAGATCGTTCTTCATATCTTCAAGATATTTCTTCATATCTTCAAGTTTTTCCAGAAAACTTGAATCTTATTTACTATGGCTGAAGAACATCAAGAGGATATTCCCGGTGAGGAAGGCCCTGTTCCCGTTCTCCGGTGGGATCCGGGTCTTTTTTAGCAGATCACGAGGAGTTTCCGGTTTCCACCGGAATGGGAGGCTAAGTACCCCGGTCAAAACCAGACGGCCGCTGATGCACCACCGGGGTACATCACGTTGTTCGAAGATTTCTTTCATCAAGGTAATTTCCGGTTGCCGGTGACGAATTTTATGGCCCATATTCTGCAGTTTTATGGGTTTCATATATCGCAGATGAGCCCTCCCGGGATGGTCCGGGTTCGTCACTTTGAGTTCTTGTGTTGGTCTCATGGTATTGAGCCTACGGTTGAGAAGTTCCGGGCTTTTTACCAGCTTCAAAGAAATATGGGTTTCTATTCTTTCTCCAGTCGTGGCGCCGCAAAGAAGATATTACTGAACCCCCCCAAGAGTTTCCATGACTGGAAACCAAAGTTTTTCTATATCCGGGATGAGGTAATCCCGATCGCCATGACCTTCTGCGCCTGGTCGGAACCAATTTTGAAGGAGGATTTGGCGATCCCCAAGAATGACGTTTGGTACAAGAAGCTTACTTCTACTCCAAACCGAGTGTTTGGAGAAAACGTCTTGGTGGCGGCGCGCATGAGTGACCAATGGCCGGCTGATAGCAAGGACGTTCTGGTTCTGATGTTCAACGATAGAGGTTAGTAATTTACTTAGCCTCTTTGATTTCGCGTTTCGTAAGTCTTGTTTATTCATGTAATTTGTTGTGTAGAGACGCAACTGTATCAAGCTGCATTCTCCACCTTTGGTGGTTCAATGAGTGTGCGCCCGCTCCAAGCTGGGGAGGAGTACTGGTATGAACAAATTAAGGTAACTTCATGTACCCGGTTGCTGATGCATTTGCCTCGCCGCCTACTGCAACTGAAGGTGCGCACATACCTAAACCTCGTCCTCTGCGCTCTGTGACTTCTGCTGGGAAAGAGGTTGTCTATCTTTCCAGCGAGGAGTCTGTAGGGTCTTCGAACGGGGAGTTAAGTTCGTGGTCTAACGTCTTTGCAGGTGTGTTGCGCGGCTTGGGCATCGACCCTGAAGAGAAGAAAAAACCAACCAGGAAGAAGAAGGTGATCAATCTTGAGCCTGAAGTGGTGAGCAAGAAAAGTGGGAGTAGCCGCGCAGCTGCTGGTGCTGCTGGTAAAGGTACTCTTCGCCTTCGTCAGAGTGACTTGAAAGATTATGTGATAATTAGTGACTCACTTGAAGGATTGTCGCGCGCAGGCGAGAAGAAAACTGGAGTAGGTGGCTCGAAAAGTTCAGGTAGTGCGGGTTCTCGCAACCCTGATGCTGGGGCTACTCCTTCCTCTGTTGCGCGTGAGGAAGAGGAAGAAGAAGAAGGAGAAGAAGAAGAAGAAGAGGGGGCTGCTGAAAAGTTGATCAGCAGAAAGAGAACTAGAAGCGAGACCACAACTGGTGTGGTTGCTGCGCCGATAGCTGGTGCGGTTCCCTTGATCGGGAAAACGAGCAACTTGCGCTCTCTCTATAGATTCTCTCCGGGTAAGTTCCTAGTTTCTCTTTCCTTTTGCTACTTTCTCTTCTTAACCACTTAGTTTCTTCAGAGACCAAGAAGAAGACCCCTGAGAAGGGTGTTGTGTTTACGGAGCCAGAGCCAAAGAGGCCAAAGATTACCATCAAATCTTCCAAGATTGCTGGGGCTGAATCTGCCAAGGATAAACATGTTGCTGAGGGTGATAAGGCGAAGGCTGCCGAAGAGAAGAGGAAGGTTGATGAAGAGCGTAGGAAGAAAGCTGATGAGGATAAGAGGAAGAAAGCGGAGGAAGAGAAGAAGAGGAAAGCCGAGGAAGATAGAAAGGCTGAGGAGGCGAAGGGGAAGAAAGCCTCTGATATAGAGAAGGAGAAGGAGAGGGGAAAGGCTGTGGAAAAGCCTATTGATGATGCCTTGAGATATACCGGTGCCGCTGCTATCGTTACTCAAGAGAAAACGCAGGGTCCGGAGTTTGTGAGCACCACGGGGACTGAGAAGCCCCATCAAGAGAGGAGAAAGGAGCCTGAGGTTGAGAAACCTACCCGCCCCACGCATACTGAGGTCCCCCATCGCTCCAAGGTAACTTCTACCAGGGGATCGGGCCCGTATGTTTCTAGTGGCGCGAGCTCTGGTGGCGCTGGGGGTTATAACCTACAAGCTATCGGGGCGAAGGATACCCTTGGTGATATTTACTACAAAAGTTATACTGAAGAGGAACGTGGTAATGCCCCCCACCAGGCTCCCTAGGTTTTGAAGCAAAGGGATACCTTTCAAGAGTTTGGACCCTGCCGCGATTGGTTCTTAAATTCCTTTACTCCTGGTGAGGTTATCCGGCAGAAGGCGAAGACTCATGAAGCGCTATATCGCACTTATGTAATCGGGGAGGCCAACACTCGCGCTGCTAACCATCAGATAGTTCGTGAGTGGCGGACAATGGTTAGGGAGCGGTCGGATTGGGAGAGTTACCGCGAGTGAATGTTGAAGCGTGTTAGTGAGTTCGAGAAATCGAAAGCCGCCTTTGATGAAGAGAAGGCAAAGTTTGAGGCTGATAAGAAGGCGGAGGAATGGGGGCGCGAGGGCCTGAAAAGCAAACTTCAAGCTGCCGAGGATCTTTTGTCGAAGGAGAAGGCTGAGTTTAAACGTATATGCGTGAAGGACAACCAGCGCGCGTTTGCTGATCGAAATAAGATTGTTGACCTTGAAGCCAAAGTTGCTGAGTTGACATCGAAGGTCGAGGACGCGCAGGCTGCTAAGGAGCGGATTGAGGTTTGTGAAACCTTTAACCCTTCCCTTCTGTGTTTTGTTCGCAAAATATCCTAAGTCTTGTCCTTTTTTAGGTTGAGTTGGCTGATGTGAAGTTGCAGCTGTCGAGCAAAGACAAGGATCTGCAGGCCAAGGATGTCGAGATCGCTGAACTGAAACGCCGCCTGAATGATCAGGTTGATAAGTGCGAATCCTTGGAAATCGACCTTGAGGCGGAGAAAGTTAAGGCCGCGACTGCTGAGGAAGCGCGTGATGTTAGTACCGCAGCCCTCAATGTAGCGCAGACTAACTATGCTGAGGCTCAGGGCATTGTTGATACTCTTATCTCTGAGGCTGAGTGGATGCGCGGCCGCGGAGTAGTCCTGGTGTGCTATTCTTTTTTCCTTTGGAAGTTTTATTTGTTAGGAGTTGTTTTTAATACGCAGTTTTCGTTATAGGTTGCCAACTCTGTCCTTAACGCTGGAGAACTAGATCGCGCTGTTGCTGCGTTGACAGATGCCGCACGCGCAGTTGGTCATCGAGGAGGGTATCTGGAATATGCGCAACACGTTGAAGAGGTATTTGGACAGGAGTTCGACATTAGTCATTGCTCGGTGACTGACCAGGCTAGTGCCGAGTTGACACATGCTGAAAATGCTTATGATCACTTATCGCTGCCTGTGATGGACTTAGTCGCGAAGGCTCTAGAGCATGATGACTGGTGTCAGCGCCTCAAGGCCATTCTCGACCCACCGATAACTGTTGAATTATCAGATGGAGAGGAGCCAGCTGGTGATGACGGTGGAAACGATGGTGATGACGGTAGGCCTGATAATGATGACGGTGATGAAGGCGATAAGCATGATGGCAGTGGGAATGATGAATTTGAATAGGCTTGTCAACAAGCTTTGTGCCTTGTAATTTTTTGTTTATGCTTTGAATGTAAGTTCTTGCGCGGTCGCACTTGTTTTAAATGGAATGAACGTTAGCTGTTGTCTATATAACTGTTGCGCGGTCGCGCTTGTTTTAAATATGATGCTTGTTTATCCTTTCCCGTTACAATTATTGCACTGTTGTTAGAAACTTTGGTTAAGTTAGCGCGAATAAATGTAAGAGTGGCTCTTGTGTGAGTGTAACTGGAGTGTTTTCGTGCTAATCAAAAGTTTAACATGCATTTGTAACGAAAGGAGTCAGCGTAAAAGAAAACATGTCGTATGCTTTCATTGACTTGGAAACAGGAGCTTAAGCCAATCATACATTCCTTGTAACGTAAAAGGCGTGTAGCCAACATAGGAAAGTAAAAGGCGCATGGCCAACATTAGTGGATAAAGGCGCAGGGCCTAGAATAGTCACATATAGCATTTGCGCAGTTGTTGCGCATTCCACGTGCACGGGATGATGTGTCCATCCAGGGTGCGCAATTTGTAAGCCCCTTTTCCTAGCACCTCGTGAACCAAGTATGGGCCTTCCCATTTGGGTGCTAGTTTTCCTGGGCGTTCAGCATTTGAAGCTTCGTTGTCTCGGAAGACGTATTCTCCTGGAGTGAAGGTACAAATGCGGACTCTTGTGTTGTAGTACCGTTCCAGTTGTGTCTTGTACTTGGCTTCTTTAATTCGCGCAATTTCGCGCCTTTCTTCTAGTAAAACCAAGTCGAGACGACGCTCTGCCTCGTTGTCGATTGCGTTGACTGCTGTCAAGCGCGGAGAGGGCAGGCGTACTTCTGCCGGGATAACCGCTTCTGAGCCATAGACTAGGCTAAAAGGGGTTTCGCCGGTACTCGTCTTCGGCATGGTTCGGTGAGCCCACAAGATACTCGGGAGCTCATCCACCCAGCCTCTTCGCTTTGTGCCCAGTCGGGCCTTTATCCCATCGACGATACACTTGTTCACACTTTCAACCTGCCCGTTGCCTTGAGGATGCGCAACAGAGGAGAAAGTGTGTTCGATTTTCATCTCTTTCATCCACTTCTGGAGGTCCTCAGAAGCAAAATTGGTTCCGTTGTCTGTGACAATCTTGAGTGGGAGACCAAACCTGCAAATGATGTGTTCCCAGATAAACTTGCGCACCATTATTGCATTGGTTGAGGCGAGAGCTTTGGCCTCCACCCACTTAGTAAAGTAATCAACGGCTACAATTATGAACTTGACGGCACCAGGAGCGTCTGGGAAGGGTCCCACCATATCAATTCCCCACTGCTGAAAAGGCCAAGCAGTGGATACGGGGATCAGATCGTTCTTGGGGCGCAGGGTTTTTGGAGAGTGCCGCTGACAGGAATCGCACTTGCGCAGCTCTTTCAGGGCATCAACATGCATCCCTGGCTAGTAATACCCAGCGTTCATAATCTTTGCGACAACCATGCATGGCCCTGCATGAATGCCGCAGATTCCTTCATGAATCTCCCTTATCAGATAACTCGCATCCTGGGGGTCCATGCAGCGCAGTAGTGGCCCCAAGAAGGACTTGCGGTATAAGATACCACCATTCATTTCGTACTGCAGAGCCTTGTTTTGAATCTTCCTTGCCTCTGATTTGCTCTCAGGGAGTATTCCTTCTTGCAAGTATTGAATGATAGGGGTCATCCAGGATGGCTGCCCTATCTCGATCACGTTGACTTGTCGTTGCAAGACTGAAGGATTCTTGAGTACCTCAATCCTTACATCTTTGGCAAGATGTTGAAAGGAAGTTGAAGCAAGCTTGGTCAAAGCGTCAGCTGGTTTGTTTTCAGAGCGATTGATGTGGATTACCTTGTTAGACTTGAACTGTTGAAGCAACTCTTTTGCCTGCTCTAGATATAGGGCCATAACTTCGCCCTTTGCATAGTATATACCGTTAACTTGGCTGGCTATCAGGAGTGAATCGACGTGTGGTTGTAAATTCTTAGCTCCCATTTTGATGGCGAGGCGCAAGCCTGCCAGAAATGCCTCGTATTCCGCCTCGTTGTTGGTGTTTTTAAAATCCAACTTGATGGCGTAAGTGAATTCATGGTTTTCAGGACTTACTAGGCGCAATCCAGCTCCCGCGCCGTCCTCATTTGAGGCCCCATCAGTATAAAGTATCCAAGTCTCATTTGTCGTGTCTTTTTCGGGAGTCTCCACCAGCTCACAATCTTTGATTTTATCAATTGGGACTTCTGTAATGAAGTCAGCTAGGACTTGGCCCTTGATGGCTGGGTGCGGCCTGTACAAAATGTTGTGGCCCCCCAGCTCGATGGCCCATTTTGCTAACCGCCCGGATGTTTCTGGTTTTTGCAATATCGTGCCGATGTGGAAATTGGTAAGTACGGTGATCACATGCCCTGTAAAATATCTGCGCAGCCTTCGGGAGGCGTGTAGCAGCGCAAGCACCAATTTTTCCATCGTGGAATATCTCGTTTCCGGGTCGGTGAGTACCCTGCTGACGTAATAAATTGGAGTTTGGACTCCATTTCTCTCCACCAGTAATATCGACCCTACTGCCTTATCCGAAGAAGATAAGTACAGTATGAGTGGCTCTTTTTCAAACGGTGCAGTCAGGGTAGGGAGCTCAATCAAACACTCTTTCATTTGCTGAAAAGCTTTCTCAGCTTCGGGGGTCCACCTGAACACTTGTTTCTTCACACAGTTGCGCAGAGTGCTGATAAAAGGGTACGACTTCGCGGCGTGATTTGATAGAAAGCGGTTAAGCGCGGCCAGGCGACCGGCCAACCATTGCATCTCTTTGATTGTTCGCGGCGATGGCATTCGCTCTATTGCCTGGACTTTTTCCGGATTCACTTTAAAGCCGCCGTTTGTGACTATGAAGCCAAAAAACTTCCCTTCTTCCATGCCAAAAGAACACTTGGCTGGATTCAACTTCATATTTACGCTGCGCAATGAATTGAACGTTTTTTCGATGTCCTTCAACATTTGGTCCTCTTCGGGACTTTTGACCACTAGATCATCGATGTAAACTTCAATATGCTTTCCGATGTCTCCCGCGAAGGTCTTATCCATCAATCGCTGGTATGTGGCGCCAGCGTTTTTAGGCCGAATGGCATCTTTGTATAGCAAAAAATCCCGAGATCAGTACGAAAAGTTGTCTTATCTTCATCTTCGAGCTTCATTTGAACTTGATGGTATCCCTTGTAGCGATCCAAGAAACATTTCCATCTGTATGGCGCGAGAGAGTCTATCTTTTTGTCGATCTCAGGCAAAGAGTAGCAATCTTTAGGGCATGCCATGTTGAGATCGGTATAGTCAACACACATTCGCCATCCTCCACTAGACTTCTCTACCATCACGGGGTTCGCAACCCAACTTTGATAACGTACTTCTCGCAGGATGCCGGCTTTAAGTAACTCGCATACTTGCTCATTCATTGCTTTCGTTTTGTCTGCCCCTAAGCTGCGCCTTCTTTGGACTTTCGGTTCGACAGAGGGGTAGGTGTTTAAATAGTGCTCGGTAATGTCGCGCAGGACTCCGGTCATGTCAGCCGGGGTCCAGGCGAAGATATCCATGTTCTTGAACAGGAGCTGCTTGAGGCGAGTTCTGATGTTTGGTGAGATTGCGTGGCCTATCGTCACCGTTTGCTCCGGGTACTTGCGATTTAAAACCCATTTTTCGGGCTCGGTTGTTGAAACCTTCGCCGCTTTTGTTGGGCGCATCTCTTCTGTTGACATCACTTCTTTCTTTGCATAAACGATTGCCACCCCCGTCTTGGTTGGGAAACCAATCGCTGAGTGGGGGGTGGAAGTTATCATGTTCAGCTCACCTTGCATCTCTCTCCCGATCAGCACATCATGTCTTGACTTAACAGGCATCACCATGAAGTTAACGTTCGTTGTTCTTGAATGCTTCCCGTCAGAGAGTGTGACGGGGAAGTTGATCTGGCCTAGCGGGAAGACCATTTCATTGCAGAATCCAGACAGTGGATAATCAACTGGTTCAAGTCTCGCTTTGTCTTCATCGTCGAACTGGTTAAAGCACTGCTCATAGATGATGTCTGTTGTACTCCCCGGGTCAATGAAGACGTATTCAGTTTCATAATGGCCGATGATACCGGTGATGACGATGGGTCGTGTGGCTCGAGGACCCCCGCGCACCACCGGGAAAATGACCTGCTGTTCTTGCCATGAAGGCTCATAAGGTCTCTTGCCTTTTTCTCTCGCGCTATACCTTGGTCCGTTGACCATGTGGGTCTCTAAGCGTCGGACTTTCTTGTGATTTCCCTCATCATGGCGATGGAGCTGTCGAGTTTCTTTGCGCACGTTTTTCACCAAGTGGCTCAGCTTTCCACTCTTCAGCGCTCTCTCGATCTCTTGTCGTAAGCTGTAACAATCATCTGTTAAGTGGCCTGTATCCTTGTGGAAATCACAATACAGGTTGGGGTCTTGCCCCTTTTTGTTCGTCATAGGCCTTGGAGCCTTAAAATCATGGTTCTCCGTCATTAACACCTCCTTTGGTGTTTTTATGAGCGGAGTCCAATGCTTTTCACGATTATCATCTCTGACTGCCTTTCGATAGCCGATGCGGTCAATAGTATCTCGCGCGTCTTCTTTGTAGCGGGACCGTTCTTCATAACGAGGTCGTTCACTATAACCGCTGGAGTGATTGGCCTTCCACCCAGGGTTTTTCCCTTTGCTTCGCCTGTTGTCGTCGCGCGAGTGACCCCCTTTAGAAAATCGATCCTCAGAACGATAACTGTTGTTTCTGGCGAGTGACTCTTCAGTTTGCGCGACTATCTTCGCGGCTTCCATGAGCTTATCCCATTCCTTAGGCATTCCAACTTTCCCAGTGATGGTTCTAATTAGGCTATCACAGCGGATGGCTTTCTTGAAATGGCAGCGCATGAGTTGTTCGCTTACGCCACCGATTTCCAAACACTCTTTGTTAAAGCGAGTGATAAAATCTTCCAAACCCTCGTTATCTCTGCGCCAGATGTCTTCAACTTCGGCTGTGTCGCGCTGGTATCGTCTTTGTTGACTGAAGTGACTCAAAAACTGAGTCCTGAAATTATGAGACTAATCAGTTTGGTTTATGTTTCTACCATGATGGTTAATCTTCTTTATGGGTTCCTGAGCTCCTTAATGACTGGGGTTATCTGCAAAACAGAACACCGTTACTCGTTAAGAAGGGAATGTGGGGGTTTCCCTCTTAACCGGGCTCCGGCGTGAGAATAAGCGACTGCTTTGGGGAGATAATTAAGTATTAAGTGAGAGAGTAGAGGGAATGGAATGTTTAACCTGTGAAGTGAGGTCTCTATTTATAGCCGGAGTAGTGTAAGAGGGTGTGGGCTGATGGGCCTTGGGCCGGAAGGCGACAACATGGAGGATATGCTCCTTGTCTCACTGGTGTCGACCATTAGTGGCTTCTAGGAGCTTTCTGGAGCTGGCGCAATGTGATTGGAGCCACGTGTCACCGTTGTCGGCCTGACCGCCCTTCTGCCATCAGCAGGTAAGTGGAGATCGTGGGGCAGTTGTCTCTGCCTTATGATTGGTGCCATGTAGGCGTCCTTAAGTACTTTTTGTCTCCTGCATGTCAGATGATCGTGGAGCACGATTGAGCAGAGCCAGAGGGACGTTGATTGGCTCTTTTCTTCTGCCACTTGTACCTTGTGTACTATTTGGAGCAGCCTTGCGCTGCTTTCCTGCACGAGTCTTGATGGGCACGTTAACTAACTCGCGCGGGGTTTAGGTGACTGAGTATTCTTTCGGCATGCTAAGTGTTGTTATTGGAGCTTCTTATTGTCTAGGTCTCGCGCGAAGTAAAATAGAATATGGTGCAACTCGCGCGAGGTTAATGATAGGAAGTTTTTAATAAGGAGTATGGTCCCCCGCGCAACCTTTACGGAGGTTTGCGCGACTTTTTTGGGACCATACCCCTTCACTTGCTTTTACTATTTCACGTCCGGTACACCTGCCATTTATGTGTAGTGTTGGTAATTTCGTATTTTAAAACTTGGTTTGAATTTAGATACACATTCACACACATTAGGGGCTTTATCCCATCCCACACCATATAGTTTAAGACACATTCACACCCAGGGTTATCCAATGGCAAAAGGCGACCCCATACGCCCACCATCACTAGTTCCAGAGAAAACCCACCGTCCAATAACCTATTGAATTAAATCCCAATTATGATCGAATTTAAATTTGAGACCTGTAACCTCAAACCCAAATCTTTACTTCTCTTTCAATACTAATTATGCTATGACTCATTGTCCTACTTTCTTATATTATTAGGCCGGGGAGTGTGGAGGTGTCACCCTTGCCACCTCAGCCTCCATAGTGCTGCTATGGCGCCATCAACCACATCGAGAGAATTAAATGGGGGGGGGGGGGCACCATGGTGGTTTCGTCAACATGGTAACAGAAGAAAGAGGGCGGTATAAAGGGAAGAAAGGAGGCTGAGATTGGTTAAAGGGGGCGCTATAGTGTAAAGGGGGCTTTATCACACACCCTGCAGGTTAAGGGGAGGGGCCTTAAAGCCGTCTGTGTGACGTGACGTTAAGGTGGTATGATAAAGCCTCCACCCACAGTCTCTAGTCTTTAGATTAAGATGAAGGATGGAGTGGGGAAGATTGAACCAGGGTAGCTCTCATTTGGCGGCTCCAATAATTATTTCTCACACATCAATACAATCCAACATAAATTAATCACACACAGCCTAATCAAATTCCTTTATTATCAATCCAACATAATTAATCACACACAACCTAATCAAATTCCTTTATTATTGTTAACAAAAACTAACCACTTTATTATTATATATTTTTTGTTTGGACTTTATATAAAAAAAAGATTTAAATAAAGTCATTCATGTCATGGTATATTTTCTTCAGTGTAATAACTATTAATATAATAATATGTATTCCACTTGAGGGTAAGGATATTGTAAAAAGGGCCAAAGTGTGAGAAGTGTATTATAACACTATATATAATACTATATAACACCATATAAACACCGTATAACAATATGTAACACCATATAATACCATATAACACTATGTAACAGTATATAACATTATATAACAAATATAACACTATACATTTATCATAGACATGCTATCAGACAACCTATAGTGTTATATTTGTTATATAATGATATATAGTGTTACATAGTGTTATATGGTATTATATGGTGTTACATATTGTTATACGGTGTTTATATGGTGTTATATAGTATTATATATAGTGTTATAATACACTTCTCACACTTTGAGCACTTTTTACAGGATCCTCTACCTTCCACTTGATACATTTTATTTATGTTATGTACGATGAATTAATATCATGAATATGTATTTTTTTCCTCTTTTATATAAGGGAATATAATCTGAAACCTAGATATTGTTACGTGACAATAACTAATAAATTCATACTTGATGACGTGACATAGTTTTAATTGATAGTTTTTTATTCTGTATTTAATATGTGATATTATTATGTTAACAATAAGCATATCCTCCTTAGTCCGTTGACATGCCACGAACCAATGTAATTGCTAGTAGTGGAACTATAGAAAATCCTTATAGGGGCAACGTTTCAAATAAAGGGTAAGGAAAACGAAAAAAACGTCAAATTTTTCTAAGATTTACACTACCGCCGGAGCGTCAAGGGGTAGCAAGGGCTACCCCTATTAACAAGCTAGGTCCGCCCTGGTAATTGATATCGTTGCTATCGTCATTGACATTACCAAACTGGTATGGGCTCGCTATTGGTCTACAAGTTAGAGCTTTGGATGGTGTGATTGGCTTCTTATTTTATGATTTAGGTACCATTTGTCAATCATTATAGGTGTGATTAGCTTATGATTTGTAGTTTTGTATGTTTGGTCAAGATTAAAGCAGGCACTGATTGGGTGTTAGCCTGCGGTGGTTGATGATGGTAGTTGTGGTGGTGTAGTGGAAATTAGTTGGCGGTTGGCCTGATTTGGAAAATAGTCGGTGGTTGGCGTGATTGTAATGGTTAGGGGTGTTCGTAAACCATTTCAACCTATTGAACTGAAGCAAGTCAGTTGGTTTGGTCGGGTTAAAAGAAAATTTTTGGGATACCTCTGAGCAAAATATTATGATACCCTAAGTCAAAAGAAGATTTTTGGGATTCCCCCTTAACTTGTCTTCTAGATCCGCCACTGGTCCAGGACAGACGACCCCACCCTAAAAGGGGTTCCATAATTATCTAGTTGTTAGAATGAAATGACCCGATACTAGTTTTTATGGAATAAAAGTCGTGAACAAGCACGTAAGAAGAAATTGCTAGTTTTGGCAAACTTTTGCTTTGTTATCCAAATAAAAAGCTAAAAGGTAAATGTTAGTAGGATTTATACGTAACCTTGCCTTTTGTTAACACTTGAGAGTGAAAAGGAATTGATGGCAACTCAAAATCATGGATACATATGGAAATAAATACAATAATTTTCTTTGTTTTTTTCTTCTAACGGCAAAATTTGGATTTCTGACGGACCACTGGACAATAATGTCTATACGTTATTCAGGAGGAAACTCAATAAATTTGAGAAAACCCTTTTGTGGGAATCGAATCCAAGATCTAATGGTATTTAAGCTTTATCCCACCTTCAAGAAGCCAGTAGGCTATAATACCATGGGCAATAATTATCTTAATTTTTTTTTCGCTCGATTTAGATTATAGAATAAAGGTATTTATTTTGCTTTCAAATATATTTTCTTGTTTAGGATGTCCAAGATGCGTCTCCAATTATGTTTATTGTTGGAATGTTCTTTTGCTTATTTATTCCTACAACAAAACTTTCATAGTTTTATGTAATTGATTAGGAAGGTACGGAAAGAAATTAATCACTGACACCTTAACTGCTTGTTAGAAGTCATGAGTATTGTTGGTCCAAATTGATTAAAAACATTGATTAAACGTTTTTTTTAATGGAACGAACGATTAATCAAAATAAACATGAGAGAGCGAGCATGACGACAAATAATAAGTTTTAAAAGAGACACTCTGATTTTCAATATTTAGATTCATATAAAGTTATTTTTTTTAAACTGTATCTTTCCTGTTTTAGGCCACCACATGCATCAAATTGGAGAACTCCGTTGCCCCACTCCGGCCAGACTATGGGGCTGTTTGGCAACATCTGAATGGTTAAATGCTGAACCAATAAGAGGTCTGAACCATTAAGTGCTGAACCAGTAAGAGATCTGAACCATTAAGAGCCTGTATAATGCTTAACCGTTCAGAGGCAAATGTTTGACAAATTCAGATTAAAGGTCTTAACCATTCAGAATTTGTATAAATCTTAACCATTTAGAAGCAAATGTCTGTACCATTCAGACATCTGCTTATGAAATAAACAGTCTGAACCATTAAGTGCTGAACCAGTAAGATCTGAACCATTAAGAGCCTCATTAAGATGTAAACAAACAGCCCCTATGTTGTCTTTGTCACACCCTGGCTTTGCGGAAGCGTGGTTAATTTGGTGTGACTTCTTAATACCATAGCTTAACCATAACAAAGCTATATGAAATAAAACCATGCAAGATCATCCATTCGATTAAGTTTTAAAAACCAAATACAACAACTTTGTCTTAACGGAAACACATCCTAATGACATAAACATTGTTCAACAAACACAAATATCAACATAACATAATGATAGTTTAAGGACTGTGACTTGTCCAGGAAAGAGTCACATTCCCTAAACCCGGATGACCTCGTAACTAGTGCAGCGGGAAAACGTGTCGTACCGCGCCAGATCCTTTAATTCCCTGAAATACATGTAAGTTGAAAAATCAACAATAATGTTGAGCGAGTTCATGTGTAAGTGAGTAAATAAACCTTTGTAAGTATAAAAATAATCCTGGTATGTAGCAAATAAGGGAATTGAGATCACCAATGGTTTGCAAGGCCATTGATATGTGTGAAGTGCAAGTAGGGAGACTCAAACCTAGCGGATTTATGCGTTGGGCACAAAGTCACCCCGAGGTCCGTTTCTAGTTTGGCCTGGGGCTGGGCTCGCTACACCCAGATAGATCTACCGCTCCTGTCCCTCGGTCCTACCATGAGGACTAATGGCCTCATGTTGCTCCTACCCACTCACATGATCTAAGTAGTAAACCTCCTTACGCTAACCATACCATGTATAAAGTACTTGTAATCAAAGTAACATGTATTTCACCCCCGTAGTTTAGAAAACTGAAAACAGTTAAGAGAAAAGGGGGACATGAACTCACAGTGGTGCGTCTCTACCAAGTATACCTCCAAATCAAGCAGCTGTGTGACGACCTACACGTACTAACTCTATTAGACGGACGGCCGTGCCTTAGCTTTAAGGTTTAAGTTTTCGGGAAATAGTTAGACAACTATTTCGTGTTTACATTCTGTATACTTGGTAATCATTTTCCTTCCCAAGGATGGGGGGATTTAATACATGTGTGTTCGTATAATTTCGAAATATATTATTAAGTCTCACTTAAAATATATTTTATTTCTAACTCCAAATTATAAATATTCTTCTCAAAAATATTATATTTTCTATTACATAAATTTTCCCAAAATAATACCTTGACAAAAAAATACGCGTTAAGTCATATTTTCTTAAAATGCGTAAGTTGCGTTTTAATGATCGAGTGGTAATAATAATTACCGGTGTAACTTATGTATTTATCGTAGAGGCGTTCGTAATATTTTGGATTCGTTAACATTCGATAATATTATTTTTACCCTAAAAATAATACTAGTATTTTCACAAAATGATCATAAACACATATCAAGTGACTTTAAGAAAAATATATACTAAATATATATTTACCAAGTTTTATTTTGTGAAATCCCACCTCCGATGTTTTGTAAATAAAGTCGTGGCGAAATCTATAATTTGAAAACAAGTCGAAAAGTATTTCTAACACTCATAGTGAAAATATTTCTAAGTGTTAGGTTTTTGGAAAAATTCCGCCAGAGTTTCCCCTGTAACTGGAGGTGGCCACGCTTTTAAGCGTATCATTTTCTTTCATAAATCAACCCAACAATTTCCTTATTTAACCAAAACAACGTTCAAGACAACAAACTAGTCAACAAATATATATAAGTCGCAAAAATCACATGAACTTGTGGTTTTCTAATATTATGAAGTAAATCCCATTACTTTTAGCGGATCTCTATATAAATCCATCCGATTTTGTAAAAACCTCGTTTCTAGAGAAATTCCGTTTTTACAACTTCTCGTCATCTTTTACAAAAATAGTTATTTTGTCGAAACTTTGTGCTACACAAGTGTTTACAGACTTGTGTGTTCTAAAAATCAGTTTTGTTAGTGTAAGATCCATCTTTAGAAAACATAATTTCTTTGATACTTGGTTCTTTGAAAATACCGCTTGTAGATCCGTAGATCTACTAGTTTTAAACACTATTTCACAAGCTAAATCGCTTTTACACAAGTTCATGATTCGTGTGTGGTAAAGTTTCATCCTTTAACCCTTGTTACTCTTAAACAAGCTTTATGTCATAATCCTCGATCATGACCAATCCGGGTTAAACGATGATCCGAGCTACCACAACATAAATCGGGTCCAAATAATCACACAAATCAATTACTACAAGATTTACACAACATATGAGCTTTTAACCATCATTACAAGCATTTTTAGTAAACTTTTGTGTGTCATTTTGTAAGATTACGAGGTTTAACCGTTACAAATCATATTAACCACTTCAAAATAGTTCGAGAGGGTGATTATATCAACTTACTACTAGCTCGAGGCTAGGGAAGAATCTAAGCGCAAAATGAGAGGATAAAAGCAATAGAGTGAGGTCCTTTGAGCTCCGAATGCACCAAGCCTTCTTATACGGGATCCTTGACACTTGAATGATCTTGAAATTGGTTGAAGGAAATCGAAAGATGGATGGTTGAAAGTGTGGGTGTTCGGCCGAAGCCTTTGAGAGAGAGAGAAGAGTGTTTTTGATTGGTGCAATGTGATGAATGTTATGGAGTGTTAAACCTTGATCTTATAGGCAATTATCACCACCATTATCCAAGGGTTCTTGTGCTTTCTTGATATGGGACAAGAGAAAATAAAATAATCAAGTTTAGGACAAAAGATGTCCTCATGGGGACGGTTTGGTTAGAGTGGGGGGGGGGGGTCCCTAGTTCAAATCCAACCATCTAGTTAGATAATAGTTAGGTTAATCTAGGTTAGTTAAGTGATTAACCCGGTTAGTAGTGTGTTGTGCTTTATTGCGGGTGTTAGGGTATTCAGGGACCCTAACTGGCTCAGAAAAAGATAAGTAATGTTATTAACAATATTTTCATGTTCCGGGTATAGTCCGGTTGTTTGGTTGGATAGTAATCCGTTAAAGCGTTAAACAAGCTTTAAAGTGTCGTTATTATTATTTTTAGTGACACAACTTATTCCTCCAAAGTGTCGGGAATATTTTCCTCATGTCTTGGCACTTTATTAGTTAGCCAAATGCTGATTTTTTAATTAAAGTGCTGAATTTTGTACTTAGAGTACGTTTTAGGCACATCCAGTCATTGTAACTTATTCCTAGAGACGCAGTTCTACAACCCTTGTATCCCTACACTCACCACTAGTGTAGTAAAATATTTCTGGCTCATACAGGCCTTAGAGGCAGTGTCTGCCTGGTGCTGGCTTTATCAACATGTTCAATAGGTTATCCGTTTATAGTGCTACTGTGCTTTTCGTGCATCATGTTTGTCACTAAGGCTCAGCATGTAAATAATGTAGTGACGGTAAGTAAAGTATGATGCAGGTATATGTATGTATCAGAAATCAAGTAGCAGTTCATCAGTAATTTCAAACAAGCACAGTAATTAAGCAGTAATTAATTATTAATTAAGTCGTACGGATACCTGGTTTAGTGAGGGTTGTCACATTCTCCCCCCGTTAGAAAAATTTCGTCCCGAAATTTTAAGTTCTGCTTGTAGATGCAGGGTTCTTAGGAAATAAGTGGGGGTATTTCTCTTTCATCCGGTCCTCACGCTCCCAGGTGTATTCAGGACCATGTCTGGCATTCCAACGAACTTTGACGAGCTTGACACTGCTCCAGCGGGTCTTGTTTACTTTCCAATCCGTAACCTCAACAGGTTCTTCAACGAAATGGAGCGTGTCGTCAACGTGAATCTCGTCGATGGGAATGGCAATGGTATCTTGAGTTGGACTTTTCTTCAGGTTGGATACATGAAATGTATCGTGAACTGAATGGAGTTCAGCAGGTAAGTCCAGCTTGTATGCTACTAGTCCTATTCTTTCCAAAATTCTGAAAGGACCAATGTAGCGCGGATTTAACTTTCCACGCTTTCCGAAGCGTGCCACACCCTTCCAGGGTGAAACTTTCAACAAAACCATATCTCCAACTTGGAATTCCAAGTGTTTCCGGTTTGGATCTGCATAGGCTTTCTGTCTTTCACGAGCTGCTTCGATGCGTTTTCGGATCTGCGCAATCTTGTCTGTCGTCTCTTGGACGATTTCGGGACCAACCAGCTGTCTATCACCTGCGTCAGCCCAACATAGGGGTGATCGACACTTGCGTCCGTAAAGAGCTTTGAATGGCGCGGCACCAATACTGGTGTGGTAGCTGTTGTTGTACGAAAATTCGACCAAGGGCAAATGCTTATCCCAGCTACCGCCCAAATCCATAACACACGCTCTCAGCATGTCTTCCAAAGTCTGTATCGTCCGCTCGCTTTGCCCGTCAGTCTGCGGATGAAACGCAGTGCTCAGATTCAATTGCGAGCCAAAAGCTTCTTGGAAGGATTGCCAAATCCTTGATATGAACCTTCCGTCTCTATCGGAAATGATTGTGAGAGGTACTCCATGACGTGCGACGATCTCTCTCATGTAAATTTCAGCCAATTTGCTAGTGTTATCCTTCTCTTTGATTGGCAGAAAGTGTGCTGACTTTGTTAGGCGGTCAACTATCACCCAGATAGTGTCATGACCTCTTGGCGTTCTTGGCAACTTTGTAATAAAATCCATGGATATTTGTTCCCATTTCCACTTGGGAATCTCGGGTTGTTGCAGAAGTCCTGAAGGCTTCTGATATTCGGCTTTCACCTTAGTGCATGTTAAACATTTGCTCACATAAACAGCAACATCGCCTTTCATCCTAGGCCACCAATAATAATCTTTGAGATCCTGGTACATCTTATCCGCTCCAGGGTGGATAGAGTACCGCGACTTGTGAGCTTCATCGAAAATAACCTTCCTTAAACCTCCAAACAAAGGAACCCAAATCCTTTTCTCAAAACATAACGTTCCTTCCTCGTTTGGTACCAGTAGCTTCTCCATCCCACGGAGATATTCTTCTTCAAGGTTTCCTTCCTTAAGAGCTTCTTTCTGTGCGGCACGAATGCGCAAGGAAAGATCGGTTTGGATAATCATTTCTAAAGCCCTAACCCTTATGGGCTTGATCCTCTCCTTTCGACTTAGGGCATCGGCGACCACATTCGCCTTCCCTGGATAATACTTTATCTCGCAGTCGTAATCGTTCAGCAACTCAACCCAACGTCTTTGCCTCATATTCAGCTCCTTCTGGTTGAATATGTGTTGTAGGCTCTTGTGATCTGTAAAAATTGTACACTTTGTACCATAAAGGTAGTGTCTCCAGATCTTTAAAGCAAATACCACTGCGCCAAGTTCCAAATCATGTGTGGTATAGTTCTTTTCGTGCACTTTCAATTGACGTGATGCGTAAGCAATAACCTTTTGGCGTTGCATCAACACGCAACCCAATCCTTGACGCGAAGCGTCACAGTATACCACAAAATCATCTGTACCTTCTGGTAGTTCTAAGATTGGCGCATTGCAGAGCTTATCCTTCAATATCTGGAACGCTTCTTCCTGTTTGATTCCCCAATCAAACTTCTTATCTTTCTGCGTGAGGAGCGTCAATGGTTGAGCTATTTTTGAAAAATTCTCAATGAATCTTCGATAGTAACCAGCCAAACCTAAGAATTGCCGAATTTCGGTTGGCGTCTTTGGCGTTTCCCAATTCTTGATCGCTTCGATCTTGGTTGGATCCACATGGATTCCATCTCCGTTCACCACGTGTCCAAGAAATTGTACTTCACGTAGCCAAAACTCGCACTTAGAGAACTTGGCATACAACTGTTCCTTCTTCAGCAGCTCCAAAATAGCTCTTAGATGCTGTTCGTGCTCAGCCTTTGTCCTTGAATAAATCAAGATGTCGTCGATAAACACAATCACGAACTTGTCCAAGTACGGCTTGCAAACTCTATTCATCAAATCCATGAACACTGCAGGTGCGTTTGTTAACCCAAACGGCATAACTAGGAACTCGTAGTGCCCATAACGAGTTCTGAAGGCTGTCTTTGGGATACTCTCCTCTTGTATCCTTAACTGATGGTATCCAGATCGAAGATCGATCTTTGAATAAAAGCTTGAGCCTTGCAGTTGGTCAAACAGATCATCAATCCTTGGCAGAGGGTATCTATTCTTGATCGTCAGCTTGTTCAGCTCTCGGTAGTCAATGCACATACGAAAACTACCGTCCTTCTTCTTGACAAACAAAACTGGAGCTCCCCAAGGCGAGAAGCTTGGTCGGATAAATCCCTTGTCTAACAACTCTTGAAGTTGTGTCGACAGTTCCTGCATCTCAGACGGAGCAAGTCTATAAGGTGCCTTAGCCACAGGCGCGGCGCCTGGAACTAAGTCAATGCGGAACTCTACTTGTCTCTGAGGTGGCAGTCCAGGTAAGTCCTCTGGGAAGACTTCTGGATATTCCCTCACGACAGGGATGTCTTCTATTCTCGGCTCAGCAGCCTTCTTATCCACAATGTGTGCCAGGAAGGCAACACATCCCTTCTGCAAACACTTTCGCGCTTTCAGGCAGTTGATAATTCTTAACGGCGTATCACGCTTCTCCCCGTGAACCACAATTGTTTCGCCATCTTCGGTTGGGATACGAACGACCTTTTCGTGATAAACTATTTCAGCCTTGTTGCCTGATAACCAATCCATTCCTACCACCACGTCGAAGCTTCCCAACTGGACTGGTAGTAGATCCAAAGCAAACTCACGCTCTCCCAATTCGATCACACAACCTCTGATCACTTCATTGGCTTCTACTAACTTCCCATTAGCCAATTCGATTGAGTACGGAATATCTAATTTACTAGCGGCTAAACCAAGCATATTCTTAAATTCTAATGACACGAAGCTATAATCGGCGCCAGTATCAAATAAAACGGATGCATAGCGTTGGTTTACAGGGAACGTACCAGTGACAACATTGGGATCCTGGCGCGCCTCCCTCGCTTCAATATTAAACACTCTTCCACGGGCTTGGTTTAACTCTGGGCAGTTCCTCTTGTAATGCCCAAGATCACCACAGTTGAAGCATCCGGGTCTCTGCCCGTTTCCACCAGCTTGATTATTCCTCTGGTTACGATTCACGGCGCCGGCTTGATTAGCATTGTTGCCTCGATTCCCATTACCTCCATTGTTTCCTTGTGGGCGATTTCCATTCCCACCCCGGTTGTTATTTCTGTTTCCGAATCCTCCCTGGCCTCCCTGGCCAGCAGTGGCCCAACAAGTGTCCTTCAAGTGGCCCGGCTTTCCACATGCTTCGCATACTTTCACACTACAATGGCCAGAATGGTGGCGTTGGCAGGTATTACACTTGGGCTGGGTGCCCATATATCCTTTTCCTTTCTTTCCACTACCAGCTGTAACCTGAGCTAGCGTGCCTGATCCTCCTTTCTTAACCACCACACTGGCGCCCTGCTTGAAGTTCGAGAACTTCCGTTTGTTACCTCCTGATGACTCGACGTGAGTCTCTTTCTTCTTAGGCTCAGCATCATCGAACTTGTTAAGGCGAATAGCCTCCTCTGTGAGAGCCACGCTCAGATCAATTGCCTCAGTAATTGTCGCAGGCTTGGATGAGGTCACCATGCTTATGATTTGAGGAGCTAATCCCCAAATGAAACGTTCAATCCGCTTGAACTCCGGAGTGACCATGTAGGGTACCACATGCGATAAGTCATGGAATCTCTGAAGGTATTCTGCGATCTTTGGACCTTCCATTTTCAAATGCCAGAACTCAGTTTCCAATCTTTGGATTTCCGCGCGAGAGCAGTACTTTTTGCGCATAAGTTCCTTCAGTTCGGTCCAGGTTAGCGCGTAGGCAGCAGCTTCACCAAGTGTCTGTACTTGCAAATTCCACCAAGAGAGGGCTCCGTCCAAGAATAGCCCCGAGATATAGGTGACTTGCTGATCTAGTGCACATTTGCTCATGCGAAGAACAAATTCAGTTTTCTCAGCCCAATGAACAAAGGCGACAGCACCTCCTGTGCCATCAAAGTTGACCGGTTTGCAGTCTAGAAACTGCTTGTAGGTGCACCCTGCACACACATTGTAACATGTGAACGGCATTAGCATCTTTGCTATAGATATCCAATTAGGTCATGGTATGTCTAAATGACTTAGTATTACCATGAGGCGGGTTGTTGTTGTTGCCAGTGTTGCCAGAGTTGCTTCCACTAGTCCCTCCTTGAGAGGCGGCGTATTGTGCGATGGCAGCAGCGATGATTTGCTGGAGTTCTGCCTCATTGGTAGGCATCGGCGTTTGACGTCTCGGCGGCATCTTCTAAAAGATGGGTTTACGTCGGTCAGGCCATAATAAAGATCCCATGTTATAATACGTACGCTTTATTATGATAGTAATAGTACATAACATCTCATGTTATAATCATATCAATCACACAACATCCCATGTTATAAAACATAAATAATCAATCAAAACATCACATATGATGAGAATACTGCGATTGCCATATATCGAGACCACATAGTAAGTGTACAGGTACAAAGTAGTGTCATACATCATCATCGACCAAGGGCTACATCACCCTAGTCCAAAAACTATATCAAATCAGTGTCAATACATCAAATACATGTCAACAAAAGTCAGAATCATAATGTAGTCTCCAAAAATGCTGTGCAGTCAAAAGCAATCGCCGTCTTCTCACCAGCGTCCACCCATACGGTACTGAAGATCTCTACACAGATGGCGGTGGAGGAGGGGGAAAGTGAGTGTAAAACAAGCGACGCAAATGGAGCCAGTCCTCCTCCATGGCTCTCTGGGTACGCAAGAAAGAAGCAACCTGCTGCTCTAGGGCAAAAAGGCGTGCAGCATAGTCTGGTGGTAAGGGTCGAGAGGGCTGCAAAGGAGAGTGGGTCTGACCCTGGCACTGACACGGCGGCGGCTGGGCTCTCTCAAGCTCCTGAATGCGCTGCGTGTGTGCCTCGTGCTGGGCGACAAAAGACATCAAAACATCCTCAATGGAATATCCCATATGGAAACGATGGTAAGGGTCGGTCGGTGTCATGGCAGGTGGTGATGACCAGAGAAACGGCTCACTGGTGGGGTCAAAAGGTGCCACATGAAATGGAGAAACAAGGGGAAAAGTAGCAGACGGTGGTATAGCAGGGATAGATACCGGTACATGTCCAAAAGGGTGAGCCGAAGAACCCTCTCCAGGTCGCGCTGGAGGTGTAAACCGAGGAAATGAAAAGGAGGTATCAATGTGACGGGTATCAGTGATCTGAGGGGAAATAAGTGGGACCTCGTCATCAGCAGGAATCCACCCATGCTGGGCGTGCTCATCTCGTGGGTCCATCTGTGCCTCAAAAAATGTACGATCAAACTGAACTGGCATAGGATCATGGTGAGGTGCAACAAGAGGGTCAACTGGTGCATCAGCAATAAGTGGGGGATCAACATGATCAACAGCAATGACATGATCGCCCTCCAACAACGGAGCATCCACTGGGTGATCATCAATAGGTGGGTCAGCAATGACATGCTCAATAATAGGTGCGTCAGCATGAACTGGGTCGTGCTCAAACGCAGGGTCTAGAGCGGCTACCTGCTCAGGGGCCATGGCAGGCTCGGGGTCATCAAAGGCCATCTCAAAATCAAACTCAGGGTCGATGGGATCAACTGGGTCAACTGGGTCGACTGGATCCTCCATAGGCTGATCCATGGGTATAAACTCTATATCCTGATCTGGGTCGAATCCTGGGGGAAAGACAGGATCGGAATCCTCCACATCATCGTGGTCGAAAGCAAAACTAGGAATAGGGGCAACAGAGGATGCCTGGTCGGGATATGATCCATGTGAGAAGTGCTGCGCACTCTGGGTGTGTGAAGGTGCGGAGGCCACAGACTCGAAAGAGTCTGGGACCGGAGAGTGAGCGGGTGACTCCTCGGCTGGAGCATCTGCGATCATCAAGAGATCACCAGCAGCAAGAAGGGCCTCGCCCTGAACATCCTCCTCTAAGGGCTCATCATCATACAGACCGACGTCTCCATCATCATCGGCGTCGAGAAGCAAATCGTAAGCAGGATAAACAGCTAAGGGTATGGGAGCAGGGATTTCCACTAACGGTAGGTCCCCGGCCAAAGGGCCATCAGCGAGCTCATCAGCACCATTAGGTAAAGCAAAGGGCTGAAAGTCGTCCTCGTCCGTGCTAGTAACGTCGGATGTGTGGACCTCGTGCTCTGAAGACTCTAGGTCATCTGATACTATAGGTCTAGGTCCTGTGGTGTCTGAGTCACCTGTGCCAGAGGTGTCCATGGTGTCTGTAACATAAACACAAACATGCACAAACAGTCAATCATACAATCAAATAATCACATAAGTCACCAAGTAAGCATTCAAATAATTCTCCTAGTCCCACTAGCCTCCCAGTCTCCAAGACTGATACTCCTAGTCTCACTAGCCAAATTCTCCCAGCCTCTTAGACTGCTCTTCCTAGTCTCACTAGCCATCTACCTCGATCTCTTAGATCGAGCCTCGGCTTCCAAGACCGAGCCTCAGCCTCCAAGACTGAGCCTCAGCCTCCCAGACTGAGCCTAAAAACAATAAATAAAATGTGCTCAACATTTGTTTGTAAAAACGTTTTGGATCTGGACTTAAGTGGTATGCAGTAAAAAAAATGTTTTCGTGAGAGCCCTAGTGATCATAGTCTAGACTCGAGAATGAATCCTAGTTCGCTATGATCAGAGCTCTGATACCAAGCTGTCACACCCTGGCTTTGCGGAAGCGTGGTTAATTTGGTGTGACTTCTTAATACCATAGCTTAACCATAACAAAGCTATATGAAATAAAACCATGCAAGATCATCCATTCGATTAAGTTTTAAAAACCAAATACAACAACTTTGTCTTAACGGAAACACATCCTAATGACATAAACATTGTTCAACAAACACAAATATCAACATAACATAATGATAGTTTAAGGACTGTGACTTGTCCAGGAAAGAGTCACATTCCCTAAACCCGGATGACCTCGTAACTAGTGCAGCGGGAAAACGTGTCGTACCGCGCCAGATCCTTTAATTCCCTGAAATACATGTAAGTTGAAAAATCAACAATAATGTTGAGTGAGTTCATGTGTAAGTGAGTAAATAAACCTTTGTAAGTATAAAAATAATCCTGGTATGTAGCAAATAAGGGAATTGAGATCACCAATGGTTTGCAAGGCCATTGATATGTGTGAAGTGCAAGTAGGGAGACTCAAACCTAGCGGATTTATGTGTTGGGCACAAAGTCACCCCGAGGTCCGTTTCTAGTTTGGCCTGGGGCTGGGCTCGCTACACCCAGATAGATCTACCGCTCCTGTCCCTCGGTCCTACCATGAGGACTAATGGCCTCATGTTGCTCCTACCCACTCACATGATCTAAGTAGTAAACCTCCTTACGCTAACCATACCATGTATAAAGTACTTGTAATCAAAGTAACATGTATTTCACCCCCGTAGTTTAGAAAACTGAAAACAGTTAAGAGAAAAGGGGGGCATGAACTCACAGTGGTGCGTCTCTACCAAGTATACCTCCAAATCAAGCAGCTGTGTGACGACCTACACGTACTAACTTTATTAGACGGACGGCCGTGCCTTAGCTTTAAGGTTTAAGTTTTCGGGAAATAGTTAGACAACTATTTCGTGTTTACATTCTGCATACTTGGTAATCATTTTCCTTCCCAAGGATGGGGGGATTTAATACATGTGTGTTCGTATAATTTCGAAATATATCATTAAGTCTCACTTAAAATATATTTTATTTCTAACTCCAAAATATAAATATTCTTCTCAAAAATATTATATTTTCTATTACATAAATTTTCCCAAAATAATACCTTGACAAAAAAATACGCGTTAAGTCATATTTTCTTAAAATGCGTAAGTTGCGTTTTAATGATCGAGTGGTAATAATAATTACCGGTGTAACTTATGTATTTATCGTAGAGGCGTTCGTAATATTTTGGATTCGTTAACATTCGATAATATTATTTTTACCCTAAAAATAATACTAGTATTTTCACAAAATGATCATAAACACATATCAAGTGACTTTAAGAAAAATATATACTAAATATATATTTACCAAGTTTTATTTTGTGAAATCCCACCTCCGATGTTTTGTAAATAAAGTCGTGGCGAAATCTATAATTTGAAAACAAGTCGAAAAGTATTTCTAACACTCATAGTGAAAATATTTCTAAGTGTTAGGTTTTTGGAAAAATTCCGCCAGAGTTTCCCCTGTAACTGGAGGTGGCCACGCTTTTAAGCGTATCATTTTCTTTCATAAATCAACCCAACAATTTCCTTATTTAACCAAAACAACGTTCAAGACAACAAACTAGTCAACAAATATATATAAGTCGCAAAAATCACATGAACTTGTGGTTTTCTAATATTATGAAGTAAATCCCATTACTTTTAGCGGATCTCTATATAAATCCATCCGATTTTGTAAAAACCTCGTTTCTAGAGAAATTCCGTTTTTACAACTTCTCGTCATCTTTTACAAAAATAGTTATTTTGTCGAAACTTTGTGCTACACAAGTGTTTACACACTTGTGTGTTCTAAAAATCATTTTTGTTAGTGTAAGATCCGTCTTTAGAAAACATAATTTCTTTGATACTTGGTTCTTTGAAAATACCGCTTGTAGATCCGTAGATCTACTAGTTTTAAACACTATTTCACAAGCTAAATCGCTTTTACACAAGTTCATGATTCTTGTGTGGTAGAGTTTCATCCTTTAACCCTTGTTACTCTTAAACAAGCTTTATGTCATAATCCTCGATCATGACCAATCCGGGTTAAACGATGATCCGAGCTACCACAACATAAATCGGGTCCAAATAATCACACAAATCAATTACTACAAGATTTACACAACATATGAGCTTTTAACCATCATTACAAGCATTTTTAGTAAACTTTTGTGTGTCATTTTGTAAGATTACGAGTTTTAACCGTTACAAATCATATTAACCACTTCAAAATAGTTCGAGAGGGTGATTATATCAACTTACTACTAGCTCGAGGCTAGGGAAGAATCTAAGCGCAAAATGAGAGGATAAAAGCAATAGAGTGAGGTCCTTTGAGCTCCGAATGCACCATGCCTTCTTATACGGGATCCTTGACACTTGAATGATCTTGAAATTGGTTGAAGGAAATCGAAAGATGGATGGTTGAAAGTGTGGGTGTTCGGCCGAAGCCTTTGAGAGAGAGAAGAGTGTTTTTGAGTGGTGCAATGTGATGAATGTTATGGAGTGTTAAACCTTGATCTTATAGTCAATTATCACCACCATTATCCAAGGGTTCTTGTGCTTTCTTGATATGGGACAAGAGAAAATAAAATAATCAAGTTTAGGACACAAGATGTCCTCATGGGGACGGTTTGGTTAGAGTGGGGGGGGGGTCCCTAGTTCAAATCCAACCATCTAGTTAGATAATAGTTAGGTTAATCTAGGTTAGTTAAGTGATTAACCCGGTTAGTAGTGTGTTGTGCTTTATTGCTGGTGTTAGGGTATTCAGGGACCCTAACTGGCTCAGAAAAAGATAAGTAATGTTATTAACAATATTTTCATGTTCCGGGTATAGTCCGGTTGTTTGGTTGGATAGTAATCCGTTAAAGCGTTAAACAAGCTTTAAAGTGTCGTTATTATTATTTTTAGTGACACAACTTATTCCTCCAAAGTGTCGGGAATATTTTCCTCATGTCTTGGCACTTTATTAGTTAGCCAAATGCTGAATTTTTAATTAAAGTGCTGAATTTTGTACTTAGAGTACGTTTTAGGCACATCCAGTCATTGTAACTTATTCCTAGAGACGCAGTTCTACAACTCTTGTATCCCTACACTCACCACTAGTGTAGTAAAATATTTCTGGCTCATACAGGCCTTAGAGGCAGTGTCTGCCTGGTGCTGGCTTTATCAGCATGTTCAATAGGTTATCCGTTTATAGTGCTACTGTGCTTTTCGTGCATCATGTTTGTTACTAAGGCTCAGCATGTAAATAATGTAGTGACGGTAAGTAAAGTATGATGCAGGTATATGTATGTATCAGAAATCAAGTAGCAGTTCATCAGTAATTTCAAACAAGCACAGTAATTAAGCAGTAATTAATTATTAATTAAGTCGTACGGATACCTGGTTTAGTGAGGGTTGTCACAGTCTTAACCTGGCCCACGTTGGCTTCAGAGTGTGGCTTAGACGTTCCCATGGGAAACCATACCGCCGACTGCCACTTGACAAACGTTGTGTCACCACAAGAGCTGAACACTCTCTGGCGTAACACACTGTGGAACGAAAACCCGGGTGGGCTTAGGATAGAACCTTACATCTCTGCAAGGAGGCTAGGCTCTATCCAACATTGCCTAATCCACCAAAGTGACACAAGTGGGAATTGAACTTGGGTCTCCTGGAGAACCCAAGCCTCCCTACAACTAGGCTCTATCTATCATATAAAGTTACTTGCTTGGTGAAATCAAACTAGATGTTGCGTAACGGGCTTTGTTCTAGAACTCATAAGTTACTAGTTTGGCGAAATCAAACTAGATGTTGCGTAACGGTCTTTGTTCTAGAACATACAATACAATCTTGTTTGTGGACACCACAAACACAAAAAACCAACTATGAACTATAAAACATACTAGGAATTGGTTTCCTAGTTACAAGCGCACTCGATATGTGAATGAATTGTCTCGCTTTTCTCTATTTGATCGTGCATACAAATACCTAACATATGACGTTTTTGTTTATTAGGATCGTCTTCATATTGAATTGAGGAAAGTATACCTCTAATATATCTTTGATATCCATTCTTCTTATTTTTAAGAGCCTTTTACATACAGATAAATCTCGTTCAGATCTTTATCTTATAATACCTTGATTTAATGTCTTCTTTATACTTGTTTGATGTTTGATATTTCACAAATATCTACGTGTGGCATACATGTGTTTAACAACCTTGTAGACAATCTCCGAGTGATCCGATGCATTGTGTTGATTCTATTATTTAGACTTCGATCTATGTTGTGTTTAGTATTGTCACACCCCAACCGATGGCGGAATCATCGGGGCATGGCACTGAGCGAAACAGATTGTCCAGAAGTTTCCATAACAATTATCAACACCATTCAATTTAAATAATACGTCCCATACCGTATCTCAAATAGTAAAACAATTATTACAGACAAAAATCCAGGCAAATATTCTGTTCCGACAACTCAGATTTCAAAATAGAGCAATTGTTTATCTGCTTCTAGAGACCCTTAGTTTGACCACTACAGACAACTATTTGTTGGGCTCTAAAGCTTTATTCTAGCTTCAAATTCCTACCAAGTGTGCGTCCTAAGCACCTGTCACATACGTTAAAATAAAAGTCAATACATATAATGTAAAGGTGAGCATACAAGTTTGATAATAGTATATAGAGTTCGAATTCGTTTACGCATAACCAGCACGTACACATAGTGAAATGAAGCACGTTAGTTATCGACATAGATCCACCGATACCAATGACTGCGGGTTGACTGCCCGAGGCAGTTCGCAATACATGATTACCACCGTAATCCATGCAAGTAAATGATCCTTAACAACCCCCGTGTGAACGGGTGCTGAGTCCAAACTATAGTACTATCGTTGCTAAGGCAGGTAGACAGCATTCCATGTGTAAACATAACAAACAAGCATTCATGAGCCACGTATAACATGCATTAACGGTTAGCGTTCAAATAGCTTTGAGTAGTGTGATTGTTGTAGTTTGAATATTTGTAACGTATGTAACACCCAAAAGTGCCTAAAGCAAAAAGGGATCGAGTATACTCACAGCGATTGATGGATTGAAGGGAGCGCTTAGAGAGTAAGATTAGCCTGAGTAGATTAGATTGCATAACGATAAGTGATGCGTAAAACGTCACAAAGTGAAATGGTCGGATAGTGGTTCGATCAGATGGTAATCCGATCGGACAGCAATCCGTGCGGATAACAATTCGTTCGGACGGTCATCCGATCGGACAGTGGTCCGCTCGGATGGCGATTCGAGTGGATTGTTTATTCCTATAAGGAGAATGTGTTTGTGTATGATGGTTTGACTTTTGAAGTTTTCGTTGTAGTATCTTGAAAACATTGAAGTATCTCTATCTATCAAGTCGTTCGATCGGATGGTGGGTCGTGCGGATGACAATCCGTTCGGATGGTCATCCGGTCGGACGGTGGTCCGGTCGGACGGTGGTCCGGTCGGACGGTAACTTGGTGATGAGATTACTTAGGGAAGACAAGCTCACAACAGAAGTGTCATTCGATCGGATGGCAATCCGATCGGATGGCAACCTTGTCGTTGAACATGTTGAAAATTGTTTAAATCTTTAAAGTCTTAGTATCTCATGATCCGAAGAGTAATCCAGTCAGATGGTCGTCCGATCGGATTGCAATTCGTTCAATACTCAAACTTTAGATAAGGTTATTTTAAAAGTGGGACCCAAGTGTGATCCGTTCGGATGGCAATTCGTTCGGATGACCTATCCGATCGGACAGTGGTCCGCTCGGACAGCAATCCGTTCCGGTTGTCCTGTTCGTCCTACACTTGGTCGTTTTGAAGGTTTGTCGTTATGTCGAGACACTTTGACAACGTGTTAGCCAACAGAACCCCTAGTTCGACCCAGATGACCAACCCGACCAGGAATCACCCTAGTCTGGCCGGTTACCGGCTCGAGACGGTTGGTCTTGGCTAACCCGAAATCGGTAGTCTCGTGAGTAGAACCCGGATCTTGAGCTAGTACAACACTACAATCGAGTAGAGGACTAAATCAGAACCTGCTTCTACCGGTTTTGAGTGTTTTAAGTGTAAAAGAGTCGAAAGAAAGTTAAAAACCATCTTTCAATCCTCTCTCCACCATTCTTGTGTCGAGATCTTTACAAGATCTTTGTATGTTTGCGTGGAAATCGGTTAGATCTCGGTTGTTCTTGGTGGATTGAAGTCAAAACATGAAGTTCTTGAAGAACATAAGTTGACGTCATCCTAGAACACCCGAAATCTAGTGATTTCACGGTTAAAAGTTAAGATTTAAAAGATAGAAAGGTGTAGGAGTGCGTGTAGATCAAGAAAGTACAAGATTTAGGGCGAGATCTTACCTGGATTGAGAGAAATCGAAGAAAAGGTGAGGAGCACGAGTGGTTCAGACAGAGGGTTTCCAGAAATGGAAAGAATGACAATGACAGGGGTATTTATAGGATTCCAAAAGAGGAAAGGGTTATCCGATCGGATGACATACCGCTCGGATGGCTTATCCGATCGGATGACATCCTGGTCGGATGACTCTTGTTTGTAGCGCAGTGGCTATCCGGTCGGATGGCTATCCGGCCGGATGGCACTTGGCTTGATTGTTTGACGCGACGATTTTTTATGTTTCGATTTCGATTGCGCGCGGCTCGTCACGATAGGGTTTCCTAGTCAAATTACTTTCAGTCCCAACTACTTCATATCTCGCATAATCTCTTCTCCACTAATTATCATAGTTCGATTGCGATTCGAGTTCGAGTTTGATTGCGTTTCGAGTTTCGATTGAGTTCGATTGATTTCCACTATATATAACATGCACAAGTAACACATAAGGCACACACACACGTATAATAACCAAATTAAATCGAGTTGCGATTTGTATCACGATTCGATGTCGATTAGCATAGCTTGATTATTGATTAGTTGACTTTATCGCATTGTTACTTCCTATAATTCACAGTCGTAAGTCGATTAAACATCGATTAACACATATCGATTTTAGCAATTAACAACACTTACTCCACATAATACAATTAAAATAAAGAAGGTTCTATAAGTCAAATTCGTACAATCGGTCGTTGACTTTGACCTTGACTTTGACTTTGACTTCCGAAAACACGGGGTGTTACAAGTATGTATACCGTCCTTTTGAATTCCTTTCTAAACGACCTTAATCTCGAGATCATCGCACATATGCGAGGTGATGTTATGTCAAGTCACAACTTAGAATATTAGACCGGTGGTTGTTGAAACTTGACATCTTTAGAACCTAGATGCTTAACAAAATAACAACTTTATGATTCTTTACATTCAAAGGTCTATGAATGTTTACATTTGAACTTATAGATCAAGAAACATTTGATTGATATGGTTAACAACCTACGATGATCATGATGCATCTTTTACATATTTACGTTGTTGTCGGTTTGACATACAAACACAACTTACATGAGAAAATCTAAATATTTTTCAATCTACAAATAACAAATCCATTCAAAGAGTTTTGCAGCTAAGACCATGTGTAGTGGTACACATGAATAATGCCCCCATTATTGGGCGTTTTACGACACGTGTCAGTCCAGTCAGCAAAGAGACATTATGGGGCGTTTTTCTAGTATGGGTGTAGTGGGGATGTGGGCATTGTGGGCAGTGGCGTCTTTTGTGGTATGCGCGGAGGACCTCCACACAAGTTCCGTGATTTTGAGGGTCACACGATTTAAAAAAAAAATCCGAAATATATATTATTTTTTTAAATAGTAAACACATACCAATTACAATTTAGGCCCATTTGCAAATCATTTTTTATGGTTTAGAATTTAGTCAATTTGGCATTAGGTTTATTGAGTCCAATACTAATTTGATTTTTTTTAAATAATAGTAAAACATTACGGAAGGACACATTTTTTAAGCTCGATCAGGGTACGTGAATTCTTTAGAGACGCCTCTAATTGTGGAACATTATGTTAAAAGGGGTGTTAAACAATTAAATAAAAAAAACCATCCAAAAAATGTTATTGGGCAAACAAAAAGCATCCAACTTGTCATTGGCCAAAGAGATTGAGCAAGGCGTGGAAAAAAGAACGCCAAACCAATTTAAAAAAAAACACCCAGGAGGCGGTTTCAAGGCGTGGAGGGGCTTTTTTTTTAAGAAAAAACGTCAAAAAAAAAAACCACACTACGGATGGTCTCACATGAGCTTTACGTTTATACACATGTGCATATCAAACACTAAAAAAAATTACAACTTAATTATGTCCAAACACGTATCGCCAAACTCTAGTATCATTAGAATATTGCATCGTCGGAACATATAGCATCATATCATTAAAAGTATTACATAAATATTCTTAATACTGTTTTTAACTCCCCATATGATCATGTATTTTTTTTAACTCTCGCATATGTAATACATGTACATACACGTGTGTTTAATCATAAAATAATGAAAATAAAAGTGTTAACGTCCTTTTTATACCAATTACCAAGTAATACATGTACATACACGTGTGTTTAATCATAAAATAATGAAAATAAAAGTGTTAACCTCCTTTTTATACTACTGCAAGTTCTTTAATCAAGCCACAAGAGCCGTAATCCAAAACTCTTAGATTTTCTCGTGTAACACATCATTTTTTTCTCTATTTTTATTAGTTTCTTCAAAAAAAAAATTCAGATTGCAAGGTGTCGTCCCAGATTTCTTAACTTAACTATTTTAATTTAAATTAAACTTTAAAACATTTTATGTATTTAAATGTTTTAAATATAACTTAAAATAAAAAATGCATAATTGAAATAAAAACTACTTGCTTGAAAAGAGAAAAATTACAAAAAAAAAAAAAAAAGATAATAATAATAATAACCTACAACGTTTTAATAAAATACAACTAGTCGTTCATTTGGTTCGTTTGGATGTAGAGTTGGTGTCAATGTTCCAAATGCTCGACAAAATCCGATATAAGGCTTCCATAGATTGTTCGTGATCGTAACAGTGAAAGAATGTTGTCTTCAAACAATTCATTCGTTTGGCGGATCCTCTATGAGTTGGGGAGATATTGCCACATATAAGTTTAAAAATCATAATGTCTAAGATATTGCCACACCACTATGTTTAAAAATCATAATGTATAAGATAATATACAAATCATAATGTATAAGATAATATACATATACATGATTTTCCTAATTTTCGGGGATGTAATAGCCTTGCAAGTTGTGCGATAATGTGCCACCTGCCTTTTAGGACCGAAACCTCTTTAAATGTTTTTTTGTGCCGATTCTTGTGCTTTCTTGTAGTGACAACGTTTTGCAATGTTTTCAAGAGGATGCAACATTGTCTTCACTAAAGTTTCCCAAACAGGTTATATCCCAACCGCAAGATAATAAATCAAATCTATAATGGACTACATATGCCACGAGCGGACAGTCAAGGATAAACCCATCCATTTAATTATTGAACAAATGTGATTGGTCAAGGATGTTGATGTGGTTGTTTGATCCAAGGAGTCCAAAAAACGCATGCCAAAACCATAAATCTTGATACGCCGTCGTTTAAAGCATAATCGTCGTAATCTTATAATCACCCCTCGTTAATTGTAAGGACCTGCAAAAATGCCCCACAACACTCCGTAAGTGAAAACCCGGACCCCTGAAACCCTAATCCTTATGAAAAATCAAGAAATTCAAATTTATTGATCTGTCGCGGGCCGCGTAAGACTTAAGGAAAGCTTACGCGGGGCGCGGAAGCTTGACAGTCTTCGGATAACGATTAGGGCCACGTGTCAACCACGTGGCAAGCCTACACGTAACACGCTAGCCCTAGCCGTAGCTAGGGTGGCCCTCGCGGGCCGCGTAGGTTCTTCTTCGACTTTACGAGGGCCGCGTAAAACTAAAATTTCAGCTATATAACGAATGTGTCGGCAGTGTAACTTATAAGCTAAACTTGCCTGAAGAGCTGAGTGGAATTCATAATGTGTTCCACATCTGTAATCTAAAGAAATGTCTAGCTGATGAATCATTAGCAATGTCTCATAAAGACGTACAGATTGATGAAAGCCTGAGATTTGTTGAAAGCCCTATATCGATCGAGGATCGACAGGTTAAAAAGCTCCGAAGGAAGCACGTGCCTATAGTAAAGGTTAAATGGGATGCTCGTAGGGGCCCTGAATATACGTGGGAATCAGAGTCCACTATGCGACAGAAGTACCCTCACTTATTCCAGTAAATATCGGGGTCGAGATTTCTTTTAAGGGGGGTGAGGATGTAACACCACCTAAAAACGTGTCCAATTATGTAAAGACACGTGTCCTAAACTCTAAACATGTGAAAGATTGAGTTTGAAGGACTAAAATTGACAAACAGTGAAAATATGTACACGAAGGGACTAAAAGTGTCAACATGCCAAACTTGTGCCTCTGAATGACCACACACGAAGAATATATTCTTAAACGAGTGATTAATTGGATATAAGAAGCCGTTTATGAAAATAATCGAAAGATTATAAACTATAGGGGTTAAACGTGTCAACATGTAAATTCTTACCTCTGAGTGACCTTTTAACGAACCCGAGGCTTTGAAATATTCAAATATGCTCTCAAGAATAAGTGATATAAATTTCACGTGGTTTCGAGATCGTTAAGCAAGTTTTCAAGACTTTGGGTTAAAAGTGTCAATAGTAAGAAACTTGTGTTTATGGTGATCTTGTAACGAAACCGGGCCTAACGGAGTTTGGTTATACTCCCTTGAACCTTTACACACTAACTACAAGGGCCTTATATGCTAAAAATGAGGTTATATTAAGTTTTAAAGGACCAGGGACTGAAACTGCCAAGATTGAAACATTTTTAACCTGAAGGAGAGGTTGTCGCGGGGCGCGTAAACCCCCTTAAGATTTTACGCGACCCGCGAGAGACTGCCAGCGCAGAAAAATAATGCCAGCTGCAGGTTTCAGCTCAGAACCGACTTAAACTCTTTCCAATCGATACCAGGGGCTGTTTAACGGACTTGTAATACCACTAGGACACCTGGGGTGATCCTAGATGCCTCCAAAACACCTGCCTTGATCTCCTTGCATGCAATTTATCTATATAAAGGCTCCTAAGTTATTTTGTTCAAGTGCTCATTCATTTGCAACAACCACAACACTCATTTCTGGAGTTACCTGGCCATAGAGGAGGATCAAGAAGTGTAGAAAAGATAGTTATGACCCTATGTAAGTGTCTTAGCCCTTCCTTAGTTCAGTTTACTAGTTTAAAAACCGAAAAGTCAAAGATATCGTAAATAGACTTTTACTTTCGGTTTAATCACAAATGGTCCAGCCACTGACCGACATAAAAGTGGTTATGTGAGCATATTAAGGTAGGTGATTAACCCTTAAAAGGGCACCTCCTAATTATTTCGTTTGACTAGTTAATTCTCGGGTCAAACTAATAAGTCAAAAAGTCAAACTGGACAGAATTTAAAATAATGATTTAAACTAATAAAACAGAGGTTATAAATTATATTTTAGCATTCTAATAACTTGGTAATTAGTATTAAAACATGTTTAAACATGTCTAACCCGACGATTATCAGTTTAAGGTCGATTCATAACCGAAAGTCGCAAAAGCGTGACTTTTGCTTTGACTTTCAGTTCTGACCCGATTAAGCTTAATTCGTAAATTGAAGCTTTTTATTAATTAAATTACGATATCTTGTATAAGACATGTTTAAACTTGAATTTTGACCCAAAAATCATTACCTACTGTTAAGATATTATTTTTAAGGATTTTTGGAGTTTTTGACCAGATTATAATCTGATCATATCATAGAGTTCTTGTGTAATTCAGTAAATGACGATAATACCCTTTTCATGCATAAAATGACATTTACAAATGATTTGAATGCCAAACCTTTTCCTACTGATTTCATAAATTAAATAAATTATTTTGAGCATTTAAAACTGATAAAAATCTCAGATTTACATAAACATCTTAATTATCGTCGGTTAGCGAGTTTTACACTAATTAGGTGCATAGTATGGTTTAAAACCATATTTAACACCTAAGACTTGTTACCTACTGAATTTTTAAACAAATTTCTATATAATTATAGTAGGTATAAGTCACGAACTCAGACTTCCAAAAATGTACTTAAAAGCATATGTGAAATGACCAAAATGCCCTTTCGGGACATAGTTTGGCCATAAATGGTAAACCTCACATATATGTAATATCTTACTGATGTAATGTGATAAAATAAATATTTTTATTGATTACCAAAGATCAGAACTTCAGTTTATTATAAAATCTCTTTTATAATCATTAAAATGACCAAAATGCCCCTACGGGACTTAAAATGGTTTTAAATACTTTTGGGCATATATGTTAACATCCTACTGATGTATCAATATATTTTAAGCATGATAACATTTATGACCTGTATATAATTCATTTGGTTACCCGATATGCATTTATGCGTTCGGATCGGTTTATGTGACTAGTTTACGTAAAATAGCCGAAACGGGCTTAACCTTATCATTAAATCCTCAAATTCCAGAATGTGTGTAGTTTACCCATATTATACAAGTATCCAAACTTTTCGGGTCTAAACCAAATTCTATTCCGGTCTCCGCTTAATCTAGCGTTTAGAACCGTAAAGTATCTTTCCATTAACCGGTCAAAGTCCTTGACTTAAATAAAGACCCGTTAGTATCCTAATAGGTTATTAAACCTTTCATACAGATTGAGTAGCTATAGTAGAAGGTATTTTCATAAGGCTTTAGGAATATACGGCTGAGTTACCTCTTTCATCTAGCTCAGGTAAATACTTTTAACTTATTTTCCATTATACGAGCTTGGGATATGGTATTATAATAATACCGCTTGGTCGGGTATGAAATCATTTAATCGGATTGTGATTAATAAATTTATATAACCCGTTTTAATCTGTATTGTTTGATAACATAAACATTGGGGGTTAATACGACCGTGTCCTGGATATCATCGGCTCATTTCATTTGAAAAAGGCCACGACCTATGCACGGGGTGTAGGCATACACATGACAGATGCAAATGCTAATATAACCCACATCTTGGGGATAACTCCTCTGTGTTGGTGCATACGTCTGTCGACTTCATCTTGTATCGAGTCTTGTAATAGAATTGTTAGATCAGGGCACGTTGTACGAGGAAAATAGGATTTGGGTGTGATTGAGCTATTTCGCACGAAATAGCAAAGAGCTATTTCGTACGAAATAACCATTGGCTATTTCGCACGAAATAGCAAGATGTCATTCCGTGCGAAATACCCACCACTATAAATACCTGTCATGCTGATTCATTTGTAACGTTCGTGATTCTGGTACCGAAGTGCTGCCGACGTGTCGTTTGATCTGTATTCGTGTCAAATCAATAAAACAAGACAATTAAAAGTGATTCAAGCTGTTACACAGTCTAATCAATGAATTCCGCCTCTGATTAGACCGAGAACTCTTCTGATAGACTCGTTTAGATCGTCTCACGATCCTTCAAGTGGTATCAGAGCTCAGGAGGAAGAGTTCTTACCATTTCAGCTGAAAATTCTGTCTTCTACACCTTCTTTTCAAAATTAAACAATATTTGACGGTTAAAATGGATTGAATTTCACATATTAAGTGCGAAACTTTGTTTTAAACAATCCTTGAAAGAATTGGACCTAAAATCGATCTAAAATTGGTTAAATTTGTTCATTTCGCTTGAAAATTGTTCGAAAAGATGACATCAGCAGCATTTCGCACGAAAGAGTCTATTCCGTTTGAAATCATCTCATTTCGCACGAAATCAGTATATTGTGTGAACTATTTCGTACGAAATCACTATTTCGTACCAAAGTGTCCTCATTTCGTGTGAAAGTATGTTATTTCGCACGAAATCAGCTGTATTTTGGTTCATTTCACACGAAATACCTTATTTCGTTTGAAAATATTTCATTTCGTACGAAATCATCTCATTTCGTGTGAAGTTGTCATATCATTTCGCACGAAATCATTTTTTTAAACCTCATTTCGTACGAAATCACCTCTATGGAATCTATTTCGCACAAAATCACCTTCTTGTATTTCATTTCGCACGAAATAGACAGTGTGAACTTTATTTCGTACGAAATCATCATCTATTTCGTACCAGAGGGCTATTTAGTTTGAAATCTGTATTTCGTTTGAATCATTTCGCTTCAAAGGGTTATTTCGCTTGAAGTGTATTTCGTATCAAACTCATTTCGTGTGAATCGTCATTTCGTTTAAACTTGTGAATTTGTGAAAATTTGTACCAAAACATGGAAGAAGAGTTTTACAATGCGTTTGCTACACCAGTTACTCCAATTACAGCTGCTGAAACTGTTTATAGTGAGAATGAGACGGGAACTTACCAAAAGCCTCCAAAGCTTATGTACATCGAGGATTTTAAAGGGTGGCAAAACCGTTTTGAAAACTGGGTGCAAGCCTATAAGTTTGACGCATGGTGTTCATTAGATGTTGATTACGTTAAACCGAAAAATGAACGTGGAATTGAAAAAGCTTTCAGTGATTATTCAGATGGTGAGAAATTGAAATACACCAGTGAAAAAATGATTATTAGTCTTCTCCAACAATCCGTAAAAGAAGATATTTTTTGTATTGCTTCAACATGACAATACTGCTAGATCTATTTGGTTGGCGTTGATTAACAAGTTTAAGGGAAGTGTGACGGGTGGTCCGTAGGACAACCCTTAAATGAGTTAAATACGTGCATATCCCATATTTTACACGGTTATGTATCGTGAATATAGTAACTGCGAATGTTTGTGGTTTTGCAGGTCAATCGCGTAATTTGGTGAAGTTAGAGAGTTTAGTGAGGAAACAAGACAAGCAAGTATGTTTATCACGAAATCAAAGGGACAATATGAGTTTTAATTCAAATAATATAATCACTTTGTGGAAGAAACAAAAGGCAGCGAGCAACATCACATCATCCTCCATATTCACGTGCATTTCTAGGAGGATTATTAAAAGTCAACAACAATATCATAACTTCATAAGTTTGACGGCACATGGTCTTTTCACGCACACCAAGGGAAGTAACAATTGATTTATTTATTAAGTGGGCCGATAATTGGATCACAGGATCACACAAAGGAAAAATCATTATCAACATCTTCGACGGCAGTAGGGGGTTTTGAACGATGGTTCAAGGCAGCGAAGGGTTTTTATTTTGTCAACCATCATATCTTCGAAAAGAGAGAGAGAAGGGAGATGGGCCGACATATGCATATAGTGGCGGTTGACTCTTCTTGGGCTCACGTGAACATCAAACAACTTGGAACCGATCACATCATCACATTGGCGGCTGGTTGGTGGAGGATTTATAACCACAATATACAACATCACGTGGGAGGCAGAGGAAGTCAATCAAAATCATCATCATTATCACGACACATGTGGGCCAACATCTTGGACTTTGAGAGTTGGGCCATAATCAAGAGAAGAGGGAGCCACGTGAACGTGCAGATTTGTGGGCTTTCTTAAGGGTTTTTGACTTTTTAAATAACAACAATCATCATCATCTCAAAAGGGAGTGGGCCGAGATACCTCTCGTGAACTTGTGAAGAACTTTGATGTGTTCTTTTTGGATTGGGCCGAATAGTGGACGCACATGGGGAGGAGATTGGCGGCAGACTTCTTTTGTTGGCGCCGGTTGGAGAACTTTTGTAACTCACGCATTAATGAGTCATGTTGATGGGTTTTTATGTTTCCAATAATCATGTAAATCGGTTACACAACACTTGGTGAGGGAACGAATTTGGGACTTGGTGGAGGATGGTTGTTCAAGCCATGAATGGCTAAACTCTTTATGGTCATCTTTAGTTGAAGGTTTGTAGACACAATTGTGCTTGATTTCATATTTCTAGAATGGTAAATTGAATTTATGTTTTATTTATCATGGTGTGTTCTTATTTGCTTGTAAATTGTTGATGCTTATGATTATTCTATTTTGAAACCATACGTTGTTGGTGCCGTTGGCAATCGAGATATCATGGGTAGAACTAGGATCGGGTAAGGGTCAATTGGTCATCGGGTAACAACCTCACGTTCTAGGAATCTGAGTACTTAGGGGCTGTTTGGCTAAGCTTTTCAAAATGACTTATTTGCTTATTTGCTTTTCTGAAAAGCAAATAAGTCAATAAGCTCTTTTGAAAAGCTATAAAATGGAGCTTTTCAAAATGACTTATTTGCTTATTTGCTTCAGAAAGCAAATAAGTCATTTTGAAAAGCTTAGCCAAACAGCCCCTTAGTTCCCTTTTATCACAACAAGTAGTAACACATGAACCATGTCTATGTGGTTCTTTCTAGTTGAATATTAGCATGAATGTCAAAGCAAACCGGAAACTTAGGATGGTCATTTGTCTCTAAATTGTTTACGAAACCAAATTCTCATTTTGCAATTTAATTAGTTAATCTTAGTTTTAAAAATCAACCAATCAAACCCACTCTTGAATTTATTTTTATTGCATTTAGTTAACTTTAGTCAAGTTAGACATACATTGAGATAGCACATATTCCACAAACTCACTGTGTTCGATACCCACTTACCGCTATCTATAGTTGTTATTGGGATTAAATTTGCGTGACCTACGACATCACGTCAAAGTGCTGATATGATAAAGAACAAACAAGCTTTACTAAAGAAATCATTTGATATGTTTGTAGCTCTTGAAGGTGAAACAACAAAAATGACAATTGATAGATATTGTCATCTTGTTCTGGAAATGGGAAGAATGGAAATAAAAAAGGGCGACGATGAATGGGTTGATAAGCTAGCCAATGCATTACCGCAGAATAAGTGGGGAACATATTTGTTGATTTTGAAACACATGAGAAAATCTGAAAATATAAACTTGCAGAAGATTGAAGAACATGAATTGGATATTCAGAAAACTGCAATCATGAGTAATCCAAATGTGCAACAAGATGTTAGTCTATATTATAGAGGAAACAAATTTGAAACTACTCGGCGTCCAAAGATTAAGACTAGTTTCAGTGCTGATAGTTCTTCTGGAACAAATGGTAGCACAGTCACTCAGAGTGGTGGATTTTCATCATCATATTCAAGTTTCGATCCGAATTTCACAACCCCAAGTCCTCAGCGACAGAATTCAACGAATTTGCAATGTAATGTTACATTGAATATTCAAAATGGTCAAAATCTCTCTCCAGAAATGGCTAAGCAACACATGTCATCACTTGTTGCTATGTTAGAGTCATATGAAAGTTTAGTTGCTGGTAGAATTGGAAATCCGATGCTCACAAAAGAAGATTATGACCAGATTGATGCTGTAGAACTTGAGTTGATGGATATCAAATGGTGTTTGGCTAGTGTTGTAAGAAGAGCAGAAAAATTTCAACAAATCACCGGTAGAGATGATTTTCGTGAAATGAGTGCATCTCCGATAGGGTTTGACAAATCAAAGGTGACTTGTTTTCGTTGCAAAGAAAGGGGACATTTTAAACAAGAATGAAAAAATAAAGAAGCAACCGAAAGACAAGAAAAGAATGATTATTATAAAAAATCAATTTTTCATCAAATTGATCAACAACCATCATCATCCTGTGTCATTGATGTTGAAAAGAAAAAAAAGCTTATCTTGTTAATCAAGATGATGAAAAGGTTGCAAAGGGTTTTAGCTGGGATAAATACATTCCACCCGATTCAGGTCTTGTTGCTCGAATCTTGGAAGAAGAAGAAATCAAATCTAAGACAAAAAGAACGAAGATTTTCAGATCATCAGAAAGTGATGAAGATACCGATGATGAGGAAGAGTATATTAATAATGCTAGAAAAAATTTAGACTCATTCAGTTTTAATTTGTTTTTTGCAGATAAGATCGAGATGTTGAATGAAAAGAAGGCTGCTAGATTGAAAAGAGAGTTGGAAGCAAGAAATATTGCTGAAGAAGAGGCAAAGTTGGAAGCTGAGAAAGCAGAAGTTGAAGAAAGTTCAACAGAGAAGGTTGAAAATGAAGAATGTGAAATAAAAGTAGAATTTGATGAAGAACCAATGATTGAGAAGGTGGTAGAGAAAATCGTTGAAGTTGAGAAAATAGTCGAAGTTAAGAAAGTTGTCGAGGTAGAAAAGATTGTTGAAATCACGAAACCTTGTCTAAAATGTTTGGAATCTTGTAAGAATTGTGATGAGAAAGACAAAAAGATTCGTGAACTTGAAGAGCTGAAAGAAAAATTGTTGTTTGATATGAAGTATGTGAAAGAGTCGTATGATGTGCTGAACAAGACAGTTGATAGTCTGAACAAGACAAATCTAGAAATGGGAGCTGCTCAGACGATGATGAGTTCAACACTGATGACTAAGCAGAAAGTTATTAATGAGTATATTGAGGATTGTGCAAAACTGAAACAGGATTTGGAACTCGAAAAGATTGAAAGTGAAAGAATCAAACGATTGCTATTGAGTTATACAACTTGTGATTATTTGATTGATCGAGTTTATCCTACTGTTGCAGGTCTTGAAGCATTTCAAGATAAAGAAAAGGAAGATGATACTGGTAAGAAACAGAGTGTCAAGTATAACAAGCGTCCACCCCTGATTTACGAAAGTTATTCTCCCAGAAAGCCAAATGAGGAACGATTAAATAGGGCACTCAACATAAAATTAATGTCTGAAACCATTGATGAGTTACCAGACAATATTGATATCACATTCACAGCGTCTGACACTGATCATGAGTCTGAATTGTTAAAGAAGGTGGTTGATCAGGTGTTGGATATAGATGAAGAGTCAAAGTCGGAGTCTAAATCTGAAAGTTCGAGTTCATCAGAAAAGAGTCCGAGTTCACCGGTTAAACGTGTTTACAATAAAGAATTCCTGTTATCAAAATCTAATTTGAATGACGAACCAATCAAAGTGGCATATACTTTGAATGATTAAGACATATTATATTCTGATGAGGAATTTCCAATAAGAAGTGTCAAAACTGAAAAGATCAAACAGGTTTTCAAATTAACAGAAATTAATATTTTTGAAATAAAAGATATAAATCTTACTGAAAAACCTAAAAAGTACACTTCAAAAGTTCAACAAAGATTGAACAAGAAAAAAGGTTACAGTTCTGGTTATGGTTTTCAAAAGAAACCAAACCATAACAGTAATTTCAAAAAGAAGGGTTTAGGTTTCATTCCCCCGGAAAATCATAAAAACGAGAAAACTTATAAAACAAAAACTAAATTTGTTGCAGGTACAAGTTCAGAGGAAGAGAAGGAGAAACTGTTCAGAAAACAGTCAAATCAAGAGTTTTTCGCTGAAAAGAAGAAGAATCTGGTGAAAGAATCTGAGAAGAGAGTTGAAAAAAGAACCTGTTTCAAATGCCAAGAAGTTGGACACATCGCTTGGAATTGCCCAATGTCCATCAACATAAAACAGGGAGTTACTTCTAACTCAAAGATGAAAAAGAAATGTGTTGATGAAAGGAAACAACCAACAGAAAGTTTTAAAAAATTCAAAGATTCGACTTTTGGAGTTGATGAAACTTCAAAACATTTTTACAAAAGAAAAGTTGATGAAAACAAACAAAGATGGGTTGTTAAATCAGAAAGTAGTTCTGACAATGAATCTGATTCCATAAAATCAGAGGAGTCATTTGTTGAGAAAAGTGAGAAGAATTCTGTTCTAGAGATGAATGATGAAAATTTTCCACCATTGTCAAAGGAAAATTTGAAGTTGAAAGTTGGAAAGATTGAGATTTCAGATCAATTCTTTGCTGGTAAGGAGGAATTTGATGCTGAAAAGGTTTTTAATGGTAAAGTAAAACAAATCTTTGGAAAGATGGTTGACAGAAAAGTGAAGGGCGCAAAAGAATTTTACCAATAAAAAAGATGGTGGGATAGATGTGAGTCAAAATCACCCAAGGCTGGTCAGGCTTGGGTGACAGGATTTTCAAACTAAAATCCTGACTTGCCGGAGCTCCCAAGTTGGTAATCGTGGAGCAGGAATCGGCATCATTCTTGAAAATGTTTGATTGGTAAACTTACAAGTGGTAGTTTTTCTTGAAAATTGTTATATTTTGAATTTACAAGTGGTTTTGGTTGATAAGTGAACCTACAAGTGGTTGGAGAAGGTTTTCACTTACAAGTGGTTGATCAAGGTCATTAAGTTGAACTTGATTTAACTTTCATACAAGTGATTGGAAAACAAAATGATGATGATTTTTATGGGTCATTTTCTGAGCATATATCCTGACTAATATTCTGCTTTTGATTGTTTACTTGTGATCAGGATACCGAATCAGGATATTGGTAACATCCTGGTATGATATCCTGGTATTGACTGAATTAATCACGTGCAGATTAAGAGTTACAAGTCTCCAACGTTCAAGAAGACTTCTTCCCCCAAGACTCGGGCAAATCAGTTGGAATAGAGACGTTGATTCCGAAAGACCAGGAGTGCTACGTTTACTTGGGAATATTCGGGGCATCTCGGTTTAATAGGAAAGTTAGTTGTTTTCGTTTAGCTATAAATAGTTTGATCGGATCAAGTTAAGGCACTCACTTTCATTCGCACACTTTACTCTCTAGTTACTAGCAATCACTACACACCAACACTTGTAATCAAATCACGTTGTAACACCTAGTTGATCCGCATCATATCCTGCACTGTATCCTGACATTTGAAGTAATAGAAGAACAAGGCAGCTGCGATTGTCAGCTCCCAAGGTTTTGTGCCGGCGATCTAAATTGATCAAGGGCTTTCCTCGTATATCCTGTGTCACCCTTTACCTTTTTTGCTCATTGTTTGATCATAAATACAGCTTTGTATCCTGAGCCGTATCCTCAAACTGTTTTTGCAAACAACTTAACTTGAACATTTTCGACACACCTTTTAAGCACACTACCTCACTTAACTAATTTGATCACTTAATTGCTTCGGTAATTTTTTACCAAAACAATTTGGCGCCCACCGTGGGGCAAGTGGTGCTGTTTTTACTAAAAACTTTTGCAAAATCGCTAATTGGTTTTCTATTTTCAAAACTTTTTGCTACACTATTTTTAATGGCCTCAAGATCAAACATGAGCTCTTCCACCATGTCTGCTACAACCTCTGTAACAATTGGTTCGGTGCTTCCACCACCTCCTCCGAGATCTCAAACTTCTTCCCAAGGGACTGAAATTCATGTGGCTCTAGATGTTATCCCTGCTCGCAACACCCAGGGATCTGGTCCTGTTTTAGCTTCTAATGAGGAAATTCTAAATTTGTTTGGTAGTGTACAGGAATAGATGAGGCAGCAGCAGGAAACTAATCAAATGCTGATGAGAGAGATACAACTCTTGAAATCCGGCTCGAGCAGGCCTGCTGAAGATACTGTCACTCCCTTGCAACCCAGGGCTTTAAACTTCAGTTCTGCAGTTTATACCGAGGATAACCGAGGAAATATTGTGCCTAGCCATTCCCAGAATCATACTCCTGAGATACCCTCATCAGTTAGAATATCAACTGTGAGAAGCTCAGGATATGCTTCAGGATATTGCCAGAATCCTCAGAATAGTAATGTATCTAATAATAATACTCTTGCTACTAACAGTGTTGGATCTTTGCAGGATGTATGTGTGACGTCAGCACTGTCTAGAGAGCTTCAGAAGCTAAAGGACATGATATCCAGTGTACCTGGGGTGGTGCAGCCAATTCCTGAAGTGTCCCAGGATAGCCACAGGATATCAAGGTTTGCATATCCCATTTGTGATGCTGAAATCCCAAAAAGATTTCAAACCCCCAACATGAAACTCTACGACGAAACTACGGATCCTGAGGAGCATATCGCCCAGTATAGGGAAAGGATGGAAATTAATCCTATCCCCCCAGATCTCAAAGAAGCATGCTTGTGTAAGGGTTTCGGCTCCACCTTAACAGGATCAGCCCTAAAATGGCTGTTAAACGTTCCTCCTCACTCAATTACTTCCTTTGCCCATTTATTTAGTTTATTTAATAGTTAATTTTCCTGCAGCTGAAGTTTTGAGAAACTAACCAGTGATCTTTACAGGATAACTCAAGGACCTCAGGAATCCTTGAGGGATTATGTGAATAAGTTTAGCTGGGAATCCTTAGATATCCCGCACCTTGATGTTGCAACAACTGTGCAGGCTTTCAAGATGGGATTGCAAAAAGATTCCCAGTTTTACCAGGATCTTGTAATGAATCCCTGCAGGAATCTGGATGAAGCTCGTAACAGGGCATTAAGATACATTCGGCTGGAGGATGACAAAAAGATGCAAGAAAGAATGAATTCGTCCACAACCTATGAGTCAACCAACAGAAAATAAGAATCCTCGTATAAACCATATCGCTCAAAGCCATATGGCAGAAATGATAGCAAAAAAGTCAACGCTGTTGAACATGAGGATCCTGAGGAGTATCCTGAGTTGTTTGAATATTGTTTTTCCGTTAATATACCTGAATTAATGTATGCTATGCAGGATTTAGGAGACAAAGCCAGGTGGCCTCGCAAAAATCAACAAAAAGTTGATTGGAAGGATAAGTCCAAATGGTGTGCCTTCCACGAGAATTTCGGACATATCACCGAGGATTGCATTGCTCTAAGGAAAGAAATAAGCTACCTGCTGAACAAGGGATATCTAAAGGATCTGCTGGGAAAAAAAGAAGAATAAAGGGCAGGATCCTGAGAAGGATCCTGAACAAGCAGCATCACCCCCAGCAGATGCCAAAACAATTAACTTTATTTCAGGAGGGTCCGATATTTGCGGGACTTCATATTCCGCAGCCAAGAGACATGCAAAGGAAGCTAAGGCAGAAAGAGGAGAAAAACCGACCAGGATGACGATGCTCACAACTGACAAAGTGATCACCTTTGATAGTGATGATAGGGATACTGTTCAGGATCCTCACCATGACGCTTTAGTAATTACTTTGTACGTCGCTAACCATTTTGTGTGCAGGATACTGGTAGATAATGGCAGTTCCGTCAACATAATCCAGCTGGAGACGTTAAAAAGAATGAATGTATCCCCGATGGATATTACTTCGAAGTCCACCGTGCTCGTCGGGTTCAGTGGAGAAGCCAGGAATACCGTGGGGAGATAAAATTACCAGTATATGTTGAAGGAGTCAATTCAATACAATGCTTTTGCGTCATGGACTCACTATCCTGCTATAACATTATATTGGGTAGGCCTTGGATCCATGATATGAAAGTTGTGCCATCGACTTATCATCAATGTATCAAGATCCCTACACCTTGGGGAGTTGTCAAAGTGGATAGCGACCAGCAAGAAGCAAAGGAATGCTACTCATCATCCATGAAATCCTCTACCAAGCCTAATGCGGCATAGCAATTAAAGATGCGGGCCCAGGATATTCTGGAGGCTTCTGAGCAGGATGTAAAGAAAATTATCCTAGATCAGGATAACCCGGATATCTCAGTACTCATAGGAACCAATATCCCTCAGGATATTGAAAATCAATTGACTAACTTTTTGAAATGCAGGATGTCGACATTCGCATGGAAACATGAGGATATGACAGGCATTTCCAAGGATATTATAACACATAAGCTTGGTATTGACAGATCATTTAAACCAGTCCAACAAAAGAGAAGGAAATTTGCTCAGGAACGAAATATGATCATCCAAGAGGAAGTTGAAAGGCTACTAAAGAGCAAGATGATTAGGGAAGTGAAGTTTCCCAAATGGCTGGCTAATGTGGTTGTGGTGCAAAAGAAAAACGGGAAATGGAGAGTATGTGTGGATTACACCGACTTGAATAAAGCTTGTCCCAAAGACCCGTTTCCTCTACCTCATATTGATTCAATGGTGGATGCTACCGCTGGCCACGAGATGTTAACCTTCATGGATGCCTCTTCAGGATTTCAGCAAATCCAAATGGAACCCTCTGATCAGGAGGATACTGCTTTCATGACACCCACAGGTATTTATTGTTATACTGCTATGCCTTTTGGTTTAAAAAATGCAGGTGCAACATACCAAAGGCTGGTGAACATGATGTTTAAAGACAAGCTGGGGGACACCATGGAAGTATACATCGACGATATGGTAGTAAAATCCAAGAAGGCTGAGGATCACCTTCAAGATATTAAGGGAGCATTTGATATCCTGGACCAGTACAACATGAAATTGAATCCTGCTATATGCCACTTTGGAGTGGGGGCAGGAAAGTTTCTAGGGTACATGGTGACTAAAAGGGGGATAGAAACAAGCCCGGAGCAGATTAAAGCCATCTTGGATATCAAGTCACCCTCAAATATGAAGGATGTTCAACGATTAACAGGGCGAGTAGCAGCATTGAATAGATTTATCTCAAGATCCTCCGAAAATGCAAGGAATTTTATGATATTCTGAAGAAAAATAAGAAATTCGAGTGGGATGAGAAGCATGAAACAGCCTTGCAGGATTTGAAGCAGTATCTTTCACCTCTGTTAATGAAACCTGAAGATGGCGAACCGCTATCCCTATACCTTGCAGTATCAGGGAATGCGGTAAGTGTTGTCCTTGTAAAATATCATGAAGGTCAGCAGTATCCTGTCTATTATGTCAGTAAAAGCTTATTAGATGCTGAAACTAGGTATTCTCACCTAGAAAAGCTAATATTAGCCCTAGTTATGGCATCAACATAACTTAGACATTATTTTGAAACACATAGGATTCATGTTAAAACCAACTATTCTGTAAAAAATGTGCTTAGGAAACCAGAGATGTCGGGTAGGATGGCTAAATGGTCGGTAAAATTAAGTGCATTTGATCTAGTATACGAACCTAGAAATGCCATAAAGTCTCAGGCTCTAGCTGACTTTGTGGCTGATTTCAGAAGTGATATTCAAAATTAAGTAGACCTAGAGGTGCAACAGCTAGGAGAAAACCTAGAATCCTGGATATTATATACTGATGGTGCATCTAATGTAAGAGGTGTAGGTTTGGGTATACTACTAAAATTGCCACAGGGGGACATATTACCCCAGGCTATTAGATGTGAGTTTCCTGCCACTAATAATGAAGCAGAATATAAAGCCTTAATTGCAGAATTAGAATTGTCTAAGAGCATGAATATCAAGAGTCTACAAGTGTTTGTTGATTCCTTGTTAATCACTAATCATTTTAATGGATCTTATGCAGTAAAAGGTGAAAAAATTGGCTGAATACCTTAAAATTGTCAAAAAATTAGCAGGATATTTCGATGTTTTTACACTTGAACAGGTACCAAGAGAGAACAATGCTGAAGCTGATGCCTTGGCAAATCTGGGATCATCAGTCAGGATACCAGAAGGGACCTAAATACCAATATTACATATCCTGTATCCTGCAACGGATCCTCAGGGTAAGGAGGTAGTAAGTGTTTAGGATCCTGGTGCTGAATATCCTGAAGAGGATCCTAGATCCTGGACGGCTCCAATCACAAGATATCTTAAGGAAGGACACATCCCCAAGGATGAAAATCCTAAGGCCTTTAGGATGAAGGTATCACGATTTACTAGTATAAATAATGTTTTATATAAGAAATCTCTTGCAGGTCCATATCTGAGGTGCTTGGAGGATCCCGAGACCAAAGAAGTGCTTCAGGATATCCACGAAGGGGATTGTGGTAACCACACTGGGGGCAGGTCATTGTTCTCAAAAGTATTAAGAACAGGATATTATTGGCCTACCATGAGAAAAGATGCTGCAGAATATGCTCGAAAATGTGATGCATGCCAAAGACACAGCAACATACTACATCAGCCTGCAGAGCCATTATATCCTATTGTATCTCCTTGGCCGTTCATGAAATGGGGGATGGATATAGTAGGAAAATTGCCAAAAGCTCCAGGAGGAAAAGTCTTCATGCTGGCAATGACTGATTAATTCTCTAAGTGGGTTGAAGCTGAAGCTGAAGCATTTGTTCAAGTCAGAGATCAGGAAGTGGTATCCTTCATAAAAAGGAATATACTAACTAGATTTGGTGTACCAACTGAAATAATTTGTGACAATGGATCTCAATTCATAAGCAAGAGGACTACTGACTTCTGCAAGAATTGGGGAATCAAAATGATCACATCCACACCAGTACATCCTCAAGCGAATGGACAAGCAGAATCCTCAAACAAGATAATTGTCAACAACCTGAAAAAGAGACTGGGAGCCAAAAAAGGAAGATGGGCAGAATAATTACCCTTTGTTTTATGGGCTGATAGAACAACGGTGAAAAATGCAACCGACCAAACCCCATTTTCCTTGGTATTTGGAGCAGAGGCGATGATCCCGACAGAAATGGTAATACCTACAGCAAGATCCAGCCTCCGGGATCCTGAGCAGAATCTTGAAATCCTATGCCAGGAATTGGATACTATTGATGAGACAAGAGACGCAGCAAGGCTAAGGATGGCAGCATATCAACAAAGGATATCCAAAGCATATAACAAGAATATAAGGACTAGAAGGTTCCAGGTTGGAGATTGGGTATTGAGAAAGGCTTTTCAGAACACTAGTAATCCTGCTGATGGAAAGTTAGCTCCAAAATGGGAAGGACCCTATGAGATTGAATCAGAATCAGGGAAATGAGCATACCGACTCAAGAATATGAAGGGGGATATGTTACCAAGATCCTGGAATGCTATACATTTGAAGCTCTATTTCAAGTGAGTTAGGAATTTAATTTCTAACTCAGGATGGTATGAATATTATCTCTTTTAATATGTTTAATATTGTTTTGAACCCGTTACTGACTTAAGCATCGGAAGGGTGTTAGCCAGGCTAACACCCACCTTAGCTTATAATTGTTTTGCAGAATACGCTTCGGGATATAGCTCCAGGATACACACTCAGGATACTTCGAAAGATTAGAGGATTGGCCCCCTCTCTCACGTAAAAGGGATCCTGATCCCTTCACAGGTTTAAAGGTATTCACCTTTCTCACGAATTGGGTTTAAACACCCCGCCTGGAGCGCAAGTTGTCCAGGGATAGTTCAAGGTGGCGGGACCAGTTCATGTAAAAGTGGCTGACAATTTCGTCACTGTTGGCTATATCCTGGACCCTTAAGGTATATGAGGATTGATCACCCTCTCTCACGAAAGGGTATTTTCATACTCTCTAAGGTTTAAAGGTTTTCACCTTTCTAAGTCTTGGAGTTTATACACTCCCGCCTGTAGTGCATGAAAATTTGGGATTTTCCCCAGGATACTTGTGGGTTTACCCCAAGATACTAAGGATTTATCTCCAGAATGTTTTCGGGTTTTACCCCAGTAACACAAGAACTGTCTATGCAGTTAAACATGAATCTAAACAATTTTCTAAGTGTTGGAAGATTTCGTGCACAGGGGACATTTCTCCTAAAGCGATTATGGATGGCACAAAGAGTCAAATTTGAACCCAGTACACTAAGGCTGGGGACATCTTACAGGAGGGAGTTACAAGAAGGATTGAAGTTTGGTACTAGGGTTACACTATATTCCTAGTATGATCTTTCCTTTGTGAATCTTACACAACTTGTTTGAACTTTTGAAACCATGTTTAAAGTTTAAGTATCCTGATTGGGATATATCTTTAGGATATATTCTCGGAATATGATTCAGGATATTCGGTTAGAATATCTGGGATACAATACTTGGATTTAAAAATCAGAGTTAAATGTATTATCAAAACAAGGTTCATAAGTTCTAAGCAAACTATCTTTTTCCTTTAAAAACTATATTGTTTGAGATTTTGTAGAATAAACTGTTTTAAATTATTTGAATTTTATTTGACGAAAGATATCGGCTGAGTATCCTGGTCAAGATATTTTCTAAAAGTAATGCCATTAATCTTGCAAAATTGAAATATGAACTAAGCAACAAAAAATTAAAAGGCGACAACAAATAGGTCAAAAGGTGGTTATATTATTAACAAGTCAAAAGTTGTGCTTTTGGTTTCACCTTAAACCAAGGCCCATCCGCCAAAATCACAATAGGTTCATAACCATATTTACACAACGGCTGAAGGTTTCATCTCAAACCGAGACCCATCCACCTCCAACCGTTGTATTGTCCAAAACAAGTTATACTAATTGATAACCAAGGGCTTCATCCTGAAACCCAAGACCCATGCACCTTTGGTCATCATATCGTTCTAAGTACAGGAAATGTAAATTGTTCAACGACAGGGAAAGTAAATTGTTTAAACAGACCACAACCATGAAATTTAAAAAAGTGGGCTCCGGCCTTGGCACATATATCCATCATCGCCCACATCGCTGCATTTAAGGAGCAGCTCCCTCCTTCACCATGACATCTCCACCAGTATCCCCCCCAGCATTCCTCTCAGCATCTTCAGTAGCATCCTCTCCACCAGCATTTTCTCCAGCATCACCACCGGCATCCTTTGAAGCACTAGCATCAGGCACCTTAGCAGGTTCTTCCACAGCAGATTTGGCAGGAGGCTCCACAGGATTTCCCCCAAGATCTTTCAGTTTCGCCTCCCAGGCCTTGGTGTTCCAAGAGGGGCATTGAAAGCCCAAAGCCATTGCCTCATAAGCCATTTTCAGTCTGGCCTGGAGAAGGGAGATGGCAACAGAGTTCTTGAGGCTCTCCCGATACGAAGCCATAGCCTGCTCATGTTGGACTTGGGCGGCGTCGATCTTGGCCTGGGCTTCATGGGTGACCTTGTGGATGGTGGACTGCTGCTCTTGGGCCATTGCCTTGTATTTGTCCTCATAGTGCTCTGATTTAGCGGTGGCGATCGCTGCTTGGTGTGCGATGGTGGCTTCGGCCTTTTTCAGCTGACTTTCAAGCATGACGTTCGAACCGCATGCATCCTCGTAAAGGAAAATCAGACGTTCAAGACCCTACAAAATAAAGAAACAGGTATTAACTTTAATTAAGTTTAGTAACCAGCATATGTTGCAGGATATGGATCAGGATATTTACCTGGTTGAGGAAGCCGGTCATGAATTTGCTGGACTCTCCAAACCCATGATTTTCAAATGGGAATACATTAGGGGTAGCAGGAGGCTCTGTTTCCTTTCTCTTCCGGGAGCTAGAGGCCCGGGTCCGAGATGCCGGAGGAGCTTTGGGAGCGGAAGTCGTTTTCGAACTGGTAGGCTTCAGTGTAACGGATGGCTTCAGGTTGGATTCTTGCTTGACAGGTGTGAGACTGGAATAACTGTCCAACTTGTCAAGTTGGAAGCCTTCAAGGTTGATAACTGGCGCTGAATAAGGGAAGAAATATTCAATTTGCAACTCTTGTACTTTACAATCATTATAATTGTGTACTTACCAGACATCTCTGAACTTGATTTTTGGCTTGAGTTTGTGAGAGACAGGGAGAAGGTTCTTTCACTAGCAGGAAGTCGGTAGATTTCTTTGATCCTGGACTCTGATTCCGCACTTGGGGATGCTAGATCTCTGAAATTCGCTGCACAAAAATATCAGGATATAAGTCTGGGATATAGTTTAAGGATACGCTTGGGGATAATCCTCAAACCCTAGATCCTACCCTTGGTTAACCATCTAACCGGCAGATCAAAACCCTTGTCAATAGAGTCTCTTTTCACGAAAAAGAACTTTCGCTGCCACTGGTCTTCGTTCTTGGTGGCCTTAAGGACTAAAGGGCTCTTGGGGGTGGAGAACAAAAGAAAGCGGCTATTACCATGGGACCTCAACCGGTATGCTAGGGGGAGGTCTTCGATGCACAACTCAGGACAGTGACGAGATTTAATCTGGTTCAGCACCATTAAAACTCGCCAAACCATCGGCATGGTTTGGGCATAACTAAGGCCGGTAAGCTCAAAGAAACGAGAGACAAAGGGTGGAAATGGATACCGGAGTCCCAAGGAAAAGGGATAGGCAAGGAAGCAGACCCATTCGTTTGACGATGCGTCTGATTGGACTTCCCGGTCAAAAGGGCGTATGACTACTCCGGCAGGGAACGCACCAGAATCCTTCAGGGCGGCGATGTCGGCGTTATTGAAGGAGCAGATTTCGTTTTGAGGTTCTCGTATGAGGTTCTGACTCGTTAGGTTTGCGACTGGCTCATTCGACCGGGATCTTGTTCGAGATGCCATAAAGGGTATCGGCCGAGAAACAGGAAATCCAAAGAAAGGAAAAACAGAGAAGATGAGAGAAATACCTGAGATCCGCTTGAGAAGTGGTGATCATAATATGAACTATTTCGGCTAGATATAGGCTGAGTAATAGGGAGGTAAAGAGTAAATAGCATCTTGGAAGTTGCACATTGTCATTTCAAAGGTCTCGTCGTATTGATTACCTCGATCCAGGTGATAAAATTTAAAAATATATCTGTTTGAATTCAGAATTCCAACAGGTATATTTTGGGGACAATTGTTATGGGTCATTTTCTGAGCATATATCCTGACTAATATTCTGCTTTTGATTGTTTACTTGTGATCGGGATACCGGATCAGGATATTGGTAACATCCTGGTACGATATCCTGGTATTGACTGAATTAATCACGTGCAGATTAAGAGTTACAAGTCTCCAACGTTCAAGAAGACTTCTTCCCCCCAAGACTCGGGCAAATAAGTTGGAATAGAGATGTTGATTCCGAAAGACCAGGACTGCAACGTTTACTTGGGAATATTCGGGGCATCTCGGTTTAATAGGAAAGTTAGTTGTTTTCGTTTAGCTATAAATAGTATGATCGGATCAAGTTAAGGCACTCACTTTCATTCGCACACTTTACTCTCTAGTTACTAGCAATCACTACACACCAACACTTGTAATCAAATCACGTTGTAACACCTAGTTGATCCGCATCATATCCTGCACTGTATCCTGATATTTGAAGTAATAGAAGAACAAGGCAGCTGCGATTGTCAGCTCCCGAGGTTTTGTGCCGGCGATCTAAATTGATCAAGGGCTTTCCTCGTATATCCTGTGTCACCCTTTACCTTTTTTGCTCATTGTTTGATCATAAATACAGCTCTGTATCCTGAGCCGTATCCTCAAACTGTTTTTGTAAACAACTTAACTTGAACATTTTCGACACACCTTTTAAGCACACTACCTCACTTAACTAATTTGATCACTTAATTGCTTCGGTAATTTTTGACCAAAACAATGATCATAACCCCGATTTTACATGTGGTATCAACAAAACTTATTTTCCGGAAAAACCATTTTTGATTAAAACAAACTTAAGTGTTTTGAAATTATAATGGGAAAATAGTTTGTTGTCAGGGGGAGTTCTGATTGTTTATGCCAAGTGGATGGCGAATTAAAGCAATTCACAACAGTTGTCACTTTATTTGTATAGTTTGTTTTCAAATTTCCTTTAAATGATTTTGAATTTTAGGGGGAGTAAGAAATTTTGGAAAATCCAAAAACATTTGAAAATTTGAAAAAGCAAAAAACATGATAAAATCATAAATGAGTTTTTGTTGTGAAAAAAAGGAAATGATAGTACATCAGTAGACTATCACAGCATGCTAAAGAATTGGAAAGTCAAAAGTGATAAACGGTTTCACTGATGATGTGCCAGTAGGTTTTTGCACATTTAGTAAATTGTGTCGAGATATAAACCTAAATTTAAAACTTGCTTATCTCGTGGGGAACATCTCTCGGATATATGGGTAACCCCCGAAATCTTGTTTGAAAGACCCTTTTTTTCTGAGATACTAGGTCTTTATGCTTAGTGATATCTGGGGTATTATCCCGGGACTTCTGATTTTGCGGAAGCAATGGCCTAGTCCTCGTATAATACTTTTCGCTTGCTTGAAATATAGCACCACCCTCAGCATAAAAATGATGAAACATTGAAAAATGCTAATCATGTGCTGTTGAAGAAAAGATTCTCTAAAGGGAACACACCTAACGTCGAAGCCATCATATCTCTGATTTTGCGGAAGCAATAGCCTGAGCTCTCATGGCCCTCGCATTTTAACCCTTTACAGATATCATCTAGGTATACTCACATGTAAGACTGAATATTGGGATCTGGATACGGGAGTATATTCTGAGGTGGGACATGTTAGGGGAGGATTTTTCAATGATCAGTGATCCTCAATTATTGTTGGGTTTAGTGATCCTCACTTCTGTTAGAATTAGTGATCTTCAGAAAGTGTTGCAGGATCAGGATCATGGATCATCTTAAGGATCCTTATACTAACGATTGTCTACTTTGAATATGATGTTGTTTTGCAGGAGTACGAGCTTGGACTTGGTCTTGGCGATATTCCTGGAGAATATTCCATATTTATTCCGCATGTGCATGGCTGAAATGGACGTTGTGGAGGTCGTGGAGGACTTGCACCAAATGCGGAATGTTTGTTAGCTTAGATATTTTCCATTTTTAAAAGGGGTAGCGAGCTAAATAGAAAACACTTGGCTATTTTTGGCTAAACACACACTCTTGCAACTGCTCTCACCAGCTCTAGACAATTCACTTAGCGATTACACATCTTTTTACACAATACACTATAGTGATCCTTGTAATTAGCTCGCTATCATCCGAAGTTGTAATACATTTCTTGTTTAATTTGAGTTGGTGATTGAAGGGGTATGGTCCCAAATATCGCGTCAGCACGACCGCGAATGACCATTACCCTCATCAAAAACCTCCAACAGCAATAAACTCTCCAGTGTCTGCGTGGGCACACGCGAACACTGCGGTCCAATCTGTCCATTGATGAGAAGACTTACCTTAAGGACGGAAACTAATGTTACGCATAGCGATGCGGCCTCGCACTGCATCCTATGAACATTTTCGTCACGACAAGGGATCTGGACAACAGTAACAGTCACTAAGCAGCGATGCGGCCTGGCACCGCATCCCGCGTAAATCATGGATGGAACAACCAATGCGGGAACATCATCAAATGACCGCAAGCAGCGATGCGGCCTGGCACCGCATCCTGCCTTCAAAGCAAGTAGGCCTGACACCACAGTGCAAGTGGCACTGGGAACAGCCGCCTACTGGCCCACGTATGTACAACAGTCTGACACCACAGTAGGACGTGGCATCACCACAGTATCCAACAGGCCTGACACACCTGCAAATAGTTGTGCGATGTCAGGCTAGCTACTCAACTACCCTCCTTCACTCCTCGGCTATAAATACTCACCCCAAACCAGGTTTGAGGTATCACTTCTCAACTCTCTCAATACTACTACGATCATACTTTGCTTCCCAAGCAAATTACTGATTCTCACACCGGAGAGTGGTAACAAGGAGCACCCCCCACCCCATCCTCCTTGTTACGAGTCACGGTTTGTTTCCTTGTGCAGGAAACCCACCACCAGACGATCCAGCCAGCAATCCTCGGAAAGAAGGGATTAACCCTCTTGACGAGACCAGTGAGTTAACCCTACCCGGTTAACCATTGTTTCATCATTGGCGCCCACCGCTACTCTTAGCACTTTTTTCCAATCATCCTTTTCTTTCCAAAGATGTCTGATCGTCAAAACAACACTACCGGGGATAACCTAAACCCCGCAAACCAAGGGCCTGCGGGAACCATTCCCCTAGCCCCAAATGCCCAACACATTGGCACATCAACGCAGGGGGGCGCATCCCTTACGTTTGGACACGATCTGTCACAATACGCTGCTGTCATACCTCCAGGCATGAACCCTCATACCTGGTATGACCAACAAGCGGCCCTTCTGGCCGCAACGTACAACAGAGCTTGTGCAGACGAACAAGGATGTATCGGACCTACCCCGATACCGCGTACACCTGCCGGTCGTATTTTACGATACGACGAGAGGGCCCCCACACATCCAGCCTCCAGAAGCAGGCAGGAGGACCGCGGCTCCTCCTATTGTGAAGTCCGCACACTCAATGAGGACGATTCCTCGTACGGGTCCCGCCGCAGGGACTCCGTACATAGCCGTTTGGGCCCCCACGAAGAAAGAAGGCGGCAGTCTGCAACTCGCCGCGACACAAACATTCACAGTCGTTTGGGACCACAGTCCCACCGTGAAGGGTATGGCCATACCGATCCAGATGACAGTACATACCGCGGGGAGTCCCATTCCACTAACAGCAGACCGGGAGGACGCAACTATGTTCCTCCCACTCAACCTCGCAATACATACCTCCGCGCTGCAAAGCGCCACCAGGGCAAACCTTATAGGCCGAAATCTGCGGCCGAAAACTCTAAGTTTGTCCCAGAGATCGCCAACGCCGATGTCACCACCACAAAATTCCCATTGAACATTGGGAAATACAACGGCTCGACCGACCCAGACGATCACAACAACATCTTCGTCGGTGCTGGGTGCAACGGTAAGTGGGACGAACCTACCTGGTGCTATTTTTTTTCCCACAGACCCTAACAGGTCTGGCCAGGGCATGGTTCGATTCTCTGCCACCAGGGTCACTGACCTCATTCGAGGACTTACAACAAAAGTTCCTCGCACACTTTAGCCAGCAACGACGCCATGAACGTGATTCAATGGACGTCATGAACATCTGGCGCAGAGACAACGAATCGCTTGACGCATTCGTTGTCCGTTACAATAAAGAGATCCTAGAGATAGGCGACGTTGCCGACCAGATGGCACGTAACCATTTCATTGTTGCAGTCAAAGACGAACAAATGGTTATGAATATTTCCGACGGTAACGGCTTGCCTAAGAAGTGGGAAGATGTCATGGCTAAGGTCAAAACATATGCCCAAACTCAGCGGTCTCTCAGACCGCACATGTCAAAGGCACAACCCCTAGCGGAAGGCCAGTCTTCCCGCCAAGAGCCCAAGCGCAGCAACAAGCGCAACAGGGACACATGGAATCGCGGCAGCGATCCCAGGCCATATGTCCCCCGGAACAACCAGCCCGACGCAAGGGCTACAATCAACGCCCAACGAGAAAACCGGGCATCAAAGAAAGAGTCTCGGGACCGCAACTGGACCGAGATCAACCAGTCGCCAAGCGACGTTCTCCTCACGGATGCGCAATTCCTGAGACCGGCCCAACCAATGAAGTCCAAAAAGAATCAAGATCCCGCACTCTACTGCGAGTATCACAAGGACTCGGGCCACACCACGAACAACTGCATCAGTCTCCGACTGGAGATTGAGCGAGCCCTAAAAGAGGGGAAACTGCAACACCTGTTGACAAGCGCACAAAAAGCTACCAAGCGCATCACTCCCCACAACGAGGGCACCTCCACAGGTAAGAGGGCCATGTACGTGGCCTCTACCCACATGATCAATGGAGGAAAAGGAAGACCGCGTAAGGCGGCGAGAAGACCGGACAATGACTGGAAGGACGAGCAGGTCGTCTTTCCAAAAGTCCGAGGCGGACCGCGCGATAGGCGCGCCGTGGTTATCACAGGGCACCTAGCTCACTACTGCACCGAGCGATTGTTCATCGACCCGGGCAGTACATCCGATATTATATACGAGCAATGCTTCAACCAGTTCGATCAAGAAGACAAAGATCGACTGCAGCCAGCGGACTACCCGTTGGCCGGGTTTTCAGGGGAAACCGTATTCCCACTGGGACAAATTACATTCGCTGTGCGCCTCACCAACGGAAGGCACACAAGGACGGAGGAGGTGAACTTCATGGTTTTACCTCACAACTCAAAGTATGACGTAATTCTCGGGAGGGAGTCCCAAGGCGACTTCAACATGATAACATTCGTCCCCCACTCTGCCATCGGTTTTCCAACCGAAATGGGGATCGCGATAATATACGCCCAAAGAGAAGTCATGTCTATGGACGAACTGCGTCCGACGAAGGTAGCAAGGCCCACCCCTAAAACGCAACCAGAAAAATGGGTGCTAAATGCAAGGCACCCAGAACAAACGGTTACGTTAGGCCATGCCTTAACACCTACCATCAGAGCGCGCCTGAAGCAACTACTCTTCAGGAACCAAGATATTTAAGCGTGGACATCCGCAGATATGACAGGGGTACCACGCGAAATTGCGCAACACTTCTTGAATACCATGCCGGGTATCAAGCCCGTGATCCAAGGCCAACGCCACCTTGGATCAGCAAAAAACGCGGCGATGGAAGAGCAGGTACAGGAACTGCTCTCCGCAGGCATCCTGCGGGAAGTGAAATACCAGACTTGGCTGTCCAACCCAGTCATGGTAGAAAAACCAAGCGGGGGCTGGCGCATGTGTGTCGATTACAAAGACCTCAATAAGGCCTGCCCCAAGGATTGTTACGCACTTCCAGAGATCGACGAGAAGGTCGATAACCTCGCACCATTTCGATGGAAGTGCTTCCTCGATTGTTACAAAGGCTATCACCAAGTACAAATGGCAATCGACGATGAAGATAAAACGGCATTCCGCACTCCTATCGGGAATTACTGCTACACCAAAATGCCGTTCGGGCTGCGCAACGCGGGCGCAACCTATCAAAAGTTGATGAACGACACCTTTCGCGGTCAAATCAGCAAAAGTTTCGAAATCTATATGGACGACCTGGTCTTCATGAGAATGGAGGAAAACACCATGCTCGACGATATCGAAAGAACATTCCAAACTCTGCGAAGCGTCAACATGAAGCTCAACCCAGGGAAATGCTCGTTTGGAATGGAAGAAGGCAAATTCCTTGGATTCATTGTAACCAAAGATGGATTCAAGGTGAACCCGGAGAAAGTTCAGGCGATCGAGCGCATGCCATCGCCTTCTACGATGAAGGAAATGCAACGACTAGCCGGCAGGCTAGCTGCACTGAATAGATTCTTAGCCAACCATGCAGCTAAGTCTTACCCTTTCATCAAGACCCTGCGGAGCTGTCTAAAAAAGGAACAATTCCAATGGACCGCAGAGGCCGAAAAAGCTTTCCGGGAAATGAAAGAGTGTTTGATCCAACTCCCAACTTTAACCGCACCACGAAAAGATGAGCCACTTATCTTATACCTGTTTGCCACAGACAACGCGGTAGGCGCGGTACTTATAGTGGAGCGGGAAGGAGTCCAAACACCCATCTACTACATCAGCAAAATGCTCAATGACCCAGAGACAAGGTACTCCATCATGGAAAAATTGGTACTGGCACTAGTGCACGCATCGAGACGTTTACGACGTTACTTTGCAAACCACGTCATCACAGTGTTAACCAACTATAGGATCGGCCCGATCCTATCCAAACCTGACATCTCTGGGAGGTTAGCAAAATGGGCAATCGAACTAGGCGCGCTTTCACTGAACTATAAGCCGCGCCCCGCAATCAAAGGCCAGGTCTTGGCTGACTTCATTGCTGAAGTACCAGCAAACCGCATTCAAGAATGCGAAGAAGAACAAAACCCTGTATCACAACCATCCTCCGCAGATACCTGGGCACTATTTACAGATAGTGCATCCAACGAAGATGGTTCTGGCGCAGGTTTGCGACTTGTTAGCCCCGATGGCCAAGAGCTAACCTACGCAATACGCCTCGATTTCAAAAGCACGAATAACGAAGCGGAATATGAGGCTCTACTGGCAGGGTTGCGTTTAGCAATTAAACTCGACGTCAAACATTTGGAAGCACACGTCGATTCACTACTAGTTGCAGGGCAGATACGCGGTGACTATGCCGCAAAAGGGGATATCATGATCCTCTACCTCGAACAAGCCTTGCAACTGAAGTCAAAGTTTACCTCCTTCAATATTCGCCACATCAACAGGAGTGATAATAAACCTGCGGATGTACTATCAAAACTCGCATCCACCAGCTTCCAACACTTGGCAAAAGAGGTACGCATTGAAATTCTGCAAAATCCCTCAGTACCCCTGCGCCAAGTCAATGTCATCCAGTACGGTACAACATCCTGGATGACACCGCTTATTGCATACTTACAATCAGGTGTTACTCCCGAAAACAAAGCGGAGGCACGCAAATTGCAATACAAAGCGTGTCATTACCAATTGGGAGACGGTATCTTATATCGTAAATCATACCTGGGGCCACTCCTACGATGCGTCAACCCACAAGATGCCACATACCTTATCAAAGAAATTCACGAAGGGATATGTGGCATACACGCAGGACCACGCATGGTGGTGGCCAAAATCATGAACGGCGGCTACTATTGGTCGGGCATGCACCTGGACGCAGTCAAAGTCTTGCGCAAGTGTTTCAATTGTCAGCGACATGCTCCCAAGACCTTGCGTCCCAAGAACAACCTGATCCCCGTCACCACCGCATGGCCATTCCAGAAATGGGCAATTGATGTGGTGGGACCATTTCCAGACGCACCAGGAGCAGTGAAATTTATCATAGTAGTTGTTGATTACTTTACAAAATGGGTAGAGGCAAAGCCACTTGCATCAACCACCGCTATGATAACAAGGAAATTCGTGTGGGAACATATCATCTGCCGTTTCGGTCTACCAATGTGCATTGTCACCGATAACGGTACCAACTTCGCTGCCGATGACTTTCAAAAATGGCTAAAAGTGCTAAACATTGAACACATATTCTCCTCAGTGGCGCATCCGCAAGGGAACGGCCAAGTCGAGAGTATCAATAAAAGCTTAGTCAAAGGCATCAAAGCAAGGTTGGGAACAGCCAGACGCGGCTGGGTTGATGAACTCCCAAGTATTTTATGGGCTCACAGGACAAGCCCAAAAACAAGCAACGGCGAGACCCCCTTCATCCTGGTCTATGGCACTGAAGCGGTGATCCCCGCGGAAGTAGGCCTCCCCTCACCTAGGATGTTGGCCATCAACAAGATAGACAACAATGAGGAACGCAGGATTGACTTGGACCTCTTGGAAGAACGGCGCGAAAACGCTGCCATCAACGAGGCCAAGTACAAAACCAAACTGGAAAAGTACTACAATGCGCGCGTTCGCATTTGTACTTTCAACCCGGGAGACTACGTCCTTCGTGACAACGAAGCATCCAACGCGGAACGCCCAGGGAAACTTGCCCCCAAGTGGGAAGGACCGTACCTCATCCAAGAGGTCCTGGGCAAAGGCGCGTATAAACTACAAACATTAGAAGGCGAAACTATCGCACGCACATGGAACGCACAGCAACTTCGACGCTGTTATATGTAAGCCATGTTTTCTGCATGTAATCTATTGGGCCGCAGGCCATTTGCAAATAAATAAATAGACGATTCAATGCAATATTGTTTATTTATTTCTATTATAAATGCGTGTTCCACTCTGAGGTATACACAAAAACAGATTAGCAAAATCTTCATTCGTGATACCCACACAGAGTGGTAACCACACGCAACTATTATAATAGGCCAGCAATGGCAATACTGTTTGTCTAGCCAGAGACAAATCTTCATACTTGCATATCACCTAGATATGCAAAAGGCAATTACAGATTTAGTATTACTCACAGTAACACTATACGCGTACAAATGCAAACATGCAAGTAGTAAAAACACTTGTAAATATTGAAACAAAACAATTCTTTATATTCAAAAAATTTCCTACACCTGCGCGGTGCACAAGGAATTTACATAAAGTCTTGTAACAGTTGCATGAGTAAACAAAAAAGGCACGCAGGCCAACCTAATCTTCCTTTGTGCCACTGGGGCCCGCACCATCCTTGCCCTCAACAAATGGTTTTTCTTCGTTCTCTTCATCAGCGTATAAGACTCGCAAGCGGTCCACATAATCCTCCGCTTCTAGACACTTTTCAAGTTCTTCAAGACCTGAGAGGGTTGTATCGTTATATGCCTCAACCGCAGCATCAAGAAGCGCTTCAGTATCCACATTGTGGAACCCGGAGCGCTCATCCGTATATCCGCCCTCGGCTACAAGATTCATATGAGCAATGCAACAATTATAGCCAGCTTTAAAACCAGCATCCCGGGCGCGCTCCTTAATCTCATTAACACCTGATACGTTCTCAGGAGCATCGATAATGGCAGTAACAGTCTGCGAAACATGAATGCAATGGTTATCAAAGGCAAACCTACAACAAAAATAACAAGGCGACGGATACTTACATGCCCGATCCCGTGCATACGCATCCATTCATGATCAGCCTTGAGCAACTCAAGTGAAGAAGCATGGCTATCTCTAGCCTCTTCAGCCTCTCTTGCCCGCACTTCAGCTTCAGCAGCACGGGCAGAGGTTTCCTCAATAGCGACCCCCCGGGTCCGCACTTCAGCCTTTTAACGAGAAATCAAAAGTATACAAAAATAATCAACAAACTTGTGAGACGCAATTTCAAAGTTAGGATAAACTTATACCTGAAGGTCCAAGATAGTTTTGCTCAACTTGGTGCGGTCAACATTTGCCCCTTCAAGAGCCTTTGCAGCACGAGCCTCCGCTTCCTTGGCCTCTTCCAGAGCCTTGGCAAGACGAACCTCTGCTTCCTTGGCCTCTCGGGCAGCCGCAACGGCCTCAGCTTTCTCTTTAGCCAACGCAGAAATTGCCGCCTTGGCATTTATAAGCTCCTGACGAACATGAAAGAGAGTTTCATTCTGTTTACCCCAAGATTCTTTCCAAGTCTTGCGCTCATCAGATAGCGTCTTGCGCTCATTAGAAAGGGTTTCTTTCCAACGATTACGCTCATCAGACAGCAGTTTTGCAAGGGTATGAACCTGTTTAAGCTCAGCAGTTGCAGCCACTCTTCAGTCTGCTTATGCTTCTCAAACGCAGCTCTATCCCTCTCAAGCTGCTCCGCACCCTCACGTGCAGCCTTCACCAACTTCTCAGCCTCTGCACGCAAGCGCACATTCTCTTCCTCCCTGCGCGTCAACACCTTATAGTTTTCCATAATGGTGTTGGCCATTACAGAACTCCCAACAAGCAGGGAGGAGAGTTGGTTAATCTGGGCTTCAGTTGGTAGGGCACGGGCCCGGTTGACTTCAAATGGGGTGCCCAGACCACCCAAAATCTCCCTACACGCAGAGGGATCAGCGGAAATGTCATCCCCTTGCATCACAGACCACGGAGGGCGGTGGTAAGACATGGCCCGGCCTTCTATGTAGGAGCGATAATAATACTCCAATTCAGACTCTTCAGGCTGAATAGGAGTCTCTACAAAACCCGCACCCCCGGGACCGGAACCAGAAGCCTTCTCAGCAGCAGGAGACTTTGGCTTTTTGGTATAAACAAAATTCACGTTCAGATCATCAGTATCCTCGGGGGTAATGACATTGTCACGAGAATCCATAGTGTCTTGGATCTGGACCGTAGGACCCTTTCCAGTGTCCACCTCCCGCACAGAGGCTTCAGGAGTAACAACCTTATGAACCCTCACACCCGCAGCAGTGTCATGCGGAGGAGGGGGAGGAAGAGCATCAAAGATAGAGAACCCTTCATCTTGCGGTTCTGAAATCAAAATAAAAATACTTTAAAATACAAGTATAAGCACAAAATACTTGTTAAAGTAATGCATCACATACCAGAAACAACCGCAGGCTTCCTTGGTCCAACAAAAGCCATGCGCCTGGTCTGAATCTTCGGTTTCTTTCCCTCACCAGCATCAACAGCTTTCGCAGCTTTCCTCTTCTTCTCATCAGCAGGCTTGGAACCCGCAGAGGTACCACCTACAGCCGCACCAGCACCTGGAACACCCAAACCCTCTAGGGTGTCAGATACTACCACGCAATCTGTATATCTGCTGAAACGAGAATGAGAGATACCTGCTGCTTGCTTCACCAACGGCGGAACAACAACCCCAGGTTTCTTCACACCACGACCCCGCCCAGGTTTATCCACATGCTTCTTCTCCGCGTATCTTTTGGGGGCACCCTTTGACTCAAATTTGCCAAGATTCCCAAGAGTACCTGCACATAGAGAATCAGCAAAGAACCTTATAGAGCAATAGCGAAGGTTATGAATCATACCTTTACCCTGCGGCAGGGGTGCGGTCATTACCTCGCGTGAAGCAACGCGGAAGTAAGGGACAATCGTCAAGTTAAAACCTTTACCTTCCGCAGTCTTAACAATATCAACCTTGCCAGTAAAGGTTGGATCAAATATCTTCCACACTTCCACAATTTCTGATAATACATAATACAAATTAATCACGAACACGGGAATAAAACAACTGCACAAGAGTGGTAACACTTACCACCAGTTTTCTCCCGCACAATAGGCATGAAATTCCTGTTAGGCCGGGTCAGCATCATCCGCAACACCCACAACTCATCATTGGTCAGCTGCCTATGCTCAATGGCCCACAGCCTTGGGAACCACTCCGCAGTCTCCGCGGTAGGTATAGCAATATCCTCCGCAGGGATAGGCTCATTGACATTCCGCATAGTCATGTTCATGACAACTGCGGCAGCTTTAACGTAGAAAAACTTACACTTCCACTTTGTAATACCCTTCGGAGGGGTCATCAATTTCATGCTTCCATACCGTTCTCTAAAAGAAAAGAAACCGGTGTTCACTGTCAACTGGTAAAACCCCCGGAAATTTTCAACGGTAACCGGCAGACCAAGAGCACGAAAAGTTGATTCAAAATGTCTAATACGGATCATCCCAAAGGGACTCATCTGGGAGATATGAACTTTGTAATATTCCAAGACCTGAGCAACAAAAACCGTTAATGGTAAACGAAGGTTACCATCTGTAAAAGAGTCGGCCCACATGGTGATGTGACCGGCCGGAGCACAGGCACCAGTGTCACCAGTTTGGGGATAAACAGCCCCATACTCGTGGGGCATCTGGATATTGGCCATCAGTTGGTCGAATGACGTTCTCGACCACTTCAATGGTGGTAAGCCACCACCGGGGGCACTACCACCGTCATCTTCTTCTTCACCGACCACCGGCGAAGAATGAGCAGGGTTTTCACCCTCCACGTTATGTGGACTAGATGGTTCAGCCATCAAGAAAGAAGAAAAGAAGTATCAAGTTAAACAACAACTCAGAAGAAGATCACCGGAATAAAAGACAGATTGATCGGAGAAGATGAAGGGAATGCACTCTCTCTCACCAGAAATTTTTCGAAAAAACTGAACAGTAGGGAAAACCACAAAACGGTTGCCCTTTATATACTCATCGCAATAAATGCGATACAGTAAACCGCCTCAACATGTTCAAAAAAGGCGAGTTACAAGGCGACACGTGTTCAGCGACCTTTCCGCTGACGGTTATCACGCGCGCGTGGCCGCCCACGCGCCTGACAGAGAAGACCTTTTCACTCCCTGCTACAGTGCAGTTATGACCTCGGTCAGTGCAAACGTCTTTTCAAATCAGCACATGTCAGAATCCTACCAACTTCAACAACCAACACGTGCAATCGTGACGTAGGCAACATAAAGCGACAACCTTATCCAAACACAAGCGGCATGCGGTTTCTCTGGTTAACCGCACCATAACCCATACCGCATGTCGTTTTTTACATACCCCTCAAAAAAGGCAAAAATATATATCTTTAAATTATATGAAGGGTATAAGTCATAACCGCACATATCCACGAGCACACGTGGAATATGCGGAGATGACGCACACCAACCCGCACAGGTGTGTCAGATACTCAGAACCAGCACGGTTCTTTGGACTGCGAAAACCGCTTCTCAGGATGCGGTAAACCGCACTCCATGAAAGCTTCTTCAAGCTTCAAAACCCTCATTTCTGGTTCACAACCACAGAGGGAACGCAAACAGCTTCTCCTTAAGGAAAAGGACAAGTATGCTGAGCGACCGCACATCAGCAACCCTGTTCCCTGAACCTTCAAGAGCTACATCTAGGCTACAAGGCTTCTAGAAGCGAGTTCTTTGCTGCAAACCGCAACCATTCGTGCGTAGTTACTGCAAACCGCAACTATGCGAACGGTAGCTACGGAAGAGCCACAACTAAGCCACCACGCGGAGGAGCAAAGCTACTTTAAGGAAAACCGCTTTCCAACTAAGCGTGAAGGAAAGTGGCTACAAAACGAATGCGGAAGAGTGTCAACCAAGTTCCCAAGTATCTAAGGAGATCTCTTCCGGCAACGCTACTTACAGGACAACTACTTTCCAACAAAGCGTGAAGGAAAGTAGCTCCAGAACAGCGGTAACAAGTCTGCCTATGACTAGTTACCCACCTATGGACCGCATAGAATAAACAATGGTGGGCACAACCCTGCCTATGACCATGTTTATCTGCCCATAGTCCAGATTCACATTGTTCGACCAAACACGGCCAACAATAACGCAACTACCCCACGATCCTCAAAGAAACAGGAAAAACAAGGTTCGGCAACGAGGTAACTTCAAAGAACGCGCGGTTACTAGAGAGCTAAACCTCTGAGGACGTGCGGTTACTTGAGAGATAAACCGCAGAGGACGTGCGGTTACTAGGAAGCTAACTGGAGAACACGAACACCCCACAAATCAGGGATCATCATTACATGTCCAGTTGCTGAACATAGAGCTCGAGCAAAGTACTTATAACTTTGCACTAGCTGACGCAGAAGTTCCAACTAGACTGAAGAAGACATCTTCAGTCACGATCTCAAAGGTTGGTTCGAACCCTGCTAACACCTTCAGTCACCGTCTCAAAGGTTGGTTCGAAACACCAACAGGCGGCTGATGACATCAACAAAAGGTAGACTAAGAGTCAAGTTCTCGGCTGAGAATTCCGCATCAGACGGAACTTACTCAACATGCACCCTTCTCAAAGGAAGAAACAATCCACTAGAAAGGACTACTTACTTAAAGAAGGTGCCATCTGCATGGCCCATACTTAACCTTTTAGACAACATAGTCCAGTATCCCTCCCACATGCAACTCGCATACGGAAGGAACACTAGACTGGGGGGACTTGAAGGGGTATGGTCCCAAATATCGCGTCAGCACGACCGCGAATGACCATTACCCTCATCAAAAACCTCCAACAGCAATAAACTCTCCAGTGTCCGCGTGGGCACACGCGAACACTGCGGTCCAATCTGTCCATTGATGAGAAGACTTACCTTAAGGACGGAAACTAATGTTACGCATAGCGATGCGGCCTCGCACCGCATCCTATGAACATTTTCGTCACGACAAGGGATCTGGACAACAGTAACAGTCACTAAGCAGCGATGCGGCCTGGCACCGCATCCCGCGTAAATCATGGATGGAACAACCAATGCGGGAACATCATCAAATGACCGCAAGCAGCGATGAGGCCTGGCACCGCATCCTGCCTTCAAAGTAAGTAGGCCTGACACCACAGTGCAAGTGGCACTGGGAACAGCCGCCTACTGGCCCACGTATGTACAACAGTCTGACACCACAGTAGGACGTGGCATCACCACAGTATCCAACAGGTCTGACACACCTGCAAATAGCTGTGCGATGTTAGGCTAGCTACTCAACTACCCTCCTTCACTCCTCGGCTATAAATACTCACCCCAAACCAGGTTTGAGGTATCACTTCTCAACTCTCTCAATACTACTACGATCATACTTTGCTTCCCAAGCAAATTACTGATTCTCACGCCGGAGAGTGGTAACAAGGAGCACCCCCCACCCCATCCTCCTTGTTACGAGTCACGGTTTGTTTCCTTGTGCAGGAAACCCACCACCAGACGATCCAGCCAGCAATCCTCGGAAAGAAGGGATTAACCCTCTTGATAAGACCAGTGAGTTAACCCTACCCGGTTAACCATTGTTTCATCAGTGATCGGTAGTTTCCATCACCCGAGGTTTTTTATGCCGGAGATCATTCATTGATCAAGGGTTTTTTCCTCGTATAAATCATTGTGTCACTTATTCATTTCATTTCTGAGTGATCCTTAGTGTTGTTCATTGATTCAAGCATCATACCTCACAACAGAAAGTTTGGTTACATTGTCATTGCTTGATTTTTGACCAAAACAGTTTGGCGCCCACCGTGGGGCAATTGGTGCTTCATTCCTAAGAAGATTCGTATTTTCGTGGTCATTCCGGTTCGTTACAACCAAGTAGATGGCTTCCTCAATGAAGAACACTTCAAGCTTAATGCCGTCATTCAGTTCTTCACAAGGCATTCCTCCTTTGCCTCCACCACCTTCTGGATCCCAGAAGAATGCTGAGAATGCTGCGAAGAAACAAACCCCCATTTTCCAAAAACCACCAACTTCTTCTGTTTCAACTAATCCTACTACTAATGATCTTTACGCTCTGATTTTGCAGATGAGGAATCACGCACAAGAGCAGGACAAAACCAATGAAAGGATCCTCCGAGAGATCGCTGAGATCAAGAAACAGAAGAAATCGGTGGAGGATCATTCCCCATTGATGCCCAGGTCGCTGAACTTCGACACTCCAGTCATAACTTCCCAGCACTCAGCAGCTCCGGACGTGCAATACTTGGGTGAATTGCCAGGAAGACGTCATGGAACAACAACAATGAGTCAGACATTTGGCTCTCACTACCAGCCTCAGGGATCCTATTTTCAGCCATCGGGATCCTCTATTCAGCATTAAGGATCCTCCCAGATCCAAGGATCCTCCCAGGTCCAAGGATCCTCCCAGATCCAAGGATCCTCCCAGGTCCAAGGATCCTCTATTGTCCCAGGATCTTTCCAGGTTCAAGGATCCTCTCAGCTTCAAGGATCCAACGTCTTTCAGAATCAAGGATTCTTGAGAAGTATGCAGCCTCAGAGCTCGGACGTTCATCAAGGAGACTTCATACCAATGCAGACTATTGCTTCCTCTGGTCCTTCAATCATGCCGGAGTCTCGTCAATATGGATTCACAACCGCAATTCCAAACATGAATCCTCCGGGAGGTAACACTTTTAATAATTCATATAACACTAACCATGGCTCTATGCAGGATACATGTATCAACTAGGCTATGGCTAGGGAGCTACAGAAGCTTAAGGATATGATATCCAGTGTACCAGGAGTGGTTAAACCCATTCCTGAAATTGCAGATGGTAGCCATAGGATATCTCATTTTGCACCACCCTTATGTGATGCTGAGATACCCAAAAGATTCCAGATACCATCCATGAAGCTGTATGATGGTTCAACGGATCCAGAAGAACATGTAGCTCAATACAGGGAGAAGATGGAGATCAATCCAATTCCTGAGAGGTTAAAAGAGGCATGTCTATGCAAGGGGTTTGGATCCACACTCACAGGATCTGCTCTTAAATGGCTGCTAAGTCTTCCCCCTTACTCTATTACTTCATTTGCTAATCTAGTTAATTTGTTTAATAGTCAATTCTCTTGTAGTAGAAAGTTTGAATGATTAACTAGTGATCTATATAGGGTAACGCAAGGTCAAAATGAATCACTTAGAGATTATATCACTAAGTTTAGTAAAGAATCCTTAGATATTCCTAATTTGGATATTGCTACGGCTGTAGAAGCCTTTAAAATGGGATTGCTTAGGGATTCACTATTCTATGATGATCTTGTTATGACACCTTGCAGGAATCTTGATGAAGTAAGAACCAGGGCCCTTAGGTTCATCCGCCTAGAGGATGACAAAAGGATCCAGGATAGATTGACAGGATCCTCAAAACAGGAGAAGCGAGGATCCTACTTCAGGAACAACAAATCAAAGTCTTACAACAGATCTGATAACCAAAACGTGCATGCAGTGGAACAAGAAGAGGATGATGAGGATTATCCTCCTATTTCTGAATACTGTTTTTCTGTTGATAACAATGAACTAATCCTTGCAATGCAGAATCTAGGTGAGAAAGCTAGGTGGCCGAGAAAAAGTGATAAACCAGCTGCTACAAAGGATAAATCCAAGTGGTGTGCATATCATGAGGATTTCGGGCATCTCACTGAAGAGTGTATTGCATTAAGAAAGGAAATTGGTTACTTGTTGAGCAAGGGGCATTTGAAGGAACTTTTGGGACGAAAGAAGTCAAGGATCCAGGATCCTGAAAGGATCCTGGAAAGAGCTCCTGCCCCTCCAGCAGATGCACAAGTTATAAACTTCATATCCGGTGGATCAGACATTTGTGGTACTTCCTTTTCAGCAGCAAAAAGACATGCTAAGGAAACCAAGATGGATAATGGAGACAGACCCATCCGGACCTCCGTTGTCACCCAGGATAAAGTCATTACCTTTGATGAGGATGATCGTGTTGATGTCCAGGATCCTCATTATGATGGTCTTGTAATTACATTGTTTATTTCTAACCACTTTGTTCGCAGGATCCTTATAGATGGAGGAAGCTCTGTGAACATCATCCAGCTTGATGTCCTCAAGAAGATGAATATCCCGGAGTCTGACATTGTCCCAAGATCCTCAGTACTTGTGGGATTCAGTGGAGAAACTAAGAATACATTGGGGGACATCAAACTCCCAATCTATATTGAAGGATTGCATTCTTATCAAAAGTTTTGTGTTATAGATTGCTTATCATGTTGCAATGTTATCCTTGGCAGGCCATGGATACATGATATGAAGGCAGTTCCATCCACCTATCATCAATGTGTAAAGCTTCCAAGTCCTTGGGGAGTGGTGAAAATTGAGAGTGATCAACAAGAAGCTAAGAATTGCTATACCTCATTAATGAAGCCAGCCTCAAGACCAAGGGAGCAATAGCAATTAAAGTATCCTTCAAGAGAAGTATTGGAGGCAAGAGAGCAGGATGTAAAAGAAATCCTCATGGATCCTGATGATCCTGAAGCTGGGATCTTCATAGGGTCAGGGATCCTTAGCGAAATCGAACAGGAGCTAGTATCCTTCCTTAAAAGAAGGAAAACTACCTTTGCCTGGAAACATGAGGATATGACAGGTATATCTAAAGATATAATTACTCATAAACTTGGCATTGACAGGTCATTCAAGCCAATTCATCAAAAGAGGAGGAAGTTTGCTCCTGAAAGGAATGCTATTATCCAGGAAGAAGTAGATAAACTACTTCGGGCAGGCTATATGGTGACAAAGAGGGGCATTGAAGCAAGTCTAGAGCAAATCAAGGCTATTGTGAATATCAAATCTCCTGCCAATGCTAAGGATGTGCAAAGATTGACAGGCAGGATCGCAGCCTTGAACAGATTCATATCCAAATTCTCAGAAAAGTGCAAGGAATTCTACGACATCCCGAGGAAGAACAAGAAATTTGAATGGACTGAGAAGCATGAAAGTGCCCTCAAAGCTCTTAAGGATTACCTATCCTCAGCCCCGGCCTTGATGAAACCAGAAAAAGGGGATATATTATCCTTATACTTAGCAGTATCCTCAAAGGCAGTAAGTGCGGTCCTTGTTAAGGATCACCAAGGTATACAACATCCTGTTTATTATGTAAGTAAGAGTTTACTTGATGCTGAATCCAGGTATTCACACTTAGAAAAACTAATCCTTGCATTAATTATGGCATCTACTAAATTAAGACATTATTTTGAGACTCATGTCATTATTGTTAAGACTAATTTCCCAATTAAGAATGTTCTCAGGAAACCTGAAATGTCAGGAAGGATGGCTAAGTGGGCAGTGAAGCTGAGTGCATATGATATAAGATATGAACCAAGGACTGCCATCAAATCCCAAGCCTTAGCTGACTTTGTGGCAGATTTTAGTAGTGATTTGCAAAAGGAAGCTGAGTTAGAAGTCCAACAGCTTGGAGAAACTAAGGATCCTTGGATACTATTCACTGATGGAGCCTCCAATGTAAAAGGAACAGGACTTGGAATACTACTAAAATCGCCACAGGGGGACATAATACCCCACTCTATAGCTTGTGAATTTCAAACTACCAACAATGAGGCTGAGTATGAAGCCTTGATAGCCGGTTTGCAAATTGCTAAGCATATGAGGATCAGGTATCTTGAGGTACATTTAGATTCATTATTAATCACTAATCACTTTAATGGATCCTATGTTGTTAAAGGAGAAAAGCTAATCAAATATTTGGAGATAGTCAAAGAATTGGCACACTCTTTTGTTTCCTTTAGTTTGACACAGGTACCAAGGGAAGAGAATGCACAGGCTGATGCATTAGCTAATCTAGGATCATCCTTGAAGATCCCGGAAGATATAAGGATTCCTATTATCCATATCCTGACCCCTACTATCGAGGATCATGTAGCTATGGAGATAGGAGAGGATTCTGCAATCATCCCTAGTGATAATACTCAATCTCATTCAGGATCATGGATACTCCCAATCATGAGATACATACAACGCGGAGAGATTCCTACAGGAGAAAACCCTAGGGCTTTCAAAGTTAAGGTATCTCAATTTACAATATTGAATAATATGTTGTATAAGCGATCTCTTGCAGGACCATATCTAAGATGCATTGAGGATCCTGAAATTCAAGAAGTCCTAAAGGATTTCCATGAAGGAGATTGTGGAAACCACACTGGGGGCAGGGCATTATTCTCAAGGATCCTGAGGACAGGATACTACTGGCCAACTATGAAGAAGGATGCTGTGGAGTATGCCAAGAAGTGTGATCCTTGTCAGAGACACAGTAATATCCTTCACCAACCAGCAGAACTTTTGCATCCTATATCCTCTTCTTGGCCATTTATGAGGTGGGGAATGGATATAGTTGGTAAGCTTCCTAAGGCACCTGGTGGAAAAGTATTCATGCTTGCTATGACTGATTACTTCTCCAAGTGGATAGAGGCTGAAGCCTTTGCTCAAGTCAGAGAAAAGGAAGTTATATCCTTTATTAAAAGAAACATTATTACTAGATTTGGTATCCCTTCTGAAATTGTTTGTGATAATGGATCCCAATTTATTGGGAATAGAACCACTAACTTTTGTGACAGCTGGGGGATTAAAATGATAACATCAACACCAGTCCACCCACAAGCTAACGGTCAGGCAGAATCATCCAACAAGATCATCATCAACAATTTGAAGAAAAATCTTGGATCCAAGAAAGGAAAATGGGCAGAAGAACTACCTTATGTACTATGGGCTGATAGGACAACTCCCAAGAATGCCATGGGCCAAACTCCATTTTCCTTGGTATTTGGGGCAGAATCAGTGATTCCTACAGAAATGGTGGTTCCTACTGCAAGAACAAGCATACGTGATCCTGAAGATAATGCTGAAAACTTGGTTCAAGACTTAGATACTATAGAAGAAATCAGGAATTTGGCAAGGATAATGATGGCTAGTTATCAACAAAGGATGGCTGGAGCCTACAACAAAAATGTCAGGATCAGGAAATTCCAAGTTGGTGATATGGTATTAAGGAAAGCATTTCAGAATACTACCAATCCTGCTGATGGAAAGTTGGCACCAAAATGGGAAGGCCCCTATTTGATTGAAGCTGAGGCAGGAAAGGGGGCATATCGATTGCTAACAATGGAAGGTGATTTGCTACCAAGAGCTTGGAATGCTGTCCATTTGAAGAAATATTTCATGTGATCAGGATCCATGATCCTAACATGACAAGTATCCTTGAAGGATCCTGATAAGGCAGATGATCCTCATTCTGGTAATATTCTGATCTCTAACTGTTTCATTTTTTAATTATCCTATATAAGGATAAGGATCCTGTATCCTTTATCCTCCTTTCACTTGATTATGAGTTTTAAAGGTTCAGGTATCCTTAACTAAGGATTGAGTATCCACAGAAGTATCCAGTTATTTGGGCTTGACCCCAGTTATTTGGGCTAGTCCCCAGTTTGGGCATGTCCCCAGTTTCGCCAGTAGCGCACGATGATCCTGGTATAGTTCATGGCAATGGGACCAGTACTCGCTTTAGGGGCTGACAATTTCATTGTACTGGCTATATTCAGGATCCTATGTATAATGGTAGACGTACCATACATCCGTTCCTAAGGTTTCTAACGTTTTCACGTTAGCTAAGGTTTTGGCATTTTCATGTCACTAAGTTTGGATAGTCGCCAGTGAGGGCCATACTCCAGTTTACACACGATCCTTTGGGCTTGTCCCCAGTTATCCTTTGGGCTTGTCCCCAGTATATTGGGCTTGTCCCCAGAATTGTTGGGCTTGTCCCCAGTTGCTAACTCGTATCTTATATTGGCTTAGTCCCAAGTTGTATCATGTTTCAGGTTTTTGGAGATAAGTGACCAAGGGTCCTTGATCTTTACCTTCTACTAAGGTTTGTCTTTTGGGTTATCCTGATAATAAGTGTTAAAGGATAGGATCCTAACTTGGATTCTCAGGTATGATCCTTAACTATTTTGATTTTATTCATTATTCATTTGAGTAACCCTTATCCTTTGACAACTGAACTTATGATCCTTAAAATATGTTACTTTTCAAAACTTGTCGACTATAGGATATGTGATCCTTGATCATATCCTAAAATTTTTGAGGATATTTATTAAATTTTTCCTCTACTTGATAAGTTTAGACAAAATGAACATCACAATAATTGAAAAGTAAAGTACTAACAAGGATAGTAACACGGGAGATAGCCAAAAAGTTAAAGTTATTTTATTCACAAAAGATTAAACCCTTTAAGGTTGTCAAAATTGCCAACCCACGTTTCTACCAGCAAAACGTGGCCCATCCACATGGGTTGGCAAAGGGTGTCCATTGTTTACGGGTCTTGGTAGTGCAGGAATCAAAAGACGGTAGGATCACAATGGCTTCATCTCCCAAAAAGAGGATCCCTCCACCATTTGTAATCCTACCTATTGTTCAAAGGATCCATGATCCTTCACCCTAGAAACTATTGTCTAAAAGTTATTACAACCCATCATTGTTCAACAAAAACACCATAACCAAAATAAACTACCAAATTCTAAAAAAAATGGGCTCCGGCTACGTCTAGAAATGTCCTTCATCGCCCATTCATGCAGCCTACACCTTCGCTGCGTCACCATATCCTCCAGCTCCAGTATCCTTCGCATGATCCTTGCCACTGCCACCAGCCTCGATTGCCAGAACCTCTTCATCCTCCAACTCAGCCAGCCTAGCCTTCCAGCCCTCCATGTCCCAGTTGCTCCTGTCAAAGGTAGGATCCTGAGCTTCTTGGGCCATCTGCAACTTGGTCTTGTACATGGCAATGGCAGCAGAGACTTTAGCATCCTCTGTGATCTCGTGCTTCTCATAGTCAGCGTTGATCTGGGCTGCAACCATCTGAGTTTTGGCATCACTGAGTTCCTTTTCGAGGGAGGCAATCTTGTGATCCTTGAGCACCGCCACTTTTTGGAGATCAGAGTATTTCTCCTCAAGCTCTTCGATGTTCCCAACATAGTCCTCGATCTCGGCAAATTTTTGCAAAGAAGACAATATAAAGTTAGGATCACATGATCCTCAAGTGGGTAGGATAACTAAGCTAAGTTAGTGATCCTTACATCATTAAAGTATTCGAGGAACTGATGGCGGATCAGAGGCAAGCCTTCTAGGTTGTCAGCTTCAGAGGTCTTCCTTTTCTTGCCACCTCTTCCTTTTGAAGTGGTTGCCTTTGGGATAGTGACGGAGGGGCTAGCAGCAGACCTTTTCTTTGAGGATCGGACAGTGTCAAGATCAGAGACACTGAATTTGGAGGCAGATTTTGAAGGTTTTCCAGCGCCTACACACCCAAAACAGATAAGTATCCTTATCCTATTTCTGTTTAACTATTTATTTAAATATTTAACTATACAAAAGACAGGATACTTACTCGACATAGTGACAGAACCTGAGGATACTTCCTCAGAATCCTGGGTGTTTGTTTTAAATGATCTTCTTGCGGGATCAAGTCTCCGGAAAGCGGCAAGCCTTACCTTTGTTGCAGGTGTTGTGATGAGGTGTGCGACAGTAATAGCTGCAAAAAAGGAACAAAAGGACGTTAGTGATCCTTAAACAAAAATAAGGTCATCTGGTGATCCTTCTCAGGATCCTTTATCCTACCATGGGTGCTCCACTTCCTTGGCAGATCCTTTCCATCAGGGATGGAATCCATTCTGACAAAGAAGAATCGCCGTTTCCAGTTGGTATCATTCTTAGTGACTTTGAAGATGGGGTGTTCTTCACCGGGTTTATGCTTGAGTAGATATCAGTGGGATCCAAATGTTACGAGGTCATACATCTCTGCCAACTCCGACATTCCCAGAGCAATGCCTTCTTGCTCAATGATCCTTTCAAGGGTATATAGGACCCTCCAGATCATTGGCATAGCCTGAATGTAGGAGATGCCGGTGAGGGAGAAGAAAGACTGGGTGAATTCAGGGAAAGGATATGAGTACCCAATTGTGAATGGTGTGACCGGGAAAGCTACCCATGTTTCAGAAATATAATCACTTAGAACGGTGGGATCAAACGGTTTGAAATCAGTGTTTGCCGAAAAGCAATGTCGGATCCTGTCTATCTGTGGATCGGTAAAGCAGCATCTTTATTTCGCCGAGTCTTTGATGATCCCCTGGCTCTTAAGAGGACTGTCTTTCGTGTGATCCTTAGCCGGAGAGGACCTTAGCATCATCTTGGTCATGAGGGTAGAGAAGAAGATGAACAGAGAAAGAAAACGTAAAGGGAGAAGAGGAAGAGAGATACCTGCTTGATCTTCGGATGTGGATTTAAAGGGAGTTTCTCTTGAATTTAAATGCGAATTGATCCCTATCTCTAACTTCAATTTATAATGATGGCTTTGCAGGATAGTCACCTCAATGACGTCATGCTCGTAACGGCTAGTCCGATTACAACGGCTAGTTATCCGTTGATTCATTACGGATAAGAACAGAAAATATAACTCGTTTATTTACATAATTACTCCTTATATTTTGGGGGCAATTGTTAGGGGAGGATTTTTCAATGATCAGTGATCCTCAATTATTGTTGGGTTTAGTGATCCTCACTTCTGTTAGAATTAGTGATCTTCAGAAAGTGTTGCAGGATCAGGATCATGGATCATCTTAAGGATCCTTATACTAACGATTGTCTACTTTGAATATGATGTTGTTTTGCAGGAGTACGAGCTTGGACTTGGTCTTGGCGATATTCCTGGAGAATATTCCATATTTATTCCGCACGTGCATGGCTGAAATGGACGTTGTGGAGGTCGTGGAGGACTTGCACCAAACGCGGAATGTTTGTTAGCTTAGATATTTTCCATTTTTAAAAGGGGTAGCGAGCTAAATAGAAAACACTTGGCTATTTTTGGCTAAACACACACTCTTGCAACTGCTCTCACCAGCTCTAGACAATTCACTTAGCGATTACACATCTTTTTACACAATACACTATAGTGATCCTTGTAATTAGCTCGCTATCATCCGAAGTTGTAATACATTTCTTGTTTAATTTGAGTTGGTGATCGGTAGTTTCCATCACCCGAGGTTTTTTATGCCAGAGATCATTCATTGATCAAGGGCTTTTTTCTCGTATAAATCATTGTGTCACTTATTCATTTCATTTCTGAGTGATCCTTAGTGTTGTTCATTGATTCAAGCATCATACCTCACAACAGAAAGTTTGGTTACATTGTCATTGCTTGATTTTTGACCAAAACAGGACACGCGAATAAGTTTAAGTCTCTAAAACATTAATCTCGTATCTCGAAACAGTTGAACTTTGTGTGAGAATTTTAAGTGGATCAGTATACTGAAAATCTAAGTGAATCGTTTAGAACTTAAAATGTTTAATGCTTAACGGTGTTGGTGATGTGTCTCATAATCTGATATGATCCTCTTACACAAACTCACAAAAATATTGTCTGTAAATATTTCTTTACTGCATTTCTTTAATATCAAAAATCCAAAAATATTTTCGTAGTGTTTTAGCATAAATTTTGAAAAATTCAAAAAGATTTTTGACAACTGATGTTGAAAAGCTGATTTTCAAAATTCCGAGTGCTAAACATGATGACAACTGGGTTGGGAGAGTGTGTTTGAAATGTGAAATGATTTTAATAAAATACCAAATTTGAATATTTCATATACAAGTGGTTAGCAGAGTTTAAATTTGTTAAATTTTTAAAATTTGTGAAATTTATTTTTGAGTAGAGCATGTGTTAGTGCATTACGTCTATTGACTTCGTCTTGTATCATGTAATAGGATAGAATTATCAGTGCACGAGGTTCGAGATATTGAGAAAAGAGGTTTAAGTGAAGATTTCGCTTGAAACTGTTCAAGCGAAATCATCCACAACTGATTTCGCTTCAAGCCTTCAAGCGAAATCATTCATATCAGATTTCGCTTCAAGCTTTCAAGCGAAATCTTTACCTTTATATATAGGTGCACTTGGTTATTCATTTGTAACTTTTAGATCGGAGTAGCGAAGCTCTGTCGGATCGTCTCTAGGTTGTAAAACAGTTTTATATCAATATAAGAGACATTATAATTACATCGAGTGTCCGTATCTTTGATTCCGCCTCTGATTCGGATAAAAGACTCTTCTGAACGACTCAATCGGGTCATACAACGATCTTACAAGTGGTATCAGAGCACAGGAGGAAGAGTTTAGCTCGATTGCAATTAGATTCTGACTTCTACACCTTCTTTTTCATTCTGGACAAGATTTAACGGTCAAAATGGTCTGAGTTTTTCACCGAATGTGTAAAACAGTATTCTATCAAAGCCTTGAAAGTTTGAGTCCGAAATTCGCATTAAAAGTGACTGAATTGGATCAGAAACTTGATTTCGCTTGAATGAGTTCGTAACATTCAGCACTATTTCGCTTGAAACAGGGAGATTTCGCTTGAAAACATTGTGTGTTTGAAGCGAAATAGTTAAGTTCGCTTGAAAATACTTATTTCAGCAAGATTTCGCTTGAACAGAATCACATCTGATTTCGCTTCAAGTAATAGTATATGATTTCGCTTCAGGACATCAGTCATTGTTTTCGCTTCAAGTGATAAATAGTTGATTTCGCTTCAACTAGTCTACAATTGATTTCGCTTCAAGAGACCAATAGTTGATTTCGCTTCAACTGTTCAATAAGTGATTTCGATTGAATTTCTTATTTCGCTTGAAAAGTGAAATTTCGTGTCGAGATTATTTCACGGCAACTGTGTATCAGTCTGTTTCAGAATATTATTGTGTATATTGATTGTTTGTTTGTTTGTTTGCAGGTGATTCGAGGTGATTTACACGGCACAAATACCAAGAATTCAAAATGTTTGACGAACTGGAAAACATTAAATTTGAAAGAATGAACAATTGGACTTGTTGTTCTTCTTCTGAGAAAAAGGAGGTTTTAGTTGAAAGATTTGAATATTTCATGTGTCGAAAAGATGAAACGTTGGATGAGTTGGAAATACGGTTTAAAAATTTAATGGACAGTTTGAGAAACAAGAATATTAGAATATCAAATGATGAACAGATATTGAAACTGGCAAATGCATTACCTGCTAAATGGGATAAATTTTTGGTTGAGCTAAAAAGGGAAGATTTTTTCCAAGAACTTTATCCAAAACAGTTCTTTAATGAGGTTAATGGAGAGTTTCGTAATGAAAATAGGAAAAAGAAGGAAATTTTGACCGAAATGGAAAAGAATTTGCAAAAATTGGAATTAGATGTTATTACTGAAATTGATAATAGAATTCGTATGTGTCTTGCAACAAAGAGTATTCTGAAATATGATATTAAAAGGAAATGTTATATTGATGAAAGTATGAATCCTTTTGATTTCGTTAAACTCTTTTGTGCAGGAACATATAAGATGGAAACAAAGGATATTCCAAAGAACGAAGAATCTTTGAAGCTTGGATCTTCAAGTTCAGAATCAGTGTGCTTAAAATGTGACAACTTTAAGGCTGAAAATGACAAACTTTTGAAGGATGCAGAAAGTTTGACATCAGAAGTCAAGAAGTTGAGAGATGAGAAGCAAGCTGATGATAAGCAGATTCTTATTTTGAAAGAAAATTGTGAGAAGTTGAAAACTGAAAATGACAAACTGTTGGGTAATCTGAACAGTTTGACATTAGAAAACAATGCTTTGAAAGAGAAAGACAAGGATTTTGAAAATAAAGAGAAATCTTCAGAAGATGAAGATTTCTGGATAAAACTTGAGAACAAAAATTTGAAAGCAAATGAAACAAAATTTCAAGAACAGTTAAAATTTTTGGAAAATGAAAAATCTGTTCTTGAAAACATGAAGAATGAAAATGAAAAATCAATCAAGTCTCATCTTGAAAGAATATCTCAGCTTGAAAATGAAGCTGAGAATTCAAGGAACAAAATTGATGAACTTGAATTGAAATTGAAAGGTTTTGTGACTTCTACATCACATGTTTGTCCAAAACCAATCAATTTCAACATTGATAATGTCAAAGTTGAAGATTGTGATGAGATATCTGATGATGAAAAAGAAAAGAAAAGAAAAATATCTTTAGATTTACAAGAAAAATTTCAAAATACTGTTCTGCAATCTACTGAAATAGGTGAATGTTCTAAACAAAAACCTGTTAAGAAGAATGCAGAACAGAAACAAAAAGATAGAAATTTGAAAAATTCTAAAATTGAAATTAAAAGCTCATCAGATAAATCATCCAATCATTATCAAAAATCAAAAAAATTTGTAAATGAAAACTCACAAAATGTTGGTAATAAGTGGTGCAGGTTTGACCACAATGCTCAAAAGACAAATCCAGCATTGAAGAGGAGAAATGACTATAACCAAGCCAAACAATGTTATGATCTGAAGGTTTGGACTGACAGAAGTGGATGGTATGATAACAGAATGTGCTATACCTGTGGTGTTAGAGGACACATTGCTGTTAACTGCCAGAATTGGAATTATGATACAAGAAGATGCTATAATTGCCATATCAGAGGACATATTGCCAGAGATTGCCCAAGGAGATCAATGGGAAGATCGAGGGTTGAATCTCAAAGAACGGTAAAGAAGCCAGTCAACGTCAAGCCCCATGAACAGAAGGTTCTAAAACCTAAAGTTCAGGATCAGACAATTCAAGAAAAGAAAGTTAAACTTTCACAGGGGCAGAGAGATAGACTACGAAAGAAAAGGAAGAAGGCGAGAGAATATCTTGAGAAGATTTTGTCTTCGGGTTCACCGGTTGGTTCGAATAAGAGTTCTGATGAATCGATTCACTCGACAGCAAAGTCAAGCAAATCGAATTCTTCAGATACAAATCTGAGGACAAAAGATAAAAAGGAAAAGAAGAAAATGGTCGGCGATGAATCTGATGTTTCAAAGTCAGACAAGCCACCATCAGGCAATGAATCTGACTCATCTAAGTCAGATAAGCCAAGTTTAGGCAATGAATCTGATTCCACAAAATCAGAGGAGCCACAAGTTGAGGTAAAAAAGGAAGAAACTGTTCTTTTGATGAATGATGAAAAATTTCCTCCATTACAAGCCACAAACACAAAATCAAAAGGTGTTGATGCTGGAAAAATGTTTAATAGCAATGTTAAACATATTTTTAGTAAGATGGTTGATGGTAAGGAAAAAGGAGTGAAAGAGTTTTATGAAGAAAAGAGAAAAGCTCAAAATACACCCAAGGACAGTCAGGCTTGGGTGAAACTTTTCAAATAGAAAAATCTGACTTGCCGGAGCTTCCAGGTTGGTAAGTGTGAAGCAGGTATCGGCATCATTTTTGAGAAATTCACAGGATGGTAACTGTGATATTTCGTCTTATTAGTGGTTAATCAAGGACATTAAGTTGTACTTGATTTTCTACAAGTGATTGTGGTGTTTGATCTTATATTGTTAAAATCTGTACAAAAAGGTTTTAAAGAGAACAAGGTGATGAGATAACCCCAAACCCACAAGTGATGGGTAAACAAACTAATTTTTTCAGAAAAACCATTCTGATTAAAACAAACTTAAGTGTTTTGAAATCATTATGGGAAAATAGTTTGTTGTAAGGGGAAGTTGTGATTGAATATGCCGAAACCCTCACGGCTGAACAAACATGATTACTTTCATCAGATTGAAAAACAGTTTTCAAACTGTTAAGATCAGTGGGTTGTAAATCATGGGGGTACATTATATTTTCTGCCAATCAGAGCGCTTGAAGCAGAAAATGGATGGCGAGACAAAGCTATCAGTGTTGGTTGTCAAATTTTCTTTATATGATTTTGCATTTTAGGGGGAGTAATATTGTTAGAAAATACAAAAACATTTGAAAATTTGAAAAAGTCAAAAACATGATAAAATTCAAAAATTGAGTTTTTGTGTAAAAAGAGGAAATGATAGTACATCAGTAGACAGTTACAGTATGCTAAAGAAATGGAAAGTTTAAATGTGTTAAAAGATCTCACTGTGGATGTGTCGGTAGGTTTTTGTACATTTAGTAAACTTTTTCGGGATATAAACCTAAATTCAAACCTACTTATTTCGTGGGGAACACTACTTGGATATATAGGTAACCCCTGAAATCTCGTTTGAAAGGTCTCTTAATCTGATATACTAGGTCTTTATACTCTATGATGTCTGGGGTATTATTCCGGGACTTCTGCTGAACGGTGGTTCTGACCTAGTCCCTGGCTAATACTTGCTGCAATGCTTGAAACATAGCATTAAACCCTCAGCATGCTGAAACAATTAAATTGATATATGCTGCTGTTGTAAGCAAAAAGATCCTCTAAAGGGGACATACCGAAAAGTCGAAGCTGATATCTCTCTGCGTATACGGAAGTATCGATCTGAGATCCCTTGGCCCTCGCATACCTAATTTATATACAGATATCATTGTAGTATACTCACCTGTAAGACTGATTATTGGGATTCTGGATACGGGAGTATATTCAAGAGGTGGGACACATGAATAGGTTTAAGTTCTTAATACACCTAATTCATATCCTGAATCAGTTGAACTTTGTATGAAAATTTAAGTGGATCAGTATATCGACAATCTAAGTGAATTGTTTAATTCTTACTGTGTAATTAAGCTCAACGGTACTTGTGACTTGTCATAAACTGATATGATCCTCTGACGCATACTCAAACAAAAATATTGTCTGTAAATATGTTTGTATATATTTCTTTATAGTTTTATATTTTCAGAAAATACAAAAAGATTTTGATTTCTGCTTTATTTTCGACAATCAATGTCTGGGTGCTGAGTTTCAAAATCTAAGTAAGCTGATTGTGTTTCTGAAAATAAAACAAGTTCATTAAATTGAAACTTGATTTAAATTCAAAAATTTCAAAAACAGTTTGTGATATCTTCAAGGTCATTAACTTGAACTTGGATGATTAACTGTGAGGGAGTTGGATTCTTTAATACTGCTAAATCTATACAGTTTGTTGATAGGGGGAGTGGATTAGAGAATTTGATTGAAATTGCCAGGTTACGATTCCTGGATAGTCTAAAATGTTGTTACTTATAAACGTATGAGTGATTGCAGATAGTCTAGACTACGATCCCGGAAGCAAAGTCTAAGGGGGAGTCTGAAGACAAGTTTGAAACAAAGAAAAGCTTGTAGATGGAAAGCTAGGTGTCGATCCCAAAGCACGGAAGCTTGATGAAAGGGGAAGCCTGAAGCTGATAGAAGAAGAGAGTGTTGGATGCTTACAATGTTACAATCTAAGTAAGGATGCAGAATGATCAAGACTGAAGATGTGTCATATTGAAGAATAGTCACTGAAGACTTCGTCAATATCCGAGGGGGAGTCTGTTAGTGCATTACGTCTATTGACTTCGTCTTGTATCATGTAATAGGATAGAATTATCAGTGCACGAGGTTCGAGATATTGAGAAAAGAGGTTTAAGTGAAGATTTCGCTTGAAACTGTTCAAGCGAAATCATCCACAACTGATTTCGCTTCAAGCCTTCAAGCGAAATCATTCATATCAGATTTCGCTTCAAGCTTTCAAGCGAAATCTTTACCTTTATATATAGGTGCACTTGGTTATTCATTTGTAACTTTTAGATCGGAGTAGCGAAGCTCTGTCGGATCGTCTCTAGGTTGTAAAACAGTTTTATATCAATATAAGAGACATTATAATTACATCGAGTGTCCGTATCTTTGATTCCGCCTCTGATTCGGATAAAAGACTCTTCTGAACGACTCAATCGGGTCATACAACGATCTTACAGCATGTGCAGGAAAATTTAAGACTGCGATCCCAGCTGATTGATAGGGGGAGTCTGCTAGCAAAGGAAAGTTTGAAGTTAGTAGAGCCAAGTTCGATTCTGAGGATTATCGCAAGCTGCTAATGCTAAAGCTAAAGGAATCAAGAGATCTGATCAAGAGAAGAGAGAGTCAGATTGAGATCCTAGAAAAGAATGAGAAGAAGAGAAGAGAATGAAGGAAGATTACACTGTTAGATACGTTGAAAGAGCTCGAAGACTGATCAAGGCTGAAGATTGTGAAGACTCGACACCGAAGACTTCGTCAACATCCGAGGGGGAGTTTGTTGGTGCATACGTTTGTCGACTTCGTCTTGTATCGAGTCTTGTAATAGAATTGTTAGATCAGGGCACGTTGTACGAGGAAAATAGGGTTGGGTGTGATTGAGCTATTTCGCACGAAATAACAAGATGTCATTCTGTGCGAAATACCCACCACTATAAATACCTGTCATGCTGATTCATTTGTAACGTTTGTGATTCCGGTACCGAAGTGCTGCCGACGTGTCGTTTGATCTGTATTCGTGTCAAATCAATAAAACAAGACAATTAAAAGTGATTCTAGCTGTTACACAGTCTAATTAATGAATTCTGCCTCTGATTAGACCGAGAACTCTTCTGATAGACTCGTTTAGATCGTCTCACGATCCTTCACTCTGCGGGTTCTATAAGTGGTGAGTCGGTTAATCATAACCGGCTTCCAAACCGGCCCCATATGTAAGACAAACATGTAAAACTGTATACAAGATTATTTAAATAATTGTCCCAAGTTATAAATGGTTTGTGCCTTGTGCACTTAAATCAATTTTCATAAATGTTTTCCAATGAGTCGGTTAATTGTATTTACCAGTGTAAACTGACGTATTTTCCAAAGGTTAATTGACAGGTACCTCATGTAAATAGGCTGGAGCTACTAGGTGTCAAATAAGAGGATTTTGCAAATCCCTAGATACTTGGAGTCTGTTATCTTAGTTTCTTGTATTTTATTTTATGATCCGCCTGTGGATCTTCTATTACAACCAGTCTGTATATTCTTTTATTTGGACACTATGGTTTGTAATAGTATTTATTCACCAAGCTCTTAGATTAAATCTCCAATTAGATCTAATGGAACAACTGAAGAACGTTCAAGAATCAGCAATCAAGGATGATGCTGAAGGAATGAAAGGAAGGATAAAGGAATTAGAATAAGGGACAGATGGAATTTGGAGATTCCATAAGAAAAGGATTTGGGTATCTAAGCAACGAAATTTAAGAAATAAAATTTTAGAGGAAGCCCATAAATCTAGATATACCATGCACCCTGGTAATGATAAGATGTACCAAGATTTAAGAAGTAACTTCTGGTGGATAGGAATGAAAAAGGACATAGCTAAGTATGTATCTAAGTGTCTAACTTGTTCGCAAGTTAAGGCAGAACACCAGAAACCTTCAGGTTACTTCAACAATTAGAAATGTCTGTGTGGAAATGGGAACTAATAACAATGGACTTTGTTACTAAATTGCCCAAGACCAGGAAAGGTAACGATGCAATTTGGGTAATTGTAGACCGATTAACCAAATCAGCTCATTTCCTATCAATGAAGGAAACCTTTAGCATGGAAAGATTGGCTAAGTTATACGTAGATGAAGTAGTATCCTTACATGGAGTCCCACTCTCCATTGTGTCAGATAGAGATAGTCGTTTCACTTCGCATTTCTGGACAAGTTTCCAAGAAGCAATGGGAACACGATTAAATTTAAGTACTGCCTATCATCCCCAAACAAATGGACAAAGTGAAAGGACGATCCAAACCCTTGAAGACATGCTCAGGGCATGTGTAATAGATTTCGGTGGAAATTGGGATGACCACTTGCCATTTATTGAATTCTCCTATAATAATAGTTACCATACAAGTATCAGTGCTGCTCCGTTCGAAGCACTATATGGACGAAAGTGCCGAACCCCAGTTTGCTGGGCAGAAATAAGAGAAAGTCAATTATCAGGACCCGAGATTGTACAGGAAACCACCGACAAGATAACCCAAATCAAGGAAAGACTGAAAATGGCTCGAGATCGCCAGAAGAGTTATGCAGATAATCGACGCAAGCTGTTAGAATTCCAAGTTGGAGACAAAGTACTCTTGAAAGTTTCTCCTTGGAAATGAGTAGTTCGATTCGGTAAGAAAGGAAAGCTAAGTCCAAGGTACATAGGACCATTCACCATTACCCAACGAATAGGACCAGTTGCCTATCGTTTACAACTACCAGAAGAATTAGCTGGGGTACATGATGTGTTTCATGTATCCAATCTTCAGAAATGTTTATCAGATGAGTCTCTGGTAGTACCTCTTCAAGATATAGAGGTAAATGAAAAGTTAAAATTTGTTGAGAAACCGCTCCAAATAGTAGACAGAAAGATTAAGTTCCTCAAACACAAGAGATTAGTACTGGTCAAAGTAAAGTGGGATTCAAAAAGAGGACCAGAGTATACATGGGAATTAGAATCGGAAATGAAGCGAAAATATCCTTACCTATTTCAGTAAATCTCGAGGACGAGATTTTAAATAAGGTGGGGAGGATGTAAGGACCTGCAAAAATACCCCACAACACTCCGTAAGTGAAAACCCGAACCCCTGAAACCCTAATCCTTATGAAAAATCAAGAAATTCAAATTTATTGATCTGTCGCGGGCCGCGTAAGACTTAAGGAAAGCTTACGCGGGGCGCGACAGCTTGACAGTCTCCGGATAACGATTAGGGCCACGTGTCAACCACGTGCCAAGCCTACACGTGACACGCTAGCCCTAGCCGTAGCTAGGGTTGCCCTCGCGGGCCGCGTGGGTTCTTCTTCGAGTTTACGCGGGCCGCGTAAAACTCAAATTTTAGCTATATAACGAGCATTGCATGGCCTTTCCTTTGTGTTCGCAAAATCCTTTCAAAAACGAAACATCTGCTCAATTTCGTAGATTTAAATAGGGAAACGCTGCTATGATTACAGGGTAATAACTCGATCACTGCTACGATACAATGTCCGATCGATTGAAATTGATCCGATGGATGTTTAAGTGCTGCCCGAATTCGGGCTATACTTTGTCGTTCGTCGTGAGGGTTTTGATTTTGTGAGCTTATCGTAAATGTTGTATTAAGTTACTAACCTAGTTTCGTGTGCATTGTTATTTAACTAGGTTACGAGGCTAAATCAGTAGGCAAAATCTGACAAGTAAACTTGCAATGTGAGTCATTCTCTTTTTATCAAATTGCTTTACAAAACCCTAAATGTTTTCCAGTTATACTTTGCAGTGATTAAGTCTTTGCTAATCTGTAATTACTGGCAGTAAGTGGGGGTTTGTGCACATTACTACTAATGATTTATCACTTTTGGTGGGCGAGACTAATTTAGTGATATGTCCACAGTCATAGATCCGGTCGAGTGACAACTGAACCAGCTAATTAATAGATAGGGGCAAATGTGAAAACTCTTAATGCTGTAAATTATAACAATGTGTCGTTTTATACAAATTGAATGACTCGCAAGTATTTCCCCGCTGATAAAATCTTTTTAAACATGTTTCAGGTGATTTACTGTGAACCAGGAAAAGTGTCGCGTAGCACTACAGCTTGAAGGAAGTGGCTCAGTAAATAAATAAACATGTTTTTGTAAACTGGGGATTTCCCAGTGAAATTCCTTTATTGTAAATTACGGGGTTTGTCCCGAAATTTGAAATGAAATAAATGGGTATTTTCAGTTTAACTGATCCTGTTAAATTTCCGCTGCCAAAGTAAATACAAATACCACGGGTTTTCTGTCCCACGTCATTCGAACCGGGAAACTGGGTCTGGGGCTGTGACATTAATTGACCTCGCCATTCTCGTGGATAGTTCTTCCAAGGCCAGTGCATACAATCTATGCTCTATATCATTTCAAGAAAGCCATGATGTATCTCATGTGTCGCGTATCAACGCTAAATGTCGGTGTACATCGGTCTACGAAGAACTTCTTTCGAATGCAAACTAATAAAGCCATCATAAAACTCTTCCAAACTTTAACGTGATGTTCTCCGTGACATATGTAAATAACAATCAAGAGAGTTAGGAAAATTACTGTATGGTAGTTGCCATAGAGCTGACGTGCACTTTTTGACCTCTGGCATCATATGTCGTTTGGAAGTAAGTAAAATTTCTCTCAAAATCAATTTCGATTTGCAAAAAAAGAAAAAAAAAACAATTCTTTATCCATTCGAAACCACATTTCGAAACTGCTTGTCTGTGAACGTTTAATTGTTGTTGAAATATTCACTAAGTAGTCATGCATGTGACGCTTCACGATCGTTTATGTGAACTTACCTAGTTGTAAATACAACATTCTATTAAAAATAATATAAGTGGAAAATAAGAAGAACATAATATTAATAATAAATACAAAATTTAAAATTTAATATCTTCTTGACGACGACGTGATGTCTTGAGTTTGGTTTAGAGATAACGTGGCTACGGTAGTCAAATATTCAAAATGTTGTTTCATTTGATCTTTTTCATTATCGTCGGAGCTTAATGAATCTTACAAATATGGTGTACATTCTGGAATTTTGAGTAAATCCATTTTGAGGTGTAAGAGAAGAGTATAGATTTCTATTTGTGTGAAATAAAAAATTGATATGAAGAATGTAGGATAAAGAGGAAACATTTTGTGAGAAAAACAAAGTAGTTTGGTTGATTATATGAATTTGAAATTAATTTTTTAACGGTAATATCGTTCAATGATACTGTTTTTATTTTTTTTCTTTCTCGAAATTCCGATGCAATTATTCCCCCTTTTTGATTTTTCCCCACATCCGGGGGTGGTGTTCCCACCCATGCCCGGACTCCCCACCTCCTCCCCAAACACGACTATATGTGACTTTACACGCCCTTTTAGGTTTTACTATATTTCATCTTCAATAAAATTTTTAAACAATATCATATACTCAATTAATTGTAAAAAGGATTTAATTGTAAGAAGGATTAATAGTGATTTACAAGAATCAAGTAGTAGAGTACAACTTTGTTATCTTACTGACTCGTCTATTACGTATGTCATACGTCATTTAGATAAAAACATTCAATATCATCCAGAGTAATTTTAATTACAGTGTTATCTCCAACCTAACCCGATTTAATTCCTGTATTTATGCTAAGCCTCGTTTAGATAAAAACATTCAATATTATGAACAAGTCAACCATAGTAGTTTTAATTTCTACGTTAATTGTAAGAAGGATTAATAGTGATTTACAAGAATCAAGTAGCAGAGTATAACTATATTATCTTACCGACTCATCTGTTACGTATGTTATACGCCATTTAGATAAAAACATTCAATATCACCCTGAGTAGTTTTAATTACTAGCTAATCTCCAACCTAACTCGATTTAGTTACCTTCATTTAGATAAAAACATTCAATATTACGAATAAGTCATCCAGAGTAGACTTAATTACTAGGTTATCTCTAACCTGACCTAATTTAGTTTCTTGTCGTTTTCTTGTTTTGTTTTAGTCAATGTTTTCCGAACTGGAACGAACATCGAAGCGATCATCTTAACAATCAGATCGGATTTAAAAAGTGAAATATGTAATAACATTATTAAAATTTGTGTGTGCTTATAAGATTTAGAACAATATATAACAACAATCGAACCCAGTAAATCCCAAGCTATTGGTAGGGTCTAGGAAGGATGTAAACAAACCTTAAAATATTTATGCATTAGACACTTGTTTCTTATACTCTTGCGCATATAAGAGTTGTACATTGTGTGTAAATGACTAAATTACCCTCCTAGTTAACAGACTTGGTGGATGAAGTTAGAAAATTGGACTCAAATGGTTAAGAAAAGTGGCTATAGGGACTCAGAGCGTTAAACTTTTTGATTTTGAACTCAAGTGGTTAAAACAACTAAAACACAGAGACTCAAAAAGTAATTTATCCTATTTTTAATATAATTATATGAATGAATGACGGTGAATAGGGAAAATGAATTCAATGAAAATGCAAATGAGCTTACCCGTAATAATGTGAAAATCTTTACCCTAGTCCCTCACTTAAACTTAACACTTAAAATTAATTATGTAGTGATACTCCTCCCTCAATGGTTAAACTACACCAATGAAGATGACTTTTTTAAACATTTTTTATAAATCAATAGATTACTTTGTGACATTTTTTAACATTATGTAGTAACACACATCTAAAAAAATCGCGTATTCATCGTCCTCCTTTTTTTCCCCAGAACCTTCTCTCTCTCATGGATTTGTATCGTATAATTGATATTTCAACAATGGAGTCAATTTCTAAACCCTCATCTTCCCCACAATAAATCCTCTTTCACCTCTCCACACACACATCAATCACACTCCACAATCAATAATCATGAAGCCGATTCAGCCGCCACCAACCACCAGCCGGAATCTCAACCGTCCACGCCGCCGCCCTGACCTAACCCTACCCTTACCACAACGCGAGCCACAAATTGCAGTTCCGTTACCTCTTCCACCGTCATCCGCTCCTACAACCGCCTCTCAACACCTCTCAAACTCCAAACAACAACCGCAACAACCGTTTAACCTCTCCGATTTCGACCGGATGAACCGAATCGGCAGCGGCAGCGGCGGCACCGTCTACAAAGTCATCCACCGCCCTACTGGACGGTTATTCGCACTAAAAGTCATCTACGGTAACCACGAGGACGACGTCCGCCGTCAGATCTGCCGCGAAATCGAGATCCTCCGTGATGTTGATAACCTAAACATCGTGAAGTGTCACGATATGTTCGATCGAGCCGGTGAGATCCAGGTTTTGCTTGAGTATATGGACGGTGGATCTCTAGAAGGTACACATATCTCTCATGAAGCTTCGTTAGCAGATCTCACTCGTCAGGTACTTTCCGGCATCTATTACCTTCACCGGAGGAAGATCGTTCACCGCGATATTAAACCGTCGAATCTGTTAATCAATTCGAAAAAGCAAGTGAAAATCGCTGATTTCGGTGTTTCGAGAATATTAGCGCAAACGATGGATCCGTGTAACAGTTCTGTAGGTACGATTGCGTACATGAGTCCTGAACGGATTAATACAGATCTCAATCACGGAAAATACGACGGTTACGCCGGAGATATTTGGAGTTTTGGTGTGAGTATTTTGGAGTTTTACTTAGGGCGGTTTCCGTTTGCTGTTGGTAGACAAGGCGATTGGGCGAGTTTGATGTGTGCGATTTGTATGTCACAGCCACCGGAAGCTCCGGCGACGGCGTCACGTGATTTTCGTCATTTCATTTCGTGTTGTTTGCAGCGAGATCCGGCACGGCGGTGGACGGCGGCGCAGCTGCTACAGCATCGGTTTGTTACTGGTGGTTCTGGTAACCATACGAGCAATAATCAGGTGCTTCCGACTCATCAATTACTTCCTCCACCTCCTCGTCCTCATTTTTCTTCGTGATATTTCTCGTTTTTATTGTAATTTTGTCATGATTTACTTGTGTTATCAACATTATCAGACGATGATTTGAATGGAAGAACTAGCAATTTGTCTGTGAATTCCTCAATTTGTCAATTCATTGAGGATATTAATAGATCTGTGTTTCACAACATTTTAAAAATCAATCAATTAGTCATGATAAAGATTTTAAAAATCATATGTCTAGTTAGACGGTGCTTTTGATTTGATTATGTATGAATTTGGTGATGAAATGTTGAATTTGTAGGATCTGATTGTTCTTCAAGTGTTGTGTGATGATAATTAGACCATGTGTGTAGCGAGAGGGGAAGATAATGCCCTCTCCTTTGGGCGTTTTGCGCCATGTGACGGTCCAGTCAGCATGTGAGCATTATGCGGCTTTATGTTAAAAGGGGTGTACTGGGCTTGAAATCTTGTAATGATTAGATATTCTAATAGAATTAAATAAAAAATAAAAGTAAAAAAAATGCTATTGGCCAAAGAAAACAAATGAAGGCGTTTAAAAATGGACGCCCAACCATTTTTTTTTTCAAAAAAAAAAAAAAAACGCTTCGGGGGCGGTTCCGAGGCGTGTTTGGGGTTTTTTTTATAGGAAAAAACGCCAAAAAAAACCCCACTATAGGTCCTCTTAGAGAAGATGTAAAGTAGATTGCAGATTTATTAGGATGATGATAGTGACTTTATATAGATGTTACCTATATCTACAAAGTGGTAATTATGCATGCGTGTGTGTGATGTGTGTGTGTGTTGTAATGAATGGTGGAGACTGGAGTGGGTGAGAAAGATGGATCTTTTCATCTTTCACATCCCATCTTTGTATAGCAGCAGCAACATCACATTGCTTGCTTTACCAATAATGATAATAATAAAAGGTAGCCAACTCATACTTTTATTATGCCCATTTGTGACAGTAGTTTTTGTTTAATATTAGGCCATCCGTAGTCATAACGCCCATTTGTGGGCGTTATGCGACACGTGGCGCGCCACGTCAGCGTGTGGGCGTTATGGGGCCTTATGCATTTAAGCCCGTAGTCATAACGCCCCTACCTCATCATTACCCAATTAATTAATAAACCCTTAAATTATACATATATATGTATATATATATATGTCTGTGTGAGTGTATTGAAAACAAAAAAAAACAATAGCGCCGCTATAATACTCGCGCCCTCCCCCCATTTTTGAAACATGGCGCCTATGGTTTCGGTGTTCCCGGCGTTTTTGGGGCGCTATGGGGGTTATACCGCCGGGCATACCGCCCACTACGCAAGGCCTTACGTGCACAAAGTTTTTATTTGTATATGTCATGTTTGATTGTTGACATGTTGCTTTTTAGACAATCTAGTAATTTAACTAATTTATATAGTAGGCAAGTTAATGGAAATTGTCACATCTATGTCTAATATTGGTCCTCTTTTAATGATAAGGTTCTCATGCACTTTATATCATATATGTATTTTTTAAGTAAGACTTGAACTCGCACCCACTTGAATGATGTGTTGGATGCGCCTTGAGACGGGCGCGACCACTAGAACGCAATGAAAATTGTTAATGAAATCAAAATTGTCAATAGTATATGTGACTTAAATGTTCACTTCAATCAAGTACAATCATTGAATGCCCAATTCTCCGTATGGTTTTTATGCCTACAAGTGTAAACGCTCTGTTGTTTATTGTTGGAGGTATTTTTTGCATTCATAGAACATGAGCGTTGCTGAGTTTACGAGTTAACTTTACAAGCATTAGGGTGAACGGGGCGTACAGCGGGGAGGGCATCGGTGACCCTATCCACCGATCGGGAACACCGCCGCCATCCCTGCGGTGACCCGATTCGGGGAAGGGATTCGGGGGGAGTTCACCGAAGAAGGGGAGGGTTGTTGGTGGGGCCAGCCTCACTTTCAACCAATCACTGATTTCCTTTTTTTTTTTTTTTTTTTCTAATAAAAAACCAAGTCACCTAAGAGGGGAGTGGCGCCATCAATTTAGGGTGTTAGGGAGTTTAAGAGGGAAGTTGACGTGGCACACGAGGATTGGTTATGCGTAAGAGAGGGGACTCCCCTCTTAGGGGAGTGCCCCCCTCACCCTTATGTACAATTAACCTCTTGTTTAGTTTGTGGAATTTACTGCAATTGGAATTGGTTATAAAAATGTGTTTGGTTGGTCAAGTTAAAAGGATTTATTTTAACTTTTTTCTGAACAATAACAATGATTGTATATCAAAGAGGCTAGCGGAAAACTAGCAAAAACCCCATACAAAGCCAAAATTATAAAAGCAGACCTGACTCCCTGATACATCCGAAACTTAAATTTTAAAAACACCTATAAATGGACATGGTTTCCATCTATCCCAATCTGTTAATGGTGTTCTTGGCCCTCCCTTTGATCCAACTAAAGCTGTTGATGATATCTTCCATAAGCTGCTCCGCCGATGCCTTATTTGTGGAGAATATCCATGAGTTTCTATTTTTCCAAATTGTCCATAAGACCGAATACATGACCAAGTGAGCGACCTTCTTTTCCAAACTCAGGCAGGCCTGATACCCTATTGCCAAGCTCTAGTAGCTCATTGATGGAGGAGAAATGTGATCAATCAACACCGCACCACTGAGAGACCTTAACTAACATCAACATTTTGAACATAAAAACGCTTTTTAAAACATAACCTATCCTTGCATATTAGATATTTATAGATTATAGACTAGAAACAACAAACAAACTACTATCTTCATTCCCATAAAACATAAATCATGATCGATGAAGATAATGTCAAATGAAACAGCTGAGGGCATTAACAAGTACTTGTTTTGTCTGGTCATGATCATGATCATTGTACTGTTACTCATATAGCTGAGCATGGGGCTGTAGTAGAGGCATGCATGGTTTACTCGAGCAAAACTACTAATCGAACACAAGTAGTTATTAGTGGCCCGTTGTACTGCTATTTACCACTCCATTTGCGCTTTGTTTTATTCAAACACTTAAGCGTGTACCCGCACCAATTCAATTTCTCTATACTCGCATTACTAGTCAATGATGGTAGGGATGGCATGTTACAGGTTGAAGATTTTTTTATCTCACCCATTATCGTGTTAAACACCACTAAAAAATTTAGGAGATACATCCTTCTAGAATCCTTTGATGCTCCTATAAACTCGATAATCTTTCCAACTCGTGGCAATTCAGCCGTGAACTTAACATGCCTCCCCCATTCAGCTACAAGTGTATCGCATATCGGGTCTTGGAACATCAGTCACTCTGTAGGACCCAAACCCATTGATATACCTAGTACATCCCTGATCAAGTGTACCGACATTCAAGGTGTTAGTTTGATGGTTATAATTTGAAACCAACCAAAATCCTAGGGGTGTAAACAAAGCCCAGAGGCTTGAGAGCTACTCGTGATTGACTCGGTTAAAAGCTCGAACAAGCCGAGCCTTAACGAGCTCAAGCCTGAAATAGAGCTCATTTATCGAGCCAGAGCTCGAGCGTGCGCCACTTTATTCCGTTTCGGAGGGTTAACAAAATCATCATATGAGTCATTATCTTGAGTTGTACATTTTTGTTCTTTCTTTAATTTCCCACCTTAAAAATAACATTAATTAAAAATTAATACTCCCTCCGTCCCACTAAATGTGTCTTATTTTGAATTTTCAAAGTCTTTATTTATAAAGTTTGACTTTAATTATATATTTTTTGTGTTATATAAAACGTGATGAAAATTAACCCGATAAAAACACTTGTAAAACACACTCAAATCATATAACTTTCATCAAGTATTATCTAACACAAACAAAATTAGTTAAGGTCAAAGTTTATAAATAAAGACTTTGAAAATTCAAAGTAAGACACTTTTAGTGGGACGGAGATAGTACATAACATATCCGCTACTAAACCCATAACATATTCACTACTTACCTATGACCTATCCTTGTTTTAGGCTCAGCACCTCCTTTTTTTGCTTCCCACTGAACTTTTCCCTACATAAAAAAACCCATCATCATGTTACGTACCGTTATTACCTTGTGTAACTTCAACACTGATTTCGCTTTGATAGGATTTTGAAACGGCACTTTGATCGTCTAAATCTTGTCACCATTTTCCTTTTTGGTACGTGTTGAAACTAAACATGCATAAAAAATTAAAAATCATTCAAATCGTAAATACCACTTCAACAATATATATATAAGCGAATGTTGCAAACCTTTAGGGGTCTTTGATGACACCTTGATCGCCTCAATCTTGTCACCCTTTTCCTTTTTTGTGCGTGGTGAAATAAAAAACACATAAAAATAGAATGTTAAAGCGAATGTTGCAAACTTCTAGTCGCCATTATAAATTTTTCTCTTGCTTTGTTTTTTTTTTGTTGAACCAGATGCAACATCAATTACATCAATCTCTTTCTTAGAATCGTCTTCTTAAACCCCTATTTTATAACGATAAACAATTACCCCTAAGCCGCTTAGTACTAATTATTAATTGTAAGGGTTAGATCTGTAATCAACATCAACCCTTGATTTAAATTTTGGATGGCTCAGATCTAGTCTCACTATTTTTATAGTTAGCATTGTTTGTACAGGATGTTAACTCTATAATATGGTTGCAAATAAATGTATTAAAGGGGACGCCTACAACTTTGGTAATCCTCTCATGCGTTGCGCTGCCAATGGCCGAGGAACGCATGGAGATGGCCGTTTGAAGGAGCGAGACATGCGTATTCAATACGCCCATGCTTCTTCCGTGCATAGTTAAAAACAAGTGTTACTGTCAATTTGTCGATCCATGCTATCCAAACAATGAAAAGAAACTCTTAAGGAAAAAGAATAAACTTGATAAGAACAAAACAAATTTAAACAAACAAGAATAAAACCCAAAAAAAGCTACCTGTATGAAATCAGCCTGCTTGAATCAACCAACTTAGCTGTTTCGATTTTGGGGAATTAATTTACAATCGAATAAGTTGTTTCAGTCGTATCGAATATAAAATTTTATAACGACTTACAAAACTTTATATTTGATACGGCTCCTATTTTATAAAATTTATGTCAGAACCTAGATAAAAATAAGCACATCGCAAAATCATATTTGTTTTTTTAATAAAACATTATATATCGGAAGTTATAAAAGGAAAGGATGAAGATGAAAACTATGAGTATGAGATGGTTTGGGATGCAGAAGGGTCAATGCTAATATATCAAGAAATCCTCAAAGATTGCTTCTTTAAGTTCAACTGAGAGGGTAGAAACTAGAAAGGTAATTTACTTACAATATTGGTATCACAATGTCAGGTTGTAGCAATAAGTTGGGTTTGATTTTTTTTCTTTAAGTTCGAATACATTGTCGACATAAAAAAGTCAATGCATGAAGCTTTAAGCTGCTCAAGCAGATTGTTACCTAAGTGTTAATCACATTGTATGTGCTTAACCATGTGTTGGTTGATCAACTCAATCTAAGGAAGCTAAGTTTCTAAGAGACCAGTTTGTGTCTGTGTTTGTGTAGCAGAGCTTAACATGTGGTACTGACTACTACAAGTTCAAACACTCCAGTCAAAGTAAAAGAAACAGATTAAAGGATATAACTACACAAATTTAGAGCTACGTATCATTAATGAAGAAAACACAGAAGATGTTGATACAGACCTCAGATCACCACCATCAATAGACAGTACACAGAGATTTCTACAGAAACAGACTTAAAACAGTAACATCTATGGGCTTCAATTATCTTCAAGATTCGTTGGTTTCAATTATTTACTCTTTACACACCATTCGAGCTTGTCAAACCGCCGTGTTGTGATTTTAACACACAAATCCCAATCACCATCATGACTTTTCATGTGTTAAACTTATGACAGTTCACACTTTTTAGCTACAGCAAAAGCAAATAACCTGTACACATTTACAGCATATAAAACGAGTACACATTTGGGTTGTTGAAACCAAACAACCTCCTAATGAGTTATGAAATAAAGCAACTGCAACTGCAACAGCAGTAACAGAAGTGTTAATAATCATTGAACATGTGAAGAATTTGAGAAACAGAACAATCAATGAGATCCATGTCTGTCTTTAAATACATGGCTGAACAAATCAAAATTTTCCATCTATCTCTTATTCCTAAAACAAGTGCAACTAGTTTTGTTGTTGATGGTATTTTAGAACATCCGTTGTATTCAAATCGAAGACCTTGCTAATGTCTTTTAATGTACACTTGCTAACATCATTTCCATCTCCAATAAGTCTTTCAAGCTCCTCAGATGCTTGCATTACCTGCACACATATTTATAGTTATCTTAAATGAATATTTATAAAGATAATAAGATTCATAATGTATCAACTGATAGTGATATTACAAAGACTGTAAGGTGTAACTTACCAGTGGCGGGTGAGTTTCCTTCTTGGAGTCATTTTCCGCTGCTTCATTCACATGGTCTTTCTCGTGAGAGTTCTGATTCTTTGAGGAATCTGATACCAGCTCTAGAAGTTTCTCACTTCCCTGAAGATTAAGGCAATACGCGAGTTTAAATCCATCACAACATAATTCATAAAAGAAACACAAAACAAAAAGCAAAAAATAAAAAAAGGTTTAGGATGCGTGCAAAGATTCATGACAAGACACATAACAATATTGCATAATCGATAGGTTAACTAAATAACCAAGAAATGATCATTAGAGAACCATAATAAAGCAACTAATGACCCATAGTTAATAGCTATGCAGTTCATATCGGTGATATATCGGTTATCGGTCCCCATGTAAAATATCGGTGTTAAATATCGGTACTGATATTACCGACAATATTGACTGATATATCACCGATATTCCCGATATCGGTACATTTCTTCTTAGTTCTAGCATTCGTCTTTCTTCTTATTGCTGCTCTTAGTGTTTTTATGTTTTAACTTCTAAGTTTGTTAGTGTTATATGTTGGTGTTTTAAGTCTTAATGAGTTCCTACTTGCTACAATTGTTAGTGTTTTGCAAGTTGCAAAAGGTTAATTTGTTAATGGTAGGAGAGTATACTGAATTGTTAGTGTTAAATTGCTATATACATAAACTCAGCAGCATGATGTTAAAATTACCAATATCCCACCGCAATTACCGATATCTATTTTTTACCGCATTAACTGCATAGCCTAGTTTACATGGTTTCAAAAGCTTAACTCACCTTGAGAGCTCTCCAGTGGGAATAGGTGCGGAATAAGATCCAAAAGAAGGGTACATTTGGCAAAGGTAGAACCTGATAAAAAAAAAGAAGAAATAGGTAAATCTTTGCAGGAAGTACTTAAAAAGAACCAGCCTTACAGCAGTCTAAACACTGATTAGAAGTGAATGAATAGCATTTTGAAAATGCACTTTATTATAAAAGAATCTAAATTTCAATGCAAATCTTGCAGAACAAGAAATTATATATACTATGCATTTCAGAACCAATTGTGCATAGATTTACATACAGCAAATGCAGAGGTAACTGGGAGCAGTGTCACAGATCCATAAAAGTAATTCTTGTGAACAATAGTCCCCCTGCAGATCAGAAAGAATTCACTTTACATTCAACAACAAAACACAATAAAATACCATGGATTAGACAAACTAATTACATTTGAAAGGTCGAAAAATTAGCGTAACGAGTAATAATGTTTATTACAACAAGATATACAAAAAGACACAAAGTATAGGTGCCACTTTATCAAAGACATTTAAACATTAAAACCTAGAAAATGACAACGCAGTAAAACTGCCATACTCAAGTAACTACATTTTTCATGTAATAACTTACTTTGTGTGTGGTCATCACAAAAACTATTAACAAGAACATATACAACAAAACTAAAAATTTAATAATCAACAAAAACTTCTAATAACGCTAAAACTTACTTTAAAGCAATATGCCTTAATCTTCGTCGAACAAGCCTTGGATTTAAGCTTCAAACAGATCAAACACAAAGAGTCAGTATTCAGCGATGTCCAGCATTATCTTCATACTAATTTGATCATTAAACTTATAAAATAAATATCTATTCTAGTGATTTTAGTTAAGTAAACGGTGTAACATTAAAAAAAGCTCGAAGTATTAAAAATATAATGTTCTTGGGTGATATGTAATACTTGGGAATCATTTGCAAGTGTTGAATACTTATTTAACAGAATTTAGAACTAGTGCAATTGGAATTATAAAACGTGTAAATGGCTGAGTGTTTAGATATTTTAAGTTTAATCTTGCATCCACCTAGCTGGGGATGGTTTGTTTAGCAATAATTATTCTGTTTTGCCCTTAATAGGTGGAGATAGGGTATTAGTGGTACTAGATGCATATTTATTGCTTGTTGAGCTGTTAATGGGGATGCATACATGGTGATGATGGTTTTGGTTGAAATGGGTGTTGTTTAACCTAGAAATCCAGAGAAATAAATGGGCAGGTGAATCATTCTGTTTTGCCCTTAATGCGTGTTTGAATCTTGATTTTTAAATGCGTGCATATTGCGTGATGCGCACGATGCGCTGATGAGATCGCATCAGGTGATACATGATGCGAGGATGATGCGCCCTAAATCGCATAATGCGCTCCTGATACGCCCTGATGCGCGCATTTTTCTGAAATCGACCACTATAGAGTAAAATTGTAGAATGTGCTTAACAAGCTTGTACAATGAGCTGATGAAGTTGTTAAATGAGTTCTTACATATATTACTTGTACCTTTTGCATAGACTACTTGTACACTTAAGAGTTCAAGGCTAATTTTGGTTATATTGAACTTCTTTCATGGTACTAGAGCTATTTTGTTGTATTTATTTATCTTGATCTCTAAATTTTTAGTGTTTAAAGTTAACAAGTTAAAATATTATCTATAAATATTTTTTTAAATAACAAACGCCTCACATACGTGATGCGCGCGCATCATGCATTGCGCATCGGCTTTTGGGATCAAAACGCATCGGAGCGCATCACGCATTTTAAAACCAAGGTTTGAATACACAAAAGGTGTTATTATGAATATGTTATAACGCAATGGTTATTTAAATATCCGTATAGTAACAAGTAAAACATGGTTGGTGTGGAAAGAAAGAAGACAAATACAGATTTAGATTGTAAAGTTGCAAGATAGACCATTTATCCTTGTTTGACTTTTAGGTGTTGTTGTTTGGTTGATTACCTAGTAGTTTGGCTTGTCATTTGTTATGCAACCAAATTCTGGTCTTCCCTGGTGAGTGGTTGGACTTGGTAAGGCCTAATTATGGCATGTTTATGGCACCATGGCATGCATCTTGTTAGTTGTTACCATGACATAGGATGCCTGTTGAGCAATTCTTTTCTGTGTGACTCTATGGGTTGCAAAGTCTTTCACAGGAGATCTAGAGGAGGTGAGTTTATGTAATTTGTAAAATCTGGGCACACACCAAAACCATGGTTTTATATGCACATTGGATTTTCGTTGTTTATAGAATTTGAGGTGGCATTATTGGTACATATGCTTACAATAAAGATAACAACATTTTAATATGATATAAGTTTTCTATTGATGTCATCCTCACTAAATCCAGATCTGTTGTAATAGTTAAGATTAGTAGCAGCCTTGTAGTTGTAGTAGCTGTTATGCATACTTTCTGATGTGGCGTCTAAGATATATGTAATCTATATAGGTGAGTTATCTTTTTGAAATAGTCTGTAATTCCAGAAAAAGCATTGTCATTTGCTATTTTCATATATTGGGGTGTTACAAACGATCTCTCGGTTACCGCCTAAGTTTTTACAATAGAATTCTGGCCAACCGCGGTATGACACTACATATATACACTCGTATAAGATGAAAACATATATACACTCGTATAAGATGAAAACACATATACACGGTCGATTGGTCGCGTCCACAGAACCATTTTTAAATCGAAAACGCGAGAACCACATAAGCACTTGTACCTGATGCTAACTAGGCGGTTATGTGGTTACATAACCGCCTTATGTATCCCAACTAAACCAACATGCACAAGTGTTTATGTCAATGTCACAGCCTTATGCATCTCAATTTTCTAAAAATAATGATATAATAAAAAGAACCAAAACAAACCTTGATGGAAAGACAACCTCAACACCATTTAACTGCTTCGGTATCGATTTCAAAAATATCTCAGACGGCTTAACACGCGACAAAAGCTTTAATCCCAAACTACACATCAAAACCAAAAAAAAACATCACAATCAATCACTTATACTGTTATACATCACATAAAAACAACATCAACATAACATCACACAATAACCACAAAATACCTATGAATTTTATTCTTGAAACTCCCTTGAGGCGCCTTCTCCAAACCAGCCCAAGCCTTATTCATCTACACAAACCACAAAACACAAAATTATAACAAATCATCAAAATCAACCAACAATATCAGTATAAACAATAGGAAAAACAGAACAACGTGCCTTATTTGCTGCAAAATCGATACAAATCTCGAGATTAGCAGCAGTGGATTTATGAGAAGACGAAGAAACTTTCTCCCAAAGCTGTTTAAACGTTGTTGGAGATTGTGAAGATTGCGATTGTGCGTTTGAGCGGTCAACCGATCGCACGAAGCACCAGTTTCTTCCTTTGATCGGGAACACTAATAATCTGGCTCTCATGTTCGATCGTTGTGTGACCTAACAACACGCATGAAGCGGTGAAATGTTGTTGGTGGTGGTTGAATTAGATCGATGAAAATGCGTGAATTGAAGTGAGAAACAGAATAACGGAATTTGTTGATTCAGTTGAAGATTGAAATCAGGAGGTTGAATCAATGCATAGAGGAGGAGAGCGTACGGACGGCGAGATTATTTGTTTCTGCTTGCTAGCGATACAGGTGAGGTGACTGGAATGTTTTGATGACTAACCCTTTGTTAATTTTTTGTTTTCAATTAGGGACCTTTGTTATTTGAAAGAAACCCGTTCAGTCCAAAATATTTTATCACTAAAAAAATGAAAATTGGATTCTAGTAATCCCAAGGAGACGTTATTGGCTATTACCGATCTTACCTTTGAACATTTCCACTGACAGTACCTAAGTTAAGTGTTTTTTTTTTTCGGAATTACAGACTGATGTTTTAGGGATTTTGATGAGAACGAGGATATGAGTGGATTGATGTAAAACTTACATCGACTTGATTTTTGTTAATTGGAAGTTTAAACACCCGAATTGAAGCACCGTTTTTGTGGTTTGGACCACCTTTTCGAGGTAAGTTTTACATTAATTGACTGGTATCCTCGTTCTGATCAAAAACCCTAAAACATTAGCTTGTAATTCGTAAAAAAACTAACGGATTTAAGTTTTTTTAACTTAGAACTGTTAAAGGCAATATAGTTAAAATGTGGGACTGTCAGTGGCCAAACACCTCTAGAGAAAACAAAATTTCACTCAAATCGACCCATTATAATATAGTTAAAAGGTGGGACTGTCAGTATCTTGATGCGCACATATGTTGCCTTGAGGGAGAAGGTTGAAGATCGACCACAATTTCACTCGCATCGACCCATGAGTGAGAAGTGTTAAAGGTGGAGATGGAGGAGGTTGTGGTCGAAAAAAGCTGAGATATAGAAACTGGCTCACTGGGATACCAGATGCCAAAGATTGCCTTAAATAGGCCAATTGGATTTTAACACCTTTAACTTTGAAGAATTGGCCGATAACACCCGCAACTAACACTTTGATCTGTGACACCCCAAACTTTTAATTTTGTTTGTCATTTCACCACTCAGTTAAAAAATGAGTAACTGAGTTAGTCTTCCATCCTACGTGGCAGAGACTTGATTACGTGGACAAGATGACATGGCAAATTCTTGATTACGTGGCACTACATATGTATAAACACCACAATGATCTTTCTAAGAGCTAAAACCTAGTTCTAATTGATAACTCAAGTCTCTGCATCAGTTAATCAACCATTCAACTATACTAAACTCGCATACTTCACTTAACTTGCAATTTAAAAACATACCATCTAAACCTAAACCACCAATAAAATGAACACGACAGACAAACAAACAAAACCTAGGGTTAGGGTTTAAGCTCAAAACTTTCAAGAAAACAAACAAACAAACACATACTTGGTTGAGCAACCCATCCTTGTTCACCACCCTTAATCTTCTCCGGCAAAGCATAATTCACCGTAAGCACACGGCCGTAAAGCTCAGCACCATCCATATTATCCATGGCCGCCGCCGCATCTTCTCTCTCTAGAAACGTCACAAATCCAAACGACCGGTGTTTCTATGTCGCCTGATCTAACGGCGTCTTCACGTCCTTAATATCTCCGAAGGGTATGAAGGCTGAATGCAGTATCGTTTCGTTTACTTCTTCTGCTAATCCACCTGGTTAATTGACAACGGATTTGATTAGAATGTGAAGTTATGGATACAGATTGTGGTGAAGAGCCGATGATGATTTGATTTTGTATATTGAAGATGAAGAGCCGATGCAGTAGAAGATGATTTGATTTTGTAAATTGATAAGGGTTGTTTGATTTGGGGATAATTTGTTTGTTGACTTTGTCTGTGTTATAAAGTGTGTTATAAAGAAGGAGATGAGTTATACACATGTAGTGCCACGTAATCAAGAATTTGCCATGTCATCTTGTCCACGTAATCAAGTCTGTGCCACGTAGGATGGAAGACTAACTCAGTTACTCATTTTTTAACTGAGTGGTGAAATGACAAACAAAATTAAAAGTTTGGGGTGTTACAGATCAAAGTGTTAGTTGCGGGTGTTATCGGCCAATTCTTCAAAGTTAAAGGTGTTAAAATCCAATTGGCCCCTTAAATATAACATTATAATAAATGTTGTTTTATATATGTATAAAGTTTGTGTAAACTACCTTTACCTCATGCATGCTTTTTTTGCTTTGTTGTACATAACTTCTCTAGTTGTATCCTGAAGCTGATTTTTATATATGTTCTAATAATGTATACTTGGTGTTTCAAAGGGTTTAATACCAAACGCCTTGCGTACACTCACACCTCGTCTTTTGTGACCTAAACGTCTCATGATGTTTCATTCTTTTTTAAAACCAAACGTTCAACTTGTTTTGCCCGTTTAACATAACATGTTCCATCCGTTAGAGAACACACAACCGGATAGACACCAAATGAAAAAAAAAAAAAAAAAAAAAAAAAAAAAGAGAAATGAGAGGACAAAAGGTTGGAAGCATAGATCATAAAGGGCAAAACATCATATGCTTTTGAGTCTAGAATAGTATTATACTTGTACAAACAACTACCATAACTACTACTACTTCTACTGGTCCTCATCTTCATCTTCAACAATCCTCCCACAAACCCATCTTCTTCCTTTGCCTCTTTTTTCCTGTTTCTCACCATCTTCTATCACTTCCTTCCTCTTCAAACTCAAATCACTCCATGATGATGATGAAGAAGATGATGACAATATTGAATCTATTGATGACGATGATGAGGAAGAGGATGATGGTGATGATGATAGATCAGCACGAGCTGTTCCATTCACGTTTGCTTGCAGGCCCACCTCACCAAGCTTCGCAATTTCTACAGATGGGGTTCCGTTCACTCGTGTTTCTTGTTCTATTTCCTTTACACCTTCAGCTATCTCTTCCTCGTCAGAATCAGCCCCTAAAGATCCACTATTAACCGTCTCTATGGACTTGATATAACTCATCGCTTCAGCAATCAACTTCCGGGTTTCAATTAATGAAGCTTTAGCCATTGGACTCTTTGCAGCAGAAGCCTCTAATGCATCCGCAGCTCTCTGAGCTTCACTAATCAAAATACTGAAAAAACAATTTCTTCAACATCAGTACACACTTTAAAGTGATTAAAACTAAAAGGGTGTTTGATATTGTGTCATGAAAGTGATAATACTGTAATGTCAAATGATCACAATCAGACAATCACTTTCAAAACACAGCCAAACACCCTTTAAGATTTGAAACGCGAACTCACTTGGCTCTTAAGATAGCTTCGCTTATTTTAGGATCTGAAGCTGCTCTACGTGCTCTAATACTCTTTATCATTTCTAACTTGTATCTCGCCTGAGGATCCTTGAATCTAGCCTGTGGCACCTTTATAGGACCGCTACTTGTCTTTGACTTGGTCGATTGACTTCTAATCTTGACATTATATAACCCGTCAGTCATCTTCACAGATTTGACCTTTTTAGGTTCCTTCTTTTTCGTCCCCCATTCTGGATCTCTAGTTGCAGAAGAATTTTTGCCACAGCGTTTAGCCATGCCAGAGTAAACCCGATCACGGTATGCCTATTAAAAAAAGGTAACTTTAACTCATAAACCATCAATCTGAAACTAAGATGGTTCGGTTCAGAATGAATCCATTCTGTGTAGGCCTGTAAAAGAACCGAACGTTTATGAACTGTTCGTGAAATTGTTCGGTGGGATGTTCGTTTAATAAATGATCTAACACGAACCAATTTTTTTGTTCGTTTAATTAAACGAACGAACATGAACACATGTTTTGTTCGTTCATTTATGTTCGTGAGCGTCCGTTTATGTTCGTTCATTTAAGTAATTATATTTATAAAAATATAAACATAAAAGTGGCTCTATAACTACTTATATAAATATAAATAATTAGTAATTAGGCTTTCTAGTAATAAAAATTAGCTTTACGGTGGAACTTATTGTAATTAACAGTCTTCGTTTATTGTGTTCATTTATCTTATTTCGGTTATGTTCATTTGTGCTTGTTTATGTTTCTTAAATTATGTTCGTTTAAGTTTTGTTTGTTTATGTCCGTTTACATTTTACATTCGTGAACTGTTCGTTTAGTTCTAAACGAACAAACGTCAAACGTAAACGAACACGAACATACCCATTTTCTTAATGTTCGTGTTCGGTTAAAGTTAAATGAACAAACACGCCTCTGTCCGTGTTTGTTCGGTTCGTTTACAGGCCTAATTCTGTGTAATAAAAAACTTACAGGGTCAGCCCATTTGGCAGCAATTGCCTCCGATATTTTCTTTCGTTGCTCAAGGGTTTTGGGCGCTCTTACTCCTGGTCCCGACGCGCGTTTCTCCTTTCTTGATTCCATACCTTCTCGAAACTCCTTACCGAGCTGTTCGTTAATTATCTCATAGGAGTCCCACTGCAGTTCTTCTTCGCTACCAAGGCCCTTTCTAGAAGCTTCTGCAAGTAGATTAAGCCACTCATGGTAGCACCGTGCTATCATCCTCTGATTGAACCTCCTCCTGTCCCACGTGGACTTGACTGCAGCTGCAATCTTTAATCTTGTTTCTTGACTGCACAATGTTTTAAAGTTTGAAAGCAGCATAAGGGGATGGAAACCCATTTAAATGTTTAAAGAATTAAGTTTTAACTGTTAAGTTGAAATCGACACAAGAAAGTTAAAGAAATGGCATTGAAGAATAAAAGGAAACCTACGTTTGATTATGTATGCCCTTAAGCATTTTCATCTTGACCTGCATGGACAGATGGCGTAAATTTGAGGTGACAATCATGAAAAAAAATGTGTGCATCAGAAACACATAATGCACGCATGAAATCTCATAGCTGCAGATGTGACGCCTTATGCGCTTAGCCAGTATTTGAACAAATTAGACCTTCGATTGTAATGGGTCTGAGTTTTTCAAATCTGACCATCGATTGAGCAATAGGTTTGAGTATTTGAACAAATTAGACCATCGCCTGAGCAAATCTGACCAAATATAATGAGAACATCTTATACTTCATTATTTAAAGGTTAGCAAGTTAAAATATATCTAAAAATTATCTTTTAGTATCCTTTTAATAACAAATGCCATGCATACGTGACGCGCGCGCTTCGTGAATCACGCACTAGCTTTTGCGATTAAAACACATCAAAGAGCCACACACTTTTTAAAACCAAGACCACAGCCCATTATTTAACAATTAGGTTGATACGGGCAACAAAAAATTTGCACCCAGGATCACCTGAGTAACTCAAACTACACAACGGGTCAATACGTCTCTACTCAAATTCTACAACGGGTCAAAACAGGCACCAGCAACTACCACAGTTTACATAGTTCACACCTTCCCAAATACCCGTACCCGTACTGATTTTAGGTATTCGGTACATGTATCGGTACCCAATTTTATTGATTTCGGTATCCGGTACTTTTGGTGTCGATCCGGGTACGGGTAAAAACGGGCCTAGTACTGAATTTTATTTGGAACTTTATATTTTTTTATGTTATATTATATTATATTTCGTATTATGGTATTTATAGTACTCGTATCGATTCTACCTATGTGGTACGTATCGTATTGGTACCTGTACCAATTTTACCTATTTGGTACTCGTGCCGGTTTTAACTATTTAGTACTTGTACAAGTGCTCAAAAAATAAAATAAAATGGTAACAAAACGGGTACCGTACCGAAATACCCGTACCTGTACCATACCAATATATTCGTAACGATATTTGGTATACGGTACTGATTCCATCCCTAGTTCACACGTATATGTATATCGAATCCAAACTGCAAACCTAAAGATTCTCTCCTAATTCAAATCCAAACACAAACCAAATTAACAAACTACCTGCGGAGACTGCATCGCTAGCCTCGTCCTCTCGCGTATCTTCGCCACCGTTTCTGCAAATTAGCACATGTCATAATAACAACAATAAACACATGAAATCTATGACTAATTATGTACAATTATGTACCCGGACTATGCTTAACCCCCTTATTCCAAGCCTCTTTCCCTTTATTCGCTTTCGAAATCCGATTCCGTCTCAACAACTCCTTATCATCTTGAACCGGGGGTTTATCTTTCTCATTATCATTATCATCAGTAACCGGAACATTTACAATCTTCTTATCAGTAGCCCTAGGTTCTAGGGTTGCAACTGCCCGAATAATAATAAGTCCACCACGGTTCACCTGACCGCTGACCGGATTGTGAAAATATCTCCATCTGGAACCGGTAGATAGAAAGGAAACATGATGAAGTTTCTGGAATCCGATTGAATACGGGTTGTTCCTGAACGATGATTGTGGAATAGAGATACCTGCAAAATAAACACAGTTATGAATTGTTGTTAATATAGTTATGAATTGATGTGAATATGGAGAATATTGGAAGATTTGAGGGGGGATTGGTGTACCTAATAAAGGCATGAGGAGGTCATTCAGTCGGGAAATGGGTGGGTGTTGTTAGTGTGAAGTTCATAGAAGTGAAGGAAAATTAGGGTTTTCAGGTCAAAGATGGAAGAGACAGGGGAAGATAGCCACACACACCGGCGAAACAGGAAGATAAAGTTTTTGGGTTTTTCTTCAGTTTAGATGTCTTCTACATGGTTAAGTGTCTTAATCATTAAGTGCTGAAGTGCTAAACCATGTCTGATCAACTCAGTATAATGTTTAATCACTCAGTGATAAATTTGAACCATTCAGACATCTACTCGCAAAACAAAAAACCCCTTAATTTACCCGATCATTTATTTTCACAAACTGATATTTAAACTGATGAAACAGTGGTTAACCAAGGGAGGTTAATTCACTGGTCTCGTCAAGTAGGGTTATCTCTTCTTTCTGAGGAGGCTGGATCGTCCGCTGATTTGTCTCCTGCACAAGGAAAACACACCGTGACTCGTAACAAGGAGGATAGGGTGGGTGGTGCTCCTTGTTACCACTCTCCGGCGTGAGAATCAGTAATTTGCTTGAGAGCAAAGTGTGTGATAGTAGTAAGAGTGAGAAAATTGATAAGCGATACCTCAAACCTGGCCCGAGATAGGTATATATAGCCGAAGTGTGAAGGAGGGTAATTGAGTGGCTAGACTGACGACGCGCAGCCCCTTGAAGGTATGTCAGGCGCGTAGATCATGGAGATGACGCCACGTCCTACTGTGGCTGTCAGTTTATGTGCCAGCGTTGCTTACGTGTGGGCTGACAGATGACTGTTATCAGTGCCACTTGCTGTTTTGGCCACCCGAGTCAAGGTGTCAGTCCCACTTGCGTCGTTAATAGGATGCGGTGCTGGGCCGCATCGCTATCTGCAGTAACTGCGGTTGTTTCCGTGTTCCTTGCTCTGACGAGAATGTGTACAGGATGCGGTGCTAAGCCGCATCGCTATGTGCGGTAACTACTGTTGTTACCGCATCCTTTGTCGTGACGAAAACATCCGTTATCGTACACAAGGTAAGTCTTCTCATCACTTGACCGATTGGAATCGCTGACTGCGTTCCCGCGTTCCCGCACGGACGCAGATAAGTTCTTGCTAGTGGAGGTGTTTGACAAGGGTGATGTTCACTCGCGACTGATTTGGTGCGAGATTGGGGATCATACCCCTTCATAAACTTAATACATACTTAGAGTAAATTTCTAGTGTTTTAGTGATTTTCACCGTTTAAGTATAAAATTATTTTTTTTAATTACTTAGAGTACATTTTTTCATTTGTAACAATTTGAGTCTAATTTACTAATGTTGTTGACTAAGTCTGTTAACTATAATGGTATTTTAGTCATTTCCATTTAAGGTACAAGTGTTTGGATACAATTGTTAGATCCATCCAAAACATTTTTTTTTCTCAACTGGACCATTGAGGTTTCAAAAATATTGGCAGATCCGTCCACTTTTGTAACCCTATTAAAAACTAATGTCAAATGAGGGGTATATTGATTAATTTATTTTAACTTTTATTTGTTTAGTGTGCAGATCACGTACAAGAGAATTCCCCCGTGCGAAGGATACACGACATTCACAACCATTGATCTCCCAAGATCAATGGCTCACAACTAGGTGGTGACATTTTCATAAATATGTGGTTCAAACAATTGAAGAAACAAGAAACAGTATTCTGGTCTTTTCTCACTTGAACTCCTTCCCCCTTGATTTTCAAACGGTTATAACTTTTTCATACGTTAATACTTTAAAAAAATTATACAGTATTAACGAGAATTTCATTCTCTTTAATTCGAGCAGTCTATTGTTATAGTTTTCTTTAAAAAAATTACATGATATTGAATAACCATCACGTAATTACGTGATTTTGAAAACCCAGCATGACTACGTGATTTTGTAATTTCTTAAAAATTACACCGTATGAACGAGTATTTCATTCTCTTTATCACCTGGGTCAAATCTTCGCTGCCCTGCGTTTCCAATACCTTCTGATTGAAGCCCTCGACGCATCTTCTTACAACAAATAACTGGACAATGCAAGAGAGTCTCCGAATAGACTAGATTTTCCTTCCGTTGTCAAAACCCCATGAACCGCGAATTGAGAGCCTTTGACTCTGATACCACTGTAGAATTGATGTCGTCCAATAGGTACGTTTCATGGTTTGATATAAAAAAACAACACTCAAACGATATGATCGAATGAAACAGTAAACGAGAATTGGAAGTGAATGTAACAAGAAAGATTTAAAAGGAAACAGATCAGTGATTTCAATCGACACATTACAACCATATATATGTTCTTCGAACCATCACGTATGAAGAGATGCAACGCTTGAAAAATGACATAACTGTTAACCTAAGACCCGACGATTACAAACTAACATGGGCTTGCTAAAACAGTTCAGCCCAAACAAATAACATACTTGAATTTTTGACCCATAAGTTTAATACACATAACGTAAGTCTTTAAATAACTAGTGCAGCCCATAACGATTAGAATGATTAAGGGATTAAAATCCAACAATGTTTCAGGCTAAATCCCAAAAACAGGTATAAAAAGGAGGTTACCAAAAAAGGAAACATTCATGACAATATTTTGTTATTCAGATGTTGCTGGCAGGTGAGGTTTTGCTTACAGATTGTATTTTCTGGTTAATCATGGTTCTGTTCCTTGCCTTAAGAGATTATAATTTGAACTTTGTAAGTACATCGTGTCTTTTGTTCGATTCAATAAAGCAACGCTTTTTTTTTTCTGTTGGGTGTTATATGGTATAGTTGATTATTAACTTGCACTCAATTAATGGTATTTTTTGTTGGTGACACTGTCTTAAATAGCTTGGTAAGTTGTTATGTGCTCTTTAACACAAAACGTTACCTCTTATTTCTGACTATGACCCATATAAATATGAAATTTACAGCGATTCCTTTGGTTTCGAATTGCATACTTTGTCCTCCGTACATGTGTTTTCGTCGTTGTCCAGTGGATCGTTCACGCTAGCATAGCACCTTAGTAAATTATCTGTCATTCTATTTCTATATATTTGGAAACATTGTGTCTTTACAAAAAAAAAAATACCATAAGATTAGCTTTATTAACATATTTTTTTAATCTTAACAGGTGGCTTCTCTCATGTTTGTATAGTACTTTTTATATTCTTTTTGTTATGTACAACTACAGCTATTTCAGAAAGCAAAGATTTCTTTGCTTTCATTTGCCACTTTAGATACAAGAACGTATTATTTGAAGTTTTAAATGTTTAGTTAAAAAAAAAAAAACTGAACGTCAGCCTTGGAGCTCCACAAATAGAAAGCATAACTTTTCAACTTCTGTTGGTTAGCCTTCTTTTACAGTTATTCGTGACGTTATAAACATATACAAAACAACATTTAACAAGTCCCGGCTAAATCACGTATACAGAAATGCAGGTGGAAATCCAAATTTTGGAAGAAATGGGGTGTTTGTGTTTAAATCGTAGCTCTTTAGAAACTATATCTTAATGTTTCTTTTAAGAGACAATAATAATATTTATGGATCTCAGGGGCGGAACCAGAGGGGGGTTAAGAGGCTTTATGGACCCTCGAGTCACCAGAATTTGTTGGATTTTTAAATATAAAATCCAATGTTTTTGAACACAACCCCCCCCCCCCCCCCCCCCCCCCCCCTCTAATTGTAAACGGTAGAGAAAAGAACCTTGCGATGACCCCTCAACTAAAAAGTTCTAGTTACGCCACTGTGGATATCTTAATGTTTCTTTTAAGTGACAATAATAATATTTATGTATGTAAAAACCATTAAAACAAATAAAAGCATCCACTTTCCGCAAGGCATCAAGATATTGGTTTGGTTTAACTCCTTCATTTATCATAACGGATAAAAAACTAAAAGAACAAACACCCGCCGCGAAGCACGGGCATATTTTACTAGTCATTGTATTAGACAAAAAGAGATCTCTTGATTGGATATTTTCTAGGGTATGATGAAACATCTAGGAAAGAAGTATCTTTAATCAACTCCTTATAAGTCAACACACATGCAATTTGGACCAATGACTGGGTCAAATAAAGAACACCATTGAAACTTCAATAATACAAATGGTCAAGAAATGGAACAAATTGAAGAAAAAGACTGTGATTTATCAATCATTTTAGTCCACAAGTGTCTTCAGGTTCTTCCTTAATTCCTCACTTTTTCCCCAACTTCACAGTACCAATCTTCTACTCCATTCGGATTTAGTTTTGAATCTAAATCAGTTACGGGTAACAACAATTCTGCCAATTCAGATGTGATGGATTTAACCAAACACACCATTTTTATGTGGATGATGACTGCATTCATCATCATTTTCTTCTTCTTTTTGGTCTACTACTTCTCCAAACAATGTCAACACACGACCGAAGACACCAACAACCATGTCCATGAGCGACGTGGCCTAGACGACGCACTCTTAAAAACCATACGTGTAATTCAGTTCGATCCTAAAAGCTTTAAAGACGGATTACAATGTGCAGTTTGTTTATCTGATGTGAAGGAAGGAGATAAAATTCGAGTATTGCCAAAATGTGATCATGGGTTTCACATGGAATGCGTTGATCTGTGGTTTAATTCACACACGACTTGTCCTATATGTAGAAACCCCGTCGTTGATCAGCCAGAAATCTTGGTTGAGCTACATGATTTAACCGCGGTTTTGGTGGAGGGAGATGAAGCTGACAATCATCATAAGGGTTCGACTTCTGAACTAGCTTCATCATCATCGTCATCATTGGTCGCGAATGATATCAATAGTACAAAGTTTAATACCTTGTGTCCAGGCAGGCATTACAACTAGTAATAATGCCAAGTTTGAGTTGCATATTGAGGTAATAACAAAGCCAATACCCAGCAAAGTGTAATGTTATCTTTTTAGTATCATGTTATCAAAAAAAAAAAAAAAAAAAAAAGATAGTTTATTGGAGTACTTACTTGATATAACATTTAGAGTAAATTAGTATGAGGATTTTTGTGGTGTTACTAAATTTTACTTTCCTTCTATTCTTTTTAGAAATTATATATATGACACGTCTCAAGTAAATTTGATCTTTTTCATTAACTGACATTAAAAAAATGTTAAGTTTTTATAAAATGACTAATATACTCTATATTTAAAAACACGAAGTTCATTAAAAATATAAAAACTCAACAACGCTACCCCCTCCTCCTTTGCTTTCTTCTTCTTTCAACAAAGGACGAAGATCATTATCCATCCGACCTGCTAACTCGCCCAATAATCGTGTTCTAACAAGTTCTTTCAACCAAACAACATCGTTTCTCAACGTTCTCATCCCCCTTAATTGCTAAAATGTTCTTGAGTTTTGGATCTGCCATCTATCTCTAAAGAAACATGTACAAAAGGTTCTTCCCATCATTTCATTAAAAAAGAGAACCCTAAAGGTCTTGGTCTTAGTTCATACCAAATCACATTGATTTTTTTTTTTTTTTAAAGGTGAACTTCTTAATGGTGACCATTGTCGCATCCGTAAATCGCGGACCCTCGCCAAGAACGTGGGCCCAGATAGCAAGGCCAGCGCTGGGTTAACAAGTCTTGGGTCGAAGGCTTTCCTTCGGAAACCGTACTGCCTCTACACGAGTTGTCTCGCTAGAGTAACAGCCGGATGAAAACCGGAGTGACGCTCAGGATCAAACCCTCCTCGGTAGGTTTCTCACCATCATTGCGCACGGGTGTCCTACCCCCTTTCGCCACAAGCGGGAGTCGAACCGGTGACCTCTAGGAGGACAAACCGCCCCCCAACCACTGGGCTATGAAGGAAGGACAAATCACATTGATTATTTATATAACTAATTTAGTTTTATCAAATCACATTGACTATTTATATAATTAAACTAAATTTTATTTTACAAGAACCGACTTTTTGTAACCCATGTTACACTACTTTTAAGAAAAGACTTTTTTTACATTACTTTTTGGAAAATAAAACATTATTCTTTTTGCCCTGTTTATAAAAGTAGTTTTTCAAAATCCTGATACTTAGCTTGGTCTATTCGCACACGCTCTTTGTCTTTTTGCACACCTAAAGCGCTCCGCTTTGGCCATAGCGGGGCGCTTTAGGTGTGCAAAAAGACAAAGAGCGTGTGCATTGGAGTTTGTGTTGTTTTTTTTTTTGAAATAGGTGGGATGTGAGTTAGTTTGGTAGTATTTTTTGGAGGAAAAAATATTTGAGTTTTATAATTACGTTTTTTACGTCATTATTTTTATAGAACGCATATAATATAAGTGCGTCTTTATAAACTGTTAACCTAGTTTATTTTGTTAAATTAAACGAACACGTTAAATAAAATGTACAGAAAGCCATAAGAATTAAACGTAAACAATCCAAAACCAACGTAATGTAAATAGAAGATTAACTGCAATATATATATATATATATATATATATATATATATATATATATATATATCAGTTTGTACATACAAAACAAAAAGGTACAACTAAGTACATAATACATAACAAAACACTATACAAACAAACCAATGTACTAATCCTCGTGCGGTGGGGACGGTGGGAGGGGAAGTGGAGGCAACCCGGCGAGCTCTCGTAGAGCAACGAGCGTCTCGACCATCCAGTCAATGAGTGCGCCCTGGCGTCTAAGGCGCCGGTCGAAGTCCCGAGCCACCGCACGCGCTACCGGAGGCAGGTCAGCGTAAACGTGCTGCGGGTACTGTGGCGGCTCAGGAGGTGGCTGAACTGGTGGTACCGGGATCTCCTCGACATGCTCCTCCTGAGCCGGATCCTCGAATACAGGCTGAGCCTGAGCCTGAGGCTGAGCCTGAGCCTGAGGCTGGCCCGGGTACTGATCGAGGCCTAGAGCCTGTAGCTGAGCCTGCCGAGCGGCCTCCTGAACATGAGGAGGGGCTAACACTCCATCCCTCAGCTCAACAACAACCGGGATGACCTCCGGCAACACCTCCGCATGCCAAATCTGCCCGTCACCGCCCCTAAACCTCAGACCAACATCAAAGGTACGGGTGATCTGAATGCTAGATACTGACGCGCGACCCAACCTGGTTGACGGGATCGGATCGGACAGCTCCGGATCACTCTCGGGCACGAGCCCTAGCGAGCGTGCAATGGCGGTGATGTATGAGCCAGTGTGCAGCTGCCCGCGGAGCTGCCGGTGGTATGCACTCGCAAAGTAATCTGCCAGGCAGGCTGCTAGATCGCAGGTCTGGCCGCGAAGTAGGCAGTATAGAAAGAAAAGGTCACTGAGGTTGACCTTCTCCCTGCTGGTACCCCCGCGGCACGATAGATGACGCGATAACATGGTGCAGGTATCGGTACAAGGGGTCTCTAATGGTGGTGGCCTTTTGCCAGGATTTCCCAAAGGGAACCCTGGAAATGGCCCTCCAGAAACTGATAAGCGTCTGCCTGTCCATCGCCCTAACCCCCTGCGTATATAAATCAGTATCAAGCTCGGGCTCTGTGTACAAACCTGTATGGACAGCAAACTCCCGCACACTCATCTGAAATTGCTGACCAGCGTGACGGAATGTAACCTCATGGACTGGAAAATCCGGGTCCTCCACGTAATCCACCGGATGCGGCGCGTATCTAAACGTAGAAAGAAACTCGATCGTAAGCTCACGGTACGAGTCTTCCATCGCTATCTGAAAGAGGCGCGACCAATGAGTATCTAGTCCAACTATATCACGCGCCCGCGCGGCCTCTCCCACGGTCTCCAGCAGGTCCAAGTCTATCCCTACATGCCCCCCAATCTCCATGGTGCGCAACCTAGCGCATCTCCTCGCCGCCCGTGACCCCTGCTCAAACTGCAGGTACGGACATACCTCCTCTCCCTCAGCCTCCATATGCTCAATATCCTCCGCCTCCTCGTGATCGGAATCCATCCCTGCACGTTTAAATACAAATAATATTAAATAAAAGATAATAAACAAATAATATTATTAAACAATTCAAATACACAAATAATATTAAATAAAAGATAATAAACAAATAATATTATTAAACAATACAAACAATAAATAATAGAAAAAAAAATAAACATGAACCAAAGCGCCCCGCTTTGGCCTCGGCGCGGCGCTTTGGTTCTTCGTTCTCAAACACAGAACCCAGCAACCTGATCAAAACCCCCCAAATCAAAACAAAATCAAACATAAAAATTGAACCAAAACAATAAATGAAGTTCGATCGTACCTAATAGCGTTTGAAATCTGGAAAAAGTAGATCTTCGCCCTAGTGTGTGTAATCGCACCTTTGTGTGTGTGTTGTGTTTGGTGATGAAATGGGGGAGAAGCTGCTCCGCTTCAGGTTAAACGAGGGACCAAAGCGCCCCGCTTTGGCCATAGCGGGGCGCTTCGGTTCATGTTTAAGGGCAAAGCGCCCCTCTTAGGTCAAAGCGGGGCGCTTTGGGCCTTTTTTAAATTTTTTAAAATTGTTTTTAATTCACAAACGCGTCGATAATAGTCTAAATTTTATGCTTTTTCCATTATACATCATTTTTTAATATATATGGACTATACTGCAAGTTCTGGATCAAATCGGTTATGTGTGATGTCTTATTCCATTATATCGTATCATTTTGGTTTGAAAGCACAAGTACTCCTATGAGTAGTGTTATGTGTATCAGCCGCCTACCGTACATGTACATGACGTATTTTTTCATTAATTGTAGTATTATGATGTATATTGTCATTTTGGGTGTACAAGTGCGTATTGAATCTGATTGGGTCGTGTCGGTGACATTCGGTTTTTAACGTGATGTAAAGCATATATTGAACAAACACAAACGTGATTATTATTAAACAGATTTAACATACATCTTGAACATATGGGGTTACATTAAGGTCAGGGGGACGATACGTAAGTGTAACAACCCTCATTAAAAGTCCTATTTATTTTATTATTTTATCCAATAGGAAACCCTAATTAAGAAACCCAAGTGATTCTGCACAAACCCTACAAATTTCAGAACAATCAGAATCAGGATCAGGGCCCCTAAAACTCAGGGGGGCATTCCCTACTCAACGATTATCCTTATAAGTTATTATAAAAATCGAATTTAATCAAACCGTCGACTCACCTGAACTTCAAACACACGTGGCAAGAATATGAGAAAAATGTATCCCTTACGGACCGTAAGGGTTGATGCTTACGGTCCGTAAGACTGACAAATTTCTGTATAAATAGCAGACTTTGGGACTGGAAATTGGGCGCTTGAACGACGAACAAAGTCGAAATATACACGGAGTTATGCTCTGTTTACCACAATTAACACACACGAAATCACTAATTAGTATAGCGGGGTGCTGCTGCACAGGGTATTAACTCGATCGCTATTACAATTCATTTTCCGATCGATCAATGTACTCAATGGATGTTTAAGTGCTGCCCACATTAGGGTGATGCTTTGTCATTAGTCGTTAATTCGATGGATGTTTAAGCATAGCACTTTGTCATTCGTTGTGAGGGTTGATCTCGTGAGTTATCGTAAATGCTGTATTAGTTAATCACCTAGTTCGTGCGCATTAGGTTACAAGGCTAAATCAATAGGCTAAGCTCTACCTGTGTAAATCTGCAATATATCAAGGCTTATCTGTAAACTAGACTTTGGCCGTAGAAATCTGCAATGTGAGTCCATTCTCTTTTCTCACAGTTTTTATCACCTTTTTGTGATACAATTATATTTACAAATGTTTTCCAAAATCCTAAATGTTTACCAGTTATACTTACAGTGATTAGATTTTTATATTCTATAATAACTACCGGTATGGGAGGTTTTATACATTATTTTAATCCTCATTACTATTAGCCAGAAAGTTAGCTAATAATAGCATGACCACAATCACAGTGGGAATTATGCTTCAGTAACCATAACCTATAACTAATATTATTTTAACATTAAATCGTTAATAAATTTAATGTATGTTTGAAATAAATCTAAATGGTGTATACCATAATAAAATAGTCAAATATAATGTATTCTACTAAGATTATATTTTAGTCTTAGTCACGTTAATATAATAAATAATGATATTACAATTATTTAATTAACATATTATATTTAATAAGTTATAATAGTTTAACATAAAATGATATATGTCATTCTCTGGGTTAAATGGTTTTGTGCCATAAGTAATATATTTGACAAAGTAATGTCACCGGACACAACTAAGTCCAGAGTCACTAGTTGAGAGAATGATCAACAGTGACATGTCCAAAGACACTAGTTGAGAGAATGATCAACAGTGTTATGACTAGAATTACTAGTTGAGAGAATGATCAACAGTAATATGACCTAAGTCACTAGTTGAAAGAATGATCAACAGTGATATGATCACCGTCACAGGAATCGCCTAGTGACAGATAAATTGAATAATAATAAAATAGAATTATTTGATAAATTCACTATTGGACGAAAGTAAGCCAATGAGTGATATGATTACTGTCATATTGGAACTGCCATCATGTGACAAATACTGATTGAGTTGGGTAAATATAAATAAATATAAAAACCTTAATACTGTAAGGTATAACAATATATTTTATAAAAACGGAATGAACTCACTCAGTATTTTCCACTGACAAAACCTTTTTCAAACATATTTCAGGTAATTACAGTAGATTGGAGTAAGAGTTGGATATAACACTGAAAGGCTTCAAGAAGTGGCTTATTTATTAATTAAATCAAATTAAGAAATATTGTTTTATGTAATCAAATTCTATCTTTATTAAAACTACCTTTGTAAAACATGGGTTTATCCCATCTATTTAATAAATAAAATCCGGTGTTTCTAAACTCTGATATTTTTCCTAACTCACGGTCCTGATGAAATTTCCGCTGCAATATTTTATAAAAATAATCACCGGTACCACTGGGCTGTTCGCGACTTCCGATTCCGTCCAGGGTGGGTTGGGGGCCGTGACAGTAAGCATTTCGTACGCGTTGATCTGATCCCTGTATAATGTATGCCAGGCTGCTGCGCGCTCTGTTCTGTGTGCTGTCCAGAATGGGTTTGGGGGAGGCATTAGATAACAACCTCTAAGCTCTACATGTATGAAATGCCCACCGTCGACGAACACAACCGCAACCACCAGTTGAGGTTGCTCAGCTTTGTTTGGCCCGCCCAGCAGAGGGAAAATTGTATCGTTCCCACGAATGTCGAAGGTATGAACAATCACACCGTATCGTTGGGCAATAAGAAACCCCGTCTCAGACATCGTCATGTAATTTTCGATAGCTGCTCGTCCCACCCCCTTGAAATCGATCCGTCTAACTAGCGCATCATAATGTCCTATGTTTTCCGGATCGAAAACCTGCCTCCAAAGCGATTCGTTTATACGTAACTCCATTTAAGTTGTTTCCGGATCATCAAATACGTATTTTGTTTCACTCCTAACCCAACAGCCACCGATCGAAACCCACAATGACCATCTGGTTTCACGTCCTTTATTCTCACGATGTATGGATGGATCACTTTGGGAATCTGAGATGCGTAGTTGCGGATCGCTATATCCGTCTTAGGACCGAGCTTGATCATCGGGAAATCAGGGTGTAGGTTGAGCGGTTTGGTATTCTTTTGTCTTCTAGAATCTTGGGATGATACGTACGAGCTCTGACGGGGAAGATCGTCTGAGGCCTCGACCCAAGTTTTTTCCGACGGAATGTACGAGCTTTTTCTATCGGCTTCAACCTTCCTTTGTTCCTGCGTTTTCAATGTTGGGCAACCACGAGTTTTCTTCAGAACAACAGGAGGTTTTTTTGTTATTGTTCCCTGGATTGAGGATTTGCTGAAACTTTTCAAAGAAGCTCCTTTTCACTTGAGGGGGTGTTGGATCGATATGTCGTTTCAATTTTTCAAATTCCGCGTCTACATCGATATCCTCTATCTTAGTCCTTGCAGGCTTGAAGTCAAGCTTCTTCCAGAACACGTCTATCAAATTGATACGGATTTGCTGACCTGTGGACTCGACCCAAATTAGGTGGTAAAATCATAACGACAAAGGTAAAAAATATTAATTACCGTTATTTTCCAACTTTTCCAAACGACAGGCACATGGCAAACCACAGCTGGTAAAAAGTTGGCAACCACAGCTTGCACCGTAGGCTCTCAACCCGTCTTCCTTACGTTTTAGTTCCATATTCAAAAGCTCAATCGCAAATATTGAAACCTTTCTGAGAATATTTGCAAGCATGGGATGATCCTTGTGGTGCTTCATCACTTTTCGGAGGCTTGTTTCAAAGCTACTACTAATCTCGGCGTATTGTCTATCAACAACATGATCAACATACAGTACAAGTTTATCCAGTGTGTTGCGATGACTTGGAAAGTGACTTTTTAGTGTTGCATGCATGCCCTCAACCCTGTTGGTCGTAGTTTGGTGAAAGTTAATAGTTTTGTTAATCCAGCAAGATACAAACTTTTCACGGTACGGATCCAACCAGGATTTCATCAAATAATCAAAAACCTCTGAAATTAAAAAACGTAAATAGTCAGTTTTTGTTATTATATAAAATTTGAACATAATTATGTAAGAAATACTCACGTTCACGGCCATCTTCTTTCAGCTGTGCTTCAAGGTTTTCCAAGTTATACCTGTATATTTCCTCGGCCGTAGACTCGCACAATGTCCAAAATATACGTACGAATTCTTTCCACTGCTTGTCAGAGAATTTCCTCTTGCTGTTCTTATTAATATTTTGTTGAATATGGAACCGACAAAGATACTTATGCGCTTTTGGAAAAACTTGTTCACACGCGTTAATTAGCGCAAATTCCCTGTCTGTTAAAATCACGCGCGGTTCCATACATCCTACCAGCATAGACTTGATCCTCTGCAACACCCATAGGTAGTTCTCTAACTTCTCAGCGGAAATTACCGCACAAGCAGCCGTAAACGATTTGTTTGTCGACGTCATGCCTATGACCTGAACAAATGGCAGGTTGTACATGTTCGTTTTGTAGGTGGCGTCAATCATTAGCACATGCGGGAAGGCACACCACATAGTGAATGATTTTTTATGAACAAAGAAGACATCTTCAACTGCGTTCGATATCTCATTCGTGCGCATGTAATAAGTGTAATCTTTTTCGAGAAGAATGTTTTCAAGTTTTTGCATCGGAGACATACCGACATTTTTTCCGGCGTTGATCTTCTGAACAGCGTTGTGTATATCTTTCGGAATAAGCTTTCTAGCCGGATTGTTTTTCGTCAGCGTTCGCCAGATACTTTGGTTGGGAATATCTTGCTCTGCCAGCTCCTTAACCAGTTTTGTATCCTCCGAAGAAAGCCTTCTCGCATACGCGTGACCCTCTAAGTTTTCAATAGGAGTGTGGTTATGCTTCGCCTTCGTCACCTCGATCCTCCAAACACTTCCGGATGATTCCGAAAACCCGATCATCTCGAACGGGCAGCCTATTTTCTTGCTACCCGTTTTCCTCTGTGTAGCTATACTCTTATGCTCCCCACCAAAAGTACATTGAAACCAAATCTTGTAATTCTCCCCTCTTTTATTCGACCTCTTAATCACAATGAGGTAACCATTGTCTTTTGCCGTGTCTTGTACCCAACGCACCAACTCTTTACATGACGAAAAGGTCTGCGTTGTATCAAACGAAAATGTAACCAGGTAACAGCCTTCCTCGTCAACAGACACATTCTCCGGCTCACCATCATCACCGAGGTCCGAATAGACTTGATGTTCAAAGCTCTGTTGACAACCGTAACTGTGGTTTGGATAACACTCCTGCTGTACAAAGCTGTGCTCGCCACCGTAACCGAAATTCGAATAACCTTGTTGTGCGTAAGGGTCCTCCACAGGGGTATTCAAATCCAGCGTCACCGTGTTATCACGATAACGAATGCCAGATACAACCTCTGCCTCCTTCAAGTTGGACGAGACCGGTTTCTCATACGAGTCAGAAATAACGGTCCCCTTGTAAGAATCAGGAACAACTGACTCGTCAGAATATGGACCGAAAAGATAGTTGCTTAACCACGAAATCGTTTTTTCAAGACACGTAACTAATACAGCAAAACCGCGCGTTATTTTGAAGAAACACAAGTAATTTGGAAATCGACAAACAACAAAACCCCCGTATGTTTGTAAACAACATATTGAGTGCTTTATGTCTCGAACGCTAAATGTCTTGTCTGAGCAGCTTGCTTTTAAAAGTGAAAATTTGGGGTCGAAGCGCCGCGCTATGGCCAAAGCGCGGCGCTTAGGGTTAACGACAAACCTCGTAATCAGCTTTATGTCTCTCAAACAGTAACTCATGTCTCAAACGTCAATCAAGTCACCTTTTGTCGAGCTAAGCGCCGCGCTATGGCCAAAGCGTGGCGCTTTGAGATGTGAAAATAATTTTGGCCGTGTGTAATTAGCATGACCCTATAAAATATGAGATATCACAAATTGATTCGGGGGACATGATTGGAAAGATATTGGCACATCAGACAATTAATATCGAAGAAAGAGAAGGCTGAATATTTCATAGGATGGGGGCCATCTTTATTTATTTATTTATTTTTTTTGAACGGCAAATCACTTTATATATATATATATATATATATATATATATATATATATATATATATATATATATATATATATATATATATATATATATATAAAGAGCCAGCTAGAAACTGGGAAACAAAACCGGAAAAATAAAAAAACGACAGAAACACAAAGACAATTACAACAACCCTATAGAAACCAAACTTAACCAATTCCAACCGGCTCCCAAACCGACACCAAACCCCCAATGATATAGATTGAGATAAAATTCATTGACCCCGGTTCATCTCCATCTCCCCACAAATCAATTTTTTCACGTGATTCTCAAATCCTTCCACATCTATCCCCAGACAGGCCCCAAATTCCAATGTACGAGATACTTCTTCCTCAAAATTAAGGCGAACCTGCTCTTCCCGCGCAATTTCTTCCGACGCCTCCCTGTGTATATTACATCTTGGACCAGTTTCTCTCATCCTGTTAACCTCCTCCTCCAAACGGAAAATCTCCTCGAGGTTGAACGGGCCCGAAGTGTTTGAAAACTCCGGCTCCTAATTTAGATCAGGGATAATTAAGTTTAAGGCCTTTTTCTTGGGTTTCTTACCACGTTTGGGCCTGCATGTGATGTAACTGGGCCTGATTTCTGCATCCAGAGGCCCACCCTGTTTGGCTTCTAGGCCATTGCTCAACACCGGCCCCACTACTTCTCTCTCTTCATTAAGTATAATATGCGGCGGTTCCTGATTCCCAAAAAACTCAACCTGCACGTGCTTATCAATATTGGGAACTGAAGGATCGTTTTGGTTTTCCATGCACATGCGTGGAGATCCAACCATGAAGTCTTTGGAATTACTACCAATAAAGCCGTTTGGGTTTTTATCTGGGGAAGAAAAAAGGAATCTATACTCGGAATACGCACCCCCATCCCCATGCATTGGCGGCTGATCACCATCCCCATGCATCGACCTCTCATCTTCTCGCCTATTCGAATTCACTTCACCCCCCTCTAAATCAATATGATCGGAAAGATTCTTGGAATTTGCACCCCCATCCCCATGCACCGGCGATTGTTCACCATCCCCAAGCATCGACCTTTCATCCTCTCGCCTAAACGACTTCACTTCACCTTCTAGAACAACCTGATCAGAAAGATTCCCCGACGGATAACCGTCGTTAAACTCCTCGGAGTTCATAACCGAGTCACCATTAGAATCCGAATAAGTGTCTTCATCGTCCAGACAGTCAGGAACCCAAACTCCGGTCTCTTCTGTGACCCAAATTCTGTATTTTTTGTCCTGCCAGGACAAAGAAAAATCATCCATAATTGCTTTGCCATCACCTACTAGAATTCCCACTCTTTCAACAGAGAGATCACTATCATCTTCTTTGATCTGTGATGGCTGGACAATCTTCCCAAACCTTTCACTAATCTGATTAAACACCTCATTAGAAGCAAGATAGAGTGGGACGCCTTGAATCCGGATCCATGCCACCCGTTCAAACGGCACCGCTTGACCTTTCCAGGATTCTACCATTGAAAACCAACCCTTCCAAACCTCTTTCTTCTCCCCAAACTCTCTAACCTTATCTTCAACTGAAAAAGATAACAAAACGTAAAAACCGCCCAGGTAATGTATACCAACATCTCCAAACTCTTCCTCCCTAAGACGAGTTCTCAGGGAAATAAGCGTACTGAAATCACTCATTCTAACTACCAAGGCCCGACCGTAAAAACATGCCAAAGCATTAACGGCAGTATCGATTGTAATCTCCTTGCTTTTTGACTCCGTAACAACCTCGCAGTACGAAACACCAGGCCTCAAGGTTCTATCCGGAACGCGCTTAGGTTCACGAATACGATCCGGAACCTCCGGTTGTGTATCAGCACCCATCTGACCAAACCCAAGTACAACATTCTCTGAAGCAAACCTAGCCAGGTTTATCTTCAAGGTGTTCTGTCCAACCTTCACCTTCTTCAACCGAGATCCCAATTCCTTCCAGTCCCCTACACCCTTGAAACTGACAAAACCAAACTTGAGCCCTTCCTTGTTCCTTTTCCTCGCAATGTAGACGCCGGAGATCTCCCCAAATACCCGGAGAGACGTCGCCAAATCCCATGGTCTGCATCCGTCAGGGATATTGGCCACATAAAACTTCACCACCAAGCTACTATCGCCTTCCCCATTATTTCTTCGTCGTTCCTCCTTTTGTCTTCTCCGCCCGATGTAATCCTCCCACTCCATTGAGGGGGCCATCTTTATTAATTGAAGACAGCAGCATATACATGTTTCATCATTAAACCAAGTTGGGTTTGTGCACATATGAAAGAAATAAATGATGGCTAGGATAATCGCATTAAATGAAAAGGAGGACTTGCTGAAGTAGTGGACAACAATTATATAAAGGAAGACAGAAGACATAAAGGGGGGAGGAAAAAAAAGCAAGACAGAATTATTCTCTAAAAACCCTCATTCATTATCATAATTCGCCATCAATCACCAAGCCAATTTTTGAAGCTACTCTATGGTGTCCAACCAACTCGGGATGACAACTGATACGGTGAAGATCATCATGAGCGGCTAGTCGTCCCGTGACCGTCTCCGGGAATAGGGTTTATGTACGAAACGTTGGGTTGTTTATTGTTACGACTTTTTGGATTCGGATTCGATTAATCATTCGGTTAGTCTACCTTATTGTTATTTGTTTTGATTAAACAATTTTTGATTATCGTATCATTCGTGTTTATCAATTATTTGGTTTGTTCATCAACGACCGGGATTAAATTCTAGGATGTCATTGTTTTAAACCTTTAATCATTAAACTGGATTATGTTTATGAAATCTAAAATTGGTAATTAATTGGGTTACTATTCATTTACATCAATCTTTCGATTTCGATCGTGGATCATTGCAATCAAATATATTATCCGTTAATTATTTATTAACAACAAGTTTTTCAAATCATGTCTATGTGATTTCCAAAGAGTGGTAACTAAGTAACCTGATTTTCTGCATAACCTGAAAACCCAGAGATTGGTCTCTTTTCTCATAACTGTTTACAACTTTAATTTATTTTTGTTTTCACAATCATTCTCACAACTGCAAAAAGCGATTAGTTTAGCAATAGATGATAATTGAAACAACGAACTCTTACACTTTCCACTGATTCCCCGTGGATTCGACACCCTACTTGCCCTTTATTAGTAAAAGGTGAATAGGACACTTTTAACTTTTAACTTTATTTTTGAGCGACCTTACGACAGCGATCAGCAGATTCATACAGTTGTGTTTTAGCATTCAGATTCATACAGTTGTGTTTTAACAGCAAGCAGATTCATACAGTTGTGTTTTGACAGCAAGCAGATTCATACAGCTGTGTTTTAGCATTCAGATTCATACAGTTGTGTTTTAACAGCAAGCAGATTCATACAGTTGTGTTTTAGCATTCAGATTCATACAGTTGTGTTTTAACAGCAAGCAGATTCATACAGTTGTGTTTTAGCATTCAGATTCATACATTTGTGTTTTAGCATTCGGATTCATACAGTTGTGTTTTAACAGCAAGCAGATTCATACGCTGTATTTTACCATCCATGCTGGTAATGCTGGAGGATTTCTTGACGCTGTGTTTTAACAGCAAGCAGATTAATACGATGTGTTTTCTTGATGTGTTTCTTCATGAAGGATAGAAGGAAGAGAGAGAGAGAGAGAGAGAGAGAGAGAAAAATCGCATGAAATGTGGGGTGGTACATCAAAATAAAACACAATCTGATGAAAATGTTTATCATTCAGGGCACCAAGAACATGCTGTTAAAACACAGCACCCAGAACATGCTGATAATTTCCAGTAATCTTCTGAACAATGGAATATGCGATTGGTTTAGATTTCGAAACCAAATTATTCAGAAAATCATGGAGAAAAACGGTTACAAAATATGGACATGGATAGTTAGTTAATGAAGATAAATTCCACAAATAAAAATAGAATGTGAAAGTACACAATTGCCCTTTTAGTTAAAAATCTTCAATGCCACATGTCGCATTCTGATTGCTTCCTAGACTTTATAGGAAAAACCCACTTTCTACCCAACTCCTACTTATATATATATATATATATATATATATATATATATATATAGGGCTTGGCTATATAAGAAACTCTATCTTTTTTAGAAAACTTTACAAACTCATTGTCATCCATTGATTAACAACCATCCAACTTGATCAATGGCTCTCATCATTTTGAAAAGAATTATAATTAAAAGAAATAGTATAATACACATTTGAAAGTCTGGGAGGGCATTTTCGGTAGAACAAAACCCACTTTTTGGCATTGAAAATGACAAAACCCACTTGTGTCATAATCTCTCTCATCTTTCTTCTAGTCAAATCTTTCAATAAACTATTATCTCTCTCCTCTTTCTTCATCATGTGAAAAGAAGAAAGCTTCATGGTCTTCAATGGTGATCTTCAATGGTGATCTTCATTTGAAGATAATTTCAACATCATGTGGTCTGAAAAAATCACAAAGACACACGCACGAGTGTGTGTGTGAGAAGAGCGATGACAAGATGAATGTTTTTAGAGAGAGAAAGTTGATGTTTTAGATAGAGAAAGTTGATGTTTTAGATAGAGAAACAACAATCTTTATCACAAAGACACACGCACGAGTGTGTGTGTGTGAGAAGAAGGTTTGAAGATCTTCTTCGTGTTCATCGGACGGGTATAGATCCGGTAAGTGTTCTTGAAATATCATTGATTTTTAATTGTCATTTACTTTGATTTTCGTTCTTCACAATTGGTTTTATTTTTTCCAGAATTAAGAATGTTGCCAAAAGATTAATTATTTTTCAATATCATTGATTATTGTTTCAAAAAAAAGAATGACGTTTATAGGTAATAAATTTCAATACTATTGATTTTAGTTTGGTTTTCATTCTTCTGGTGTTTATAAATTTTGATTTTGATTCATGGATTACTTGTTTTGGTTTCAAACTCGTTTGATTTTGATCCATGGATTAGTTATTTTTGTGTTAAAAAAATGTGTTTGGTGGTTTGGGGATTTTGATCTGAACAGTAACTGTTTTTTTGTTGGTTTGGTTGCCTTGTTTGGTGCTTTTTGATCTGAATAGTAACTGTTTTTTGTTGGTTAGGTTGCTTTGTTTTGGGCTTTTGATCTGAATAGTAACTGTTTTTGTGTGTTGTAGTACAGAAACAGACCCATAACATGTGTTAATCCCCTGTTAGAATGATATATAACGTGTCTTGCTTTACAGAAACAGACCAATAAAGATATTCAATCGACAAGCTGGATGGATGTAGGCGACGTTAATACGGGGACATGTGTTAAAAAAAGATATTCAATAGGTCACATTTTTTTGGGAAGGAACTCTTCGTTCATTTATAACATGTGTTAGTGGTTCATGTTGTAACAGAACACCATGATGTAACCTGGCATCTGTTCATGTATAACTTGTGTTAAGCCACTGTTAGAATGATATATAACGTGTGTTAACCTTGGTTACTAGTAATATGTAATGTGAGACTCTTATTATTTTATCTAGGACGTGTTGTTAAAAATGTTCTGGCCTCCCGAACTTCTGCCTTGAAGTCGACCTCAGCATAGTTGGGTTGCTTTTGGGCTCTATGCATCCATTTTGTGTGTAACTTGCTTGTAGGCACTGTAGCTTTTTACAAGTTTACCAGTACATTAATCTCTAACACATGTTATGTGTAAAAGAAACTTTTTTCTTTCGGCATACATGCATCCATTCTATGAGTATTTGGTGTTAATAGGGCCTTAACACACGTTTGTTATCTCACGTAATATAGTAACTTGCTTCTAGCCAATCTAACTTTTGACAAATTTACCAGTACATTAATCTTTAACACATGTTATATGCAAACGAACAATTTTTCTTTTCGGCCTCTATGCATCCATGGATGCCGTATTTAACACACGTCTTAATGAGGGATTAACACACGTTGAATTGGTTATCTCACGCTGTTTAGGCAACGAAATTAAGACAATGCTCTTTGACAACATGAAAAACCAAATCTCTGCATACAAATTTACCAGTACATTACTCTCTAACACATGTTATATTTAAACGAAGATTTCTTTTCCTAAGCAATGTAACTTTCCAAAATTACTGGCACATAAATGGTCAGCTTCAAATTATACATTTAATGCTAACCTATATATTCTTATGTTTCGGTGGCCACACGTGTTGTAATTCACTACCAAGCAATTCGTTCACAACCCGAGCACAACCCGAGCACACCCCGTATAGGACACGAATTTGCGTATAAATGTCCCGTGCTCTTCAAATGGGGTCATCACAATGTCATTGGTACTCCTGTTGACTTACCAATTTCATGCAAAGGACGAGTCAGCAAATTTAGCAGATAAACAACAAAGACAGACCGTCAACGGAAGCTCCATCCCTTCTTAGTCTGCCATGAGACTCACCAACAAGCAAAAAAGGATATTTGTGTTACTATTGGGCTCTATGCATCCATTTTTGTTGTAAACTCACCAACAAAAATGTTTTGTGTTGGAGTCACCCGTTTTTGACGCATGCTGACATGTTAACAAACGTTATATATCATATGTTCTGGATGTTAATGAAAACAAATGTGAAAACAAACGCTGACATAAACGTAACACATGTTAATGAAAACAAATGTGACCTTAGATGTACACTAACACATGTTAGTATCTGACCAACTATTGGGGGCAGTCATTTTTCCATCGTGCGATCCATTCGGCCTTAGAGAAACAAAAATGATATTTTTTGGATTCAACAACACGTACCAGTAACACATGAACCACCTAAGAATTTATACACACGTACCAGTAACACATGAACCACCAAATATCCCCTGGAAGTCATTGTCCATCGAAGGAAAAATTACTGCGTTTCATTTTATTTATTCCCAAGTTACATATACATGTGTTACCATACATGGTCCGCTATTCATATTTGACGTTACCTGCCATCCTCCTGCTGTCTGTACATGTTAACACACGTTATACACATGAACCACTAACACAAGAGCCACCAACTATCCCCTGGTACTACTGGGGAAAGTCAGTTTTCCATTGAAGGAATAAATACGGCGTTTCATTTTATTTATTCCCAAGCTACCTATAAATGTGTCACAATACGTGATCCGCTAATCATATTGCACATTTACATGCCATCCTCCTACTGGCTGCACATGTTAACACACGTTATATTTCGTGTATATCGGGAACTTAACACATGTTAATGAAAACACGTATGTTACACACGTTATATTTTTGTTTGTGTGTACCATTTGCCATTCTCAAATGTTGCTGCTTTTGCACTTGTACTCAATCATCCCCTACGTAATTTCGTCATTGTTGTACACTCAGCAAAATAAAAAACAAATGCAGGAATCTCTGTTTGGAAAACTACAAATAAAAGTTTTGTGTGTTTGTACCATGTTGGCGCCATGGTTTAGGATGTTTGCTTTTGAACTACTGGTTTATTTAAATGTTATAAATATACCAATTAAATGGCAACCATAGATCTAGTTAATAAAACATAATCAATGGTTGATGTTTGGCTTCATAGAATTTCACAATGATTTCGAATGTCAATCTAGTCAAATGAAATAAAATACATGGTCTACATTTATCCACATGGTCAAGAGAAGTAATCATGTTCTTTTTGTCCTTTGTACATACTTTTTAAATTAACAAAGGTTAACACACGTTATATATCATTCTATCAGGGGCTTAACACATGTTATACATGAACACATGTCAGGTTACATCATGGAGTTCTGTTACAACATGAACCACTAACACATGTTATAAATGAACGAAGAGTTCCTTCCCAAAAAATGTGACCTATTGAATATCTTTTTTTAACACATGTCCCCGCATTAGCGTCACCTACATCCATCCAGCTTCTCGATTGAATATCTTTATTGGTCTGTTTCTGTAAATCAACACACGTTATATATCATTCTAACAGGGGATTAACACATGTTATGGGTCTGTTTCTGTACTATAACGTACAAAAACAGTTACTATTCAGATCAAAAGCCCAAAACAAAACAAAGCAACCTAACCAACAAAAAACAGTTACTATTTAGATCAAAAAGCACCAAACAAGGCAACTAAACCACCAAAAAAACAGTTACTGTTCAGAACAAAATCCCCAAACCAACAAACACATTTTTTAACACAAAAATAACTAATCCATGGATCAAAATCAAACGAGTTTGAAACCAAAACAAGTAATCCATGAATCAAAATCAAAATTTATAAACACCAGAAGAATGAAAACCAAACTAAAATCAATAGTATTGAAATTTATTACCTATAAACGTCATTCTTTTTTTTGAAACAATAATCAATGGTATTGAAAAATAATTAATCTTTTGGCAACATTCTTAATTCTGGAAAAAATAAAACCAATTGTGAAGAACGAAAATCAAAGTAAATGACAATTAAAAATCAAAACCAACTTATTATTGACAGGATCTTGATTCTTCGACAGTAACTTGGTTCTTCTATTTCTTTTAAGAAATTAACATGTAAAGTTGAATTAGGGGTGTAAAAAAGAAAAAAAAAACTCGAACCCATAAAAAAAGGATGAAAAACCTTGATCATTCTTGTCCTCGTCAGTAGGGAACTCGTTGTGAATGACGTTCCCGTCAGTGGGGATCTTGAAATGGAGGTTTTGAAATGGTGGATCTTGAAACCGAAATGAAGTTCATGGAAATGGATCTTGGGTAGAACTTGAAACAGATATGAAGTTAATGGAGAAATGATAATTTGGAGTATAATATGAAATGGGGTTTTTCTGGTGAATGTTGAAGAAGATATAAATGAAATATTGTAAAAGAAATATGGGGTGGGTGAATGGTACATACGATTTGATGGGCAATAAATGAACATGTCAATTCATATTGGGGAAATATCTTGGTGGTTAACATAAATTACTAATATAACCTTGGAAGCAAAAAGTAAGAGTAAGGGAATATGGGCAACGTGGCTAAATGTGAGCCACAAGTAGAGTTTGCTAAGTTTTCTAAAAAAATGGGGTTTCTTGTAGAGCATAATCCTATATATATATATATATATATATATATATATATATATATATTTATATAGGTAGAGGATCCTGTAAAAAGTGCTCAAAGTGTGAGAAGTGTATTATAACACTATATATAATACTATATAACACCATATAAACACCGTATAACAATATGTAACACCATATAACACTATGTAACAGTATATATCATTATATAACAAATATAGCACTATAGGTTGTCTGATAGCATATCTATGATAGATGTATAGTGTTATATTTGTTATACAATGATATATAGTGTTACATAGTGTTATATGGTGTTACATATTGTTATACGGTGTTTATATGGTGTTATATAGTATTATATATAGTGTTATAATACACTTCTCACACTTTAGGCCCTTTTTACACTATCCTTACCCTATATATATATATAGGACAAAGATCCGTTAGGAACCACCCCTTATTGCGAGAACCGCGAGAACCAATGTGAACACAACCAAAATACCTAAAAATAGCTAAAAAACACACAATTTTTTTAAATATTTTTTTTATAAAAAAAATCGCTACTTTAGTAGCCAATTAAAAAAAAATAATTTTTTTTTGCTACTAAAAGTAGCGATTTTAACTTAAAAAATATTAAAAAAAAGTTTGTGAGTTTTTTTTTTTTTTTTTTTTTCAGGTTTTTTGGGGGTTTAGTTTTTAGCATTTTAACTTGGGGGGGGGGTTAGGTTTTTGGGGGGAGGGGGAGGGGGGTTTAGGTTTTTTTTTTTGGGGGGGGGGGGGGGTGGGGGGGTTAGGTTTTTTTTGGGTTGGGGGGGGGGGTTAGGTTTTTTAGCTATTTTAGGTTGTGTTCACATTGGTTCTCGCGGTTCTCGCATGAACCTTATATATATATATATATATATATATAGAGAGAGAGAGAGAGAGAGAGAGAGAGAGAGAGAGAGAGAAAACCTACTTGAGTTGTGTAAACTCAAGAAACCGTTGTAAAAACCCCATGTAACATTTTTATTTTTTTCTAAAAAAAATAGAAAATGTAATATACATATATTTGAACATTTTAATAAAAGGAAAAAAAAACACCAAGTAGATTTTTTTTTAAAAAATGTTAAAAATTTCATGTTACATAATATATATGTCCAAAAAATGTAACATATAAATTTTGAACATTTAAAAAAAAACTAGTAGGCGTTTTTTCATTTTTTTCCATAAAAATGTTCAAGTACATTTATGTTACATTCCCTATTTTTTAGAAAAAAAAATGTTACATAGGATTTATTTGGGTTTTCTCAACTCATATTGGTTTCGATTTATCTTTACCCTAAGTTGTTAATATATATATTTGTGAAATATATATATTAACAACTTAGAAACTTATCCATCTACAACATAGTTCAATAAACAAGATTTCCTTGCAACTCAATACAAGTCCTAATACACATTCAAGATGGAAGACTTGTACATAGATTACACATAGACCTAAGTGTCTAACAAAATTAGGACACTTGTAGGTTACGTTGCGAGACAAGAAGACCACTCGTGATTACTAGTACGCTTACACGGACGCAATTCAATGAGTTCATGTACCCTTATCCTCTTTTAAACGTTTTTCAGTTTTACAACTATCGGGGGAGATACATGTACAATGGTATGATAAGCTAGGGAATGAAACACACTTAGATCAGGTGCGATATGGTGGGACTTAAGTACCATTAATCACACATATAGACCGAGAAACGAAAGAGGTAGATCTATTGGGTTTTGGCGAGCCCCACTATTGGTCCACGAGACCGGAAGAGTGCTTTTGTGTCCCAGTCGAGGGTAATCGACACATAAATTCATCAAGGGTTGGATTGCTTCCTATGTCGTCACACATATTAATGTCCTTGCAAAACATTACTGATCAATGATTTCATTGACGTTTTAACATACCGGATTTTATACAAATTATTTCAAATGTTTTTAAAGATTCATTTGATACAAGAACAACTACATGAATTCACCAACTCTTGTTGACGTTTTTAAACTTACATGTATTTCAGTAAATTAGTGGAACTTTGCGCGTAAAAAGAAAGTGGTCACACGATGTGGAAACCAAGAATGATGCCAACTTTTGGAGGGTTTGCCCACTATATACCGCCTCCTTGCGGACATATAGTGGCCAAAGCCTTGATCTTTAGATTTACATTTTGTTGAAAATGTCTTTTATGAAATATTACATTTGAAGGTTGTAAACAATATACTAAATTCCAGTGTTGTAACTTTTGAATTTCATATATCAAATTGGCATGCTTGGTTTGTTTTTACAATATAGTTCGTTTACTTATTCGTATGCAATGAGAATCTGTTGGTGCAGTAATGTCTATCGCCTTCGTCAATACCAGTCCGTAGCAGATACTGAAGAATTCAAGTGCTGTTTTAGTGTTGGTTGTCCAGTCCACATGAAGTGGTGAAGTCAGTCCATGTGAACTGGCAACATCTATAAATAGGAGAGTTAGTGTTAGGTTTAGGACTTTTGCCATTTAGAGCATTTGAAGAGCTTGTGATCTAGAGAGAGAGTCTAGAGAGAGAAAGTTCGTTGTATGTGATTCAAGGTGCTGTACGTTATCAAATCTTCTATAGAATCACCGTTATATTACGTCTCGTGTGTTCGGTCACGTTCGTGTACGGATTCCGAACGTCACAAGTTCGTTCGCAATCGTTTCGGAGTCAAAACCGGTCCTAACAAGTGGTATCAGAGCAGGAGCTCGATTGCACAGATCAAACACACAAATCCACTCGAGATTTCGTCAGATTCAGATCCGAATTCGTCCAGATTTGATCTATTCAGCTTGTGTTCATCGAATTCTCTTATTTCTACTCCTTTCTTTCACATTTTTTTTCGAAATTAACCAAGATTCGTCGGTTAATATGATCTGAATTTGTCACAAAACCTGTAAAACTGAGTTTTAATCAATCGATTAACAAAATACACGGTAAAATCGACCTAAAATTGATCAATTTGTTCAAAAATCGACCTATCAGTTCGTATCAGTGCTAACTCGCATGAACTGAATCTTCAAACTCAGATCTACGACTATTCTGTGGACGATATTGAACGTAAAACATCTCATTGTGATCGGAATTTGATAGAGAACAAGTCTAGGATATCAATTTTATCAAAAATCGGACAAAAACATCAGATTCGTTTGATCATGGCTCAGTTCGTTTGAGTTTTGGTGTTCAGTTCGCATCAAAGTGGTGATCTCAGTCCACACGAATTGGACTTAATCTGTTCGTTTGAGTGTTTAACCAGTCCATACGAAGTGATCAATTATCAGTTCATACGGTTTGATTTGAAATTTGTTTCAGTTCATACGAAGTGAACTAAGGTTGTCAGGTCGTTTGAAGAGTATCGGTCCAATCAGATTGAAGTTTGATTAATTGTTGTCGGACATTTGATATCAGTTTGCATCTGATTAAAATTGAACGGCCCAATTACAATTTATTTCAAAACTGTGTTGTCGGCCATTTTTAATAAACAATCAAGTTGATTCGATCCATATATCATCGGCCCATTTAATTCACTGGTTTAAAAGTTAAACGGTCCAATTGTTATGCAAGAATAATAAAAATTGTCGGCCATTATTATTGATTGCATGTGAAAAGCAATGTTGACTACATGTCCATGTGATCATATTTTGTAATCTGTTCAAAAAGGTATGCGGTCCAATTAGAGACATCTTAAATCTCGGCCCATGTGAATGTCCATTAAAGGTTCAATTAAAATCCATATCTTAAAGTTGTTGTCTGCCACTTTGTGAATTCTAAAAACATTCTATTGATATTAATTGTTTGCATGATGAATATATTGTCAGTATACATGTGAGGTGTAGTTGTTATACATGTGATATTTGGTAAAGTCTTGTATAGAGTCAAAATTGAATAGTTAATTCTTTGTGATAAACATCCGATTCATTGAAATTCTTAAATAGTTTGATTTTGATTTAACCCACCCGATCGGGTCACAATCCGAGTTAAAGGATTTTGTTTGTTCAAAAGTTTAAAGTGCAACAAATCGAGTGGCAATCCGAACGGATTACCACCCGATCCTAATCGTTTCATTTGTTGTTGTGATTCAGGTCAAAGCGTCGGATACTCGCCCAAGCGAATCCCCACCCGATCCATTGTCACATATTCATTCTGTTGACTTTTGTTGACTCACTCGATCGGATACTTGTTTGATTCAGTTGATTGTTAGTGATTGAACTGATCTTGTTGTTTATATTTAGGTGATTCGAGGAGATAACATCATGGCTGAAATCAAAGAGAAAACCAGAGAAGAGATTCTGAATGAGAAAACTTACAGAGAAAGAAACATTGCTGGAAATAGAATAAATGAAATGCAAGAAGAGTATGAAAGTGCTGTAATCAATAAAAGATGGGATAAAAAACGAGAGTGCTATGTCAACAGAAATGGAGAACCCGTTGTTCCCAAAAATGACATAATTTTTGATGATGTTCTTTTAATAATTCCTCGATCCGTCGAATATTATACAAATGTATCAAAAGATAAAACATATGCGAAAAGGCATGAAAAAGACATAAGACATGTCATGACATCGAGTTTGAGGAAAAGGGACGAAGAGAGAATGAAGAATAATGTTGAGAAACTGGTTGATGAGTTGAAGAAGGTAACTGAAGATGTGAAAGTCGAAGCTGTTAAAGTATAGGATGTGAAAGTGAAAGAAAAAAGAAGAAAAAGTTGTGGTGAAGGAAGAAGCTGTTACTGAAAAACAACAGGTTGTTGAAGAAGAGATAGAGAAGAAAGAAGGTATTGAGAGTGATCAAAAGCTGGTTGGTGATCAGGTGAACACAGCAGAAAATGAGAAAATGACAGAAGAAGGCGGGATAACTGATAAAATTCAACTGAATCTTCTGACTTACTCAACAAAAATGAATTGATAAATAATGATACTAAAATCGATAAACAATCTAATAATAAAGTTGTTGAACAGTGCAAGAAATGCATGGAAACGTGCAGTGCTTGTACTGAAAAAGACTAAAAGTTCAGAACAAGAGATCTTGAATTCACTAAAATCGAAAATGTTTTCAAAGAAAAATGCAAATAAATGTTAGAAAACGAAAAAGTTTTAAAAGATAATGATGAAAAACTTTAAGAAAAATGTAAAAAATTAGAAAAAGAAAATGAAGTTTTGAAAGAAAATGTTTTGAAAAAGACAGAAGAATGTGATCAAAAAGAGATTGTTTGTCAAGAAATGAAAAAAGAATATGATTCAATAAAATTGGCATATCATATTACAAATGAGTCATATGAAAAGGTGAAAAGTGAAATGAAATTTGTTCAATCACGATTGAATTACTGTTCTGAAACAACTAATATGTTTAAGCGACAGTATGAAATAAAGCAACAAGTTGTAAATTCTTATATTGAGGATGTTGCTAAGCTTAAGCGTCAGATTGCTGATTTAGAACAAGATAACAACAAGTTAAAAAGTTATCATGCGTCGTCATATGTGCTTGAAAGAATTTTCAATATAAAACCGGATGGAAAAGATTCTGAGCAAAACAAAAGGGGCATTGGCTCAGAGTTTCATCAAGTTCCACCACCGGAAAAGTTTGCATTTTATGATGATGAAAAGGTCGAAAAAGCTTTCAACATGGTAGATCAATTGCCAGACAACATTGACGTAACCTATTCCAAATCTGATGATTCTAGTGATTCAGAGGTGGTAGGTAAAGTCGTTGAGAGTGTGTTGAAAGAAGAGTCGGTTGATACAGGTAAATCTGAATCACAGGATGAAAATGAAGGTAATTTTCATGATGGATATCTGAAAAACTCAAAATCTGAGAAAAATTTGAATGATGATTCAAAAGGATTGGTTTATACCATGATTGGCTTATTTATTATACTTGCAATGTTCTAGTTATCATTCTCATGGCATTCTCTTTTTACCAAATTGCTTTCAAAAATCATGGTTATTTTCAAAGTTATAATTACAGGGATTAAGTCTTTGTAATCTCCAAATTACAGCCGGTATGTGGGGTTTTGTATACATTACTTGATAATCGTCACCATTGGACAACAGGTTAGCCAAGGGGTGATATGACCATAGTCACAGACACCATTGGACAACGAGATAACCAATGGGTGGTCGAGTGACAAATACCATGGGTATATGGTTGATATATATAAACATTATAATCGCTCTTAATACTGTAAATTATAACAATGCGTCATTTTTAGTAAAAGAATGATTCGCCAGTATTTCCTGCTGACAAAACCTTTTTAAAACGCGTTTCAGGTAATTACAGTAGATCAGAATAAGAGTCGGATACGGAACTGAAGGGCTTCAAGAAGTGGCTTATTTTATTAATTAAATCAAATTAAGAAATACGGAAGACTTTTTAACAGGATCTGTTAAAACTTGAAAATGCCCGATTATTTTATTTCATAATTTCGGGATAAACCCCGTAGTTTATAATACAGTGATTTCACTGGGAAATCTTTATTTTTACAAAACATGTTTCTTATTTATATTGAGCCACTTCCTCAAGCTTGTAGTGCTTCACGGCACTTTTTCTGGATCATAACAGATCACCTGAAAACTATATGTAAAATAGTTGTTAAAACTATTTGGGTCGAATAATTTTATTAAAATAAAACTAGTTACTAGTGGTTAATAAATTTAAATAACCCTAAAATTCTTATATGATAAAAATAGGAATGTTACATCCTCCCCACCTTTGACATCTATGAACCGCATTATTGCAAAACGATGACTCTTTCATATCGAGTCAATAAATTTCTTGTAAATCTCAATTTCCCTTGGCATACATGGTTTTTGTTATGACCATATCCAAACTTTCTTATTAATACATGAACTCGTTTTGTTTAAACCAAATTCAATTGTTTGATTTGTCAACTATCAAACCATGATATGAGAAAAATCAGTGTGTTGATATTTATTGAACTGCAAGGATACACCGAATTACAATAGAGTTTAGTGTATCATTGTCTTAATACATAATTGCATTAAGATTATTTTAAATGATGAGTCGAACGAAAGACAGATGTGGTTTTGAATGATTCAATGGTTAAGGGTAAATTAAGAGCTTGGCAGAATGAAGTGCAATCCATATACCCACGGTGTTTGTCACTCAACCACCCATTGGCTATCTCGTTGTCCAATGGTGTCTGTGACTATGGTCATATCACCCCTTGGCTAACCCGTTGTCCAATGGTGACGGTTATCAAGTAATGTATACAAAACCCCACATATCGGCTGTAATTTGGAGATTACAAAGACTTAATCCCTGTAATTATAACTTTGAAAATAACCATGATTTTTTAAAGCAATTTGGTAAAAAGAGAATGACTCACATAAAACGGGGCAGGGCTTTATTATTATTATGGGTGAAATAATAATAAAAATAGAATTTAGAGAGAGAGGAAGGCGTGTGAGACTGTATATGAAAATGGTGAGTTGGTGACTAAATTTATAGTACATAGTTACTTTGTGGCTACGAAATTTCCATACATTTCCTTATGCCACATTTCATCATAATCATAAATATAAGTACACCTGTATACTTTATTTGATGCCACAACAACCACAAATACACACACGTACAACTTTAAATTTCATTTTAGTTATTATTATTTTATTATTTTATTCTTATAATTAATTCACCTGCTTCACTTATTTGGCGCGTATAACTTCTAAAATATGAGGTTTTATAGAATAATAAATATGTCTCTAGAACGAGAATATTTTTGTCTACATTTTGAACCAAGTTTTCATTAAAAACGAAGTAGGTCCAAATTCAATGTATTTTTATAATTTAATTATTAGACGGTTCCTAGGCCCGCCTAGGTACTTTATATTTTTATGGTCAGCTTACCCGTAATCTACCTATCTAATAATATAAGTTTTTATATCCTTTTATTTTAATAGAAAGGTCATCCATCTACAGGCCAATTAATTAGTATAATATTTCAACCAACTATATGTAAAATAGTTGTTAAAACTATCTGGGTCGAATAATTTAATTAAAATAAAACTAGTTACTAGTGGTTAATAAATTTAAATAACCCTAAAATTCTTATATGATAAAAATAGGAATGTTACATCCTCCCCACCTTGTTTTAAATCTCGTCCTCGAGATTTGGGCTACGATATTTCTTTTTAGAGTTATGTTACGTTTTAGTAAATAAAAACAATATTTAAAGTAAATGATACAGAATCAAAATATCAAATTTTGTGAATATAAGTTGTATAATAAATAGGACTCAATGGTTCAACTGAATTAGTTCAATAAATCGATGTCAAATGAATGAAATGAAATGATATAATTTTCAAAGTGACTAGGTTCAAGTCAAAAGATATATGATCAATGGATGTTTACAAGTTTGTGAATGATTTTCAGAAACAATAGAATTTACTGTCAACAGAAAGTTCACTTTGATTGTCAACTGATGAAGATTCAGAATCAACAAGCTTAAATAAAATAGAAGTATGAAAATGATTTGTCAACTATCAAACCATGATATGAGAAAAATCAGTGTGTTGATATTTATTGAACTGCAAGGATACACCGAATTACACGAACTAGTTCACAACGTTTATGCAAAAGTATTATTTGACTCTGGTGCAAACCAAAGTTTTATAAATACTTCATTCTGCCAAGCTCTTAATTTACCCTTAACCAACCTTAAGCAAATTTTTACAGTCGAAACAGCAGATGGAAATTCTGTTAAGATAGATAAGGTTTTGCATGAAGGAAAGATAGAACTCTTAGGTCATAAATTTTCCGCAAACTTGTTACCTATGATGTAGGATCGTTTACAGACCCGAACGAGTCGTTCAGAGAAGTTTTGACTTCGTTTCAGAGGCGGAAACTAAGAAACAAAGGTAGAAACAACTTTATCTTCACCTTAAAACACTTTTCTGATTAATCTAACAGCAATTACAATCAGTCTTCACACCGGCAGCACTTCGGTATGGAATACAAGGATCAGATGTCTGATTTCGCTGATAGTGACCTATATATAGGCCTTTGATTTCGCTCAGAATGACACAATACAGTAGGAGTGGAATTAGAATATATGATTCTGGGCGAAATCACCTATGCATGTAAGTAGGAGCGAAATCAGCAACTAATATACAATTCTTTTTCACATGCACATGCATTCTATTTTGACTTCTTGTGATGTTTCAATTCTATATCACGTGCATATGTTGTAGTAATGATGCAAGCACTTAGGTCACTTGGATGATGTCAGCATCAAGAATGATGACATCATTCTTGTTCCGAACCGCAACGAACCCAAGACTCGATACAAGACGAAGTAAACAGATGCATGCACTAACATATGAATTTAGCCGGATTCGATGTGGTGTTAGGAATGGATTGGTTAGTAGCCAACCATGCTCGAATTCTTTATGATAAAAATGCCATAGAAATACACACACCCACAGGAGAGGTAATTGTAATTACAGGAGATAAGCCACAAAAGCCACTAAAATTCATTTCAACAATAAAGTTGGCCAGTTATTCAAGAAAACAGGCAATGGTGTATATGATTTCAGTAATCATTAACACGAAGGAAAAGGAACATAAAGAAATCCTTGTAGTTTCAAAATACCCAGATGTATTCCCAGAAGAATTTCCGGGATTACCACCCGACAGGGAGGTAGAGTTTAGAATTCATCTAATTCCTGGAACTATACCGATAGCCAAAGCACCTTATCGGTTAGCACCCACCGAAATGTTAGAACTTAAGAAACAATTAGATGAATTACTAAGTAAAGGTTTTATACAACCTAGTTCATCCCCGTGGGGAGCACCAGTATTGTTTGTAAAGAAAAAGGATGGTTCGATGCGAATGTGTATCGATTATAGAGAACTGAATAAGGTTACAATTAAGAATCGATACCCATTACCTAGGATTGATGATCTTTTTGATCAACTCCAAGGAGCTAGATATTTTGCTAAGATAGATTTACGCTCCGGATACCATCAATTGAAAGTACAAGAAGAAGACATACCTAAAACTGCTTTTAGAACTAGGTATGGTCATTACGAGTTTACAGTCATGCCCTTTGGACTAACGAATGCACCTGCGGCATTCATGGACATGATGAATAGAATATGTAAACCATATTTGGATAAATTTGTAATTGTCTTCATCGATGATATACTTATTTATTCCAAAAGTCAGGAGGAACATAGTGAGCACCTGCATGTACTCTTAACTTTGCTAAGGAAAGAAAAGCTTTACGCCAAATTCTCGAAGTGTGAATTTTGGCTACAGGAAGTGCAATTTTTAGGACACATGGTGAATCACGAAGGTATTCACGTAGATCCCTAAAAAATAGAAGCAATCACCAAATGGAAAGTCCCACAAACAGCTATGGAAATTAGAAGCTTTTTAGAATTAGCTGGGTACTATAGACGTTTTATTAAGGATTTTTCTAAGATAGCGGTACCATTAACTAAGCTAACCTGTAAAGCAGTTAAGGTTGAATGGGGACCTAAACAAGAAGAAGCTTTTAGGATTTTGAAGCAAAAGCTAACAAACGCTCCAATCTTAGCCTTGCCAGAAGGAACGGAAGATTTTGAAGTATATTGTGATGCTTCAAAGCTAGGATTAGGATGTGTGCTGATGCAACGCAAACAGGTAATTGCGTATGCTTCAAGACAATTGAAAAAGCACGAGGAAAATTATACAACTCATGATTTAGAATTAGGAGCCATAATTTTTGCCCTTAAGATTTGGAGGCATTATCTGTATGGAAGTAAGTTTACTGTCTATACGGATCATAAAAGTTTAAGATACATATTTGGGCAAAAAGAATTAAACATGAGGCAAAAAAGATGGATGGAAATCCTAAGTGACTACGACTGTGATATTCAATATCATGAAGGAAAGGCAAACGTAGTTGCAGATGCCTTAAGTCGTAAATATCATGAGAAACAACGACGAGTTCGTGCTCTTAGATTAAATCTACAATTAGATTTAATAGAACAACTGAAGAACGTTCAGGAAACAGCAATCAAGGATGATGCCAAAGGAATGAAAGGACGAATAAAAGAATTAGAACAAGGAAGTGATGGAATTTGGAGATTCCATAAGAAAAGGATTTGGGTACCTAAACAAGGAGATTTAAGAGATAAGATTTTAGAAGAAGCTCATAAATCTAGGTATACCATGCATCCAGGAAACAATAAAATGTACCAAGATTTAAGAAATAATTTCTGGTGGATAGGAATGAAAAAGGACATAGCTAGATATGTTTCTAAGTGTCTTACTTGTTCACAAGTTAAAGCAGAACACCAGAAACCTTCGGGTCTACTTCAACAGTTAGAAATGCCTGTATGGAAATGGGAGCTCATAACAATGGACTTTGTTACTAAGCTACCCAAAATCAGGAAAGGGAATGATGCAATTTGGGTAATTGTGGATCGATTAACCAAATGAGCTCATTTTCTACCCATGAAGGAAACCTTTAGTATGGAAAGGTTAGCCAAGTTATATGTAGACGAAGTAGTATCCTTACATGGAGTTCCACTCTCCATTGTATCGGATAGGGATAGTCGTTTCACTTACCTTTTCTGGACAAGTTTTCAGAAGGCAATGGGAACCCGACTTAATTTAAGTACGGCATATCATCCTCAAACAGACGGACAAAGTGAAAGGACAATCCAAACTCTGGAAGACATGCTCCGAGCATGTGTGATAGATTTTGGTGGAAATTGGGACGATCACCTATCTTTGATCGAATTCTCCTATAATAATAGTTATCATGCAAGCATAGAAGCTACCCCATTCGAGGCACTGTACGGACGCAAGTGCAGAACTCCAGTATGCTGGGCAGAAATAGGAGAAAATCAATTATCAGGTCCTGAAATTGTGCAAGAAACTACTGACAAGATCACTCAGATCAAGGAAAGACTGAAGACTGCTTGAGATCGCCATGCGGATGACACGTAGCCCCTGATGCTTATGCGGTCAACTCCACATTGACGCGGCCCGTCTGAAGACCACAAATCTTGATTTCTTGATTTTTGATATGGATTGGGGTTTCAGGGGTCCGGGTTTTTACTTACGGGTTCAACTATAAAGCCTCCTGGTATAAATTTTGGGTATAACTTCTGAGCTATAACTATTATTATAGGAGAATTCGATTAAAGGTAGGTGATCGTCCCAATTTCCACCAAAATCTATCACACATGCTCGGAGCATGTCTTCTAGAGTTTGGATTGTCCTTTCACTTTGTCTGTCTGTTTGAGGATGATATGCCGTACTTAAATTAAGTCGGGTTCCCAATGCTTTCTGGAAACTTGTCCAGAAATGGGAAGTGAAACGACTATCCCTATCCGATACAATGGAGAGTGGAACTCCATGTAAGGATACTACTTCGTCTACATACAACTTGGCTAATATTTCCATGCTAAAGGTTTCTTTCATGGGTAGAAAATGAGCTGATTTGGTTAATCGATCCACAACTACCCAAATTGCATCATTCCCTTTTCTGGTTTTGGGTAACTTTGTAACAAAGTCCATTGTTATGTGCTCCCATTTCCATACTGGCATTTCTAATTGTTGTAGTAGTCCCGAAGGTTTCTGGTGTTCTGCTTTAACTTGTGAACAAGTAAGACACTTAGAAACATATCTAGCTATGTCCTTTTTCATTCCTATCCACCAGAAATTATTTCTTAAATCTTGGTACATTGTATTGTTTCCTGGATGCATGGTATACCTAGATTTATGAGCTTCCTCTAAAATTTTATTTCTCAATTCTCCTTGCTTAGGTACCCAAATCCTTTTCTTATGGAATCTCCAAATTCCATCATTTTCTTGTTCTAATTCTTTTATTCTTCCTTTCATTCATTCAGCATCATCCTCGATTGCTGTTTCCTGAATATTCTTCAGTTGTTCTATTAAATCTAATTGTACATTTAATCTAAGAGCACGAGCTCGTCGTTGTTTTTCATGATATTTACGACTTAAGGCATCTGCAACTACGTTTGCTTTTCCTTCGTGATATTGGATATCACAGTCGTAGTCACTTAGGATTTCCATCCATCTTTTTTGCCTCATGTTTAATTCTTTTTGCCCAAATATATATATCTTAAGCTCTTATGATCTGTATAGACAGTGAACTTACTTCCATACAGATAATGTCTCCAAATTTTAAGGGCAAAGATTATGGCTCCTAATTCTAAATCATGAGTTGTATAGTTTTCCTCGTGCTTTTTCAATTGTCTTGAAGCATACGCAATTACCTTTTTGCGTTGCATCAGCACACATCCTAATCCTAGTTTTGAAGCATCACAATATACTTCAAAATCTTCCGTTCCTTCTGGCAAGGCTAAGATTGGAGCGTTTGTTAGCTTTTGCTTCAAAATCCTAAAAGCTTCTTCTTGTTTAGGTCCCCATTCAAACTTAACTGCTTTACAGGTTAGCTTAGTTAATGGTACCGCTATCTTAGAAAAATCCTTAATAAAACGTCTATAGTACCCAGCTAATCCAAAAAAGCTTCTAATTTCCATAGCTGTTTGTCACGGCCCCCGACCCGGTTTGACCCGTTTCAGGAGCCGCGGGACAGAAAATCCCGTGGTATTTATTTAACAGCGGAAGTTTTCATCAGGATCTTTTTAAAACTGTAATTTCCCGATTATTTTATTTCACAACTCGGGATAAAACCCCGGTAATTTACAATCATATGATTTCACTGAGAAATCTTTATTTTACAAAACATGTTTCTTTATTTTTATATTGAGCCACTTCCTTAAGCTGGTAGTGCTTCACGGCACTTTTCCTGGATCACAACAAATCACCTGAAACATGTTTGAAAAAGGTTTTGTCAGCGGGAAATACTGGTGAATCATTCTTTTTAAATAAAACGACACTTTTGTTATAATTTACAGTATTAAGAGCGATTACAATGTTTCCATATATCAACCAACTACCCACAGTATTTGTCACTCGACTCGTTTCTGTGACTATGGTCAGATCACCCATTGGCTAACTCGTTGTCCAATGGTGACGGGAAATAAATAATGTATACAAAACCCCACTTACTGGCTGTAATTTGGTGATTACAAAGACTTAATCCCTGTAATTATAACCTTGAAAACATTTAAGAATTTATAAAGCATTTTGATAAAAAGAGAATGACTCACATTGCAGATTTAATATGAACAGAGCTTAGCCTACTGATTAGCCTTGATAACCTAGTTTAAATAACAATGCACACAAACTAGGTTAGTAACTAATACAGCATTTATGATAACTCACGAGATTAAACCCTCACATTGAATGACAAAGTGCGATACTTAAACATCCATCGAATTAACGACGAATGACAAAGCATAAACCCTAATTTGGGTAGCACTTAAACATCAATTGGATAGTTTAATCGATCGGACATTGAATCGTAGCAGCGATCGAGTTATTACCCTGTTTTGTGGCAGCACTTCGTGAATTGAGTGTGTTTTAGGACTGTTCCTACAATATCTCAGTGTACGAAATGACTTTGAATGTCGAACTAACGCACAATTGTAAGTAACAGACCCCTATATTTATACTTGAAAAACCGCGCCCTCGCGTGGCGCGAGGACCTCTCGCGGGGCGCGAGGGACACCCTACTACCGTAGGGTAGCCTTGTGTACAGGTAGCTTAGCTGAGTTGGTCTCGTATGCAAATTCGTTATACATGTAAAACTGTCAAGATAATATCTACTAGGGTTTACCCCCTTGAGTTTTAGGGGCCCTGATCCTGATTCTGATTATTCTGAAATTTTTAGGGTTTACGCAGAATTACGTGGGTGTCTTAATTAGGGTTTCCTATTGGAAAATTAAAGTAATAAATAAAACTTTTTATGAGAGTTGTTACATCCTCCCCACCTTAATAAAAATCTCGTCCTCGAGATTTATTGGAACAAGTAGGGATACTTTCGCTTCATCTCAGATTCCAGCTCCCAAGTGTATTCAACTCCTCTCTTTGAATCCCACTTGACTTTAACTAGTACTAGTCGTTTGTGCTTGAGAAACTTGATCTTTCGATCTTCTATTTGCAATGGCTTCTCAATAAACTTTAATTTTTCATTTACCTCTATGTCTTGAAGAGGTACTACCAGGGATTCGTCAGATAGACATTTCTTTCGATTAGATATATGAAATACATCATGTACTCCAGCTAGTTCTTCTGGTAGTTGTAAACGATAAGCAACTGGTCCAATACGTTGGATCACTGCAAATGGTCCTACGTATCTTGGACTTAGCTTTCCTTTCTTACCGAATCGAACTATTCCTTTCCAAGGTGAAACTTTCAATAGTACTTTGTCTCCTACTTGGAATTCCAACGGCTTCAGTCTATTGTCTGCATAACTCTTCTGGCGATCTCGAGCCGTCTTCAGTCTTTCCTTGATTTGAGTAATCTTGTCGGTTGTTTCTTGCACTATTTCAGGACCTGACAATTGACTTTCTCCTATTTCTGCCCAACAAACTGGAGTTCTGCACTTTCTTCCATATAGTGCTTCGAATGGGGCAGTTTCAATACTTGAATGATAACTATTGTTATAGGAGAATTCAATTAAAGGTAAATGGTCGTCCCAATTTCCACCAAAATCTATCACACATGCTCTGAGCATGTCTTCCAGAGTTCGGATTGTCCTTTCACTTTGCCCGTCTGTGTACTTAAATTTAGTCGAGTTCCCATTGCTTCTTGGAAACTTGTCCAAAAATGGGAAGTAAAACGACTATCTCTATTTGAAACAATAGAGAGTGGAACTCCATGTAAGGATACTACTTCATCTATATACAACTTTGCCAACCTTTCCATGCTAAAGGTTTCTTTCATTGGTAGAAAGTGAGCTGATTTGGTTAATCGATCCACAATTACCCAAATCGCATCATTACCTTTTCTGGTTTTGGGTAACTTAGTAACAAAATCCATTGTTATGAGTTCCCATTTCCATACTGGCATTTCTAATTGTTGTAGTAGACCTGATGGTTTCTGGTGTTATGCCTTAACTTGTGAACAAGTAAAACACTTAGAAACACATCGAGCTATGTCCTTTTTCATTCCTATCCACCAGAAGTTATTTCTTAAATCTTGGTACATTTTATTGTTTCCTGGGTGCATGGTATACCTAGATTTATGGGCTTCTTCTAAAATCTTATTTCTTAATTCTCCCTGCTTAGGTACCCAAATTCTTCTTTTGTGGAATCTCCAAATTCCATCAGCTCCTTGTTCTAATTCTTTTAATCTTCCTTTCATTCCTTCAGCATCATCCTTGATTGCTGTAGTTTGAACATTCTTCAATTGTTCCATTAAATCTAATTGTAGATTTAATCTGAGAGCACGAACTCGCTTTTGCTTTTCATGATATTTACGACTTAAGGCATCCGCAACTACATTTGCCTTTCCTTCATGATACTGAATATCACAGTCGTAATCACTTAGGATTTCCATCCATCTCCTTTGCCTCATGTTCAATTCTTTTTGCCCAAATATGTATCTTAAACTCTTATGATCTGTATAGACAGTAAACTTACTTCCATACAGATAATGTCTCCAAATTTTAAGGGCAAAAATTACGGCTCCTAACTCTAAGTCATGAGTCGTATAGTTTTCCTCGTGCTTTTTCAACTGTCTTGAGGCATATGCAATTACCTTCTTGCGTTGCATAAGCACACATCCTAATCCTAGCTTTGAAGCATCACAATATACTTCAAAATCTTCTGTTCCTTCTGATAAGGCTAGGATTGGGGCATTTGTTAACTTTTGCTTTAAAATTCTAAAAGCTTCTTCTTGCTTAGGTCCCCATTCAAACTTAACTGCTTTACAGGTTAGCTTAGTTAATGGTACAGCTATCTTGGAAAAATCCTTAATAAACCGTCTATAGTATCCAGCTAAACCTATAAAACTTCTAATTTCCATTGCGGATTGCGGAACATTCCATTTGCTAATTGCCTCTATCTTAGCAGGATCTACTTGAATGCCTTCGTGATTCACCATGTGTCCTAGGAATTTCACTTCTTGTAACCAAAATTCACATTTCGAGAATTTGGAGTATAGTTTTTCTTTTCTTAACAAAGTTAAGACTGCATGCAAGTGCTGACAATGTTTATCCTGACTTTTGGAATAAATAAGTATATCGTCGATAAAAACAATTACAAATTTATCCAGGTACGGTTTACAGATTCTATTCATCATGTCCATGAATGCTGCAGGTGCACTCGTTAATCCGAAGGGCATGACTGTAAACTCGTAGTGACCATACCTAGTTCTGAAAGCAGTTTTAGGTATGTCTTCTTCTTGTACCTTCAATTGATGATATCCGGAGCGTAAGTCTATCTTAGAAAAGTATCTAGCTCCTTGAAGTTGATCAAATAGATCATCAATCCTAGGTAATGGGTATCGATTCTTAATTGTAACCTTATTCAATTCTCTATAATCAATACACATTCTCATTGAACCATCCTTCTTCTTTACAAACAACACTGGTGCTCCCCACGGGGATGAACTAGGTTGTATGAAACCTTTACTTAGTAATTCATCTAATTGCTTTTTCAGTTCTAACATTTCTGTGGGTGCTAACCGATAAGGTGCCTTGGCTATCGGTATAGTTCCTGGAATTAGATGAATTCTAAATTCTACCTCCCTATCTGGTGGTAATCCTGGTAAATCTTCTGGGAATACATCTGGGTATTCTGAGACTACAGGAATTTCTTTAAGTTCTTTACCCTTAGTACTAATGATTACTGAAATCATATATACTATTCCTTGCTTTCGTTCATAACTAGCAATTTTCATTACTGATATAAACTTCATGGGTTTACGTAGTTTATCTCCTGTAATCGTGATTATTTCTCCAGTAGGTGCCTGAATCTCTACGGAGTTCTTATCACAAAGGATTCGAGCATGGTTGGCTACTAACCAATCCATTCCTAACACGACATCGAATCCAGTTAAATTCATTGGCAATAGGTTTGCATGAAATTTATGACCTGAAAGTTCTATATTTTCTTTTTGCAAAACCTTATCTATGTTAATAGAATTTCCGTCTGCCGTTTCGACTGTAAAAATCTGCCTAAGGTTGGTCAAAGGTAAGTTAAGAGCTTGGCAGAATGAAGTATTTATAAAACTTTGGTTTGCACCAGAGTCAAATAATACTTTTGCGTAAATGTTGTGAACTAAGAACGTACCAGCTATCACATCCGGAATTAGTTCTGCCTCCTGAGTAGTTAATTGGAAAGCACGAACATTCTTCTTAGTAGCTCCATCAGCTGGTTTAGCTTTGTTGTCTGCTGGTTTAACCAATTTAGGGCATTCTGGCTTAAAATCTCCTGTTTCTCCACAGTTATAGCAGACTCTTGTTTTCTTTCTACAGTCTTCTTCGCGATGTCCTACGGCTTTGAAAAAGTTGCAGATTACATTACATCTTCCATAATGTTTCTTTCTGCAGTTCTTGCAGAATGGCGAAGTTGAATCTTGCCCTGTTCCTTTTCTCTTGAAGCTGCTATTATTACCCGTACGAAATCCTTGGGTAATTTTCTGAGCCAGTTCCTTCTTCCTGTTTTCATCTCTTGTGTGCACCAGTTCGTCAGTTAGGGTGTTAGCTAATTCTACCGCATCGTTAATAGTACGAGGTCTCGCAGCTTTAACGATATTGCGGATTTCGCTAATCAATCCCCAAATATAGCGAGAAATGAGTACCGGTTCTGGCGAAGCCAGTGTTGGTACCACTCTAGCATATTTAAAGAATGTCGAAGTATAACCGCGACAATCTATACCCATCATTCTATGATTTAGGAATTTATTTGCCATTTGATCTTTTTTCATATTCGGGACAAAATTTTCTTTCTACAAGACTCTTAAATTCTTCCCAGTTCATGGCATATGCCACAGTTCTTCCTTTAGCTTGTAGAACTGTATTCCACCATTCTAGCGCCAATTCTTTGAAAAGATTTGATGCGTACATGACTTTGTCATCCTTGACACATTTACTTATTGTAATTACTGCCTCGGTTTTCTCCAACCAACGTAGTGCCGCAGTTGCTCCTTCATTGCCTGCAAATTCAGTGGGTTTACAAGCAAGGAATTCTTTGTAAGTGCAACCAGGCGTTGCAGCTTTCATTTTCTTAGGGAGCGGAGCTTGCCGTGGTTCATTATCATGATTAGAATGATTTCCGCCTCCGTTTACACTATTACTGAAGTTATCTTCAGAAATACGTTTGCTAGGAATAATTTGTTGAGGTTCGATTGGATTTCGAGCAGCAGCAACAATTGCTGGAATAGCATTGGCTATCCCTTGAGCAACGATATTTTCTATATCTTGCCTAGTCATATATTGATCCCCCGGGTGTTGCTCAGATTGATTAACCTCATTTACTGGTTCATTATTAGCATTTTCCATCTGATAATTAATATATATAATTCATTAGTATCCAATAAATAACAATCATACATAAAATAATCATACAAAGTTCACAACACACATATAGCCAAAACTATCGATTTCTCGATTCCCATTTTTATATATTTTATAGTATGCATCACTACACACCATTTTATCATACAAAGTTTTATTTGTAGTTATTTCACAAACTATATTCTAATTATTTATTTTACAACCACAGTTTCACATTCTCACACCATATTATCCTTCGTCAGTTGATATTTCAGTAACGACGTTTCCTCTCGTCGTATTTCCAGGAGATCTGTTCTCCTACTTCCCTGATTCTATTTCCTGCATCCACCAACTCCTCGCCAAAGTGGCGAAGTTCAGCTAAGTTTTTGTTACTCATTGGTGGGTTTGGTATAGGTTCTGGGTCGAACTGAGGGAGAAAGGAATAAGGACTGTTGAGCAGGTTTTGAAACTGCCAATCATTAGTCCACCATTCATCCATTCCTAGAGGCTGGGTGTGGATTATAGGTTCTGGGATTGCTGGTTCCAAGTTCATTGGTAATTGTGTTTCAGCAGGATAAGGGTATAGATTATTATTAATAGGCCTGACGACATCACAGCTCACCAATGCACGATCCAATTCCTCCTGAAATGGTAATTCCTCAATCTGTCTAGAACTTTCCCCAATTTCCCTCCGGGTTTGCCTAGAACTTTCTCCAATCTCCATTTCCATTTGCCTAGAATATTCCCCAACCTGCACTTCCATCTGCCTAGAACCTTCCCCAAACTCCATTTCTATTGGTCTAGAATCTTCTCTGACTTCAATCCCCTTTCCTTTGTCTAAGGGATTTTCTATTTTAGGAATCTTCCTAGTTGCAGGTTTCCTCCTACGCACACACCTCCATCCCACAAATCTCCTCCTTTTCTTGGGCTTGGGTTTCTCCGGAGGTGGAGCGTTGAGTTCCATAAGTTCTTCTATGTCGGGTATATACCTATTGAAATATCTGGAAACCTCTATTTTTACCGGTTAGAGATTTAGATTTTGAAGGGCGTCAGACAAGTCATTCATGCTGTTTAGTATACATGCAAAATACACACAAATATTAAGTTAAAATTTTATAACAAAATTTCATAGATAACCTTTAAATATTATTTCATACCGAGTGACTATAAAAACAACTGAAAATTAAAACACACTAGGGTTTATGGTAAACTTATTTATTTACTGGATAAGGTTTCTGGATTGTAGGTGATAAGGGTGATAAAACTTGAGTAAGATTACTTAAAGATTTGCATTTACTGCTACAGTGGCTAGCATATAGAGATCTGCCCATTTTTCATCTAACTTGTCTTCCCATGGAGGGTTACTGCCTATTTCTTGGGTTTTCTGATTAACTCTCCCTCCTTTGGATTTCTTTAGTTTTTCTTGACTTTTCCTAATAATCAAACTTCTTTTATTAGGAGAAAGTGGTTCCTCATATTGTGCCTTACGGACAAATATTCCTTCATCAGGAATTACAGAGTGATTTGAGGATTTTGTTTGGGATGAACTTCCCTTCTCGTTGGATGACCTATCTAATTTAAGATAGATGTTTGAAAGCTTTTGCTTACCCATACTGTACACAAATTTTCAAATAATAAAACACATAATCACAAAATGGAAATCAGTAAAATTAAGTATTTTCTAAATACTTAATTGGCTTAAATCAGTGGCTCTGATACCACCTTTTTCTGTCACGGCCCCCGACCCGGTTTGACCCGTTTCAGGAGCCGCGGGACAGAAAATCCCGTGGTATTTATTTAACAGCGGAAGTTTTCATCAGGATCTTTTTAAAACTGTAATTTCCCGATTATTTTATTTCACAACTCGGGATAAAACCCCGGTAATTTACAATCATATGATTTCACTGAGAAATCTTTATTTTACAAAACATGTTTCTTTATTTTTATATTGAGCCACTTCCTTAAGCTGGTAGTGCTTCACGGCACTTTTCCTGGATCACAACAAATCACCTGAAACATGTTTGAAAAAGGTTTTGTCAGCGGGAAATACTGGTGAATCATTCTTTTTAAATAAAATGACACTTTTGTTATAATTTACAGTATTAAGAGCGATTAAAATGTTTCCATATATCAACCAACTACCCACAGTATTTGTCACTCGACTCGTTTCTGTGACTATGGTCAGATCACCCATTGGCTAACTCGTTGTCCAATGGTGATGGGAAATAAATAATGTATACAAAACCCCACATGCTGGCTGTAATTTGGTGATTACAAAGACTTAATCCCTGTAATTATAACCTTCAAAACATTTAAGAATTTATAAAGCATTTTGATAAAAAGAGAATGACTCACATTGCAGATTTAATATGAACAGAGCTTAGCCTACTGATTAGCCTTGATAACCTAGTTTAAATAACAACGCACACAAACTTGGTTAGTAACTAATACTGCATTTACGATAACTCACGAGATTAAACCCTCACATTGAATGACAAAGTGTGATACTTAAACATCCATCGAATTAACGACGAATGACAAAGCATAAACCCTAATGTGGGCAGCACTTAAACATCCATTGGATAGTTTAATCGATCGGACATTGAATCGTAGCAGCGATCGAGTTATTACCCTGTTTTGCGGCAGCACTTCGTGAATTGTGTGTGTTTTAGGACTGTTCCTACAATATCTCAGTGTACGAAATGACTTTGAACATCGAACTAATGCACAATTGCAAGTAACAGACCCCTATATTTATACTTGAAAAACCGCGCCCTCGCGTGGTGCGAGGACCTCTCGCGTGGCGCGAGGGACACCCTACTACCATAGGGTAGCCTTGTGTACAGGTAGCTTAGCTGAGTTGATCTCGTATGCAAATTCGTTATACACGTAAAACTGTCAAGATAATATCAACTAGGGTTTACCCCCCCTGAGTTTTAGGGGCCCTGATCCTGATTCCGATTATTCTGAAATTTTTAGGGTTTACACAGAATTACTTGGGTGTCTTAATTAGGGTTTCCTATTGGACAATTAAAGTAATAAATAAAACTTTTTATGAGAGTTGTTACACTGTTTGTGGGACTTTCCATTTGGTGATTGCTTCTATTTTTGAGGGATCTACGTGAATACCTTCGTGATTCACCATGTGTCCTAAAAATTGCAATTCCTGTAGCCAAAATTCACACTTCGAGAATTTGGCGTAAAGCTTTTCTTTTCTTAACAAAGTTAAGAGTACATGCAGGTGCTCACTATGTTCCTCCTGGCTTTTGGAATAAATAAGTATATCATCGATGAAGACAATTACAAATTTATCCAAATATGGTTTACAGATTCTATTCATCATGTCCATGAATGCTGCGGGTGCATTCATTAGTCCAAAGGGCGTGACTGTAAACTCGTAATGACCATACCTAGTTCTGAAAGCAGATTTAGGTATGTCTTCTTCTTGTACTTTCAACTGATGATATTCGGAGCGTAAATCTATCTTAGAAAAATATCTAGCTCCTTGGAGTTGATTAAAAAGATCATCAATCCTAGGTAATGTGTATCAATTCTTAATTGTAACCTTATTCAGTTCTCTATAATCGATACACATTCGCATCGAACCATCCTTTTTCTTTACAAACAATACTGGTGCTCCCCACGGGGATGAACTAGGTTGTATAAAACCTTTACTTAGTAATTCATCTAATTGTTTCTTAAGTTCTAACATTTCGGTGGGTGCTAACCGATAAGGTGCTTTGGCTATCGGTATAGTTCCAGGAATTAGATGAATTCTAAACTCTACTTCCCTGTCGGGTGCTAATCCCGGCAATTCTTCTGGGAATACATCTGGGTATTCTGAAACTACAGGGATTTCTTTATGTTCCTTTCCCTTCGTGTTAATGATTACTGAAATCATATACACCACTGCCTGTTTTCTTGAATAACTAGCCAACTTTATTGTTGAAATGAATTTTAGTGGCTTTTGTGGCTTATCTCCTGTAATTACAATTACCTCTCCTGTGGGTGTGTGTATTTCTATGGCATTTTTATCACAAAGAATTCGAGCATGGTTGGTTACTAACCAATCCATTCCTAACACCACATCGAATCCGGCTAAATTCATATGTAACAAGTTTGCGGAAAATTTATGACCTAAGAGTTCTATCTTTCCTTCATGCAAAACCTTATCTATGTTAACATAATTTCCATCTGCTGTTTCGACTGTAAAAATCTGCCTAAGATTGGTTAAGGGTAAGTTAAGAGCTTGGCCGAATGAAGTATTTATAAAACTTTGGTTTGCACCAGAGTCAAATAATACTTTTGCGTAAACGTTGTGAACTAGGAACGTACCGGCTATTACATCTGGAATGAGTTCTGCCTCTTGGGTAGCTAACTGGAATGCTCGTGCATTCTTCTTGGTAGCTCCGTCAGCCGGTTTGGCTTTATTGTTTGCTGGTTTGGCTAACTTAGGGCATTCTGGTTTGAAATGCCCAGCTTCTCCACAGTTATAGCAGACCCTTGTTTTCTTTATGCAGTCCTCTTCACGATGTCCTACAACTTTGCAAAAGTTGCAGGTTACATTGCATCTTCCAAAATGTTTCTTTCTGCAATTCCTGCAGAACGGTGGATTTGAGGATTGCCCAGTTCCTCTTTTCTTAAAATTGCTATTATTACCCACACGAAATCCTTGGGTAATTTTCTGAGCTAATTCTTTCTTCCGGTTTTCTTCTCTTGTGCATACCAGCTCGTCAGTCAAAGTGTTAGCTAATTCTACCGCATCGTCAATAGTGCGAGGTCTCGCAGCTTTGACGATATTACGGATTTCGCTGATCAATCCCCAAATATAGCGAGAAATGAGTACCGGTTCTGGCGAAGCCAGCGTTGGTACCACTCTAGCATATTCAAAGAATGTCGAAGTATACCCTCGACAGTCTACTTCCACCATTCGATGGTTTAGGAATTTATTTGCCATTTGTTCCTTTTCATATTCGGGACAAAATTTTCTTTCATTAATTGTTTAAATTCTTCCCAACTCATGGCATAAGCCACATTTCTTCCTTTGGCTTGAAGCACCGTATTCCACCATTCTAGCGCCTCCTCTTTGAAAAGATGCGGCGCATACATGACCTTGTCTCCTTCAGCACATTTACTTATCATAATTACTGCTTCGGTTTTCTCCAACCAACGCAGAGTTGCAGTCGCCCCTTCATTGCCTGCAAATTCTGCTGGTTTACAGGCAAGAAACTCCTTATAAGTGCAACCAGGCGTTGCATCTTTCATTTTCTTAGGGAGTGGAGCTTTCATTCCATTATTATCATGATTAGTATAATTGCTACCTCCGTTTACACTATTACTGAAATTATCTTCATTTGTACGTTTGCTAGGAATGATTTGTTGAGGTTCAACTGGTTTCTGAGCAGCAGCAAGGATGTCTGGAATAGCATTGGCTATTCCTTGAGCAACGATATTTTCGATATCTGGCCTAGTCATAAATTGATCTTCCGGATTTTGCTCAGATTGATTGACTTCATTAACTGGTTCATTATTAGCAGGTTCCATCTGATAATTAATATACGTATAAATTATTAACACAGAATAAATAACAATTATACACAAAGAAAATTACACATCTTTCACAAACACATGTATAATCAGCATTCATTTTATTATTTTATATTAGATTATATTAGGCATCCGTACACACTGTTATTTTACACGAGTTTTATTTTTAGTTATTTTACATAGTTTTATTTTACTTATTATTTATTATACAATCACAGTTTCACCACTGCACTACCCCTCGTCAGCTGTCTTCTTAGAAATGATGCTCCCTTTCGTCATACTTCCAGGAGATCTGTCCTCCTATTTCCCAGATCCTATTCCCTGCATCCATCAACTCTTCGCCAAAGTGGCGAAGTTTAGCTAAGTTTTCATTGCTCATTGGTGGGTTTGGTATAGGTTCTGGGTCGAACCGAGGGAAGAAGGTATAGGGGTTGTTGAGGAGGTTTTGAAACTGGCAATCGTTAGTCCACCACTCATCCATTTGTCCTAGAGGTTGGGTGTGGATTAGAGGGTCTGGAATGGCTGGTTCTAGGTTTATTGGGAGTTGAGTTTCAACAGGATAAGGATAGAGGTTATTATTAATAGGCCTAATGATATCACAGCTTGCCAGAACACGATCCAATTCTTGTTGTAATGGCAATTCCTCTGTCTGCCTAGAACTCTCTCCAATTTCTATTCCTGCTTGTTTAGAATTTTC